>OZ022514.1:25582457-27062924 GCA_963989385.1 Ctena decussata | reverse complement strand
TATAAATTCCAAATAATGTAGGGCTGAAATATAGTAAAAACTTATATAAGAAAGTAATTTATTTGCATAGCATCACCGGTTTGTTCATAATGTCGTTCTGTCAAAAACATACAACGAGTTCCACTGCACTAAGCCTTTCATAATCAGTCTCTTGTGGTGCTGATATGATTGAAAGCTGTTAAAAAGGACGTAAAAACGCAAGTCACACCTCAGTTTATTATTATATCATTGTCCATGTAAAGTTGACAGTTGTCCGGGAACGAAGATAACTTTAATAACCAACATGTGGCAAATGTTGTGTCTATATAACAACAATATATGAGCCGCGACACGACAAAACCAACAATGTGGTTGTGCGTCCAGCGCAGACTCAGATCAGCCTGGGCATCCGCCCAGTTTCATCAGACTCTCTGTTAAGTGCTCAACGGGTAGCTTAGGGTCTAAGCTACCTCCATGCGGACAGCGAAGACTCTGATCAGACTGGGCGGATGCCCAAGCTGATCTGAGTCTGCACTGCTCGCACAACCACATTGTTGGTCTTTTCGTGTATCAGCTCATATCTACATTACCACAATACAGCATTTATACTGAAGAGTGACTTCTTTCATTAATTGTTTTTTTTGCAAACATTAGGTAGTCTCCAATTTCAATCTCTACTTGTGCTATTCATCATTTATAATGTGGCAACAAAATTCATCAGAAACGTGCGTACCTGGACTTTGAAAGGAAAAAAGAAAGGAAACAAAAACAAACTTTTTCTAAGCTGATTCTTAGAACGAGAGACAACGACTACAACAAATTACTTATATATGAAATAGATTTTTATTTGTTGTCACAACATTTTTGATTACTTGCTAAACGAAATGCAATTCAAGCACATACAAGAAAAACGGGCATGTGAGGTACATTCAGAAGAAAGATCTTTGAAAGCAATGAACATATGAGCCGCGACACGAGAAAACACACAATGTGGATGTGCGCCCAGCGCAGACTCAGATCAGCCTGGGCATTCGCCCAGTCTGGCCAGAATCTTCGCTGTCCGCATAGCGGTAGCTTAGACCCTATGCTACCCTTTAAGCGCTTAGCGAGGAGTCTGATCAGACTGGGTGGATCCGCAGTCTGCGCTGGGCGCATAACCACATTGTTGGTTTTCTCGTGTCGCGGCCCATATCAAAGAAGCCAAAACAGCAAACTTGGTTTTAGCGTGCTGTTAAGCCGTAATGTGTTCTTTATTTGAGCCGCGACACGAGAAAACCAACAATGTGGTTGTGCGCCCAGTGCAGACTCTGATCAGCCTCGGTATCCACTCAGTCAGATCAAAGTCTTTTCTGTGGGCCGAAAAGGTAGCTGAGTGTCTAAGCTAGCTTCATGCGGACAGCGAAAACTCTGATCAGACTGGGCGGATGCTGGGCGCACAACCACATTGTTGGTTTTGTCGTGTCGCGGCTCATTTTATTTGGCATTTGTTCATCGTAGTAGTTTGCTTCCAGGCCTGATATATAGTAACATACGGTTGTCGAGTAATTTTTGGAATAAGATTGTGATGCTAGATAGTCTTTGGTAATAATTCAAAGGAAACAGTTGCCAAAATTACATATCTATGACTGTTCTAATCGGCTACTTCAATGACTTTACGAAAATAAGTATACAAATAAATAGATAAAAATAAAAATAAAAAAATGCAAAGAAGAATATACACTGTAGTATACAGATTAGAAACTATTCCGTAGAAGTTAATAGTTATTCGAGATAGTGTTTATGAGTATTTTTTAATATAAACTCCATGAGTGGTGCTTCTGCGAGAGGAAACACACAGCTACGTTAACAGATACAGGTTCTAATATTCCAAACGACGAAACAGAATTAAAAACAAACAGTAAATGGACCTAAATAAGGTTTGTCTCCAGTCAATAATTTTGATTTGCTACTGCTCTTAAAGAAATTCTATATTGCGCAATAATAGTTTCCCACAATTCTGCCTATTTCCTGTTTCAGAGAACCAGTCAGAAAGACAACATCTTGGATGATGAATTCTCTTATCACCGTAACCATTCTAGATTTTTGGACATTAGTGCCTTGCAAACAGTGTAGACCCAGGTCAGACTGCTCCTTAGAGCAGACTGACCTGGATCTACACTGTTTTCCATTTCGCTAGCAATTTCAGCAATGCTAAGTCATCGTTGGATACATGTACTAAGAACATGTGTTAAAATTTTAGACTGGTTAACATGCCCAAATATAGGGTAATAATCACGGTTGTCTAAGTGCAGTGATCATGGATTACACAATATTGCCAAGCGTCTGGCTGATCACCGCCACATGAGAACAATAACACCAATACGCGATTTGTTAAATTAGTTTAGCGTCTGTTAACTATCAATGGGCAAATTCGTCGCTATTAGAGAACTAAAAGATGAGGGTTGTTTGAACCCATTATGTTAGCTTCTTTTAGATATATGCATTATTTAACATGTAGACTAATTACGAAGAAGGTCGTTTCTAAAGCTGATCTTTTTCTCTCTCCGGTGAAGGTCAGTCAGACAAAGTATTTTCCATTTCAAACACTAATTAAAGAAAAGCTATATATGGTTGCCTTAGCTCAACAATAACAGGATCTATATTAAAACGTTATAAACGCCTTAAAATATTGCTTTCCCATTTAGGAGTAAGTCTGTCTAAAATGTAGCTAGTATATCTCATAAATTTGCAAGGCGTTTAGGGCCAACAGGTGACTCTACAACGGTCGTCACCTAGTCACGTTCCCAGCTCCCATACAACGTCGTCCTTTCTTTAGTATTGTCTCCCATTCTCTTATTACGCCTGCCTTTATTTCGTTTCCCTTTCACAGAGCCCTGTAAGATCGTCTTGGCTTTACCAGAAGACCTTGAGATGTAAATAAAATCACTTCAGTGTCCGTTTCCTGACAATGTTTAGAAGTTTGTCATGTTTTACAATCGCTGCTTGGATTTGTCTGTGAGCATACTCATTAGTTATATGATATTTGGTATCCTTTGGTGACCTGAGTCCTTTTTCCTAATAGTAAACAATACGTGTAGATATAGCAGCTTAACAAGACTGCACATCCATCTTGCATAAAAGCACGTTGAAAGGCATAGGAATTCCAGTCTCCTTCTTGCTGGCATGACAAAGTACAAAATAGCATTTCAAAGTATTTAGAAATATAAATATAATGTATGTATAAAATTTATATGCCCATTTTACCTTGTAAGAGAAAAAAAAAATTAAATTAAAAAAAAAAAAAAAAAAAAAAAAAACCCAGCTAATATATATACTCTACTTTAGTATCTGTGACAGTGAATTTATGAAAGAATTTATGAAGTCTGTCTCAAACTGATGATCATGGGAAACTGTTTTTTGTTTTGTTTTGTTTTTTTGACAAATGGCGACGGTTGACCGACATCAAAACGAAAAATAAAAAGTTTTTACCCTATACAATTCTTAGCGTCAGGGAAACTGTCCAGTCTCTGATCAGACGCCGCAGAACGCGACGTCTGATAAGGATCTACCCTGTGTGCCCAAAATTTCCAAAAAAATATATGATTAAAATACCCCTAAACGGATGACATACCCATCCGAATTATGACAATAGAAGAGTCCATTTGGCATAAAACGTTTTTAATACCAGTCTTTGGAAGCCTGCGGGAAATCGAGTTTAAATTCATACATGCATATTGTTTTTCCTCGATTTGTAATAATAGTCCATGTACTATATTTGACTATGCTGAATGCTTTTCAGCAAAATTCTCTTTGATGTAGAGTACATGTAATGTAAGAACCCAGTGTAAATGCATCATATCTTGTTTGCATGCAAACATCATTTAGTCACAGGGACAAAAGACAGTGTATCACTAGAAACAGAGAATTTATAGTTCTCCATTCAAACATAATGTCAACAAGTCCCGAGTGGGAGTTTGCTATGGAACTCAGGTGGCCATCAAAGCTTGATTCTTGTGTTGTTGTGTTAATTGGTAATCAGATACTTGTCACTGTCAGGCATAGAAACAAAAAGAGTCGAACATAATATAATGCGCATTCGTCGAAATAATTACGATTTTAGTCATATTGTCTAAAGGTGAATTGGTACTCTTGCAGGCAAAGCAAGTGTCATTGTCTCTCCTCTCAATAGGGGCTAACTTTAAAAAAAAAAGTGGGGTCCACTCTCTCCTCAATAGGAGTCAACTTTAAAAGAGTGGGATCCGCTCTAAAAGCCAATAATTTGCTCCTGTAGGAGCGTATTCTGGCTTTTAGACTGGACCCCACTTTTTAAGCAGTTTCATTGTCCAGGAAATTAAACAGGAAGTCACGAAAAATGTCTCCCTTTGTGGGGTGGGTGTATACTCAATTACTTTCAATGAAAATTTGTTAATTAGTCTAATACAGTTACATTGTTTTAGTAAAATGGTATTCGAAACTGCAACGTTCCATCTTGAGTCGATTCAGTGTTTAGATATTTGCCGTTGAATGAAAGGATTTGGAAATTACCCGTTCTCATGACACCTCTGAAACCTAAAGAAAAGCCACTAGAACGACATTAAGGTGGTATCTTTCTTCGAAATGTTAATTTCTTATGGTCGACGGACACAATAAATCAGACCACTGGCATATTCAGAGACAATGCACGGGTTGTATTCGACGCTTATGCACAAACAACATTATCCATATCGTTATCCAGTGGTGCAGTATGATTTTTCAACATATATAGGATTTTAGTGTAGGTCACAGCGTCATTATTTTATGGTTCAGTGACTTCTCCCTGTTTCTTGTTTTATGTCTGCTTGATGGAATTGCATTATATCTGTAAAAACGTTATTTGCATCCTTTAATACACCTATGCAATTATCAAGGGTGACAACCTACGTCATAGCGCTGACGTCATAATCGTTCTATCAGCGGCCTTAATAATGTAAATGTTTTGCATAATGAAGGCTTGGCAAACACTGAAACTACCAAATATCTAGTCGATCTGGTACCTATAGATGTTTTGGACTAAATATTACCAGAATTCACCATAAAATACTTGCTTAATCTGCAAACACTTCACTATAGTGATCTACACGTTATTTTGTGCACAGGTATCGACTCTGCCTTAATGCATGTTTATCTCAGCTGTCCACATCAAAAATTGTAGTGAGGTTTTTTAAAATTTCTCACCCTCTGAAGAATCATGCCCTATATATCTGGACCATATGTACATGTAGGCACCGACTCACCGTTTTATCTTGTGTTTATATGTCACAAACGGAAAATCTGTCAGACTTTCTTCAAAATGGCCGTCGAATGATCAATACTGTCACGCGCGCTATGACGTAGGTTGTTACCCCTGAGTTATGCAACGTGGTTTTTCCTTCATTGAATTCAGGGCTGTTGGCTTTTTAACTGTTTTGAGGCATAAAATCCTGCATCGGAGATACTTTGATTACGGTTGCAGACGTTACCGTGTACTAAATACCCGTTATTTTATTTTATTTTTCATTTATTTATTTATTTTATTGTTATTGTTATTATTTAAAAAAAACAACAACATAAATTCGTCAGACCTTTAGGAAAATATCTGTTTTTTCTATGGCTATTAAAGTGAATGTGTGCACTATCACGAAAAACACAATTTTACTATTTTCTAATTATTGCCTCCTTCTCAACTGGGTCAACTCTTAGACTCAAAAAGGAGCAAATTCTTTCCTTTAAGGGTTGATCATTTTTTGAAAGACCCATGTAGTCAAGGAAGGCAAACAGGAGTTCATGAAAGTGATTCCCCTTTATAAAAAATGGCTGGCAAAATGTGAAAGCGTTTACGTGCACCTTAAAGTCTCCAAAGATATTGTGTCTAAGAGCTGTTGACATTTACAACACTTCTGCACATGCTACAAGATTAAATTAAGGTTATTGTATCAGACACGTCTGGCTCCTTCTTTCCACTGCTTCATGTTTTATTCTGCGACAGTAGCTAGACCTAGTTTAGACCTAGGAAATTTGTCTCTGCTGAAAGCTGTGCTGAAACATGTGACAATACCTGCACTAAGGTCGAGGTCGAAATTAAGGTGAATCGTACACTTTCAGGGGCTGCAACTCGTCCTAAATCATTTTTTCAGTGGAAGTCAACTCGTAAAGAAAGATTTTGCTCCATTGTAAGCGAATTCATTCCTTGTATACTGGTTTCGTTCAGAGTAGACCCCTTATATAAGGGTTATTTAAATCAGGGCAGAAAAACAGATGTCACAGTTCCTTCAAGACACAAGAATTGTCCGCCTTTGAAAAAAGACAGAAAAAGCAAGAGTGACAGAACAGAACAGAACAAGACAGAGCCCTAGATAAGAGGGAGTAATTGGTGATAATTAGGGTTAATTTTTGTTAATTCTGGATTAAAAATATGTTGTGACCCCTCATCTGAACAATCTCGACGAGACGGTTCAGATGAGGGGTCACAACATATAGTTTCAATGAGAAATAAAGAAAATTATCCCTCAATTATCATCAAATACCCCTCTGATCTAGAGCTCTGATACTCTTACAACTTAATGCTGTTTTCAGGATTCTGATAACTAAACTTTTTTTGATACAAAATATGCGTACATTTTAACTTCTAATAATTTCTTAAAATTATGTATGATGGCTGCACCAGTTTTCGGGGTATTAACATCTGTTCGCAACATAAAAGCTGTGTGATAAACAAACATCACAAACTGGAAGTCTGTGTATACATAAAAAATTGTGTTCAGTAATATGTAACATACACTTCATGTCCGCATGTCTCCATGTTTATAAAATTGATCAAATCCAAACAGATGCTCGACTGAATCTGCTCTCCGAAACTGCTCCAGTTTTCGGGGCACGTTAAAGAACTCACCTGCAAAGTGCATCCGCTGCATTTCCTAATGATAACTGTCAGAGAGTAGCGTTTCCCCCCTAGTAGTTTTTCCCCCCGGAAAAAATGACTATGATTTCTCCATAGTAGAATTTCCCACCGGAAAAATGGCTATATAGTAGAATTTCCCCCCGGAAATATGACTATATAGCCAATTTTCCCCGGGGAAAATCTACTATACGTGTTTTTGCATAGCCGTTTTTCCCCTCCATAGTGGATTTTCCCCCTGGTAATATGATTGCAGTAAGCACGCTACAAAGTGGAATTTGCTCCTTCTCCAAATATAATAGTGAGGTTCATAACTGAAACAGAAATATGAGTATCTGTCCGTAAAATATACATGGATAACAGATGCTAGAACCGCATGCATGTGTACGCCTGTCTGTATTATTTTTTTGTTTGGGGGAAAACAGGTAGGCGTTTTGCTTTTCCATGTTAGCCTAAAACGGATATGAGTGTACGTGGTTGTGTGCATAAATTTGTACAATTTACTGTTTGTACAAGCGTTCATCTGTGCGTGCGCGCAGTGCCTAGACTAGTGTTCGCCTTTCATGCAGGAGTCGTGGGCTCGACTCCCATTGGGACACACGTCCGATTATGATTTTCAATGTAATAAACTCCCCACTAAATCAGTCATGACTAGACAAAGCACCCATTTGTACATCTTCCTCTAGCTTGCATGCGTATGTATACATATATAAATATCTGTGATGAGAAGAAATCAAACACTGCTCGTTCCTTAAATTAGTAATTATTGATTATTATAAAAATACGGTTGCTAAATTTGCATATTGATATTTTGGAATTGATCACGTTTATTACCTCCCTTGAAGTACTTATACATTTCTAATGGGATTAATTCCGTAAAATGTTTCTTTTTCATTCCTTTCCGCTTCGCTCCGTTCCGCAAAATACCAATAGCCATACCAAATTCGATAATAGCCAATTTCCCGGTGGGGGAAAAAGCACTATGGGGGAAAAGTGGCTCTATGAGGTCCGGACAATCCACTATATAGCCGCCCTTCCTATAGCCATTTTTCCGGGAGGGAAAGGGGGAAAAACCACTCTCTGACAATAACAACTACCTATGTGAGCTCTGCAACTCTTTAGGATGCAGAAACGATCTTTGACTTATCAGAAAAAAAGGTTTTAATTGAATTTATCGCCGTGTCATCTTCGTCGGCACTTTCTATAAACTTTGCAGTGTTTCCAATATGGCCGCTCCCACGGTCACCAACGACGACGTCATAGCTGACGTCAAAACTAACGTGCTCTCGCGCGTCAATTAGAGTATGATAAAACATGCTGATTCAACTTTCTGTTTGCGAAAAGTAATCATCTGTAAACGTCATTGACAAAAGGAGCGGTATAATCTATTAGAATACCCCGAATTCTGGAGCACCCCGAAAACAGGTACATTGACCATATAACTATATTTGCCAATTATCATCTGGTAGCAGCAAAAGATACATTAATTTCAGCATAATGGCACCTGGACGACTCGTTACTCTGTCTGAATAAAATCAAAGCTTTTAGTGTATAAACTTTTCAGGATCAATTGAGTGCTCCCGGCCAGCATATGGCATTGAAACAACATTGGATCAACTTCGACTCAGCGTCATAACGTTGAATCAAAGTTTATTCATTGTTGTTTGAACCTCGAATCAACGTTGATGCAATGCTGTTTCAGCATTAAGAATCTGCTAGGCTGACTCTTTTACGAAACACTCAGATCGGGCTGTGCGGATGTGCAGGTTTACGTGGAATGATCTGGTTGGTACAAGTAATTAATAAATATATTACTGAATATTTTCATTCAGGTTGTGGGCAATTTGTATGCACTACACAAAGCTACTATTACCATCAATTTTTAAGTATTGAGACAATGTCATATAGGCTCGGGCAAATAGTGTAGACCCAGATCAGACTGCTCCTAAAAAGGAGCAGTCTGATCTGGGTCTCCACTGTTTGCCATTCCATCTTCATTGTTTTTACACTTAACTGCATTTGAAAAACAAACCCATTCATTCGCAGGACAGTTCAAGTAATTATTTTAGGCGAACCAATGTTTAGAGATCTTACGGTAGCTTTCTTCAGTTCTCTTTGACAGATATCATCTTCGATGATGAATTTAATTATTAGGCTAAGCATAGATCCAGTGGCTTACACAATAATTCTAAGTGTCTAGGAATCAATGGGTCTAAGGCACAAATGAGAAATAACACTGATACACAATCTCTCCTATTGCTATAGATTTTCCTGAATCTCTTTAGCAGAGTATTGTGAATGGTATTGCAATGTGTTTCCAATGCGTGGCGGACTTTTCGGACTCTGCTTGCCACAGCTAAGACAGTCACAGTAATATATGCTCTGAAAGTTACATCTTTTGGGGACTGAATCTTCAATGAACAAAAAAAAGCAGACTAGGTTTCATTGAATGTTTTCAAGTATGTGAAGGGTTCGGCGGCATTTATACATGGATAAGAAGGGCGTTATGTTAAGTTTGTCGGTTATTAGCCGGTGTTTACACATCGATAAAAGTCATTCCACTATACATACGCTTTTCACAGCCGTAGCGTATTTTAATGTTATTGTTGATAAAGGGCATTTTGTACGACTCTCACGACCTCATATATTCAAACAGTCTTTTAATGATTTCTCTGTATATGCCAGTACCATGGCCTTGTATCTCCTAGTGCAAGCCCTTAATCATATGCTGGGAGGTTACAAGAAGCTTTCAAATGTCGAACAGAATCTTTTCAAAACAAAAAAATAGGGCAAAGGCCCAATAAAAGGAAAGTAAGTAGAGAGAGAGAGAAAAAAAAGGGTAAAATCTGTAGAAAATTAAAAAAATGAATGAATAAACAGATAAATAAATAAAAACAAGCCAATGCGCATATTTCTTGGTAGCAGCGTAAACCCTGCGTGGTGACCGCTGACGTCATGAGAAACTAGCTAATTTAATCTCCTATCGATTGCACTTCAAATAGATTAGTCCAAATTTAGTGTAGAAAATTCGACCCCATTTCCTTTACAAGCGATTTTCAGGAAATCTCCGAACGTCGTTTCTAGCAGGTGACTGCTGACACTGAAGTCTTTGGTTCTTTGACTTCATATGAGCTAATTTCCGTCCGACGTCAAAATGTTTAGGAAGAACGACAGACTAATATTGATATAGTGCGGCGAGGAAATCAGTAACTTACCGTAAAATTCTAAATAATAGGACACATTAATGTCTACCGTAATGAACGTAAAATTTGAACATTTTTGTTTAAACAGTGCAGTAATGCGTCCAGAAGATGGAAATGGAATGGCAAACAGTGTAGACCCTGATCAGACTGCTCCTTGGAGCAGTCTGATCTGGGTCTGCATTGTTTGCTCAAATCCATCAGTCCCAATATTTTGAATTCTTACGGAAGTCTTTCTATAACTGATGGCTTCTCTGTTCTCTGACCTTATGCTATTTGATTTAAACAGCGCCATGCAAGATGTGCCAAAAGCAGACGACATTTTTTACGTCTGCAAAATGTCAAATAAATGTTTTGTTCAAGCTGTATCATATTCAGACTTCAAAGAAAAGAGGGTAACCAGCGTAGATCCAGATGCGGCGATTTATTATGAGCGCCTCATCCGGATATACCCTGTTTGTAAATTCAACAGTTTTCTTCTTTTTTCTGCGCTCTAAGTTTTAATTGAATGTACCACAGCGGTAAAATACCAATTTGCCTACCTGTGCTTTCGACCAAGTCAGTCAATTACCGTACATGCAAAAGTGGTTGTAGACTGAGACAATCGGAGCAGTATCAGCTCGGTCGACAGCCATTAACAATAGTACCATTTACCGTTATTGGTAATGCTTACGATCGTATTCTCCGTCGAAGGCCACTTTGTATTGTACAGATTCGGTCGAAAGTACAGGTAGCCAAATTGGTATTACACCCGTGGTACTCATCCTATCCATCCGATCAATAGCAGTCATGATACGATTAAGATGAATATCAGTTCGTGTATCAGCCAGAACGATTTTTGGATTGGAATCTTAAAATTAGTCTTATAGCGTATGGGTACAACTCCATGTTTTCCCCGCTATTTTTAGAATGGGAGACAACTTTTGTAACTTCCTGCCTGCTTACATTTGTACCTGGACCATGAAACCCAATTAGAAAGGATTTTCTCTCAAAATAAACAATTTACTCCATCTGAGAAAACGCTTTCCTGAAAGTATTGACCCAACTTGCGAAAAAGAGGCAAAAATGAAAATGGCAGAGTCACTTCCCTTGAAAGTGTAGCTGCTCACCATAAAGCGGGCAAATGATATGCGACACGACAAAACCAACGAAGAGGCATGTGCGCCATGCGAAGACTCAAATCAGCCGGGTCTGAACTGAGCCATCTCTGTCCGCATGGAGCTGGCTTTGACCCTTAGCTATCTTTTAAGCGCACAGCTAAAACTCCGGTCAGACTGGACAGATGTCCAGGATGATCTGAGTCTTTGCTGGGCGCACGCACCACTTTGATAGTTTTGTCATGTTGCGGCTCAAACTTGTGAGGATCGGATATTCTAGTTGGTACTTTATAATAACAACATTAATTTTACCTATCATGTCCATCATCTTTGCCTAAGCAAAATTTCTGATCCAGCCCACATGCTTTGATCTGGAAGTGCGATATTTATAACAAAGGCACATGGTAACATGGATGCCTTGCATTTAATATCTGATAATAAACATTAAGATATTAAATATTAGTTTATGATCAGAAACCAGACAAACCTAAATACTTAAGAGCATAAACTTAAGATAGTCTTTAGCGGATACAGCTTGGACATGAAATTCCCATTAAATTCCCCAATACTGTTTTATAATTGGATTACATAAATATCCTACCTGGTAGTTTAAGTCGTGATTATTATATAAAGTTAAAAGCAAATCTGGAAGGTTGCAGCGGTTTCAGACCAGAGTGCGCAGTAATGATACGTACCGCGTTGTTTTAACTCTATCTTACGCATATGCAGGAGCGGCTATAGCGTAGTGGATAACACTCCAGACTACCAATCCAGGGGTTGCAAGATCGATCCCCCGCTTCTCCGGTCTTTCGGATGAGACTTTATTTAAACCGAGGTCTCGTCTCTGTATGACCTCGTTGTTGGTGGGACGTTAAACCCCAGTTCACTCATTCACTATACGCATATGCTAGCTGCGTACGCAAAGACTGCGTCAATGCTACTTTACGACTGTGTTTTTATTCGGATTCTGTGGAATGCTTTCTGTCTCTGAGCGCAGCTCTTGCGTTCAAAATATACTGCTGCTTACAATCAGAGAAGCAAATATGCACTGACACGCTAACATATAGTTAAAGTTTTAAGCGACTGAAAACTGGCCATTGTGAACTAGGATGCATCCAAATGAAATTTAAGTCGTACATGTACACTTCCCGATGTGCCGTACGCTTGACGATATATGAGCCACGACACGACAAAACCAACTAAGTGGTTGTGCGCCCAGCGCAGACCCAGATCAGCCTGGGCATTCGCCCAGTCTGATCAGAGCCTTCGCTGGCCGCATGGTGGTAGCTTAGACCCTAAACTACCCTTTAAGCGCATTGCAAAGAGTTTAATCGGACTGGGGGGTGCAAAACCACATTGTTGGTTTTCTCGTGTTGCGGCTCATATGTGTCCTTATTATTCAAAAGAACTTTTGAAAGTTTAAAAGCCCACTGAACAGACAGCATCAAAACTTATGAATCCCTTTTGCATTACACTAAAGTACAACATAACAATTTGAACTCAAAATTAAAACAATTATGAAGAGAATCATTTTTTCAGTTTTCAATAACCACCGAAATTGCAGGGAAAATACGTTGTTCGTGGGTATTTGGACGAACGATTCTTTATGGACCGTTCTGATGCTCATATAAAATATGCTAAATTGATGTCATTAGAATCTTGTCGACAATCTTTTCGTGGAGTTCAGCGGACCAGGTTTTAAACAAACAGTTGACATTCTAATGAGTGCTGACTGCACCCCACCCATAATGTCATAATGCCTCTCAAAAGCATTTTATCTAAGTACATGTATTAGACAAATACTGGACTTTGTAGTGACCATGATTTCAAGTTTATTTATTCATTTTTGTCCAACACTCGAAACCATGTTTTCCAGGAGGTTAACTGGAACGAATTTATTGAATATAGGGAGCACAACCCGGCATCGAGTCCATTCCTGTCCTTCCCATTTGGAAGAGGAGAGAATGTCCAAGCACAGCCCGGCATCGAATCTATTCATGTCCTTCCCATTTCCAAGAGGAGAGAATTTTATAATGAAGTAATTATACTCCGATTTATTTTAATTATTTAGAGATGGAATATCATCTGTGTACATGTACATGTAGGTGAAGTGGGGGAACGACTCCAGATGTCCCATGATCTATTTTTGAATAGACTCCTTCGCCATTTGCCGACTCGGTGTGCACGTCTCCAATTTCTTTATGCTACAGCCCGTTTCAAATATTAAAACTTCCTTGATGTATAGAAACAACTCACCAACTCACAAATAGCTTATTACAGGGTGACAAAATATGCTATAGGAAATATCATGATTCAGCTAATCCCTTCAATGTGGCCGTTTCTTTACTTATTTTCCGATTTGATAGCCGCGGCTGGAACAGAGTCCGGCTTTCAATTACCAAACTTTCAATTTAACCAGATACATAGGCATGGCGGATGTATTGTGCCGACTACTCGCGAACAGGGGGCCATGTCTGTATAACTAAATATTTCGGATCTGTCAGTGCTTCTATTATTTGCGAGATCGGATTTATGAATCTGGTACTATGACTATTTTTACTTTCAGCCGGAATACTTTCTCGATTGATCCCAAGAGAGTGAATAGTACAAGCTGCCTCTTTACAGATCACATCTGGTTGGTACGCCAGGGCCACGCTAATTGGGTCGTAATTGGATTGTTAAAGATCTCCTGTCAATTTTATAAACTTTACAATGGGATATTGGGAAACGATGGGAACTGTTAATGTATTTCACGCCATAAAATCTCTAAAAGAACAGACAAGTTTGTTCTATCCGATGAAATTCTATAATCCGCTAAAGGAATGTACATTACCACGAATTTATATGACAAGTTGGAGCTTTTATGAGGATTGATTTAATATTGATGGCATGATAGAAACAGATATTCCACGAACTGAAATAAGTGCTTATTTCAGCCATGATAGAAACTCCAGTTTTCTTTGAAAAACAAGTGCAGCCAAATATACATGTAGTGTAAGCTGAACGCCACGAAGTAGGATCGATGTTGATAAGACCTCGTTCCATTTTTTATAACCACTCGGTTAGCGGTATATCCGACAGACTTTCATTAACATTCGAAAATGGTTTATTACATATATTGATGTACAAGTGTTCACTTCTGGTAAAGTTTTCATCCCGAGATACTTGATCCTTGACGCCCCTAGGAGAAGACATTTTAATCTTTATCCAGCCGAAGCCCCAGTAGCTCAGTGCTTTAAGCGCTGACCAGCTGAAATACTATTGAAAAGGAGGAAAAATTGAAAGTCATTGAGCCGTATCTGAGACATGTAGAGAGATAGGACAAGCGAGAGGAAGGGAGTAAAACTGCCCCAGTCTGACACCTAATGCAATGACAGATAGCCCCTACGCTACACGAAGCCTAGCATCAGTATAGGTGAGTCGCGCAAAAGTGGCATTGTTTTGTTTGCCATTGTATGGACTGAGATGACAATAAAGAGATTTGTATTGTATTGTTTACAGTTTCAATGTCAACATTTACCTGTAATATCTTTGCAGTGCAGCTCATGTAACTTCTTGATGTATGGTCATGAAGAAAATTTAGGGTTTACTGGCAGTTCTAATTTATCTAAATGACACTGTTTCAAAGCTTAAACTCATTCAAGAAATATCTCCGACAATAGTGATCATGGTGATAGTAACAAAATTATTCAAAATTTATTCTTTCATTCCCTTGAGTTGGATCAGCTGAACTCTGCTATACAGACAATCAGTCACCAAATCAAAATAAACACAAAATAATAACATTGCCAAGTTATCGCGCCCGCACTATAGTACTCCCCAGTGTAGAAAGTTCATGGCATCCTCTCTAAGCCCTGCCATCTCTGCGACAGGCTAAGCTTTCATGGCTGGTCATAGACATAAATTAATTGTACCGTATAAATTCTTAACAATAGGGCGGATAGGTCTAAGCAGACAATGCGGAGCTGGGGCCGTATTTATAAAACGACTTAAGAAGTTGCTAAGCTGTTGCTAGGGCTGAATTTCTATCAAGGAGATTCCCTACACCTATGATATTTGATCTGGAGGAACAGTCTGAAACAGACTGTTCCTCCAGAGCAAATTTCATAGTTGTAGGAAATCTCCTTCATAGAAATTTAGCCTTAGCAACAGCTTAGCAACGACTTAAGTGGTTTTATAAACACGACCCCTGATCAGACTGCTCTGGAAAGATTTAACTAAGAAAAATCAGACTTCAATTGAAGGACAGCCACTGAATTTTAATAGGTTTTTTGAACGAAGGTTACCTGTTATTTCGAATAGAACGGGCCATGGCCTGCATCGTTACGCAAAATTATTGACCCGGATGAGGTAGTATGTTATATGTCCTCAACCTAGAGGCGATGTTCACACCACATATAAGCTATAGGAAGACAATTATTTGCCGGACTGACATCTTGAATTACTGAAATATTTGCCAAACCAAAGCATAATTCAATTTTGCCGCATGCTTGCAATGCTTAGCTTCCTGCAATAAAACAAGACAAGTTTCTTGTATTTACATGAGACAGATTTGAATCCATTTCTGCCTTGAAACCCATAAGAGGGATATTGGCAAAAATAATAGACGCAGATCAGAGTCTACACTGTTTTCATAAGAATTTTAAAGCCAAGGGGAAAGAATGAAAACGAACTATATCAGACACCCCTTAAATGACAAATGGACTCATCCATTTGATAGGAATAGAATACTCCACCAGGCACAACTAGGTTAGATATAGAAGTGCTGGCTAGGACGTCTTGACGAGGGAGGTAATGGACGACTGAGAAATCCTCAAGAAGTCGTGGGTTTCTAAATCTGAGACTTGACTTTTTATAACCTTTAGTGCATTCAATGCTGCAAAGTTGAAGTTGAAAATCGAAACAGGCCTTCAGGAGCAGTTTAAAGGTCTACACAGTTAGATCAGAAAGATGAAAATCGAAACCGGTCCTTCAGGAGCAAACTATAGTCAACTCTCGATATCTCGAAGTGGAGCTTCAGCCCAAACTACTAATATCTCAAAGTAAATTTTCTGGCACCAGAAAATTTACTTTGAGTTATCAGTAGTTTGAGATTACATGAGTTGAAATGTAAATAAAAATAGGAAAGTCTTTGATATAAGAAGATACTTTGAGATATTAGTGTTAGATATATCGGGAGTTGACTGTAATCTGGGACTACAAAATTTGTTCAGATCTATGTGTCCCAATACTAAGAAATTTTTACGGTATATTTCTTCTTATGCAAAATAAGGGAGCCCAGACTTGCAGTCTTTGTAGTCTCAAATGCTGACAGAATTTGCGCGTGTCTAAACGTCATAACGTTAAAACGATAAGCTTCCACTTACAGCCCTTAAATGATGTAAATCATTCAAGATTGTCTGTGCTTAGGTTTTGTTTTACATACAAGATCAAAGGATATATAAAATATTCCTTCAGAACATGACAAAAATCTATAAGCTGTGCTAATGAATCAATCGACAGACTTGAAGACGTTCTCTGATGAGCTTGTTAACCGAGCTGCGACACGACAAAAACAACAAAGTGGCATTAGCACCATGCGAAGACTCAGACCTAGGCAGCCGCTCAGTTTGATCAGAATCTTTGCTGTCTACATGGCGGTAGCTTAGACCCTTAACTACCTATGAAGCGCATAGTGAAGACTCTGATCAGACTGGGCGGCTGCCCAGGCTGATCTGAGTCTGCGCTGGGCGAACATGCCGCTTTGTTGGTTTTCCTGTGTCTCAGCTCAACTAATGAATTAAAATCAGTTGATGCGTGTTACTGAGGATTAGATTCATACACATCTTTGTGCAGAAAATCGCCACTTAGTACGCACCAATACGAGGGGCGTTCGAAAAGTAATGCAAATGGCCTTATAACTTTGTTTAGGGGAAAACTGGGTACAAATGCTATGGATATGCTGAAAACACTACATTTTGTCTTTACAATGATACCAAACGCTGTACAAAGACACCTTTCCATATTGTCTTACAACGCATTTTATTAGGCCCCTGTCATACCACTGGGCTATTTTCATATGTAAAATCATTTCAGTGTTGGGCATTCAAGTCATATTTCATTGCAAATACAAAATTAATCTTTGTCAGTTGGTTGTCCATTGTTGCCTGCAATATTCATACAAAAGATAGAAGGGTGGCTACTGTTATCGATTTATTCCTGGCAAAGCAATGCGCAATTCTTATGACGTTATTGAAATATACGTTAACGTCATTTTTAAAAGCTTGTAGAGGCTTCGTTTTTGGCATTAATTTGAATTTATTGACATGTTTTCGTTGACCCATGTAAATGCTCTTGCTGACAAGATTTTGAATGCTTATACACTTGTTTTCATTACGAAATCATTTAATTTTTGGTAGAAAGGGGGAATTTGCTACTATGAATTTGCTACATAATCCATATTCCCGGGCCAGTATGGAACCCAGATTTAAAATAATTTCCGCGATATTTACAGGACAACATTGCCTGGGCATTGTCTTTAAGTAGCTAAAATAAAAACAAATCAAAGACTGACTATATATAAATTACGGCCTACTAAACTAAAATTCTGCAGTGTCTTTAGGGTATACCTCTTTCAAAGATGATAAAAATGCGCCCTTTTTAAAAAATACACCGTGTTTGCAGACTTTCCTACGTATATCATAGCTTTATGTGTTTTTGCAATCAGAAGTTCTGTTTTTGTATTGGTTACCGAGAAATTACGTCATTTGCATTACTTTTCGAACGCCCCTCGTAAGTAGGTCCGTCAACGAATTAGCATTTCCAATTTGTTCGTTTACTAACAGCTATCAAATGTGCCTGTAAAAATCTCTAGATATAATTTTGTAGTTATCTCAAGTCTTGATATCTCAAAGTCGAATTTTAACTCAAAGTAAATTTTCTGGTCCCAAAAGATTCATTTGGGATATCTGTAGTCTGAGATAAAAGGGGTTGATATGAAAATTAAAACAATAAATATGTCTAAACTGTATTTTTGATATAAGGATATACAAGGGTATTAAGAGATATCAGTGTTCAAAATATCGAGAGCTGGCTGTATTCGACATGGCTACACGAGTGAGCTGTCTAGATCCGAATTCACCTGAGCTGAATGCCTCCGATCTGAGTCTCTATGTATGCCCTTCAGTCACCATTTTGAGACAAATGGGCACACTTACATCTCCCCTTCACAATTCTTTTCAAATTGTCAACTACATGTAAATTTTTTCTACTTTTGTTAATATTTCTGACACATTGTCAAGCCTGGTAAGGTTTGGTTTTGTTTTCAGCGGGGTCGGGCGGGGATATATTGAAAGCAGGTTGAGAACAACGCGGGACCCAACTATTCTGAGCATCTGTTAATTTGTTTTTGTAGTATTTTACATGTTGAGCATAATCATTCCATCATCGTATGTCAGCTTCGTCCGTAGGGTCAAGTCGGGTAACTTCGGACAGCGGATTTATTCGGATATACCATTGCAAACAGTTAAAATCCAGATGAGACGGCTCATGATGAGCCATCTCATCAGGATTTTCACTATTTGCCCAGTTAATTTTGTTTTAATTCCAAACAACTGACACATAAAGGAAACAATGTCACTATCCGAATTTACCTGTTGTCCGAATTTACCCGACTTGACCATATTGTTTATTGAAAATACATCTTGTCTGCTAATAGTGCATTAGTACAGCGATATTTGACCTGCAATTTTGTTTGGCTAAATGTTCTAGTAAACAGTTTCAGTAGTTGTAAAACATAACAATGGTCAATTGGCTTTACCTGAACAATCTTGAAAATGAAATGTACCCTTACAGAGCCAACTCCGAAATTTCGTTTGAATATGGAAATTAATTAATACTGGCTAATAGCTTAATCATCAGACGCAGAGCATACTACATGTATAAATGACCAACATCTGAACTGCTTTGAGTGCAACCGCGTGTATCATTATTCCAGAAAATTAATAAAATGCCAACACCAGCCGCTTTGGTTTATATTAAACGAAACTTTATTTATATACACTATAATAAAACATTACATTTTAATCACGTTTACATTTACCATAAAACTTCTCAATATTTAGAGAGAAAGGTCTGTACAAACAGGGCAGTTCCAGATCAGACAGCTCCTGGACTGCTCCTCCAGGGGTAGGAGCAGTCTGATCAGGGTCTACACTGTCTGCGATTCCACCTGCATCTTAAAGGCCCCCACAACATTGAAAACCGATTTTTCAATGCTAAATTAAAGACCCCCACAGCATTGAAAAAAATAATTTTCAATGCTTAACTAAAGACCCCCACAGCATTGAAAAACCAATTTTCAATGCTAAACTAAAGACCCCCACAGCATCGAAAAACCAATTTTCAATGCTAAACTAAAGACCCCCACAGCATTGAAGTCCAAATTTTCAATGTTAGACCGATTTTTAAGACAATTACGGTGATTAATATATGTGTGCTATTTTTTTTTTATGTTTTACCATGTTTACGGTACGTTTGTTTATAAAACTGTCCAAAAGGCCAAGTGGTACATGTCCAGCAAATAACAGAGTTTGTATATAACTAATATAAATAAAACGACCTACGCTCGGTGAACAGATGGTTAAGTGCGGCTAGTTATAATAAGGAATTTTTCTCCATTGAGAGATGGAAGTCTGATTGATACGATTATAATATGGATTTCTCACGAAACTAATAACTAGTTGATCTACTAAATACGGCAGATGCGAAGATAATGTTGGGTTATTGGCCATATGACCGGTTCATGCCAGGATTTGTGCCTTAAAACGTCATAGTTAAACATTTAGAGAAAAAAGACTTAAAACTAGAACAGTTAACGATATACAGCATGCAACCGAATAACAAGAAACATAAAGACAGGCACTGGTTATGAATAAATGAGAACAAATAAAGCAAAACGGAGAAGAAATTATTACCTCCACCGAGAAAATCAAAGCCAATTACATGTTTCAGTATTACTTAATTCATCTGTTGCTGTTGCATTAGCTTACAATTCATAAACTTAATGTAACATAATGTAATATTTTTGTGTGATAAACGATGTTGATTTGACACTACGTCATTGTGTATTGGCACAGTGGAAACGCAAACCAGAATTGTCCGTTTTATCTACGTTTTCAAATGTCTGCTATTTGATCAAGTTCAAAGGCTGTACCATTTGTAGCTTTGTCGTTTAAAAGAGTGTTATGATATTCTTTAGCCCGCATGCACAAAATAAAATGTTTAACAAATGAATAAATAACATAAATCAAGAAATATAACAAAGAGCGATATTCCAAGAATATATATTTTGACTAGAATCATCACGGTATGTAGGCGAATTTACGGACACGAAAGTATTACGTACGAGACATTGCGGGAAACTGCGCGTGCCAGGTAAACAACTTTTTTTCTGACAGTTTTTCTTGAATATCTCTGCACTGACAAAATATTTTAGAGATCTGTTTTTACCATTATATTTGGCATATTTCTTTCTATCTAGAACCGTTGAGACGCTAAAGATTCACTCACCGAGTTAAGCATGTTTTTCTAGAAAACCGTGTAGATTCTTGTACTTTGTCAAAAAGCAGCTTGTATCGCCTTTGTTCCTTTATCATTTGCAAACCTGAACCCATCAGCGAGTGGCCTAGTTAGTGCTCTTTACAACCACGGTTAAATCAGAATTTCAGCTTCATACATTACAAGAATAAACAGCCATCTTTCACAGGAGGGGTCTAGCTTTTCGCATTTACGACCATCTCAGCATTCCTTTTAAACATTTACGACCATCTGCACAACAAAACACAAATCATGACACGACTATCGACAAAAATCATGTACGAAATCCTTCATATTTGGATTTTTTGCACTTAATAGTGTCTTCTCCTCAATCTAGATTTTCAGTCCTTTGATAATAGTTGTAAGATGGTCGACTAACTTTCAAATGAGATTTTATTGATAAAACGGAAGGATGGGGATTGCCAGCTAAGTATCAGGTACTCAGCCACAACAGACACGCCCAGACTGACGTTTTGAAGTTTATCCGCCCTTAGTCGTCGCCCCTTAACTTGCGTCACAACTACAATGTACGACCTGACCCCAGCCCGGCAGTGGCAAGGCGGCTGTTTGAAACTGCAGAACCGCAATATTTTCAAGCCCTCTATAAGCTTTGTGGACCCTTTGTCACTCGGCATCACAGATATGCATATCAGTATGTGAGGGGTTGCGTGAAAAGGCTTGTCCCAGCAGGAAACATTCGGACCTAATGTTGCATGTGTGCAATGCATTCTTTCTAGCATAAACAGTCAATGAACACTGGGTATATGAACATGAGTGACAAATGAGAGACTGAGTACTTTGCGCAAGATCATGTGCGCATTTGCGACATATTTTTACATGCTCATGCTTATTGCTGTGTATTACAAATGCATATTGTCAATTTTCAAAATGTGTTTGCTGTTCTCGAACCCGCCGAAAACAAGATACAACAATATGCAAGAAGTTTAATACGAATTTTCGGCCCACATAGGAGCACCTACAGAAGGTAATAGATAGTAGAGTAACTAAATATAATCAAGGCAAGAAATTCAAATGACAGATCATATCAGGAACAAAAAGACGGACATGCACACTTATGAAATACAACTACAGTTTAAGGTGAAAGGGCATACTTTCAGGGGGACAAACTTTGTCATTTAGACAGCTGCTTCCCCTCCCAAAGCCTATCCCCTCATATGGGAAGAATTTGTTCCCCTTGGAACAAACTCCTCCACCGAGAGCAGACCCCCCCACACACACACACACCTGGGAAGGGCTGCGACAGTTGCGGAAGCAGACAGGAAGTCACAATAAGCCTCTTATAAGAAAAAGGCAGAAAAAAGATATTGAAGCCCACCCTTCCACCTTACATGCCATGAGCAACGACAGACCTCCCCATTTTCATGTAAAGATACAAGCGATATGTTCAGTGATCATCTGCTAATAAAACCACATCAATTCCTATCCATAAGTATGACAATTATATGTGCAAGTTAAACCTGGTAAACCTTTCAAGATGAATGGGTCCAACTTCATGGGACACACCCTGCAATTTTTTTTCTTCTTAGTCACCTTTTGGGAGCAGACAAAACTCCTGAATGGAAGATTTGCTCCCTTATGAGCAAACTTCCCCTCAAGAGAACATCCTAGCTGGAGGGGTTCCACTAAAGGGAAACATAGAGGAAGCCATCTAAGTGTTTCCCCTTTGTAAAAGTGGCATAAGAATATATAGGTGCACCCACACACCCTAAATGCCATAAGTAGTGATAACCACCATAACCAAGAAAAACAGTGGCACAAGCTTTTATTTCCTTCAAAGCATAAATTACTGCCTATAACACAAACTCGGTATATTGTATGAAGATATCCAGTTGATAAAAGCGAAAAAGAATGCATTCTAATCTTACAAAGAGGTGTCGTACCATATCATGTCCTTTTCAGCAGCATTTCAAAGGCCACTGTAGGACGATGGGTTTACTACGTGATTTTCATTCGAAAAACTGGTCTGGCTTAGAATTCTAACAAACTTTCAGGTCTGTAAAAACTATAACCTTATTAAGTTTTTGTCATAATGACTTCTTACTGACGTTGTTGCGACGTCATAGTGACGTCGTACCGATATCATTAAGACGTCATTCTAACGTCTTGTGTCTCCTCCCCCCCTCAGGAGGAATGATGCGAAAAAAAACGACCGAGTTCTATAGTCCAACATTTTCACTGGGATAAACGTTGCACAGTCGTTGTCCGTTATGAATGCCAGCGTGTAGTGTGTCCAAGTTGTATCGTGGAACACATCTTATCACGTCTTTTATAGTGTGAGAGGTTGCACAGTGCGAATTCATCCCTCAAGAAGTTGGAGAGAAGGATGAAGTAGCAAAAAATAAGGCATTAAAATGATCAGAGAACACGGTCTCTGGGTTCTCAGTAACACACACAGAGAGAGAGAGAGAGAGAGAGAGAGAGAGAGAGAGAGAGAGACCAACATGAAAATATGAATGAACGTGCAGCATTACAATTGAGGGCCACGCAAGACATCGAGTTACCATTCCTATGCTCTGCCAACTGAATTGTATAAAAACACTTGTTTAAGGTGTATGGGTACACATCCCTGTTTCGACGTTACTGTCGCACCTGCTTAGCGGGGCGCGATATACGCGTCCGGTTTTCCGCACGTCCGTCAGTCCGTTCACATTTGTGTCGAGTTGTCAATCCTACTGTTAAAAATTTGCGTCAACCCTGGCGTTAAAGATTTTTCAATGAATTTCTCCAGAACCATAGCATCCATGGTTCCCAAATTTCATATGGAGCGCAATCAGACTGCAGGGCTTCGAAATGGTGAAATTCAGCCAGATCTAGAATCCAAGATGGTCATCGTTGCTAAAAATTGAAACAGCTACAAAATCAACGATTCTTCCAGAACCAACTACTATACGGTCAAATTTTGCACGGAACATCAGTCCTGCCTTGGGTTTCAAAACTGTCCAATAAAAAAAACCTGTTTCTCTTTACGAGTCCCACTTATGCTCAGACGCCAATATCTAAAGAATAACTGAACAGATTTTGATCAAATTTAAGCCGAATGATTCTTGAATAAAATATATTTTTTTACAAGAAAAAAAAAAAAAAAAAAAGGAGAATGGACCATCCAAGATGGCAGTCTGCCATTACTAAACATAGCAAACACATGAAAATTGCAGTACATGTATCTCAGGAACACCTGAATGGATATAAGAGATAGCGAAAAATACGAAACTGTCAATACCTCAAGATCTAGCCAATGGATTTTGACAAAAGTTTTGTCAGAATAATTTGCGTTCAGAATCGTATAATTCAGTTCTCTCAATTTCTTATGCATAAATTTATCAAAATGTTTCACCATGACATCTTTTTCTGTGGAAGTGCAGTGCAGGTGCGACCATGATATTGTTCCCATGCAAAACGGACCCCTTTCAAAAAGGGTCAATTCTAAATGGAACGTATCTGCTCCTTAAGGAGCAAATTCTTTTTTGATTTGATCCCTACTGAGAAGGGGAGCAGAATTTTGATGATCCGCCGTTGGCAGAAGTAGCCGTTTGTATATCTCATTACTCTCTCTCTCTCTCTCTCCTCTCTCACTCTCTCTCTCTCTCTCTCTCTCTCTCTCTCTCTCTCTCTCTCTCTCTCTCTCTCTCTCGCAAACGACTTGGCTTAGAAGCTTCTTACCAGTGTGTAAAGTGGAAGGCTTTTAGTATGTACATGTAAGTCATGCCATGTAAGACTACAATGATCAATACAAGATAGTTCTTCCTCGTCTAATACGCTGGATATAAATTTATGCAACTGCAGACACTGTGCTATGCAAGGAGCAACCCAGGCAACCTTTGCCGTCAGACTTGCAAAACTAGAGAGACAGAAATAAAAAGATAAAATAGCCAAGATAAGGGCTACTTGTCTCATTGCCTGTGAGGTTAATATACTATCATTTGCGCAGTCGAAAATTCGGTTAAGAGACTAAAACAGGCCTGTCTCATATATTACACAACATACGGCATACCCTCAAAGCAGTAGAATGACACAGAAAATATGACCTATATGGATTAGGCAAAAGCTTATAGTCAACAGCTGACGGTTTTTGTCGATGGTCGTGTCAAGATTTGTGTTTTGTTGCGCAGATGGTCGTAAATGTTTAAAAAAGGAATGCTGAGATGGTCGTAAATGCAAAAAGGTAGACCCCTCCTGTGAAAGATGGCTGTTTATTCTTGTAACGTATGAAGCTGAACTCTGAATTAACCGTGGTTGTAAGGAGCACTTAGTAGGCCACTCCCTGATGGGTTCAGGTTTGCAAGTGATAAAGGAACAAAGATGGTACATGCTGCTTTGTGACGAAGTACAAGAATCTACACGGTTTTCTAAAAAAACAGGCTTAACTCGATGAGTGCATCTTCAGCGTCTCAAAGGTTCTAGATAAAAAGAAATATGCCAAATATAATAGTAAAAACAGATCCGTAAAATATTTTGTCACTGCAGAGATATTTAAGAAAAACTGTCAGAAAAAAAGTTGTTTACCTGGCACGCGCAGTTTCCCGCAATGTCTCGTACGTAATACTTTCGTGTCCGTAAATTCGCCTACATACCGTGATCATTGTTATTCAAACTTTGAATTTATATCTTTAGTCCAAAAGTACCTACAAAAGAACGAATCCATAACAGGCACCTAAGGAGGGCAACAGCTTGGAATCTCAAAAACAATATGTTTTTATACCGTATTTATCCTTTTCAACACCGAAGGGGGCGTTGCATTTTACGAAGGAGGTGGGGCGTTGTTTAGAGCCTAACGCACAGTAAATCAGCCACTGCAAAAATACCTCTGACACACTGAATTAAGGTGAATAGGTATACAGCGCTTCTATATATATCTCCCTTCTCAGTAGGGTGCAACTCTTAAAGGAAAAAATGCTCCTCTAGGAGTAAATTTTTGCATTGAAAGTCGACCTCATTTGAAAGAGCTGCGTTCACCAGAGAAGCAAACATGAATTCGTGTTGTTCCCCTTTGTAAAACTGATAGTATAACATTAGTTTTTGAAAAGAAACGAGGGCGTTTATTAGAATTTATAAGGTATCAGTTGTAACCCAACGAAAATACGTACGCGTACGAGTACGTCATTGTTTGGCATTCAGTTTGAATGAGATGCTAAAATTTGTTTTGTACATTTACTAAATTCCACTAACAAACCAAATATTTTCAATTCACTTTGTGGGGCGGGGTCCTGGGATTATATCTATCTCTACGTACAAAACAGAAGCAGCAGTACCCCAGGTGTTTACCAGGCATTCAACATCAGAATGACGTCGTGGCAATATCTGTGCGACATCATGATAACATATAAACGCCGAAATGACGTCTTTTTGGATCATATTAAACATTTATTTGCTGTGTGTATTCAAATTTGGACTTGACTTGGATGTTTTGTGTCGGCAGGGACGTTTCAAGCCGATCAGGATGGCGTAATTTTCACGACCATGAAAACGTCGCCTAAAGCTTTTGCTAATTATAAAAAAATTCGGCTTATGTATATAGTTAAACTTATTTGTCCTCCTAAAGTAAAAGTCTGTACAGGGAGAGCTCGTAACTGCTATAGTATGCCAATCGCTTTCGATAAATGTTACATATCACATATTTAGAGCGCGTTTATTCTTTCATTTAGTCCGCTATATCCACGGTGATAGGAAAATCTATATAGCCCCCTCATATATCATCTTTACGACTTTCATTCTGTGTTTTGGCAATGATTAGCTCCATGTCTCCGAGGTCATTGATTCAATGATCAGCCTTAATGATAGACTTTGCTGAGAATTATTTTAGTGGCGCTAAGTAAATCATGATTTTATCTTCACGTCTTGCACGAGATTTTTCTAGGCTGTTAGATACGAGAAATAAACAAGGAAAATTACAGTTAATTCTGATATGCTTTAAAATGTATGAGTATCTCATGAGCTCAAGCCCTTTTTAAAACCTGGCAGAAAAACATTATTTATGACATCTTTTTCGCTTTCCTGGATAACAGAGGCTTAGAAATACTGTTAGAAAGAAAAACGAATAAGCTACTGTACAAACATTATCATTAACGAAGAGTCTGCAAGTTATGAAAAAACAATTTATACACCACTTTAAAATTTTATTTTAAAAAGTTATTTTTTTTTCATTGACGTCAATGGTGACGTCACCGAAAAACGGACATAAAAAAGACACCGCAGCCTTTAAGATGTCATAAGTCTGATGGGCGCCGATAGAAAATTCCCAGAAATATTTTTAATGATATAGTTGTTTAGCTTTCAAGTAGTATATTTATTTTTATTTCAATCGGGTAAGCAGAAGTAATGGCAGACTGAAAAATACATGAAAGAAAATGGGACTAGCAAAAAGTTGACAAATATTTGGCACGGTGCTGTATATGTACTTCGAGGCACGAAACGGAAGCAGGCACCAAATGTCAAAATGACTTCATGTCAATATCTGTCATGAAGTCAAAGAGACGCCGAAATAACGTTATTCGTGGTTTGCCTTCTAATAAGATTTTCTTCTAACCCAATAAAGTAGGTAAGATTTGGAAGGCAGCAGAACAAAAGCATTATTTTCTTGAACACTGAAGAATACACTTAACTAGATGGAATTTAGATAAGTTGACAAACTTCAGGCACGGTTTTGTAGATATCACCGCCAGAACCCGCAACCCACAACCCGCCATCCACATTCCCATCCCCCATCCCGGAAATGACATTGCAAATATTTGGAATGACGACTGACTTCAGATGACGTAAAATTGAGTTTATACATCTCATCCAATGTAACCAACATCGCTACAGCTGCGGCTGACGTCTGCGAATAACCAAGGAACAGGCCTGCCTGCGCATCTGCAATGTCCAATCAGGACCCTAATGGTCTGTCCCAATTACTAGTAGTAAGCTTATGATCCAAATACAGAAGGCCCTGATCAGAAATGGATTTGTTTTTTCTGCAGCTACCGGTAAACATGGTAAATGGTAAAGCCCTAGCTAACTGCGATAAAAAATTTTCTGTTATACTTCTCTAAGAGACTGAACGTCTTTAAATTGTAATAATCTCGCTAACGGAAATCAGTATAAGCCAAATGACCTCTGACTGTAAATGGCTCTGATATTTTCTCATTAATGTTTCATCGACTGTCAACAAAAAGAATCGAGGAACTACAGACCATGTACCGTATAGATTCCAAGTCTTGGGACAGATATGTCTTGGCAACTAGTGCAGACCAAGATCAGACTGCTCCTTAGGAGCAGTCTGATCAGGGTCTATACTGTTTGCCATTCCCTCTGATTTTTTGTTGCGTTACTGCATTCAAAACCAAAACTGTTTCAATTTAAGAACAATTACGGTAATTATTTAAGGTGTCCCAATTTTCGGAATGTTTACGGTATATACAGGGAGAGTATGATGAATCGCTTTCTTCTATAGATTTTCTATAATGACACTGATTTAGATTCTATTTTTAGAAACAGACGGAGCCGCGATACAGCAGTTTTTAATGGAGACAGTTCTGTTCTCATCGGCAAAGCACCTGCGACGGTGCATTTGACGTTGCCGGCTATTATGACAATATGTTTAGACATAATTGCATTTCGGTGATTCCCGCCCATATTTAGCCAGAAGCAAAATACTTGGACATATTTATGACCGAAGCCGTCCTGGTGAGGTCAAAGCTGGATATTTAAATGGGAGATTTAATGATAAATCTGAGAAAATCTAGAGTTTATCCTGATTTGTTCGGCTACAGATAAATGTCACTACATTTCTGAGGATTACCCGTAAAAAAATATTAACGAGTGAGCGTATCAAATGATATTTTTTTTCTTATTTATTTACTTTTATTTATCTACTTATTTATTTATTTATTTATTTATTTATTACTATATGGAGGTAACGGGGGACGAGTGAAGTGTTTCTCAGTAATCACAATCGTAACAACCCATCCAAATTCTTTATTATAATAATTATTATTTATTTCCATTTTAAAAGGACTTCTATAATAACCCTTTTCTTTATTCTGCTCGCGCACTGATAATCAGGTAGACCCGAATCTTGCATCTTTACCTATTTTTCCCCCAAAATCTGGGCATAATACCTCCTAACAGCTGGGAACGTCGACGACGCTAAGTAATAGAGTCATTGGTACAACAGACAATATGGCATTGGTTGAAATGATGAAATGAAATATTTCCCTAGAGTAAAATCTACGTTTTTGTTTTTTGCCTTTTCGAGAACATAGCTAACTCATAATTTGAAATGCAATAATCTTTCTTTTTCTGTACAAAGATATCTTCTGGCATGTCACTAGAACCGACTCATCTCAGACGGTTTTTAATAATGAGCGACAGGATATGAATTTGTGAATAAGGAATATTCTTCATTCTACAGCTTTCATAGACCACCATCCCCAAACCCATCCTTTGGACAACTTTATTCAATACAGTCAGCTCTTGATACTTAAAGCCGAAGTTCATCACAGACAACTGATATCTCATAGTAAATTTTCTGTTTCCAGAAAATTTACTTTGAGATATCAGTAGTTTGTTTTCGTAACAGGAGTTGAAATGTAAAAAAAATAGGAAAAGCGTCCAAACTATGTTCTTTGGTATGAGCATACTTTGCGATATCAGTATTCAAGATATCGAAAGTTTGTTCATCACTGTGGCCTTGTAGGTAAACGGGATACTGTCAGGGGAGGCGCTCTGCCATTTTTACATTATGCTTTTTTTTTCTCTAAAGTAGTCAACACGTGCAATTAAAGATAGGATTTGCTCCTTTAGGAGGAGGTTCCTTTCTGGAAGTGTCTCTCTGTATAGGAAAGCAAACTAAAACTTAAAAAAATGTCTCCCTTTGTAAAATGGCGAAAAAGACATGGAGATGTAGGAGTTACTAAGTCCTACGTAGGAGTTACTAAGTCCTACGTAGGAGTTAGTAAGTCCTACGTAGGAGTTACTAAGTCCTACGTAGGAGTTACTAAGTCCTACGTAGGAGTTAATAAGTCCTACGTAGGAGTTAATAAGTCCTACGTAGGACTTCCTATCTCCTACGTATGAGATAAATATTTTTTTTATCCTGTCACTAGGACGCTTCCATAGAGATGTTACCGTGCACCTTGATTTAAAACATTTGCAGCATCAAGAGAAAAACAGAAACGATTCTGTCACATTGCGCGGTAATAGGCCAAGTTACATTAAATGTTTTATGTCTATATTTCATCTATTTTGAAATATAATAATTGTCAGTTACAGTATCTTTTTAGAATCCTGTCTCATAAAGAGTCTATTTTGACTGGTAACATTTACTGCCAAGGTTTTATTTTTATTTATTATTTCCTTTTTTTTTCATTATGTCTGCAGTAAATTATTGTTTATTTTTTATTTTTTTATTTGTACTTTTCTCGTCTTTACAATGTATGGGTACACAGCAAATGTATCCACTAATTTTTCAAAGGATAACAACTTTAGTGAGTTCTGGTTGGCTTTTCTGAACGACAAAGTCCTTCCAAAATGTTTCCAAAGGAGTTAATTCTTTCCTTCAAGAATAAATCCTTTTTGCGAAGGGAGGCCTAATTGAAATTAGCAAAGTGTACCCCATTAGTGTTTGCTGTAAAACCAGAGCTCTAGATAAGAGGGCGTATTTGATGATAATAATGGATAATTTTTCTTATTTCTCATCGAAACCATATGTTGTGACCCCTCATCTGAACCGTCTCGTCGAGACGGTTCAGATGAGGGGTCACAACATATGTTTTTATGCAGAATTAACAAAAATTATCCCTAATTATCACCAAATACGCCCTCTTATCTAGAGCTCTGAAAACGACTACGGACGAAGGTACCGAGGAAAGAGGACAGCTACAACCAACTCAAGAAAACGAAAGAAAAACGAACAGATAATACATGTATCAGAAAATACAGCAGAACCCATCGATACATTTATTTGAATCCAGAGGACTTGAAGAGAAAAGAGCATTGGAACTACCAGTTTTCCGGTTGCCACACGGGACTTAACATTAACTGCGATAGAGATACTTTAGATCATATAGAAGCAATGACTGTACAAACGATAATAGTAGACACAGTTTGGTTGAGTCTGATCACCATTAGTAATGAAATGTGCAGCACTGGTCACGCCCTCTAGTAATGGCTTATACAAAGTTATACAACCTTGTTACCCCCCCCCACCCCCCACTTTACTTCACCCTTTTATGTGATCCTCCGACATGGGTCTACACTGTTGGTAGTAATATAATATTCTCTTGTGTAACACCAGGCCTGTAATAGCTTTTGTTGAATATAATTTTAAGCGAAAATTGGGAGAAAGCGAACACGTTCAGAGGGGAAATTCTACTACGTTTGTTTTGCGTCCTTCTCAATGAGGTGATAACTATTAAAAAAGAACCTTCCCTTTAAATGAAGATGCCTTTTTAGAAGGGTTTGGTCACCAGGGGAGACCGAGAGGAAGTCACAAAAGTTGTCTCCCTTTGAAAAAAAAGGGTGGAAAATAACATGACAGTATGCCTCTACTTTTAGATGTACATGCTAACATATCAAATAATCATACCGGAAGCTTTCAAATACTACACTTCGTCTGCAAAGTCTGTGAGCACATAATGAAATCAAGTATAGATTAAAAGTACTTCCTCTTGGCAGACTAAGCAATAAAAACGATTCTTTTCCACATTGTTTAAAAGACAATCGATATTCTAAAACTTAATTGAAAATTCCGTATGTTGATTTACGACGACGGCATTTAAGTTTTAATTTCGCTTCTGAATGCTTAATCAAAAGAGCTCATTTTATTCACACTAACGGTGGAATTGCTTTCACTCTGAATCTAAAAATAGAGCATTCAGTCCCACTTAAAATCATAAAGGTTATTGTGAGGTAAATGTTACGTTTGGTTTTTGGCTCTAAGCATTTCATTACTACATTTATGGAGAAAATACAGTTGTTTGAGGAAACGTCAACCGTCGTGTTATATAGTTAAGCATTGCATGTTTTCAAACTGTATTATATGTCACTCATATAAGTTATATAATTGTGAAAAAAATACAATGTACTCGTAGAAACCAAATTTGTCGGATTTCTAGATAGAACCCAGTATGCAAACTGTTTTAACAACACTGGATCAGCGTTGAGTCAGCGTCAAGAACATCGCTCAAGGTTCATTCAACGTTATTTCAAAATCAGAGACACAACTTTGAAACAACATTCAATTAAAGTAAATGGAATGTTATTTTTTTGTTGTTGTACTGGCATCCATTTCAAACTTGCCAGTCTGAACGCTGTTGTGTAAACAGGCTTGGGAAGCCTGGCCCCGAAGTTATAAACTTTTCTCGCGCTCAACTCAACTGAACATGAAATTCTTTCAGCTGAAGAATATGAAAATGCCAACTAATGTTGGCATTTTCATGTTCATAAGCAGAGAAAATTTCATACCCAGCTAAACTGAGCAAGAAAACACCTGTAGTTATCAATATTTTCCTATTTACTAGCAGGTAAAATTTCAGGCTAAGCTGACTTGAGCAAGAAAAAGAAATTATAGCCTCGGAGCCTGCTTAATAGGGCATTAGTAAGATCTAAAAAGTGTAAACAGTATATGGCTGCAGTGCATGCCATGTACTACCGCCAAACAAGTTTTTAAGTAACAAGGTAAGCATATTTTGGACAATATTTCTAGCTATTCAAAACAACGTTAGCTCAATGAAGTCGTTAGTCAAGGATTAAATAAATCATCTAGCTTATATAAAGTTTAGTCTGCTAAGATTTTGCGAAATTAAATTAGGAGTTTTGCAATATTTTGGGGGGAAAATGAAAGTAAAAAAATATGTTATTGTGTTAGCTTATAATGAAACTGTAAAGTCTTGTTCACTAAAGGCATCGTTAGTTTTGAACAACTGTGCCCTGTGGCATTATCACAGAAATCTTGAGAGTGGCCAAACCATTTTCTTCCCTCGCAGGTGATGATGCTACCAGAAGCTGACAAAGAAAACAAGGAAGGAAAGAGAGAGGCCTAGAGCAAACTACCAAATGAATAAATAACACAAAACCAAAATAAATCAATGAATAGATAAAGTTTGGAGACAATCGTCATCAACCATCTCTCCGTGTGTACCCCGTGTATAGCCCAAGGTTAGAGTTGAGAAATAGTACCAATCTGCTGTTTAGCAAAGGAAATGTTGCAAACACGACCTTGCAAAGTTATGTTTCTGCCTTATATCCATCCATCAGTTTTTAACGTTACCAGGCACCAAAGGCACATTGAGGCAACGCCTCTCTCTGCCTTATAAACGCTACTTCTAATCGCATAGCAGGCCACGCTTAGGATGTTCATACGATTTTCAACCAGTATGAATAAGACATAGCAGATGAATCTAATGACCTCCAATTAGATGTTTTGACTGTTGGCAAAGAGCCCCATTAACAAATATTAAACATATTAAACATATAAGAATAAATAAGCCGTTGTTTGCGTGTTGAAAAATCATTACACGTGACAATGCAAGTAATTAGGACAAACTAGCGGCTGTGCTTAAACCAAATCATTAGGGAATGGCAATATTAATAATCAATATACATAGTTTCAGAGGCTAAACTGCCTTAAAGGGTGAGAAAACAAACGGTTAGCTTCCAAACTAGAAAGTGCGAGTTCCAGTTCAAGATTTTACCGGTTGTCAGATACCAAAATTTATTTGCATCATCACAAAATCAGGTCCGTAATGGTAATAATGACTGTTTCCACCAGTTCGCATGCGTTTGTTTCGACGTTGCTAATGCTGTGTTGTGGCTATTATAATTAATTCTGGCGCGTATTAAGAACATGATGATATTGATAAGTAGTTAAGCACGAATTAAATGGAACAGATATTTAAGCCTATCTAGATGCATGAAATGAAACGAATAATAGATGGATTTTGATACACATTTATACTTGTAAAAATATTTTTTTTCGGTTACAAGCACTAGTACAAATGACTAGCGCAGTCGGTGTATCATTAAAATAGTTTTATTTTGTTGTTGTTGTTGAAGTACTTGTAACACCAGTGAATCCGTTTATTAGGCAACGTTATGGGCCATACTAGTCCAGAACTTATGTACACTAACCTTTATTTCTATCAGATTATTAAAACATAATATGGCCTTGTATAATACTTGCACAATACACCTACGTTACGTCATATAAAAATCGAAATATATCTCCTCAATATACCTCCATTACGTCACAAATAGAACGTTATTCACATATATCGTAAAAAGAGCGTGGCACACCTTGGTGACGTGACGTCACTTTAAGTGGGTAAAACCTTCCGTGACGTCACAGTAAAGTGTGTAATGCAGCTCCGTGATGTCACTTAAAGTGAGTAATACACATCTGTAGGATGTACATAGTACCTTGTATGCAGTAACATTGCCGTTTGAAAATTCAAGAACACGTGAAATTAAAATATTACTTAAACACTGATTCAGAAAGGACGTGTAATGAAAATATATGAGCCGCGACACGACAAAACCAACAATGTGGTTGTGCGCCCAGCGCAGACTCAGATCAGCCTGGGCATCCGCCCAGTCTGATCAGAGTCTTCGCTGTCCGCATGGAGGTAGCTCAGTCTCTTAGCTACCCTTTAAGCGCTTAGCAAAGCGTCTGACCAGACCGGGTGGATGCACAGGCTGATTTGAGTCTGCGCAGGGCACACAACCACATTGTTGGTTTTCTCGTGTCGCGGCTCATATATGAAAACACAACAAACTGCTTTGCTTTATATTCACTCGTGTCATTATAGCTTAGAATGTTTTACCTTTTAAGTATGAAGATAAAGGTCGCCAGATAAGCGTGAGTAAAATTTTGGTTTACTAACACTCGTTTCTACTTTAAAATAATACTGGAATTAGATATGTTTTTGTAATTTCATTGCTTTTATCTGTTTTGTAAAGTTGTAAGTTTTATAGCAGCGTCTCATTTAAACTGTTTCAGATAATGGAAAAGGTTTATTAACACCTTTGAACTCAAACGTTTTAAACGAGAACGTCCGAAAGTGACGCATAAGTATGTTTGCCTAATGTAAGTCGTCCTCATTGTGTAATAGGATAGGTGAAAACGCAAGACAATACGATCAATTTTTACTCGATTATCATAAAATAAGAAACTGTCTCTGTATTTTCAAAGCGACCAAAATATAAACGCAAATCTGAGGTTCAAGTATTACGTTTAAAATTCGGTTTGTCTGTCAAGATACTTGTCAACTTTATCGTTGAAATTTCCAGATGTTTGACTCTGCTGGTTTCAGCAACTTATCTGGCATACACAGATTGCAAGCGCTCCCTAAATGTAATAAATGCAAGCATCTAATATCACTTCTAGTAGGCGTCGATTTGTTCATCTGCGATGACATTTACAGATTATAAGCAAAGAATAATTTGGACCTTAAAATTGGTCGTTTAAATTGCAAAATGGAAGCTTTAATAACGTCTTATAAGGAATTCTAATGTTCGCTGTTTACATCAAAATATTAAGGGACAAGAATTTGTGTATGGGCTTACAGTAGAAACAGCCGTCGTACCGACTGATTGAGCTGACATGATAATCTGTTTTTATCATTTGCAATTACATGTAATTAAGCAAGCAAAAGTTTTGGTCCAATTGCATGGACGTATTAAGCGGCAATTTCATGATACATGTACATACACCATGTTTTTTTTAGAGGAAATAGTCTAGGGGCTGTACCCCAAAGTTATTTAATGGCGTCATATCGTTTGGCAAATGGAGTCGATATCAGGTCTAATTTACATAATTCAAATAATTATTATGTAAATACGCAGGTACATGTTGAAATTTTGTCAAGTTGATAAAATTACAAAACTCATCTGCGTATTTGCGTTTATGCAGCTACGCGTTTGGTATGATAAAAACATTATACTTACAATCCGTGATGATGATGATGAAAGCCGTGTACCATTTTACTCCCAACTCAAAATATGAACTTGCCTCCCCTGTTCACATTCTTTTGATCCTTTTCTCCATTCTGAATGATTTAAGTGTCTATATTTAGAGTATTACGTAATGATATAGGTCCTTAGTTACTACAGCGACTGATTATTCCGACTGTGGTGACTGCTCTTTAATTATCTCTTTAATGATGTTTGATATCAAAATGTCTAAATAATCTGCATAGAACATGTATAAATCAATGCCATCTCCTCTAACTAAACATTCACTATGAATTGCTGCAATATCCCTGCCTCAGAAATAAATGTTTAAGAGAATATCAGTAAACCCGACTGAAAGTACTATTGAACACTATTGAACACATTAACGCGCGTGACACATTCAGAAACTCTTCAATGATGAGAGGCGAAAAACGTACGCTTTCCTTAATGAGCATCTGCAACACAAGGAACAGCGATATTGGAATGCTCTGACGCCTTCCAAATCACTGTTATAGAATATTTGAAAAAAAAGTAAGCTCAATCCTTAGCAACAGAATGAGTGATATGCCAGATATGAACAGTCGGAATGAACACATGCCGCTTTAACAAGAGGTAAACGGAGATTTTCTCGATTTCTCCGCGACACAAGCTCTCAGCGACAGAATCAGTTGTTTCACTCCAACTGGGAATCAATATTACCCGTAGGAATCAATGGATATCAGGTGGCCAATATGAGCATTAACCTTTACGTTCCTGATATTGCCGTAATGAGCATTTTGGCCCTTCAAAGAGGGCTATTCCATTTAACCCATTAATGAGTAGGGCTCCATAAACAAGACAGTGGCAAAGTTAATAGTGCAGTCCCAGATTAGACTCCGCAAAATTGCGGCGTCTCATCAGGGTCAACACTATTTGCTTAAGTCAAGTGGGGGTTTCTAACTAAAATGAAACGAAAAAGATTCAAATAAACTAAACCAGCCACCTCTTTATTGACAAATAAACCTATCCATTTGATAAGGATAAACCAGTCAACTGGGAATAGATGGGTTGATATAGTAGGGGTGTTTTACAGTAACAGAGCTAAATGGTAAACGGTGAAGATAGGTGGGGCTTTATTCGAGCGTCATAAGCCTGTTCATGATAGATACCGTAAAACTCTAAAACCTGGACATCCAAAATAATTGCCGTAATTCAAATGGAACATTTTTTCTTGGTGGATGTGTGGGTGGACGGGGTGCAGGGGAGGAGGATGGGTTTTCATTGCGGTAATGCGATGAAATGGAAACAGATGTAGACCCTAATCTGGCCCGAGGCTGTTTGTTCTGGCCTATTTGTCCCAATACTTAGATTTTTACGGTAATTCTCTCTCTCTCTGAGGATAAGTCTATGGAATATGCAAGTGTTGTATTACAGGGATAGAACTGAAAAAAATTGTTTCATTAATGTCTGCACAATATGCAAAATATCTAATTGCACAAAAAATTGTGGCCCTGAGTCTGGATTAGTCCTCCCATTATTTGATTGGCTGTTTTAGAAGAATGGAATCGAAATGACGATGTAAACAGTTTTGTCGCAGTCTGATATGGATCTAGGCTGTATGGCAAACCTATATGCTCACTTTCATGGGGCAATAGCTCCAGCATCAGCTATTATGGGTTGCTATTTGCGGCCTCGGAATGTTTGCTAAATACTTAACTGTCTAAAACATTAAAGTGTTAGGGCTGGAAATCGACATCAGTTTGTTTACTTACTAAATTGGATGCTTCCGACCACATTTGTATGACTATGGATTAAAGCATATCTTGCTGCACTGGAAAATGGTTCAGTCAGAAATTGGTACAAATTCTCTCAAATAATTATTGAATAAAATGAATGATGTCGTCTGAACACGAAAAAGATAATAACCATACCATATAGACGCAGTACAATGTATTTCTGGACAAAAGTCAAAGCTGGATGGCGTGACGTTTAAGAGCAACTTCCTCAGGTACATGATATTCTGTCCGCACCTCACACCCATGAAAGATACTAACAACCTGTCAGGAGGTACTGAAACAATTTTATCTGATTCTTACATAACATGTTATACTTTGACATGGAATAGGTGCCACGCAGATAGGTGCTTACAACAACATGGGCGTCAGTAATTACTTTCCATCGTTTGGGCATCAAAAACGAATACTCTGATTTGGCTAGCAGAGCCAAGTCGGTGCTTATTACACAAGCTACAAGGCGTAATTTCGGGTGATTCGTAACACGTGTAAACCAACATAACCCACATGCAATACGAATGGAACTTCTGCGGTATCACTTCATTGCAACTGGTGCATGAATCAACGAAAAGCCATGTGACAGTTGAAGACATTAAAAAGTATCGACACTAGCCTAATAAGAACATGCGAATGAGTGCCGAACCAACCAAAGCGACCGATCTTCACAACACACGTTCTCTGAGGGACATATTCCCCAAGTTTAAAATTAAAATTCCAATCAAGTTTCTTTGCGTATCAGATGACCATTTAAAATGATATTTTAACGCCTTAAAACCGAACATAATTGCAATTAGAATAAGCATTGTTGACATGGACGTTGTCAATGACGTTACGTGTACGCGCCAAAGTGTTATTACACGTGTGGTCATACGATTTTTATTACACGACGTTATCCACTGAATAACAGCGACGTCATATGATAAAAGCAGTTCCCTTCGGTCAAACTGGCGAAGTGTAACAATACACTTCAGGTCGACCGGAAAGGTAAACGAAACGGAAATACTTGTATTCGCCAAAATGTGTATTGGTCTACAGTACAAGTAAATGTAGTCGTGGATGTATTCACATTTAAATCTAATTACTGATAAAGGTTCGAATTTAAAGAGTAACTACACTTCAGGAGCTGGGAACTGACTGAATCAGATCCCAAACCGTATCCCCAACATCAAAAGGAAAGACTGACAAAGATATCCCTACCAACAATAAATTAAAAGTGATAAGCCGAGTCAGCAGCTCTTTCCCAAAAAGGTGGCAACTCAGCTATCTTTACTGAACTAATAAAGTACGAAAACAGTAAAATAACATGTACATATATGCAGTAAGTTTAATATTACTGCACTTGTTGCTGTATTCACTTGTTTTTGTTTACATCAAAATTTAAAAATCGGAAGAAAAAAAACAAACACTTATAAATAAAAAAACAGCGAAAATCAATTTCTTTAAGCTCTAGCTATAATAAAATAATTAAATGATACCGCCATTTTAGCAGCGCGAGATGAGCAGATTCCCTTATAAATCTAAGAATTGATTACTTTCATTCATCACAGTCTAAACTTAGAGAAGCGCTTGACAATATAATTATCAAACGACGTTGATTATTATAAAATTGTCGGTTCCAAAACAATGAAAATCAATATCATTTCTCGCTTAATTATTGGTTTAATAGTACATGGGATTTTATTGCTTCTTCCGAATTTATATCATCGGACTTCAAGGAGTTATCTCGCTTCGGCTAACTGACATTTCAGAGCTTCTCAAACATCTTGAAGCCACAGGTGTAGAGTCATGACATGTCAATGTAAATAGAAACTTAACCCTCATTTTAAAGTGTATAAGTACACTTTTATATTCTGCGCTCTTTTTACGAAAAGAGGCAGCTTTCGGGAGAATTTTATTATCATTAACGGTCCACAAGCGAACCAAATGGTAAAACTCCTCAAGTGGTGAGAGGTTTATTATTGATAACAGTCCGCCAGCCAATCAACTGGTCAAATTCCTCAAGTGGTGAGAGGTTTATTATAATTCCGCCAGCCAATCAAATCGTCAAATACCTCAAGTGGTGAGAGGTTTAATATAATTCCACCAGCCAATCAAATCGTCAAACTCCTCAAGTGGTGAGAGGTTTATTATTGATAACAGTCCGCCAGCGAATCAAATGATCAAATACCTCAAGGGGTGCAAGGTTCATTATAAATAACATTCGGCCAGCCAATCAAATGGTCAAACACCTCAAGGGGTGCGAGGTTTATTATAAATAACATTCGGTCAGCCAATCAAATGGTCAAATACCTCAAGGGGTGCGAGGTTTAATATAAATAACATTCGGCCAGCCAATCAAATGGTCAAATACCTCAAGTGGTGAGAGTTTTTTTATTGATAACAGTTCACCAGCGAATCAAATGGTCAAATACCTCAAGTCGTGAGAGGTTTATTATTAATAACAGTCCGCCAGCCAGTCAAATGGTCAAATACCTCAATCGGTGAGAGGTTTAGTTTTGATAGCAGGTCACCAGCGAATCAATCGGTCAAATACCTCAAGTAGTGAGAGGTTTATTATTATTGATAACAGTCCCTCAGCCACTCAAATGGTTAAGTACCTCAAGCTGTGAGAGGTTGACTAATGGGCAGTTTGCGCATAAGAGAACCTCTCACCACTTGATGTATTCAAGGTAGATAACAATGTTATGAAATAAACAGGTCATCATGTTTAAGCAGAATCATAAGATCACATTTAATACCCTAAAAATTCCTTTATCATTCAATATTAAGTGAAAAGTCAGGAATAATATACTTTCTTAGGCTAAGGAGAGACGCCAATCTATAACAGGCTTGGTTGGTTAGGATACTAGCATCTGCGAACAGCAATTTCCATAGCAGAACTTTGGTTTTAGTTAATACATTCATGCTTCAGAAGTTTGCCCAGACTTATGGCACGAACACAGTTTAGACGATATGGATTCAGTCATACATGTACGTGTAATACAGTCCGGAAATATCACTGATAATGCACTTTTTAGTGAACGAAAAAAAAAGACATATAAGCACCTAGGTATGACAACAACTCCGTGCGCTTTGAACAAGTCCGCCGACGCCAAATGCTTTGTTATTTGAAAATAAAACACTCAGATTGTTTTCTAGTTACTTATTTGTTTGGTTACTTTTTTATTTATTTATAGCGGAAAATAAAACAAGATAAGTCTAAAACGTTTTCTACAATTGAAAGACAGCAGCACGTCAAAAAAGGAGCGGACATACATGTGCATTACCATCTCTTAGTATTTTCGGCGGGTTACTGTTAAGTTTAAAACACTCGTTTATAAAATAAACTCTATTCAGAAAAAACTATATATTCTTCATCGAGTAGGACTTTGGGAGTGTATGTAAAGCTTTCGAAACTGATAGGAAATTGAACTTCATAATCTGTAAACCGTGGCCAAAGAACTCTTAGAATTATTTATAAATAATCCGCACTGAATTATATGAACCCACATACACATAGATGGTCCGCAATCAATCAAAATTGATTAGCCTATTGATGTAATTTTGAGGCATTTCCTTTAATGTCGTTAGATTTCGATTTCGACATCAAAAAAGCAGTTCATGAAAATAACGACTTTCAGGGAAATATGGGAAAGCATATAAATCATAATTATATCATTATCGCAAGGGAGGTTCGTTTTTGCTGAACCGTAATGATTATAAATTTGGAACATCAATGTCTGTAGAAAAAGGGCGAACCAATATCAAACTGCTCCTACGAGCAGTTTGATTATGGTCAGCTCCTTTTGTTATCCGGACAGACATGTTTCAAAGGGCAAACAGGCCCTACAACATGTTTGCATTTTTAATGAGAACAGTAATTTTTCGAGGTATCCCAATATTTTAGTGTAACAACGGTAATTGCGATATGATATATCACAGTATCAACCAGTATCAAGTCTTAGAGGAATTCCCCACTCAGTCATCTCCGAGTAATATTCTAGGCTGCTGGTTATTGGCCGATTATCAGTAATTTGTTGAATGAATTTAGCTTCATTATTTTGTCAGATTTCATTTAATCTTGATATAATATGACATAAAAGGAAAGCATTTTTGTTGACGCAATATAATATTCTATTTAGAGAAGTTTGAAAACAAAAACAAAACTAGTGAAAAAATAAACTGCCTAACGTATAATACCGAGAAAAAAGAAAACAGCAACAAATAAAAAAAAAAAAAAAAAAAAAAAAAAAGAAAGAGAAAAACAAAGAACGATGAACGTTTACCATGCCTAGCTAGAACTTGTTTTTGGGTCCCTAGACTTCAGTTTCATAAATTTCATATGAAATGGCCACACGTGCAAGATTCTCTACTTATGTCACGCCGGACGGTCGTGTAAATAACTGAACGTCATTCGATCATTGATAGCGTGGGTTTCTTTTCAAATTAAATAGAAATCTATCAAACAGTAAAATTATACATACGCTTAAAATCAAACGTTATAAGTAAGAAAGTATGCAAGAAAAAGTATCGATCACGGAGCTGTGAGTAGAAACAACCGTCAATTGGGATCACTGCTTCGTGATCCCGAACAGTGACCCTCATGACGGATTTTTCTGTTGGCACCCCACACCAAATGAAAGATACTTATGTTCTCAAAAGCGAAAATCGTTGATGCCAACAAGAACGACTCCGGTAAGACTGCGGATGCTCAGGTTGAAGTGTTACTATTCGCCCACGTCATATACAAATCACTCAATAGCATGGCTCATTTACATAGCCAATTCAAACGGTTGATATTACATGTAACATATTAATTAGGAAAACGATAGTGTTTGCGTTCCATGAGTCCGTTCAGTCCCTCTGGACCACACTGTAATCAATTACTGTCATTAAGCTAACCAGTGTGTTCCAAACCACTTGTTCAACGTTAATAAATATACATTATTTAGAGACTGTTTTGATGAAACTTTGTTTGCATATACTTCTGCTTGTCGTTTTCATACCCAGTAAAAGTTATACGGACGGTGCCAGAAACATGCTGATTTCTTTCCTAACAAAGTGAATGGTGCAGGCCATGCGAAGATTGCAAACAGTTGCAAACAATTTTTTTTCTTAAGTCAACAGTACTTACTATTGATTGAACAAATTCTCGTGCGCTCATGAAATTGACCATGTGCAAAGGCGGGGCTTAGCTTTCTCATATGCCCAGAAAATGAATCTCTCACGAGGCGGATGACATTTCTATGCTAAAACAGAGCTTTTTCATTTATTTACAAATTAATTTACATATGCTTTATTATTCTTTTTGAACACAAGTGGCAAACACAAAAGATTTACAGAGAGCCCATAAAATTAGAAATATGCGTACATGTAAATACGATAACCCCCTACATTTTGAGAGAGTATAGAGTTATTCTGCCGTCAGCTTGTGATAGTAAAGTAAACTAAGTTGGCAAGTTGTGTATTTGGTTTAAGGCAAATGAGCCGTGACACATGAAAACCAACACTGTGGTTGTGCGACCAGCGCAGACTCAGATCAGCCTGGGCATCCACCAAGTCTGATCAGAGTCTTCGCTGTCCGCATGGTGGTCACTTAGACCCTTAGTTAACCTTTGAGCACCTAACAAGGAGTCTTATCACACTGGGCGGATGCTCAGGCTGATCTGAGTCTGCGCTGGGCGCACAACCACATTGTTGGATTTGTCGTATCGCGGCTCAAATGAGTATACTCTCAGAGAAAGTAAAATTGAACTCTTAAAGATAACCTTCAAGAACAGAGAATACATGAGCCGCGACACGAGAAAATCAACAATGTGGTTGTGCGCCTAGCACAGACTCAGATCAGCCTGGGCATCCACCCAGTCTGATCAGAGTCTTCCTTAAGCGCTTATGAGGTAGCTAAGGGTCAAAGCTATCTTCATGCGGACAGCGAAGACTCTGATCAGACTGGGCGGATGCCCAGGCTGATCTGAGTCTGCGCTGATCGCACAACCTCATTGTTGGATTTCTCGCGTCGCGGCTCACTTTCGGAAGAAGGAATATGGGCCAGACTACGTAGTTTCAAATAATAAAGCCTCCTCAGTGCCCTGACAATATTTGGCGACGAAACCAAAGAAAAACATACTGACAATTTATAATTTCAATTGGGCAGTCGATTCAAAGACTGACTAGAATCAAAAAGGGTTCAAATAATACACTGCTCAAAATATTTAAAGGAGCAGCAGCTTTTTCCCATTGACATTACTGCAACACGTACCCAGTTCAACTGCCCATAAAGCTGACCGCCAGCAAGAATTCCTATCCTTTTGAAGCATTTTGAAAAAGGATCAACGTTTAAGACAACAAGAATTTCAATACAAAAGATGTCCTGCTCATTTCCATGGAACACATTTTGCAATTTTCGAAATTTCTGAAATTGAAGCATTTTGCAGGAAGTCTATAAACTCTCATGAGCTTCATTTCAAAGTGATACTTTCAAACAGGTCACCTTATAAGACATCTAGTTTCATAGACAAAATGAACGTTTTGATTTTTGTTGAAATTTTCAGACTTTTCACCTCTTCTGAAAATTTACAAGTTTTTACCAAAATTTCAATTTTACAAAAATCTCTCCATGGACATAGGCAGGAAAAATATTGAATCCAAACTTGTGCAATCAGTAACATCGACCCTCTCTAAAAATTGGTAAAATAAATGGAAAGTCAGTGTCTTTGCTGATCGAAAGTAAGTGATCTCAAAGTGAAGATGCATTGCACTGTCATCTATGGAAAAATATTAGGTGCTCCTTTAAATAATTTTAGCAGTGTATATAAACGACAATGCTCTAGAATAAGGGTCTAAATCAGTCTATAATATCCTCTGAAATTAAAGGACGAAAATAAAATTAAATCTGCACTATGGATGACGAACGGGGAGACGTTTTACGGCCGCCACACGGCACAACACCAGCTGTAGTAAAGTAAAATCAAAATCTTAAAGAGAACCTTCAAGAGCAGAGAACACATTCAGAAGAAGAAACAAGTGCCAGACTACGTAGTTTCAGCTAATAAAATCTCCTCAGCCTCCTCAGTAACTCTCTTATTTTTATTTTCTGCCTCCTTTCTCAATGGGTGTCAAATCATTAAACAATTGTGCTCTTCTAGGTACACAATCACTCTTTTAAGAACAGGGGCCGTGTTCATAAAACGACTTAAGTCGTTGCTATGTTGTTGCTAAGGCCAAATTTCTATGAAGGAGATTCCCTACAACTATGAAATTTGCTCTTTAGGAACAGTCTGAAAAAGACTGTTCCTCCAGAGCAAATTTCATAGTTGTAGGGGATCTCCTTCATAGAAATTCAGCCTTAGCAACAGCATAGTAACCACTTATGTCGTTTTAAGAACAGATCCCATCTCGGATCCACGGAAACAAACAGGAAGTCAAACAATATTCCTCGTTGTTTAAATGGCACAAAAACATGGCGGTATCCATACACTTTAACGGCCCGTTGAGACAGTATCACTAGTTCAGAGTGAGAGAGAGAGTTAAAGATCGGATAAATGAAAGAGAAATAAAGGTAATAATAATAATAATAATAATAAATACACAGCGGGCACTTTTCAAGCACAGCAAATCATTGCCAATAGAACAATCAATGCCAAAAGCTTCACGCCATCTTCGCTCCACCAAAATAAGCCAGCGCAGAAGCGAGCAGCATTTGAATCAGGAAATTATAACGGTTGCTCTTTGAGTGTAATTCTTATTATATTCTTAGAGCTTGCATGTAAAATGCATAAACTTTATACTACATGTATACTTAAACGCAGCTACATCCTCGGTTAGCAAACTCACATGGTATAATCGATTTCGCCAATTTTTGCTTCCTGCAGAGACTGTACATCATATTTGGCTTCCGCCGAGACTGTCCGCGAACTCTTGCTTCCTGCAGGGACTTCTGTCCTCGAAAAATGCCTTCCTGCCGAGACTGTCCGCGTGCTTCTGCTTCCTGTCGAGAGCCTCGGCAGGAAGAAGGATCACGCGGACAGTCTCTGCAGGATGCCATTTATCATGTACACAAGTCTCGACAGGAAGCAAGAGTTCGCGGACAGTCTCGGCGGAAGCCAAATATGATGTACAGTCTCTGCAGGAAGCGAAAATTGGCGGAATCGACTATACCCTGTGAAACTGTTTTCGTGGTTCAGTAGTCAAACACGGCAAATATTCAAATCATTAATTATTGAACTCTGAAGAATACTAAGAAACGGCTACATACCTAACGGAATGAAAACAGTATTTTCATATTTTTTCAATGGCTTGTACGCACCAGATGGCTTTATTTGTCCAACATATTTCATCAAAGGCTCGTATATATAATGCTGCGCAATAAAAGGTGAAATTTGCTTTTATTTAGGCAAACATTTTTTCATTCATTCAATATCAAGATAAATGAAAATTATGCTTTGCTGTTGACAAATCATTTAGTATTGGGAAACTTATCTACATGTATAATGGACACACCTTCAAGTTGATGACTTTTTCAGAACTAGTAAAAGCCCCAAATAAGAACCTTTATATTTTTTAGCCTTTTATGTTCAAAACTCTTATTTCTGTTGCAAGCCAAACAACTACGCCCTGTAAAATGCTTCACATGCGCAATTCCATGTAAATAATAATACTAAACTAACAAAATTTTCCATGTATTGAGGTGATAAGGAAAAGTAGCTATTATAAGACGACAAATAGACAAAACAAAAAAGGCAAGAAAAATCGAAAATTAACCAAAAGACAAGTTATTTCCAATAAAAATCCAATTATTTGCCTGAAGACAATCAAAAATCCAATTACAAACGTCAGCTCTAGGGATAAGGGCTCTCTATAATTTTCTATTAACGGCTGTATTGATAGGAAGGTCAATGTCTATGACATGTACAGACATATATATCCTGGCGGGGTTTGTCAGTTTCATTACTATCATTTCCACGATATTTGTTTACTAATGTTGTCTAGTCATTTGTCGTAATGTAATTCTGTATTCAGTATGTATGTACTTGTACCACCGGGTATAAACCAGTCCGCCAATTTTCGCTTCCTGCAGAGACTGTCCGTCATATTTGGCTTCCGCAGAGACTGTCCGCGATCTTTTGCTTCCTGCATGGACTACTGTCCTCGAAAAATGGCTTCCTGCTAAGACTGTCCGCGTGACTCTGCTTCCTGCCAAGAGCCTCGGCAGGAAGCAGAATCACGCGGACAGTCTGGCCAGGAAGCCATTTATCCTGTGCAGAAGTCTCGACAGGAAGCAAGAGATCGCGGACACTCTCAGCGGAAGCCAAATATGACGGACAGTCTCTGCAGGAAGCGAAAATTGGCGGACTGGTTTATACCCTGTGGTACAAGTACATACATACTAAAGACAGATTTACATTACGACAAAGACTAGACTGGTTTATACCCTATTTTTTACTAGGCTAAGCAGCATTAAGAAGAATCTTAACAAAACCACACTGCTGTAATACTTGTAGGAAGAGTCTTTAATGCTGAAATGTGATTTGTTGTTTAAAAAAATATTTTATGCTTTTGTAGGCAATAGTCCAATCTATTGCCCTGAGGTGTTGTGGACAAACCAATGCACTACTGCACGAGGCCGCCAGGCCAAGGGCGATAGTGTATCGGGTCGTCTACAGCACCGATGGACGATAAAGTCGAATGTTGCCTGTACAAGATGAGTAATAGTTGTTTTATTACCAAACCAATGCAAAACTATGTATCCATTATGCAAAGAAGCTCCAGTTATGTCAGACAGTGTGAAGATGTGCTAGTCACAAGTATTGCCTGGTGCTTTTGCGTCAGTCGAAACGCGTGACATTATTTACTGGGCGATAATAAAACTATTGACCGGTCACGTGCGATGCACGCGAACGCAACAATAGACAGTGAAAACCACATTATTAGTTTAAAGATTTACACCCTCAATATTTCTATTAACTTTTAAATTTCTCACAAAACATTATATCCTAGGCATGATAATGATTGCTATTAAAAGGAAATTTATCTGCCAAATTTATGATTTGTGATGGTCACTGAAAATAGGAGAATTTAAGAAAATACACAAAAAGAGCGCCAATAGCGGACCGCGATTCCCGCCAAAAATGAAGACTGGATACGCCCAGCAATCATAGCTAATCAGGTTAAAGTTATATCATGAATAATTTTAAGCCCTTTCTTTAATCGACTTCAGACAGTTATTGGCTGAAAAGAACTCACGTGCACAGATTAGAAGTTAATGCTATTGTAAAGTTATTTACTCCACCAATCATAAAATTCAAAACATGGTTGCAGAAACGCCTGTGGGAGTCAATCAATTTATGACGACAAAATATTCGTGAATATTCAAGAAGGGTACGCATTGATATATCGTCTCTGTCTCCGTAACAAAGATGTTTTCGCTGAAGATTTTTTGAACAAATCTTAATTATGTTGCATACAACTAACCAGTATCATAATTTTGTGATTATTTCGTAATAAAATACGAGGGAGTATACCTTTAATATTATCTTAGTTTAGTATTATATAGCAGGCTGAGTAATAAAAGAATTTGAGAGGCTGCTGTTATAAAAATCGGGATCCTATTTTTTTTAACAAAGTAAACCATTATATATTTTATTGTTCAAATAAACTACTTTACCGATACATGTATATTTAAAACGCAAATATTTCCTTGCATTTATGATGAACGAGTAAACGTCAAGGGAATGCAATTCTATTATTTTCTAGTTTGCTGCCAACTTAATACTTCTTTCCCTTTTTGGCTTTGAGGGCGGGATATGGGATCTGATTTTAATCATTCCTGATAATTACCTGTCTTCTTTCTTTGCTGTCCTAAAAGCAAGTTCTTTCGTTAAGAGTAAAAATTTAAGCCGCGACACGAGAAAACAATCAATGTGGTTGTGCTTCCAGCACAGACTCAGATCAGCCTGGGCATCCGCCCAGTCTGATCAGAGTCTTCGCTGTCCGCAAGAAGGTAGCTTAGTCCCTTGGCTACCCTTTAAGCGCTTAGTGAAGATTCTGATCAGACTGGGTTGATGCCCAGGCTGATCTGAGTCTACGCTGGGCGCACAACCACATTGTTGGTTTTGTCGTGTCGCGGCTCAAATACATTTTAGGATGGCTTCTTCGTTCTGGAAAGTAATCGTTCTTTCCTTTTTCAAAAAATGGCAGAAAGACGTGGAGTTGTAACCTCAAATGGACAGATCCCTAAAGCAGACAATCTACTGTCGTATTTATAAAAGCACTTAAGTCGTTTCTATGCTGTTGCTAAGGCTAAATTTCTGTAAAGGAGATTTCCTGCAACTAGGAAATTTGCTCTGGAGGAACAGTCTGAAAAAGTCTGTTCCTCCAGAGCGAATTTCATAGTTGTAGGGAATCTCCTTCATAGAAATTTAGCCTTAGCAACAGCTTAGCAACGACTCAAGTGCTTTCATAAATAAGACCCCTAATTTGTAAACATTATCACCCTAAGTAAATAAACTACTATCAATCAAAAGATTTGTTCCTAGTCGGGTCGAGGGCAAAATCTTTCTTATTATATAGCTGCCTTTTAGACGATAGTATCATAACATGGTAACTTTTTAATTCTACAAAAGAGTTTACCTATCCGACTAGATATTGATTCTAGTCTAGAACATGTATACATGTACATGTATGTATGTTGAACATTTTTGATTTCGTGGTATATATTCATCACTGCAGAGATGCTTTGCTTCTGTTTTACAAGTCGGCGCTAGAAAAGTATGTGTTGTTAACCGTACTTTATTTTCTAATGCTAACATCTCACCTTTTGTCGCCTGATATTGCTCATATATTGCTCATATATCGATACACAGCACTATATAAATGAATATGAAGTAATACTTAGCTATATGAATCAAGGCTTTGGATTCAAGCATGTAATATGTGTCGGCAGGCTTTGAGCGGAGTAATATCCTAATGGACTTTTCTAGTTTTCTTTGATCCGTTTAATTAATTGAAAACTTGTTACTAACTCCCAACTGGGACATATCCAGACGAAATATTCAATATCTTAGCGGTATTTAAATCTTTATTGAATTAAACAAATTAGAATAAATAAAATGAAAGCATTTATTTATCAGCGCACGGTTATATACCTAATACTCTAAAAGCTGATAGTATGTGGGCGAAGCAATTTGTAATAATACCAATATAAACAAGATGTTTTTTAAACATTTTCAGATGCAAGAAGTATGACGCTGGTTATGTGGCATAGGGTAGAGTCGGGTAACTTCGGACATTGGGGATAAATTCGGACATACCATTGTAAACAGTGAAAATCAAGATTAGACGGCTCAGGATTTTCGCTGTTTGGCCAGTTATTTTTGTTTTAGTTCCAAACAACTGACATATAAAGGAAACAATGTTACTGTCCGAATTTCACAGTATCCGAACGCACTGTACCATCTCCTCCGGTTTTCATAGTGTTGAATCGAGAGTACAAAATTCGCTTATAACCAGTAGCCGGAAATCATTATGTTTTGAGTTTTTATCTGGAATCTGCTGCGTCATTTATAGTTATTCGGTTTCGAAAATGTAAAGAGGTAAGTTTAATATAATTTTCTCTTCGGTCTTTTACTTTATTGCCCTGTACAATGAAAAACTCCTTGCCGTCGCAGATTTTTTTTCCGAACAGCTGAATTTAACACGAGATTGTGTCGTGCAAAACCTAGCTATCATTCTTTTATTAAAACTAACAAACTGTAGATTGATAACGCCTTCCGTTTATTCTAAAGATTTTTTATAAAACATGTAAGAAAATGCTCAAAATGGTTTAAGAATCATGCCAAGGGCGATTTGAATACTGTACCAATTACTACCCACCCATACACGACATTGTACAGGGCAATAAAGTAAAAGACCGAAGAGCAAATTATATTAAACTTACCTCTTTACATTTTCGAAGCTGAATAGCTATAAATGCCGCAGCAGATTCCAGATAAAATCTCAAAACATAATGATTTCCGACTACTGGTTATAAGCGAACGTTTGTAATCTCGATTCAACGCTATGAAAACCGGAAGAGATTGTACATGTAGTTCGGATACTGTGAATTTACCCGCTGTCCGAATTTACCCGACTCCCCCCTAGTCCACTCCTGGTGAACAAACCCCAGATCTACTCAAGATTAAGCATTTAAGTTTCTGCAAATACTTACCGAATTGGAAATATCACAATGACATGTAATGCATATGCAAGTAACTATATAAGCACCTAAATTTAAATTTGTGAAAGATACACTGATGTAGTCATCACAAAGCTCCCGAAAAGTCCAAACCAAAATTTCGGTTTGGCGACTTTAAGGAGTTTTGCGATAATTCTACCACATTATTTTAACTTACATGTATAAGTACATAGTATGTACAAATATGCCTTCATAGACACAAGTCGAATAGCATTATTATCCTTTGGTTAACTGCAGAAAGGTGAAACTTAATTTTCATATTGAGAAAAGAATGACGCGTCTACCAGTCATTAAGTTACAAAATGAAAATAAAAATTGTTACTTTTATGGATGAGTACAATGTGAAAGTGAGAGGACATACTACAGACAGTGACATCTAAAACAATACAGAATTTGGAATGTTGTTTAACCAGCCCGAAAAAATGAACCTCGGCAAGAAATACAGAACTTATAATTTCGGTCAGAATTATGAAATTAAAAGTCTCATGTTTTTATTTTTGTTCATGAAAATCGTTCAAAAACGATACTCGCAATCCGCAGCCGCTAAAAATAACGACAACAACTAAAAAAACAAGTTTTCCTGCATACGCATGCCAAGGAGACTACTTCGATATAATATTTTAGTAAGTTTCACTCAAGGTACAAAATTTGAACCAATGTTGATTAGGCCTCATATTTTTTTATTCAGCCTCGTGATTGCCGATTAACATCGGGCACGTTCGGCATAATAACTTGGGTAACTCCGAGCAATACACAGCTTTTTCTCGGGCTGCTCGAAATTATGTTTATATGCATGTCTACGAGAAGTCCATTACATACCTGGGTATTGCTCGAATTTACCAAAACTGATATGGCGAACGTGTCCAACATGTGCCTACTTAGTAATGTCTTCTATAGACGTTGGTCATTTTATCTTAAAGTGCACAAATGCCATATGAAGATCAACTGGATTTTCAAAATGTCACCAGAGACAAGAACCTACAATTAAGTTTCATTAATGTTAAGAAATGTTGGCGGGAAAAACTTAAACAAATATCTAAGTTCCGTCTGGAAACTAAAGCCAATTGAAAACTGGTTATATGACAGTAGAAGTTTAACTGAATTAACAACGTACATGTAACTATTGATAAAAATAATAGAAAAATGAGGGCTACTTACAGTCCGTGATGATGATGTAACGTATGTAACATGTCTTTTCCTAGCTTGATCATAGCACTCTCCTTGTCCAATTCTACTTTTATGAAAGTCTCAGAATATAATCAGTGAGAGCCATATTATACATTTTAATGTGATTAAAACTCTGCTTTCCTAGAATTCCAATCAAACTGTGCAAAGGAGGGAATACTATCAAAGGTTAGTCTCCAGGCGAAGTGTTCTCACACCGTTTTGCTGCATCGAAACGTTTCTGATTTATTTATTCATTAAAATTCAAAGTATAAACATATCTATATTCTAGATTCATAAGTGACCGCTGTATTAAGAAGCTACTATTTTTTGTAGTGTACCTTTCCATCATTGAGCTATGACTAAATGCATCACATTGTAGACGTAGTCTGGCCCACGTTCTTTCTTCTGAATATATTCCCTGCTCTTGAAGGATCTATTTAAGATTTTAGTTAGATCAGACTTCTGATTCTAACACAGAAATCTGATATGGGGCTACGCCAATGTGTTCGACACATACGCCTCAGTATACAATTATGTTACAGAACTTTAAACTTTGCAAAAGGTCTTACCTATTTTTAAGGTAAGTTTCTATTCACCAAATTGCTTTATCGAGTATATTTGATTCTGTAAGAAAATGGGTTTTATACCCATTTTCTTATAGAATTGAAAACGCTCGATTAACCAATTTTACAAATGTTCGCATCTGCACAGCTACGCTAACGTATCTCCTAAAAATGGCGCTTCCTCTTATCATGAACTTACTCAGTGACCTATATTTAACTCATTGAGGCGACTTTTATGTATTTATTCACAATATAAAACTAGCTAGCTCGTGAGCAAATATTCCAGAAATGCCCACCGTTTCTTGCTGATTGAAAATTGGTCGTAATGTCGGAAAGCCAAACCACCAAGTCACATACATATATATACACAAATGTCTACAAATAAGACCAAGTTCATGTTTAGTTTAACTATGAGCACTCTGTAAAACAGTCTCATTATCATTTTTGTTCATTCAATATTTATGGCAGGTTGTAAGACAAAAGACATTTCAACTATATTCAATTACAGTTATCGATTTGCTTCTCTCTCTCCCTCTCTGTCTCTCTCTCTCTCTCTCTCTCTCTCTCTCTAACAAAACTGACGTTAAATATTAGTGTTTACTTGAAGAGCCTATGACTAGTACCCATAACTGCAATTTTTCTATGGAACAAAAATTATTATTCCAACCTTAAATATGCTTAATCTTGTACCAACATGCATAATATTGAGCCGCGACACGACAAAACCAACAATGTGGTTGTGCGCCCAGCGCAGACTCAAATCGGCCTGGGCATCCGCTTAATCTAATCAGACTCTTCGCTAATCGCTTAAAGCGTAGCCCAGGGTTTAAGCTACCTCCATGCGGACAGCGAAGACTCTGATCAGACTGGGCGGATGCCCAGGCTGATCTGAGTCTGCGCTGGGCGCACAACCACTCTGTTGGTTTTCTCGTGTCGCGGCTGATGTGTTCACACAAAAAAGAAACATATGTTGGATACTCATAACCAATCCTTAAAACGAATGTAAAACTACAATTTAAAGGCTTGTTACCCATTGTATAATTTTACACGCTAAATCTTATATTCATATTTAACCCACTGATTCGACGTTTGCTCACGAGCTAGCTAGTTTTCAAATTATTGCGAATTATTACATAAAAAATCAATTCTAAGACCCTCCGTATGTATAAGAAGTGTCCGTTGAACGCAGATGTCCTAATCACTTCCGTTACTAATCCTGAGTTCCCATTGCTCAAGCCGCCAGGCCAGTCTAGATTTTTTTGGCTCCTTCTCAAATGCATCTGACTGTCACTAACCAATTAGTAAGATTGCGCAATTTAAAGCCATCGCCAGATGCGCCCTTTATAGTCCTATTAATCTGCTATTTATACCATTAAAACATTCTGCAGTATTCCAGATTCAACCTGCTTTTAATGACAGAGCTGTTCATATTGTAAATAGAGGATCTTACATGAGTGCTCATGTATTATTGAATTTATTAAACGAGTTGGGGAAAAAGATAAGATGCGAGGCTGTGCCGAGCATCTTATCGGTTTTCCCCAACGAGTTTAATAAGTTCAATAATACAGGAGTACGAATGCAAGATTCTATTTATCATATGACACTAAAATCGCATTTGATTAGCAAAATTTGCCCGAAAACGTCACGATGTCGCCATTAGAAAACGCGACGTTTTATGGACGTCAACGTATACCGTTACGGCCTAATTTGCATATTTAATCCACTAGTGGATTATTGTATTTAATGCATGGCTTTATTACACTCTCAGAGGCGACGTCATACGATAAACATATTTACCCGATAATTAAGCTATTTGGTGTTCGAGTTAAGCAGAGTGGTTTATGATGACTTCAAACGTACTCGTGTAATACCATTGACAGCGTACCTCTGTTTCCATCTAAGAAGTTTTTCAGGCGCCGTAATATTGTAATACAATGCATGTCATTTTTCAAATGAACTATTTTGGACCAACTATTATTCTTATCCAAGCTTGAAAAAGCACATCCTTTGACAGAAATATGTTGAGAATGGGATCCTAATGCGCAAAGCAGAACAAAGTTCGGTTGGTACATGTGTCTGTGAACCGAACAAAATGGCATGTAACAATTTCCACGCCTTTCGTATCCTTACATTTGAGGTAGATTCCTATAAGAAATGCATCACGTAATCGAGGCAACAAAAATTTCAAATTACATTTAAAATATTTCAGCATATTCGGTATATTGTCACAAGTTTATAGTAAAGCATCCCATGCGAATGTCCACTTTTTGTCTGAATCAACACTCCTATTGACCCATGGGAGAAAGACCGTTTGAAACGGTATTAATATTTATCGTCACATTAATACTGGATTGAAAGTTCCAATTTGCCTTTTGTATACGTTTGCAATGATCAGATATAGGATACAGTGCTTCCACTTTAGCGTATGAGAACTTTGATGGGGAAAAAGTCCCTTAAGGTGAGTAGTAACACTTCTGTTTTTTTTTTCGCCATTACCAAAAAGGGAGAAAGCTTTGCTACTTCTTGCCCAGAGGTTACAAAACTTTTTCGTGCTCAACTCAGCTGAGTTTGTCAGCATTTTCATATTCATAAGCACAGAAAATTTCATACTCATCAAAATTGAGCAAGAAAATAAATGTACTTATTAATACTTATTAGTAATTTGCTTTTTGTCAGCAGGTAAAATTTCATGCTCAGCTGAGTTGAGCGTGGGAAAAGTATTAAAACCTCAGGGGCCGTATTTATAAAACGACTTAAGTCGTTGCTATGCTGTTGCTAAGGTGGAGTTTCTATGAAGGAGATTCCCTACAACTATGAAATTTGATCTGGAGGAACAGTCTGAAAAAGACTGTTCCTCCAGATCAAATTTCATAGTTGTAAGGAAACTCCTTCATACGAATTCAGCCTTAGCAACAGCATAGCAACCACTTAAGTCATTTTATAAATACAGCCCCAGGTCCTGATTTGCTTTCCTGGACAAAGCAGCCTTCCGCAAAGGGATTTTGTCTCTAAGGAAAGAACTATACTAGAACCAACTTCTAACCGACCACTTATTTATAGCCTGTTTTCTGCTAAATAAAAAGGACAATCGAACACATGTTTCCATTTTTGATTAAGTTGTAGTATTGGTAAAGTAAATCAAGTAACTCTGAAATAAAAATCTTATCCGTATACCATTGAATAAGTGAAAGATAATGGTACCCCTGTTTCCGAAAATCGCAACATTTCAGCAGAATTTCACGATTCGGACAGAACCACATTTCGGAATCTTGTCAGCATATGCTTCTGATTAGTGCGAATATTTAGAAAATGTTTAAAAGAACTTGAGAATTCATAATAATGCAATATTTCAATACAGAATTCAAAATTTGAGTCACAATTAAAAAAACCTTCTCCACCACAGTCATAATCCTTGCGAGGTTCGAAATGGGGGTACATGTGCATCCTTTGCTGCCAGGAAAACGATATTAAAGGTATTGAGCTCAAACATTTTACAACGTTTACATGACACATTTGGAGTACTGAATCTAAGAAAAGTATGTACGGATACCATCTTCAAACGACAGTGTTCAAGACAAAGCAAGTGGTCGGTTAGAAGTTGTTCTTAGTATATAATCAAATCCCAGTCAAAAATAAGAAACGCTTTGACTTGGAAAAGAGTTTCGGAATAGATAAACGGATGGGGTTTAATACTCAAAATATCATTTAACATGCAAAAATGAAAGCAGAAAGCAGTTTATTAAAATGAAAGAAAGAAGCAACACAAAAAGACAAAAAATGTAATTTTTTTATATATATAGATATTTCCTACGCAAACCAATATGGAATAAGTCATTGTACACAACGAAGATTAGGTAATACAAATGTAAAATATAGTGGATATTTGACTTTTTCAGCGTATGATCGATTTTTATTTGACCGAATAAACACCAAAAGCAGTATTTTCACCAGTGGCGAAGCCACGAATGAAAATACCACTTTTGGTGTTCATGAGTGAAATAAAAATCGATTTTACACTGAAAAAGTCATATTTTCTGTTTATTTTATGCTTTGAAATTGCGATAATGTAGATTATTCCAATGCGTCAGCCATTAGGGCAGAGACACAACCTTTTTCTATCCGTTTTTTGCCATATTTGATGCTTCCAGCGTGTTTACTGGGTATGATAATGTTTGTAGACTAAGTTTGCAACTGAAAAATAGCTTATCGTTTCATCTTAATAAACGGATCTCAAGAAATTTGCTAAGAAAGAATGCCTGCAGGAGACTTAGGCCGCCTGGCGTCGCGTGCGCTAAAAATGTTACGTTAACGGTTACGTTGGCGCGTTTAATGGCGTCATTAACCTTGTAATGACGTGAAAATATGCGTGTCAGGTCGGAAAAGGTTCAGTTAATTAATCAACAAATACATGAGACTATTTCACAAAAATCCAATTTCTGAAACAGTAAAATCGAAAGTGATAATTTTACTGTTTGAAACGGTTAGATTATCAGTTTTGATTTCATCGAGAAATCTCTATAATTCATAAAAAAAGTATAAAAGAAAAAAAAAATGTCACAATTTCCTATCTATAATCACTTTCTAGTCAATGAAATGCTTTTTATCAGTCAAAATTATATTTAGAACACTGTTCTTCTAAATTCCAGCCTTTAGCTATAAACAAAAAAAAAAAACCCTTTCATAACGTAAACTGTCATAAAACAGTTGAGCAGGTAGTCCTATATCGTCACGGGTTAATAACCCTCTAACGTATAGCTTCTCATGTAAAAAAAGCGGAACAATCAGATTCAGTCTGTCATAGGACACATGATATTATATGAAGAAGGCTTTAACAACAATTCTCATCATATGCACTTTATACAGAGGGAGATTGTTTATTGCAACGTGATTTCAGGAAGAAGCAGAGACTTTCAAAGAACGACATTTTTGCTTTATATGGTAATAAACATGTGGCGAATTATTACGCTTTCCTAATGCAGAATGTCATAAATGTACTTGTTATAGAAATTAAAACATTTTTTTCAAAAACATATGATACAAAGGTTTTCAATAATATAATATCATGCTTTCCATAAGCCACCTGCGTTTCTAATTGAAGTGCTTTGTTTTTATTAACCTTTAAAACCAATTAAATGTTTGATAGGTTAAACTACTCTCTTCGTTAGGTTAAACTACTTTCTTTGCACGTTTGATAGGTTAAACTACTCTCTTTGATAAAGTCTTAGCGAAATGTAATACAAGAAGTTAAAGAAAAACGTACCAATCTGGATTTTTTCAACACAATCTGTGATTAAAAAATCCATTTTTGTCCCTTGCCTTTTCGAAGAAAAGCGAGAGGACATAGTTCGACTTTCCGTGTTTCCTTAGTTTCGGGGCTCCGTCCTTTCGTCGTTCCGACGTCCCCCCCCCCATCCCCCCTTAACAATAGGTATCTTGTTTGCGCAACTCCTCCTACAGTTTTTCATGAATCATTCTGAACTTGTGCTGGCTTTTTTAACGTGGTCTGTAAATGTGCATGTGACTTACAGGTTATAGTCGGAAAATATTTTTACCATTTTTTTTTCGCTTTGCGAACATAGCCATTTTTTCAGCTTAAGAAGTCCTGTTGACTAGGTACATTGTGTGCACGCGCAACTCCTCCTACATGAATCAGTCTGAAGCTTTGCAGGCTTTATCTGAAAATGTGCATGTTACTAAGAGGTTATAGTCGGATAATTTTATACTTCTTTTTCACTTTGCGAACATAGCCATTTTTCTGCTATAGAAATCCTGCTGACTTGGTACTTTGTGTACGCAACTCCTCCTACAGGTTTTCTTAAATCATTCTAAAACCTTGCAGGCTTCTTCTTCAGGGTCTGTAGATATGCATGTGACTTAGGTGTGTAACTGTTGTAGTTTGCAAACTTTGTCATTTTTCAGCATCAGAATGTCTACTGACTAGGTGCCTTGGGTGCACATTTCCTTCCACAGTTGTTCATAAATAATTTTGAAACATTGCTGACTTTCTTTTGATGACCTCTGGATGTGCATGTGACCTTTGGATAGAAGTCTGATAATCTTTTGTCACTACCTCACATTTCAAACTTTGGGCTTCAGCTCTATTAAAGTTCATAGTACGCTCGTAAGAGCACTGTGTGTACTTTGGGTGTGCAGCTCCTCATATAGCTTTATACATTTCGTTTTAATACTTCACACTTGTTATTGATACATGTATGATAAGAGGGCTTGTATCTGACTGTGCATCCCCACCCTCATTTTGCTCTTTTTCAAAGGCCGGGGACATAAATTAATCGAATTTGCTTGTTGATCTTAAATACATTGCACAAAGTGAGCACAGACGTACTTGAAAGTGTCCCAAAATACTTATTTGAGAGATAAGTAGGTAATTTGTGGTAATTGCAAGACTTTGAAATTAAAAAAAAAAAAATGTAACGTTTCTTTCCGAAAATTAGCCGCTTCTGTTTCTTTTTTTTTTTTTTTTTTTATCTTGCTGTTGTTCTTTACAGTTTAAAATACAAAAAAGCCATAGAAATAGATAACGTTCTGAATTTGGGAATTTCTCTCTATCTTTTTTACTAAAATTGCAGTTTCGGGACATTTTCCTACTTATCTCAACATAAAAATTCCCAAGTCTTTTCCGTTCATGGACAAAATAAAGCTATATCGTGGGTATTTATTTACTATGTAAAGATACAAATATATTTTTTGAAACATACTTTATTTTGATTCTTTGATCTTTTTGGATTCCTGTCTCAAGACCTGCAACCTGACGTAGGTGGAGTATCTGAGCAGGCTGTGCCCATTGCACACCTTGTTATAAGTGCCGTTCCACTAACACAATACCACTAAGGCTAGTATCATCAAGTGCTCTCAAAAGCTGTATGCGTATGCGCAGGCTGGCTTTTGCATATGCAGGTTACATGATAAGCCTTGAATTAAAAACAGGTTTTCTTCCGGAAAGACTGATATCTCCTTCATGTAAAAGCATAAAAACATGCTTCTTAAATTGAAAGCAGAATTCAAATGGCTCCACAGAGTATACAGGGGCAAATCTTAGATGGTTCATAAGGGGTCGTTACTCTATACTGAAAGAAAGAATATTGATTCAATAACAAACTTTGTTGAAAGTGTCCTATTGCTCTATCAATGGTATCACATATGAGCCGCGACACGACAAAACCAACAAAGTGGTTGTGCGGCAAGCGCAGACTCAGATCAGCCTGGGCATCCGCCCAGTCTGATCAGAGTCTTCGCTGTCCGCATGGAGGTAGCTCAGTCCCTTAGCTACCCTTTAAGCACTAAGCGAAGAGTCTGACCAGACTGGGTGAATGCCCAGGTTGATATGAGTCTGCGCAGGGCGCACAACCACATTGTTGGTTTTGTCGTGTAGCAGCTCATATATATATACTATTTTGTTGTGAGGCTCGCTGCAAGCTTCTTGCTACAGTGGTTTCATAGTAAATAACCGTTATTAAAAGGTTTGAACAAATAAAATAACACTTTGTTGCACATTAACTAGTAACAAAATAATTTGAATTAATTTAGTTGGCAAGTGGTAAGAAGGCCTAAACACAAGTTATCATGAAAAGCGGTTATACCATCACTATACACGTTTGGCAATACAATGTGGAAGGATGGGCATATAACGGGTAATTTTACTGACAAAAAGTCCCAGAAACAAGTTTTTCAAAATGATAAACCGCTCCACAATATAAAATTTTATTTTCTGGTTCCCGGTTGAGCAATGCAATATATAAAATTGCGGGGCAAAGAATGAGGTCACGCGCCTGCACATTGTTCTTTTTTGGCATTTCATTCAAATTTATGATATTGAAAGAAGGCCATTTAAGTTGCCAACTAAAATGAATCAAATTATTCTAAGGAGATTTCTTTATCTATAGTTTAGAAGTATACTTAGTAAGACCAATGCATTGTATTTTATCACGACTCTCCAAAAATTACATTTTAATGTCGTTGATATGTGCTTGACATCTTTATCGGATATATTTACATTATCTGTTTATTCTTGTAGTTTAAATTTGGACGCCTGGAAAAAGTACAGTTCGTTTTCACTTACTAATGAAAACACTTTTTTTCTACTTCAAGTGTCTGCAAACAGTCTACAAAATGTAAGAATGCTATTCGACTTGTGCATGCAGAACAATTCTGTACAAAATATCAATTTTGTTAAAGATATGTGGTATTCTCACAGAACTAAAAGTGGTTAAACTAAAATTTCAGTTGGGCCACTTTTAACATGTTTAAGGAGCTTTGTGATAATTCCACGGGTTCTTCCTCTTCAAAGCACATATACCTTGATTCAAATGAAATGTCAGGGCGGTGACAAATATGCGCTGCCAATATCTGTCAAATTCGATCAGTCCACCCGAAGATTCGGTAAAATAAGTTTTGCACGCTTGTTCAAGTTCACTAAGCATAACGCATTGGTATTTTGTCTCATGTCACCACATTTACTGTCATATATGAGAGACTATCTATGTTAATATAAGCAATATAAGAAGCCCATTGCGTACATGAATACATTTATACACTGTTAGAACATGATGTATGCAAACCTTAAAATAAGAGTCAGCATAATGCAAAAGTCGGGCACACGCTACAAGTAAATACCCACGACAATTTATTTTTAATTATATTTGCGAATCTCAGTTGGCTCGCAAAATGAGACATTTCACGAGTATTGAAACTTAGCTGTACTCTTAAGGTGTAAACTGCCAAGAGCAAGGTTGAAAAACGTCATATAAGCTTGAAAACAATGTTGTGTCAACGTTAAAAACGCCGTTGTTTCAGCTCGTCGGATGTTCTGCTGAGAAATTCTGGAGCACACTGCAGTATAATGCTGCTCTCACACCTAGCCGAATATCCTTGCAAATATGTAAATTTGATATTCGCGGTAAAAAAAAAAACGAAAATGATACGATTGGCCGGGAGAAAAAGTAGGGCCTTATTAATGCAATACGAATGCGAACAAACAGTTGTGAATCCATTACGAATAAAGCGAATGAGTTACGATTTTCTTAAGAAAGAATTAAGAATGCGTGCGAACGGCTTGCCAATGCTTACGAGTACTTGCAAATGCATGAGAATGCCATAGAAACATTAAGATTGCCATGCGAATGTCTTGCTAATTCCTAGCGATTTTAGTGCGAATATTGCCCATTCTTCTCGGTCGGTGTCATTAGGGTAGCGAAAATGGTGTAATTCCATTGTCCTCTATAAATTTCTAGTTCAGGCATGTCAAGGCAATTGGCAACAATGCCCGAGTTGGTTTCTGAACATGCTGTTGTTACGCTCCGTGCTACTGTTGCTCTGCAGCAAGAAAAGCAGGAAAGAAGGCAGCAGCAGCAGCAGCAGGCTCAACGTAGGAGTCTCAGACAAAGAAGTCAAAGGTCATATTGGGTGAGAAAAGTAAGAACGCTTGCTTACAAATGCCTACTTGTAAACGTCTTACGATCACTACAAATGTCTTGCAACCAATAAGAATGGCTTACGATTGCTTATGAACTTGTTGCGAATATGCTTTCCTTGCGAATTTTAGGAGCATGTTTCTAATATTCGCAACAGCCCGAAAATGCCCGCGAATGCTTACGAACGCCTACGAATGTCTTGCGATCATTGCGAATTGGCAGCGAATAGCATTCGTAAGCCCATTCGCAAGGATATTCGGCTAGGTGTGGGAGCAGCATAATTTTAAGACACGCCAAAATAATGTAATTCATACAATGTGCTGATTAACGATCAGTGTAACAGCGAAGACTCAGATCAGCCTGCGCATCTACCTAGTATAATCATCAGCTTTTTTCTGTTATGTAGGAGATGGATTCAGACATATCACATTCTGTCAGTTCTGTCACTTTGTACGTTGAAATAGGAACTCAGTGGATCATGGGAACAGTCGTCTCCGTTCAGATAGACAAGTTTTGGATCATGAGGATAGTGAATTTGGTCACACGGGCATAATCATCATGATCAGGAGTTGGGATGTACCTGTGCCAAGAATGTATAGCATGTGCTAATGGCGAACACTCAGACCAGCCTGTGCATTCTAATCATTCGATTGGGTTTCGCAGTCTATCGCAGCGTTTTGCGGTTTTCTTCAAATTACCTTCAAACCTGTCTGATGAAGTCATCCAAAAGAACTAAAAATGGTTGCTTCATGTGACCTCTTAACACATGTTCGTTTGCACTGAAGACCCCCAAAAAGGTGGCTTCTAAAGGCAGGTGACCCTTAATAGAGGTGACCACAAAAGCAGGTTTGACTGAATTTCGTTGTGGAAAAAAGGGCAACTTATGAGAAGTGTTAACAACAAGACACAGGCCAGTCTGCGCATCCTTGCAGCTGATCTGGTAGCCTATAAAAAGTACATAATTGGTGTCGCGTGAAAAGCTGCCTTATTCCATTTGCGAAAAGGAAATTCTCAGATTAGCCTGCGCATCCGATCAGTCTTCCTTTTGCTCGCTGTACTTGTACAGATAATATGGCTAGCCACGTGCGTCTATTGTTGGCTACACCGCATGTCCAGAGTTGCATAACGTTACATTGGAATAGTACGTTTTGTTACAACAGGGTAATTTTTGTTACCGGTGAGTGAGCAGCGTGTATGTCCTATGCTCCTTTTTGTACAATGGAAAAGTCTAGGGGAAGGTATAAAGATAGCCCCGCCCTGACATTTCTTTTGGATCAAGGTATACTATCTACAAATATGTTTTTATTCATACTAGTCGGATTGCATTGTTATATTATTGTCCTCCTACAGTTTTATGCCGATTCTTTAGAAACTTTGTCATGGTCTGAAGATATGCATGTGGTTTTGATATAATCCTGAGATTATGTTTTGTTACCTTTTCCACAAGTTGAACTTAGTCATTTTTTAGGTGTTTTTACTATCAAAGTGACTAGATAGTGGGTACCTTGTGTGCGCAACTCCTCCAACAGTTTTATGCCGATGCCTTTGAATCTTCACAGGTGTTTTGGTCATGAACAATCATGGCGGGGGACATAAATTCTTTGAATTTGCTTGTTTGTTTCAGTAAAGAAGAGTTACCGAGTTACCAGAAATCTGGTCATCCAAGTGCTACATTGAACTAGCTGATTTTTATATCAGTATTACATGTATTTGTGTCATGTTTTATCATGAATCATCATTTTTGGCCGTCAAGCATGGATGTTAGTTGGTTTCTCCATAGTTCTTGAGAAACAGAATTGATTAACAGCAATATATACCGCAATAATCTGAGTACTGGGTCCGAAATGCTGAGCAAACAGTGTCGATCCAAACTCAAACTGCTCCTTTAGGAGCAGTCTGATTTTGGATCTACACTGTTTGCCAGTGCACCATCAGTTTTATTACGCCACACCAGCCGGATAGGAAAGTCTGACTTAACTTGTAGGTACTTTGCTACGGCGTTCCACTGTACGGTCTGTACGGTAATAAAGAAACCAAACTTCATACAAGTAAAAAGAAATTGAATCGTGTTACTGTTGCATAGAAGGCAAATTACAATACTCAACAAGAGATTTTTGGCACCGTAATTTCCGCTGGATATCTCAATCTGAATTTGCACTTTAAAGAACATGAATAGCTGCATTAAAAACTGATAGAATAAAGTGATATTTCTGGCTCTTTGAAATTTCGATCTCCTGTCGATACATGCATTAATTTTTGCAAGTGAATGCTTTCTGAGTTATGAATTGACGTTATATGGCTTTGAGATTTAAAAAAAGTATGAACGTAAATGAGTACGCTTTCAGGGGAGGTAACTCTGCCATTTTCATTTTGACTCACTCCTCAGTAAAGATCAATGATTCAAGACAAGTGTTTGCTCTTCTGTGAGCAAATTCTTTTCGTTAAGTGTGGATCTAAATTTGGAAGAGCTTTTTTCTGATAAAACGAATATATTCAGTATTACTGATTGCATCACGTTAAGTCAAAAGGGTATTTGCTACATGTAAATGATTTTTATTTGCGTTTTTATCAGTGCATGAAACAGCCACTAAAAATTACAAGGTAAATCTCAAACATTTTTTTTGCCTCTACACAATAAATAGGGGAGAGTCGGGTAACTTTGGACAGCGGGTAAATTCGGACAGTGACATTGTTTCCTTTATATGTCAGTTGTTGGACTTAAAACAAAAGTAACTGGCCAAACAGTGAAAATCCTGATGAGACGGCTCATGTCTCATCTGGATTTTCACTGTCTGCAATGGTATGTCCGAATTAACCCCCTGTCCGAGGTGACCCAAGTTTACTTTGGAAATAACCCAGTTCATTCAATTTCAGAAAAAACTTTTCTCTGAAAAAAAGTGCACTAACAGCAATTATAAAGATGACGCAATATATGACGTCAGTTACCGGACAGAGAAGATGACGAGATGAAATGTTAAATGGAAACAATGTGACATGCGAAGCACCATACATAAAGCTAAGCGTCCTGATGCAACTATTAAACTTTACACATTCTCGGTGTAGCAGTTTTAATGCTCTTGAGTCTTGCAGTATTAAACCATAATTGAGCCACGACATGAGAAAACCAACAATGTGGTTGTGCGCCTAGCGCAGACTCAGATCAGCCTGGGCATCCGCCCAGCCTGGCCAGACTCTTCACTTAGCGCTTAAAGGGTAGCTAAGGGACTAAGCTACAATGTACCTCCATGCGGACAGCGAAGATTCTGATCAGACTGGGCGTATGCCCAGGTTGATCTGAGTCTGCGCTGGGCGCACACCCACTATGTTGGTTTTCTCGTGCCTTGAAAAGTGCAAATGGTAAGATGAACTGAACACATCTTTTTACCTATTAATAGAGAGTCAGTGGAATACAGCTGTATACACTGACCTCAAATTCACCCCAGAACATTAATACTGACTTCAAATTAGCCTCTAACGAGGTGCAAAAATAATCTTTTGAAATGTATATGCTATTTAGTGTGTGTCGCAAACTGACAGACGTCTTGATGGGGTTTCAGCACAAACCAAGTTATATAAAAAGTCAGGCGCCGCGGTCGACGAGTGGTTACCGGTCATTGGTCATACTTCAGGCTTTTACTTTACCTTTACTCCATCTAAGTAAGTAATTTCATATTCTAATGCACTTACAAATATAACGCGACGTCTGATTGGATATCGTCAAAAATTTGCGACAGTATATTTTGCGATATACTGCCGCAAACCCGATGTCATTTAGAAACGTCTCTTCTCATTGGCTGACGTACGGTTTTACGTAGCTGAAAGCGCTTGCTATGGGTGCAAAGTAGCACATTGCTTAAGGTGAAAATGTGAAAAGTGCATTAGAATGGGGATAACTGTATTGAATATTTTCATTTGGGGATGTAGATAGTCGGTTTTATGGTCGCAAATTGCGTTTTACGGCTCCGCTGGCGCGTCGCCGTAAAACGAAATTTCCGATCATAAAATCGACGAATTACCTTCCCAAATGACAATTTTGAGTACAGTTATCCCCTAAATATACTCGTAAGCTATTAGTATCTGCGAGATAAATGTGGATGAGATATCGAGACATTTCTTTTCGTGCGTTTAATTGTACACTGCTCACAAAAAGTAAGGGTTATCATGACATAGAAGCGAGTACAAATATTAACAATTATGACTGGGTTAGATTAGTGTTGTATATTGATAGAGCACTATTCAAAGGACAATATTAATCTCAAACAGAAACACTAACAGCAGGTCAAATGAGATAGAGCAACACATAAAGGACTATGGGGTCTACACCTCAATTTCACATCGGCGAAAAAAAATTGGATCCTCAGATTCTGTAAATATCTAAATTCTTCATAAGTTTCAAAAATTGAAACATCCACTTTGGTAGGCTTTATTGTGTTATTTAAGGTGTAGGGCCCTTGCAAATGTCACAAGCGGTGAGAAAGCTCATCACCTAATGGTATCGTTTACGCCTACATATGTGTATGTACCATTTCGTCCTGTGATAAAACCGCGTGAAAAAAGTAACTATGTCTCCTTACCTGAGGCATTAGGCGTATGTCTTTTTAAAGTTTGCATCAAAATGATTAGTCAATGATGGGCTGGATTTGTGCGAAATTTTGGTGTCGACCCTTTGTCTATTTCCAATTTACTTTAGGTCATGTGACGAGCTTAAACGTATCGCTATATTGAAGGCGTCTATGAATATTGTTTTTTTTTATAAATTATAACAGTTTTATACTCATCTACTTGTTTTTCTTAATTGCTGTTGTAAATGTCTTAATACCCATTACTTATTTTCAGCAGTATATACAGAAAAAATATCAAATTGTAACACCGATTTAATCAGATGAAAAACTTAAAGCCATATTAAATATTAATCGAGTGCTCTTAGAAGAGGGCTTGACTTAAAATATTAAACAGGCTTCCTGATGGTTAGTCAGTTTGTTTCTCTTTATTTATTCATTTGTTTATCTATTTATTGATTGACTTATTTTTATTCATTTATTTAAGTTGATTTTTTTACTTATTGCTTTTCTGGCTTTTAACTAAAATGAATAAAAAAAGAAAGAAAAAAGAAAGCTTATATAAATAAAGATAACTAAAATTTAACCAAGAAGATTAGAAACGTAATGTAATTTGTATATATAAATATCGTTAAATTTGGAGTATTATGACATAAACACTTCCTAAATATCGCTAGGCACAATTATAGGTTACTGTTCTGCTGCCAATGCAAATCTGCAAATGTCAGAAAACACATTGTAATTTCCTATTTTAGGAGACCCTAGCGCTTCATTTAGCTCCGTTTGCGTCAATAAGGAACTTATTTCGATTAATTTCATCAATTTCGCGATAGTGTAGCTTTCTTGACACCGGATCAATGCAGAGTCCGGTTTATTGTATTAACACCGTATACACAATCCTTTTGCTGAGATGCCGAGCTATTCAAGTGAAAATTTCTGTCGTTTCAGTCATCTTATCAACGTGGGGACGCTATAACGTTACATTTAATTACAGTATTGGATCGCTGTAATTGAAAATACCATCTTGGGTTTACAGCGCCATTTAGATTGCCCTGTCAGAAAGTCTAAGCAAAGCCAGAATAATAAACATAAGAGCATTTATTTGTACTGTGTACGTAGGAAATGTGCCAATTGGTATGTGCAAACAGGAAAACTGCGCCCGGCAGGCACATGGCGTCGTAATGACGTCGCACTGACGTCCATGCGACGTGATGACGTCATATCTACGTCAGTACGACGTCATTTCAAAGTCATGTGCCTGGTGGGCAGATTGATAAACATTACAACGGCACTGAGAAACGAAAGCTAGAGACATATGGCTCCAACGATCCCCGCATATATCTCAAAATCTTTGTTTAAGTTATATCAGGGGCCGTATTCATAAAACGACTTAAGTGGTTGCTATGCTGTTGCTAAGGCTAAATTTCTTTGAAGGAGATTCCCTACAACTATGAAATTTGCTCTGGAGGAACAGTCTTACAAAGACTGTTCCTCCAGACCAAATTTCATAGTTGTAGGGAATCTCCTTTATAGATATTTAGCCTTAGTAACCGCATAGCAACGACTTACATGTAAGTGGCTTTATGAATACGGCCCCTGATATCAGTAATGTATCATACACCAATTATTTCTGTTAGCATACTTGTATTTTAAAAACACTCAGTTTTACTTGGATTTGTCTACTACGTATGAAACTGGAGACATATGACCGTAGGAACAACTTTCAACAAACAAATACATGTAGAAAGGAAAATGCATATTTCAAAACTCTCCTTGACTGGATCTTAATGAATGAGGTCTTTCTACATACATGTATTCGCTCAGTTTCGAGAAAAAAATGGATGAAACAGAGTTATTTTGTCTCCACTTTAGCAAGAGAACATCACATGTTAAGCTTGTAAATGAGGGGTAAATTAAGGCTTTTTTAACATTGTCAATATAACCTTTGAAGTCCCTCAAAGTTAACACATCCTGTAGATAAATATTTAAATAAGGTGTCATCCTACTAGATTATTTCGTTATTTTGTTTGTTTTCTTGCTTCAGATTAAATGCAGTTTACTCTCGGAATACGATAATTCAAAAAAAAAAAAAAAAAAAAAAAGAAGAAATAAAACTAAGTGAAAACTCGGATGAGGTGTTTCGAAAACTAAATATGTATTGCAAAAATGTAGATAACATAAATATACCACTAAGGACATCTGTAGGCTTCAGTCACTCTATCATAGCCCCATAAATAGAGAATACCATGTTATTAAACTTTTGATATCAAGCTTATCAGGCGAGACCAGAAACAGCAGAGGAAGGGCGAGGCTTGCTGAGCCATTCCTACGTGTTTCTGTTCGAACCTGATAAACTTGATATCAAAAGACACTGACATGGTTTTCTATTTATCATGGATCATTAAAAGCTTTTGAGGTGCAAAAAGCGCCATACAAACGAAAAACAAACATAGTTTTTGTCATCGCCCTATGCGTTGTGACGTGATTCGGTGACGTCATTTAATCAGACGAATGGTTTTATCATGGCCAACGTTAGCTTGTAGCAAACGTCTTCAGAAATAGCTACGAAAGGTGCGCCTGATAACATTCGCGCAAGCGCAGTTCTAAAGTGACATGATATCACATCATGTTATCATACCTCTATTATCAGGTGAATTTTGCAACAGGTGCATGATAAAACGTTTCTAAAGACTATTCAGTTTATATATTAAGGAGCCGGGATATTCGAGAAAAAATGATACTGGCTCTGTATTTGTTCGCAAAAACGACGTTTACATGAAACATGTCTTTGTAACTCTGACATTTTAGTGACAAGTTATTTATTGTTTGTCTATCTTCACACAGCTCATTTTCCTGCTAAAACTCTCTAAGATTCGAAAAGTGGCAAATTAATTTGCTCATCTTAGAACTTACTATTTGCACTGATCAATTGGCTGACAAAAACGCCGTCATGGGGTATGTATCATTGTCTTTTCTGTTGGTGAAATTAAGGAATTTATTTGTTTAAGTCGATCAAACTCTATCGCGTTGTGTCTCTGTGTTTAAACATGCAATGTTGAGACTCAGAGGAAAATTTACAGGTCAGCAAACGTACAAATTCAATCCATAGAGCAACTTGTGATTCAATGTAAAATGTGAGAAAGGCTTCTTTAACTCGCTTAATACAGCAAAATTAAATTTGACATTCGCGGAATACAACCCTCAAACGGGACTGGGTTGGGGCACTCTTTGCTTTTCAACTATGCCAAGCTTTGGTTTTCCCCATGCGTTGCTTGCGCATGGGGAAATCCAAAGATTGGCATACGTAACTAAAGTGGAAAACTTGAGTAATTATTATATCGAAATAATCAAGAACTGTTTGAAAAGACTTGTCTTTTTCAATCTATCTTTGGTAACGCACACGAATTGCATCCGCTATTAACAGATATTGTCATTCACTATCGTAAAATTGCTTTCGAGGTTCTATTTGGAGCTGACCGTGGCAAAACAGTAACACAAAGACTACAAAAGATTATTGAAAATTATGTCATAAAAGTTTGTGCTAAACAATGTTTGTGAAATGAATCTGACACTGGGTACAAACAAGACATAAACCTTAAAAATAAATAAATAATTAAATAAATTAATTAATATATATATATATAAAATAAATTAATTAATTAAAAACAACCACCTCCTCCCCAACATATATAGACATAAAGAAAAAAACGCTGGTCCAATAATCAGAAACCTTTCCAGGCGAAGTTGAAAAGGTAGCTAGCCTATGCAAGGCACCTAAGTAAAAGCTCGTCATTGTGCATTAACATGCTAAGAAATAGCAAAAGCACAGCTCGTGCTGCAACATTTTCCAGTGTGAAAAGAGAGCGCTTACCCTTGATACTAAATGTGGGTTTAAACGCCGACACAGGTTGCATGAAACATGCGAACGCGCCCACATAGGTTGCATGACACGTTTACACAGCGACATAAATTGCATGACCCATGCTCACACTGCGACAGAAGTTACATGACACATGCTCACACGTCGACACAAGTTGCATGACACATGCTCACACGGCGACACATGTTGCATGACACGTGTACATACGACGGTACATGTTGCATGACACATGCTCCCTTGACGACATATATTGCATAACACATGCCTACACGCTGACATATGTTGCATGACATGTGTCATACATCATGTGTCGTGTAAGCTCGCCTTGAGGGCTACAAGAATAGAAACTGAAGACGTTATCTTTCAGGACAAATATATAGCCTTCGCTTTTCTGCATGTACCGTTTAGAGAGCTCTCTTTAAACAAATGATCAGACACCTATATAGCCATAAAAATTCCCGAGCTCGGCTGAACAGTGTAAATATACGGGGGCATATTACTTACTTCCAGTTGTCTATTAGTTTCACACGTACCAGCATACCTTGCCAAACTTCATTCTGATGCAGGTACTCGTAAAACGTTCCTTTCTAATTAAAAATTTGCACTTTCTTACAAACAAAAAAGAAAATTTATCACGGGATTTTTTTAATCGCTGCATTAATTTAACTGGGAACAGTGTATCAGGCCCATGACGTAACTACTCGCCCACCGTCGCCTACTATGAAACCCAAGAAATAGCTGAACCTATCCGAAGATCTACCATGGACATTCCGTGCTGTAGGAATCGAAAAAAATCTAAAAAATGGGACACCTAAAATAATTACCATAATTTTCCTTAATAATGAATCATTTTGTTTTGCAATGCAAGAATGAGTGTAGATGATGCAATTGTAAAATGGTAAACAGTGTATACCCTGATCAGACTACTCCTTTAAGAGCTGTTTGATCTGGGTATGCATCGTTTGTTTTGACTTATCAGTCCCAATACTTAGATATTTTGCGGTTTTCCTCAAGTTGTGGTGATCGATAACGTTCAATGTAACACTATCTGCCAATATAAGAACTCTTCCAGAGTCTAGCAGAAAACGGAATATTTGTTATTCTCCCTTTAGTTAAGATTCTTTGTACCGTGGCTATCGATCTTTCCTTTGATGTTGTCCAAGACTAAACCTTTGTACAGGCTCCGAGGTTATAAAACTGTTTTCGTGCTCAAATCAGCTGAGCATAAAATTTTCTCTGCTGATAGATATGAAAATGCCAACAAATGTTGGCAGTTCCATATCTTTAAGCAGAGAAATTTCTCACTCAGCCAAACTGAGCAAAGAAAATAAGCTTACTTATGAAATAAATTTGCTATTTATTAGCAGGTAAAATTTCATGCTCAGCTGAGTTGAGCATGAAAAAAGTTTTATAATCTTGAGACCAGGCTAGGTGCAAAATGCATAATGGCATTTCATCTCGTAAGTTCAAAGGGACGGATAATTGGTTTACGGGACGGATAATGGTTGACGGGAAAGATAACTGATTAAGGGCGTGCCCTTGTAAATATACTGACTGATTTAAACCTTCGACAGTGTGCTTTTGAAAGACCATATTCTCTCAAAATGATGGCTATAAACCAATACAGCCCATCACATTCAGAACAAAGATGCACAGTTTACTAAATTATTCACCAAAAAAGATAATAATAATAATAATAATAATGATAAACACATTCTATTTATATCTGCTACACATTAATTATTAAAATTATTGTTATTATCATTATTCTTTTTTTCTTTTTTTTAGAAATAAAGTAGGACAAAAACAATGTCTTTCATTTCTAATGTCTACTTTCAATTTTGTTAGATCATGGTACATTTTGTTGCGAGTTTCAAAAGCTCCTATTTGTAATGTTATAGTCAGCTTTCTAATGTAATTCGATTCCTATTTATCATATGACGTTGCTGTTATTCTGTGGATAACGTCGTGTCATAAATATCGTATGACCATACGTGCAATAACATTTTGACGTGTACACGCAACGGTAGGTGTCAACAATGCGTTTTCTTATTGAATTAATGCTCATCTTTAAGGCGAAAAATCGCATTTTAAAATTCATAAGATAAACAGAATCTTCCACACGTGGTTATTTGGTGTGAAATTTATGAAACTCAACGAGGCCTTGTTTCGTAAATTTCACATGAAATGACCATTCGTGTACGATCCTCTAGCTAATAAATGTAAATTTTATTCTTCCGCCAATGTTCACATCTATATGCATCGCGTTACTCAAACATCAAAATAAAAGGAAAACAAGAAGGCCACATCACATTTACAGCGCCAAAAAGGAGACGATAAAATTTACATTTGTAAAACTTAATCCTAGCTATGATCAAACACAGAATTAAAGTGTTTGAGAATGAATTATAGGATTGAGAAAATCACTCTTTTCCATCGTATGAATTTCAGGTAGCATTTCCCCTCAAATTATATGCGAGATGACGTCACAGATCTGTTACCATAGCAACTATAGAATTACCAACTGCAGTGCTTAGTGCCTTGACAGACTGACGTCTCAATGACGTCACATAGCCATAAATATGAGCTCGTGGTTGCTATGGCAGCAGATATATGACGTCATTTGTTCCGGAGCATGGCAAACAAGGTATGCCATACTCCGACAATTTTTGAATGACGTTACAAATTGAAATTCTTTCCATAGAAACTTCAGGGTTTCCCAGACAAATACCTATTCTCAAGTATGGGCCTGTGCCGTTTGCAAACTCATTTTTTTTTCATTTTCGGCCGTATGGCGCTTGAAGGGTTAAAATGCTAAAGCAATTCGACATACGCCATCAACACCTTAGGGAGCCAACTGACATAAAAAATTTACTTTCAAGATTCTAATGGTAGGCTAAACCTGTCGTTTATAGAATCTATGTCATTTTCAATATCATTTTTGAGAAAATGGGCATCATTTTTCGTAAACAACTACCAATAAGCTTCACGTACTTGTCTTCATAAAATAAATTATCACTAAGCCGTACAAGCAGCTACCATCCCACATGTCAGTTTATGTTGCTGCAAAAATCATAAGAGCTAGATCTTTCCGATACACATGTAACTTTCAATTTCGTGTAAGTGAAATTGTAAAAGATGATAGAGCTATTTTTGAACCACCTCCCTACATTTATATTCATATATCCATTACTTCAGTCGCATTACATACCTCCGCTTAGATATAAAGGGTATGATTAAGATGTGTGGGTACACTTCTTTGTTGCTCGGTCATTTTAATCCAAAGAAATAACATTCGTTTCAACCAGGTTGCTCTCTTAAATGTGCAAGCCCTTCAGGAATTGGGTCTTCACTTAAAGGAAAGAATTAACTTGAAGCGAGACACATTTTTTTCTTCAAAAACTGAGCTGCCGTCCCCTTCCCCTTCCTCCTCCTTGAGAATGGAGGACAAATAAAAATAGAAGAAGTGCTTTACCTGCCAGGGTACCCAGTCACCTCAGGACAAAGGGAGTACTATTTGATAATGTGAAGTAGATAAATTTCCGTCAAACATAACTCAAAAAACAAAAAACGGCAACAATTTCGAGATATTTAGTTCCAAGTTAACAGATAGTACATGTATTGCGTAATGATCAACAAACTGTCCTCAGATGACTGGAAATACGCATAGATAACAAGATACAGAAAAGCTTTGAAGAGTTTTGAATAAACGAATAGGCATTCCATTTAACGTCCGTTTATACCCTAAATGTACGAGTATAATCTGACTGACAAATCGACAAATGAGCCGCGACACGAGAAAACCAACAATGTGGTTGTGAGCCCTGCGCAGACTCAGATCAGCTTGGACATCTGTCCAGTCTGGTCAGACTCTTTGCTAAGTGCTTAAAGGGTAGCTAAGGGACTGAGCTACCTTCATGCGGACAGCGAAGACTCTGATCAGACTGGGAGGATGCCAAGGCTGATCTGAGTCTGCGCTGGGCGCACTACCACATTGTTGGTTTTCTCGTGTCGTGGCTCATTAATTATAGGTCTCAGCTCACTAGTTTTAGCATAGATACAGACCTTATCAGTCGATTCTTTTTTTTTCTATTCATTTTTTTAATCGAGCGGCAACATGACGAAACCAACAAAATGGCATGTGCGCCCAGCGAAGTCTCAGATCAGCATGGGCATTTGTCCAGTCTGAGCAGAGTCTTTGCAGTGCGCTTGAAAGGTAGCTAAGGGATTAAGCTACCTTCATGCCAACAGTAAAGACTCTGATCAAATTGGGCGGATACCCAGGCTGATCTGAGTCTTCGTTGGACGCACAGGCCACATTGTTGGTTTTGTCATCATGTCGCAGCTCATTTTTTTTTTTTTTATCTGATTTCAAATTGTAATTATACACAGGTAATGCAAAGAGCATATTCTGCTTTCTGAGTTTTTATATGTTAACTAGTGTATGTGTGGTCTTGCATGCAACCAGTCTAGTTTTGTGCATCATGAAAAAGGCAAGGCATTTTCTTTATGTATTTCTGGTGGGTAACTGTAAATGTTCAGTCAAACAAATAAATTAAGTTCATGTATTTAAGTCTCTTTGTTTTAGCAACGTGTGGTTTGACTGGGGCTTTGTCATCGCATTTCATATGCTTAGAGTGACAATTATTTGCACTTTTTATGCTGGTCAATGATGGGGTAACAACTTACATACTATGTCAAAGCATGAGCTTTCTTTACAGAACAACTACACGTTTTATTTCACTCAGATCATTCAAATAATGACAACAAAACGAATAAAAACATGAATTGTACTTAATCTAAATCGACTGGTTACTAATCGATCAAACCATATATCTATCGGTAAATTATCGCTCGATTAATCGTGCCTATGTAAACCATCTCTGATCGATTATCGATCAATTTATTAGTGGTTATTAAGACTATCTTAAAGGGCATTTACGCTACCGCTAAACGAAATTATATCATATCGGAGTTCGACCTATGATTAGTTGCTATAGATTATTTTATGACATTTGTCGTACTATGCCTATTGTCATCAGCCAACCCGTTGTGGAAACATTACTGTTCTATGAAATCGATATAGGTAAATATCGACCATTTATTATTTTCAGCGGTATCAATCATACGTTTTTTCTTCTAATTACTTAATTTCTGCATTACTGAGTAAGATGAAAAGTAACCTACACATGTCCTGTGGAGCAGAAAATCAAATTGAGCCACGACACGAGAAAACCAACAATGTGGTTGTGCGCCAAGCGTAGACTCAGATCAGCCTGGGTATCCGCCCAGTCTGATCAGAGTCTTCCTTGTCCGCATGGAGGTAGCTTAGACCTTTAGCTACCCTTTAAGCGCTTAGCAATGAGTCTGATCGAACTAGATGGATGCCCAGGCTGATCCGAGTCTGCGCTGGGCGCACAACCATTTTGTTGGTTTTCTCATATCGCGGCTTAATTACCCTTTATGTTTTTGTCATTTCCTTGAAACATGAGAATAGATATTATAAATATTATACAAATCATATTTTGTGTTATGAATACCTTTATCCTCGTACATGTTTGGACACATGGGCCAGTACGTTATGAGCATGGAAGTCAAATAAAATGATTGTCAGACATCGAGTTCGAGTTGTCCTCTTATCATTACCTACTATTGCAGTATTTCAATGGAAATATGGTAACAGATTGGCTCGTATAAGCCTGACTAAGACTGAAGCATTTAAAGAACTGAAACAGGATATTTTTATGTAGCGTAAGCTAGAAACGTAATGCGACACATTATGGGGATTTTTTTCCTTTTAAAAGATAACTCATGAATAAAAATGAAACCACATGTTTCAAATATTAAAGGAAGCATACATAATGAAAATATGACGATCTGAAGAGTTTATTGGAGTAATATCAAAATTATATTCTGAAAAAAAAAAAAAAAAAAACGTGAAGGAAAAAACGATAACAATTAACCCATCTGTTTTCGAGATCATAAAATATCTCGGATCTTTTATGGAAATTGGATACACAACATAAAATGTGTGTGTGTGTGTGTGTGTGTGTGTGTGTGTGTGTGTGTGTGTGTGTGATTATTTACAGCAATAAAACAGCAGTTTTATGAGGTTTTCTTATGCTGCTTGAGCATGCATCTCTTGCCTCGGTATCTCTGGGAAACCAACAAATGGTCGCATTCACAGATTCAGATTCATAAGCATATTTGCTGTCCCTAACGATACAATGTACCGTCGAAAGATAAACACATGTTTACTAGATCCATCGTTAAGCAGGTTTAAAGCACAAAGTATCATTATTATCTAACAAAGAACACGACGCAGTTGTCACGATTGAAATCTTAAAATACATAGTTAACATAATTTTTATTTCCAAAATATAGTTTTAGACCCTTCTATTGACATTATGTATATATTGAAGATATTGTCCGTAACAAAGACGTCCACATTTATTGAACAAATGTAAAGAATAACAGTGACTACACTTCAGGACTGACTGAATCAGATCCCAAACCCTATCCCCAACATCAAAGGGATAGATTGACAAAGACATCCCAACAAACAATAAATAACAAGTGATAAGCCGAGTCAGCAGCTCTTTCCCAAATAGGTGGCAACTCAGCTATCTTTACTGAACTAAATAATTTAGACCAACAGAAGGGATACAACACACTAAGCAAATTATACGAAAAACATTTTACAACTATTTTTACCTATTTTCAATTTTTATTATAGAAGGATTAAAATGAAAACACAATAAATTAAACAGCACCGAACATAAAACAAATGGAACCCCGACGAAAGCCTTTTCAACGCTAAAGGGATATGTTAAGGCAAAGGTATGTAAGCTGGCTAAATACGCAAGCCTCTTTATTCCCAATATGTTACAAGTCAAAAGCAGACTTTTATCCCAGCTGCTAACTATCATGACACAGCAAACGTTTTATTAAACAGACATATTAAAAGTGTTTTTATATATAGGTCTATGAATACACGTTAGAAAATTCTAAATGTCACATTGTAGTTCATGAATCTGCAGATTGTAAGGGTGTAGTATTATTCAGGTGCTTTATGTTAAACTGTGAAAATATCATTAAAATCTTAATGTCACAGCCTAATATGGAAGTAATATAAGTTCAGCAATTATAAATGCACGTGTTCAATGATTTAAATTAAATGTGAAATGCATGAATTTTTTAACACTTTTGTAATTTGCGCATGTAAATTTAATACATGTAAAGAGGAAATAATATTTTTTTTCGAGTGCGATCATTTATTTCAAATTGGAATTTAAGTTCGTCGTATTTTATTGTTTCCTGAGCATGTGTGATTAACATTTAAGGAACAACAGGTGGAGCAGCTTATCTCATAAAATCAAGGACAACAAAAAACGATAGAAAAATAAAAAGAAAGACTTAGATAAGAAAAACAGGAAGAAACCTGCTAAGGCACTTGTATAGCTTCGTATATTTTCGGACGGATAATGACTTGCAATTTTACATTCTTTTCAACATTATTTCAGCAATATCTAGACAATGGGAAGATGATAATGAAAGGATGTGTGCAATAGAACTCCGTTAACGATTGGAAAGATTTCTGCCTCCAGTGGTAAACGAATCTGGTTCCACTAGACCAGCAGGTCAGCGCTTAACCAAGTGAACTACTGGCGCTCTAGCTATCGTTTTGGAAGGACGCTGGACTTGCTCACATATTTCCTGCACGACTGCATTGACCCTTAAAGCGCCAAATTAAAATTGTCGAAACAGCAAAAAGTGTAGATCCAGATGAGGTGGCTCATAATGAGCCACCTCATCTGGATCTACACTGTTTGGCCTCTAGTGTTCGAGTTCTCAATATGATATCGCTTGGACGAGACATTTTTTGAAATTTTGCAGACGTAAATTTTGTCGTCTGCTTTTTGGCGCATTAAGGGTTGAAATGATTCCAAATATCACATCACCAAGTACTTTGTCAACTATATGCAACAGAAGGAGAACCTTTTGACACTTTTTTAAGCCCGTTTTATCGAAACAAAAATCTGAGAGTACATGTAACAACAACAGAAAAAAAATAGCTACAGATATGTTTAACATGCAAGCCTAGTGAGAGCAGTCTGTAAACGTGTTAAGCCCAGTTTCTTTGTTGAAATATCGTTTGTGTAAACTGCACATTTACACATGTATATCTGGGCTTATGCAGTTTCCGTTTGCCTGAAAACACTTTTGATCTAGGCACGAATTTTCGCTGCTGTCTAAAATGTAAGGAATGACATGGATTGGCTTTAAAGTAGAAACTCTTATATCATTGACATATGGCCGTCCACACAAAAAGATGCTTTGTGGACGTAGTAAAGGTTCTGATCAACTTAGTCAAATTAGAGTGATAAGACTATTGACCATGCAGTTTTTTGTTGTTGTTTTTTTTGGTGCGTTAGAAGCAATAAATTGCTCGCGCAAACAAGGATATCTCAGATCAGACTGCGCAGTCTGATCTGGGTCTTCTCTGTTTTCACATACCTTAAGTACCTTTCCTCGAAATTAAACTGGAAAAAATATAGAATTTCTCCTGCATCCCGGGTCACAGCTAATGTAATTAAAATGAAAGTGATGTCGATGGCGGTCTGAAATAGCTCCTAAAGTAAGTCGGAAGAATATTAGTTAGATCTCTGCGAAGTAGGAAAAGAAAAAGAATCTGAAGAACTGATACCAGTCACTTTGTCACTATAAAAATGATGCATGTACATTATCAGAGATTCTCGACGTAGGTAAATTGATGATCCGTGGAAAATGGTTGGGCAATTTCATGACCGGTTATATGACCATTTGCTACCAGGGGTAATCCGGATAATTTAGCGTCGGAAGTGTTTACTCTTTTCCATAAATTTTTTTTAAGAGTAACTACACTTCAGGAACTGACTGAATCAGATCCCAACCCTATCCCCAACATCAAAGGGAAAGATTGACAAAGACATCCCAACAAACAATAAATTACAAGCGATAAGCCGAGTCAGCAGCTCTTTCCCAAATAGGTGGCAACTCAGCTATCTTTATTGAACTAAATAATTTAGACCAACAGAAGGGTTACAACAGACTAAGCAAATTATACGAAAAAAAAATAACAATTATTTTTACCTATTTTCTATTTTTATTATAGAAGGGTTAAAATGAGAACACAATAAATTAAACAGCACCGAACATAAAACAAATGCAACCGCAACGAAAGTACCGCCTTGGGACGGTCAGTAAAGTAAGACGTTTTGAGGCAAGCATTGTAGATCGAAATCAGACACTTCTGAACGTGCATCAAATCAGAATGTGAAATAACTTGCCCGCCGTGCGTTTATGTTTCAATTCGTCGCATAATTTTGCACAGTTAACTGTTATGTCAGTCGTATATATTCGAATAAAGTTTATGTGCAAATCTAAACATATCGCTTTTAATGAATAGTTGTAAGCAAAATGATTGACTGTGACTGTGAAACTATCAGGATGTTTGTTCTACGTCTGAAAATGTTGGGTGATTCCGTACTCAGCTATTTCTATTACCTTTTCGGAAGGAGATTAAGCATCACTGTGAGCTAATTTATACTTATTTTTTTTCTTTTTCTGACATCTTGCACATGTTTGCTTTGTCTTCTTTTCCTCAGTCTCGGAAACTTCGATTACTGTTTCATATAGTTTAGCATACAGTGTCATGTATATACTGAAATCGTTATTAGTAGTTCTCGACTTTTCTTTATCCTGCTCATGAGAACTCATTTTATAAAATATATATTAATGTATTAACCCAATAATGTCAAAGGGACATTGGCGAACAGTGTAGCCCCAGATTAACCGCCACAAATATGGCGTTTGATATTGGGGCCACACTGTTTGCGTTAAAAATGTTAAATACGGGGGTGTTTTTTTTTGTTTTTTTTTCTTTAGATAATTTGTAAAAACAAAGTAAACCTGACATCCCTTACATTACAAAGGGGCCTTTCTTAAGAGCCAGGTAGAATTCATTTGTCATTTACGCATTAATACGAGAGTTATTATTTGTTATCAGAAATATTTTCTTCTCTGTTTACCTAATTTCTGCTGCGGTATGTAAGATGAGACGTATCACAATATTGTTCCGCTGCGAATAGATATGAGTCATATTGTCATTATTGATACAAGAGCGTTTTTACACATCTTGAGGCAAAACATAATTTCTTGATCCCTACAAAGTGGCCGTGTCTGTATTTGTTTCCTATCCGACGATCACAACCAAAACAAAGGCAAATTTTCTGTTATTGGAATTAAATTGTCTGGTACATGTCCGGATACCGTATACGCGTTAATTTTCGCGGATTCAAATTTTCGCGGTGTAAGGGCAAAAACATAAACATTGATTTTCGCGATTTTTTAATTTTTGCGGAAAGCAACATGCGCAAAAAGCAAAGTTGCTTCATTTTCACTTGAGCTAGTTCTTTCATTAACCTGCGGCATGGCCGCAGTTTAATGAAAGAACTGGCTCAAGTGAAAACTGCACCAGAATTAACCGAAGCAAACAGAAACAAAATATATGGACACTGTGCCTACTGTAATCTTTGTAAGAAACAGGAAAATATTTCGCGATTTTAATATTCGCAGTTTCTATGTGACCGCAAAATACCGCGAAAAATGAAACGCCGCGAAAATTATCGCGTATACGGTATAGCGGATGTTTTATTAGAGCTACTCACGATCACCTAATCACACCACAATATTTGGGTCCGTTTCTCATCCCACGTTACTTCCTTTGAATGTGATCTCTGCTCTTGAAAGAACCCTTTAAGATTTTAATTCCGTTGAACACAGCCTTCCAATATCACCCTACCATCGTCCTAACATAAATGAAATACTGATAAAAATGACGCAAATTCGCATTTCATCCACCCACTCAATGAAACATTTGAAGAAGGTAGAGGTTTTCTCGTTAATATGGGTCAGAGGCTCGGCTGACTGCATACACCATTCATGGAATTATTTTCATTTCTTGCGCAAACACGGAGAGCCTAGTTGGGTCGTATCTATGCGTTAGCTGAAATTGCGAAGGATGCAATACAACAAATACCAAAATATCAGACAATTTGTATTAATCATATTTGATAGTCACCAAGCAAAGATGTCTTCCCCATTCAGAGTTGTCCACATAAACATTTAAATGTGTCTCATACTTACTGACAGATTATCTACGTCCTCGGGCACACATTTAGACTAAATGTTTGGCATATATGTCTTAGCAGTAAAAATCATCTGAAAGTCACATCAGTTTATGCTAATACTTACCAGATTTTCAAAGCGATAGAATTGTCACGCCAATTGCTGGTAAAACATTTACTGGTACATTTGAAATCTCTGTTTTGTATTTCAAAACTCTCGCTGAATGTTCCAGGAGATCTTTTTTTTATTTTCTGAGGCATCAACTAGCTCTGAATCCACGTGTCTTCTCGACGGGTGTTATATGTAAATAAGCATGAGGCAGGTTTTCCGCCATATATTATTCTTAGTACAGAACGCATTGAAACTGGTAAAATGAAAAGCACTGATCTTAACGGATGATAGCTATAAAGACACAGCTTGCTTAAGTACAAATGCTCGCCCAAAGCTATTTGCAATTTGCTTTGAAATTTATGTTTATGTCGCAACCAACGCTTCAACGGCGGGCGTAACTTTTGTTTTGGCTGTTTCTGAAAACTACCGAAAAAAGTAATATATAATCTCAATCCTGGAGGAAAATATTTGTGAGTCTTAGTTTGGCCCCGCAAAGATTCCACAGGATATGAACAAATACGGTAGCAGAGTGTGCGTTATACATCAACTGGTTTTAAGTATTCAAAAAATCTTTTTATTGTGATTCAGTTCGTTGGAAACATCATCTATGAACATTGCTAGAATACCCTTTAAATGATGACAAATGACGTCGGTGTGGCTTATGAGCTATAAATCGGTGGTTTCCGATGATAAAATGCACATAAAACGTTATCATCAAATATGACCAGCGAACACTGCACGCTGACTTTTACATCATTTATCTTTACAGTGCAAGAATTAACCAGACCTCCTAGGAGGTGCCATATATCAGAAGTACATAATATTGCATATTTTAGTCTGCATAACACATATAAAAAGCTAGAATTATGGGACTGTCAGTCTAAAGCTTACAAAGAAAGCAAAATTAAGACAGATGTTTACTAGATGCTATATACCGGCAAGCTACAAACAAAGGATTCAGAAGGTATAATTAATCTTTCCACTTTCCCTTCTGAAACTTTTTATATGCCATATCAAGAGCTTATCATCATGTGCTACTTGGCCAAATCGACTGTATATGTCAGTTCTGAAAGGCTTTCTCTTGAATCAATTATAGAGGAATAAACTATGCGTCACTGACTAATTTACACATTTTTTAAAGTCATTCATATATGATACGCACTCCTCCGACCGTGTTTGGTTTATCCAGCCGAGTTCTGCATGGCCAAATAAAACCTTTTGCAACTTAATCGATAAGAGTATTTACGTGTCATAATGTTTATTGAGTTTATTTGAATTCTGCCCTTCCAACTGCAACAGTTAATCATAAATTTCCTTTGATAATGGTTATTGTATATTATAACTTAGTTTCGCTTGAAATAACACGTTTGTAACATACAGTCGAAGGATACAATACTTGTTATAAGAACTTATATCATCGTAAATACATGTACTCGAACTGCAATATGTGTTACTCTTCCAATGGTATGTTTCGAAAATTAATGATACTATAAATAACATACCCTTGCAGCAATCAGTAATATCGCAGTGACATCATCGTAAAACTTTGCTAAGTGTGACCTATGGTGACATAAGCTGGTGACACCTGTAGTGTCAATAAGAACAAATGATGACATCACACAAGCTGGAAGGGTATGCTATGCAGACTAATATCAGGGTATGCCAGGATCCAATCTGTACAGTGGTTAGACAACATATAATCTACGTCTTCAAAATAACAATAATTATTGATACAATATTAATAAAATGAGTAAATAAACATTTCTCAACTTGATCGTCGATTCTCAAATCATTTTAAATGTTTTTGTTTTTTTTCATCTGGTGTAAGTATGGCTACTTATGTACTATATTATACTATTCTTTGTCTTGAATGGATCTATACATATTTTGTACCAAAAACTCATATACTTTGCTTCAAATATTGTATATGTACCAAAGACAGTAAAGAGTTACAAGCAAACACGCATTATTTTTCTAGGACATAAACGAAAAAAATGAATTTTCACTCCAACGGAATGCAAGCCATTTTCGCAATGTTTTATATTTTGTTCTGAGCTTTGCTTATTATATTGTATTTCATGTGTGCAGAGGATTGCCAGAAAACTGTTGATGTAAAAGGCTCTTTCATTGTCAGAGGTTTTCCAATCAGTTGAGAAACAAGGGTATGTGGATTAACCATACATTATTATCATAATGATACGAATCAATGATAGATTGCATGTGCACTCAATGCCAAAGCTGAACTGATGGGCTCCGGGAAAAGGATACGTAAAATGTAAGTAAGTAAGTCATTAGACTAAGTAAGTAAGTTTATCCATCAATTAATTTAGAAGTTGGTCATAAATGTGTTGAAATGGGAGAAAACAGTTTATGGTTTGCAGATAAATATTTTGCCTTAAAGAGCAAATCATTTTTTCTTCTTTCTTTCCTTTTACAGACACCGCGACACTCTCTCTCTCGAGGATTTTGAGCCGGGGTACGATGTACATAGAGGATCTACATGAGTGCTCATGTATTATTGAATTTATCAAACGAGTTGTGGAAATAAGATAAGATGCGAAGCTTTGTCGAGCATCTTATCGGTTTTCCCAAAACGCGTTGAATAAATTACATAATACAGGAACACGAATGCATGTTTCCATTTATCATATGACACAAAAATCGCATTTTATTAGCAAAATTTGCACTAAGACGTCACGATTTCGCCATTAGAAACGCGACGTTTTAATGGACGTCAACGTATAACGTTACGACGTAATTTGCATATTTAATCAACTAGTGGATTATCGTTTTTAATGCATGGCTTTATTACACTCTCAGATGCGACGTCATATGATAAACTCCAGTTTTAACTGTCTCCATTTTCGAAATATACTGGACAAAAAACGGTTAGGGATCGAATATTTGACTTAAGCATAAATCGTGAAAAATAAATTATCAAAAAATGATTTTCTTCTGTTCAATACAGCTGTTAAAGCGGCACAGAACTGCATGAAAAATATTGAAATCGGATCACGTGATACACCAGTAGAAACGAATAAACAGATATACTCCTAAAACTAAAGTGAAAATTGGCATCACCACAAAATTGAATGTCCGTGATTCTTGGCTTTATCCATGCAAAACCATTGCCAGTGCTCATCAATATCTCTTGGGGTCTAAATAACTGCATGACAGCTACTCGGTGTTCTTTTGGTAAAGCGCTAGAGGCTCATTTGGGGACTCGTTTGCCATTTTTCATGAAAGGCCAGAATTAGCTCTCCAGGAGTTTCCTGAAGCCTCTGGTTATTAGAATTGGCCTTTTGTAACATCTGTCAAGCATGTTCAATCAGATTTGAAGCTTGCAATTTATTAGACTTGTCCATACGGACGATAGTCTCTGTCCCAAGCCACTGGTTCATCACAATAACACTGTGAGGACGCGCAGTGGTTGTCCATTTAATGGTTTAGTCGGTCAATTCCAGCGAAAACGGTTAAAAACAGACTTTACACAGCTAATTTGCGCACTTGCATGCTGGTAATGAGGCCAGGATTGATGGGATTCCATAGAAATGCGAGGCGACAGTGGCAAAAAGTGACACAAATTGGCAGCTGGGTCATTGGACCCATGTTTTTTTCGCAGATGAGTCCAGATTTGTATGTAGATATCCATGATGATGGGAAAAGGGTGTGACACCTGCCAGGTACACGTCGTGTAGACTATGAATTAAATTGTGTTGAGGAATATGAGATGTCTCGAGGAGGATGGGTGATGGTATAGTGCGGCATCTGGATTGGCAGCTGTGTGGACTTGCGCATGCCAGACGGAGGCGCTCTGATTGTTGTTCGAGTTAGGAATGACATGTTTTATCCAATTACGAGACCGTTTGCTGCAGTTTTTGCGATGACATCATCGAATCACAGGGTAAATGTGGTGGACCAGTACCTAGCGACAGAAACAATCGCCCGCAATGACATGTCAATTTGATCACAAGTTTTAAATCCGATTGAGCATTCTTTGGACATGTTACACCGCCAATCTTGATCACCAGAGGCTTCCTGAAACTCAAGGAGAGCTCATTCAGGCTTTTCGTGAAAAATGGAAATTGAGTCCCTAAATGGGCCTCTCGGAATTTACCAGAAGCATACCGAGTGGCTGTCATGCAGTTATTCAGGCCCTTGGAGGTCACACTTAGAACTGAAAATGTATTTGTATTTAAAGCAAAAATAATGGACATTCAGTTTTGTATTAATGCCAGTTTTCACTTTGATTTTAGGGGTATGCCTGTTTATTCATTTCTGCCGGTGTGTCACGTGATCAAATTCCAATATGTATCATGCAGTCTTGTGCATCATTGTTAGATGTATTCAACAGAAGAAAATGATTTTTTGAAAATTACATCTTTCAATATAAAAATTTCAGTCTTATGTTTGATCCTTAACTTGTTTTGTCCAGTATATCATATTTCGGTTAATATCTTACAAGAGAAATTAATTCTATTTATTGCCGCCTTTGAAAAACATTATTTTCAAAAGCAATGTTTTCCTTAAACATGTATACTTGTCAAGAAATTCCTCAAAAAATGCCGGGATCCAGCAAGGAAAAGTACATGTAAATAAACAGGTTATTTAGCGTCACTTAGGCACATTCTAATTATAACCTACAGCATAATAAATAATTGACTACAGCTCGACATAATCTGTTATCGACAAAAACGTCAATAAAAAGAACAATGTATATCACTTTAGTGCCAGTTGTTGTCACTGGCATGACCTAATTACAGGTCTTATAATTATAAGATACAGCGACTGCAGCTTTCTTAACTTGACTTAGATATTTTGTTGCAACACTTGTATTATATTGGACTATGGATATTCACAACTGCACTGTTGCGTAGTCTCAGTGATACTACCAATTTCCCTACCTGCATTGTTGTCCGAGCCAGTCAGTTACCGCATATGCAAAATAGGATGCCGACCGAGACAACTGACAGCAGTATCAGCTCGATCGACAGTCATTTACTTTAGAATCAATTGTCATTTATCATTTATTCATTGGTTATGCCTACGACCGAATTCTAGATCGACAGCGATTTTATAGTACCGGATCGGTCGACAGCACAAATAGGCAAATTGATATACCACCCTAGTGGAATAACTGCTATTCAAAGCATTTAATGTATTCAATCAGCCACCATAAATATCTGCTTTGGTCTCTGATCTAACCCCACATACTTCGACAAGGCGATTCTATTAGGACACCACATATATTATGCGTGAAATAAACAAAAATCTGAAAAGAAATGTCGAATGGCGGTCTTTCCCTTTTGTGGAGATTTGGGCAACATATTGTTTCCTTTGCAGGTAAAATTATTCGGCATCATCTTATTACGTGTGTAGTAATTTTTATCCTTGTAGTTTTGCAAGATAGAGCTATCGTTTTCATGATATTTGTAATCCGATATAATGCGTTTTATTACCGTTAAAGTTATTGCTTTCAAGTCTTATTAATCGTACATGTATTTTTATGGCTTTCATTGGGGTGAAAAGACACAACGCTGTACATACAGTTCAGGTTTATATTGTATGACTTCTCTTCCATATACGTATGCCATTTTTTATACTGGGGGAGGGGAAGGGATGGTCGATGTGGGGTGGTCGGGTGGGCTACGTCCAGGATTTAATATCAACTCTCTGGTACCAAACAGCCCATCTAAAAGAGCGACCTCTGAGAAATACAAATTGACTCATAGCGGAGCAATTTATTTTCTTTAATGACTGATCCCATTGCAAACAGAAGCAGAAATTAGAATGGCAGTTGTGGTCCTTGAAAGTATATACATTTGCTACACCTCCAGAAAAGATCACTCTGTCATGAAATGTTTGTCTTCTTTGTCATGCTGGTCTGCTCTTGAATGAGAGCAGCTTCTATGTGCAGACAAAAAAGCATTTGAACCGCGACACGAGAAAACCAACAAAGTGATTGTGCGCCCAGCGCAGACTCAGATCAGCCTGGGCATCCGCCCAGTCTGATCAGAGACTTCACTGTCCGCATGGAGGTAGCTTAAACCCTGACCTACCCTTTAGCGAAAAGTCTGTATAGTCTGGGGATGCCCAGGCTGATCTGAGTTTGCGCTGGGAGCACAACCACTTTTTTGTTTTTTACGTGACGCGGCTCAAATGCTTTTTTGTCTGCACATAGCAGCTGCTTGTAGCCCCCTTGGATGAGGAATTCATTTTCAAAAAAGCAAATTGCGCCTACATAAAGGAGAATTTCTCGAAACACCTTTACTTTGTATGCAAACAGTATTATTAAAACATCGTATATGTATAGAAAAAATATGTAAATATACGTATATATCACGTGCAGCAAACAGGACTAGTTTTTCTTAAAGAGTAGCATATCATATCCAGTAGTTCAGTTCGAAACCATGCATATTTTGCAAATTATAAAACTTATCTTGTTTCGAATGTCCTCGAACTAGTAAAACGCTGATTTAACAGGTATTGGAGAACCTTCATATAATTTTACGACGAGAAAGAAACAGCTTATGAAAAGTCTTTGTGTTTGATTCTTAAAACTAGAAGGTTGTTCAGGGACAACTGGTCGAGCCCGCAGTTTGCTTTAGTGACCTATAAGTATGTCAAGACTAAGTAATTGCTTCACTCTAGAAAGAAGCCAAAAAACATCATGCCTAGCCAGCATTTTCTTTTTTTTTCTTCAAATTTTCACAAAGGAAAATAAGTAGAAGTGATGACCCAGACAAGCTCAATTTATGACAGTTACAATATCTGACCTTCAAGTGTGACCTTGACATTGGACCTACCCAAACACATATGTCACTTGACACTTCCACTCATCAAGAAAAACAATTGTGCCAAATTATTTTGAAATCCATCCGTAAATGTAGAAGTAATAGCTCGGACAAACTCAACTTATGACCATTTTATCATTTGACCTTCAAGTGTGACCTTGACTTTGGACCTACTAGAACAAATGTTCCAAATGGCACTTCTTCTTATCAAGGAGAACAATTGCGTTAAATTATTTTGAAATCCATTTGTAAATGTTGAAGTTATGGCCCAGACAAGCTCAAATAATGGCCATTTTATCATTTGACCTTCAAGTGTGACCTTGACCTTGGACCTACCTGAACAAATTTTCCAAATGGCACTTTTAAACATCAAGGAGAACAATTGTGCCAAACTATTTTGAAGTCCATCCATAAATGTAGAAGTAATGGCTCGGATAAGCTCAATTTATGGCCATTTTATCATTTGACCATCAAGTGTGACCTTGACCTTGGACCTACCTGAACAGATGTTTCAAAAGGCACTTCTACTCATCAAGGAGAACACTTGTTCCAAATTATTTTGAAACCCATTTGTAAATATAGAAGTTATGGCTCGGACAATCTCAATTTATGGCCATTTTATCATTTGACCTTCAAGTGTGACCTTGACCTTGGACCTACCTGAACAAATGTTTCAAATGGCACTTCTATTCATCAAGGAGAACACTTGTGCCTAATTATTTTGAAATCCATTTGTAAATATAGAAGTTATGGCTCGGACAAGCTCAATTTATAGCCATTTTATCATTTTACCTTCATGTGTGACCTTGACCTTAGACCTAACTGAACAAACGTTTCAGATGACACTTTTATTGATCAAGGAGAAACAATTGTGCTAAATTATTTTGAAATCCATCCATAAATGTAGAAATTATGGCTCGGAAAAGCTCAATTTATGACCATTTTATCATTTGACCTTCAAATGTGACCTTGACCTTGGACCTACCTGAACAAATGTTTCAAAAGGCACTTCTACTCATCAAGGAGAACAAATGTGCCAAATTGTTTTGAAATCCATCCATAAATGTAGAAGTTATGGCCCGGACAAATCCGGACGGACGCACGCACGGACTAACGCACGCACGCACGCACGGACATACACCGAACTGACATTGTAACAACTATGTCTCGCTCTCCGCAAGCGGGCTCGACAATAATCCAAGTATTTGCTTTTTCATTTGCGATGGGAAAGTGCCGTCCAGAAGATTATAAAATTATGTTATGCAAATGAACGTGAAGTACGTTTGGCGTTGTGGGTATTCTAAACCCCGGAAACAATGATCGCATGGGCTGAGTTCTTATGAGTCAAATCATGTGGTTTCAAACAATGTGGCGTTGAGTGCAGTCTGATCAGAGACATCAATGTTACATTAGCTATCTTCGAAATATCCAACAGTGAGGCCTCCAACTGTGTAGACGATAAGCCTAGGATGATCTGAATATGAAATAGCACATGAAAAATGTGCTATAGATCGCCGACGGTATTTTGGACGCTCAACAAACAATAACATAAACACACAAAGGTGAAACAGGTATATGGACTCGTCCAAAGGTAAAAGTTAGTCAAGTTTGTCTACTTATATATCAAAAACATAATTGTCTCTATACAAGCAGTGGCGGAAAGGATACAGCACAGCAGTTAATAGGTTTCAACAGTATCGTCATGGGTTCGAGTCTCACCATTGTTCTTTTTTTTTCTTGCATCTAATATGATAATGGTTATTCACAAATGTCTTGATTTCTTCGTGCAAATTTTAGTGAGTATTAAATAAGTACTATACAAGAAGTTTCCAAATGAACATTTCGAACTTTTACTTGCTGTTAGAAAGACTTCTTATATCAAAATGAGTGACACAAAATTATCAGTCGTACAAAATGTTCTGAGGGTTTCTATGATATATATTTTTCGCGTAATTGAGTGGCGTAAAATATAAAGTAAAAAAAAAAATAAAAAAAATAGAAAAATAATAGTAATAACATACCAAAAACACAACAAAACAAAACAAAAAAAAAACAAAAACAAAAAAAACAAAAAAAAAAAACATAAAATAATTCAAAGAAAAATTATAAAAGATAACTCATTAAAAATATAGAGATATAAAATTTAACATACACAGTTGAGTAACAAAAAAGAAAAAAGAAAGATAGATAGATAGATAGATAGATAGAACGGGACTCGAACTTATGTCCTCACGAGTCAAAAGTATCAAGAATCCAGTGTTATATCCACTGCGCCAGTGGAACGATTACAGAATATTACATGCATGTTAAAGCTTAAATTATTATCAGTTATCGTTATTATACCTGAAACAACTAAATCATAGTAAAAATGGACTAGGCCCATATTCGATAACGCCACATAATAAACTTCGATCTATATTGCCCACGTGAAGTGACCTGGCAGGGCGGGGCTATCGATTTGGTTCAATGCATTATGAAATAGGTAAAGCAGCATTTTCGTAACCAATCGGAAAGATATTCGTAAGTATTCGTTAATCATCGTGTATCATGCATGAATTACTGTTAACTATATCTCACAAATGTGTAAAGACTCTTTTGTGTAGTGGACCTCCCCTAGACGTACTAACCTTTTTTGTATCTTATAAGGGTCCAAGGTTCGAATATACCTAAAATTAAAAAAAGTTTTTTTATTCTTTCTTTTTAAGTTTTTAGGTAACAAATGATTATTTTGCATGACAGAAATTTCCGTTTGTTTTGATTACTCCATATACTTTGTGCTTATAATAAAAAAGGAAAATCTTCAGAGGTTTTGTTTGTCTGATTATGCCCAGAAATATGCACGAGGACATTTAGCAGATTATGGTATTTTATGCTCGAGAAAAGTGATATGCATGCACGAGCAAACGATGAGTGAAAAAAATAATTTCTGATTTGGTATTCACTTTTCAGTTTCAGGGTGTCTAGTGTCTACCAAAGCATACATGTCGAACTCTAATCCTTTAAATTATCTCGAGCGAAAGGAATTACTGGAAATGTCTTTTCTCCTAAAATAAAATGATTAAAACAAATAAATATGTAACGAAAATAAAGTTTGAAAATAAAAAAAAAATGAGAGAAAAAAAAGTTTATTCTCATCCTAGATTTGAACCCTAGATCGTCGCACCAAGTGCCTTTGTAATGCGACTACAGATTGCGACTACAGATACACTACACCACGACGCTCTGTACACGATTTGGTTAAAATACTGTTATTACTTAAAACAAGAAAAGCGAGGATTAACGAAGTCGTACGGATGTTTTTCCGATTGTTGCCGAAAATAGGAATTACCTGTTTCACAATGCACTGATCCATAACGCTAGCTCCGCCCTGCCAGGTCACTTCACGAGGGCAAATACATTGTTGGAAGTCACATGATGGTGCTCAACTATGATAAAAACAGTCCACAAACATAGGTATTACCATAATAGCCATCTAACCAGAAGATGGAATTTGCGGCATTAGTGAACATAAACATTCAAAATGAGATCACGCATAAACAGTTATTATTTCACAGCGCATCTTTTGCATAATCTAACTAAAATGATCTTTTTCCAACATGATAAGGAAAAAAGCCTTTATCTATAATTGAGCCGCGACACGAAAAAATCAACAATGTGGTTGTGCGCCAAGCGCAGACTCAGATCAGCCTGGGCATCCACCCAGGCTGATCAGGCTCTTTGCTAAGCGCTTAAAGGGTAGCTAAGGGTCCAAGCTACCTTCATGCGGACAGCGAAGACTCTGATCAGACTAGACGGATGCCCAGGCTGATCTGAGTCTGCGCTGGGCGCACAGCCATATTGTTGGTTTTCTCGTGTCGCGGCTCATATATCTAAAATATTGTGCCAGCAATCATTTTGCAAGAAGCAGATTTTGTCTCTACATAACTGATAATATAGAGTCAGTAAAATGTTTATGTCTTTAAGAAAAGGCCCGGAGGTATTGCAGGGAAATTTCTAGTTGAAAATGTACATAAAACTAATACACATTCACAGAGAGGGCATTGCCAAAACGAGGTAGACTCTGATCAAGCGTCTAATTGGGGTCTGCACTATCAGTATAATACATGTACAAATGGGTATTTCTTCTAAAACAACAACAACAATAATAATGATAATAATAATAATATTAAACTAAACCAGATACCCATTTAATACATGTAACTGTGGCACTGGATTTGTGTTGATTTAATCGAATGGAAAACGCCGACGAATCACTTGCAAACTGAAATTAAAATTTGTTTGGGTTCCGCTAGAGTTCGAACTCCGATCGATCCCACCTCCTTCAACCCCTCCACCCCAGCACCCCCTCGCCAAAAGAAGTTCTTAATAATAATAATAATAATAATAATAATAATAATAATAATAATAATAATAATAATTTTAATAATAATAATAACAATTATAAAAATAATGACAGAAATGGAAAAAATAAAACATTAAACAATAAGAATTAATAAATAAGTAGATGAACAAATAAATTCGCCTCTATTCAGCACCGTAGAATCCACTTCAATTAAATTAATTTGAAGTTTTCAATTTGGGAGATTTATTAATATTGCAGTTTACTATTAACGATGCACAATCTGCATATCCTTGTTCACTTTGCTAGAAGTAATTTTACAGGCACTAGCATAGATGTACAGCCCGATATCTGCATATCTGAGCAATCTGTCCGTTACGTCCTTTACAACCGCAAAGTAAACTTGTTATGTCCGTCACTGTGCAATCGTATTATGTATGCACTTTTTCTCATATGCCACCTGTGAGTGGCCTGAGATACTATTCTAAATAAAGATTTGTTCTGTTCTGTTCTGTTCACAATTCAAATGACAATTAATTGGCATTATCCATACTACGAAGATGAAATATCATACCGTCATGTTTTACCAAAATCTACATTATTTGCGGTGACATAGCTAATCAGGAACACATTCAATTTCTTCTTAAGTATTTTTCCTGCATAGCAATTAACAAGAAGTGTCATTGAGCCAAGATTTTTTAATAATTAGTGTTAAATTTTGCCGTGATTCACGAATTTGCATGTAATGCTGATGAATTTTTTTTTTCGACACAAAGAAGTTAAATATCGGGTTCAATTTAAGTGTGTAAGAGGTAATATATCTAGGGCAATGCGGTTCCAGAATAATTCTTAACGTATCAAAGTAGCATGATTGCAAATGTCGTTTGAAATGGAAACATCGTGACTCGTCTTAAATTCTGGTCACAGTTTCTTGATATGAGCCGCGACACGTAAAAACCAACAATGTGGCTGTGCGGCCAGCGCAGACTCAGATCAGCCTGGGCATCCGCCCAGTCTGACCAGAGTCTTCGCTGTCCGCATGGAGGTAGCTTTAGACCCTAAGCTACCCTTTGAGCACTTAACAAAGAGTCTGATCAAACTGGGCGGATGCCCAGGCTGATCTGAGTCTGCGCTGGACGCACAACCACATTGTTGGTTTTCTCGTGTCGCGGCTCATATAATTAAGGCAAACAACCCTGTCATTTTCATTTCTGATTCTCTTCTCAACTGAAGACAAAATGTGCTTTTCTAAGAGCATTTTCTCTTCAAACGTAGACCCTGTTGTGAAGGGTATGGGTACATATACATATTCTCCGCCATGTTTATATGTGTACAGTCCTATCAAAGTCTTCTCTCTTTGTATCAACAGTCTATTGACCTTGAAGTTTTTTTAAGAATATAAGTATCTTTCATGGGTCTGTGAGGCGGATAGACAAATCAGGAAATTATTTTATATATAAGCATTTTGCTTACTGTCAAATCCTGATACATTCGAAATTGTATTGTAGTATATGTATGTAATTTATAGTTAATGAAATATCGTTCAAACCAAGACTGTCATTCGGAATCACTGTTTGGCATCACGAGGCTAGCCTCGCAATGCCAAACAGGGATCCATAAGCCGGCGATATAAGCTCCTGACGGTCGGCTCCTTACGGCAATGCCCAATATGTCATAATCTGCCTTAATTTCCGTCTTCTTGACTGCCTCATGTAAGAAAAAAAAACATCACTTGACGACGAAGCTCTTATACACCGATGCGTAGATAACACGTTATTTTATCCGGCCCCGGGTGATATAAATAGAATCTATCATTGGTGCCCAGTGAAAATAAGGAGATCCCAACCCGAAGGTCTACCGTTCAAGTGGGAAACGAGGCTCTTACTATCCCCACGGGACACCAATGATTGAATGTAAAAAATATTATTTGGCTGACTACCTTAAGATTTGCTTCTACCTCAAGACGAGCTGTTCTGACGTAATTTAATGAGTGACTTAGACAGTGACGTTATAAATCTAACATGATCCCACAGGAAATCAAGCACAGCCAAAGAACTGGTACAAAAGCTGGTAAGCTAGGAGAAGATTATTTAATGACAATTATTATGTAAAATGAATGTTTCTTCATACTGTCAGGTAAGCAAATGAGCGAAGAAATTGGAACGAATGCACGTGTAGCTTATCCCACATGGCTAGACGTGTGGGATTAGATTTGCTACAGTCTTGAAAGCAACAGGGTGACTTTATCCAGTACACTGTGGTATGTAAGAAAAACTTGTAGGTACAGGTGAAACAAGCGGATTTCCATATCTGGTGTGGAAAGAGAACGGCCATATTTCTTCTACTAGGTTTGAAACGGCAACAGCGTTTGTGACTCCTTCTTTGCTTACTTGGACCGAGAAACCCTTTCAATGGGAGTCAAATGAGCTGCGACACGAGAAAAGCAACAATGTGGTTTTGCGCCCAGCGCAGACTCGGACCAGCCTGGGCATCTGCCCAGTCTGATCAGACTCTTCGCTAAGCACTTAACGGGTAGCTAAGGGTCTAAGCTACCTCCATGCTGACAGCGCATTGTTGGTTTTGCCGTGTCGCGGCTCAAATCTTCCAGGAAAAATGGTTTTGTACATGGGAAAATTAAAATATTATACGAAACACTATCGAATACAAATTTCTGTATGTACAAATGAAAAACAGCTAATTTGCAATGTCATTATAAACAATATTGATCAGATGAACAAAACGGCATTAAATTGCATGGAAGATATTGCGTGAGACTGAAGCTTTTCAGGGCGTTAACGCCCTTTCTAAGAAACAAGACTAGGAAAAGCATTCGTCTGCAGTGGCATTACAGCGTAAATGGTAAGGTCGATTTTAATTTCACTCATGAACACCAAAAGTGGTATTTTCACTCGTGGCTTCGCCACTCGTGAAAATACTGCTTTTGGTATTCATTCGGTGAAATAAAAATCGATCTTACGCTGAAAAAGTCAAATAACCGCTATGTGATATCATGTCAGTGTAGAACTGGGCTTGCGCGAATGATATCAGGTCATGCCTTAAGAAGCGATCTCTGAAGACGATTGGCTGTATACTGACGTTGGTCGTGATAACAACGTTTGATTGGTTGAATGATGTTACCGACGGATGTCATAACGCAATCGCGACGTCAACATGTTCAAGCAAAACTGCGTTTGCTTTTCTTTTGTTTGACTCTCTTTACACCTGAAAATATTCTTATGATGCATGATAAATAGAAAACTATTTAAGTGTCTTTTGATATCAAGTTTATTAGGCTCGACCAGAAACACGTCGGAATGGCTCGGCAAGCCTCGCCATACCGAAACTGTTTCTGGTCTCGCCTGACAAACTTGATATCAAAAGACACTTAGAGAATCTATGATGGAGTTGAGGCCGAGACAAGGAACTCTCAGGCTTGTTTTCAGATTATTTAGTCTTATGCGAGGCTTGCCGAGCATAAGACATATAATCTGAAAACGAGACTGAGATTTTCTTGTAGAGACTTCAACCCCATGATTGATTATTTTTCTCACCCATTTTAATTTATAAAACAGAATAGTCACTGAATTCTAAACTTCTTGTTGAGGCAATTCCTATAAACTTGAAACTAGTTTTCTATTTATAGTCTGTCATGTGTGTTGATTTTACCTTGTGCATGTATTTTTCATGACTGACAGCTTATTAGAAATCTACAGTGACACTTCCTGTACATCAAAGGGTGTCAATTTTATATTCTGCATGCAATTTACATGACAGGTAGCAAGTTGATTTGCTGAATTTAAGTGTGTAATTAATTGGGCGGTACTCTATAGCAATGATTGGCATTTTGAGATAGCTTTGATTGAGTCTAGGCTGATATAGCAGGCCGAGATAGAAAAATCTCAGACAGCTCTAGAGAGGGATATTCTTGTCCCATGGGTGAGAATAATATGGTATTCTCTATATAGCTTCGAGTAGCTCGCAAAATACCTGGAATATCTGGATATTGCTCAGATAAATCCAGATAATAACATGTATGCCCACGTGCCCAATTTCAAAGAGAATCTTGGTGGAAATGGAAGGAAAACAGCTTTGAAAAAATGAAGAGAATTCCTCAACCAAACGGAATCGTAATTAAAATCCCAAGTTCTAAAATAGCCTATACCAGCTTCTATCTCTTAAGCCTGTACTTTGTATTTAAACTTGCGACAACAGTCTATGGTATAAAAATGTTGCATTAACGACCCAGAGAAGTACAGACAATTGTCTCCGAAATTCAACAATAAAAAGGAAATTGTTTCGCTATTTAAACAGAGATATGAGACAAGAAAAAAACACCGTTTACATTTCTGATTAGTATGGATTTAATCCTATCATCGTATGCCTTTATTAAGCTATCAATGACGTCAGGGAAAGTCCCAGGATGCCAATGTATCAGGTTATCTGGCACATCGCCAAATATGTGTTGCAAAACATTTAATCTGATATTTATTGGCTTATTAAGAAAAAGACAAGTAAAGCTTATCATGTCATTGTGGAAGACTACTAAGGCTTAAATAAATTCTGAAAGATTAGACCCTCTGGAAGCAAGAAATAGACCAACAAAGCAAATATAACGGACATGCATGTTCAGTATCAAAAGTTTCAGTTAACAAGTACTATCACAGAAAGATACATGTTGAAAACGTCATGCAAAATTCATTTAGACTTTATAAAAATATATCTATATTGAAATACTGTGTTGTCATCAGCATGTTTTCAAAGGTAAGCCGTTTAAAAGGTTTCAATGCTTAATTAGAACCAGCCTATAAAAGGATTTATATTGAGGAAGACAGCCTCAATTCCCGATGCTATTCCAATGTCATTCTTTCATGGTATTATTTGGTTGGTTACTGTTTGGAAGAACTACAACGAACTTAAAGTTACATCCTGCACGACCAGAATTTATCTTACTTTAGCAATTATTGCATTACCTCAGCAGTAAAAGAGCAATGACTTGAAATAACAGTGTCGAATTAGATAAATCTTATCCACTTGTATCCTTGTTGAGAGCATAGCATATGCTGGCTGACCTTCAAACTAACCCATTGCATTCTGGGTATTTTTGTCGTCTGCTGAAATTGTCGTCTGCATCAAAAATCAAGAATATTTTGACAATATTGGTCTAACTCACTCTTGTAGAAATCATGTCTAGGCAGTAAACAGTTGGATCTCAGATCAAGCCACATGTTTGGCAAACTGTTTGCCCAGATACCTCTAATGGAGTATCCCGAATGAAATGAGCTAAACTGCAGCTGCTCAGTAAATAAAACGTAAACGCGTTGCACTTACAAGACTTCTAGTCTAAACGAAATCGGTAAGCATGTTGATATTTTCTGGTCATTAAAGTTTGGAATCTGCAAGGTAAAAGATACATCATGGTTTCTTTGTCATCGTCTATCGTAACAACCATTTCAACAAAGAATATACGCTTTTGTCAGTTTAAACATTTGTTAGTAATTGTGATCGTTTATAGGAATGAATTTTATTTTTGTGGATTTTATCGATGTGTAAACGCCGGCGAATCACTCACAAACTGAATAAAGCCCGAAGGGCTTTATGTTAAGTTTGCGAGTGATTCGCCGGCGTTTACATATCCATAAAATCCACAGAAATAAAAATAATTTCTTATAATTCCAACTCGGCCATCATTTTCTTAAAATTGTCAGCTATAGTGGGTATCTTAGAAATCGCCGCCAAGAAAAAAGTTCCAAGTGGTTCCAGATTTCTGACTCAGGGAGTTTATCGAAGTATAAACGCCGTTTCATGTTCGCTCTTGACCAATCAAATTGCACTTAATTAGTATTAGGAAGTTGAGTTGGAATTATTGATGTGTATTTGCAATTGTACTTGTCTCTGGCATTGCTAGGTTGATAATGATACTCTCTATCTGAAATTTTAAAATGTGTGTATGCGTGCGTACGTGTGCGTGTGTGTATGTGTTTCGCCCATTCTATGGATCAGAGTTTTCTTTTCAAAATGGAACAAAAAATATATTTCTTGTTTTTAGAGCAACGATCTTGCATAATTCCATCGCACATTTCCTAATATGCAATCGCAGTTTGACAAGGCGTTTACGTTCCTTTCATTCAAAGGGAAAAAACGTATAAAACTGAAAAAAGGAAAGACTTTTTTCTGCTTGATTTTTCTCCGGATATAATTTCACCTTGAAGATCTCTATCGTGTCACGTTTGAAACGCTTTCCAATTTATACAATTATCTGTAGTCAAAGCGCTGATAAAACATTATTCCATTAAGTTATTAAAACTGGTGGAATCGCTGGGCTGATCGGTAATGAAGATTAATTTGGATTGGCATAGCATAGATTTATTTTACGTCAAAGACAAAAAAGTTATTTGAAGATGCGTTTTTAATATGCTATCGGATCAATTTACGCAACATGCAATAAGACAGAAATGTTATACTTCATGTATTGACGAGCATAAAATGACATTTACTGAGATATAAATCTGAGTTGTATTGAATTACATTGGCTTTATTGCGAATGTCAGAGAAAATCTGTTTGATGTCATATGCAAACTCCGCGTGCCAAGGCAATCTGCTCACACTAGCAGTCAGGTCAGAACAGCGCAGTTTTTGTTTTGAAATCATTCTGCATTTAGGCAAAGCAAACTGATTTTGGTCCGACAACGCTGCATTTGCAATACCTTGGTCGCGGACCCAGGAAGGTTGAGAATAATCCTAAACTCAAAATAAAGCATACTGATTGGCTGCTTCCGAGCAGATGCTCGGAAGCAGCCAATCAGTGTGCTTTATTTTGAGTTTGAGAATGCACTCAAGTTTTATTACCTCTGGGCCTGGTCTTACTCTTCATGTTCATGTGCTTTACACTCGTGCCTTCAGGCAACCTTCCTGGAGCCGCGACCAATATTTAATGAGAGAAATCAAATTTACATTCAGAATGAAACTAATATATAAGCGGTTATTTATATTATTACTTCGTATCGTATATGAAAGTTTGAGTCAAACCTTGCCTAGCTTAGGTTTTCGCCGCACTACGCCAAGTATCTTTATCGTTCATCTCGTATCATTCTATTAGTATTACTTTTCTATTTATTTTCTTTCCAGTTTTCCCAGTAAAATATCAGAAACGAGTATACAAGCAGTATATTGTGATTCGAACAATATATATGTACGTGTGGAAGCTTTTATCCCTCCATATACCGTAGTCAAAGAAATAGGTAAAAATGATGCATGTAACATTCATTGTATGAAAGCTCCATTCTTTAAAGATTCTCTCTCTCTCTCTCTCTCTCTCTCTCTCTCAAAATGCCCCGAGAGCACTAACAAAAGTAACACTATCCATCTGGCTGGAAATAAGTGTTTTCACTCCATTTAATGCTTCACCATCTGAATGTCTGCGTTTGATAAAAGGAGAAGACTTCCTCTTCCAGCGGGTCGAGACACATCAGCCGCGACCCACAAAAGCAACAAAAGCGCATGTGCGCTCAGCGAAGCCACAGATTAGCCTATCAGCCTGGGCATCCACCTAGTATAATCAGTTTCCCCGGTGTGCGCCTAAAAGATAGCTAAGTGTCTAAACTTGCTCCATGCTGACAGTGAGAACTCTAATCAGACTGGGGAATTCCCAGGCTTATTTGAGTCCTCGCTGCTCGCACATGCCACTTTGTTGCTGTTGTCACGTCGCTGTTAAGTAATGATAAAGGAACGCAGGGCCGACCTATTGCCTTAACAGGGTCGAGTTCAATCAACTATGATACACTGATTTTATATCAATTTTCAGTTTTTTTATAATTGAGCCGCGACACGAGAAAATCAACAATGTGGCTGTGCGCCCAGCGCAGACTCAGATCAGCCTGGGCATCCGCCCAGTCTGATCAGATTCTTCGCTGTCCGCATGGAGGTAGCTTAGACCCTTAGCTACCCTTTGAGCTCTTAACGGAGAGTCTGAGTAAACTGGGCAGATGCCCAGGCTGATCTGAGTCTCTACTGGTCGCACAACCACATTGTTGGTTTTCTCGTGCCGCGGCTCATATCAATTTTCAGTTTATAATTAATCATATTAATCATATCAAAACAATTGCATTACAAGATGACTATGCAATCTAATCGATGATTCATAGTTTCCTGAGAGTCATAAAAGCTATTACTCTTTCAGTTCTATATATAGATATGCTATAAATCCATTAATACAAGACGCAGCAAGCATACTACAAAAATGTCACCGCCTTTCAACGGCATGATTTAGATTAACGCAACAGTGTATTGCGAACAAACTGCACTGGTACCGAAGTTTTAAGACCAGACCCTTTTAAAACAGAGAAAATTTGCAGGTGCAATTAGGATTTATCTCTCATTTCGTAGAACGGACCAAAATAACATAAAGATTCATAAAATGTGTAATGAACTTCAAGATCATTCATATACATATAGTTTTAATATTACATGAAGAAAATAATGTTTCTATCAATTATTCGCGGCTATGAAAGTTCACAGTTTCCTCATGAAAACGATATAATGAGATATAAGCTTGGTCGGGTCTAGTTACTGACCGTTACATATACAACCGGTTAGATATAAGTCAGAAATTTTATATTGCACGAATCAGAAATGCAGTCAAGTATAAAGGAATGGAACTTTATTGATAAAGAGAATACAGTACTTTTCCGGGAAGATTTTGATCATTCCTCGTAGTATGTTTATTTGAGCTTAATCGACGTTGTCTCTTCGTAGGTTTTCCACTGCAAATATATGAGCCGCGACACGACAAAACGAACAATGTGGTTTTGTGCCCAGCGCAGACTCAGATCAGCCTGGGCATCCGCCCAGTCTGATCAGAGTCTTCACTGTCCGCATTGAAGTAGCTTAGTCCCTTAGCTACCCTTCAAGCCCTTACGGAATACTCTGCTCGGAATAGGCGGATGCCCAGGCTGATCAGAGTCTGCGCTGGGCGCTCAACCACTTTGTTGGTTTTATCGTGTCGCGGCTCATATATAGAAATTCTGAAGTATATGAATATACTTTCAAGGGAAGCAACTCTGCCGTTTTCGTCATTGTTTCTCTTCTTAGTGTCATTTTACATTAAAGGTTTCCCAGTAACCGCTGGCTAATCTGTCTTCAACGAAACAATGTCTCATGGCTGGATTTTACATTAAAGGTTTCCCAGTAACCGCTGGCTAATCTATCTTTAACGAAACAATGTCTCATGGCTGGAGCCGGACCGGGTAGCGCAATCGGTAGGGCACCTGACTCGTAAGTCAGAGGTCCTGGGTTCGAATCACATACTTTCGTTTCTCCTTCCGCTGATTCAAGAAGGGCAGTTGTCAGTTACTGGCGAAAGTATGTGCACTTAGTACTGGTTAACCGCTTAGGAGGTCTAAGCCTGCCCAGGAATAGTGTGGTTAGGTTAACTGACCGTCCCGACATGACCATAGTTGTTTACCGTGGACATTAAGCATCAAATCAATCAACTCATGGCTGGACTCTATTTAAGATGAGTATATACGTTTCCAGTGGAAGCAAGCCTGTCAATTATATATTTGTTTCCTTCCCTTTTTTAATAGAGGCCAACCGGAAAAACCTTGCCCTTCTAAAAGCAAGTTCTCTCCTGTAAGAGTTAAACCCTTTATGGTCGAGTGTCGTTGTCCAGAGAAGCCTACAGCGATATTAAAATAGATGTTGCCGTTTGTAAAGGTGTCTGGCATCCACCACCTTCATCCGAAATTGACTTGAATCCATATAATTTCTCATAGAATAATTCAGAGCTCCAGATAAGATGGGGGTATTGAGGATAATTAAAGTATATTTTTTTCTTATTTCTCAATCAAAACATATGTGATCTCAACAGAACCGCCTCCGCGAGACAGCTCTAATTAGGGGTCAAAACTTATGTTTGATGTGGATGTATGGAAAATTATTCTTAAAAATCCCTGTTACCCGTTCTTATCGGGAACACTGATTAATATTAAAGCGATATAAATTATCCAATGTCTTATTTAATTTCTATTTTCAATTTCCTATCATAAATTTTAATAACTATTCCATTTTGATTGTCAAATCGCTTCGTAAATTACAAGGTACTAATTTCACATGAATGAAGAAAAATTCATGGGAAATATAGATCATCAAAGTGTGTACGTGCATAGTTAACTGTTTGTACTGTTATGTTAATTAAATTTGCAAAAAAAAACACACATGGAAAGGAAAAAAAACTGTAAAAGAATTCAGTGCTGATATGTGAAAACAAAATGAGAAGTGTTACTTTTTTTTCTTTGCATAAAAATTCATCCTGAAATGTACATATTATATTATACATTTATATGGGAAAGGGTTGTAAGGTATTATAGTGGGCTGGTCTTGCCTACGCACTTCCTACCTATAATAGTCAGGGAGAATGAAGGAGGAGCCAATATAGGCTTCTAAAAAAACTTAATAAGAACTTTATCATAGTGATTAAATGTTATAAGTTAAATGATCTTGATATAACACTGGGTTAGCAGTGTGTTCGCACCGTTTGCGCACATATAATGCACATTAAATAGAAGTAAACTTGTAGATTTAAACTGTAAGTTTTGTGTTTGGAAATTATATGCATCTGACGTATACCTTGTTTGCAGTGGCGGTCGGTCGCTCGGTCCAAATGGCTGAGTTGAAATCGAGCTGAAGGCGTGATGCGTCTCTCTCGTATGAATTATATCATTTTCAGGATTCTATACATTTCAACACTAGGATAAAGTCGGGAAAATTCGGACAGCGACATTGTTTCCTTTATATGCTAGTTATTTGGAATAAAACAAAATGGGCAAAGAGTGAAAATCCTGATGAGACGGCTCGTTATGAGCCGTCTCATCTGGATTTTTACTGTTTGCAATGGTATGTCCGAATTTACCCGCTGTCCGAAGTTACCAGCCTCGACTCTACATTTCAACACTATGTAGTTAGTGTCATTGAAGTGTTTGGGTGACTCCATGATTTACCACCATTCCTACAAAGGGAAATAATATCGTGACTTCCTGTTTGCTTCTCTGGACAATTAAAACCTTCCGGGAAAAATCAATTTATAAAGGAAGGAATTTGTACCTAGAAGAGTTCACATGGACAAAGCAAAGTAACCAACCCTCTCTTCCCGAACTGTTTGATTAAATCGTAATGCTTAATAGACGATTCTGCACTTAACAGGACATACCGTTAAAGGTCTGAAATAGGGACACCTAAAATAATTACCTAAGGCTGCGTTCACACGAACAAAGTTTCTATGTCACAGAAACTTTAAAAAAGAAAGTATGACAAACAATTTGCGTTTACAAAGAGCAAAATATTTGTTAAAGAAAATATGCCATAGAATCTTTGTCATAATAAACTTTGGCAATGAAATATTTGCTGCAGTGTTCACACGACCAAATATTATTCGTCAGAGTTACCTGCAGCAATGAAACAAAAATCTTTGTCACATTTCCCACGCTTATAGCAAAGTTCTTTGTTACATAATCTTTAGCAAAGTTCCCCATTTACACGGACAAATTTAATTTATCGAAGTAACTTTACCATATATATTTATAAAAGAAGCATTGTCATATTTTGGCACTTACATGAGCAAATTTGTCTCTGGCAAACCTACTTTATCATAGAAACTTTGCTCGTGTAAACGCGGTTTAACTGTCCATTAATTGATTAATCTGCCTAGTTAGTGCAATAATGCATCTAAAAGAAAAGAAGAAGATGGAATGTCTATCAGTGTACACCCTGATCAGACTGCAAGAAAAGTCTGCTCTGATCAAGATCTTCATTAATTGCACAGGCCTATCCGTACCAATAAAGAGCTCCTGTAGCTCAGTAGGTTAAGCGATGGCCTGCTGATCATCAGCAGCGATCCCGGGTATAAGACCCGCCGCAGGCGGAATTAGTTCCAATCGTATACGGGGCTCCATTGCACACAGCCTTTCATTAGCATTCTCCAGTTGTCATTATATGACTGAAATACTGTTAAAAGGCCGTAAAATCGCAAGTCCTGCATCATTTATTTTGTACCAAGATTAAGAATTCGTTCGGCAACGTGTTTAAGAGCTCTGTGACAAGTGGCTACAAAGCCATAAGAAGAAGAATACCCAGTATATCCATAAATGCTAGTAAGTATGACATGAAACATTATGGTAATAATAAAATCTACAAGTCTTTGATTTCCATCAAAAGCAAAGAACACAGTCAAACAAAGGAACATTGGCAAAACTCATTCTTATTCAGCAGTAATAACCTTGCATATCTGAATGTGTTTTTCAGCTATGTATCAAATGGCCCTGGTAAGATCTTTTTTCTTCGAACGTTTTTTTGGTTTAAACAGGGGAAGCAGGACTTTGCTTCCTGGTACATGTAGATATGTCCCAGCCGCGGGCATATATTGTCAAAATGACGTCGTAACAATTACAAGACGCCAAATATTGATAGAATCTAGAAGTTTTGCTTTTGAGTCGCTGTCGTAACCAAGTCGCAACACTCATACCGGTTATAGAGAATACCATGTTAGTGTCTTTTGATATCAAGTTTATCAGGCGAGACCAGAAACAGCGTAGGAATGGCGAGGCTTGCCGAGCCGGTCCGACATGTTTCTGGTCGAGCCTGATAAACTTGATATCTAAAGACACTTACATGGTTTTCTATTTATCATGCATTATTTAAAGATTTTAAGGCATAAAAAGCCCCAAGAAAATGAAAAACAAACGTAGTTTTGTTGGAACTTGCTGACGTCGCGAATGCGTTATGACGTAAATCGGTGACGTCATTTAACCAATCGAACGTTGTTATCATGACCAACGTCAGTATGTAGCCAATCGTCTTCTGAGATCGCCTCCGAAGGCATCTCCTGATAACATTCGCGCAAGCGCAGTGCTGCAGTGACATGATATCACATTATGTTATCATACCCCTGTTATCAGGTGAATTTTGCAGCAGATGCATGATAAAAACAAGACCTGTCCGCGTACAGGATAGCTCGCCTGCAGCGCATTGCCCATCACATACAAAAACTTTAACCAAAACATCCATTTCGGACGCCGACGCGGACGCCTACGCCGACGCCGACGCCAGGGTGACAACAATAGCTCTTCCTGAACTTTCGTTCAGGCGAGCTAACCAGTATTACGCGTAGCGCAATAGTTGATCTGTAGCAACTACTCAATCATATCAATATACCCTAACAATTATCATAATTGAATGACACTGTGGAAATATAAATATAACGCTCAATCAGTGTCTTGCTCGGTGCAGTATGTCCATAAATACTAGTTATTGTAACAAAGACTGTCATCCATGTTTCAAGAACATCAATCTTGTGCCTTACAATGTCTATGTTATCAACATGATTTAATGCCATGATCAGTTGTACCAAATGCCCTAACCTATGTGCTTAACGTCAAACAGAGGAACAGACACTTCACTGTGAGTTATTGCAGTCTTCTGTTATGGTTCCTCAAGTACTTGCTTTCTACTTGGTGTGCCTAGAGCGTCCTACCTCATCAGTGAAACTTCACATTCAGACACAGTTATAACATTCAAAGAAATAAACTATGATGAAGCAAGGTGTTTTCTCAAAGTAAATCTGATGGAAAATTAAAAAGAAACACGCAGGCCCCAGCAAAGACACTTAAGGTCAATCATCAACCGTCTGTGTTAAATTTAGGATGGGACCGTCATTAAGTATGTGGCTGACTTTCCGGTGTGCAGCAACGACGGAAGTGGAGTTGCGCACGGTGACTAGATTTGCCCATGACGTTGACAAGATGCAAGTTCCAATCTGCTTAGGGGAAACGGTAAACAGGGCTTATAAGCTGAGGGTTGATACATGTACTGTTGCTTCCGAGCTGTTTAAGCTAAGCAGCTCTATGTTCGGGTTAGCTTTTTTGACAACAATACAAGTAACAGGACAATGTATACAACATTTCAATTCCAGAGTTTTTGACTTTTTTTTCTAGTTTATCCTTGATATGATGGTTTAGATGAATGGCAATTTCACAAACGTTTAAGTTATCATATAACAAATGCGAGGAGTTGTTAAATAGTCTGTGGCGGAATTATCATTGGAATTATAGACATCATTCAAATGTGAAAATATCAGGCTCTATTTAGGTGGTTTATATTTATAGCTGTTCAGTCACATATCAATAACAATATGATGCAACAGACTCGATTGGCTCCTATCTATTATGGTGTCATCCGGGTTTTTACCTTTGTCGTCCATAGACTGTATTATCTGTAGAAGATAGAATGACAGCGACACGAGAAAACCAACAATGTGGTTGTGCGCCCAGCGCAGACTCAGATCAGCCTGGGCATCCGCCCAGTCTGATAAGAGTCTTCGATGTCCCCATGGAGGTAGCTTAGACCCTTAGCTACCCTTTAAGCGAACCTCATAGATTCTGATCAGACTGGGCGAATGCCCAGGTTAATCTGAGTCGCATTGGGCGCGTAACCACATTGTTGGTTTTCTCGTGTCGCGGCTCATATAATGAAAGCGATCAATCACTTAAAACTCGACTATCACGACATAATGCTTGGCTGACTTTCACTTACAGATATATCATAGCTCTAGCGTTTATTTCCATATTCAATTATTTCTAGAGAGAAAGAACAATTGATTTTCAGTCATTGTGTCAATGTAATACATTTGTTTACAGTTTTCAATTTGGGCTTATACAGATAAAGGTTATTCCCATTCTTTGACGAAGAAGTTTGCATGAAAAAATAAAATAAATCATACTCTAATCATTGACTTTGAAAACTTTCAGAACTCTCAAAACAATTCGTGTATTACAATTGGAGATCTTATAATATGTGTCAGGCATTGCTTTTTGAGATGTGCTTACATGAGCAACATCTAAACTAAAATTTATAAATCTCTCGGAAACTTTGCTAAAACCCTCGATCTAAGTGGGTATATGATTTTGAGAACATCCTGACCTCGTGCGTTCGAAACCTGTGTCATTTAACTTACCAATGCATTATTTTTTTTCAGTTAACACATAATTTTAATGTTTATGACAATGCACTAGAAAAGAAAAGTAATATGACCGTACATTTAATAAGTAACTTCACAATCCAAAAGATAATGGGCTAAAATACATACAGTACACTTTGATGGCACAGAATCTAATGTACAGCAACATTCGAAACATAACTCTACATTAAATATATAAATTCACAACAAAACTTCTTTGTCAAACAGGATTACGCAGTACAACTCTTTTATTATTTTCTATTCAACGTTATTAACACTGATTTTCAATCAACTCTGATTAAGATAGATACTGTAAATCCAAGTATCACCTGAAACACAGAAGTATACAAGTACAGGCACCAACTGCGTGGCTATTCGACATCCCACGAAAATCTGCCATATTTATGCCAAATTTAAAATCGATTTTCAAATTTATGCCAACTTATACGAATGAGGGTTTAAATTGGTTATATGACATGTATTTAAACCGCTTTTGTGAGACCATAAAAAAGTGCAGGAGTACATTGTCATGAAAAAATTATATACCAATATGATTTCTTCGCAACTCTAGATGCATAGTCTTACGATATGTTACACCTTTATATTCATATAGTTTGATAGGGTAGCGACAATCTATTTGACACGGGTCGCTGATATCCTGTATCTACTTTTAAACAAATTAGTACGAGTGTTACAAATGCCTTTGGGATCAAAGGTGACACTGATGGCTTCCTTGCCCATAATTTGTATGTACATGAATCGTGGAACTTGACAACAGAAAAACACGTGTTTTTGAGATGCTACCGAAGGTTAGTGAACATCTCATACAAGGACCACTTAACTAATAATTTAAAGAAGTTTGACATAATATCAATGCAGCCATTGGAGATTATGTTGAACTCCTGACCATGGTCAAGAAACGAGGTAGATTGTCTTTTGGCTTAGTCAAGACGAGTCTACAGGGTAAAGTGAAATAATAAAGAAGAAAAAGTTTACAAAAGAAGAGGTTGGAAGTAAGCAAAAGTAAAGAGTGACGGACTTGCCAGCACAACCAGGGTAGCTGAAAACAGAATCAGATGGAACTGGATAGTTGAATAGTCATTGGTGGTGCCCTGAAGACCTTGCAAGGTTATGGTATCAAATATAAAATAGGAATAGTACGAGAAGCAATCGCAAAGTACCGATACAAGTAGTAGTACTTCTTTATTATAATTCATATTCACGTCAGTTTTGGATACATCCCATGTTTTACCCCAATTTTTAAGGTAAGAAATATTTTTGTCACTTTTTATTTGCTTTCCTTAGCGACAAAGCCTTTCTTTATTGGGAGCTACACTGAAAAAAAAAAGATGTATTTTCTGCTCGAAAAAGACATTTTTGTCAGGAAAAGATGACCCAATGAAAGGGTTGGGGTCATTCTTTTATTTGTTAAAACATACATGCCTTGAACATTTCCATTCACCTTAGATTCATATATTGACAAATCATCTTGATATTATGTGCGAGTTCGATCATCAACCCCGCGGTTAACTGTGGTTTGACCAATTTTGATCGAACCTACTCTGGCTTGGTCTCACCAATTTACAATTCGGAACTCCTCGGAACGACTAGACAAACCACCGATTCATTTTGTTGAACCGCGCTTGGAAAACTTCAAATTAAAAGAAAAGAAAAATAAACAGTGTTTGTTTCGATTGTTTTTGACTGGCTATTGATTTACCATTGGGGCAACAAAGGAACAGCGAGCAAACCAGATTGGTTGCTGATCAAACTCGCACTGTGGAAGCTATCCATGATTTTGCTAACTAGGGACACTTCATCATCATTAATATTAAGTGGGGATATGGCCACTTTCCTGGCGTCAGTGCGATTCTAAAACTACCTGAACTTGCTGCTTCGGTGTCCATTGCACTGTATCAAGTTATGTTCTGTTTCAAAAATATGACGTTTACAATGTTCTTATACTTCGCCCTACATATTTCTTACATGTAAAGTATTTACCTGTTGATAGCGGTTTAAAAATAACGTTTTCAACAACCATCGTTGACAAACATATTTTGGGCTTACAGATGATTATCCGTCCTCTCTCCTCCACTTCCGTTTTCTCCGAATGAAATGATTATATCGCTTGGAAACATTATTTCTGCCAAAATTAATCTTTGAAAAACTGGCTTCTTTCAATTCATTTTACTGTGCCAAAGCACGTGATTTAGAGCTTCCACGTCGTTCTGGTACATGTAAATTGTACATTGTAACGTCAAATATAAGAATGATGTCATGTTATTGGTAAGCATTATGACGTCAAATGTTAATTGTAATAGTATGTGAAATCTATAAGTTCCTAGCAAAGCCGTAATGGTATCGATTATCTGTGCCATTTGTTTCCATTTGTTCACAGCATACAATAAACATTAAACACCTGCTGTCAAAATTAGTTTTGCACTCCCCCAACCCTTTATTGACCGACAGCTAAACAACCCGAAAAACTATCCTAAATATATCATACTGTAGTTAGTATGTCTTGTCAGAAGTGTCTCGTAGCTTATGCTCGTAAGATTTCAAATCAGCTGTCTAAAAGATGTCAAAGCTATGCACAGCGAAACGTATATTTTTGACTGCCCCTTGGTAAAGTTTTATTATTATTTGGACTAAACACACACACACCTGTTTATGGTATGGCCCTAAGCACACATTCCTAAAACAATAAATTAATATGTTTGTAATGTTTGCATTACGTATACTCAGTTCATACAGCACCTATAATGGTAGAAATGACAATTTGTAAGGAAACCTTTACATTAATTTAGACCAATATTCCATTTCATTAAAATATACAAATTCATTTGAGAGAAGTGTAAATGACAATGTTCAGGAACTGATAGAATCACAATCCACACCACCTACGACGCCAAACCGAGAATAGTAACACGAAACTACAGCACAACACAAGGAGTGAGAGAATACGAGGGGACAGCAAACGGAATAACCAGGAAATACTCATTTAGCATTTTCAGCATTTTTGCGTGGAAATGACGAAACAAGGAAAGCGCCTATGCCCGGTATTTGTACAAAGGATCCACCAAAATAACACAGTTAAAATAGGCATTTTTAGCTAATCAAAAATAAGCGATTCATTTTCACTTAGTTTATCTGGGTACAACCCGATATTTTAAGTAGGGGTCAATGTGCTACTGCAAGGGGAACATGGCTTGATCTACCTCAGGCCAAAGGGTTTGTCAGGGATTTCTGTTTATAGCATGCATCATCTTTTAGTTTTTGTTTATGGCATTCAGGCCCTTAATGTTTTAATTACGACATTGCAGGTCTTCCTTTTCGGCATGACTTTTGATAATAATACTAATATCTGGGATATCTAAGTAAAAACGTTGTTTGATTATTTCTTTATTTTTCTCTTTTTCTCTTTTTCTTTTCTTCTTTTCTTTTATTTTGCATTTTTAAATGACATATGTAGAATCTCACCTCGAATCCCCTAAATGGGTCCCAATCCAGGTTTGATATGGGCGAAAGTAAAAAAAAAATGTTACCTACCATTGCAATAATATTCTTCTGAGTTTTCACCTAGCGGATTAATAACCACTCAGACGTTAAATGACCTTTCTGTTTTCAATGTCTATTTTTATAAATTGGTAATCTTAAACGACGATAGATTAAAAGCGTTTTCGTCGTCAGCTTAGCGGACAGACTGCCCCATGAGAATTATAACATCGGACCAACATGTTAAACCGATAATTAATCTTACTTTGAAACAGAATATCAATATGTAGAAACGAACAGATTTAATTTGCTACCTTGTTTTCCTGGAATCCAGCACTGCCTGACAGCCGATTTAATTAAAGGTCTAACCCAATGTTATTTCTGCTGCATAAAAACAACTTTGCCGAGATACGCTGCACTGTAGACTAGAAGAAATGTCACTTCCTACTATTCGACAGTGTTGCAAATTACATTTTTTCATCATGAACCTATGAGCCGCGACACGACAAAACCAACAATGTGGTTGTCCTCCCATTGCACACTCAGATCAGCCTTGGAATCAAACCAGTCTGAGCAGACTCTTCGCTAAGCGCTTAACGGGTAGCTAAGGGTCTAAGCTAGCTCCATGCGGACAGCGAAGACTCTGATCAGACTGGGCGGATGCCCAGGCTGATCTGAGTCTGCGCTGGCCGCACAACCACTTTATTGGTTTTCTCGTGTCGCGGCTCATATAAAAAGTGACTCTGTGTGTGTGTGTGTGTGTGTGTGTGTGTGTGTGTGTGTTATTTTGTTGTTGTTGTTGTTGTTGTTGTTTTGTTGTAGTTGTTTCTTCGTTTATTTCCATGCGTTTCTTGCTTTTAAAGGATTTGTTTCTTCTGAATTTACTAAATATGATTAGGTTTTCGTACCTTATTCAAGAGTCATTGTTAGATATACTAAATCTATGAAACACAATTGGCTGATTGCTAATATCCAGTTTGAGGCTTATCCTGCGGTTGTAATTACCACTAGATCAGGGCAACTGGTAAAGTGTGTTTAAACTGAGTTAAACACTGCGAGTTTTATATACTGACATTTCAAACTAACTTGCACGAGTAAGGCTTAGCACACAATCATTTCATTTTCCACACCCATCTCTCTCTCTCTCTCTCTCTCTCTCTCTCTCTCTCTCATACCTGTTGTCCGTCTGCTTTGAAGCAGATTTTCATATTTAAGACATGTTTCAAACAAAGACATTTTCTTTGCAGCAGTATAAAGTTTATAAACTGGTAAATGTGCACCAGTTACAACTCTTCAATGTGGACCAATAAATCGACACTTATAGAACTGATACACTGTAAGTGTATGGGAGAACTCATCAGGTATGTCCTGTTGAAAACGAAATAAGCAATAGATTTCTTTCTTTTTTTGGTAGGTTTTGATTTAAGTTACTGCCCGCATGGTCACATTTACCACGTTCTCAAATCTAAAATATTAGAAATATTCATGTGACTTTAATTTGTTATTGTTTGTGTACATGGGAATAATTTGTCTTGCCAAAGTTGTTTTCTTATACCAGAAATGTGTATACTCGCTTTTTTTCGTGATTGAAAGTAAATATTTCTGGTCGCTGTTGAGCAAATCCAAAATTTCAAAATTAAAAAGAAACAAAACAGTCCAGAAATATCGGATTTTACCTTGCCGGCCAACGGTCTTGATTAACGAGACTTAATAACATTAATAATCCAATTGATACAATATTCACCATCCTTATAAAGCATAGTAGGCATTTGAGGTCCCTGTTGTTGGACCGTTTCTTTAATTGTTTTGCAACAAGTGTTCCCAAAGCGTTTTAAGATGTGCAATGTGATACTAAATTACCTGGTCCGTTAGGACAAGTTAGCTCATACTTCACGCTAAAAATAGAGCTGTGTTTAAGGCGCTCTTTACTACGTGAGAGAGACCATTCCAAGGCGGTGTTTCTTTCGTTTTTTATCAATATTATCATTTTTGTCAGCTTTCTATCAGTGTTTGACTTTTTGTACATTATTTAGGTAAGCTTCGTGGCCATCTGCTGGGACAGAGTTGACCCTTTTTTGCTTGCTTTGTTTGGCTTTGTAAGTAAGTCCTTATTGTTTTTCCTTTTCCATTTGGTGTTAAGGGTAGAAAATGAAAATGATCCGCAATACGACAAAGCCAACGATGTGGTTGTGCGCCCAGCGCAGACTAAGATCAGCCTGGGCATCCGCCCAGTCTGATCAGAGTATCCGCTGTCCGCATAGAGGTAGCGCAGACCCTTAGCTACCCTTTGAGCACTTAACAAATAGTAATGTCAAACTGAGCGGGTGCCCAGGCTGATCTGAGTCTGCGCTGGGCGCACGACCACATTGTTGCTTTTGTCGTGTCGCGACTCAAATCTACAATGTAGGTTCATGATCATTGCCTTCTGATGTAGTTTGTAATTTCAGGAGCCCTCGTGGACAGGCTCATCCAACCCAAATCTGGGTCAGGTTGTTCAAAACTAACGACATCGTCAGTTAACGTTTCGTTAAATTTCAAATGTTACTATCTCAAATACCCCAACATTTTTTTGTTGAAAAAATGTGAGAAGCTTTTGCATTGCAAAAGCTTCACGCGTTTTTTTCAACCAAAAATATCTGTGTCTTTGGTTATAAAGTCATGAAACACTTAATTAGTTGACCTCTTAACGAGCTCGTTAAGCTAATGATGCTGTGAACGACTGGGCCCTGACATTTTATAAATTTGGATTCTTCTTTATATTCCCTGTTTTTTGTTTTTGTTTATTGGTTTTTTTTTTGTTTACTCAAGACTAATGGAATTAGCCCAATAATAAACACAACTAATATATATATGGTCAGTGCCCATTCCAAAGATGTTTTTGTGTGCTAGAATAATGTACCGGAAGTATTTTGTTCATGCTTGAAAGTGAATATTTCTTGTCATATTGCAGAAGGACAAAATATCAAAACTAAAACGAAGCAAACATTACCCTAATACCGTACCTTGTAACTTGGCTGGTACTCATGGACGACTTTGCAATTTTCATGAAAACTCATGAACACGCTCAACCATACCAAATCTAATACTTTCAACACTTTGATATCTCTTTACTGGCGATAAGCTCCCTGTTTTCCATATGACTTAAGACTAATGACATTAGCCCGCCAATAAACACAACAGATAAATATTTTGTCAGTGCGCACTCCAAGCCTTATAATCAGTGCTAAAAAGATAAATTGCACGGCAGCAGTACTGTAGTTTTCCTCCAAACCGATCGTCTTAGGAAAAATCCATAATTTTATTAATGTTTTCCTGGTTAAGGTACATGTACAAATGAAACGATCTTTGCCGTTTTCTGTGCATATTTATTTATGCTTTTCTGGAAAACCAGTTTTGTTGCATTTGGTGTCATTTGTAAAAAAGAAGAAAAGAGCGAGATTACATACAAAAATAAAAAAAAGAATAAAATAATAAAATAAACAAATAATGGTTTGGCTACATTGCAAGGTCTTCTGGCTAGACGATCCTACAAGGCCCAATGGTAGAAAAAAGGAGAGTCCGACAGAAGAAGACAATTTTGTAGAGTGGGCAGGGTTTGACTTTTCTAGCAAAACTAGGGCAACTAGGAAAAGGTAGAAAGAGATTGTTGCAAAGTCAGCTCTGGTGTCCCAACGACCTAGCAAGGCTAGGAGATAATACATTTCTAGAATTAGGAGTACATGTAAGACTAGTCAAGCTTTTGCTAATGTGTACAGTCAATATTGCATTAGGCAGTAAACAATAGAAACTTTCGCAGTTAACTGTGCACAGAAAAGAGTAAACACTCAAAAATGTAGCTATAGGATCGAAAAGACTAAAAAATCCAAACAAGTCCCATTCAGTACCTGCCGCAAGCAAAGCGGTCTCTTGCCCTACTATTATCCCAATTAGAAGGACGCCCCAGCGGCACCATCATATATATACAGAATATGTCAGAGCAAACCGCTGACATTTAAGGTTGTATATGGCCATTGCAACAGTATAATTAAAGCTTTTTTTAAAATGCAATAGATAAGAACGATACCAGCATGAAAAGCACCTTCCTGGATTTCAGAAAATAATGAAAATGGACAGCAATAACAAAGCCTATCCTATCTGTACTAAATTATCATCCTCGTGTTATGTTTTCGAAAAGAAAATATAAATTGTAAGCCTTTGGGAAAATTAATGACAGTTCAGTTTAGAATCATGCTATGTATAAGTAAACGCTCTCCTCGCTTTTGTTTTATGTTTCTTCATCAATATGTATGTATTTGTATACCCATTTATGCATAGTGTCCAATAAAAGGGACATTGGTAATGCCTTGTTATATAGAAGGGGCATTGACAAACAGTGCCGACTTAGACCAGACGCCGCAAATTGCGGCGTCTGGTCAGCGTCAGCAGTGTTTGCATAAGAAAAATGGGTAACTCTCTTTAAAACAAAGAATAAAAATTATTACAATAAATTATCCCAGATATCTCTTAAATGAGAAATGAACTGATCAAATATATTTAGCTAGAAGAGTCCATTGGGCCTTAATGGGTTAATTATAAATAGTGCTGCTGTTTAAATGCTTCGGTCGTCGAAAATCATACGCGAACTGCGCATACTTAAAATTACCAATAAGGCCATCAATACACATTTCCTAGCCATATCCAGTATGTCACTTAAAATAAACTTGATAGTATATAACTGACAAATGCAACGACAACTTAGCATGTGGCATTGTCTCACAATTAAAACCACACCTGTTCAAAGTCACCGAAATAAGGCCGTGGTTTCACCATACAGTGAATGCAGAGATGCGTACCTGAGTAGGCGTGGCTTCGGGAAGGTTAATTGCAAATTTTCTGACCCGGGTGCTCTAATTAATTCACACTCTAAAGAAACAGTGCTACAACAGAAACATAAATAAGTAAGTAAGGTCTTTATTTAAAGAGGGTAACTCAATTGGCGAACCAATCTTTCTTGAGGCCCTCTGATAAGACACATAAACATACAATATACACAAAGTCCAATTTGAGACAAAAAAAATGGGGTCGACTCTTAATAAAAATAACTTGCTTCCCTTTGAAATATGAATAACAGAGAGAAGAAAGCAACAAAAACAAAAAGACATGGCTGTGTACCTTTATAATTGTGAAAATAATGATTATCATAGTTGTAGGATTTTTATGATTTTTAGCATGGTATTCCAAGAACAAGCATTGCTATTTTCAGTTGAACCATGTAGTTATGACGAGCCAGTCTCTTATCACATGCATGCTCCTGCAAAGGCCTAAACAATCTTTGCTAACTGCGGTAAGCTGTGCCAATTTTCTGTCACACAGTGCAAATGTAAACATAATGTCATACGATTCCTGGAAATTTTAAATAAGGTCAAATTGTATCGTACGACGTAGAACTATAAATACCCATGATTGTCATTCAAGATATACTTGGACACCTTGACTAATTCTAAAATAAAACCTTTGACTTGAACAAACTTATATTTCATATTTGACCTTAAACAAAATTACTGACATAATGCCACATGACGTCCCTTGTTTCAGGAACAGTTACATCTGTTTCTAAACCGATTGCTCCGGCTCGTATGTCCCAGTTGTGAGGGCTATTCCGGCAAGTATCAGAATGACTGGACAATTATTATGTTTTATTTCTACAGCATGACCCCGTCTAATGTGTCAATACGATTTATTTGTATAGGAAAATGTTATTCAGTATTAATACTCCATTGTTTTGCCTTTTGTTGCTTTAATGGATGTAACATTGAGCAAACATACTCTATTTACTAGGACGTATTTATGTTACCAAACTACCCCAAAACCCTGGCACAGTGGAACTTGTGCAAGCAGTTCATATCAAAATCAGAATGCTCCTAGGAGCAATCTAATCAGGATCTGCACTACTTGCCATTCCAGAAGAATTATTTGAAACTTTTTGGTAAATTTATCTTACTTTGGTATTTTAGGATATTTACGGAACTATTTACATTGTACATGTATCAATATTTTGAGTTATTAGGCTTCAGTAGTTTCAATCAATACGATATGAAGCTGATCTTGATCAATGAAATAGAATGTATACAAAAATTTTGAATGGTGAGCCTTGCGCAAGTTTTCGCAATAAAATATATACAGTACATCCTTCGTTTCGCACTTTCATTGTCTAAGGTAATTAGTGTGATTGCATAATCAGCAATTTGAGACTGGGATTGAAGTGACAGTCCTTACCATATTTCGTAAGAAACATATTTGTAGCCAAAAAAATGTAAATGTAACTATACTATATTTAATTTTTATGTTCAGAATCTACAAAAAGCCATAAGAACTACATATACTCAGGCAGAATTTGATGATGTTGTTGTTTTGTTGCTTTACGTCAACGTTAAATGTCGGAACAGTCAGTTAACCTAACCACACTTTCCTGGGCAGGCTTATACCTCCTAATCGGTTACCAAGTACACATACTTTCGCCGGTAACTGACAACTGCCCTTCTTGATTCAGTGGCAGAGGAAACGAAAGTAAGTGGCCAGACCAGGTATCCCATTCGGGAACTTTGATGCTTGAGTCAGACGCTTAGCCAAACGAATGACTTTTACAAACAACCTTATTTTTACTGCTGCAATCAACCATTAAGCTTGCTGCACAACCTATACGATGTACATGTGCACATGGTGTACGGTTACATGGTACAAATTTGTGTTTAATGTAAGATCTGTGTCTACAATCTTTGGGTAACGTCTAAGGGTCGTTGGTTTCAGACTAAATCCAGTATAGCCTCACGTTTTCTATATTAGAATATTAAAAGCGATAGCAAATATCGTTTTAGCCATAACACAACAAAACCACGAAATTGGATCAAGCGTCCAGCGAAGACTCCGATCTGCCTGGGCGTCCACCGAGTCTGATCAGAGTCTTCGCTGTAGGTATGGCTTAGCTACATTTTGAGCGTTTTATTTTTCTCTCTCTCTCTCTCTAAGGAAATTCCTTGTAAGATGTTTTGGTTTTGAGAAGCTCTGTACTTTATAGCTGGCTGTATCGGCTAGCCATATGCGTTCTGTTGTCCTTTACTGTAAATACAAATTTTATGGTTACTATTATCATAATTTTGGAGATTTAGTTTTCTGAAAATTCGCTTATTTAGGATGCCTTGCCCATTATTTTTGGCAGCAGGAAGTATGCGGCGAGCCGTTTAGTGAAATATAGTGTAAAATTTTGTTTTCTTCCTTTCTTTCAGTTTCTCGCTTTATGCTCTGTGTTTTCCTCCCCTTGCATTTAAATTTTCAAATCATTTACTGTTACCATTGTTAGTATTAGTACATGATCCACCGTCCGTTTGCCATGTTGATTAGTATTACAGAAATTCCTCATTATGTCATGTTTACATGTACTTTGAGTGAATAAAGTTACTGTCTGTCTGTCTGTCTTATTTTCTGTTTTAAACATAAGAAAAGAAAGCAAAGTGGACAGCTATATAGGTGACCACAATGTTTGAAGTACAAATAGAATGTTAAAATGTTAGAAACATGTTATAAACGATGTTAGAAATACAAGAAACGGGATCCGTATCAGAATATGCAGCTGTTGCCTAAATTAAAGATCATCCAATCACAGTCAAAAGTAAAAAATGAGATAGTATCCCAAGTATTACAAATTCACATTTCATGGAAAAGTAAGGGGCCAAGAAGCGAGGTAGACAGATTTAGAATTCGAGCGGCAAGATCATAGATGGATGGATAAATGACTTCCTTTTCAACAGTATGTCATTTATATCGAGACCGATGGGAGGGTGATAATGAAATGCTGTGTGCAATGGGACCCCGTTTACGGGAACGAACCCGGGACCGCTAGATCAGCAGGCCAGCTCTTAACCTACTGCGCTACCGGTGCTCCTCCAAGATCATAGAATGGACAAGCATGCATAAGCATAACCCTAGAAGGAAAAGGAAAACAGGATTAAGGTAAAGAGACGTCATGGTGATATCTAAGATGACCCAACGACAAGTGTGACATGGGAGACATAAAGCGTGAGTTACATTCGTATTTAGTAGTTTTCTGTAGGATTTCAAGAAAGTGCTACCATTGCTAGTCACAGGTACGAAACTACATAACTATCTGTACTATAGAAGTATTATCTTTATTGGTGCGGGTGACAGTGGTGTCTGCTTGGGACGCGGAGCGGAGAAAGAATTTTCCAGAGAGTCACAGTGACAAACTTTGGCATCATTAACCAATTTAAAAGACGCATTTTAAAATAATGAAAAAAAAGATTGACCAAAAAAATGAAAAACATTCAGCATGTCAAGGCAGCACTTAACTCCTTAGGAGACCATCCTTATGTTACTTGAGCAGTCGAAAAATCCTGGCCCCGAGGTTATAAAACTTTTTTCATGCTCAACTCAGCTGAGCATAAAATTTTCTCTGCTGATAAATATATTCATAAGCAGAGAAAATTTCATACTCAGCAAAACTCAGCATGAAAATAACTCTACTTATCAGTAATTTGCTAATTATCAGGAGGTTTAATTTCATGCTCAGCTGAGTTGAGCATGAAAAAAGTTTTATATCCTCGGGGCCAGGTCCTTTTCTGCACTTTGCGCTATAATATGACGAATAAAATAAAAATGTCTCCTAGAATTTGAAGAGAGATTTTAGAAAGAGACTCAGACTCGTATCGAGATAAAATCAGCTTTGTTATATAATACACTACGTATCTCTATAGTGTGAGATATACCATATGCCTCGGTCATACACCGTAAGTGCTGAATTTCAATCAAAGTAATTGTATTTAATGTTTCATTCTCATTCAAATGGCCACATACGGCACTCATATAAATGTGCAATAACTGGTCCGCGATCAATGAAACGCTTATTAGAATTCCCAAAGCACAACGCCCATATCACTCAATCAAATGTCTACATTAAGCCTAACGTTTGCTCCGTCGTAGATTATATTTATCAAGCGTCTTTTCTCTATCAGCATGGACATGGAATCAATAGAAGGTTGGCAAGCTAACGTCTTAAATCATAAAGCTTCTGACATAAACAAGATTACGAGTAATATTAACAAAACATCAGGGGCGGAAGAATGCTTTATTTAATAATATATATAAATGTGTATTTGCGCGGAATTATAACAGTATAATACACCATTTATCATGGTTATCGCAGAAGCGAGGAAATAAATTTATTGCCGCCCTCGTCGCTCTATTGCATTGCTAGTATTCTTCATCGATGAAAGACAAATAAAGGGTCAGTTTCTTTACTGCACACTTGTCAATTGAATCACTTGAAAGAAGCTGAGTTATATATTGTGAAGAATGAATCAAGCACCAAATACCTCGTTTTCTCGAAGTGTTATAGTCCCAAAAGAATACTCTTTATATCAGTCAAAGGCATTTTTCAGAACTGAAAACATACCTCTGACTGATTTAGCAAGGTTTGTTTTTAAGAAAAAATCTTATTCAAATGCCTTTCCTGGCAGGTTGGGGAAATGTAAGTAGCAAATACACCCATGTATTTATTAGAAAGGTATAAAAGGCGTATGTTTTCGCAAATTATGTAATAGAGTAACTGACAGAACTCGAATGACCTGGCATAACTAACTCAAACCTATGGATGGGTGGTTGAAAAGAAAATTTACCTTAACTGTAAAGAAATAGAAAACGCCTCTGAAGACTTAAATACTACTGATACCTCATATAAAAGTCAGTAACTAACATTGAGATACGTGTATAACGTGTACATACATAATCCTAGGAAAAAACAAGGCTCGTTAGAAGCAACGAACATGCCAGGTGAACTGAGCCCTTTTATGAGCAGTGATGTAAAATAAAATCTGAAGAAAGATCCTCTGGAAGCACAAAACACACCAGAGAAACGAAACTAGCTGCCTTGGTTTAATTGAATCTGTTTATGTGCAGTAATGTTGCACCCCTTGGTGTGGGCAGTATTGCAAACTAAGTCAGAATCAGCAAAATGATCCCATTAACTCTTTCGGCGCCAAAGTCGCAAAAATGCGACTTTGCAAACAGCGTATATCCAGATCAGCCGGCTCTTAAAAGAGCCGTCTGATCAGGATCTACACTGTTTGCCATTCAAATATGAACTTAAAAAGCCTGATTTTATGAAAAATGTCTTTAGATTGTTAAAATTTCCAGTTACAGATCTGTCGTCTGATGATTTGAGCAGACGAAAATTTGTCGTCTGAAAAATTTGGCGCCGAAAGAGTTAAAATATAAAATACGCACTATGATGATGTACGAGGAGAGTTTTCATGGCCACCACACGGCACAAAACTAGTTGAGTGGAGGTAAAATGAATTCCGATGGAATATTCTCTGGTTGCAAGGAACAGGCCAGTAACACGCCAAAGAAACAATAACAGACTGGTTTGGGTGAGTCTTTTCATGTACATTTATATAAGGTTGCAACACTGCCCATGCAATCTGTAATACTGTCCAAAACACTTACCACCGGCTGCAACAAACTCCTACTCGTACATATAGCTCGGAGCCACTCGGATAGCACGCAAAATCATGATTACATGCGAGTTATTGTTCATCAGAGCAGATGGAACCAATAGTATACCGAGATCGGAATTGTTCCGAAACCTTGACGTGGTTTCCATTAAGAAACCGAAAGGGACAATAAAATGACAAAATGAATTAAAACTATATAAAAGCCATTTCTTTGTAGAAGAAAGAAGCTCATAACGAAAGCGGGGAAAGCGCCTTTCTCGGATATAGGCCGTGTCGTGATAAAGCCAGTGTAAAGACATATGCGAGCTGCGCATGCGTAAACTAGACTGCGCATCTGCGCAGTCTGGTCAAAGCATGCGCAGTTCGCTTTTTTTAAATATTCATGGTCAAATAACTGTTGTGTTGCAAAACTGCAAACGCCTCTGTCAGTCAGATTTAGAGCATTTGCAATGTGCATGTGTCTTAAAGAAGATTTTTCTGACGTTGCAGCTTATATCGTTATTGGCTATAATAAAAGCTTTTGTTGTCTTTTGGGATACGTAACATGATACAAATACAAACCATACGAAGCCACAAGGGATATTAAGGCCTTATTGTAGCCCTGAGTGGGAAAAGGTAAAATTGGAGTAAATCTAAAGTACGCCGGTCCAAATGAAACGATTCTGGTACTTTTATTCACTTGCAGCTGTTTATCTGTGTACGGGTAAAGTATGTAAAGATGTTGAAAGGAACACACTAATGTAAAGGTTGGTTAAAGTAAGTCTATGTCAAAAGAGAGCGTTCTGCGAAAGTAATGCTTTCTCGGATCAGAATAAAACGGAGCTGGGTCTGATAAGTTTTAAGAAAATAATTACTTTTCGAAATGAAGATCAAAATCATGTAATGCTGAACCCACTTTATCATATGACGTCGCTGTTATTCAGTGGATAACGTCGTGTCATAAAAATCGTATGACCACACGTGTAATAACACTTTGGCGCGTACACATAACGTCACTGACAACGTCCATGTCAACAATGCGTTTTCTAATTGAAATAATATTCAGTTTGAATGCGAAAAAAAATCATTGCAAAGGGTCCTATGATAAACAGAATCTTACACTCGTGGTCATTTCATATGAAATTTATGAAACTCGCCGAAGGCTCGTTTCATAAATTTCATATGAAATGACCACTCGTGTAAGATCCTCTATTTCATTGATTCTTTGACTCGTTAAAAAAAGAACCGCGACAGGAACAACATTCCCACAGACATTTTATTGTTAAAAGACCAACGTATGCTTTGCACAGTCGCACCAGTTTCTTTGATATGTTTAGGAGAGTAGCTGAAATTTTAACCATTACATTTTCCCGCCATTTCTATAAGTGAGTTGATGTTTTCTTCCTCGGACAATAAAAAAAGCTCAACTTGTAAAGAAATAAATTTGCTCCCCGAAGAGCATTTTTTTTTTACTTTAAGAGTTGAGCAACCCCTCCATTGCTACCACATTTACCACCGCTGAGTAGGAAAGCTAATATGAAATTGGCAGAGTCCATTTCCGAGAAAGTTTGTACATTTAGCTAAAACCTATTAGAGACCATATTTTTTGTTATGAAAAAATCATGTCCACACCGAGAAAAAGACAGCAAAAAACTCTTCAGTATGAACTACAACGACAACTGATTAAAGACAACTGCCCGACACGACATTTCATCGACAACGTTTCTCAGCAACAACCAGTGTATAGACACGATATGAGCCGCGACACGAAAAAAAAAAAAAACAAAGTAGAATGTGCCCCCAGCAAAGACTCAGATCACCCTGTGAATCCGCCCAGTCTGACCAGTCTCTGATTTGCGCTTAGAGGGTAGCCAAGGGTCTAAGTTACCCTCCATGTGGACAGCAAAGACTCTGATCAGACTGGGCGGATGCCCAGGCAGAGCTGAGTCGTTGCTTGGCGCACATGCCACCTTGTTGATTTTGTCGTGTCCCGGCTCATATTTGATCGACATGACATGACACCGACAAACTTTAGAAATCTTTGATCGACACTATCAAGGGGCCCAGTAGCTCAGTAGGGTAAAGGACAGCCTGCTTCTGTCTATCAAGATGTCCGGGTTCGAATTCCGCCAGAGGTAGAATACTTGTCTACCATAAAAGGGGATCCATTAAACACAACGCCTTCTTCTCACCCTTCCTTCGACTCGATCTGATTGAAATACTGTTTGCAGATTTGTAAAACCACAAGGCATCTATCTCTCCATGAATGGAGTAAGTATTTTTCCAAAGTTATTCAAAATGTTATCTTCTTCGATGTTTGCTTATCATTTTTTAAACAGCAGAATACTGTGGGCATACAAACTGAATATGCTATAAAAACGAGCCCGTTAGGATTAGTTGTTTTATTTTGTCATTTAAGTTGTTCACTTGTTTACAGGTTGTTGTATTACTTTGTCGCAATAATGCTTCATGCATAACTATCAAATCAAGATGGAAGTATAAACTGATCTTTTAATTATTCAGAGAAATCTACGCGTTATCTGTATTAGCTTTCTGAATCTCTCTCCTGATAATTTTAAAATTACTGGCTAATCGTTAATAAATTGCGAAAGTATTCTACAACTACTACACATGTCCTTCTCTAACATGATGCTATTGAAACCTTTTATCGTCTAAATTATCTGTTTATCTCAGCATTTCACTAATATCCTTATCAGCCAGTTGAAAAACACAAACAAGTCTTTTATCGCTTTTCTAAGTATTTCATAATCTCCTTTGAAACTTAGAATTCTTACTCCGAGGTAGCAATTAGTGATCAAATAACGCACGCGCTGAACCGGCGGAATTGATCAATTAAATATCGACATATTCTGAAGGCTTGTATGAAAATCTGCTGAAAATAGAATCAGGATAAACCCTGACAGTTATGAAAAGACTTATCCTTACAATGATTAATCTTCAGAATGCCATTTGAATGTTCAATCTGAAAGTGCATATGACGTGTAAATGTCGGATGAATGGAATATTTACCGTTACTCATTCAACAATTTATATGTTACAGAGTCTGAATGAAAATTAAGAGTATTTACGTGTCCTCTAGAAAGGGGATGGACAAGTGACCGTTTGAGAAGCTACAAATTATTTCAACCATATTTCGTTTTTCGGGTATATATGTGATGATCTAAATGTTGCAAATCAGTCTAAAAGAATTATACTTGATCTCAACGCTTTGATTGAAAGGCGAGTGTATCCATAACTTTGCTCTCTTTTATTCAAGGCACTCCCATCTTGCCTACTCGTGCTTCGCCTACAATGATTTCGCCTCTTTGTCCCGTTCTGTTTAATCATATAGTTCCATTTCACCTATTCTCGAGTTGCCTACTCCAAAACACTACGCAGTTTTTGTTTGGCCTACCCAACTTTCCAGACAAAAATAAGATAAACATAGAAAGAAAAATATGATAAATAAAATAAAAAATAAAATAAAACAAAAGCGTCATAGATTACTTTTGAAATTTACTGACTGCGTTTACAAAATACTTTATTGACAATAATCTTACTCTTACCATCATAGTTCGAAACATGCTATATATATATATATATATATTTCACAAAGATAAAAATAAATATGTCAACCCAAAGCATTTTGTATTATATATAACGCAGAACAAAATAGTACATCATTTTGCGCAAAAATGCTCTTTAATGATACTACTTATTATTCGCCGTCACATGACATTGCCTCACATCAACGGGATATATGAGCCGCGACACGAGAAAACCAACAATGTGGTTGTGCGCCCAGTGCATACTCAGATCAGCCTGGGCATCCGCCCAGTCTGATCAGACTCTTCACTAAGCGCTTAAAGAGTAGCTTAGAGTCTAAGCTACCTTCATGCGAACAGCGAAGACTCTGATCAGACTGGGCGGATGCCCAGGCTGACCTGAGTCTGCGCTGGGCGCACAACCATATTGTTGGTTTTGTCGTGTCGCGGCTCATATTTGTCTACCCTTATTTACTCGGTTATGAGAAGGGCGCTTATCCTTCAGAAATTCCCACAAAGCTGCCTACTCTGCTTTCCATTTTATTTTGTAATTGAAAATTATAGAAAAAATGGTGAAGATGTTGTTTGTGGTTGAGATGGCTTGGTGACCGCCTGTATGGAAGGGGGCTTTTCGTTTGGTTTGCTGTGTGTGTCTTTCGTATAACTCAGCTATGAAATAGGTTTTTCTCTTCTCAAACAATTGCAAAGATCTAGAACCTCAAAGATCTAGATCCTTATAGGAAGACGGATCTAGATCTTTGAGCTTGCTTCGGAAGGTAAACCCCTCTCTTATAATTGAATAGATATGGTAGTCAACGGCATCCTGTGTTTGGATAAGCCTATTTAAAGAACCGTAGATCGATGCTAACGAAAGTTATTGAACACTTTTTACAAGGACCGTGTTCCTATCAGAAGGTTCGCAGAAAGACCCAAGCAACAACTGGAGAATACATGAACTCCTGAACATGGTTAAGAAACGGAAACTAAGGTGCTTTTGACCATTCTGACGGAGTTTTGGCCAGGTCGCCTTTGAAGGAATGTTCGAGATGGCTGAACTTTGGGGTGTTCTTACAGGTATTGCCCGACCAAATATTTCGGTCAGTGTTGTTTTCATAAAAAGCTCGGTCAACCCTCCTGCATTGGTTTATGTATGCTTTTCGTTTTCTATTTGTTTTTTTTTTTTTTTCTAACTTTTACATGAAACATCAGACAAAACTCAGGCTATGTTAAATTACATGTTCCATCAAGTACCGATTATATTTTAAAACAAAGCTATGGTCCATCAGAATAGGGTTTGTTGGTGTATGTTCTGATTTTCCCAGCTGGAATCATGTCACAAAAGCAGAAGGGGTATACAAAATTAGTCAATGTCAGAATCCTAGAGATGTTGTACATGGCAGACAAGTTATTACACATTCTTTTGCATTTAAGATATACCACGCGCTATTAACTGAAATAATATTCACACGAGGTTCATACGAATAGAACGTTTCAATGACATCCAACATAGGCTGTCGTTAACATAAGAGCGTAGACAAGACCTCGCATATGAAAAGGAATTGAACCAAAACAAAACCAATGCACTATCAAGGTGCTATCAAATCACTTTTTGGTAACTTGGTGAAGTGCCTTGGTCTGAAACACTAACCAAACCACTTCCGAGTTACTTTTGGAAAAAGTACATCAATGGTGTATTGGTCCACTTTGTTCATGAAGTAGTAATTTGATGGTGCATTGGTGAACTTTGATAAATGCCACAGTGTCTTGATAATGTCTTGGTAAACTTATATCTGGACCCTGCAGTCTTTTAATGGCCCAGCAGCCAAACGTAGCGTCTTGGTAGTATCTTGGATTTGAAAATTTCTTACCAATAGAAAATCAGATTTGGCAGCCACATGTAATGACTGATTTCCTGTGTTCAAATATTGGAGGGAGTGTTTGAATGTGTTTCTTCTGATACAGTTAGTTATTTTAGTTCAAATGTTTAATCATGAAAAATGTTGTAAAGGAGCTTGTTCAATAGCAGTGTAAGTAGTTTAAACATAATTTTAGAATTAGTTTAAGTATGTTTGGCCTGAGTACCATACGCTCATCAGCATATAAAACAGTTAGGCAACTAAATATTTACAGAGAACAGTCTTATGTTTTCACTACAAACTGTTTCATTGTATGTTCAGCTGCAATTGTTTAAAATTTAGGGTATTAACTAAAAGGTAGGGCATTCTTTCAGTTGACACGGTTTAAAGGCATATGCTTGTGTAATTGTATACTGACCTGACCTTCAGTTCACCTTTGAAATTGCTAGTGTCTTGATAGTATTTTGGTCAAATTGTCTGGATAGTGTTTTTGGTCAAAGTGTCTTGATGGTGTTTTGGTAAAAGTGCCTTGATAGTGTTTTGGTCAAAGTGTCTTGATGGTGTCTTCGTTAGTGCCTAGGAAGCTCATTTGCATCTGAAATTTTGCACTATCAATGCAGCATCAAAACACTGTGTTTTCATAGTGTATTGGCTGAGTGTTTTGATCCCTTCTTTTTTTTCATATGGGCTATTGTGAATCATAGATATTCTACTTTAAGGATTGACAATGTCACTGAGCTTCGGGAAATATGCTCTCTTTTCTGAATTAAATTCATGATATGCCGAAACCGATATATCATTTCATTTTCAAAATTTTGCTACATGATTTGCATAAAGGCATGTTGATCACGTAACTTGTATGTCACGAACTATATAGCATACCTTGATGTTCTAACGTACTTGGACACTTAGATAAATTACTATATTTTTTATTATTTTAGCATGTCGATTCTTAATTAATCCGGCGATTTTTGAGGAACGTACTGACATTGCAGCAAACCGTTCAGACTCAGATCAGACCGCTCCTGTTGGAGCAGTCTGGTCAGAGTCAGAACTGTTTGCAGTCAATAATAATATTTTATCAGTTTTGTCAGAGTACCTAGGGTTATCACAGTCATAATTCATAATTCAGACTCTTCACAAGATAGAGTCAGGAGTATTGTCAATTCAATCAATCAAGTAATGATGTATGAACAACTCATTATTAATATTTTATTTCTAATTATTGACAAAAAAAACTCGTAAGGCTTGTCAGTACACATTGTTGCTAATTTGATATTATTCGTCATTTAATGTCAATATAATGGCCATAAAAATGTGGACAACATAGCTTAACGGGCAGTGCAAACCCAGGTCAGTCCGTAGAGGCATCTGGTATGACTACTAAAGTAACAGTTTAACGATCATTTCACAAGCAATAGTCTGATGCCTCTCCGAGAGTTTCTACAAAATTTGGGAAAATTATTGTAATTGAATAATATTAAGCATTTACGGTAACAGATTGACTGGAAATTGAAATCAAATGCCATATATTTGCACATTTGTCTTAATTAACAATTATCAATTCACATTAAAACAGAAATAAAAAAAATGAAATTATCGTGATTAAATGGTGTAACTCAATTAGCGCAATGGCCAAAAATATTGTACAAAATTTACCAAGCAAACAAAGAAAACATGAAAAAAATCTATTTGTATGTTCAAACAGATTGCATATTTGACTTTGATAACTATTTAGATTAGTTCGTACTAACAAAAATAAAACAACAACAAAAACAAAAAACAAAAAAAAAAAAAAAAACACGATAAATGAACGTGATCAAATGTTATAACTTTATTGGCGAAATAACTAAAAATATGAAACAAAATTACTAAGCAAACTTTGAAAACCCGAAACAATCCATTTGCATATCATATCAGAAGAAAAATGAAAAAAAAATGACGAAATTTTATATCCTAATTAGTTTAATGACTTTAGATAATGTGATAAGTATACAGTGCAATCAAGAACAGACAGCTTAGCGGTATGATCCAGCTCAGAATTTTGTGCAATTCTGCAGAATTGACCAAAACAACTTTTTTTATCAATTTTAGAATGATGACAATAATTCTTTTATATCTGGCCCCCCTTTGAGATCAAAACAACTTGTTCAAAGTTTAGATAATGACAATAATTCTTTAGGAGCTGACCCCTTTTGAGACCAAAACAACTTGTTCAAATTTTAGAATAATGGCAATAATTCTTTAAGAGCTGATCCCTTTTGAGACGGGTGGCCACACAGAAAAAAAAACTATTTTATCATATGACGTCACATCCAAGAGTGTAATAAAGCCATGTATTAAAAACGATAATCCACTAGTGGATTAAATATGCAAATTAGGCAATAACGTTATGCGTTGACGTCCCTAAAACGTCGCTTTTTCTAATGGCGAAATAGGGACGTTTTAGTGCAAAATTTGCTTATAAAATGCGATTTTAGTGTCATATGATAAAGAGAATCTTGCATTCGTGCTCATTTATTATTGAATTTATTCAACTCTATGGTGAAAACGATAAGATGCTCGGCACAGCCTCGCATCTTATCTTTTTTCCCCAACCTCGTTTAATAAATTCAATAATACATGAGCACTCATGTAAGATCCTCTTTTCCTGAAAATATAATCATTCACCTTAATAGGAACTATTTTGGCAGCGATTGATTTACTATTCGTTAGGCTCTAATAGAGACCTCGCCTCTTTTGCAAATGCAGTGGTTCCGTGCCATTTAATAGAGGATCTTACACGAGTGCTCATGTATTATTGAATTTATTAAACGAGTTGGGGAAAAAGATAAGATGCGAGGCTTTGCCGAGCATCTTATCTTTTTTACCAACGAGTTTAATAAATTCAATAATAAATGAGCACGAATGCAAGATTCTTTTTATCATGTGACCTAAAATCGCATTTATAAGCAAATTTTGCACTAAAACGTCACGATTTCGACATTAGAAAAAGCGACGTTTTATGGGCGTCAACGCATAACCTTACGGCGTAATTGGCATATTTTATCCACTAGTGGATTATCGTTTTTAATGCATGGCTTTATTACACTCTCAGATGCCACGTCATATGATAAAAAAGGATTAATGCGATACCCATGTTTTTTACCATGATTACCTCGTGACTTTCTTTCTAGTTGGACTCTGTGGACAAATAAGCGATTCCAAAATGTGTTTAACGAATTTGCTCTCCGGGCAGCAAATTATTTTCTTTAAGAGTTCTTTCCTTAAGAAGTAAAACAAAGAGAAAAGGATAATGTCGCTTCCTCAGCAAATTTCGGCTTATTGATCAAAACAAAAAACAAAACAAAACAAAAAAAATCCGGTAAACCACGTACATGTACAAAGTAAGTGACTGTGACCAGAGCTCTAGATAAGAGGGAGTATTTGGTGATAATTAGGGATAATTTTTGTTACTCCTGCATAAAAACATATGATGTGACCCCTCATCTGAACCGTCTCGACGAGACGGTTCAGATGAGGGGTCACAACATATGGTTTCGATGAGAAATAAAAAAATTATCCTTAATTATCATCAAATACTCCCTCTTATCTAGAGCTCTGTGTGACTATGAGCTAAATATGCAGAAATGCTAATCGCCTCTGTTAAATGCTCACAAAGCATCATAAGTTGCGTTTCGAAATATTAATATGCAAACATATGGGTTATTGGCAAAATTAGTTTATTTGTTTAGAGAAAGTTTATTTTAGGCTTTCTGTTTACATTTTATTGGTGTATTATTGTAACAATGAGATATTAATTGTGTGCTTAAGCAAATTATTGGATACGAGAAGTTAAACAAAATCATCGATTAAAGCCGGATTGGATTTTGACGAAAATCACAGCACCATAGGCATTACTCTTGAAGAGATGTACACGAGAGGCTCCCTGGGCCCATGTTCACAGTCATACTTGGCCCCGAGGTTATAAAACTTTTTCCGTGCTCAATTCAGCTGAGCATGAAATTTTCTCTGCTGATAAATGTGAAAATGCCAATTTAAATTGGCATTTTCATATTCATAAGCAAAGAAAATTTCATACTCAGCTAAACTGAGCAAGAAAACTACAGTGCTAATCAGTATTATGCTATTTATTAGCAGGTAAAAATTCATGCTCAGCTGAGTTGAGCATGAAACAAGTTTTATAACCTCGGGGCCTGAAACTAGAGGAAGACCTGAAATTTATGGTAAAACATTTCATGTGTAAATAAAGGCTTAGAGAAATTTTTTTTTTTCTCAATAAAACTCAACGAACACAGTAAGACGACGCAAAAAGCAAAATCAGAGATTCTAATAATGATTTAAAAAACGATTTTTTGAAGTGATTTTTTTCCTAAAACATAACGTTGTCCTTAAATTACATAATTGTAAAATCTGGACGTTGGTAAACTACCTTAAAATATCTTTGAGGACGGAAATACAAGGACAACTAGTGCATAATTAAATTTACTTCTCATATGACGTCGCATCTGAGAGTGTATTAAAGCCATGCATTAAAAACGATAATCCACTAGTGGATTAAATATGCAAATTACGTCGTACCGTTATACGTTGACGTCCTTTAAAACGTCGCTTTTTCTAATGGCGAAATAGGGACGTTTTAGTGCAAAATTTGCTAATAAAATGCGATTTTGGTGTCATATGAAAAATAGAATCTTGCATTCGTGCTCTTGTATTACTGAATTTATTAAACTCGTTGCTTTTTTTTTGGTGAAAACGATAAGATGCTCCGCAAAGCCTCGCATCTTATCTTTTTCCCCAACTCGTTTAATAAATTCAATAATACATGAGCACTCATGTAAGATCCTCTATTTACATAATTGCTGCTTTATCTGATCAGGGTCTATGTTCTTATTATTCCTGCTAAAAGCAGAGCTCTAGATAAGAGGGAATATTTGATGATAATTAAGGATAATTTTTCTTATTTCTCATCGAAACCATATGTTGTGACCCCTCATCTGAACCGTCTCGTCGAGACGGTTCAGAAGAGGGGCCACAACATATGTCTTTATGCAGAATGAACAAAAATTATCCCTAATTATCACCTAATACTCCCTCTTACATGTATCTAGAGCTCTGTAAAAGGTTCACAAAACATCTCCTGTGGTGCGGCGGGGGATGACTTCGTTCGTTGGTTGTGATTTAACGGCCGTTTGAGACAGTATTTCAGTCTATATCAAGCCGTCTCCCAAAGAGAGAGAAACAGAAAAGAAAATACGGATAGATGAGAGTAAAAAATAATAGAAATCCAAACGATGCTCTACCCGCAACTGCTGTAAATCATGACAGCCGGCCCTTGCCCTACTTTTAGTTAAATTAGTTGGACGCCTACTCGGCACGATCGCCCAACCTGACCATCCCCATTCCCTGGAGGACAAGCATGGGTACATTGTAATTAACGTTATTCTTCATAGTCAAGACAGCAGTTTAATTTACTAGACATTATCCAAAGCTTTGCAGCGATGCGTTGTCATTGAAAACAAAATTGCAATTGTTTCAAAACACACTGCAGACCATCGCGTAAATAGATTAATCGTGCTTTCCAATATATTGCTTGTATCGTATGCAGTATTATGTAACACAAATCAGTGCTTCTGAGGAAATTGGTTAGAACAACAGCTGGTTATTCTGCGAGCAATAATTAGTTCCATGCTCCCGGGGGAAAATTAAATTCGAAAGAGACGGAACATAAAAATTACATGGCGCCAGTGGCTAAAAAAACAATGTCTTTTAGGGACGCGTCATTACATGTACCAACGCAGACTTATGGAATTTACTCACAATTCACATGATAAAAACAGATTAAAAATTCAAAAATATAATGTGCTTTTAAAGCCAAATAAGGCACAACTTATTTCGAGCGAATCAGCCAACATGCACTGTTAGGTTTTCATATAAGCATTAGCTAGTGGTGAGACGTAAGGTAATTGGCATTGGCATTAAAACAGAAAATAGGACAACGCCCGCAAAAGTCAGTTACCAGGTGTTTGTTTATGAGATCAAATTGCCAGCAATGCCGTAGATAAGTTGCGAGACTTTTCCAAACTGATACTGTGATATTGTTCCTTTATACTTCTTACATAAGATAATGTAAAGATGCCACGTTTAATAATGGCATGCTAGTCCCGTATGTAGTAATTGTAACGTCAATTTTCGGTTATAAAGTGTCTTTCATAGCTGCCTGGCGATCCCTTATTTACCATCTGAATTTTTTTTATCAATTTCAATAATATTGCTTCCAGAAAACAAACAGAAAAAACGGAGTAAACGTTCTGGCTCCATTTTGGTTCCACTGCACGTGCGTAACACTTTGAACAACAAGCAACAGTGCAAATAGTGTATCTTGCATCAGCGAATCTACACAACTGCCAGTACTTATAATAAGTGTACATTTCTGAAATCGAATGTGCATACTAGTTTTTTGACGGAAAACATTTGCCAAATCCAGTGCTGTCCGAATGTGATATAGCCAGAGTATATGTGATGCAAAACTGTAGAGAAGTAGCATCATAATAAACGATAGAGCTTACTTTCACATACAGAAAACATCATGCCACGTCGCAAATATAATTGTCTAAAGTAACATTAACCTCCACCCATCTCCCCCACTCCCACACACAATCCTTCCCTTCCCCCTCCCCACACGCACTCCCCGAATATTGCCACACACCAAAGCTGTCTAAACGCACTGAATACTAATCTACATGACCGTGAGCATCAAAACCCGGTCGACTTTACCTTTCAGCTTGTATAATTATCTAGCTGCAATTCAGTAACAGTCTGACAATGAAAGCATTTGCTAATGTCATGCTGGAATCAGGTTTCATCTTATGTTGCCATGTATTATTGGAACGTGAATTGCAATTTACCCGGATTGGTTATACGACGACGACAATAATAATTGAGCCGCGACGCGACAAAACCAACAATGTGGTTGTGCGCCCATCGCAGACTCAGATCAGCCTGGGCATCCGCCCAGTCTGATCAGAGTCTTCGCTGTCCGCATGGAGGTAGCTTAGACCCTTAGCTACCATTTAAGCGCTTAGCAAAGATTCTGATCAGACTGGGCAGATGCCCAGGCTGATCTGAGTCTACGCAGGGCGCACAACCACATTGTTGGATTTCTCGTGTCGCGGCTCAATTATGTTATTGTTGCTTGAAACCATCTTGAAATATGAGTAATTAAAATCGTATTGTGCCTTAATTGCCCAAAGTATTGGGGCACCTTAACCGGTTACGCTAAGGTGGCTTGATAAACTGTCAAGGGAAGCAATTCTGTCGCTTTCATTTTTAGACTCACTTGTAAATTTAGGGTCAACGTGTACAGGAAACAAAGCATATTCTTCTCGAAAGTCTACAGAACCATCAGCCTCTTCAGTGATCCGAGCAAAATCAAGATGTAAGTAATCTTGAACAGGCTAAAACCCAAAGATGATGAGATAATCAGCTGGGTACAGAACCAGAAGGAGCACCACTGATCTTCAACCTTAGAATCCTGGGCAAAAAGGATTATCATTATCAGCAGAATCTGTGCCATGTCTTCACTGATTTCAAAAAGCATATGACAAGGTTTGACATACAACCTTAGGGGCAACAGGGCGGAATTACAATATCAATGCATATCTACTTCGTGACACTGAGCACTTCTATGACAAGGTTATAAATGCAGTTCAGATGATTGTCAGCACGTGCCTTAGGCATGAATACCTTCTGTCACTCATCAACTTCAACATTTTTTCTTGAAAGGATAATGTATGATGTACAGGGGAAAATCATACGCGGCAGAACAATAATCAATCTGCGGGCTGCAAATGATCTTGACCGTCTTTCTGACTAGAAACCCTAGTTAAAACCTTCACCAGATATCAAATGGACAGATAAGTGTTGAGAAGAGGAAACTAATGAAAAACAGCATCAATGTCAACCAGAGGGAGATACGGATAAAAGGTCCAGAAGTTGAAAACGGTAACTAGCTTTCAATAACTTGCAGCAATTGTCTCAGATAATGACTCAAAACCGGAGGTTCTCTCAAAGATTTTACAAGCCACTGCGCCTCTGACTAAGCCAAGCCAGTATGGAAAGATAACATACTTTGGATCAAAGGTGAAACTAATGCCTCTCTTGCAATATCCACATTTCTGAATGCCTAGCAGCCATGGTTCTTAACTTGTTTAAACATGTTATAGTTCAAGATTACAAACATTGTTAACAAGCAAACAATAGGACAAGAACGCAAACACAAGGACCTATAAAGTTCCTCTCCTGAAACTTAACTTCAGAGGTAGGTAAAACAACGTAGACCTTAGAGATGCTATTTTATTGACGGTTACTTAACATTTCATACAAGGGACATACTGTACCACTAATGAGGATGTTCGCAGAAAGATTCAAGCAGCCATTGGAGAATATGATGACGTCCTGACCTTGATCAAGAAACAAAACCTGAGGTGTTTTGGCCACATCTCAATGTCTTCTGGCTTCGAAAAGACGATTCTTCTGGGCACAGCGAAGGGGAAAAGATGAAAAGAGACAGACAGAAGAAGAGGTGGGAAAGCAATATTTAGGAGTGGACAGGGATAGGCTTTGCTAGGCTAATTAGGGCAGCTGAAAACAGGTCTGGGTGGCACGGATTTGTCTGAAAATCATGTATTGTGCCCCCAACCATCTGTTAAGGTTATTGAACAGACTAAACTAGACTTGACCAGCGCAAATTCTTGCCTCTAAGGGTAGTTCTTCTCAAGAAGCAAATTCTTTCCTTTAAGACAGATTCTCTGTTTAAAGGGCTTCACCATCCAGGAATGCAATCAAGAACTTGCGAAAGTTGTCTCCTTTTAAAAATAAGCTTTTATTAAAAAAAACAAAAAAAAAAAAAACAATCAGCGCATGGCCGAGTTCATAAACGCTAGGTCCTTTACATGCTGTTGCCTACAACATTTACTGCAGTTTAGATTTTCTTACAGTTTGTGCATTTAACACTTCCTCAGTCACTGCATGGAGTGAGCGAAAAGCAAATACTCTTAATGAAGTATATGACAGAACGAGAGACAGAGACAGAGAGACACAGGACAGAGAAAGAGAGAGAGAGAGAGTCTCATGATGACAGCATATTTTCGTAGGGTCATTGCAACCAAATTCGATTTCTGTATGGACCTTCATCTGATGAATGATCTGGTCCTGTGCTCTGCCATTTTACGTTGTTGTTTTTTATCAAAACTATAGAGTCAAGTCTGTAAATTCGGACAGCGGTTAAATTCGGACACTGACATTGTTACATTGTATCCTTTATATATCAATTGTTTGGAATTAAAACACAATTCATTGGGCAAACACTGAAACAGTTATCACTTGCAGCTGTATGTCCGAATTAACCCCTGTCCGAAGTTACCAGACCCGACCCATATTTTCAAAGCAAAATAGTTCCATTGCATCATGCTGGATTTACAAACTAACAGATTACGTTTCAATTGCTTTTAAAATGGACACCAAATTGAAATCATACGTAAACTGCACCTCAGATCGATGATCACAATTCTATTGAAATTCAAATAAAATCATATTTAATTCAAATTTGTATGTCTCCTCATTTATCATGAAGTCTCTGAAACACATCATACATAGCAATTAGAGAACACTAAACGGTTCAATGAACAAAAAGCAATAATACATGAATACGTAATATTAAATTCATAATTCATTACTAAACACGTCATTATGTTTTGACGTATCAATTAAACAATACATTTGTTGAAAGAGATTAAATTTGAATATATTGACCAAGAACGATTCGATTCTAGCTAACAAACCACCGTCGGGGATTGACTTCTAGGTAAAACTAAACGCACTAATGCTAAAGAAAACCAGATCACTATCAAATACACGTTTATCCAAAATGTGTTTTAAAATGAAAATAACCCGGGTCAGAATAAGATACAATTAACAAATGAACAAACGCAACACTAAAATCGTACAACATTCTAATGCACTTCCGAATGTAACGCGACTTCTGATTGGATAGCGTCAAGTATTTGCGACAGTATATCCTGCGATATACTGTCGGAACCCCGACGTCATTACGCAACGTCGCTTCTCATTGGTTGACGTCTGGTTTTACGTCGCTGAAATAGTTTCCTATGGGTGCAAAGTAGCACACTCTCAAAGGTGAAAATGTGAAAAAGTGAATTAGAATGGGGATAACTGTATTGAAAATTGTCATTTAGGGAGATAAATCGGCGGTTTTATGGCCGCAAAATTCCGTTTTATGGCTCCGCTGGTGCGTCGCCGTAAAACGAAATTAGCGACCATAAAACCGACGATTTACCTCCCCAAATGACAATTTAGAGTACAGTTATCCCCTAAATGACAATAGCTGAAATTTTTCAAAGATACGAAAAATGTAAATGGTAATGACAAAATGAAAATGATTAGATTTAGACGGATGGGCAAATCAGTGACTGGAATGTGTCGATTTCATTTCCTTTTCTCAAACATTTGGGTTTGTTAATATGTGTAGACAGCTTTTTATTGGCGACGATACGAATTATCCATCTGATATCCTACTTTGTTACATATTCAGGAAGTATAACTAAATGACCAGCTATAAGTAGATATACCAGATTTTGTCAAGACGGTACAAATTCCAAGTATTTGAGCAGAAAGGTCTGAGAAAACGGCAGCCCAAGACCAGAACGCTCCTAAAGGGTCAACAAAATTTACTATTCCCTTTCGTATCGTATCTTTTATATATAACCGCATTGTAAAACTAAACTGTTCGATTTCAAGACAACTATAGTAATTATTTATGGTGTCCCAATTTTCAGAAGTTTTTCGGTATCTGAAATATTGTAGTGACTGATCCATGTGGTATTCCTTTAGCATTGTTAACGCACTTACAGGAAAAATAAATAAATGAAATAAACGCGATGGAAGTTTAGGAGAAATGCTGAGCCGTAATTGGATAAGACTCACCACTTTTTAGATTAATTGCTTTGACAGTATTTGCAACAGAGGAGCAGTGTCCATTGTCAAAATAACCAAACACAAAAATTTATACCTGTAGACGTTCGAAGTAATGAAAAATGTATTCATGAAATGAACTACAATGATGCATGTTTTCAACTACAATATGATGCATGTCTAAGTTGAACTCAACTTACTTGGAATACTCATGCATATCTTGAAGCCGAACCCTCAGTCGTTTCTGCAATGCCTTCCAATGCGGAGTAAATTTCATTCAAGTCAAGTACGACCCAAAGTCCCGTCGTCTCGGAATAAAAGTATAATCTTCCCAAAATCTTCTGTCCTAAGCATATGAGCTTAATGGACTGAGTAGTAATAGATGCTTACATCAAGAGCCTAGCCATAAATCCAGAATCGTACTTACAGCATTTTACCCTGGCCTTTGTCGACTACTGGTGACAGTCGGTTAGACGTTCCTTTCCCTTTCTTCCACCTTGGTGTAAATTTCATCAGAAATCATCAATCGGTTAAATTCGTATACTTTATCAAATCTCCAGTTAGTTGAACAATAACAATGTTAACTATTTTTTTTCCAAATGTATTAAAAATCAACAAGAGTTTGTAAAAAGTCATATTACAGATCACTAGTAGCTAACATTCACTAGAAACCTAAATTACAATTCAAGAAGTAGCAATCACATTAATGCAAATATTGTGTGCATGCATGCCATCCACATTCATAATCACAATAAACTTTTTTCTAGGAAACAAAAGGCAAACTATGCCTTCACTATTCTTAATTCAATTGATTATTGCACCCAAAGGAGTACGCTATGCTGTGGTCATAGCTTAAGTTGCAAAAATCTATAAAAGTAATTTAGCAAGAAATGTCCCGTATAAAACAGGAAAGTTCCTTTCACTGTGCGTGGTGCTTAGACATAAACCTTTCCAGGTAAGATCACCTTTAATTTCTCAGTAAAAGCAACTGTGAAAAGTTACCAATTTTACTTTCAATAAAAATCCATTCATAGTGAATCTGTGTTATATAAAAGTTCCGTTACTGTAGTATGCAACTCAAGATCAACTCTGTTGACTCGAAGTCAAAGCAGACAAGTGAAAACATAATAGTTTATACTCAATAAAACTCCATTGATTTTCATGCGTATATCCATGCATTGGCTGAACAGCCCATTGCGCGGATATTTCAATAGTAATTCAGACTCATAGAAAACCTAGTTTAAGCTCCTCTGAGAATCCGATGAAACAATCAAAATCAATTGAGCGCTTTCCTTCAATGGTTGTGACAAGAACCCTTATGGGAAAAGGCGTCCAGGAGAAAGGATTAACGTCCCGATACAAAACTCGATATATTAGTAAACAATGACATGAGTATAAGGCCAATCAAAGTTTGCAACAATGAATATTTTATGACTAATATTGTCTGCGACAATAATAAATGGATGAATACATAATCGAGTCATGGAACAACACTAATCGTCGATAAGAATCCGACGAAATTGCTTTTTGAAATGTTCACTCATCTATTTAGTTACAATGTCAGGACATATGCACCTGACTGATGGCAATGCATGTTGCGAATTCCTTCTTGAAATTGTGGTTGTGGGGCCTGCATGGCAGTTAATCTAAATAAAAAAAAAGCGAAATACTACTTGACTCAGTGACATTTAGTTCAAAGTAACTCTTCGGATTCGGAGCCCCAATCATTTATGTCATCAATGTTAGAATTCCTTTCCTCGTATTTCGGGACATGGGGAGAGGGTGTATAAATCGATACAACTTTTTGACATCTTCGAGGATGACTGGATGGATGATGACTTGCGATTTTACGTCCCTTTCAACAATGTTTCGGTCATATCAGGGGTTGGTGAAATGAAATGCTGTGTGCAACGGAACCCCGTTTACGATTGATTGAAAAGATGCCCGCCTTCAGCGGGTCTCGAAGCCAGGACCGCTAGACCAGTTGGTCGGCGCTTAACCTACTGAGCTACCGGGGCTCCCTGTCTTCGGGAAAGTGGTATATTATTGTGTGTGAGCAGAGGAGGGAGGGAGTGTAAATCTGATACAGAGCAGATGTTGGTAAAAAGAACACTGTCTGAACTAGGTCTATGTTTGTTAGAAGCTTTGTCCGAAAAACCAAATTGTACATACGGTAATACAGGCATGTTGCCAGAAGGAGGCCTACCTAGCTAATTACAGGTTTTCTATGCCTCTGAAATATACCACATACGATTTGCGAGTGCATGTTATACAACTCTATGGTCAAGATTGATGACACCTGTGCTTTGCCCGAACTTAACACTGTACCAGATTTTGACTTTGAATCTATTTATACTTGTAAAAGTACAGGAACTGTGTAATAAACTGAAATCAAACCTTTAGCGATTCTGACTGCCTCTTTATGAAAAACATTTACAATGATACCCCTATGGCTATCACGTTTTAGGCGTATGAGTAAGAGATATAGCAGTCGAGTGAGTCGTTACGCACAGAAAAAATGCTTGCATGTATAAATATGTGAATGTTCGTCATATAGCTATAATTTTTTGTTAAATTTAAAAACAGAACAAAAAAAAAAAAAAAAAACAGGCCAAGTAGTATGTTCTAGTATTAGCACGTGGCCATCTTCCGGTGCCGAGTATTTCCGAACAACCGTTACATGTACATATTGCACTGTTAGTCACATGTTGATGCTGTAAAACTATCCTTGAGAGGGTTACGATTTCCAGTCCTTACTTTTGACTTATGTGTACACACAGCTTTACCATGTTATTAAAGTCCAAAAGTATGCCATTTGAGCCGCTACACGACAAAATCAACAAAGTGGCAGTTGCGCCCAGCGAAGACTCAGGTTAGCCTGGGCATGCGCAAATTACAAATTATAAACTTATTGTTATTAATTTTTGCTCCATTATCTCCATTTATGTATTATTAAATGATTTTTCTCATATGCGTTGGAACATACTAGCATGCATTAAAATGCAAAACTTTATATCGTTTGGTCTGCAGTCTCACAGTTAAGAAAAAATGCGAACAAACGACTGCCACTGCATGAAGCTTTATGTGTATGGAGGAGGGCGTTTGAGACGGAGGCAAGGAGATTCAGTGCCTCACAAGTTTCATCTCGCTTGCATATGAGCCGCGGTACGACAAAATCAACAAAGTGGCAAGTGTGAGATGAAACTGATGAGGAGCGAAAATTCATAACAATAAGTTTATAATTTGTAATTTGTAACAAAACAAAGAGAAAAATATTGAATTCGATATAGTTATAAATAATAGCAAAAATTTGTGATGACAAAGTGTAGTACAGTAAATTGAATCTTTGATTTATTTTCCTTTGTTGCACCAAACACATTTTGGGATAGTAGCAACTGTCCTGCATTTTGTAAAAATGATGGTTGAAAGATTGTGTCTGTGCACTATATATAAAGGCTGGAACGGTACAACTGTTTGCAGCCTGGATTTTGCCCAGCAAAGGAAGTTGAGAGCATGTACAGTGGTCCCACAGAAACAAACAAATATGAAAACTGAGGAAAAGTTTTAAGACGGAAATTTAAGCAAACATGAACTGGAATATGTTTAAAGTTTTACAGAGCGGAATTCACACTTCTTTTTTCATTCCGTTTGTATGAAACAACATTGGCTGGAAAGGATGCCATTGTTGTTGTTGTTACATGTACCGTCTGTGACGCATGGTCAGTTTCCCGTACTTTTCTGTCCAGTAACAATCAGTGAATTTTATACCTTACCTATCAGACAAAAAAGGACACAGTTATATGCGAAGTCGTGACTGCTGGAAATATACTACAGTATTAAGCGGTTAAAGGACGGGACTTTTCCCATAAAAACAAAATCCCAAAAATCTACATATGTCTTATAAACAATCCCCAAAATCTATGTCCGTCTAACTGAACAAGGCGGATCAGGATTTTTTGGATCGTTTTGGCAGTCCTTTATAGAGAAAAAGATTTTTATAGCTAAAATGCACATTGCTAGCTCATATGAGCCGCGACACGAGAAAACCAACAATGTGGTTGTGCGCCCAGCGCAGACTCAAATCAGCCTGGGCATCCGCCCAGTCAGATCAGAATCTTTGCTGTCGGCATAAAGGCAGCTTAGACCCTTAGCTACCCTTTAAGCGCAAAGCGAGGATTCTGATCAGACTGGGCGGAAGCCCAGGCTGATCCGCCCAGTCTGATCTGAGCCTGCGCTGGGCGCACAACCACATTGTTGGTTTTCTCGTGTCGCGGCTCATATATTTGGGGTGATTTTGTAAGGGGTATTCTCCGTCTAATAACTGAATAAATAAGGTTTGCCTTCATCTCGCTATAACAGCAATTGAGTATAAACATACAAGCCTGAACCAGACAAAATAAAAGAATCCGGTAAAGCGTTGATGGACAAAATAGTCAATAAAAATCAATTAAATCGAGCCGAGAGAAAATTAATTATCGCATTACCGGACTGTGTAAAAGATTTCCATAATTTAGTAGATTTGCGAAGTAAGTGCCTTGAATTACACATTAAAAGTCATAAATGGAAAGCTTTGCGAGAAAATATAGGGAACTGCATGATGTATTGTCATCAATAGACATTTCCAAATGCTCTTTGCTGGTTAAGGAACTGACAATCTTGTGCGGGCCAATTTCCCTTAACCTGAACAGACAAGTGTATGTCCCGATGAAACTAATCTAGAATGTGTGATAGAACAGAGCTGGTGGTCAGTAAACCTATCATTCTTGTGAAAGTGTACCTAAATGTCACATACGTTCAGCATTCACAAGTTTTTACTTGAATGTGTTGATATTTGAAATGTACAAATAGTAACCCAGGAAAGACCACAAAGCACGGCATACTTTAATGATGCTACCAATGTAAAGAAAAACTAATTTTAAATATAATTTACATTCTTGGTGTATTTACTGAAAAGCTCTATAGTAAACCATTGGAACGTGATGTAGTTTACATCCTGACTGAGGAAAGAGGGCTCAAAAATATATGACAACATTAGAGATCAAGTTGATGAGAATTTGTGACAATGGCTTTTTCGACTTGCAATATATGATGTAATATCTCTCTAATGATTTATCGCATCATATATATTTTAAAATCTAACCACATGGATGGCAAATTATCTCAAACTGTCTATCAGGTACTCCTTATACTCCCACAGATTATACATAACACAGAAGCCCAGATGGCGGGGTTGAAGCCCCAAAGCCCACCCCCTGGATCTGGGCTGGTTTACCTGGTTTAAGAGTTCGGAAATATGAGTTTGGTCTTTTGACCTCTACTAGTTTTGATGAGACGGCTCAAAACTGACAAGCTAAATCATTTATCAAATAAATAAACCAACCTGTGAAGCGGTCTATATAGACAGACTTTGCACATTATAGCAAAGTGACAGAGAGAAGAGAAAAGGCTTTCAGATCAATAGTACGGTAATATAATAGTACGCTTTATGCCCGATATCTATTTCTTTGTCTCCTAAGCGGTAATTATCGCCCGGGAAATTATATAAACTGTATTTATCAGATTATTTGCGATGTATCATTCCTTTTATTGTTTTGCGTGTCTGCGGACTATCTAATGAAAGTCGCTGTTATGTAGTTCTCAGTGAAATAGCATGGAGTCTCACCAGAAAATAAGCATCAATTTGGTATCAAAATAAATGAGTGTTCTGAAACAAATGTCACAAATGAGGGCAAACCGACGCAAGGTCCATTGCATAAATGCATTCTGAAAAGCGGAACTATGTGGTCGCTCGAAACACACTGATAAACGAAAACAAAAGACTCGGTTTTGTTGAGGCATTTACGACAAATAAGAATGGCCTTCGGAAATATTGTGAGTCGCCATACCCCAAAATAGCGACAATTAGATTTGGATCCGTAAAGCGTCTAAAGAACTTATAGATTAAAAGGCCCTGCACTTTTTGCAGTAGAAAATTTATAGGTAAAATTTCAGGAACTGACAAAATTCAATCAAAAATCCCGCCGAAGACACCATGTGGGAAATGGACAACACAAAATTAGTCACCACCAAAGACATCATCAGGGGGCAGCCATGTGAACAGCCATTTTCCATGTAGGTGGTCACCGGGCTGCCTTACCATTACACACTATGTACATGTATCAATAACAGATATAACAACAAACAACACATAAAACAACCAAAACGAAGCAATTTGACACCTTTGACTTCTCTTCACCTTATACTACAATCCTGCATGTCAAATTAAAATCAAAATCAAAAACAATAATAAACCATAATTTCTGTGGCGTTCATACATGGACTCTTAGAGCGGGTGAGAAAAAAACACGTTGCATGACAATTAAACGCCACCTGCATGTACATAGATCATGTTCTATCTCTACACACTTCAAAGATTTCGGAGTTTATTGACCTCATATATCTATGTGAACTTGAAATTCGCAAATAGATTAGAAACGGCCACATTGTAGGTATCAACGAGGTCATAGTGGTTGACACAAGCTTGTTGATACCTACAATGTCTCTGTGACAGCAATTTGCTGATGAGTAAATAATACGTTACGTATCTTGGTTTTAGCTAGACCGTCCCTAGAGGTTTTAATAAACCAAACATATTTTGTGGAGACCTTTCATAATTTTATAACAGTTTTCTTACCACAAGAGTTTAATAGCTAAGGCAAGAAGAAAGAATATTCAATGTCCGGCCGTTGAATATGAACCACGGTTCGCAATGAAATGAACTTTGCAATGCATTGGTGGAGCTTTGGTAACTAATCTTACATAGGAAGACTGTCCTGGTTTTCTGAAATCGGCAATATGACAATAGCGGTCAACAAAAAATGGACTTCTCTTCGGTGGAGTTTCAGTACTACCAAGCACATGCCTTATTGAGTTAGTAAAATGCAGCCGTCATAAAACGGCATCATCGTTGGCGTTTTTTTTTTCTGTTTTTTTTTCTTTTTGCTCAAACCAACTATACCTTCTGTTTAAATCATGGATTCCGTCGTTCAAAACCAAAGGTTTCACATCATTTTCTCCGCCTTACCATCCCTTATTATTGACTGGTTATTGAATGCATGTCTAACGCCCTACTTTCCCCAGTATTTGACTAGTAATCGTATGTTTGTCTAACGCCCTACCATCTCAAGTTATTGCCTAGTTATCGTATGTATGTCTAACGCGCTACCCCCCCCCCCCCCCCCCCCCAATTAATGACTGGTTATCGAATGCATGTCTAACGCCCTACTCGCCCCAATTATCGACTGCTTATCATATGTATGTCTAACGCCCTACCACCCCCAATTATTGACTGTTTATAGTATGTACGTCTAACGCCCTATCACCCCCAATTATTGACTGGTTATCGTATGTATGTTTAACGCCCTACCAACACCAATCATTGACTGGTTATCGTATGTATGGCTCTCGCCCTACCACCCCCAATTATTGACTGGTCATCGTATGTATTCTAACAGCCTACCACCACTCAATTATTGACTGGTTATCGTATGTGTGTCTTACGCCCTTCCACCACCAATTATTTACAAGTCATGTATTCTAACGCCCTGCCACCCCCAATTATTGACTGGTTACCGTATGTATGTCTAACGAATGTTTTCTTTGTAAACCAGTCTCATAATAAGCTGTATGATGTTTCACTCATGAAGCTTTGAAGAAGATATTTTCCTCTTATGGAAGCTAATCTTTGCCTGTAATATTACACGCGATGTGTCTAATTACTCTATAACATGGAAGAAAAACAGCTGGGTGACATTTTAAAATTCCAATAACCCGTGTGGATTGAAATTTATTATCTCTTCTTTCTGATTAAAAAGAGTTAATTATAACATGCCGATGACATGCATATAATAAATGAGTGACGTTGCGGGAAACGATACTTCATGGCAAGTGGAAACAAGGACAACTCTAATCAGCTTGCGCATCCGTGCAATCTGATCAAGGTAGTCCACGTTTGTAAAACTGTATACTATGTATCCTGGGGAACCTATAAATGCAAATGTGTAATGCGCAGGTTACCTAATGACCTTTTTCACGAAATGATGCCCAAAGTTTCATTGTATTGAGACTGTGCAATGTTTTATAGCAAGTATTTACTCTCTTGTCTTTCTGCGGGAGACAAAATTCTTTTTAAACATGACATGTGTATGAATGATTTTGCTTCATTATCGAAAGCTGTGTAAGCACTTTCTGAAAAATTCTGGGAACTTGGGAAGCAAAATTCAGAGGGAAGTAAGTTAATCTTAACCACAATATTAACCTACGATAATAGAAGTTTCACAGTACATAACGTCTAGAAATTGATGTTTTGTTGTTGTTGTTTTAAAATAACATTTAAATTCAATTTTGTAGATTTCAATGAGTGTATGAGAACTGGGGCCGTATTCATAAAACGATATAAGTGCTTGCTATGTTGTTGCTAAGGCTAAATTTCTTTGAAGGAGATTCCCTACAACTATGAAATTTGCTCTGGAGGACAAAGACTGTTCCTCCAGACCAAATTTCATAGTTGTTGGGAATCTTCTTTATAGATATTCAGCCTTAGCAACAACATAGCAACGACTTAAGTGGCTTTATGAATACGGCCCCAGTAACCATACATGAGCTTAACTACGCACGAGTAACACTATCAAAGATTCCACAACAAACAATGGCTCTATAAGGGAAGCTGTGGTTATATTTACTGAGGACAGTAGTCATGTGGACAGGTGCACTACAAACATTAAAGAGCCAAGGGCGATGAGTGATGCATTTAAAACCTGTTTATGCTCCAACCTCTTTCCCCATTCAGTACTTTTTACTGGCCGTCCAAAGGGCGAGGTTCGGTTTTAGTTTAATGATTAGTATTTGTTTTTTTCTTGTTTGGTTAAGAAATATATATTAAATAATAATAATACTCATAATAATAATAAAAAACGAATAGATATTAAATGTCGTATTTAAATGTTTTGGTGTTCTGATTTTCATTCTGAGACTTCTTTGGTGACGATATATCTGGGACAAAAGTATGTGTGCCTAGCTTTTCACAGCTAGTACTGTTACTTGCTCTGTGAATTTCTGTTCAATTCAGAATTACATCTGATGAATTCGAGTGTATTACTTTCTGTATATACTAAGGTCAAATGATAGATGAAAGAAGAATGCGTTTGTTAATGTCTATGAAGCATATTTTAGTTTTGACAACACTAACATTTAAATATTGCGACATATAAAAATATAGTATGACAGCTCTGTTATGCAGATAGGTAAATCTTTACAAGAACTTGAAATTGTTATTATCGCATCTTCCATTATCCTAATTACGGCAACGTATATGCAAACTCGATCAAATGTAAAAGAATTTCCATTGCCTATGGAATCCCTAAGAAATGGGGCCGTATTCATAAAACGACTTAAGTGGTTGCTATGCTGTTGCTAAGGCTAAATTTCTTTGAAGGAGATTCCCTACAACTATGAAATTTGCTCTGGAGGAACAGTCTTACAAAGACTGTTCCTCCAGACCAAATTTCATAGTTGAAGGAAATCTCCTTTATAGATATTTAGCCTTAGCAACCGCATAGCAACGACTTAAGTCGTTTTATGAATACGGCCCCTGGTCTCATATAGGGAAAATCTTGAAAAATATTAGAGCTGCAGCACGACAAAACCATCAAAGTGGAAAGTGCGCCTATCGTAGACTCAGATCAGCTTGGGCATCAGCCCAGTCTGATCAGATTCGATGCTGTGCACTTATGGGTTAGCTAAAGATCTAAGTTACGTCCACGCCGACTGCGAAGACTCTGATGAGATTGTATGGATGCCCAGGCTGATCTTAATAATCGCTGTACGCACATGTCACGTTTGGTTTTGTCGTGTCGCGGCGCAATAAACGAAGGTTATCAGGAAGGGCCACAATAATAAAACACAGCCTTTAAATGGTACCCAGCGGAAAAGTAAACATGAGCCACAACACGACACTACCCGCAAAGTGATATGGGCGCCAAGCAAAGACTGAGATCAGCCAGTGCATCTGCCCAGTCTGATCAGAGTTTTTGCTGTCGGCATGGAGGTAGCATAGACTCTTACATGTAGCTATCATATTAGCGCACAGCAAACATTCTGATCAGCCCAGGCTGATCTAAGTCTTCGCAAGGCGCACATGCTACTTAGTTGGTTTTGTTTTGTTGTGTCGCGGCTTATTAATATGAGCCGCGACACGACAAAACCAACAATGTGGTTGTGCGCCCAGCGCAGACTTAGATCAGCCTAGGCATCTGCCCATTTTGATCAGTCTCTTTGTTAAGTGTTCAAATGGTAGCTAAGGGTCTAAGCTACCTCCATCCGGTCAGCGAAGACTCTTATCAGACTGGGCGGATGCCCAGGCTGATCTGAGTTTGCGATGGGCGCAGAACCACATTGTTGGTTTTGTCGTGTCGCAGCTCATATGATATCGACGTAACAGATTCTTCCGGCCCTTCTCTTTAACCTTTTATCATTTTTATTAAATTGATAAAAACTGAACGATCGCTTCATTTTAAATAATCGCGTCAGTCACAGCTCTTGTACAAGCGGAAAATTTGGGCTTTAGCTGTATTTCCACAGCAGCTCCCCACAAACCTCTCCGCACTACGATGCCTTAATTTCTAACGTTCTTCGTTATTATTCAAACCTTAGCATATTTATTTCTCCTGCTGGTTTAAAAAATGCTAATATGATCAGTTTAGCAGTTCTGTGGGGAAGAACATATTTTTTCTGGTAAAAGTATACTGCTTCCATTCGCAGTAAGGGTGTAAAGTCAGCGCACTGCACTGCTGACAAGATGTCTACGCCCATGCTGGTAACTCTAAAAAATTGAGCCGCGACGCGACAAAACCAACAATGTGGTTGTGCGCCCAGCGCAGACTCAGATCAGCCTGGGCTTCCGCCCAGCCTGATCAGAGTCTTCGCTGTCCGCATGGAAGTAGCTTAGACCCTTAGCTACCCTTTCAGCGCTTAGTGAAGAGTCTGATCGGACTAGGCGGATGCCCAGGCTGATCTGAGTCTGCGCTGGTCGCACAACCACATTGTTGGTTTTCTCGTGTCGCGGCTCAAATGGAGAACCGCTGGAGCTGGCCGCTATTGGACTAATGGAGACTTGCAAACGCCATAAGTGTAATAGAAAGAATCTCAATAAACAACAGCTGGTAAAGCGCTGGCCTTCTGAGCTAGTGATCCGGGTTCGAGTCCTGCCGGAGGGGAAATCTTTATATCCGCGAACGGGATTCCACTGCACACAGTCTTTCACTGTCACCGTCTCATCGTCCTGACATGACTGACATACTGTTGAAAGGGGCATGAACTTGCTAGTCATCCAACCATGCATTCTGAATAAATCAGAGACTCCGATTTGTCTTATTAGATGTGTCTTTTATTTTCTAAAGGAACCTTTTTAGAGATTAATTTGAGAAAACTGGCTTATGACAGAACTTTTTCAGGTCTGTTCTTTGTCAATCCATCGCTGGACAGATTGAACCCCCGTTGAAAATTGCGTTGGTTAAAAGGGACGGGAAGGGTGCCATATACACACTTACTCAGCTGTTCAACTTTTCCGACCAGTGTCGCCGGTAAAATTAAAAACGTCAAAATAATTTGACTTTCCGCCGTCGACAAGATGAAGAAGAAATTGATTAAACAAACGCTATGTTGTGTTTTCTTTGTGATACAGTCAACTCTCGGAATCTCTTAAAACGAAGAATATACTTTGACACATTTCCTGCGTTTATTTACATTTTAAATGCTGTTATCTCAAACTACTGATATCTCAAAGTAAATATTATTGGACCAGAAAATTTACTTTAAAATATCAGCAGTTTGGGATGATTTTCTATTATGAGATATCGAGAGCTGACTGTACTTGTACACTTTGCAAACCAGCGCAGACCAGAAGAACTCGACACGTAGCCGAGTTGATTGAACAGTCCGTCTCATATGTTTTCTTCTCTTTTTTTAGGTTTTACTTCAAAAGTGCATCAGTACCACTATGTATTTCATTTTCTCCGATATTGATAGAACGGATATGTATATTCATATAAAACTAAAATAGGTTCCATCTAAAGATATAAAGGCAAGAAAATGGACTCCCTATGAAATTAGCCAGCAACTGTAATATAAGCCAATAATGTCATTGTATATTCATATCCGCTAATATTACCCATAATTCAATTTGACAACCGAGTAATGTTATCGATTATATAAGACTTAGCTCTACTGAAAATGGACTTCTTTCCCTTAGATAAACAAAAACAAATATAAATGTGTCGACATTATCAGTTATTAATAGAATCTGGAAATATATGTAATTGAGCTGGTTTTATAATATTTCTTGGAAATAGTAAGATATTAAGATGCCTTATTACACCCTATGATGGTTCACGCTGACAAGACAATATTTTCTCCCCTTCAAGCGGAGGATGGGTTATGTTAACAGGACGGAATTTGCTTTCTCACTTTCGTATATAAGTGGCTCCCACTAGAGAACGAATCATCTACCAGCGAAGAAAATTCAACTGATATAAGTAAGTAAAAAGAAAATATGAGGAACTTAATACAATCACACCTCATATCCGGCCCTCAAAACCAGCATGGAAGGAAGAATATTCTTTAATTGATAGCAGTTCACGATAGGAAAGCATGGTAAACCGAATGAACAACTCTTTCTCAGACATGTGGCCATTCAACTACCTTTACTGCAAATACCTCGAACATGAATCGGTTAAAATAGTTTGCAGAATAGAAGTGAACTAGCGTTTGGTTCATCCATTTAAATGTACAATATATTGAGAAAACTGTCGTTCTGTCCTCTAATATAGAAACAGGGAACGAAAGCGTTGTAGTTACATGTATCCTATACATATGGACGCCTTAAATAAGTGCTATAATCCAGAAATTTAGACAAACCGCTGACGTGTGAAATGGCAGGGGCACGTTACTGCCTCTAAGGGAGACACCTGGTTAAAGCAGCTGCCTGGTTCGTGGCTAAAACGTCCCAGAAATGCAGAAAAATGCAGAAATACACTATTTCCGTATTGCGATGAAAAGAGGTGCAATTTACGAGTTTCCTTGTGTAATTTAACTACAAGCTATCTGGCAACACTTGTCAATGCATTTCCTATCGACTCCATTAAATCTCTAATGTTTTAATCAAACATATCCAATCATTATATATGCGATCCCTTACTTTCCTATCGGATGCCTATCGGATGAACTTGGTAGTTGATAAATATACAGTTGCAGTATTTTTCCGCCGTGGATAATTAATTTTTAACGTGCACTTCGTCGCATTAAGGTTTGAGGATTCATAATTAATCACGTCACAAAATATTAGAGAATTTCAAAACGAATCTCTCTCATTAATGCAAAATACCAATAAACTAGCAATCATTATTCTTTTAAAAAGTTCAAAAGTGTATTGATTATTAAATGATTAACAAAAGCAGCTGATCTAGAAGCGGTTAAAAATTCTACAAAAATATGAAGGAGCTTTCGAAAGTTGGAGCTACGAACATGCCAAAAAATCAGACTGGCCGTCAAACAGAAAACCGGTTTGAAATGTCACTTTACTTCGTCACTTTTGTAGGAAGCTCGTAGCAAAAGGTTCGCGCGTATATTATAGAATCTGTTTATTTAAATCTCAAAAATTCGATTGTAATAAAGCCTTATTTCCAAACCGACTGAAAATAAAATTTGTATTCTGTATGTATTCTGTATTCAAATTTCATTTTCTTTGTGAGTTTATAAAATGATGAAGTCACCTGTTTGGTACATATAGTCGAGATTTTCAAAGTTCCATGGTATTGAATTAATATGTCCGATTTGCATTAAATTTTTGCCAAGACTTTTTAAAGTATCTTTCATTTTTTAAAATACATTTGCCTTTTCTAAGCATTTCTTTTTCAAAAAAGTGTATTAAACGTGGTTACAATCAAAGGAGGTGCATCAAAGTTATTCGAGCAGGCACTACTATATGTCACTTACCCATGATGATGGTATTCGTCCTCGATATCATACACTCTTCCTTTCGTTGGCATAGGCATAGAGCTTGTTTGACAATTATCTTTGCGGTAACAAATATATCTATCGGAAGTAAAACTGAATCTCTTTATCTCACGAGATACATGCTACTGTGATTCAACTACAACACCGTCTCAAACTTTTGTCACCCCAAAATAAAACTTCTTGTCCCTTTGACTTAAGGGCGTTGGACTATTGTTGAAATAAAAACAGTTTCTGTCACTTATTTATTTATTTTTTTATCAATTTCACGAGTAAAAGCAACAGATTTACGGTATGTACAGTTTAAAACGTGAGCATATGTTTCAAATCTGAAATGCACAATTTCTGGCTGGTTACACTGCGCATGACCAAAACAGCCCATGTTTGCAAGGGCTGTTCTGGGCCAGTGAAGTTTTCATATGCCCAAAAACAGGTTTCATTGCGTTTGGCTCAAACATGTACATGTGAGTCACCCGTAGTCCTTTAAATTATGATTAATTCCCTTCAACTCCAAAACAGAAGCCTAAACAAACAGATGTCAGTACCAGCAAGAAGAAACCACCACTTAGCATACCAAAACACTCTCGATGTATTTTTTCCTTGTTATAGCAACACCCCGACAGAGTCTGTAGGGACTTGTGTGTGCTTAAAGATGAACAGAACTATTCTCTACACATCGTGGGATGCCATACAAATATTCAAATTAGGTCTGATGAAACTAAGCGGACACCTCGTCTGTTGGCCAGACCAGATTAAAATATGTCCCAAAGGGACGATGAAGCTGGAAACTCTGGCCATGAATCTACATCGTTTTGTAAATGTATAAATCAAGTTTAAAGTAAGTAGGTAGATTCTGTAGATAAAGAACGTATTTCAAGGAGGTCTAGACAGTCAAATTTGATATGCCCCCGTTACAGCCACCAGATATAAAGCAATGCCAGGAACGTATATGAGCCGCGACACGACAAAACAAACAATGTGGTTGTGCGCCCAACGAAGACTCAAATCAGCGTGGGTAGCCATCCGGTTTGATCAGACTCTATGTTAAATGCTCAAAGGGTAGCTAAGGGTCTAAGCTACCTCCATGTGGACAGCGAAGACTCTGACCAGACTGGGCGGATGCCCAGGCTGATCTGAGTCTGCGCTGGACGCACAACCACATTGTTGGTTTTGTCGTGTAGCGGCTCAATTATTATGTTTTGTTGAAAACACACCGCGTAAAATAATAAAAAGATAAAAGATAAAGTCGCCAATAACTTACTTTCCAGTTACGGAAATAAAAAAAATGTCAATGGACCGAATACGAAGAAGGCCAACGAAAACGCTGTTGAAAATTTCGACGGAGCCATGTGCACGAAAAGAACCTGTAGTGTTCTGCAGAAGGTAAATTTGCTAATATATGTATATAGATGTACACGGTTGGCGGACAATGAATTGATACTTCAGGGTCACTACCTATCTTTTTACTTTCTAACTTCAGTTTAAGCACTAGTTTATTCAGAAACTGTAAATAGTGAACATCCAAAACTACATAAATGTCACAAACTGTACACTTTACAGTAACTTGTATGGAAATAGCAGACCTTTGAAAACTGGTCCAATTTGTTTAAATGCGAATTTCGACCATGAAGGGTTGTGTGCAACGTTATCCGGGACCTTTTTTAAATACATGTATAAAACAGTCTATCCAACTAGTTAGATAACCATGGCAATTATGGTAGTGGACATATTGTAAACTCATGCATAAGCTCAAAGTATTTTTTCTAAACTATCTGGCACTATAACTAGGCGTAGCATAAAACAGCCTGCACATAATAATATACAATGATCAACAAGTTCTGAATGATAAGATCCTCTGGAACAAAATATATATACACACACAAAAGAAAATAGCAGACTCCGTTAATTTGAGTTGTTCATGACCAAAAATGACATTGTCGAAACTAGTCATATCCTTCGACACCCGCTTAAGCTGAACTCTACTTTCGAAATAATTGTAAAAGAACTCAATATCCCCCCCCCCCCTGATCATGCCCCCTCTCCAACCCTTCCCGCCAATCAAAAAAATAAAATCTGCACAATGACTTGTTATGTACGGGAAACATTATATAACCGCCACATGACCCTAAACCATCTGCAGTTCCGAATAGCCAGATGTTTTGGAAGCAAGAAATACACTCATAGAAACCAAAAAAAAAAAAAAGAAAACAAAACAAGAAAAGAAAAGAAGACTCTGTTCAGTTAAGGCAGTTCGTGACCAGTAACAACATGTGGGACAATAACCATTCTATCATCATAAACATGTAGTGATACATGTAGGTAAATAGATAAATGCACAAGTCTCATTTCTATGCTGACACAAATGTAGAATAAGAACGGGGAGGAAAAAGTGAATTAGGGATAACCAAATTCGGTCTAATTTATACGATATAGCCATGGATATAAGAAACTGCCTTCTATCGTAAAAAGAAGAAGAAGAACAACAACAACAACAAAAAAACCACAGTTAATGATAGTGGAAATTATTCGCATCTAAATTACTATCAGTCCTAATTAATTTGAGTAAAACAAATACGCCGCAACACAAGAAAACCCACAAAATGGTTGTGCGCCCAGCGCAGACTCAGATCAGCCTGAGCATTCTCCAAGTCTGACCAAGGTCTTCGCTGTCCGCATGGTGGATTAAACCCTTGGCTACCCTTTAACCGCACAGCAAAGACTCTGATCAGAGTGGGCGGATGCCCAGGCTGATCATGGCCTGCGCTAGACGCTCAACCACTTTGTTGGTTTCTCGTGTCGCGGCTCAAATTTTGGAGGAAGATCCAGTGGATGCAAGAAAGACACCAAAGAAGCGAAAAATAACACAATTTATTTGTTTCTAATATGTGCTGCTATCAAATTTTGCAATAAAGCCGTCGCCCTTCCGCATCGGCTTCAGTGAAACTCTTACGAATGAAAGGTATGGCATAATACCATGGAAGATGTTGAAACCCGTGGCTGAGGCAATTCATTCCTTCTAATGTCAATATTATAATTTTCTATTTTTTAAAATCTAAAAAAGACTCCAAAATAGTCAAAGAGTCACAAATAAATACTGTCGATGGCGCCGCTATTTTGAAGCCGTTGCCAACTGACGTTGAAGTGACGTTGATTTTACGTCACAATTAAAGTCATACACGCGCTTTCTGTGGTCGTCTCAGTACAAAATTTGTTCTTTAATATGAATTTCTATTAGAAATTTCAAATATGCCGATTTCTCAAGAACCTAGTCGGAAGAGAAAGTTGCGTATGAATGCAACGTCAACAGGATTTATCTAAGTATAAACTCCGCTCTGCATATGTTGCTTAAGAAATAGATCAGCTCTTGCAGTCAATTGCTGTATAATAATTCACTGTTTGGAGGTCAGTTGTAAAATAGATCATATCACGAGCGCGGAGCGCGAATCATATATCTACTTCCAACTGACCGACAAACAGCGAATTATTACTCAGCAATTCAATGCTAGAACTGATCTATTTCGATAAACACCAGAAAAATTAAATTCATTGGTTATATTTACATATTTTTCTATCTATTATTTGACCATAAATTTGCGTTAGGGGCTACCGTTAAAGCGGGAAAAACGTTTATACGCAGTTTTTCTACTAATAACGGAACAGCAGAACAGCGTCAACGACGTCATAACGCAGCAAGAGACAGTCTGCGAACTCTTGCTTCCTGCAGAGACTACTGTCCTCGTAAAATGGCTTCCTGCCGAGACTGTCCGCGTGACTCTGCTTCCTGCCGAGAACCTCGGCAGAAAGCAGAATCACGCGGACAGTCTCTGCAGGAAGCCATTTATCATGTACAGAAGTCTCGGCAGAAGCCAGAGATCGCGGACAGTCTCGGCGGAAGCCAAATATGATGTACAGTCTCTGCAGGAAGCGAAAATTAGCGGAATCGATTATACCCTGTGATTTTCGGTCTTAAGTCTTTACGGCACAAATGATTGGCGTCGCATGAAAAGGGATGTTACGCCATGTGTGTATCACAAAGTTGAAAATCAGTCTGCGCATCAACTCAGAGTGATCAGTGTTTTCCCTTTTCACTTTTTATATGCACCAGGATGTTGGATGGTATATGCAAAAAGGTAAGACTGATCAGACTGCATTTGTCACAAGATACCTTTTCACTTGACGCCAGTCAAGTTTATGTGTCGCTTCAATTGGAGCCATTGTGTTTGCCACTTTCGTTTATTTTTTATTTATTTCTTTTTTTTTCTATTCTTTCGCCTTTGCCTGCCAAATTTTTGGAAAAAACTTGAATCCCCCATCCACTGTTCTTCTGTAGTTAAGTTCTCAGCTCTGCGGAATGCATGAATACAGTAGTTATTGTAGCATACTGTGTCTTAGTCCCTGGAATTGACCTATTTGAACCTTTTCATACAATGTTAACCTATTTTTTTCTACAAAAAGGAGGCCTGTGTTGAATTAAGTAAAAGGAAAAAACAAGGACGCTTCTTTGCCGAAAACCATTATTGATTGAGGATAAAAACGGATCTCAAGGGAAAAATAAAGTCAAATACTATTTTATACGCCATCTCAAAAGAAACCACTGTTTTAAGGCATAAGCAAAATTTTGTGTATCATTATAAGCCTGTGCACGTTCTAAGTCCGGTTTCGACAACTGCAGCATTTTAGTTTTAAACTCTGTTTGTATAAGGTAAAAATGATGTCCGGGCTTGTTTATGCTCTGAACAGAATACGCGTATTCTCAAACTCGTTCGAACAGACAAGGTGTTCGCATATACATATAATAAAGATTGCTTTCTTTGCATGGAGCGTCTCTTGATATTTGTGCGTTATTCATATTCGAAGCCTACAAGCTATCGTGTTACTTAGACTTGTCGTTAATATTATTATTAAAAAGAAAGTAGTTATATAAAATATATAGGGCAATCGATACAGCTGCCAACATCGGCACTGTGGAGCCTGCTTTCCCTGCACAAAAATGGTATCACTATCATCCTGATAAAACAATAACAACATAAATAATATGAGCTTCGACACAACAAAACCAACAAAGTGGTTGTGCGCCCAGCGCAGACTCAGATCAGTTTGGACATCCATCCAGTCTGATCAGACCCCTCACTAAGCGCTTAGAGGATAGCTGATAGTCTATGCTACCTCTATGCGGACAGTGAAGACTCTGATCAGAAAGGGCGGATGCTCAGGCTGATCTGATTCTGCGCTGGGCGCACACCCACATTGTTGGTTTAACCCTGTCAATATAAGAATAAAATCAAACGCGGCAAATATCGATGACGTTAATTAACAAAATTAACATTAATCAAGAAATTTCGTATTGGCCCTGTTACAGGTCCTCGGACTGTTGTACTGGCACTTGACATTCGGCCTCGGACCAATATAGCACACATTGGACTTGTAACTGGGCCAATACAGCACACATTGGACTTGTATCTGGGCTAATACAGCACACCTTGGACTTGTAACTGGCCCAATACAGCACACCTTGGACTTATAACTGGGCCAATACAGCACACCTTGGACTTGTAACTGGCCCAATACAGCACACCTTGAACTTGTGACTGGCCAATACAGCACACCTTGGACTTGTATCTGGGCCAATACAGCACACCTTGAACTTGTAACTGGGCCAATACAGCACACCTTGGACTTGTAACTGGGCCAATACAGCACACCTTGAACTCGTAACTGGGCCAATACAGCACACCTGGGACTCGTAACTGGGCCAATACAGCACACCTTGGACTTGACACTGGGCCAATACAGCACACCTTGGTCTTGTAACTGGGTCAATACAGCACACCTTGTACTTGTAACTGGGCCAATACAGCATACCTTGGACTTGTAATTGGGCCAATACAGCACACCTTGAATTTGTAACTGGGCCAATATAGCACACCTTGTCTTTTAACTGGGCCAATACAGCACACCTTGAACTTGTATCTGGGCCAATACAGCATACCTTGGACTTATAACTGGGACAATACAGCACACCTTGAACTTGTAACTGGGCCAATACAGCACACCTTGAACTTGTAACTGGGCCAATACAGCACACTTTGGTCTTGTAACTGGGCCAATACAGCACACCTTGAATTTGTAACTGGGCCAATATAGCACACCTTGGACTTATAACTGGGCCAATACAGCATACCTTGGACTTGTATCTTGGCCTATACAGCACACCTTGAACTTGTAACTGGGCCAATACAGCACACATTGGACTTGTAGCTGGGCCAATACAGGACACCTTGAACTAGTAACTGGGCCAATACAACACACCTTGGACTTGTAACTGGGCCAATACAGCACACATTGGACTTGTATCTGGGCCAATACAGCACACCTTGAAACTTGTAACTGGGCCAATACAGCACACACTGGACTTGTAACTGGGCCAATACAGGACACCTTGGACTTGTAACTGGGCCAATACAGCACACCTTGGACTTGTAACTGAACCAATACAGCACACCTTGAACTTGTAACTGGGCAATACAGCACACATTGAACTTGTAACTGGGCCAATACAGCACACATTGGACTTGTAACTGGGCCAATACGAAATTTCACGATTAATAATATTCAAACTTCTGCAAAGAGAGAGTCGAACTATTATAGTCATGATATTTGCCCTTTTTTGTTAAAAACAAAAGTTTTGCATAATATTTTCTTTGAAATAAAGGAGCTGAAGGCGTTTCACAAAACTTCTGATACTGACCAAACAGAAATTTTGGTTTGGCTACTTATATATTCAACCAGTTTGTCTTTTACATGCTGAAACTTAGTACTACTACTTCTACTACTACTACTACAATGATAATAATAATAATTAATAATATCTGATTCCAAAGAAAAGAATAATCTAGTCAAACAAGATTCTTATACGTTATGACAATCTTGTTTCTCTTGTCGCAAAATTTACCGTTATTTTTTTCGCTGTACTCGATGAATAGCACACAGACTACATGTAGCTTGAGTCTGAAGCAAACATAAATGAGCCGCGACACGACAAAACCAAAAAAGTGGCATGTGCGCCCTGTGAAGAGTTAGATCAAACTGGGCATCCGTCCAGTTTGTTCAGAGTTTTAACTGTGCGCTTAAAGGGTTGCTAAGGGTCTTAGCTAGCTCAATGCCGACAGCGAGGAATCTGATCAGACTGGGCGGAAACCCGGACCGATGACAGTCTTAATATGTGCGCTTAAAGGGTTGCTTAGGGTCTAAACTAGCTCCATGCCGACAGCGAAGACTCTGTTCAGACTGGGCGGAAACCTGGACTGATCTGAGTCTTCACTGGGCGCACATGCCACTTTGTTGGCTTTGTCGTGTTGCGGCTCAAATATTCTGTGTTTGAACGAATCCAGTACGACACAGTTTGCAATAGCCCTTTCTATAAAATGAAAAAAATACTTCCTGACAGTTAATCAACCTGCGCAAACGTTAGCGTCATTACTGACTTTTGGTTAAGATGATTCCATTTTATAGAGCAAATATGGTCCTCTACGCTTGCTTTGAAAGTTTCTTCCTGCGATTGGGTCTACACCTTTATACAGGTCCGGATCCAGACCATCACGTACTGGTGGGGCTCTGGATAACTGGTGGGGCTGGGAGGTGCCGAAATGTATGTGTGTGGGGGAGGGGGCTTGAAAATATGACATATTTATGGTTCAATTTCAAGAGAATTTTTATATAAAAAAATCCTTGAAATATATGTTGTGACATCTCATTAGAATCGCCTCCCCGAGGCGATTCTAATGAGATATCGCAACATATATTTTGAATATTTTGATCTAACCACATTGGATATTTTTTCTCAAACTGTCATCAGATACTTCTTTTTATCTGGAGGACTACATATTATACATAACACAGAGGCCAAATGGCGGGGCTGCAGCCCCAAAGCCCACCCCCTGGATCCGGGGCTGTTATAGCACGGTTCAATAATAGATTTTATGCCAGCAAAATGATGAAGAGAACAGATGGAAAAAGTTCGATGATATGACACCCTAACTTGTCCATAAGGAACAACGTTCACACCTCCAGGCGTTTAATAGAAGGCCGAGTGATGTACATATTGATCGGAAGACGTTTCGCTCCCTTACTAATTATTTCTGTCCGAATAGTTCACTTCATTTGTTACTTCGATGATGACTATAAACATTGCCTGTGGAATTCCTTAGATAGAAGATAGTACACGTGTGGGTGGGCATTTCATATGAAATATATCAATCGAGCCTTTGGCTCGTTTCATAAATTTCATATGAAATTGGAGCCCTAGTAGTCCAGTAGGTTGAGAGTTGACCTGCTCAAGTAGCGGTCCCTGGTTCGAGCACAGGTGACATCTTCTAAACAGTGAACGGGGTTCCATTGCACAAAGCCTTTTATTATCAGCCTCCCATCATCCTAACATAACTGTAATACTGTTGGAAAGGGCGTAAAATCTCAAATCACCAATCATCATCCATATGAAAGGACCATGAGACTGTCTGTTTGATATATAGAGGATCTTACATGAGTGCTCATGTATTATTGAATTTATTAAACGAGTTGGGGAAAGAGATAAGATGCGAGGCTATGCCGAGCATCTTATCGTTTTCACCAACGAGTTTAATAAATTCACTAATACAGGAGCACGAATGCAAGATTCTATTTATCATATGACACTAAAATCGCATTTTATTAGCAAATTTTGCACCAAAACGTCACGATTTCGCTATTAGAAAATGCGACGTTTTATGGACGTCAACGCATAACATTACGACGTAATTTGCATATTTAATCCACTAGTGGATTATCGTTTTTAATGCATGGCTTTATTACACTCTCAGATGCGACGTCATATGATAAAACTGTTTTCTATGGACTTTCATCGCCTAAAAGTTTACATCATTGCAATGACGGCATCATGACGTTAGGCGCCAGTAACCAAGTATAATGTAACGTGTGGCCATACGATTTTTATGATATGGCATAAGCCACTAAAAAAGGGCAAGGCCATTCGATAAAAACAATATTCGTGTGAATTATTCACTGTGAACTATACGCTCCGACAGTCGTTTATTTCTTATTTGCACGAAAGCATGTGAACATGCTAAATGTATACTGGTTATTGTATTAATCTCATGTCACGCAATTGAACTGCCTCCAACTTACTTTTTCACTGTCAAATGCGTCAGTGACTCTGCAAGAATATGCTCATATACTCACTAGTTGTGTGTAAGATGGTGGTGATAATAACTGATTTGTTTTGAATACAAAAATCTGCATTTTGCTGATAATACAAAAGATCTTCCCAAAACTCAGCAGATGCCCTTTTTGCTGGATATTTTGTGTATTCATTTATCTGTTCACAATTACCTGAAAACATATACATATACATACAAGCATATACATGTGCAAATGAATTGGACGTAGGCATTGCCTATATTTGTCTTCTCCAGTTGGAGAGGACATATATATGCGATGCCTACGTCAAATTCATAGGCACATGTATATGTTTGTATGTATATGGACGTAGGCATTCCCTATCTTTGTCCTCTCCAGTTAGAGAAGACAAATTCAGGCAATGTCTGCGTCCAGTCAACTGGCACATGTATATACTTGTATGTATATGTTGTCATGAAATTGTGAATAAATAAACTATTTTGTGTGTAAGATGGTGGTAATAATTACTGATTTGTTTTGAATACAACAATCTGCATTTTGCTGATAATACAAAAGATCTTCCCAAAACCCAGCAGATGCCCTTTTTATGCTGTTTCTCTTAATTTAGATTCCCAAAGTGAATGACTTGTTGATTTTTAAAGGGGTTTTGTAAGAGAGCAATGGGTAAATCTCTCCGCAATAATAATAATAAAAATAATGATAATAAACGTCGTTTTTGAACATGTATTTAGGTGTGAAGATAGTTCGATGCATCAAAAAAAGCGCCGAGTAATTGTTTTTTTTCCAACTCTTTCACACACCTTCAGATTGAACAGGTAAAAATTTTAGTAACCTGTATCCACATTTTGTCAGAATTATGAAGAATACACAGAGAAGTCCACTTATTCATGGTTGAACACTTTCACTAACTCACCTGTCTTGGTCACAGTTATGTAATTATTATACTGTATGTCTGATATAGACATACCTTCCTATCCTATATTTCATAAATGCACCCAGTATACATGCACCTTACACCTAGTCGAACATTTGAGAATACGCTACCGTTTTCATCTATTCTACCTCGAAACGACAGAAAGAGTCCGAGCAAATAATTGCTAGGACATTCTTCTCAGTGGAATATATTATCTGCAGACTTAGATACGTTTTCAACAACGATGTTATTTTTTTCAGATTCTTGCACAGAAAACAATGCTTTTCTCTCATAAAAAAAGAGAAGAAAAAAAACACTTAATTTTATTTGCATGTTGCTCTTTTTGTATTCTAAACTGCAGACAAGAACAAAAGTAAGACGTCTGCTGCTAATACTTGGGGAGATAAATTATTTTTTATGGTTTTATTTAGATGTTTGGCTTTACTACAAATCACCACCTTAACGGCACTTTGAGGCAGAATTTCAGTCTATATCGAGCTGTCTCCGAGACGTAGGGAGAAAGAAGACAAAATAAGACAGATGAGAAACAGACCCAAGCTGTACCTACTGCAAACACAGCAGCCCTTGCAATACAACAATACAATCGAGCATAGACACGAGAAAACAAACAAAGTGGTTGTGTGCCCGGCGCAAACTCAGATCAGGCTGGGCATTCGCCCAGTCTGATCAGAGTCTTTGCTGTCCGCATGGAGGTAGCTTCGACTCTCAGCAACATATTAAGCGCTTAAGAAAGAATCTGATCAGACTGGGCGAATGCCCAGGCTGATCTGAGTCTGCGCTGGGCGCACAACCACTTTGTTGGTTTTCTCTTGTCGCGGCTCATATGTAGAAATTCTAGCTTCAGTAAATAGTTAGTCGAAATCAAACGATACTACCTGACTATTGATATGAAAATTATCTTTGCACAAAGAACTTCTATGATTAAGGCGAGGAGTTTCCCCATTAGACCGGCGCGACAGGTCCAAATTTTCAAAAGTATAAAGTGTGCAAATTTTTCTTAGCAGAGCTTCCACAAATATGTAAACCGTATGAAATCAGATCATTTGTGATTCAGACTCAAAGACATGGGGGAGATAATCCATTCTGACCCTACCTACCCTAAATTCAAGGTTTTCGTATACCTCATCTTTTGAGGTGATAAAAGTATTGAAACCAGCCATTCATTCAATACATTTTTGTCATAAATGCATGCTAAATACACGCATATCACAATACAAAGCAATGATTTTCTTCTTGTTACGCCTGACTGGCATTTAAACATGCAAAACCATAGTTACACTTCCGGTCAAAACGGCCAAAATAGAACGCTTCACTATAATTAAAGTACAAGTACTTCCCCCCCCCCCCCCCCCCCCCCGTGACCCAGCATTTCCTCATGCAGCAAACTAATGCGATGCAAGTACGTAATATATATGAGTGGGAAGCTGGGTTACGGGGGGGGGGACGATACTCAGTAAGCTAAAGAAGAAGAATGGTCAACAGTAGTACTGTGATCATCAAGGATTATATTGTTAACTATGACCTTGAAATGAGGTCAAGGTCACACACATATAATCAAAACTATCTAGTGTTGTCTGTTATGTAAGTAATGTAAGTCAAAAAAGGGTGAAATGTATACAATACATCATTATTTCAACGGTCAGTTTAAGGATAATTTACAATTTATCTCAACAATAACGTCAACGTCAACGTATGTTTAACGTACTTTACATAGACACAAACAGTTGAAAATTCATCTGTCTTGCAAGTTACGTGTCACAGTCATAAATGCAAAGCAGAAGTCAGTGATCCGTATAACATTTTAATCATGCCTTAAGCATAGAAGTCCTTTCATTACGAGTGGAGTTATTATAAAACCCGTGAAAGTGGCTAAACCGAAACTCTCAGCTGTTGTGTAAGAACTACGGTAGTTTATATTTAACAAGGGCTGATATTTTGTTTACGTGTAGAATAGCATTTAAATTTTTACTAAATAATTGGTGAAGCTTTTTTTTTTCAAATTGCGATGGAATGGCGCGCTTATATGGCGTGATGTACTTATAAAAAAACTGCAGTCATATAGGAAGAGTGTGGGTGTACTCATTGGCATGGGTGTATATAGGTAACCATTGTTTTGCCAGGGTCCGCGGTTTGAAAGTCAGCCGTAATTTATCAAGGGAAATTAATTAGACTTTGGCAAAGATGTGTCTTTTTTTACGTTTTTACCGCATTCTTAAATCAACACTGACCGAAAAATACTGGATTGCAAAGGTTAATTTAATGAGTTCTGAAAAGCTTTGTATGTCGGAAGCAAGAAGCGCCCCAAAGAAAAGCAGATCCGATTTAACTGAGTTTGCTCTTGACCATTTATGAAATGCTCAGCACTCTGTAATCCCCCCCCCCCCCCACGCCCTGCTGAAAAGCTTAAGCAGAATTTTATTTTCAAATTACTCTTTAGGTGTTCGTTAAACCCAAATGATGTATCAGCTAATAATTCAAATAACAATACTATTATTCATGTGGATATCAAACTAATGGTCTAGTTGTTTAGTAAGCGAAGTAGCGGTTCAAAGCTTTTGTCAGCAACGAATACGAGTCACAGAAAATAGGTGAATAAATAATAATGATAATCATAAATGATATTTCAGTGCAGACATTTGTCAGTCATACTTGCAGTCACAGTTGCAATTTTAGAGACAACCGTTCAATAAAATGTCGAAAACACTCTTGTATTATGATGATAGTAGTCAAAATAAAACGGTATAATGCGGTTTCCAACACATGGGTTCGAGGTATGAAACTTGAGAATAATCTCAAACTCAAAATAAAGCACACTGATTGGCTGCTTCCGAGCACGTGCTCGGAAGCAGCAAATCAGTTTGCTTTATTTTGAGTTTGAGAATGTACTCAAGTTTTATAACCTTGGGCCCTGGTTTTACAACTCTTCCTCCGCCCTACTATTAAAACCTAACAAATTTTCGACATCATATCTGATATTTTACTTTACAGCTGCTACAAACATATTGTATTCATTTAACCTGTTATCATCTTCGACATTTTGTACTACTGAGTATTGAAGAACCCCTTCTAAAGGGAGTCTACATTTAGACGGAAACCTTCTTAAGGGACACTGCATTTAGAGGAAAGAAGTCCCCGCCTTTATTTATTCCTTTCAAACGTTTGCCCCTTTTAGAAGAACATAGTAGGATTGGTTCCCTGGAAAGTGTGCTCAATTACCTTAAGGTAAACGACAAGGAGTGCCATGATTGTGTTTCTCATATCTGACTAACCACATACGCAATTACGGCTTCACTGTAAAAACTGATATTTCCCAATTCTTGAACGGATTTAATGCCGAAAAGAAGGAAAATGTGCACACTTTTAGTTTACATCATTCGGTCTGACCTTTATTTAGACACGTTCGACATGATTATTTGGGTAACTCGAACAGTATCAAGGTATTTCTGGGCTACCCAAAGATATGTACATATATTCGAATAGCCCGAGGAATATTTGAGCCGCAACAAGAGAAAACAAACAATGTGGTTGTGCACCCAGCACAGACTCAGATCAGCCTGGGCATCCGCCCAGTCTGATCAGACTCTTCGCTAAGCGCTTAAAGGATAGCTAAGGGTCTAATCAACCTTTATGTGGACAGCGACGACTCTGATCAGACTGGGTGGATGCTCAGGCTGATCTGAGTCTGCGCTGGGCGCATAACCACATTGTTGGTTTTCTCGTGTCGCGGCTCATTTGTGTATTGCTCGAGTAAATGAAATTAAATATTCCGAACATTACCTTTGTTTTTTCCTCCAATAGCAAACCAGCGGTTTCTGAGGTCTTTGAAAATGTATCATATTTATGTGTCATATCTTGCTCTAATAGTTTCTGAGGTAAACCATAATTGAGCCGCGACACGACAAAAACGAACAATATGGTTGTGCGCCCAGCGCAGACTCAGATCAGCCTTGGGATCCGCCCAGTTTGACCAGACTCTTCGTTAAGTGCTCAAAGGGCAACTAAGGGTCTAAGCTACCTTCATGCGGACAGCGCAGACCGATCAGGTTGGGCGGATGCCCAGGCTGATCTGAGTCTGCGCTGGGCATACAACCACTTTGTTTGTTTTCTCCTGTCGCGGCTCATATCGTCTTTCTAAAGAAACAAAACATGCAAGTTCAATAATTGACATCTTAAATAAATCATATGCCTGGTACAACGACTTCTAGATTATATAATCTTGAGCAATGTTTTCTTCACCTGGGAAACATCGATTTATTGCAGGGATTATAGGAATATCCATAGAAGGAATAGGAACTATCAAAAGAATATAAAATGTCAGAAGAAAGTAGCACGTGAATAATCGTCCGCCCACGATGAGTTTAATGACAGGATATACAAACTGCTTTTTGATCTGTTGCAGTATCCTAAAACGGAAGTCTGTGCACTTTTTTATGGTACTTTGCAAAGAGTTTCGTTCACGAAATAACTAACTAATGTAAAGACACATTCAATGGCGATATGCATTCAATATTGACCTGTTTATTAACTTTTTGCATAAAACATATTTTTGGCATTCTGTAAAATGTAACCATTAAAAATATAATACAGTAAGATAATCAAAATACTGATTTATAAAAGTGACTTGATGTTCGTCTTTTGGCTTTCTTCAGATTTTTCGTTTACAAAATGTTGTCGTGTATATATATACCTAACTAGTGTTAAGACACATTCAATACCTCAGATATGCATTCCCTTCCGTTTTTTGTGTGCTTTTTAGTAACGTTTCGCACTAAACATATTTTGGACATTCTGTAAAATGTTGCCACTAAGTATTTAACTTAAAGTACGATAATTAAAATGCTAATTTATAAAAGCGACTTGTTTTTCGTCTTTTGGCTTTGTTTAGATTTTACGTTTACAATACGAGGGGCATTTCAGAAATAGTGTATTTTTTTTAATTTTATGTCTTAACTTTTAGGTTTACATATCACTCAATGAACTACACTCAAAACATTTGAGTCACTGGTATTTTCTTCAAAGTATGCCTTGACAATTGTTGTAAAGGTAAAGACACTGAGTAGAAACGGACGAAATATTTATGTGAAGACAAATTTATATTTTCTTAACTCTGCATACAAACAGCTCTGGATTGATAGGTATATTGTCTGTAATACTGAAAATATTTCAGTATAAAAAGCATTGAATCAGCTTTGTTAAAACAAGATTTGCCTTGCAAAAAATGCTAATCATGGAACAATGCACATTTTCTGATGACGTCACTTCCTGTGCCTAATTAAAATGTATGGTAAGCTGTTTAAACTTCGGTTTTGAGGTCAGTTTAAGTGAAAGTGAATAATTGATGACAGAAATGAAACAGAAAATAAATAAAATTTAATTCGTCATGCTTGTTTTCTGTTATAAATATTTTTTTACGGCACCTTATGCGTTTTTGTCGGAGGCCTACCTGATATTTTACGATAAGTTCCCCACCCACACACAGTCATACTTAAATCCCAGTATGTCATATGAAGTAACAAGTTTTTCAAGTTTTTGTGTATGAATTATGATTTCAATATGTCCTTCTCATTAGTGACATTAAACAAGGTTAAATATATTTAACCTGTGTCTTTTTTATTAGAAGATAATTTCATTTTATTGTTGTGTATTTTACATGAATTCATGCTACTTTGCAACTTCCGGCGTGGAGTTTGCACACGTATCATCCAGTTTCATCAGTGATTTGATGCCAGTCGTAACAAAATATACTTGCCTAATCATTTCAGTCATAAAATGTCTGTCATTTGTAGAAATTGGATGTGAATAAGTCGAAAATCATAATTTATTAGTATAATGCATTCATAATAACTTTGCATTATAACCACATAGCAGAGAAAAAAAATCTCGTTTATTATATTACTGGTGTAGAATCTGGAAACGATTTCTGTATAACTTTCTCATTTTACATTTAAAGGATAGTAGTTCGTGTTTCTATATTAACAGATATCATTTTGTCTTGGAGGAAACAGCAATAGAACACAAGACACTTTCGGTGAATATGTACAGTTTCCAGTATCCACACCTTTATGACGTATAAGCACTTGCTGTCATGCTTGAGTGACTTAGAAATTTGTTAAATGCATACCATTCTAAAGCACTTGAATTTACCGTTCCAATGATATATAAAACCACTGCCAAATATCAGCCTATAGACTACCCAGAGACCATTTACATTATTTCTGAAATGCCCCTCGTATGTTATTGTAAATATACTGTCAAGTTTCCTATAGAATTACAGATTATTTTTGACTCTCAATGCATCGAAAATTTAATTCTAATAACAAAATGAAAAAAGAAATGAAAATACTTGAACAATATATTTCAAAATGTGGTCTGTTAGAAATTGGTTTTAATATATTGTAACTGTTCATACTGCACTTTCCAATAAATGCTTTCCAATAAATGCTTCAGACAGAAAACTTTGTATCATATATTTGAATATTTTAAAATATATTGTAAACATAGGACCACAACCATAGAAGCTAATTTCTACAAGATACAATGTATGTTCAATGCGACGTGCCGTATCCATCTTTTGTTGTCATCATCTAATCTGTGGAAGTGGCCAAAGGTTACCAAATTTTCTTTTTAAAGAATTTAATTTTCGTTTTAAAGAAGATTCTTTCTGTGATGTACACATTAAGCTATGTAAAATGCTTGGATTGTAAGCGTATATTTAAAAAAAAACACGTGGTGTAACGGATTCGACTAGAATTGGTTGTGAACCATGCAACATCTAGGGGTTTACTTACATTCCCGAATCAGGATCAGCAGTTTCTCTCGAATCTGAAGTAGTGCTAAGTGTGTCTTGTCGGTCACACCGTTTCTTGATTTTTAAGAAACTTCGTCTTCGTTCCGCACTTATTTCTGACTGCAAGAAATCGCCAAATATTCGCCTCACACTCATTCGTAACTTAAAACTCGTTGACTAGTTGCAATATATTATGTTTCTCAGTGTTTCTTTGTTAACACAGTTTTATTCTTTATTAGCTCAGATCACCACAAGAGTGATATATGAGAACAGCAATACAACATATAAACAACATCATATAATTGTATTTTGAATAAACTTGCCTACTTACTCGTTGTTGTTGTTTAATCTGGGAAGCAATTACCCCGTTTTAAAACACTTACACGTATCAGCAACGCTGTTTGCTACTACAAACATGGTGGATTATTTTGAAGAGTGACCGAATCTAGTACATGTTACATAGTTTTGTTTAACCACTGGATTTACATAAATAATGATAACATTTGTAGACTGTGCATGTGCGAGGGATGACAAATACGTCCACATCCGAGTAATATGCAATTATAAATATACGTATAAAGTTGCAAAGGCTGTGGCATTTTCCGTGATTGATATTTTTGTGTCCTATCCGTATGTAGGTATATTGTGATAGTGATTGATTACATTACTTACATCGTGTTATCGTGAGGCGTTTCTCCTGCACGATGCATTCCTGTTGTTTCTCATGCTTAATTTGTCAAAGAAAATACTTAGTGTTCTGCTTTCTCCAAAACTTTACATATCGGGTTGTTGGGTTCCAGCATTTGTCTTTCACTGATTTCAAACTCTCTTCTTGTTTTATATCATATAATGCAATTTGACTTCTTCATTTTCTTAATGAAATACATAGCACATGCCAATTATGTTTCCGATCATTCTGCTGTCACATGTAGGATTGACTCGTCAGTCAGTGATTTCTAGTATATAGAGGATCTTATATGAGTGCTCATGTATTATTGAATTTATTAAACGAGTTGGGGAAAGGATAAGATGCGAGGCTATGCCGAGCATCTTATCGTTTTCCCAAACAAGTTTAATAAATCTAATAATACATGAGCACGAATGCAAGATTCTATTTATCATATGACACTAAAATTGCATTTTATTAGCAAATTATGCCTAAAACGTCACACAATTTCGCCATTAGAAAACGCTATGTTTTTTATGGACGTCAACGCATAACGTTACGACGTAATTTGCATATTTAATCCACTAGTGGATTATCGTTTTTAATGCATGGCTTTATTACACTCTCAGATGTGACGTCATATGATAAATGATGTTACCATGATTTTGTTCCAGTTGTACTTTGAATTTCTGTATCATATAATATTCGTATGACATAAAAAAACACCTATCCACTGATGTTCATTCACTTAATTCAAGTTTGGCCCATTTCTGATAATCTTTCGAGCAGCTGTCAAGAAGTCTTGTGATAAGTAATTCCTTTTATTATAACCGTCAATAATATTTCACTGATAAGTCACTCCTTCATGATTATATAAACATCAAACTAAATCTTTTGGAATTTAGCGTAAACACAGATTATTCGATTTGCAGAAACTATATATTTTTTAATCCGAAATTGTAAACAAAATATAATTCCCCATCCCATATACCAAAAAATCAACATGTAGTTTAAATGGTGAATCTTTGTTTGATGGCTTATATGATGCAGTAAGACAAAGTTGTTATTAGACTAATAAAGAATTAGCTTGAATAAATTATTCATAATGATTTTGTCGTTCTTGATTAAACTGACCAGTTTGACCGACCATCTTTGTACGGAAAATCGTTGAAGTCACACCTCTTTGCGATAACGGTATTGTCAGATGCGTTCATTAAAGGTATAAACTAATTCGATAGTTGTTAATATGATTGTATTGTGGATAAATATGGTAACTCCTCTTGGTGTATTATTGCTAGAAATAGTACAGGGACCTGTACAATATCAAGCCATAACACACTTAGAACAGATACCATATTTGCAACAAATTTTTGAAAACATACATAATTATAAATTTATGTCTTACAATTCCAGTTCGGAACTGCATTCAAAGAAATGTACAGTTCTGAAAAGGAATTTTTGGTGACAAACATAAACGTGCGAACTGATTCTGACATACTGGTCTTTATTGTACATTAACCTCATGTAAGAAAAGTGCAAATTATTTCTGTAAAGTCATATTATGACTCATTTGGTGATTTCAGAACAGAGCTCTGTTAAAGCAAAATATAGTGACAGTACATGGGCGAGTAAAGCAGATATGTTCCCACGGGGCAGTAAATCAGAAGTTTTGCATCCTGTTCCCAACATTTCAATATATAGAAATATGTACGATTGTCAAAGGGTCATGACTATTACCTCACAAGGTCCTCTGTGAACATTATGACATAGTACATATCTAATTATGCCAGTAATTCAATGATATCTTTAAGTGACAGATCTAATAATAAAAATGGCACCATGACCGTGCAATCGGTAATATAGTTGAAGACCTAACAGAAACTAACTTTTACACCGGCCATTCCAGAAAATGCAAACCTAGCACGAAATATTTTGTAAAGGGAAAGGTTTACACTGATTAGAATGACATAAAATAGCTATACAATTTTGTCTACCTGTATGGGACATAATCCACTCGTTAAAACTTGTGGAGGCGCCCGGAAGCTTTTTCGTTTGAAGATGGTGAATTATTTCTTCGTACAAATGAACAAACCTCAATATAACTATTACTTAATATGCAGCGTTGATTTTGTCATCTGCAACGTAAGAGTGGTACACATTTTTACCTGATTGTCGTAAGTAATAGAACACTGAAGTCAAAATGCTACTTGTTTTAAATGTGACTTTAACGGGTTGATTTACGTAAGACTTGATTATTCTTTTAAACACCTTGTCATACACCCGTGTACTTTATATAGACAACTTTACACATGTGTTTCTATATACACATTCCATATTTACAACGTGAGAACCACACACGTGGCGACGATAAAGCCATAGCAAACTAATAAACAAATTAACAAACAAGAATATTGTTAACTTACATGACAATGAAGAATTTTCAGCACGATTCCGTTGGTTCCGCACCATTCAGATTTATTCCAGAGTATCCAGTTTCTGATGTAAAAATCCCTGAATGGTACTTCCAAGCACAAGAACTGTTAATCACCGGACACAGAGGTTACTAACAGCAAAATAACTTAATTAATAAACACATAACTGTAAAACTACAATGAATATAAATATATTCCGTTTAAGCTGTACCCTGGGAACTGGATAACTTTCCATGTTTGGCAGGAAGATGTATGTATATGACCCTGAATCGGAAATTCTATTCAACTATGACTTTTCATTGTTCCTTAGGTTCCTTTTAATACTATGTAAATATTGTTCATGACTCAATTTCGTACACTGACCAGGTATTTTACGACATTTTTGGGGGTATAAAAACATGTCCGGGTTGACTACTTTAGGATTTTTTATATGAAATAAGCAAAGGTTCTTCTTACGTATTTTATTATACGTATATTATAGTAGTGAAAATATGTGATTACGAAACTTCGTTAGAATAACGTATAACTCCATTATGACGAGTCATATAAAATTCGTAACACTTGTGACTTAGAACTTCCACAGGGAAAATGAACTACCTTTATACCATATTTAATGCATTATATTTCAAACAAAATTGAATTAGTACATGATTAAATAGGCATAGGATTTTTAAAACAAATACAGAAATGCACCATTTTACTTTCTTGGAACAATATGTAATGATATTCCGTTCACCAAATAAAGTTATAGTGTCTATTTCTATGCTCAGTATGTTCATATTTAAGACAGTGCTTCAGAATTCGTATTGTATATACGATTAATGATAAATGAAATCACCTCAACGTTTTGTTGTTTCGCCGTCTTTCTTCCATTTTCAAGATTATATTAAACGTTTCTATACCGTTATCAAACATTTTCTGACAAATAAACGTTTCCAGTGTCAGGCAAAACTCAGAACTCTTCCTTTCGAATAAACACAGACGACGCCTTTACTTTTCAATGACTAGAAAATGTTGTTATTTCTTACACAGTTTAGGTGGAAAAACATCATATCAAGCGAACAAATCACCATTTCAACAGCAAAAGAAGTTAACATAAAAGTAATAAAAATTCCAAAAACAAAAAATCGCTAAACCTTCCTATACATACAACTACCCTACATATTTGGAATGAATGCAAATGACCTATCATAACCTATCATAATTTGGGAAAGCTTCTGGGAAAAGCAGAGAGCATATAGTCATAAATATGACTGTAAAATACACAGAAGACTAGCTATATACGTGTGAAAATACATTTTGTACACATACATCAGACATCGCCGTCGATAAAATGGCAGTACCAGTCGATTTACGTTGAACTTCTGAATTGCATCGTGGTAGAGACTGCTTGAAAGCACATGTTTTAGAGTGAATTGCTGTTAATACATAATTTGAGTATATTATATGTTGTTCAAAAAAGCAATCATTTAAGAATGTGGATTTTCGAAATGAATTAAACGATCTGATCAATGCGTATTTACGCGCCAATCTAAACATTTATGATGGCCTAAAGATAAAGTTTTCCAAGACATTGCCTCTACAGACTGTCAGAGCAAACTGGAGCCATCGTTGTTTTTATACGAGTCGGCCTGCAAGTGTCGTTCCTTTATCCTTACCTACGCAAACTACTCTCTTGTTGGCACACTCCAGCAAGTGTTTTTTCGAAGTTTATACTTAAAGGATAAAGGATCAGCAATTTCCACTTACATGGTTCAATTTACTACCATTTCTTGTAGTCAGATTTGTCCAGTAGAGTTTTTGAAAATCATTGGCATGTTCTCAAGCTTGGAAAGTAATCTCTTGCAATGTATTTTTTTTTTCAGTTTCAAAATGGCGGTCTCAAGATGACCATTATTGCAGTAGGGGTGGCATGTTTCAAGCACATTCTTGAAAATTACCATTACATATAAAATTAACATGAAATCAGTTTAGAAGAATTTATTATTATATCTTATAGCAGTTATTAAGAAATATCTTTTTGGAAAACAAAAAGATGCATAAGTGTAGCTGACACTGAAAGCAACCCTTTGCTGAAATGATCATATTCCAAAAAAGATCAGGTGATTAGTGATGACATCATTTCTGTTGTGATTTCATAATGGGTGGTTCCCAGCTTAATTAAAATTAAAATTAAAATGGACCTCATCAAGGCTGGAAACCTGACGGAGTAAAACCCACCTCCAAACAATAAATGATAAAAATAGACAAAAGAGGTCATGCAATATGCTGCAAGTTAGCTGCGACAAATGGTTTTGGGTATGTTAACCCTAAAATTTTGATATTTAAGAATCTTTAAAGAAAAAAGTTCCACTAAAACCCACTTGCTGGAGTGTGTCACAAAAGAGTAGTATGTTTATTTGCGTTTGCCATTTCTGAAGCAAGCGAGACCCTTTGTGACAAAGCGTGGGGACCAATTTTATCTATTTATTTTTTTTATATTAATCTTTGTCTTTCTACCAGTAAGTGTTGTTGTTACACCAAAGGTGAAAGAAAACTACTGCTAATGATTTGAGTTATGGAGATTTGGATATTTCAAGCATATTAATGCTCAAGTAAGTGGTGATGATTAACACATCGAGTTCAACGAGACATGCGAGTTTTATAGCATTGTTCACTTCTTAAAAATCAAAACAGGCTTATCGTCCAGGAAACCCATGTTTTTAACCAAAAGTATGTTAGGGATGTACTTATTTCGTTGTTAGTATTCACTACGAATGTTGCCCTTTTCAAAATCGCAGAAAATGAGAAACTGAGTGTCTTGTTTAAGGCCAGTGAATACAGTTTCAAGGCAAGCAACTCGGTCAGTTTTATTGTTACCTTCATTCTCGCTCCGGTAAATCATTTGCTCCTTTAAAAGTAGATCCTTAAGACATGTTGAAGGACCTGGTATGATGAGGACCCTTTTTGGCCCCCATCCCATTCAAATTCTCTTAAAATTACATGGTTTCTGTTGCTTGTCATTCGTGTGTATGGGAACAAACAGAAATAATATGTTTCGTCTTTGTGAATTCTCAGAATAACATGATTTCTGACATGCCTGTGTTGTTTCAATAATATTCAGGAAAATTGCAAGGAAAATGAGTTTAATAGATTTTCCTTTAAAGAAATATGACAATCACAATAGCGTTTGAAAGTTCTTGGAAACAGGCTTTTGATGAAATGCATATACGGTGGATAGCACTACTAACCACCTTTACACTGCACAAGGCCTGTCTAGGTACCCCACCCACTCACTTTAGCAAGTCCAGAGACGCTAACCAAAAAATTTCAACCGATCAAAATAAAATGTGTACCAAATTATTCCTTGTGTTCTAACTAAGAAAATGAATACCCACAACATATGTTTATTTTGTCTATGAGCAGAGATATTGGCGTTTTTATGTTGGGAACGCTGGAAATATGTTCCAAAAGCTGCCATTTTGGTAACAAAAAGCTAAAAAGTAAAAATCATACCGCCCGGTCTCCAGCACATTTAATACTTTCATGACCCGTCAATATATATAAAATTCATATGCACACAATATATAAAATGTGCTGGCGGCCGGGCTCATATATTTTGAAAGGTGCAAAGGCTACCAAATTCGTCTTTTTTGTCAAAATCCGCAGGGGGTATGGATATGTTTAAGATAAAAACACAAATATTTTATGCAATAACTGGTTAAGCTTGTGTTTGCTTTTACTTTCTAGGTTGGAACTTTCCTATGTATACATTTTTATTATTGAAATAGAACTTTTGAAAATAGAATTTTCTGGGGGCCAAATATGGGCATTATCATACCAGGTCCTTTCTAATTTTCTGCGATTTAAATGGAACAATGTAAGAGTACATGTAGATCTCCTATTGGAAGTATTTCGTCATCAAGAGAAGTAAACAGGAAGCCATAAAGGTTCTGTCCGTTTGTAAGAAACAAATAAATGCAAATTTGCCCCCCCCCCCGGCCCCCACCCCAAATGTATTGTTTGCGCATAATTTTTGCAAATGTTAAAGTCACATACATGACTGCTAATTCAAGCCACACACACAATGTGTTGCGAATGCTGGGACTCATAGGCTTTGTCACCCCGCAAAATGTTATATAAACGCAAATGATATAACATTTGTAGCAGCGCAAATTTTATAACTTTATAAAATTTTGCGTCGAATCACAATACTAATAAAAACGCGAATGACATGGCTTTCCTATCTTATCGCCCTCACCATATGTGCTTGTGACTTTTTAGGTACATGTATTTAGCCTTAACCGGGCATTTTACGAATGTTTTAGAGTCGTGTTTAGCTAAACGAATAAAATGACGTCTCTGCATTGTAAAACCTCGGTTAGAATTCCACAGCAGATGTTGTCCCTACTTTTAAGTTAAGTGTTCATGAGGGAGAAACCATTTCTCGCCATACGAGTTTAAGCTTTCCAATATGTAGATCTTAAAGATTCGTGTATCTGGGGATCGTGCTACTGTCGGCGTAAATACCTTATAGCCAATAATTGAGCCGCGACACGACAAAACCAACAAAGTGGCATGTGCACCCAGCGAAACCTCAGATCAGTCGGAGCATCCACCGAGTCTGATCAGAATCTTCACTGTCCGTATGGAGCTAGCATAGATCCTAAGCTATCCTATAAGCGCACTGCGAGGACTCTGATCAGATTGGGTATTAACCGCATGGGCCGATCTGAGTGACAGCTGGGCGCACATGCCACTTTGTTGGTTTTCTCGTGTCGCGGCTCATATACCTTTGTCCCAATACTTAGGAAATTATGGTACTGTCGGCATCGTGCTACAAGCTATGATACTGTCGGCGTAAACACCTGTTGCTCAGATACTTGTGTCCGAATATTGAGGATCCTATTTACATTCAAACCTGTCTTAAGCAAGCGCCAAAGAGAATGACCTTAACTGCTAGATAAAGGCAGGTGCTTGTTTAATACAGACCAATTTACACTGACACTGCGGCATTGGAATATGAGATTTTGCCCTTTAAATGCAGGTTTTTGCTTATTAGAGATGCCTATAAGACAAGTTTGCCTGTATACGGCATGGAACTGATGCTTTGAAACTTTCACTATCTTAATTACTGAAGAATTGCGATACTTATTCATTAAATACAATATTGATATGAGATAATAACCTGGATTGCAGAAATTTTACAACAATTTTATAGAAGATAAAGTTTAGCGGGACCAACGCGGTGGCGATCAATACCCTATAAATTCTAAGAATTGGGGCAGATTTGTCTGAGCAAACAGTGCTGGCCCTGCTCAGACTGCTCTTCAAGAGCAGTCTGATCAGGGTCAACACTATTTGCCATTCCAGATGTACAATTTATATCACTTAGATGCATAGCTTCATTGCAAAACTAAATTGTTTCAGTACCGTAATAATTTCAGCTGTCCCAATTTTTAGGAATTTGACAGAAACCACGAACCATAGTAGTGCTGTAAAATCTCAGGAATGCCATAAGAGAAATAATGTATTTTCTGGTACTTTTATTAAATACTGCATCTTTATATCTTCATCAAGGCAAACTGTTGTGCAGTGTTTACTTGGAATTTGTGTCACACTCTATTGATTACGATGGCCAAATTGGCTCACGTTTCATTTCCATACTATTTCACCATTCCGAATTCCGAATTCTGAATTCTAAATTCCGAATTCCGAAATTCGTAGAACATACTAAACGCTTGATAATGATTACTCTTAACATTTTGTCAAACCTCTGCATGATATGGATGATTGCTTAAATATGAGCGGCGACACGAGAACACCAACAAAGTAGTTGTTCGCCCAGCGCAGACAGATCAGCCTGGGAATGCGCCCATTCTGATCAAACTCTTCGCCAGGCACTTACAGGGAAACTATGGGTCTAAGGTACCTCCATGCGGATCGCGAAGACTGATCTGAAACTCCACTGGGCGCACATGCCGCTTTGTTGGTTTTGTCGTGTCGCGGCTCATATGATGCTAATTCTTAAATGTGACTTAGACTAGAGAGAGAGAGACAGAGACAGACAGAGAGAGAGACAGACAGACAGGCAGACAGGCAGACAGACAGATAGACAGAGACAGAGAGAGACTCTCTGTCCTAGCACAATCCACAGTTTTGGAAGCGGTCCTTTCAGTATGTGACTTTGCTTGAGTACCGGGATTAATCAGATCAGCCTGCGCATCTTCACAATCTAATCAGAGTCTTCCCTTTTCGCATACATATCTGAATTCCGAATTCTGAATTCCGAATTCCGAATTCTGAATTCCGAATTCTGAATTCCGAATTCCGAATTCCGAAATTCGTAGAACATACTAAACGCTTGATAAAGGTTTGACGATATGAAATAAGTAAGAATAATCAAGCGTCCAGTTTGTTCTACGAATTTCGGAATTCGGAATTGTGAAATAGTATGTAAATGAAAAATGAGCCAATTGGGCCATCGTAATTTATGATGTTTATTTATTATAATGGCCAGTACACTTTCAGGGGAAGCAACTTTGTAATTGTCATTTTTGCTCCCATTTTGTAAAAGGGGATCAAGTTTTGAATTCAGGAAATGACCTGGCGCGAAATGAACCATTGCTCCGCCCCTCCATATAAATCCAGAACAAACAAACACACGTGTTACAGTATTTCGTATGGGATCCAAAGCACGTGTGTTTGTTTGTCCAAGGTTTGTGTTACCGTTATGTCATTTTCACTGGTCAGTCATCATAATTGTCAATTTTCGCGTACGTTTATTTGCAATACTTTATGGCATCAAACAGGAGGTCACAAAAGATGTCCTTTTTTCAACAAAATGATGGGAAATCATTGAGGTGCACCCATACACCTTAATTCTTCTTAATTGCTGTCTTTCTTTCTTCTGTCCGATGTTCATATTCTGCTTAGTTTCAAGTGATTCTAGATGCCGTTTATCATAATTACATGTTATTCAAGAGTTTGAAGCAATAACTTACAGTCAACTTTCGATATCTCGAACATTAATATCTCAAAGTGCCCTTTTTATCAAAGAATATAGTTTGGACACGTTTCTATTTTTCTCTGCGTTTCAACTCATGTTATCTTAAACTGCTGATATCGTAAAGTAAATTTTCTGGAACCAGAAAATTTACTTTGAGATATCAGTAGTTTGGGATTGAATTCGACTTTGAGATATCGAGAGTTGACTATAATATACTGCACAGATATTCCTGTTCTTGATCTAAATTTCGACCTGTTTAACAACCCTATAGATATTGTTGCTAGTCTAAATCACAGAACGATGTTCCTCAGGCGGCTGAAGAGAGTCCGGCTAATTATTGGACAACTAATAGGAGAAAACGCGGTGACGTCATCGATAAGGATTGCAAGGGTATTCCCCAGGCTGGTTGGCAAGAAGTCGATAGTCACTCAGGCGATATTGAACGTAAAGGGGTCGATGTGAAAATATGCATTTGATCGTGTCTTGTATTTTGCGCATTATGATGCATGTTTTTTTATATTTAATGATAACGCTGAGAAGAGTGAGTATCTAAATGTGAAATATTGTTTTATTGTCACTCATTATACATTTTTTAAATTGGTTCCACATGATCAAGTGCTTTGAGATGTACGTTTGATCATGGATGCTTGAATAAAAAATATTTGTGTCTATACATTTTCTGAACTTAAACCGGTTGTTTATTGTTTGTAAGTGAATGTACGCGGTATTCAGCGGGTGTTTTGATAAGGGATGTCTTTAATTATCACATTTCAAAGTAGGCCGCCGTTATCCAATTGTGACAATTTCAGATTCAATAAACAAACTGTGTTGGCGGTGCAGCTAATTTACACATCAAATAAAACTCGATTATTACAATTAATTGATATTAATATATTTTCCCCTTCATATAATATCACGGGCAAACAATCAGAGAGACAGAAAGAGAGAGAGAGAGAGAATTGTTGTTTAGATGTCATGAGCTCGGACTAAATATGTGGTAAATACTGATAGCCATTTCAAAACATTGTCGTCTTCTGTGATATTAGTAAGGCTTTTGACCGCGTTTGGCATGCTGGTCTTCTGCACAAACTCAAAGCTTCTGGCGTTTCCGGTACTCTTCTTGAATGGTTCAAAAATTATTTGTCCGAAAGGAGGCAGCGAGTTGTTCTTCCAGGAGCTACTTCTGATTGGGTATACATTAAAGCTGGTGTCCCGCAGGGTTCCATCTTAGGTCCTCTTCTTTTCTTGATCTTTATTAATGACATTGTTAACGATATTGGCTCTAACATTCGTCTCTTTGCAGACGATACCAGTCTGTATATGATAGTAGATAATCCGCAGTCATCCGCTGAAACTCTAAATGCAGACCTTGAAAAGGTCTCAGCCTGGGCTAAGACTTGGTTAGTTTCTTTCAATCCTCTAAACACAGAATCTCTCATTATCACTCGTAAGATTCACAAACCTATACATCCTCCGATATATATGCAGAATCAACAGATCCAAGAAGTTACTTCGCATAAACACTTGGGGCTCTACTTATCTAATGATTGCTCGTGGCACGAGCACATAACTTATATCAAAGACAAAGCGTGGGGTAGGATCAATGTTATGAGAAAGCTTAAATTTAAGTTAGATAGAAAATCACTAGAAACTATCTACACCGCATTTATAAGACCTTTATTGGAATACGGTAATATAGCCTGGGACAACTGCACCCAGTACGAGAAACAAGAGCTTGAAAAAATCCAGACTGAAGCAGCCAGAATTGTGACAGGCACAACGAAACTTGTCTCTTTACGCTCTCTGTATGATGAAACCAAGTGGGATTCACTAGAAAAAAGACGTAACGATCACAAGCTTCTTCAAGATGGTTAACAGTCTGACTCCTTTATATCTTTCCTCGTTAATTCCTCCAACTGTCAATAGTCTTTCCCGATACAATCTACGTAACTCAGACAACTTACAAACTATCGACTGTCGTACCAATCAATATTTTCAGTCTTTCCTACCATCCACTGTAAGGGCATGGAATAACCTTCCTCCGGAGGCCAAACAAATGGACTCTCTGAATTCTTTCAAAAACTTTCTTAATAGGGATAAATCTTACGTTCCCAAGTATTACTACTTCGGAAAGAGACAGCTCCAGATTTTACATACACGCCTTCGAACAAATTGCAGTTCCTTGAATAACGATATATACCTGATAAACATCACTGATTCTCCACTTTGTCGATGCGGAAGTATTGAAAATACTTATCATTTCTTTTTTCAGTGTCGTTACTACACTCCTCAAAGAGCTGTGCTTTTTGATGCAATTTCTGAACACTGTGAAATAACCCTACACCTTCTTCTGTTTGGGGATGCTTCTTTGTCTCAGGAAACCAATAAAATTATCTTTGACCAAGTGCAAAAGTAAATCGTGGATACAAAGCGATTTTAGCGGTCCTTGTGGACGAACATGGTACCTTTGCACCACAAAATTGCCACTACTTTCCCATAGCTTTGCTTTTCCATAGCTTTTCTCCTCTTTACCTTTTTACCCCGTCATTTCTTACTTGTAAGTACAGTATCACATATTTGATTCTTATCTACCTAGTGAATAATTCACTACTTTACTTATTTGATCTGTGAGAATTTTGTACGTGACATGCGTCAAATTTGGCAAATAATTTGTTTCACAGTTTATAAGTCATTTTGTCGACATTCTTTTAGCTGTTTGTTGTGTGCATCCTTTCTCCCCGGTAGGTCTCTTTTTGTAATGTCATTTATGTGACGAGTTTCCTCCATGCTTTCTTTTTGAGATTGACCAGCAGCTCGAAGCGTATTGTGGCTGCTGGCCCTCCCTCTTTGAAAGGAGACAGGGGCATCGGTCATGATGCACTTCTGGAGGTGGTAAATAATATCCATCAATTCAAAATGTAACAGGAGAGCAAGGGGTGAAATTTCTCTCTTTTCCATGTAATTGTCTTCATTCTAATATTTCATACATGTATGTTTTTCATTTTCTTTCTTCCTGAAACATATTCTATTTTACAAATAATCTGTTGACTGGCTATTTCACTATGTTGATTATTACAAACTTTGTACGCTCATAGTTGATAGATTTTTCGCAACTATATGTTTACCAGATCGAATTTAAAGGAGAAGAACTATATAAGCATTTTGCTTCCGTTCGTATCCTTATATAGATATTAATACAATATATGTTGTACATAGATTTTTCGAAATAAAAATATGTTTAAACCAAAACATTAAAGCTTCTAGCTTCTGTTTGATATTATCCTTTACCATTTTATAATCGCAAGCATGAATTTTAATTTATTTACTCATTTATTTCTTAAATGTTTTTGTCCCTAGAGCAGATCATGATTTTTTTTGTTAAGTTTGCTTTAGTTCTCATTAGTTTCTATATTTTATTGTGTATTTCATTTCCTATTACCCCTGTTATATTTCAAATCTCCTTGATCGTCGAAAAAGGTTAAAATATTGTTATTCAGTACTTCAGATTTATTTCTATATAATTTAATTATTTCTTTTTCAGTCGAAGTAGTTCAGAGAAACAGTCCGGTTCCGGACCGAGTAGTTAAATAAATTTAAGTAATTAAATACGGACCGAATAATTACATAAAATTAACTAATTGAATAACTCTCTTTTTTTCGCGAGACAAGCGATTATGACAATATTCGCAAAGGTTTCATCGGTTGCTATTTATTTGAAGCCTTTCAAAGTATATTTCACGCACTTTCAGCGGTTAATTTTCAGCAAATTTCATATTAGACCACTGTCTGTCGCTATCTTTTGCCAACCAATGTTCCCACGTGATCATCCGATGACGTCACTACGGGGATTCCCGTTATCTCCTATAGTTAGGTTCGGCCTCAGTCGCTCATATTTTAATTTGTTGCACATTTATCAGTATTCACTGTATAGCGACCCCACTGGAATGGCCTCATAGTAATAATTTCATAGTAATCGGTTGTACAACCGGAAATTCTTTTCAATTCTCGTAAGTTCTCAGGTAACATGATCAATGCCCTTTAACCCAGTTTTATTGTAATATGACATCATTTTGTTCGTCTTATTTGCATATCTCTTACATTAGTTGTATAATTGCTTTTAAATTGTGTCGGAATCGCATAACTCAGTTTTACGTCCTGGTTCCAGGAAAATCGCATTCCAGGAACAAAAACAAAATCAGTAGAGACACATTTCAACGCCACCAAGAGACCAAACTTGTAACACAACATTGAATCAATACAGCATGATTCAACTTTGATTCAGCTTCAACATGTTGAATAAAAATGATTCAATGTTGATTCCTAGTGGAATGTAAGGTTGAATCAATGCTGATTTGACTTTGTGTATAATGATTTAACGTTTAAATCAACGTAATTTGATTGAATCACCTTTAATTCAATGTTGATTTAATGAGCGACTTTTTGGTCAAGATATTATACGCTTTGACCGAAGACGCATAAACTGCAAACCTTTCTAAAACCGATTAGAAAAATCGCACTTGCGGCACATGTTGGTAAAATACGTACAAGGGTTGATCCAGAAGTAATGTCACTGCGTCCATTGCGCGCTTATTTATCGTAGCATTATTACAAAAATTATATCACGCTACACTGTAATTCAATTCTGATTTACAGATTAAATATAAAGTTGAAATCTTTTCCCGTTCTGATTATATAGCCGTTAAAAGTATGCCACCTACGCTATCGCGCCGCACGTTATAATAACGTTAATTACATGAACATAAATTTCAAAGGCAATCACAAATCAGAATCAAAATAAACGCGCCAAATCGGATGAAAATTTGGTACGATGACGAAATATATTTCTGCCGCCCACTGATAAAATTTTATATCGTCAATGCAGTTTGAACTTCGCTAGCTAGTGCTAATGTTTGTTACTGACTAAAGTAAAAATGTTTATTTCTGACAAACGCGCGTCAGCGGATATAAATGCGGTTTTGCCTCATATTTGGAATATGTGACCATTAGAGACTGTAGAGCTGTTTAATCAGACATGTGATATAAGAGTTATTACGAGGCTTGAGTAAAGGTGCAATCAGCGCGATACGGATGCAGATGAGTCGCTAGAGATTGGTCCGAAAACCGGAAGACCTTTATGTACAATGTCAATCAATAACGTTACTCTTGTTTGGACCCCATATGTGAATATCGATGTTCTGCAATTTTAAATATTGTGTAAATTCTTAAACTTGAGCTGCAGGGCTGTTCAAGTAATATTAAAAGATGAGATAAACATGGGTGAACAGACACTAGTGCTTTACTGGAACGAATATGCTATTTTGGACATGACACAATATCGAAACTTCGTCTGCTGCGTCAACGACGTCACTGACGTGCGGCGCGTTTTGTTACCATGCCTTCTGTCTCTCTCGCTATCTCAGTTACTGTGCACTATATTTTTATGACATTTTCAGACCATAATGCAAACAGATTAAGGTACTTGGATGCGAAATTTTGTTGCTGTCTTTTCATTCTACACTATTTTATAGCTGCAGTGACATTACTTCTGGATCAACCCTCGTACATGTACTTTATAGTATGCATAACCGGGCATTTAACTCAGGTGTAGTAAACTTTTACTCTTCTCAATAGTATCTACTGCATGCTATAACAGTAGACTATACCGCAGTTAATAAATCACAGGGTATAATCGATTCCGCTAATTTTCGCTTCCTGCAGAGACTGTCCGTCATATTTGGCTTCCACCGAGACTTTCCGCGGAGTCTTGCTTCCCGCAGAGACTACTGTCCTCGAATAATGTCTTCCTGCCGAGACTATCCGCGTGACTCTGCTTCCTGCCGAGAGCCTCGGCAGGAAGCAGAGTCACGCGGACAGTCTCTGCAGGAAGCCATTTATCATGTACAGAAGTCTCGGCAGGAAGCAAGAGTCGCGGACAGTCTCGGCGGAAGCCAAATATGATGTACAGTCTCTGCAGGAAGCGAAAATTAGCGGAATCGATTATACCCTGTGTAAATGCATACCTAATAAACAGACAAAATCAAAACTGACATAAGTTTTGTTCAGCTGAAAGAAAAGCAAGCACAAAATATAATGAGTGAAGCTTATATCAAAATCAGATCAGTATAAAGAATATGGAGGCTCGAAGTGATTCTTGGAATTCCGTCATCCGTAACATTCAATCTACAGCATTTTGCAACAATATAACATAATGTTCAGTACAATTGTGAGCCGCTTCGAGACAAAAACGTTCTTCAGACAAATATAAACTTTACATGTCCCGTTTAGCCTTCTGCAATCTGACAACAAGGGCATGCGAAGTTCGTATAGACAAGTATTTGACGCTCTCAATTACACAGAAATAAATTAGAAATGCCTGGACTCAGACATGCTGCATGTTCAGAAGTTATTCTGAACAATTTAAATATACCCATATTCAAGCTTTGTCGCTACCCGGCCTATTTAATAGTGCAATCGTTCTGTGTTCACGTGTTGCTGTTGCTTTTGTTTTCCAGCAGCGGCGAAGATCAATCATTGATCATGCGCATGCTCATAAACTACTTTCCATAATCTAACCTTTCTTCCTGAATGTCTATATAATTATCCTGACGCTTAATTTACTTCGATTTATAGCCAGGTAAATTGATCTACGCCATAGGTAGCATGATTATCCAAAATGTTGGGCAGAAGTATCTCAGCAGACAGTGTAGACCCTGATCAGACTGCTCCTCAGTCTGATCAGGGTCTGCACTGTTTGCTATCTCCCTAGCAACAGTTGCCATAGCAACGGATTCTAAAAATAAACTATTCAAAGGTACATGATATTTCGAGTAGCAAATAGAGGTGCTAAAATATATTGACAAAACACGGTATATTGTCCTCTATCCTGGGACAGTTGTATCGCTCCAGCTCGTCATTGATTTCTGGGCAAGAAAACATGCTGTTACAGTATTCGCTTTGTTAAGCGCGCATGCTCTGACAAGCGCACAGTACGGGACTATCTCAAAGGTACTTTCCTGCCTAATTTGCTCGTTAAAGCCTCATTCACCCCTCCCTATCCCCACTCCTTGCAACTGATCTTTGTATTTTGGATAATGGTTTGATGTAAAGCTTCGCGTAACAACTTTACAGATCAGCTGGAAGGTTTTTTGTTGCCTTTGTAGGTGGACTGGTCGTACTTGAGCTATTTTGTATGCCTAATATATACTGACACAAACAAAAAACGTCCGCTTTACAATTGAGTCTGTGAATTCCAAATGTACATAGACATTTCATTCAAATGTAACGTTGCAATAACGTCAATTATTCAGCAATGGTGTGCGCTGAACAAAAATCCATTCGATGATCACCGGCGCCAATGACAATATGGCAAGCGCCAGTTCCCAAATTCCGAAAGTCACAAAATCAGTATCGCGCGTGTTCTTCATGTTTTAACCATCGCAGCACATCCCAGCATCACTAAGCAGACACGCTGTTGAGATTGAATGGGTGCTAGATGCACTTCTGATCTTCACGACCACTGGCATAAATCTGTCACGTAAAGTGACGTTACAAAACGGCGATCACGACCGTGCGTAGATACACGCAGACATTGCCTTGTTGGTCCATCTGTTTTGAAATCAGTGGCATTGGACTACTTCAAAATTCATTTTAGCCATCTATAGCATTGGAGTCAGCATCATTCAGCATCGCTAAAAGTTGGTTACTAAATTTCCTGATTTCTTTACTGTAAGGGGTGGGTTAATAAAACCGGGATTTAGTGAACCGGGATTTCACGTTTCAGCTTCATTTTTCATTTTCTGATGCATGTTGTCATTATCGTACACAAGTATAGTCAAATAAATCAAAAGTAGTGTCAAACTGATGAACGGTTATGGAGATATGGAAGTTCTAATATCGTTATTATTTTAATTAAAAGGGAGATAATTTCATAAATCGAAGACTTTGGGCTGCTTTCTCGTTCATTTAATAAGCTGTTTTTGTTTTTAAAAGTTGATTTTTCGTTTTACGACGTTTCTGACCCTCGTTTAACGCTTTACATTTCAGATGAAGAAAATGATGCTTACCGCGAAGAAACAAAAAGAAATAAAATGAGCCGCAACATGAGAAAACCAACAAAGTGGTTGTGCGCCCAGCGCCGACACAGACCAGTCTGGACATCAGCCTAATCCGCTCAGACTTTTCGCTAAACGCTTAAATGGTAGCTAAGGGATTAAGCTACATCCATGCAGACAGCGAAGACTCTGATCAGACTGGGCAGATGCCCAGGCTGATCTGAGTCTGCGCTGGGCGCACAACCACTTTGTTGGTTTTCTCATGTTGCGGCTCATTTTATTTCTTTTTGTTTCTTCGCGGTAAGCGGTGGTTGTTGTTTTAGAATATAGTAAACATATCATATCATCTCCATTTATGTGGCTCAGTTTTGGAAATAGACTCTGAGCCGTCCTAAAAATAGCGATGCAAAACATCTTTTGGGTAGAATAATCTAAAAAGCTGCTTTTTCCATCTTCTCACTAAGTTTTAGCCCCCTTATCTCCTCCCCTCTTCCTAAAACTTTCATACAGACGTGATCTTTATACAAATGTAGTATATCCATTTTTGCTGCACATATTACTCTCAAATTCATGTTTTATATACTTGTCACTGCTCTGCTGTCCTATTACCTGATCTAGTTTTTGATCCTTCTAAACTCCGTTCATTAATTCTGAAACTGGGGTTTTCGCTGCTCATACTTTTATAATCTAATCAATCCACGTAAGACTGTGCATAGTGATAAAGCTCGACTTCCGCCGATTTCTCATATAGGTCTAATGTATCTTAGCCTGGTGCCTAATGCTGCAGTTACATGCACGAAACAGCAAATTTCAAAAACCTGTCCGCAAACTAAGACCATTTGATGATAATTGACAGCCTAAAGTCATACATATTCAGATACATTCCACGTGGATATCACGCTGGTCATTTGGGTAATAACTGTTGTCCCTCCAACAAAGTCACAGGAATAAAAAAAATAAGCGTTTTGAAGTTCGGCTACTTTTTAAGACAGAAAAAAAAAATCAAGTTACTACATGAGCTACATTTTTCAGTTTGACAACTCTGGATTTAAGGATTGAAAATCAGACCCAGTGTCATATTTTCTCAGGAAAGTACCAAAAGTAGTATACATATAAGCAACGGGACAGTTGTGTTATCCGACTCAGAAGCGAACGCCAGACCCATAAACGTCCGGGCTGCATTTATCTATTCTTCCTTTCTATCATTTTCTCATGGTGACGTTTCATGCGGCATGTGGCATAATGTATCTGCGAACAGAAAAATCTCAAGCCAGTCAGCTAGAGACTCTGTTTTGTGCCTCTGTGTCTACACAACCACCCATTAGATGTGCGAAAAGAAAAGCTCATAGCAGCTTTCGCGTACATATATGGAACGAAATATCGCATGCATGCACGCGTTCGGGTCCACCTTTGTACGCCAGTGTCTATGAATACAATTTCTTGGAAGTAAAACATTTGCACGCTTGTGAAAAGGTACACTTGTATTGTACGGTCAGGGAAGACTCAGACCGTGCAGTCATATCAGAGTCTACATTTTTGCATAAACATTCTTGAATGATATAAAAATGAACAGCATGTACAGGTGAATATTAACAGTATGAACATAACCTTAATATCATTTTCAATGACGCAAATCAAATATATCATGTCACTCGCGAAAAAGTAACCTCTTACATGTGTCTTAAGCTTTTCACTTAAACTCTGTACTGTGGGGTTGACCTCGCGTTCCGGTTGACTCTGATCAGACTGCATCCTGTTTGCGCAAATGATGAAGTATTCACATTAAGGTCTTCCTTGCGTATATATATGTTCGTGTCGGGGGGAGAGTGGTCGGAGTGGTGGACGAATCGAGGGAATAGCTTCTTGAAAAGAAGTGGGGGCGGGGAGATGTAGGCTGTGTGTCTACAGACTAGGGTGGTGGTTTGGGTGGTAGATTGAATAAGGAGGTGTGTGTTTGGGAAGGGGTCATGTCGAGGGGTGGGAGTCTGGATGGTAGACTTATTCAGCGGAGATGGTTGTAGGTAGTGTGGGGGAGATTGTTTTATTGGTCTTTAAAGTGGGGGTGGACGGGGGTAAGAAGGAGAAATAGACTGATTAAGGGGAGCTGTAATAAGTTTGAGAGGTATACGGTTTGGTCTTTGTATTTAAGTTTTAACGCAACATTGGTAATAAATGTTTTGGAACTTTAGAACTTTACTACATACTGCGGAAAGCTGAAATAATTGCGTTAAAATAACGCCAATGAACACCATTACGTCGCACTGACGCCGTTACGACGTCATTTAGACGTTGTTTGCAGGTGGCGATACTATGTTGAAACACAGAAAACCTTGTCCAGTGTGAATTTATGCGGTGCAATCAATTTCAAATTGAGGTAAAATTATCTGGATGACAAGCTTGTTGTCATGCTGACTGATTTCGCACGCGCAGAGCATGTGTTAGAATACTAACCCCACCCGTATACAAAACTATTTATAGCGACCACTTTATATGGTATTAAAAGGCGTTTCCAACCTGTCCGATGGACTTAGTCTTGAGTTGAAAATCTGTAATTTGCAGTTTTGTGCAGGTTAGCCCAGCATCCTACGAAGGACAGATTCATAGGGCACATTGATGAGAAATCGGCGGAAGTCTAGCATTATCACTATGCACAGTCTTACCTGGATTTGTTATATTATGAAAGTATGAGCAGCAAAAAACCCAGTTTCAGAATTAATGAACGGAGTTTAATAGTATTTTTGCGTGTGTGTAGATGTATTTGTACCTTCGTAGATTTACTTTTTTATTTTATTTTTCATTTATCTATTTTTCATCTTTATCTCATTTTTGAAATTTCATGTGGTTGCATTGTAGCTACGTCATCTTTGTTGTGTATTTCAATTTTAAAGTCTCCAAAGTCTTGGTCAGTATTACCGAGGTAAAGACATCTAAACAAATTCGTTATGAAATGCCCTTAAACCTTCACGTTAGGTGGTAAAATGTAGGTAAATGTGCATATATTAAATCATAAATCATACAACTGCTTAAAAGAGGTGGGGACAAATTTCGAAAATGACAAATTGCTCCACAAAATGCGTTTTCCCTTTCTGGGTCTCCGGGCGATGCAATATAAACAAACGCAGGGCGATGAGTGTGACTCCATGCCTGTATATTGTATTTTAACCGTTTTATTCAAGAGTTGCCAACTAAAATGACTCAAATCGTGTTTAAACCCTTTTTATGTGATACTCGGGGATGTTTTATAAGTTTAAATTGGGCTAATCGCAGTCATTTGAAATGACGAAACTGTACTGAGAAGCTTGCAGCGATACCTCACGCTAAAAGTTGTCATGTATTTCTTTACCACTGATAGAGCAATGTGGCCTTCATGAAGCATTCAAACTGTTTAAATTAATTCATGTATACTATAATCATTCATTATGACTTATCAATTCATATAATAGCATACCAGGTAAATATTTCTTATAATAGAAAAGAATACTCAAACAAGTAGCCCAAAGGGCAACAATTGCTCACCTGAGAGACATTGTAAACCTATAGGGATATTTAAGATGCTCAAGGGCAGCTAACTCCACAGTCAGTGGTCCAATCAGGCTGAAAATTAAACTCATCCAAAACATTATGTATGCCCTCATTATGCAAGTTTAAAAAGTATGCGATCAAGAGCACAATAGACAGAGCTGTCAAGGGCAGCTAACTTCGTAGTGGTTGCCCTGATCTGGCCAAAATTTGAACTTGTTTAAGATATTATGCATTTCCTCATTATCTGCAAGTTTGAAAAGGATCGGATAAGTAGAAACCAAGAAAAAGTGGCGACACTGATTTTTTTGGATGCTCAGGGCAGGTACTCCATAGTCAGTGGTGGGATCTAGCCGAAATGCTAACTAATCGAAGCTTTTATGCATATCCTCATTACCTGCAAGTATGAAGAGGATCCGATGAAAAATGAAAATGTGATGACGTTGTTTATTCCATTATAAGACTATGGGATTTTTTTCAAACGCTCAAGGGCAGCTAACTCCGTAGTCTGTGCTCGAATCCCGCCAAATTTCGAACTCATCCAAGCTCTTATGTATGTCATCATTACCTGCAAGTATGATAAGTATCTAAAAAAAAACCTTGATTGCAGCACCCTGAAAGTCAAACTTGCTCGAGATATTGTCATGCCCTACATTTGTGTGAATTTATTTTAAAATCCGTTGAGAAATGTAGGTGCTAGAGCGATGACAAAGTTTTTCTAAAAATAGCCACAGTGACCTTGACCTTGGGCACAGCATCCTGAAAGTCGAAATTGCTTGAGATATTGTCATACCCTACATTTGTGTCAAGTAATTTCAAAATCCATGGAGAAATGAAGGTGCTAGGGGGATGACAAAGTTTTTCTAAAAATAGCCACAGTGACCTTGGCCTTGGGCACAGCACCCTGAAAGTCGAACTTGCTCGAGATATTGTCATGCCCTACATATGTGTGAATTTATTTTAAAATCCATTGAGAAATATAGGTGCTAGAGCGCTGACAAAGTTTTTCTAAAAATAGTCACAGTGACCTTGACCTTGGGCGCAGCACCCTTGAAGTCGAACTTGTTTGAGATATTGTCATGCCCATGCCCTACATTTGTGTGAAGTTGATTTAAAATCCGTTGAGAAATGTAGGCCCTAGAGTGATGACCAAGTTTTTCTAAAAATAGCCACAGTGACCTTGACATTGGGTGCAGCACCCTGAAAGTCAAATTTGCTCGAGATATTGTCATGCCCTACATTTGTGTGAAGTTATTTTAAAATCTCCTGAGAAATGTAGGTGCTAGAGCGATGACAAAGTTTTTCTAAAAATAGCCACAGTGACCTTGACCTTGGGCGCAGCATCCTGAAAGTCAAACTTGCTTGAGATATTGTCATGCCCTACATTTGTGTGAAGTTATTTTAAAATCTGCTGAGAAATGTAGGTGCTAGAGCGCTGACAAAGTTTTTCTAAAAATAGCAACAGTGACCTTGACCTTGGGCGCAGCATCCTGAAAGTTGAACTTGCTCGAGATATTGTCATGCCTTACATTTGTGTGAAGTTATTTTAAAATCCGTTGAGAAATGTAGGCAATAGAGCGATGACAAAGTTTTTCTAAAAATATATGATGACGTTGTTTTCTCCATTATAACACTATTTCAAACGCTCAAGGGCAGCTAACTCCGTAGTCTGTGCTCGAATCCGGCCAAATTCGAACTCATCCAAGCTCTTATGTATGTCATCATTACCTGCAAGTATGATAAGGATCTAAGCAAAACCATTATAACCCTACGGGGGCTATCTGTTGCCATGGAAACCAGAGTTCTGTGCTGATCGGCACCAAAACCTGATGCAGCCTTTTCCCTACCCCAATAATGCTTCAGATAAAATTTGATTGCGATCGGCCCACCGGTCTCTGAGATATTTATGTTTGAAAGTGTTGACGCACGCACCCACGGACCCACAGACGGACGACGGCTCGACTCCCATCCTATAAGCTCACCTCTGAGCCTTCGGCTCAGGTGAGCTAAACATAAACGCAGTAAGCGAAATGTGGTTGTTCCGAAAGTCCGTATATGCTCGACGGGTGCTTAATTCTATATCAGTATTCATTATTGTGTTGAAAAGCACAAAATGGGATAATACGAAAAGGTTGGTAAAGAACGTAAAAAAACGGGACGAAATATTTTATAATAAGTACATTTGAATATTCACAGATAGCACTTATTAGAATATTTGCTACATGTAACCCTTTATTGCAATTTGGAGTCCAGTACTACACGCGTCTTTGCATACCAAATGTGTGTTTGCCAAACCAGAAAGGGCTTTACCTACTGCAATGTGCTGCATTGACTAAGCTTGCAAGATCAACGATCAGACATCATTATGTCTACAAAATTTCCGATTTTTTTTCCACTCATATTGATCAAAGCTACCGCTTCCCTAAATATTTGGAGAAAAATTCCTGACTAAACAATGCAGATTCATATCAAACTGCTCCTCAAGGAGCAGTCTGATCTGAATATGCGCTGTTCTTCCACAGTTTTGACGCATCAACGAACATTTAGGTCAATGTACTCAAGTTTTAGAATAACTACAGTAATGATATAAGGTGCACCTATATTTTGACTCATCGCGGTAGTTCCTTTTTATGTCTGTCTGGATGTATGTAGAATAGCCCTGCAGGGAATTTCAACCGGTTTATTGCTAATTGGATTTTACAGTTTTTCGATTTAAAACTGTTGTATTCTCCGAGAAAAGTCTAAAATAGTAATACTGTCCCACGCAGATATACCATATGTTGGACTTGTCAGAGAGACGTCAACTTAAGAAATGTTCGGCGCCGATGAATAGAGACTTGTCATGTTCTAATACCGTTTTCAAAGGATAAGTTCACTGTCTCACAAGGATGTTCCTTCCTTCATTTATGGTTCTTCTTACTGTTCAGGATGGCACCGGGTCGTCGTTACATTAAATATTGACCCCGTTGGAAAATGCCCTTACGGGTGCACTTTTCGATAGTGGAAAATTATCATTCACTTTTCAATGGGGTCATTCCTCAACACACTGTTATGCTTTCTAATGAAGTAGTGTCAACGTTTAAGGCGACGAAATCCTATTAAGACAGTCACAAAAAAATAGAATCTTTTGCTCGTCGTCATGTCAGATTTCATTTCTGAAACCCGTAAGATCTTTATGGTTTTGACACATTCAGTGGTATGTTTTAGTTCTGATGATTCTGGACGTGTAGTTCAATATCATTGGCGCAAACATATTTCGAAGACCGAAGAGCGCAAGAGATACATACATTTTTGTAACATGGTCGGTCATATGCAGATACGTGCGTAAACCAGGTTTGTCTGCAAACACTCTAGAGTCGCATGCATAAGTAAAAAGCTAACTTTACTTTAGTTCCAGTTATTAAAGCACACAGTATTGTGGATACAGTGTACGAATGTTGTAAATAAGAATAGTAAGAATGACTTTTCAAAATTATTCTTTAAAATTGCAGAACTTTCAAATAGGTTCAGTCTCGCAGCTGGAATATTAAATGATCAAGCTGTATCCAGGAGATGACCACTATAAGCTCCTAGCTTACTGTCAGATCCTGATACTTTACGTTTTACGCTTTACAAGTAAAATGATGCATAAAACATTGTGTAATGTTTAAACCAAGCTGAAGCTGAAATTTTCCACATTTGATAAGAAGCTTGTTTGTGGAACGACCTTTTCTACTTATCAGTATGAATATACTTGTTTATCATATGACGTCGCATCTGAGAGTGTAATAAAGCCATGCATTAAAAACGATAATCCACTTGTGGATTAAATATGCAAATTACGTCGTAACGTTATACGTTGACGTCCATTAAAACGTCGCGTTTTCTAATGGCGAAATCGTGACGTTTTAGTGCAAATTTTGCTAATAAAATGCGATTTTAGTGTCATATGATAAATAAAATCTTGCATTCGTGTTCCTGTATTATTGAATTTATTAAACTCGTTGGAGAAAACCGATAAGATGCTCGGCAAAGCCTCGCATCTTATCTTTTTCCCCAACTCGTTTAATAAATTCAATAATACATGAGCACTCATGTAAGATCCTCTGTATAATGAGTTGCAGTAACAGTATTAATATATGAGCTGCTTCGTGAAGAAAATGCCATATTTTGTGCTCATAATACTCCAGACTGACTTCATTTCTAATATTCGTTTTTTGTTGTTTTGTTGTTTTGTTTGGTTTTCTTGTTTTTGTTTTTGCTGTTGTTGTGTGTCTAAATGGTTACCCTTCAAAACACTACTGTTTCAGGCTTTTGTGGGCAGCACAAGTCAAACCAATCGCCCCAAGATGCTATGGATATTCTAATGAACTATAATCAGAGGCCACAAGTTTTGTCTGCTGTCTGTACAAGGCATTTTTTTTTTCTTGTGAGAGGGTGTTACATCCAACCAAAGCCAAAATATGAATCCTTAATTATTCGTCGACGCAAATAATAATGAGCATTAGATTATTCCATGTGCAATGTATATCTTTTTTTAATTTCGCAAAACACATGTAGTGTAGTTTTTTATTTATTTATTTGATATGTGTTTTAAGAACATTTCAGTATATTAAGCAAATTATGAAGCAGAGGTGAGCGAATTTCAGGGCTCTCGAAAAAATACCACACACACACACAAACAAAAAGAACGAGTTTTTTTTTCTTGTGCGCCGAGCGAAGCTCGAACCCACAGCGATGTGAATTAATGTTTGAGAGTCATGCTGAGCGTTCTTATCTACTGGGCCACAGAGGTCATTTATTTGGTAGATTCCCTGCATACAGTTGGTTTGATGATAAAGACAAAGGGACCACATACCACCTTCGTAGAGATGGTCAGTATTATTTTGAAAAATTATGCATAAATATTTTATCTAAGCTGAAAGCCAGAAGAGTACTATATTGAACTTGTAGAACGCCATAATATTTTGAATATGTATTTCCTCTTGGCTGAAAGCTAGGATAGTATTCTTTGTAATGTGACCTTGTTGAACGCCAAAAACGTACTGGATACGACTTTTTATCAGACTGGGAATAAATATTTTATCATCTATTCTAACACAGTGCGCCTATAGAAGCAATGGAAAGTTTCCGTGTTATATTCTGCAACAATTCACTGTCTCGGAGCGGGTGAGTCTAATTGCTGACGTTTTGAGACGTTAGACGGTGTAACGTCTCTTTTTCTTTCTAAAACCGCAATAAAAACGCACATTTACCTTAGATACAGTTAAGAATATAAGCGGGAGCATGAACGCGCCTGGCAGGAAGGTTGGGAGAGTTTGAATAAAAAGAATACTGTTTCAGCGTTTTTAAGCGTTAGAATCGAAATAGTTCAGCTATAGCATTGAATTGTTGAATATTAATTCACTGTTTGTCGGTCAGTTGTAAGTAGATATATCACTTGCGCTCCGCGCTCGTGATATGATCTACTTTACAACTGACCTCCAAACAGTGAATTATTACTCAACAATTCACTGCTAGAGCTGATCTATTTCTTAAGTAACAATATTTTCGTGAATGATTTTTGCATCGTATACATAAAAGTACAATAACTAACAAAATGACTCAAGATAAAAGTGCCCTTAAAAATACAGAACAAAGCAAACGTCACCTAATCACAAAAGAAGCAATTGTATCATTTGCAGAAAAAAAACAGCCTGGATTAAAAATCAAATATTGCCCGGCGAACAATATCATCAGTCAAAATGAAATGCGAAAACAGTTCTGAATTGAGTTTTGTTTACTTCTGAGCGGAAATCCAATAATATTAACTACGTGTACTTGGAAAAAATGATTAGGTATTGTCCCAGGAACTAGATCTGGTAATCAATAGGGATAATATTGAAACTAATTTGTCCCTATAAAAATAATTTGTCTTAAAAGAACCGGTATTACTTTCAACATTACAGCACCATAACCAGATACAACGACTATCTGATAATATTAAAAACAATAATTTACTTTCTGGCCTTGTGCCAAATGTTGCATATGGAATAGCAAACAGTGCAGGCCCTGATCTAACTGCTCCTAAAGGAGCAGTCGGATCAGGGTCTACACATTTGCTGGAGCAATTTTTTTTTTATAATTCTTAGGATAATTACGGTAAGTAGACGAGATAGAATGACACAAATAAGTGCTGGATAATGCAATTGTTTCTCCTCGTCAGCAAGAATATAAAGAGGGTAGATCTGAGAAAAAGAGACACATGCAACAAACGTAGAAAAAATGTGACGTGTATTCAATAAAACCCTGAAAATTTAAAACACTGCGCAGCGTAGTAGCAAGGCACATCTTTATTTTAAAACATATTGTCGCCTATATCGATACCAGACAATCACATACGTAATTATTTTAAATGTACCTTTATGAAATTTAGTCCGACAGATGCCCAAATCTGCAATTATTGTCTTCAATGTCACTAATCCCCAAACCCAAACGTTTGAGAGAAAAAGTGACTAACAAAACTTATTTATTTATTTTGTTTGAATATAGTAGTTTTTAATGACTGATTCATTGTTATCACAAGCGTATTTTGGAAAGTGGCTTTCACAGCTGTGTTCTTCCGCTCAGAAATGAAGTGATCGTTAGGTCATTTCGCTAAAAAAATCTGGAATTGAAAATAAGTTTTGTATGAAGTAAATGAGAACTTATATAACGTATTCTTGTGCAGGTATAATTAATAAGTAGTTTTGTAAAATAAGAAGTATCCAACTAATGACATCAGCGGTCAAAAAATATAACGAATACAAACTGAATATTAAAAATCAATCCGCCAATTACCGTATTAGCCCCCTCTTCAAGCATCCCTCATATTTGATCAAGTAAACAAATTAGCTGCTGCTGAAAAAAAACTGTTTTACATTTGTAAAGTTGCCTAAAACAATATTTCAAGCACGTCAATCATTGCAGAGAATGTAATGTAAAAGAAATTCTGTAGGTTTATCCACTTATCTCGCAAGTGATATACTGGACATCATACGGTAATTGTGTGTTTATCGGTGGCTATTTATAGAATTGCAATACTGTAAACATGGGAGTAGACTTCCTCGTGGTCCATAGGTAATGCGAAATACCGCAAACACTGAGTGCTTTAAAGTCAGTGAAAAGCAGTAACCGTTGTCAGAATTCAAATATTACTTGTATACAAGAGATAGAATTTTTGCAGGTGTATTAAGTGATTTGCGCTAAATGACCGATTTACATTAATAGAGCTGGACCATCAACAACAGGACTGAAGTTTGAAAGGAGCTCTGACAGTTGTAATGTAAATTTGCCTATAAAAATGGGAAAAAATGAACTTTCTGTATACTTCAAAATTTTTATTGAAATGAGTTGCTCTGAACTCCCTACTGTTGGCGCAAAAATAATTTTTCAATTACAGCACACGTAGACATAGATTTTTGGTGTAAAAAGCAAGTTTTCACCATTGAAGGTATGGAAAATAGGAAAAGTTTTATAGTGATGCTTTTCCCCCCGAGCCTCAGCAAGCCACTTTGCATGCGTATTAGTACTGTCAATATACACATTATATATGAGTGGCGAGCTGAGGCACGGGAGGGGGGGAGGGGGAGATAGTCTACAGCTGAAAAACTGAAAAGTGGGCGGGGTATTTAGACCCTCTATGTCTAAAAATAAGGCTAGCATACGTTTTATTTACATATAATAGGATACTATGAGCAGCTATAGTGTTTTACTTCATTTTAAGCATATTTAACAAATAAAATTCATTAAATAAGAAAAAGCGAAAAATATATGTATTTAGGATGACTGAAAATTTCACTTACCCCTCTTGCGAGAATCAGTGAGAGCTAGTATGCAGATGTAATAATTGTTCAAAAGCAATATATAAACCTCTTTATAATGAATAAGTCTACCCGTAAATGCTAAAATTTTCATTTCTGGCTTCCCAAGAAAGCGGCAGTAATTTGTCGAAAAATAGGCAAATTTGCTTGGAAACTGTCAGAGGTCCTTAGTTTGAGCCGATGTAGCATGACTTTATTCTGATAGAATCAGTCATTTCAGGGCCATTGGCCCTTTGATTTATTATGGTGCTTAAAATTATTAGAAACGCAATCTCAATGAAAATATTAGAAAAAAAAATAAAACATTTTTTTTATTCTTTGAGAATCTAATTCAAAATATATAAACAGGGACAATCATATACATGTATTTTAGTATGCAACTTTAATAACAGTAAAATGACTGCTTGTCCATACTCAACCTAAAGAAGCTTTTGAATTTAAACGAAAGCATCGCAAACGACCGCGTGATCATTCGCCACTGCAAATCAATTTCAATCGTCATTTTTTGGTAAAGGGCAGGGGTAAATAACCCCCTTGGAGCAAACGTTTCACCATCTCATGTGGATTTCAGCACTTCTATCATCAGCTGCAAGTTTAAGAAACATCTAGTATCTAAATCCTAATTTTATAAAAAGATATGCATCATTTTACGCATCTATATGGCCCGGAGGCAGGGACATATAATCCACATGGGGTAAATTTTGAGCATGAAAGAAGGCTTGTTTTACTATGTCGACCACTTTCCGTAAATGTCGGAAAATATGGTTTGAACTCTGATTTTATATAGATTTCTTCATAATTTTATACGTCTATATAGCCACGGGGCAGGGGCAGATAATCCCTGACAACAAATTTGTCGTGGTAACACAAAGCTGTTGTTGCTTCGATCATTTTTGTGAAGCTTGACAATGCTATTCCTAATAGCACAGGAACTAGAGACCAAAACCCATTTTTGTACATTTACAACTGTCATGACTCTGTCACTTATTATCGGAATGTGCTCATTAATAACCCCATGCGAGACAGTCTTAGTACAAATGCAAATGCAAAATTTAAAAGAAATCCGTTCATGAATACCTAAGTTAGCGAACGGAAACTGACTGCGGACGGACGGACGGACAGACAGACAGGCGGGCGTACGTATGACGGACGGACGGACAGACACACGGACGGTCAACTTTAAAACATAACACCAGGTCACTAACGTGTGGCGGAGTATATTTTCTAATAATGTTTTGACAAAGTTTTAATGCAGTTTTCCTTGTATCTTGGGCCGGACTCTATTGTTTATTTCCAATAGTTTGTTATGGAATGCAGCGTTTGAATCATTTCCCGCTTAATTCAGAGTAAAAACATAAAAAAAATAATAAAGACATATCTCTGCTCATAGGCTAAGTAAACTACGGAGCCCGGGAGGGGACATAGCAATACCTATACGGATTTTGTTCCTACGAAATACATTCGTTCCCACGCATTACTTTTTCCTTCCCTCAATTTAATATTTCGTTCACTCAAACTAATATTCCGTTCCCACGCTTTACTTTTTCATTCCTTCATTTAAATATTTCGTTCCCTCATGGTAGTATTCCGTTGCAACGCTTTACTTTTTCGTTTCCTCAAAATAGCATTTCGTTCCCTCAAAATAATATTCCGTTCCCACGCTTTACTTTTTCGTTTCCTCAAAATAGCATTTCGTTCCCTCAAAACAATATTCCGTTCCCACGCTTTACTTTTTCGTTTCCTCAAAATAGCATTTCGTTCCCTCAAAATAATATTCCGTTCCCGCACTTTACTATTTCGTTCCCTCAAAATAACATTTGTACCCTCAAAATAATATTTCGTTTCCACGCATTACTTTGTCGTTCCCTCAGATTGAAATTTCGTTCCCTAAAATTATTTTCCGTTTCCACGGGTTACCATTTCTTTCCCACGTAATAATATTTCATTCCTTACCATAATATTTTTACCACTCAAATTAACATTTTGTTCCTATGAAATAGCTTTTAGTTTTCTCGCAAAAATATTCGATGATGGTAAAGGCAAAACCATAGTGTATTTTAGCAGCCTGGCTTCCAAGCTAAATGCATTATTCTAAATGCTACAAGTCTTAATTTGATTTCGTTTGTTCTGAAGGCCAACCATATGTTTTATTTTATTATTTAATATTCAACATTGTCATTATTTTTATTATTATAATTATCATTATTTTTATTATCATAATTATTATTATTACTGTTATCTTATTTATGTTCTTAACTGGAACCAGTCTAGTACTTTCAGTCATCCCAGTCTCTGTGCCCCCTTTAATTCGGGGCCAACTCCTAAGAAACGAATTTGCCCCCATCAAAGCAAATGCTCTCGCTCCATAGCAGGCCTAGGAAGGCACTGCCACCTAGGGAAGCAAGAAGGAAGTCATAACAGTTGTCTCCCTGTGGAAACCTGGCGGAAAATATGGAGATCTCCCAAACACCACATCTATACACCCACACACAAAAGCTTTACCATAGCTCAAATGTTATTATGCCAACTGTCACAATTAAATTACTGGAGTATTTCCGTGCCCTGAGTTTAGCTGACTTACCAAGTCCCTAAATGATAAGGTGAATGAGTACACCTTCAAGGGAAGCAATTCAGCCATCCCAGTCTCTGCAAATCCAAAAATGGGGCATATTCGCAAAGGAAAGAATTTGCTTCCCTTGGAGCGAATTCCTCCCTCCAGAGCAGACCCCTCGATATGATCACAATGCCAAAGGAAACAAACAGAAAGTCACAAAAGCAGACTTCTCTTCACTCATTACTATCACCATCTCTGCGCCCCTCCAGACACCTCCCAAATGTAACAGATGTGGACAAAATCGTGGCTCTACTTATCACGAACCCAGAGCCCCTCGTGAACCATACATATAAGTACACCGCCAACTGATGGTCGACACCGCCGAGTGAGCACGCGATGTTCGGACAACGCTGACCCAGCGTTCAGAAACGCCAATGATGTTTGTCCAACATTGGGTAGACGTTGTACCAGCGTTAAGTTTTCCCATTATAATTATAATGATGCTACGTTTTCTCAGTTTCTTATTTAAATTGTTAGTAGAATATGTAATTCGATTGTCATGTTCGAAGTTTAAATATAATGTTGACCAAATTGATTATCATCATGAAATTTAAAACAGAGCTCTTTTCAACGCCCATGATACACTGATCTGTGTAAAGCTACAAATAGATGAGCCTAATAATAGTAAACCGTGGGAACGAAATATCATTTCGTGCGAACGGAATAGAAATCTGTACGCTCAAAATACTACTGTGATAGAACAATATATTATTGCGAGTTAACAAAATACTATTTTAAGGACACGAATTTATTTTGCAAGAGAAAGAAATATTAGAACGTGCAAACGAAATAGAGATGCGTAGAAACAAAATGTTGTTTGGAGGAACCAAATATTATTTTGAGGGAATGAATTATTATTTTGAGGCAACTAAAAAGTAATGCACGGGAATGGTATATTCTTTTGAGGCAACGAAGAAGTAATGCATGGGAACGGATATAATTTTGAGGGAAAGAAATGCTATTTGGAGGGAACGGAAAAATAAAGCGTGGGGACGGAAAACTATTTTGAGGAAACGAAATACTAAATTGAGGGAACGAAAAAGCAATGCGTGGAAACGAAAACGTAAAGCGTTGGAACGGAATTTAACTTTGAGTGAATGAAATACTAAACTAAGAGAACGAAAAAGTAATGCGTGGGAACGAAATGCATTTCGAGGTACCGAAATCGGTATATGTATTGCCATGTCCCCTCGGGGCTCCGCAGTAAACACGTGGTGTGTGTATTAATATTTTTAGTTGGGACACAAGGAATTATTTGGAATACATTTTAATCCATTCCTTGACTTTTTTTTTTGTTTGTTTACTGTCTTTGGACATGCAAATTTCACTTTAGTGGGGTAAAGTTACACGCCTTACAGAATGTACAGTTACCGAAAGTAACAGTTACAGAAAGTCACAGAAAGTTACACAAAGTTACGGAAAGAAACTTAGATACATGTACATGCCTTTACCTTACAAAATGTTATCTAATTTTGTTTTGGCAAAGTTATATGTAGTTTTTCCTTGTTTTCTTGGGCCGGACTCAATTGTTCATTTTCAATAGTTTGTTACTGAATGCAGCGTTTGCAACAGATTCCGCTTAATTCAACATAAAAAGCATACCTCTGCTCAAAGGCTAAATAAACACATGCTGTGTGTATTTAAGAAATAGATTCTTGCTTACAGTGATTTGTTGCCCAATTTATCACTGGTTGGAGGTCAGTCGTAAAGTGATATGTCACGAGCGCGAAGCGCGAGTGATATAGTCACGGACGACTGACCGACAACCAGTGATGTATTGGGCAACAAATCAGTTGTTAAGGTGGAATAGGACAAAACCAAATTTTTCAGTTTTCTAGTCAAACAATATATCATCGTAAACTTCAGTCATCTGTGAGTCACTAAATGAAATTCTTCTGGGCATCAAACAACATTTTCTTATTCCAATGACGTCGTGAAATGTGATGGTGTGACGTTTTTTTACGCAATAACCACTTTAACCGACAATACTCTGCAGTCCGTTGAGGAATTGAAATAAATCCCATACCAAAGTACGTGCCATCAAGAGGTCCATAACGCTGAGCTATACTTTTAGCCCAATCTCTACGCATTACGACTGAATTGATGCAAATATTAATTTTCATTAGCTGTTGAAATTTGCTGTTTTTCGCGTAAAACTTGAAATAGTGAAAAAACGTCTCCGAAAAATATATCTCAAATTTTGATATGTTTTAATGAAATGTAAAGTTGAACTATTGATGAAATAATATTAAGATTTCACCGTGTAAATATTTCTCAAAGTAGATTATCTAAACTATACCTCCTCTTCAGATAACGTCGATTTTATTAGCGTCAAACTAAATTTGGCGCTAAGAGCGGTTTCCAATATATCTTATAATTGTGATAAAACAATGTTGAGTTATTCTAGAGAACATATCTAAATGAAAAGCGAAAAAATTGAAGAGATATCTCTTTCCGTTTTCTACACCGATGAATTGAAACAGGCCAGGGGTTCATTTTTACCGGTTTTGCTTTTCGTACGTAATTGACGTCGCGAAATACGACGTTCATAAGAGTTCAATAAACGAGACGTCACGTTACACAAAATAAATGACATTGCAAAAATGAACCCTTGGCGTGTTGAAACCTTCGTCCCTGGAAGACGGAATAAGATATCAATTTAGTTTTTTCGATTTTCGTGCATTTATACTCTCTAGTACAGATCATACATGTTTTGCTAGAATTAAAAAAATGACTGAAAACTTTTCTTAGGATAAATCTCCCTATGACATTGAAAGAAACGACATCATCGGAACAAGGGGTATAGTTAAAGAAATCTACATTGTGAAAAATTTACACGGTGAAAATTTAATATTATTTCAAAAATTACATGTAAATATATTTCGTTAACACATATAAAAATTTCAGGTATATTTTTCGGAGACGTTTTTTCGCTATTAGAGCTTTTATGGGAAACTACGCAATATTCAGTAGTTAATGAGAGGTCATATTTGCCTAAATCAATACGAAATGCGGAAATATTTGGAGCAAGTAATACCACATCTTTAAAGGCCTCATGACGGTTCGCACTTTGGTATAAAATTTATCACAATACCTTTACGGAGAGCAACACAAATGCGAAAATTATATGTAATGAAGCGCAATATATTTTGCATAAAAGGACGTCAATCCCTCACATTTTCCTGACGTCATAGAAAAAGAAGTATTTGTTTCACACTTAAAAGAAAATTATTTTGTAATTTAGAAAATGCTGAACTTCTTGATCTTTGTTCTTTTTCCACGAAATCGGAAAATTTTGGTTTTGTCCTATTCCACCTTAACAAGACTCTATTTCGATTCTAACACGCCAGAAACGATGAAAACGCAAATGTTTCCTTCAGATGTTTCCAGTTTTCCGCCATGATTACATGAAGAAATCCCGCCAACAAATTTGACTGTAACAGAGGCGTTCACATGTATTTCATAAGTTTTTAATGTGAGAAAACGACGTTACACCGTCAATCCTCATGGAAATTAAATTTGACGTTACAAAACGAATAAAAATGACGTCCAAACGGCGCTAAATAACGTCACGCTAATCCGCCCAGTGATTTGTTACGCAATATATCACTAGATTTTAGCATTGGCTATATAGGCGACCAGTGTTAGAATTAGTTTTTTAGTTGAGACACAAGGAATTATTTGGTATATATTTCAATTTCATCCCTTGCCTTTTTATACTGTATCTAGACATGCAAGTTTTATTGGGTGGGGTAAAGTTACATGCCTTACAAAATGCACATCTAGTTAGAAGTGATATAGCATCAACAAAAACATATTAGCAGGTGCTTTTAAACGCTGCTTTTATTAGAGTTACTTATTTTAAGGAAGGGTCTTTTCCTGTGGCATTCTTTAAATTTACTGAAACAGCAATGCCATGCCAGAAATCATGTTATTTTGAAAACTCAGATAGAAGAAATATTTTATTTCTGTATGTCTAAATTTACCCAAAGAATAAGCAATAGAAACCAAGAATTTGAACGGGGACGAAAAAAAAACGGCCATTATCATACTAGGTCCACAGAGTTTCAAACTTGTGTTTCAAGTCTTCGATCCCAGGTTTTAAACAGTCCTCCATTTTAACTCTTCAAAATCTTTCAAAAGCTTTGCCTTAAACTACGGCTTAAACCTTTAAACTTCCGCTTGAGCAGAAACACTCCGAAAAAATATTTGATAGCGTTTCGAAGCTTGCAAAGATTGGATATTTTTAAAACCCAAGTTTGAAATCCCACATTTGTGACTTTTAAGGAGTGGTTATTTTTAAAACCTCAAGGTTGAAATCCCTCGTTTGAGACTTTCAAGAACTTATTATTTTTAAAACCTCAAGGTTGAAATCTCTCCTTTGAGACTTTCAAGAGGTTATTATTTTTAAAACCTCAAGGTTGAAATCCCTCGTTTGAGGCTTTCAAGAGGTTATTTTTTTTAAAACCTCAAGGTTGAAATCCCTCGTTTGAGGCTTTCAAGAGGTTATTATTAAAACTCAAGGTTGAAATCCCTCGTTTGAGGCTCTCAAGAGGTTATTATTAAAACTCAAGGTTGAAATCTCTCGTTTGATACTTTTAAGCAGTGGTAATTTTTAAACTTAAGTTTGGAAGGTACCAATTCGTGATTTAAGATCAAGGAGATGTTTAAATGTGTAAACCGTAGTTTAAGAAATTATGTAAGTTACAACATGCGATTTAAGAGTTGAAATTAGGGTTTAAGCTCATGAAGCTAAGTGCAAAATATTTTCTGCATTTCGATTGCCGTAATCATTGCTGTCATTCTATGGCTTAATTCTCTGACAAGATACAAATCATAAACACTGCAAAGTATTTGCACTTTCGCAATGTAGTATCAGTTATTGCCATGCTTTGGCAATAATCTATGCCCCGCCCCAATCCATGTCCCCATCCCCACAACACACACACTGTTTTGTGAAGGGGGGCAACAGTTGTCACCTCTGGTTTGCTTCTAGTAGAAAAAATATTTTGTCTAAGACATGATCAAAATTGAAAAGGGAGGTCAAAATGGTGTTGGTAGAGTTGCTCGCCCTGATATAATATCCATTCACCTTAATGCGTCGTATCCACCTGGCACATGACTTCGCAATGACGTCGTACTGACTTCGATGATCGACGTCAGTACGACGTCATTGAAACGACATGTGACATGACATAATGACGTCGTTCTGACTTCGATGTGACATTAAGACGTCGCATCGACGTCAATACAACGTCATGTGCTTGGTTGGTAGAGTATGTCAAACGCTGAAAAAACGGTAACCAAAAATCAAACATCTATTAGATGTCAGACAGAATGATCGTCAAACAGTTCTAACCCTCTAAGATGAAATGTCTGAAATTACTTATACCTTTGGGAACAACTGCAATATAGGAAAAGAAATTTATTGATTTTAAAATAAAGTAGATATAGCCTATTATGTAATGCGTGTTAAGTTTTATGACAACATGCGTTATTGTCTATAAATGATGTTGACTGATACAATTATCTATCAAGAGGAATACATTTCAAAGAAAAATAGAACCGACCGGACGCTACCACGACTATATAGACATACGCTATATAGAAATACAGACTGTATTACTTATTTCTGCAGAATAAGTCCAATTCACTTTTTAAATGATGTTGTTGCGAATTTGATAGGTACTAGCTGGAATCATTTCCTTTGCGGCGATTTTTAAGAGTCTCAGTATACATGTTGCTGACCCTTTTGTTATCAAATTGACCTGATAAGAATTATAAGATATGGGTATTCTTTTGAATGTTTAAACACGGGTGGTAAAGTTTCAAATTGACCTCCGCGGAGGTAAATAGGAAAACAATTTGACTGTTTTCCGGTAGGCAATTTGAATACATCCTGTCACGAATTTTCGCGTTTAACTAACAGGGTTCAGGTAAGATTTTTCTCGCTAGAAAAGGTTTTCCAAAAATCGGAGAATGTCATGCTATATATATTTTACAGTTGTATATTGAGACCAAATGACATGGAACAGTTTTAAGCGATGTTTTTTAAATTACTTTTGTCCTCCAGGTTCAGTACCGAAAACGAAACTAGGAAGGAGTCTTGCACAGTTAAATCGGCTTTTTGAGTGCATGTAAAGGCTTTGTTAGAAATCTTATCTATGAAGTAAGATACGTAGCTTATATAGCTGTGTTTTAAACACACTTTCAAGAACATGCATGCTTTTGTTACTACACGCTTACCCAATTTTTGTCGGCGGTCAATTTGAAAATGATGAGAATAATTTGACTAATGGAAATTAACATAGGAAAAAAGAAGAAAAGGCATGCTGAATTTTCAGAAGCTAGGTGTCAATGGTGCACCGGTGTTTGCTATGTTTACAAACAAATCAGTATCACAGGTCTGGTTTTACAACAAAGGAAAAACGATAAAGCACTATTATGCTACTATTTCGCAATAAAAAGGAACAATGTTATATGAGTAATAATATCTGATGTACTTTAGAAGTACGAAAACATGCTTTCAAATCCATTGATACCTAACTTCTGAAAATTCAACAAGTATTTTCTTCTTTTTAGCTGATTAAATTTTCCCATGTTAATTTTCATCAGTCAAATTGTTCTCGTCGTTTTCAAGTTGACCGCCGACAAAAAATGGGTAAGCTTGTAATTACAAAAGCATGCATGTTCTTGAAAGTGTGTTTAGAACGCAGCTTTATAAGCTACGTGTTATACTTCTTCGATAAGATTTCTCAAAAGCCTTTACATGCACTCAAAAAGCCGATTTAACTGTGCAAGACTCCTTCCTAGTTTCGTTTTCGGTACTGAACCTGGAGGACAAAAGTAATTTAAAAAACACCGCTTAAAACTGTTCCATGTCATTTGGTCTCAACATACAACTGTAAAATACATATAGCATGACATTCTCCGATTTTTGAAATACCTTTTCTAGCGAGAAAAATCTTACCTGAACCCTGTTAGTTAACCGCAAAAATTCGTGACAGGATGTATTCAAATTGCCTACCGGAAAACAGTCAAATTATTTTTCTATTTACCTCCGCGGAGGTCAATTTGAAACTTTACCACCCGTGTTAAACGCCGGCGAATTGCTAATGAACTTTACATAGAACCCCCCCCCCCCCCCGGGCTTTATTTAGTTTGTGAGTGTTTCGCGGGCGTTTACATATCAGTAAAATCCTCACAAAAAATAATAAGTTCATTCCAAAAGTCAATATATGCATATTATTCTTCTAGTTCCTAATACATTCGTTACCTTTATGGCTATTGTTATGTATGCGCCCTATAGTGAAATGCAAACAGTAAAATATACAAACGTTTTTTTCTAAAATCCCAATTCCACATTCTTATACATGTTTTCACATAGCGTACTGTTTTGCACCCAAAGCAAGTGCTTTCGGCAATGTAAAACCCCAACTCTTATTCAATAATCTCAGGTTTACAAATCATGTTTACAACAAGAGAGTCTGACTATACAAATAATCATAAACATGGCGGTAGAGTATTTTATAATTTTAACACAACGAAATGTTCACTTACACCCGACTGAAGCCGCACTGGACACACTTTTCACAGCAGGCAAAAAAGCTGCGCGACTTAACTTGAGTAGTGATCTGCATATCCTTAGCTCGTTTTGGGGAGAGCGACTGAGCTTATGTTATGTTATGTTATGTTATGTTATGTTATGTTATTTTATGTTATGCAATGTTATGTTATGTTATGTTATTTGTCAGCAAATGAGACGAGATGATGAGTAAAAACGTCGGATTTCTGACAGTATATACAGGTTGTACAATCAGACATCGCGTTAGACTCTTAAGTGCATTGCATTTTTTTTCTTTAATGTATTTTAACAATGTATTTTTTAAAAAGTGACCAGCTGGCCTTTCTTGAAACCTTACTCCAAAATATGAGGAAAAAACCATCTATTGTCGAAATTGGCAAACTGTGCATGCACATACTAGCTTGCGCACTCTGGCAAGACATGCAGTTTATTGGTTTAAATCTAATAAACGAGCTAGGCATGCCCCAAATAGACCGCGCTCGCACAGGCCTGTGCAGAATACGCACTCTGTTCTATACATTATGAAGTGAACAACCTTGTCAAACTGACATTCTAGCTTTGACGCTAAATAACTAGTATTGGCAGAAAGAATATTTTGCCAGAGAGTGACTTCCCATCAAAATCATTAAAGAGCTACGACAAGAGAACACCAACAAAGTGGTTGTGCGCCCAGCGCAGACTCAGATTTGCCTAGGCATCTGCCCAGTCTGATCAGACTCTTCGCTAAGCGCTTAAAGGGTAGCTACGCATCTAAGCTGCCTCCATGCGGACAGCGAAGAGTTAATCAGACTGGGCGGATGCCCAGGCTGATTTGAGCCTGCGCTGGGCGCACAACCATTTTGTTGGTTTCGTCGTGTCACGGCTCAATTTTCCATTATTACTCTCGGTATTGGGAAACATTAGTTTGGTCCCTTTGTCAAAGAAAACTATTGTTTGAATGGCAAATTGTGAAGACCTTGGTCAGCCTAGGATCGGTCTAACATTGGTCACCACTGTTCACAGAGCAGTGTTTGTACAAATACTAAAAAATGGTAGTGTTTCCTCTCGATTGCTATCAAAAGTAAAGTATTCTGCATAAGTTAATCAAAGTTAATCAGGCCCATGGGATTCGAAAATGGTACTTAAAACTGTTTAGCTATCTTATAACCTCCAAAACAAATCGAAGTCCTCAAGAAAGGGAGCATCAAAAGTTTGGAACTCAGTGTAAGGAAAACAGATTCATTTTCAGAGAAAGTAACGCTGTCATTTAAATACTTGCCTCTCTTCACAATAAGGGACCAACTCTTAATGGAAAGAACTTGCTCCCTTAGCGGGCATATCTTTTGTAGTAGACCCAGTTTTGGATCGGCTACGCCAACGAAGGAAGCAATCAGAAATTCATTAAAATTATTTCCTTTTCAAACATGGCGAAAAAAAATTTGAGACCATTCACCCTCATTACCTCTGTTCATTAGAGATGAGACCAGGTGCCGTATTCATAAAACGACTTAAGCGGTTGCTATGCTGTTGCTAAGGCTTAATTTCTTTGAAGGAGATTCCCTACAACTATGAAATTTGCTCTGGAGGAACAGTCTTTTTAGACTGTTCCTCCAGAGCAAATTTCATAGTTTTAGGGAATCTCCTTCATACAGTTTTAGCCCTAGCAACAGCATAGCAACCGGCACTTAAGTCGTTTTATGAATACGGCCCCCGGTAGAAAAGGGTTGAAGCGTGTGCTTGCTGGCCCAGCGGTTCAATACCCTAAGGCTCAATACCTGCTTAAGGCCTAATCGTTTCAACTGTGAACGGGGTTCAATTGTTCGCAGCCTTTTTTTTCATCTTCCCGTCGTCCTAATATATGCATGACGGAAATACTGTTGAAAAGAGCATAACATCGCAAGTCATCCATTCATACATTCATGAGACATACTACGACGTGCAGAGTTTTTTTTTCACGAAAAAAAGGCACATGGCTTTATTTTTTCCTCTGCCAGGTGTATTAATTAGCATGAACGCCATGAAGCCCTGACTTGCTCAACTGTCTTGAAATAGAAGAATGCATCTCCTCTAAAGTAATAAATTATCCAAGCAGGCTGCCATCTTGGATCAATGATCAAGGATTTTACAATATATAGACATGAAGGCTACAATATATGGGCATGAAAGCCATCATGGACAGGTGACAACAAGCGCTCACTTACTGTCTTTCCTCCGACCTAAAGAGGCTCGATATATGTAATCTGGTTTCAGTCGACCAACGGCTTTGTAGAAGATGCATGAAATTGTTGAACTACGACTGACCATGGCCAAAGGTTCAGTAATGGCTGCTGGTACCCGAAGCCCTTCATGTACTCAATTACATGTAGCTGATTATATATCTACATATTTTTGTACATGTATCACAAACTTCAATAACTCAGAGACATCTAATGTTTACCCTTTTTCCAATATTAAAGCACGAGGAAACAAAGTTGACCAGTCTGTTAAAAGGTCAAAGGTTATTCTAAAGAAATTTAATAATATCTGCAATCCATGTGCATACATGTATCAGCGGCCGTTTCGTTCTAAAAGGAAAGGTTTTCAAAAGGGTTTTTAAAAATGATTTTTTTTAAATATATATGTACACGACAGCTATCTTTGTCATGTGACAATAACCAACTGAATAATTTTCCATTCCTCCAGCCCACGAAGGATTCATAAGCAATTTGGCTTCAGTGGGCTTAGTCGCTTTGAATGAGGACATGTTTGAAGATGTTGAAAAACAATTGTGACATCATGCAATGGTCAGGGAATTATCGTACCTGCTGGTACACAAAATTTTCATGTACTCTTTTAGTTCACTACAAAATTTTCATGTACTCTTTTAGTTCACTACACAATATAGCAAATCATATGTATATGCTATATGACTCCTGAATGCTGTATATTTATTCAATTTGTCATCGGCCATTTGGTTTGGAGAAAGAGATGATTAAATCTAATACGATATACAGAGGATCTTACATGAGTGCTCATGTATTATTGAATTTATAAACGAGTTGGGGGGAAAGATAAGATGCGAGGCTATGCCGAGCATCCTATCGTTTTTCCCCAACGAGTTTAATAAATCCAATAATACATGAGCACGATTGCAAGATTCTATTTATCATATGAAGCTAAAATCATATTTTATTAGCAGATTTTGCACTGAAACGTCGCGATTTCGCCATTAGAACACCAACGTTTTCATGGACGTCAATGCATAACGTTACGACGTAATTTGCATATTTAATCCACTAGTGGATTATCGTTTTTAATGCATGGCTTTATTACACTCTCAGAAACGACGTCATATGATAAATGGGCTTACCGGTTTACACAACCACTCAAGCAAATTTTCTTTAGGTCTCGTTTCCTCAAGGTTATATTGTTCCCTCGAAATAGTAACACAGGGTATAATCGATTCCGCTAATTTTCGCTTCCTGCAGAGACTGTCCGTCATATTTGGCTTCCGCCGAGACTGACCGCGAACTCTTGCTTCCTGCCGAGACTACTGTCCTCGAATAATGGCTTCCTGCCGAGACTGTCCGCGTGACTCTGCTTCCTGCCGATAGCATCAGCAGGAAGCAGAATCACACGGACAGTCTCTGCAGGAAGCCATTTATCATGTATAGAAGTCTCGGCAGGAAGCAAGAGTTCGCGAACAGTCTCGGCGGAAGCCAAATATGACGGACAGTGTCTGTAGGAAGCGAAAATTAGCGGAATCGATTATACCCTGTAAATAAGGGAGCGTGCAATCATGTATTGGTCTGGTGATAAAAGATTTTAGCCACAATGTAAAATCTTGTTCCTCTTAGATAATATCATGAGATCATAATAACATACAATCATATACTATCTCGAGGACAAAATAGTATGGTGCGGCCAGAAGATATTGTTTTGAGCAAACAAGAAAAAGCTGGTTTGCCCAAAATATCTTGTTGCCATATGATCTTGAAGATATTAGACCAACCTCGAACAAGCAAAAATCCTGTTTGCTCAATATAGTATATTGTGGTCATCATACCATCTATTGTTCCCTATAGATAATACCATGACCGTTGAGACCTTAATATGAAAATAAACAAAATGAAGATTCTAGACAGGATTCTGTACTTTGAAGTGCAATATTATTTTTTCTTCTGTTCTTCCGTTGTAACTGAACTTCCTCCGCAGCAGGAAGCTGAGAAACTTATTAATGACAGGGTCGATCGAAAATGACCTCTGAATATACAAATGCTCAAAGATGTATGCTAACTTTTTTAATAGTCGCTTCTCTTACTTGTTGGCAAGGTAACGGCTAAAACCAGTCTTTTAATTAAATACCTCTTTATTGCTATATTATTTTCTCCACAGCAGTATATAAATTAATGTAAAAATATCGATACTTTATTTGCCGCCATAACTCGAAATATTCGGATACCTTGAAGCTAATTATTTATGGATACGTTTTCAGGGGAATCAACTTTTATTTTTATTTTTTCTCTTCGTCTCAATTGGGGTCAAGTCCTGCTGGAAATTTGCGCTCCCTTTGGAGCAAACAGAAAGGCATAGAAATTATCTTTCTTTGAAAACAAAAACTGAAAAAACTTTGAAGTATATCTATACTGAACGCAAAAAGAAACGAACAAAATTGTATGTTATTTTTTACGGCACTGTCACTAGGCATTTCCAAAGCGATCATTTCGCAGACTATGATTTTCATCCAACCATAGTACATCTAGAAGTTTTCATATTTTTAGCCTTGAACAAAACACATCCCATTATCTCGAAAAAAATTAAATACCATCGCCAGAGTTTTTCTAATAAACAACTATTAGAAAACCGCTAAAGTTATTTGAATTGTTTGGCTATTTACTATACGACAGCGTAATGTATATAACTCATGCATAAGTGCGGCCTTTCTAAACAAATTGCCTCAGCATCACCACACGATGATGATACAGATTAATATCCAGGTTCAAGAAATTTCGTTCATTGGTGCCTTATTTATGGTTAATTTCTGTAGGTTAAATCAAATCAAGGGCAATAACTTCTGCATAGCTGATGCAATCATGACAGAACTTGATGTCCACTGCCGTGTTACGATGATACAAAATTGTTATAAGTTTCGTGAAATTCCGTGAATGGGTATTTAGTTATGCCTCAATTTGTCGAAGTTTAAAGTGATTCATGGGCATTAACTCATGCAAAAGTGAAGCAAGTCCGACAAAACTTGACATGCACCGTCCTGTTATAGTAATACATATTCAGTATAAGTTCCATAGAATTCATTTCATTTATTACTTAGTTATGTCTAAAGGACTACGTGCATTAAGGCCCAAAAATGGTCCCCAACCAAAGTGGCTCATATTGGTATGAATAGTAGCTGTGTTATTCCCCTAAATGAAACTGATAAGGAAATTGGTTACAGACATCATATGTGGGGACAAAATGGAGTCATAGGTTATGACCCTTATGCCATTTTCTGTACAAGGAAAATAACATTGTTGTGTATATGTTTGTAGCATGCAAATATACTTTTCTTTTTGAATGAGACAAATTAAAAAAAAATCTGGCATATAAACTATTTGCAGGATATGTAAATTTTGTCTTTTCATCCGTTTGGCCATTTGTTAGTATATTTGTTCATCCGTCTGTTTGTCAAATTTTCCTTCAAAGTTTTGCGTTAAACGTTTTTTGGTTGCTCTTATCTCGTATATTGCATGTCAACTTCTTTTTATAATTGGTTCATGATATCTCTGAAGGAGTTGTTTTGAAATAGTATATAAATGCCCCGGGGTTTGGCCCCTGGTGGGGCCAGTGATCAATAATTAGAACTTCATAGGCATCGGTTGTAAATTAATATTGTGATCAATAGTGTCAGTATACAATAATATAGCCTCTTGATCATGTAGAGCAAAATTGAAATTAACTAGTTGACGTTAAAGGTCGAGGTCACAGACATCAAAACTTATATTGGATTTGCATTAAAGTTTTCTCTTAATAAGTTTGTTCTGCTTAGGCAGAGGCAGTGGCGGGGGTATACGTAAACCTTTGCTAACTTGTTCTTGATCCAGCGTCAGTCTTTTAAATGTTTCCCTTGCTCTTTAAGGAACTTATTTATAATTTTTATTAGAGATTAGATTACTATCATAAATAAAGGGTCACATGATAATACATGTAAAAATGTTTTGCTGTCCATTTCAGCCTATATCTATGCTGAAATGTGTCACTCAGTTTTGAGAGCCTAAATGGCAACATTTCAAACTATTTGCTGGCTGACTGCAAAATCAGTCCATTGCTGCTTGACATCTGTCAGTATGTACAAAAACAAACCATTTTATTGATTTTATATGCAGAATCTTTGGTTTATTCAGGTTAATTAATAAAATAGATAGCTTTCTACTTTATAAACATGTAGGTATATTCAACAAAATGTTAAAACTTCGAACAACAAGTTCTGGAATAGTGGCGCCATGATCAGTAAAGTAAGTCTAACTTAAGCAAGGTACCGTACTTTTCCTTAATATTGAGATAAAAATTCCTAAGCAGTAAGTACAAACCCTGATAAGACTGCTTCTTATTTGGAACAGTTTGCTCAGAGGCTGCTAGACTATTATTTTTTTACAAAAATGCTGCTTTTGGATAGCTGCTGGACTGTCAATGTCCTATTTTATGGTAATTCAATCAAAGCAACACTTTAAGGATATTTACTGTAATTTGTTGAAAGGTGGTAACATTTCACGGTAATTCAGTTTGTGAAGGTTTACTTAAAATCACATTTTTTTTTTATCTTAGTTCTTATGCCTTTGAATGGACACTTACAGCCAGGTATACATTTCACCATGTTTATTACAGGCAAACTATAGGTAAACGGCTGTCCGCAGAATTCAGTTTTTTTAAAGAATTAAATATGAGCACAATCATTAACCAACAAAATCTTTCAATATGATTTGATTTACAGCAATATACATTATATGTGAAAAGGATTTTTTGGTTAAAGGCTGTGCTCTATTCTAATTTGTAAACTGAATGACTAAAAATTGAGCAATAATGACATATTCCTTTTAGCCTGTTTCAGCAGCCATTTTTCCATACTTAACGCACAGCAAGATTCAAACTGAAACTGAAATGAAACACTATAGGTATTGGTCTAATGAAATCATGCAAAGAAATACTTTTATCTCGACTTTTATATTTTTGACCTCAGATGGGGGCCACAAAGTGGCCTTAACGCACATAGTCCTTTGTCAATTTTAAATTGATTCAAGGGCAATAACCCATACACCACTGGTGCCATTCTAACAAAACGTTTTATGCACAACTGTCTTATGGTGATACACATTCGTTTTATGTTTCATGAAATTCGAATAATTGGTTTTTTAGTTCTGGCCAATTTCATTCGTTTTAAATCAATTCAAGGGCAATAACTCTTGCAGTACTAAAGCCAGTCTAATCAAACTTCATGTGAATCATTCCCTAATAGTGATATATATTTATATTAAGATTCATGAAATTCCGTTCAGTGGTTACTCAGTTATGGCTGCGGACGGACGGACGGAAAGACGGAAGGACGAGCGGACATGGACAGAACTATATCCCTCCGCCTTCGGCGGGGGATAATTATGGCATATTGTCCTCAGATACAAAACTACAAAAGTTTATCTTATTTCTACTGATGTTATTATTATTATTATTATTATTATTAGTTTTATTCATTTCATATCATCATATTTTAATTTTTATAGATCCACTACTTTATTTTTTTTTGGCTGTGGTGTCAATAAAGTCACCAGCCTATGGGCTTATGGGCAAAATATAAGGATAGCCCGATAAAAAAATCATTTCAAACGTACATTGACAATAAACTTGATATTCTACATGGAGCTACATCTGATGATGAAGTATGAAATTTTCTAACACTTTCGCCCTAGGGTTGAATTTGTTTCGCGACAGGGGATATCACAAAAAGCTGATTGGCAAAAGTTATACAGTATTATCGCATTTCCTCATCTCAGATTTAGATAATCCCAAACGATTTGTCAGAAAATATTATAAGATTGTAAAGCAACCTTCTTTCCCATAAGGGCTTGATATTTTACCGAAGCATTCCTTAGAGTATAGTACTAAATTCCCTCATGACTTGGTTCTGGGGTTACCCTAGAGTTGTCAGCAAAATTGCTGTTAAATAAGTCCTTCTAAAACTTACAATGATCTTTCGCTTGAGTATTTGATATGAAACAACACACGTTGTAACGTGTGTCAGCTTTTTAAGTCTGATCAAGCGGTCCCGGGTTCGAGACCCGCTTGATGCGGGAATCTTACCATTGCCGACAGCATTTCATTATCACCTTCACATAGTCCTGGTATGATAGAAATACTGTTAAAAGAAGACGTAAAATCGCAAGTCATCAACCCGTCTATTCCTAACAGACTTTGTCCTTGGGTCATAGATGACCAAGCCCAAACAACAAATGAGTAATATTTAGTCGTACTTGAAAACCCTCTTCTGAAAAAGGCTTTTGCACAGTAGATCAAATTTTGACTTAGTATATGTTTTGTCGATCTTAACTAGATATGGTCACAAACAGCGCAGATCCTTAAAATCTTTCATTTTTACAAAACGTAACAACAGACTGAAGTAACCTGTTTTTGCTTCACTGGTTATTAAAGCCTTTCCATACGGAATGTATTCTACAGGAAGAAAATTGCTTGTAGGGAAGCAAACCCTTTGCTGAAAAACTTTATCTCTGCTAAAGGAGAGACAAAAATATAAACGGCAGAGTTGATTACCCTATAAATGTACACATTTGCCTTATCAAATTAGCATTCAGGATGCTCTTAACAGTAAACAGTCTTGGCGAGGAAATTAATCAAGTGTTATTATTATTATTATTATTACTTTGTTTCTCTATTTAGTTTTTTATTTTATTTTTATTTTTTTTTTCTTATGTTTACTTTGTATTCTGTTTAAAAATACATAAAGAAAAACTTGACATGTTGAAAGTGTTGTTGTCTTAAATATGATTAATATTTGTATTGATTGATCAAGGACCAGGTATGATTTGGGCCATATTTGGCCCCCTCATTTATGAATTTTCAAAATTGCACTTCTTAAACTTCTTTTCATGTCATGTATGAGTTTAAACCTTCAACCATCAGTTCTGATTCAAGTAATCCACATTCTAATGATATTTAACTTCTTCTGAGCCTCTAAATGTACCCAGTCTCAGCCGATTTTGGCAGTTTCGGCCATTTTTGGCTTGCATTGGGGCCAGAAAATAACTGAGCGAAGGCAAGTGCACAGCTGATTTTTTGCGTAATAGTGCATTTTAAGAACGTTAACAATGTGTAAAAAATTCAGCTGTGCACTTGCCTGCGCTGACACCTAATTTTAAACTTTTCTAAATGAAATAACGTCATTGACAACGGTTGCCTTGCAAGGACGCGCGTGCAGCCGGAACTCTTTAGGAAGTGAGGGTAGACAATCTACGGATCGCCAAGATATTGTACTAAATAAAACAACCAAAACAGACCGCTTTACCTTCTTTTTTGGTAAGTAATACCAGGACATATGATGCAAAACATAGTTTTTTCGCTTCTTCATTCATGACGACGCTTGACCTACTGTCAGAAACAACTCTCGATTCTGAAGGATACATGCAACTGCAATGTTGTTCCAGTCGGGACAGCGCATAAAAGACGGGACCGAAAGACGGTACTTGTACTACCGCTGAGCCACTTGGGGAATGTCGTTAGGAAAATTTAAAAGTAATAGTAGTAAGTAGTAGTATGATAGTTGAACTCATAAATCCATTAATTGTTAATTGGTGTTGTTGGTGACGGGAGGTAAGTGTGTGAGTGGGGGGAGGGGGGGGGGGGGAGCGCGGGTTGCAGAAACACGCTTCAGACCTCAAATTTTCAAACAATATTTGGTATGCATATCATTTGTAAGATTCTCTTTAGGAACGAGTCATTTATTATCAGGTGGGGACCGGGTACATTTAGGGGTCGGGGAGGATGGAATTTTTGAATGGTTTTCTTTTTTTTTTTCTTTTTTTTCTTTGGGGGGGGGGGGTGTACTGGGGGGGGGATCAATAAGCTTCGGAGCAGGGGTAGGTGAATATATTTTATTAGGCATATTGGCGTGGTCAGAATTCTTCCATCACTCTTCATTTTTGAAACGTCTATTGCTGCTTAAATTTCAGACTCTTTTCTTTCAATCTAAAAACTTAAAGACATTTATAGAAATGATACACGAAACTTGGGCAGCTTGATATCCAAAACAAATCTTTTGATTGATTTGCTAGAAGAACAGTAGGAAAGTGTCTATAAAATCATGTCAAGTAGATGATTTTGTTTTCAATTAAATCTAATGCTGGGGGTGGTGGGGTTGGGGGGTGGGGGTGGAAAGGAACTTACAAAAGAATGATAGACTCTCAGCCTCTCTGAGCTATGCAATCATGGGTGTTATGGCGACAATGCATTTCTGGACTGCACTCAGCGTCAAAAAGAAGATTTAAGGAGAAGAACTATATAAGCATTTTGCTTCCGTTCGTATCCTTACATAGATATTGTCACAATATATGTTGAACATAGATTTTTCGAAAAAAAAAATATGTTTAAACCAAAAAGAAGATCTAAAACTGATCCTTTGTGAGGAAAGTCCGCCGTAGTTGATAACAGTACCATAGTAACAGCTAAGCTATGGAAAAGTATGAGCAATGCATAATTTAATCAAAAGAGTCATTGCCCTTTGTTTCCAATATCTACGGCAGTTTATATGACAAAGATTGTGAATTAACCAGTTACCCAGTATTACAGTATGAATAACTCAGTGTCTTAGATACGCCACCCACTCTCATACATGAAATACACGACTAAATCATTCTGCTGATTAGCTTCAATTAATTGTTTATATTACACATATGGTTGGCATACTACTCACTTAAAAAACATGCGAAAATAATGAACCACACGATAAAAACAAGTATAAAACATGTATGAAAGATATCTAATTTCTTGTTTCGCTTCCTCTATTTCTTTGAATATCGTTGCCATGGAAACGGGTTGGGTACAAAATTTATTTTCTATTTTGTATATAAAACAACGTTTATAAAAAGAGCTCATAAAAATATGGCCATTGTTGCAAAACCAACTTAGCAGTTATAAAAAGATATGTGTTCATTACCATTTACTGCTATGCAGTTTCAATGTAAAACATAAGTTATCTCCCCTTTTTACTTTTTTAGAAATAAATTTTTCCTTCGAATGCAAAATATGTTTATTTTCTTTATATCCTTGTTGTTTTATACTCATTTCCTGTTATTTTCAAAAGATCAACTCTCAAGAATAATAAAAATTTTATCCATACCCCCCATATTTTTTAAATTTTATTTTTTCCGATTTCTTTCCGACTAAAACGTACTATTCCGAGAAAAAGTGACTGCTGCACATGAATTGATCTTGAAATGAATGGTTTATCTAAATTCTCTTGAAAGACAAAATACTGCAATTGTGGCACGCTCTTAAAACGTTAATTTTCGATTGAAAAACTGTTTAATATAGCGTTCCTGTTATTCGACAATTTCAGTGATCTATCAAGAGTTATCGCTCCTCATGCACGGAATAAAATGCAGACGAGTAACTGTGAAAGAGAGTTAGTATAAGAATTAACTACATTATGTGATCTGATACTTATCATTTATTTTTAAATTCCTTTCCTTGTTATATAGGGCAAAATGTATCCCCACCGCCTAAACTTTGCTAAAAAGCAGGACGGAAATGCATAAACAAAGAAATGGCTGTACCTTTCCTTGTACATGCCGCAACATCTCCATTTTCTAGATTTATATTGTTGACATGGTGACTAATGGAAAAACAATATTTGAATAAATTTTGAGAGGGGGAAAAATATGGCCCAAATCATACCAGGTCCTTTTAACTGATACACATGTACCATGTCTTTGCATTACCTAGATTTTACTAGCATTGGCTCTTTAAGGGCGAGGGTTAGTCCATTGTAAACCGGTACCCCCCCCCCCCCCCCCCCCAAAAAAAAAAAGAATATATATATATATATAAAAAATCACCCCTTAATTTCAATACTGGCCGTCCCAAGGCAGCACTTCTGCTTTGGCTATTCTTGGCTGTTTTATGTGGTTTGTTGCTATGGCTGTTGTTGATATATTGTTTCTGGTGTTTAAGCTATCCCGCTGACCACCTACATGGGAAATGGTTGTTCACATGGCTGCCGCTGGTGATGTCTTTGGTGACGACTCATTTTTCGCAGTCTTTTTCCCATATGGTGTCTTGGGTGGGATATGGGATTGAATTGTGTCAGTTCCTGAGAATTTTCCAATTTACTTTTACCACCGGCGAGAGACGTTTAAGCGGACTTGACATCATTTTGAGCGGAATACCTGCCCTTTGAGCGGCGAAAAAGTGCCCTTTTAAACGAGCATTTTTTTTAGAATTAAAGGTAAAGTAAACTCTACGTGTTGATGCCTCTTGATGCCAGGATTTTTTTTTTTTACCCTGCTCACCGCTGGTCAAAATCTGTAAGTATGTGGCAAAATTAATCTTCATGACAAGACAACATGATGTGTGCAAGAGCCATGGCCCTTGCTTGAAGGTCAAGGCCACAGTGCGCATGTAAACTTTATGCACTAGCTAATTTATGAGTGAAAACGTTCGTGTCCGACCAATAATTTTGTCCTGCATGATGGGATTTCAAAATTGTTTGGCATAAATAATAATCATGATAAGACCATGTGTCGCGTGCAAGATCCGTGTAACTAGATTAATGGTCAAGTTCACACTCTGTACTTAAACTTTGTGGATTTAGGCCATAAAAAATGTTCGTGTCCGGCCTATAACTTTGTCCTGCATGATAGGATTTTAGATTTATTTAGCATATAAAATTGTCAGCCGGGCCGGGCAGCGCAATCGGTAGGGCACCTGACTCGTAAGTCAGAGGTCCTGGGTTCGAATCCCGGTCTGGCCACATATTTTCGTTTCTCCTTCCGCTGATCCAAGAAGGGCAGTTGTCAGTTACTGGCGAAAGTATGTTCACTTAGTACTGGTTAACCGCTTAGGAGGTCTAAGCCTGCCCAGGAATAGTGTGGTTAGGTTAACTGACCGTCCCGACATGACCATAGTTGTTTACCGTGGACGTTAAGCATCAAATCAACCAACCAACCAACCAACCGTATCATGACAAGACAAGATATCCCGCGCAAGAACTATGTCGCTAACTTAAAGATCATGGTCGCATGCGCGTAAGTTTTGTGCATAGGCCATAGTAAAACTGTTCTCGTCCGACCTATAACTTTGTCCTGCATGGTGGGATTTCAAAATATATTTGGCATAAATCGTAATTATGACTATACAATGTGTCGCATGTAAAATATCAAATCGTTAGCATAGAGGTAAAGATCACAGTCTGTACTTTAACTTTGTGCATAGGCTACAGTGAACACCTAATTGTATCTGGCCTTTAACTTTGTCCTGCATGGTGGGATCTCAAAAATATTTTACAAGATGTTGTGTTTCGCTTAAGGGCCATGCCACTGGCTTAAAGGTCAAGGTCACAGTACGCATTTAAACTATGCGAATAGTGTATGAGGAAAACATGTTGGCGTCATATTCAAGTTCAAGGTTTGACTGCAAAATAAATGTAAGTCACTTTGACATATGCTTAATGGTTTCATGACTTTCTTTTTAATCTTATACAATCCTTATAACCGAAGAAACCCGGTTATATATAGATGTTTCTTCGGTAATTCGGCTGAATTTGTCAATTTTAAATTGATTGAAGGGCAATAACCCATGCACTACTGGTGCCATTCTAACAAAGCGTTTTATGCACAACTGTCTTATGTTGATACACATTCGTTATATGTATCATGAAATTTGAATAATTGTTTTTTTAGTTATGGCCAATTCCATTGGTTTTAAATCAATTCAAGGGCAATAACTCACGCAGTCTGATCAAACTTCATGTGCATCATTCCCTTAAAGTGATATATATTTATTTTGTATTTATATTTATATCAAGTGTCATGAAATTCCGTTTAGTGGTTACTTAGTTATGACTGCGGACGGACGGACGGACGTACGGACGAAAGGACGGACGGACATTGACAGAACTATATACCTCCGCCTTCGGCGGGGGATAATTATGGCATATTGTCCTCTTATTGCTATTGATGTTATTATTACTATTATTATTATCATTATTAGTATTATTATTTTAATATCATCATATTTCAATATTTATAGATCCACTACTTTATATCCTTATCATTTTGCTTTTGTAAATTGCATTAGCACTACAGACATATATTGGTTTGTTCATTTAAGTATTTTTATTAGGTACAGCTTGTGTGATGTTGCTTTGTACGTCGTCTGTAGTATGTCTGCCGTCTGCAAACCTAAAAAGGGCAAGTAGTCCGGTAGAAAACCAGTTAGATTTGGAACTAGCTTTTATTTTTTTTTACTGATTCTTGTAGCTTAGATATTGTCTTTCAACAATCTGACTGATGCCACCTTGGCATCGTTGAGCAATTTGAGAAAATCAAGATGGCGTCCAATATGGTGGCTGAAATAGAGCAATATAGGAGTTTTGCTATATACATTGCAATGTTGGTGTTTGTTTGACTTTACAAGTAGTTTTAATGCAAGGGCATTTACATGAACTAGTTATGGTATCCACAGAACATATCCAACGACCGCAATTATGGAAGAACTCAGTGTACAAACTCAGATCCTTGCTATATAAGTAAATGGGAGATCTCTGAAATACCTGATATAAAACTGGTCAATTTTGTAGAAGCAGCAACTGTCCTCTATTCCTGTAGTCTTTGAACTACCAATAAATCCCCCCCCCCCCACACACACACCTTGATAAATAGTCTATTTGTAAAACAGCTATAGTTTGACAGTTTTTGTCATCAAACAATCGTATTTTGGCAGTGACTTACTTTACCGCTTCATGCTTAGGAATTTTGTCTGTTTTTGAAAGACTCTTGTCTAAATCGACACTGAAGTAGATATAAGGGTTATCAATGTAGAATCGATACTTTATTATTCTCTACAGAAAAAATGCATACTCAGAGTAAATAGAGTTGATGTTATTTACGTTACGAGGTCTTTTATAGCCGGCCGCGTACCGCAATCGGTGGGGCACCTGACTCATAAGTCAGAGGTCCTGGGTTCGAAACCCGGTCTGGCCACGTCCTTTCGTTTCTTCTTCCGCTGATTCAATCAACCAATCAATAGGTCTTTTATAATTATAAGACAAAATGAGGAAACTATTTTGATGAAATTTATATCAGTGAAACAAACTACAATGACTTTATACAAAAGAAATAAAACTAATACATTTGTATCAAAATGTAGAGTATGTTTCGCTGTTGTATACGTTACTGAGTATATTTTACCGGAACAAATTCTGAAACATGAATATTTGCGTTACAAGCTGTGTATTTGGAGCAAACACTACACTGTTGTATTTTAGCAAAGTGAGTTGGCATTATAGTAATTGTAAACAGAGCCATCTTGAATATTTCAAAATGCTTAATGATGACAACGTGGTATCAGTTAGAATCTTAAAAGACTATGTCTCTGATACAAGACTCAAGAAAGATAAAAGCTTAAACGCAAATTCATTTAGTTGTGAAGTCTGGCTGCTCTCAGGTCTTGGCTGTGGTGTAAATATAGTCATCAGCCTATGGGTTTATGGGCAAAATATAAGGATAGCCTGATAAAAATCATTTCAAACGTACATTGATAATAAACTTTTTATTCTACATGGCGCTACATCTGATGATGAAGTACGAAAAAATTTAACAATTTCGCCCAAGGGTTGAATATTTTTCACGAAGGGTTATCACAAAAATCTGATTGGCAAAAGTTATACAGTATTATCGCATTTCCTCATCTCAGATTTAGATAATCCCAAACGATTTGTCAGAAAATATTATAAGATTGTAAAGCAACCTTCTTTCCCATAAGGGCTTGATATTTTACCGAAGCATTCCTTAGAGTATAGTACTAAATTCCCTCATGACTTGGTTCTGGGGTTACCCTAGAGTTGTCAGCAAAATTGCTGTTAAATAAGTCCTTCTAAAACTTACAATGATCTTTCGCTTGAGTATTTGATATGAAATATCACGCATTGTTAAGTGTCAGCTTTTTAAGTCTGATCTAAAAAGACTAGCGGTCGCGGGTTCGAGACCCGCTTGATGCGGGAATCTTACCATTGCCAACAGCATTTCATTATCACCTTCACATTGTCCTGGTATGATAGAAATACTGTTAAAACAAGACGTAAAATCGCAAGTCATCCATCCATCTATATCGTATAGACTTTGTCCTGGGGTCATAGATGAACAAGCCCAAACAACGTATGAGTAAAATTTAGTTGTACTTGCAAACCCTCTTCTGAAAAAAGGCATTTGCACAGTAAATCAACTTTTAACTTAGTGTATGTTTTGTAGATCTTAACTAGATATGGTCACAAACAGCGCAGATCCTTAAAATAATTCATTTTTACAATACGTAACAACAGAAGTAATATGAGCCGCGACACGACAAAACCAACAAAGTGGTTGTGCGCCCAGCGCAGACTCAGATCAGCCTGGGCATCCGCCCAGTCTGACCAGAGTCTTCGCTGTCCGCATGGAGGTAGCTTAGACCCTAAGCTACCCTTTGAGTTTTTAACGAAGAGTCTGAGTAAACCGGGCGGATGCCCAGGCTGATCTGAGTCTACACTGGGTGCACAACCACATTGTTGGTTTTCTCGTGTCGCGACTCAATTATGTTTTTGCTTCACAAGTTATGAAAGCCTTTCCAAAATGGAAGGTTTCCTACAGGAAGGAAATTGCTTCTAGGGGAGCAAACCCTTTGCTGAAAAACTTTATCTCTACTGAAAGAGAGACTAAAATATAAATGGCAGAGTTGATTCCCCTATAAATGTACACATTTGCCTTATCAAATTAGCTTTTCGGGTGCTCTTAACAGTAACCAGTTTTGGCGAGGAAATTAACCAAGTGTTATTATTATCATAATTATCATTATGTTTTGTTTCTGTATTTTGTTTTTATTTTATTTCTTATTTATTTTTTCCTTATGTTTACTTTGTATTCTGTTTAAAAATACATAAAGAAAAACTTGACATGTTGAAAGTGTTGTTGTCTTAAATATGATAAATATTTGTATTGATTGATCAAATTTGTAATTGATACACATGTGCCATGTCTTTGCATTACCTGGATTTTACCAGCATTGGATCTTTAAGGGCAAAGATTTAGTCCTCTGTAAACCGGTAACCCCCCCTCCCCCCCCCCAAAAAAAAAAAAAAAAAAAAAAATCACCCCGTTGTTGCTATGGCTGTTGTTGATATATTGTTTCTGGTGTTTAAGCTATCCCGCTGACCACCTACATGGGAAATGGTTGTTCACATGGCTGCCGCTGGTGATGTCTTTGGTGACGACTCATTTTTCGCTGTCTTTTTCCCATATGGTGTCTTGGGTGGGATATGGGATTGAATTGTGTCAGTTCCTGAGAATTTTCCAATTTACTTTTACCACCGGCGAGAGACGTTTAAGCGGACTGGACATCATTTTGAGCGGAAAACCTGCCCTTTGAGTGGCACAAAAGTACCCTTTTAAGCGAGAATTTGCTTTTTTAGAATTAAGGTAAAGTAAAGACTACGTGTTGATGCCTCTTGATGCCAGGATTTTTGATTTTTCCCCCTACTCACCGCTGGTCAAAATCTGTAAGTATGTGGCATACTTAATCTTCATGACAAGACAACATGTTGTGTGCGAGAGCCATGGCCCTTGCTTGAAGGTCAAGGCCACAGTGCGCATGTAAACTTTATGCACTAGCTAATTTACAAGTGAAAACGTTCGTGTCCGACCAATAATTTTGTCCTGCATGATGGGATTGTAAAATTGTTTGGCATAGATAGTAATCATGACAAGACCATGTGTCGCGTGCAAGATCCGTGTACCTAGATTAATGGTCAAGTTCACACTCGGTACTTAAACTTTGTGGATTTAGGCCATAGTAAAAAGGTTCGTGTCCGGCCTATAACTTTGTCCTGCATGATAGGGTTTTAAATTCATTTAGCATATAAAATTATCATGACAAGACAAGATACCTCGCGCAAGAACTATGTCGCTAACTTAATTGTAAGTCAGATTGTAACTCGACGTCGCTGGTCGACGCCATTTCTATTCAGGTCGCAATTTCGCTCTCTGTACACTAAACGCTGTATTTTAAGTTCAAACAGTGTTAACTTTGTGATATTTGGAACAAATGACGTCGCGACGTCGGTTTACAATCTGACGTTTTCGCGCCTTTCTAGCGTCAACGGTATTAAGATAAATCGCGATTGTTACGATAGACTGATAATAAAAAAATTAACAATTTTCGAGCTGCTCCGGATCAACGTTACTGCGTTGCTACGGTAACCGACCTCTTCGTAACAAATGAATTGTTTGATTCCTCACTTTAAAATTCTTTTAAAAACAAATTAACGTCCTTTCATACCAAATTTCAAATCGATCTAATGAAGCTTTACATAGTTATAGCAAAATTCTACGAATTTTCTGAACAACCCTCGTAAAATATCAAATCGTTAGCATAGAGGTAAAGATCACAGTCTGTACTTTAACTTTGTGCATAGGCTACAGTGAACACCTAATTGTATCTGGCCTTTAACTTTGTCCTGCATGGTGGGATTACAAAATTATTTTACAAGACGTTGTGTTTCGATCAAGGACCATGTCACTGGCTTAAAGGTCAAGGTCACAGTACGCACTTAAACTATGCGAATAGTGTATGAGGAAAACATGTTCGCGTCATATTCAAGTTCAAGGTTTGACTGCAAAATAAATGTAAGTCACTTCGACATAAATACTTAATGGTTTCTTTTTAATCTTATACAATCCTTAAAACCGAAGAAACCCGGTAATATATAAATGTTTCTTCTGTAATAACTGGTCAACGAACCGTTACGTTTTTTTTGTGTTTTTTTTCCTGAACAAATATGTGCTTTTTACCCATATTTTTCACATATGATCTCAGATATTTCTATCTGCTTTTTTTTGTCTGAACAAATATGTGTTTTTACCCATATTTTTCACATATGATCTCAGATATTTCTATCTGCTTTTACAATTCTTTCATCTTCTAAATATAGACACTAATCTGCAAATAACAAACTGGCATCTATGTTTATACAAAGGAGAGTGAAATTGTGACAAAATACTAAATCATACAGCTGACAGTTTAAGATTTCAATTAGAACATTTCAAAAATACAGGCAAACAAAATTATATACTCCCAGAATAAGTTAAATTTCCTTCCGTACACTTATCATATTAAATGCAAAAGAGCTACTTGCTGCGCCACAGTACCGCCTTCCGCACATTCAAAATGGTGACCTTAATAGAGGATCTTACATGAGTGCTCATGTATTATTGAATTTATTAAACGAGTTGGGTAATAGGATAAGATGCGAGGCTTTGCCGAGCATCTTATCGATTTTCCCAACGAGTTTCATAAGTTCAATAATACAGGAGCACGAATGCAAGATTCTATTTATCGTATGACACTAAAATCGCATTTTCATCAGCAAAATTTGCATTAAAACGTCACGATTTCGCCATTAGAAAACGCGACATTTTTATGGACGTCAACGTATAACAATACGACGTAATTTGTATATTTAATCCACTAGTGGATTATCGTTTTGAATGCATGGCTTTATAACACTCTCAGATGCGACGTCATATGATAAATTACGTTAATAAATGCATTGAACTTAGCATGCATGTATATGTAGACTAAACATCAATAACCTGTCCTACCAAATAGATCTAAGTAATCAAAAAAACCGAGACAGTTTATAAATCCTAAAATCACTAGCTACTATTTACAAACGCAAACTATTACGCACTAAAACTAAGCTTATATCTACAAATAAAATTAAAGTCTTACCAGAGAGATCCGAAGTGTTCTGATGTGTGATGTCCAGTTGTTGAATGGCCGGTGTGCCCACCGCGGTTTGTATGATAGTTTCCTCTGTGCTCAGCCCGGGTCATTCTAAAAGTAGCTACAACGTATAAGCGATGGTGCTGTCCGGGTTTCCTTTACTTTTGTTGCTGCTCGGTTTGAGTTTTCAGTTTTTCTGACCACTTTTACTATAAAAATACAGATCTTTTAATGTTTATAGCTAGTAATATTCTGGGATACACTTTCTGAAGTCACGAAGTAGTCCTACTATTTGTGGTGAGATTTCGGTTGTAAAGTCTCCACTCTGCTGTGCTAAATATTCATATGAAATATAGGTAAATTGCCTTAGAGCATCTGTGCATACGCATAGCTTGATTAGAGCATTTCCCTATTACATAAGCAATTTAGGAATTCTAAGAAATACATATACTGACACGTTTGTGGCTGTGCACAGGCAATCCGTATGTGAGGCTGACAAACCTAACAAGAAATCAAATTAATTGAGAAAAACTATTTGTTTGATGAAACGTCGATTAAGATGAATATCATTTCAATCCCTTTCTGTAAGAGCATAGGGTTTATGCCTTTGCAGACATGAGTGATGTCAAGAGGCAGCAAGAGGCTCCGGCTTTGCGTTGTCAGGTATCGGTTCTTCTCCATGATCCCCTCACTCTTTACAAAGGAGAACACCTTTTGTGCCTTCCTGTATGCTTTCCTGGACAAGGAGACCCTTCCAAAAAGAGTTTACACTTAAAGAAAGAATTTGCTCTTCTAGGAGCAAATTCTTTTCTTTAAGAGTTGACTCCCATTGTGAAAGGAGGCAAAATGAAATTGGCAGAGTTCCATTCCCAGAAAGTGTACCCATTTACCCTCAAAGATATTAAACCAACAAGCCAGAACCTTCTGATTACTATGGTTCCGGAGTTTCGGAGGGATGACTAGAGCATCATCCATTCCGGTATCTTAATAATAAAGCACAATGATTGACTTCTTCAGAGCATAACCTCAAAACTTGAGTATAATCTCAAACTCAAAATAAAGCATGTGCTCGGAAGCAGCCAATCAGTGTGCTTTATTTTGAGTTTAAGAATGTACTCAAGTTTTATAACCTCCGGGCCTGGTAGTGAAACCATAACAAAACATTTTTCTAACCCCGAACTTTTCGAACACAGATAGTTTTTCTCAAATAGATTATGTCAGCCTTATTTTGACTTTGTCCACATCTCGTAGGAATCCTTTATATCACAATGCCTTTCGAAAGTCACCTTGATCATAGATCTTTCAGGGTTTATCTTACACATTTCCACTGGTCAACAGGTTCACAAAAGACTGTTCTCAGGAAAGGATTTACTTTCAGTTTTCTTTGTTCAGACAGTTTAGCCAATGGCCTGATTAATATACCTATCAAATGTCCTGTAGAATAACATATAGTTCTTGCACGTTTTCTAAGGTTACTTCGATGTTTTCTTAATTAAAAGTAACTGTGATTCCGTAGGAATAATCTGTTTCAATGTCCTGACACAAACGAAAACAAAACAACCATCGGTGATATCAGCTCTGATTTTATGCACAATTTGTTCTCAGTCATAAAACAATAAAGCATACATCTCTTTTACCTATTTTTTATAGTTTGTTCACAGATCTTAGCAAAACATCCAGTTGTCTTTGATTTCCGATATAATTGGTATATAGACACTAGTTGTGCTTGCTGGATTCTTTAAAACTAGTTTAAATTACATCGATATTTATATCGTGGTGTCCATGCGGTAGGATCAGTTTATTACAGAACTGCCATCATTTTCCTCGTGAACATGATTATCGAAAGATTTAATCAGTACCCGCTTATTAAGACAATTTCAGTCGCGTTGTATGAAAACGTTGTCTAAGGCATGTGCAACCAATCATGCTCAAGGCAGCCTGAACACTTACGCAGCATGACTGAAGCATGCACAGGCAACCAAATAATATATCTGGTCTGGATTACTTATAATAATGAGCTGGACATTTTCTGGTGCAGTTAGGCAGATTTGAGAATGAGCGATGAACACAAGCCTTAACGCATGTTTTTCATACAAGGTTAAGTTGAATATCCATACATGAGAAAATGTCCAGAATGGCAAAGCAACAAGGACTACTATTAAAAGCTTGCGCAACATAGCTTTTCTGTATTTTTTCGGCATAACACCTGGCACATTAAGAATTATAAACGACCTAACGCGATCCTGATCTGACCATATACCTGTGCATCCTAACATGAGCATTTGCTAGTTTATGCTATTTTGAACAGTAATCCGATAAATGTCTTCATTTATATTACGAGATTGATCTTATTCTGAATCTTAGCCGAATGTTTTGAAGCTCATAAATACAGTTATAATTATATATTGGGACTTCTCAGTAACTGCTATTATCCCAGTATTTATTACGATGGATTCCCTACAGCTTCGATTTTGGACAGATTTGTTCGCTCTAAAATAGAACTGCTAGTTTTAGCTTAATGACACTTAATGCAGATCCTGATGAGACTGTATGCGGAGAACAGTCCGATCGTATTTTGATATGCATGCCCCAATACTGAGAATTGGTACGGCATCCAGCGACACAAACTCTTCACCGCTATTTATGGCAAAGCCTTTTAGGTTGCATCCATATTTACATGTCTGAGAAAAAAGTGTCCTTGGGAATATATGATCCGCGACACGAGAAGACCAATAAAGTGGTTGTGCGCCCAGCGCAGACTCAGATCAGCCTGGGCATCCGCCCTGTCTGATCAGAGTCTTCGCTGTCTGCATGGAGGTAGCTTAAACCCTTAGCTACCTTTTAAGCGCTTAGCGAAGAGTCTGGTCAGACTGAGCGGATGCTCAGGCTGATCTGAGTCTGCGCTGGTCATACAACCACTTTGTTGGTTTTCTCGTATCGCGGCTCAGTCATCATTCTAATCAGCCACGTTTGTGAAGATATTGAAATATGGATACACCTACAGCGCACAATCTAAATGACAAACTTAAGCATACCTCACATAACAATATAGTTACCATTTTGCAGTACAATAATTAGTATTCTGTACATATCCTTAAAAAAAAGACGAACATATTGTAAAATTAAATTAAACATGATTTATTGAAAGTCAGAAACAATTTAATCCTTACTTTCAATGAAGCTGAATGCATCATATTATTGACCTAACTGACTGACCGTTGTAAACTATCAAGTTTGAATTGATTTTGAGCAACATCTGTGCAAAGTAAACAAAGACGTACATGTCCCAAATGCACATGTGAGGGAAACAAAATCGCCGTTTATGTGACGTCCAACAATGTGGTCATTTTGCCATGTGATAGTCAGATCATCCTTCTTTTTTTCTGCATTTTTTTTTCGCAGAAAAAAAGAAAAAAAAATAAACATAAAAAAAAGATCATCCTTCTTATGTACACAAGGTTATCAGAAACAAGCCGCTGGCTCTATGGCTTGTGCCAGTTTCATAGAAGGCTGGAGTGACTGCTTAAGTTCAGTCTGATCAGAACCTGTACTTTTCACCAATGTGACATTGTTGAAAAATCACATGATGTGCTCAAATCGCCGTAATGCACTGTGAGAAACTTGTCCGTTACATCAACTGAATGTTTTGTAATCCTTACAGCTTTTGGCGGATTCTCATTTACCGTTTTTAAAAGCATAAGAACGAATCATTTTTCTTCCAAAAATGTACATTTTTCGACTTCTGCGTTCGCTTTGTGCAGTATAACTAAAAACAGTTTAAACGTGGTGTTTTTACAATGGCAGAATGCACTCATCGTATAACTAAAGCTAAGGACTAAACTTTCATGTTTTCGCACAATCTTCTTGTCTATACTTTAAAATAATGCTTTACTTTGTTTGACATCTCACCAATACTTGTCCTAAAAAGTTGACAATTTGACTTTATTATCCACAAAATTTGAGCCGCGACGTGATAAAACCAACAATGTGGTCGTGCGTCCAGCGCAGACTCAGATCAGCCTGGGCATCCGCCCAGTCTGATCAGAGTCTTCGCTTTCCGCATGAAGGTAGCTTAGTCCCTCAGCTACCCTTTAAGAGCTTAGCAAAGAGTCTGATCAGACTGGATGAATGCACAGGCTGATCTGAGTCTGCGCTGGGCGGACGCCCACATTGTTGGTTTTCTCGTGTCGCGGCTCAAATGAGTGGTATGGTAAGCAATGCTGGACCTCATCCCACTCTCCAACCTCACCTGGACTTATAACGTTTGCTACGTGTACAAGAGCAGTCAAATAAAAGTCTTCAGAATGAGTAAAAGCACTCCGGGTCATTGCAGCTTCTTCATTAGATAGAATCATGCCTTAAAATATTAACTCTTTTATGCATAGTGTCACATATAAGGGACATTTCCAAACAGAGCAGATCTAGATAAGATGCCGCAAAACGCAAAATCTTATCAGGGTCTGCACTGTTTACATAAGATGAAAAATACTTCTCTTTAAAATAAAATAGAAATACATTAAACAAGACAACTATGAACTCATCCAATCTATAAGAGCACTGCAAGCGGGACACTATTCGCCCGTTTCTCAGTGTGTTTTAGCCCTAGTCAGTACCTGGGGCAGATCTATAGCCCTGACAATCAGCCACCCCAAGGACCTAATGTGTGCGCAAGAATTGTCTGTAAATGCCAATCAAAGGGATGTAAATCCAAAATTAGATAAAGGAGAAGCAACCTTTCCCATACTAAACCTAAGAGCTAATGTACATTGCTGTAAAGTGTCATGAAGATATTCAAAACAATTACCTAGTAATGCCACGCACAAAAATAGCCCGATCAATAACCAAAGGGACGTATTTGAGACGTTCTCAGTTAAGCTGGGCCATTAGCTATTTGTTTTGTGCTTCGTATAACCTTTCTTTAAAATACAAAATAATGGTTTTGATTATCCTCTGACAAGTAGCCCTCTGTCTAAAGAAGTGATTAAAAGTGCCAAGACATAAATGCGTTTTGTTTGACATTTTTAACACTGGTTCGAATAATGATACCCTGGTTAAAAAGGCGACGTTTTTAAATGTCGCAATATTGCAGTTGCATAAATATGAACGCCGCACGGCTAAAAGAGATAAACCACTGCTTAAAATCGAGTTCCAATATTAAATTCAGGTGATTTCTTACATATTTCCCCGCTTAAACAATATCTAAAGGGTAGTTTTTGCTACGAAATGAGACTGGAAACTAATGTCGCAAATTTTATGTAACCTACGTCACAGCGGTAGATTCATGATACATGTGTAAACGCAAATGGCCCGGCATCATAAAACTTACAAGATCACACGAAGAAATCTGCGTTCTTCAATGTTTTTATATCATTTGTGCAAATTTGCTCCATTTTGTATAATTTACTCCACTTCAAAATACATTACCCCAGCATTTTTCTGTAAGAATGTAACCTTACGTCACGGGCTTTATTTAAAACTGAGCAAAGCGATCGCTATGAAAATCATGTGCAAAATCCTGCCTAGTAACAGGTACAAGATGGTGTGCTTAGATTTCATGCTCTGAAACATTAAATGGTATAAAAACGTTAAAAAGTGTGTAATGTAACCTACGTCACACGTAACCTACGTCACAACGTCACTAAGACCACGTTTTGAAAGCGTTGACGTCATTTGATTAAGCAGCGCTTCATAGAAAACCCCTTTCTTCCAAACAAAGCGAAGAAAACCATTTTAAATTGAAACCAGCCAAAATAATCAAATTCCAGTATATTAGTAATTGTGCAATGCTACGCATGTCGAAGAAATCGTATTCGACATCGTCCTTCAACGTATCTAAATAACGTCATAAAACACGCCATTTCTAATTTTTAGGGTATGTCTCTAAACATGGTTGGTATTCAATAATCTAAAACTATTATCTGAAAATATCTTAAAGCTTTGAAGCAGATATAGAGAGCATTATGGTCGTGATTTTTTCTTGAATTCTGGCATGGTTGGATATATGGCCATTTTTGTCCGCAAATGGCCCAGCTTAACTGAGAACGTCTCATTTATGAAAGTAAGTAATGGGAGCAGCCATTCATAAAATATGACACATACCAATTTAACCTTGTCTATTACGCCATAAAATTCATGAAGATATTTTTAAACTTCATGTAGCTATGGCGGCTATAAGAATAGCCTTAAAAACTAATCAAAAGGATGTAACTACAAAGGCAGGGGGGGGGGGGGGGCAATTATTCTTTTACGTGACACAATGTCTCAACCTAATGCCCTTTACTAGAAATTTTCATCAAGATATTCCATACTGTCACCTAGTTTTGGCTTGCACAAGAACGTCCTTAGAAAAAATTCATCGGAACATATATAAAAAGAATAAAAGTAAGGGAAGCAATCATTCTTCTATCTGACACACAGTCTCAACCTAATATTCATTACTACATGTATTAAGTTTCATCAGTATGATCACGATATTCCAAAGGGATACCTAGTTACGGTGGTATGGAAAAAAATAAAAAAAAGTCGTAACTCCAGACCTAAGTCTAGGGGAGCAACTTGATTTGTATGAGACACTTTGTCTTAGCCTTATATTCATTACTATCAAGTTTCATCATGATATTCCAAAGAGTGACCATGTTATGGAACGCACAAGCATTGTCAAAATGATATATCTAGAGGCCTCAATATTAAAATTAAGATATATGAATATATGTGGTGTTCCTCTGTCGTCGTCGACAAGGACCACGGCTTCACGTGGTTGATGAATATATATTTTCTTGATAAAAACATGATAATTATGTTATGGACACAAGATATTACCTTCGTTTCAATAAAGATGATAGTTTGAGACATGAATATAAAAATACCGTCTATCCGTGTTTACAAGCATCACAAGTAATACATATATTGTCAGTTATATTGTCTTCCCATTGTTAACATTTACATGTCCTGTAAAACTCACAGATATGAGAGTATCCAGTCACAAGTTAGAAACTGAATCAGGACGATTAGAGAATATTCCTCCTGAAGAAACATACAGCATACTTCGTAGCCTAAATCAGGAAGAAGACGAAATTTATTTCATAATGTCATGTAGAATATACAGTGATAACAGAGAGAAGTTATTTCAGCAAATAAGAGAGTATGTACCACCTTTTGAAACAATATCTTTATCTGAAAAAGAAAATCATGTTTTGATGTCACTGACGACCCGGAAATATTAAATCCATTTATCCAGTTTGTAAAAAATGCTCAGACAATAGAAAATATCTATTAAGTCACTGCAACCAGCCAGTCATTGTTTTCATCAATGAAACACTAGTTGACTAACTGTAATACGTTATAGATGACACCAACACTGAAATCGTAACACATAAATTGTTTTGTATTTTTGTTTGTAAGTATAGTTGGTGTTCTTAGAGTTACTTCAGCCATTTACCTATGACCAGGTAATAATAAACATTTGATTTGATTTATAAAACTAACAATATTTTAAATATATTTTAACAGTCTGCTACCAATTTTTGTTTCATTATAAATCGTTGATTATATAACTGATGTAATTTTACCAAATTTCCACTCAACCAAATTCAGCGTTGTTTATCTCCATGTCATCTTTAAATCTAAAATTGCACACAATTGTAGAACATTTAAAGATCGATATGCCTCTATTAAATATTGCTCGAATATTTATGTCTTTGGGATACTTTATAACAGGTCTGCTTCAACATATTCATGAGTAGGTCCGTATGGGAGTTCACATCAAGAACTTTCAAAGATCACTTCTGACATTTAAGCGATAGTCTATTAAATTTAACTTTAGTTGAGCCGCGACACGACAAAACCAACAATGTGGTCGTGCGCCCAGCGCAGACTCAGATCAGCCTGGGCATTCACCCAGTCTGACCAGACTCTTCGTTAAGTGCTCAAAGGGTAGCTAAGGGTCTAAGCTATCTCCATGCGGACAGGAAAGACTCTGATCAGACTGGGCGGATGCCCAGGCTGATCTGAGTCTGCGCTGGACGCACAACCACATTGTTGGTTCTGTCGTGTCGCGGCTCAGTTTATAGATGGATAAACGAACAAGTTTACCACTTCCTTCAATTTTTTCACACATGAAAAACAAATATACTGTTCAGAAGATTGCAAAATATTTTGCGGAAATATATTTTGTCAGATTTGTTTTATCCATAAACATTAGCTTCACGGCTGAGATATTACTCTCAATTAACCTTCAGAAAAATACATTTAAATACATGTGAAGTTAATATTCTGAAAACATACAATTATGGGTCTAACTCTGCGAACTGGCATTATGCGTACATACTAGTCTAGTTTCCTAATGTTGGATTAGGCCGATTCAACCTATTAAGATTACTTCAAAATATGGATGTATATATGTTTGAATGTTACATTTATGATTGGTCTACTATAGACACTTATTCAAGAATCTGTTATCAAATAAAAGACTATGAAACCCACAGAGTTGTCATTAATTCTCGCGTGATAATCTCAATGCAAAGTCGAGCCAGTCCAAAGAATATTGAAAACAATTAAGTAGCTAACACGTTTGAACATTGATGAAACGATTTGTAAGACAGAATCACACATTGAATTCCCCAATCCAATTAGGAAATCTCCATTTACTTACATTTATGATTTCTTGAACGTAATGCAGCCATGATATCAATATATAATCACTAAGGATACAGTATAAAGACTTGGCATTATGCCTCAAGTTTCTGGTGAGATATTCACGCCAATATGAAATTGTATTGTATGATGGCAATTTTTCAGATTCTTTTCTACACTTAATAAATATGAATACAAATTCGGAGGAAGGCAATTTTCGTGTTTGCCTCCCTCAGGTCATGTGTAAAACTTGCTTCATTTCATGTGAAAATGATTTTAGAAATAGAGCATCATTACTTCTAGTTTGCCTGTTGATGGTACTTACTAGCCATTTAGATCAAGGACAGGGTCCAGGGGCGTAACTAGAGGCAATTTCATAATACGCACAACCATGTTTTATTCTCTACTTCTTGAAGGGAAAGCTAGTATTTCAGCCACTTTGGTAATTGGTATTGAAATCTTGTCTAATTTATAAATTTTCAGCATGCAAATATGCAAGTGCGTGTTGAAATTTTGTTAATTTTGACAACATTTCAATACGCACTTGCGTATTTGCCGTATACGTAGTTACGCCCTTGGGGTCGAACATGCGATTTATAATAAAAGTCTAAACATGGTAAACTTAAATTTGCTTAAACTTCTACTAGTATAAAATGCTTTCATCACCAGATTGGTTTTCAAAATAGTCATGCTTTACTTTTCATTTGTATCTGATAAACTATGTAGCAGGAAGCAAATTAGCCTCCGAACCGCATGCAAGGTTGATATGGTTAAGTAAAGAGTTCATAAGTAGCTCGACTTCCTTGAAAAGGTAGTATCACATTTAGATGATAATTCCTAACAAAGTAAATAATACAGTCATTTACCAGTGGAAAATCCTAAAAGGCTAACTATACTTATGCCTTTATCATACAATAACGACACTTGATTTGCGGTGCATGTAAAAGAACCTTGATACATGTACGAAAAAGAAAGACTCAGATAAGCCTGCGCAACGGCGCAGGCTGATTATAGTCTCTTCTTTTCGCTTACACAATCTATTATTCCTGGGGCATATACAAACTGAAAAGTAAAGGCTATGGTCGATGTAATCTGATGCACTGACTGATTCTAGTATTCACTTTGCCCACATGGCCTAAGGTCCTTTTGTTTCACGCGACGCCAATCACTTCTCATTCCACACTGCCTGTACCAAGCAAATTAGCCTCATCAACATCACGATATTACAAAAACATTTGATATATTCAATAGTGTTCACGTTCTATGAGTACATTCCCCCCTTCCAATCAGTATATTTTATCCTTGTTGTTGATGAACTATTCTATTCTATTCTATTCTATCTCATAACCTTACAAGGTCGTTGGGGCACCATAGATATCTTCGAAACGATTCCTTTCCACACTTTGTGCTGTCATTTTGCTTTTTACTTAGCTGAAGAACATTCTAAATTCGACGTGCCAGCTGTAGATCTATATTTCAGGTTTAAATGTTTACAGATATGCTGGAAATGAACTAACCGTGGTGACTTCGATAACAACCATAATTCTTACAGAGTTCACAGTCAGCACTGAAAACTTTGAATCAAAAGACATTTTCATATACCCTCAATTACACTTCACATTCGTGATTCTACAGTAGATAGTAAATGTATCCTTCCAAATGATGACCAAATTATAGAATGCTTTAATTAGTTATTTATAGTCCGATTTGAAGCTTACGTCACATATATTAAACTAAACACTATTTCCAATTAACTGACTGCTTATATTCACTCCTTAGACCATCATTATTTCCATTTAAAATCACTGGCAGATTTATAGTTAGGGCAGTTTCTGATGTAACATCAGACTTCCTTGGCAAATCGACTCAAGCAGAGAAAAGCAAACTAAGTGTATAAATATAAAACATATGGATTTTCAGTGATAAAACTGCCGTAATGTTTATCTCCGACAGAGTGAGTTACATTTGACACTGCTAATGACATATCTCAAGGGTCGTATTGGATGTTGAGAAATCAAAACAGAACGTCTTTATCGCTATACATGTCAAAATTGCTGAAGAAATTCATCTCACTTGAAAGCATCAATAGCTTCCTTGATTGCAGCAACTATTTGAGCAAAGATGCTTTGGCAAACAGCGTAGAGCAAGATCAGACTGCTCCATCAGGAGCAGTCTGATCTCGTTCTACACTGTTTGCCATCCTGCCAGACTAAAATTTGACTTACTACTGTAAACCATGTTGTTACAGTTTCAGAATGTTTACAGTAACTTGCCATTGCGTATTAATCTAGGGTGATTGCGGTATATAATGGACTATTGGCTGGCTAGAATTTTATCGCTTTCTTTTTCCGACAACATAACAAATACGTCCAAAACTGTTATCATACACTCTAGACTGCTTACTTTTCCTTCTTTTTTCAGTATTTCAGAAATGCATATCCGAAAGCAACTATTTTATAGATAAATAAACACAAAATGCACGAACGGGTGCGGAGTACAACATGCTTCATAGCAGTCTGTCTTAAAGGTGGCAATGTCAAGGAAGCAACTTTATTCCAATTGAGGTCAACTTCTCAAAGAAGTTTCACTAATTGGAGCACATTCTTTGCTTGAAGGCTAGATCCCGTTTTAGAATAGCTTAATTGTTTAGGGAATCATGCATGCAGGGGTTCACAACTTTAAGTTGATCACCTTAAAGTTTGTAAACATGGCGAAATCACACGGAAGTGTTTTTTTAGAAAAAGGGGCATTGATCAGAAATGGTCAAGAAATTAACTCTTCCATTTTCTGCCATTTTATTTTAAGATTTATGTTTAAACTATTTTTTTTTCCAACATGCATCTGATTATAGAAAAACGGGACTCTCAGAAGAAAGAGGACTTACTCTTTTTCGCACTTTGTGTTAATTTATTTCTATGGAGTTTACTTTCTGTTTGAGAGAAAGGTACTCGTTCGAACTCTCGACTGTATATATTCACTGGCGGATTAATATGACTGTATCCATTTTGATAAAGATCTAGAATAGTTCTATATCATATCCCATAACGTCCACGGTCGCAGGGGTACTACAGGTGACTTAAATTATCCCTTTCCACCTATTATTGTCTTCGGCTGCCCTAGTTGAGCTAGCAAAGTCTATCCCTGTCCACCCCTTAATATTGTCTTCCTACATCCCCTTCTGTCTACCTCTTCTTCTTTTCCTTTCAAGATTCCCACAAACTTGTCTTTGCTAAGCCAAAAGGCCTTGAGACATGGTTAACCACCTCAGTTCCGTTCTTTCTCCGAACATCCAAATTAATGACTTGGGATTTATACGAGATGTTCAGTAACCTTCTGTAGCATATCATGTGAAATGCCTGCGTTTTCTCTATTTCTACTGTCAAGGACCATGATTCACAGGCACATAGAAATATTGATATGACGATGGAGCGCATAAGTTTCACCTTTGATTCAAGAGATGTGTAGTTATCTCTCCATAACTGGCATCAGCTTTGTCAGAGCGTGTGCAATCCTAGAGAGAAGCTTTGGTTTTGAGCCATCAAAGGTACTATAAACTTGTTCTGTCCTTAAACCTTGAGATTCATCTGGATGTCACTGGCGCCAGTTTGTCACCAGTTTGCTCTTCTGAGTACTTACCTCCATTTCATGCCTTTTGCAGGTTTTGTAGAGACTTTCAACTAGGCCTCCTAGTTCCCGCTCTTCCTCAGCAAGAGCGTCAATGTCATCGGAAGCCTGCAGATTGGTTATAGTTCTGCTGCCTATCCTGATCTTTCCAGAATTATATCAGAAATAATTCGAAATGTTAAAGAGCACTGGTGAGAAAAGGCAGCCTTGCCTCCAGCTGTTGTACTGAACCATTCTCCTGTGTTGCCATTCATCTGAACTGCAATTATAGCCTTGTCATAAGTTGCACAATGGCGCAAACTATATTTGAAATGATATTGTACTTCCGCATGGTGGCCCATAGGGACACATGCCATACCCTGTCAAATGCTTATTTTGAAATTTATGAAGACATGTTACAGATTCTGCGTATGTTGAAGGTACCTTTCACGCAGGGTTTCAAAGTTGAAGATCTGCTCTGTGGTGCTTCTTTTGGTTCTGAATCCAGCCTGTTCTTCACCGATATTCTTTTTTATCTAAAAACCGTTATGAAAGGTTATCTCGGTTCTAAAATATATACTTTACAATCAAAGTTCCTTATAAAGGGCTTAAAAACTCACACTTTCCATATACATGTAGGCATTAAATTCATTGGTGCATTTACTTGAATTCATGAGTGTGAAAGAGCCTCGGTAGCTCAGTGGGTCAAATGCTGGCCTTCTAAACTTGCGGTCCGGTTTCGATCCCGGCCCTGAACAGGCTATCGTTGCACACAGCCTTTCATGATAGCACTCCCATCGTTCTGTTATGACTGAAATACTGTTTAATAGAATGTAAAATTGCAAGTCATCTGTCCAGCCACCATAACTATATCTGCATCACATTTCATGCGTGATTCAAATGTAGTCAGAGACTAAAGGAAGTATACACTTCATGGCCATTCAATCCTGACACTAGTGACAAACCGCTACACCAAGGTTGCCGTCTGACACGTACGAAGAGCCTTGTCATCAAGTTTATGAGATGCAATCGTTGTGGTTAATTAAGAAACATATCTGAGAATACAATTACTAATTCACAGGAAAACCGTATTTTCCGTTAGGGTGCAAATGAATTGAAAAACTTGGCACGTACTCATATAGTTTTGGAAGTCAAGCTATTCATTCTGTATTTTTTCTAAATTACGAGGGTTGTCCAGAAAGTTCTGATTCTCGCCGCATAATTTTGTGTAGCGGCAGGCTGGGGATAAATGCTATGCATGTGTTGAAAGCACTACATTCCGCCTTTACAATGGCACCTAACATTGTACAAAAAAACCATTTTCTTATTGAGTCACAATGCATTTTATAAGGCCCCAGTCATACCACTTGGCTAATTTCATATCTGAATTTATTTTCAGTGTCTCATTCAAGTCAAAGATTATTGTTAATGCAAAACAAATTTTGTCAGCTGTTTGTCATTCGTTGCCTCCAATATCAGCTCAGAAGTTATCAGGGTAGCAAACCCTTAGCAACTAATTCCTTACAAAGCAGTGCGCAGTTATTATGACGTTATTGAAATCGACCTCAACATCATTTTTAAAAATGTAGCAGCTTCCTTTTTTTTCATTAATTTCATTTTTTCGACAGTTTCGATTGGCCCATGCAAAGGCTCTTCCTGACAAGAATTTGAATGTTGAGACATTTGTTGCGTTACAAAATCATTATAACTTTAGTAGAAAGGGAGAAATTTCTATGACATTAAATGCGGATAATCCATTGGAATCATTGGACAGAATGAAACCTATACTAAATATAATTTCCGCGATATTTACGGGACACAGTTGCCTGTGGACTGTGTTGAAGTAGCAATGATGAAAAAACTCAAAGCCTGCTCATATATGAACTATGGCCTTCTAAAGTGAAAATCTGCAGTGGCTGTAGGGTACACCTCTTTCAAAGTCGTTCAAAAATGTGTCCTTTAGAAAATATACACCACATTTGCAGAGTTGTCTAGACATATCATAAAGCTTTATATATTTTTGCGATCTGATCGGGTTCTGTCTTTATGATGGGTAACAAAATATGACGTCACGAACAGAAATTTATGAACATCCCTCGTATATTTGTAAGCCTTGTCAAGTTGGGTAAGTTATATCATAAGGATTTTCAAAGTTTATGCAGTGAGTAGTAGGAAAAATACGGGCTTCAAAACGTGTATTCTTTCTTTTACCTCTGAGTATAATTACTCATTATGGAATCTGAAACGTCTGTCTCGTTTATAAATGGACTGTCTGCTTCACGTAGACTAGACTATACAGGAAAGATCGTTGCAAATATCACATGAAAAGGCAGATTAATTCAATTTCATAGCAGTCAAATTTCCTTTTCTGCAGTATGCTATGGTTTTGTATCCCATTGTGTCGGTGTTTCTATTGTAGCAGTATTCTGCAGTGTCATAGATGTGGTTCGACCTCAGAATGTAGATTGAAAGCACACATGTGTTATTGTATATGTTCGACAAATCTGTCAACGCTAGTTGTTGGTCTATATATACATAGACGAAGCTCGCTCGGCGTCTTAATGTGTGTACATACATTTTTTTTTTCTCCAAAGAATAAGTTCAGAAAAGTAAGCTAGAGCACAACGGGCCTACAGATAAACAAACAAACAACATCATTTTTCTGTTGCAAAATACCAGTGTGCTTTGACATACGAACTTTCACAGACAGCTTAGTGACTATTACTGACCAACCACCAACTCAGTCGCTCAAAGGTGTACCATTTTGAACTTCGGATATCATATTAGTTCAGGAAATAGTGAATATCCTTAAACAGCACAAACGATACAATTAGTCACTGCCTGCGGTAATGTTTGTTTTTTCTGATATAATTATTATGACTTTTGAAACTAGAAGCCAGATGGTAATTGGTTTCTATGTTCTTAATAAAGAAAACTAAGCTCTTGAGATTTGTATACAGTATTACAAACGATTTTGTCAGTGTCGCAAGAGGTTTCCTCAAAAATTGTCCATGCCGACACTAAAAGGCGGAAGCTTTGTCATGGCAGTTTGACTTCTAACGGTTAAACTCGTATAAGTACCAGGCTAAAACTGAACCAGCTACATTTCAATTATGTTTTCATAAAATGAGGACTAAATAAGGAAATCTCATGAAACCCTAGAAGGAGCATGCATATTTTAATTTTGACTTTGAGCAATTATATATTTTACATACCGGACAAGGATTTCCGTAGAAGGCAAACTGATGTTGTTGATGGCAGCTAGACATATACGTGAAGATCCGAACGCCAGCAGGCATACTGACGTTTGAAGTCTTCCAACTTATTTATTAAGACGCAATAATGTTTTACTCTCATATTGAGTTTACATATCTTCTCGCTTTCGTTTTGGGAAAATCTTTTATTAAATGTACTTCCACTTTCCCCAAATTTTAATAGTTTTAACATGACTTCATATAATCGGCGGAACAGTCATTGTCAAACACACGCAGGTAGTTTGATTATTATAAGTAGCAGTATTCAAGATCAGCAGTGTTTGATGTCTGAAAATATGTTTTAAATGTTGTTTTTTCATATTTCAGAAGACCTTCATATAATTTTGTATTGAACGGTCCTCAGAGACAGTGTCTAAGTCCTTAGAGAGCCGTCTCCGTGAAAAAGAGAATAACGGGTCAAGATAAACGAGGGAAAAGAATCTAAACAGCCCCTACAGTACCTACTGCAAGCAGCGGAGATCTTTCCATACCGTAGGGTGCCCTAATGCCAAATGTTTCACGGGGTCCACCCTACAACCACCATCATATTGAAAACCTTATGAAACAGGAAGGCCGAATGTAATAAACAGAGAACTTCAGAAAAAGCGGGAATGATAGTTATGGGCACTTTATTAACCATTATTTTTTTTACATTGAACTCAAGACACAAGACGGAGACAGACAAATTAAGTGATTTGTTTTCTTTGAGTCGTTCGCCCCAGTCCAGAGTTCTATGGCGTTCCAGCTTTAGGCGCGTCATAATTTAAAGTGCATCGTAGAAACGAGAACCAGGGAAACGAAATAAGTGACGTAACGTCAACAATTACATCAAAAAGCGCGCCTTGATAGCTCAGTCGGAAGCGTTTGTACAACGACTAGCTACTTACCTTTGCCGCACAGGTTCGAATCTGGGTCAAGCATTAGCGCTGGCAAGAATGAATGGTTGGCTCTTCCCTAAGGTATATCATAAACAAATTATTATTACAGTAACTTGATCTGACGAACTGTATCACGTCTCGTGGATGAGTTCATACCATCGGATCACCCTCGGCGCAAGCGTCTCGGGTGATCCGATGATATGAGCTCATCCACTCAACGTGATTCAGTACGCCAGATCAAGTTACTTTTATAATAATGTGTATTTACCATAGCACTGACAAGTATGATACCGTCTATCACCAGACCTTGAATAATTCCTTTTTTAAAAGGTCTTTTGCGACACACCATAACTGTTACCTAAATTTTACAAGTTTGATTCTCTCTCTCTCTCTCTCTCTCTCTCTCTCTCTATTTCCTGACTGACCTAAGACTGCTTTTAGAAATATGTACCATACAAAACAAAGAATTAATTAATTTGAGAATTAAATCATACATTTGAGAAAACCATACTTTTCTATAGTATGAATTTCACTTATATTTCTAGATGAGCATGGCATACACTGCAAGGTCTGCTCCGATAACCATTGACGTCATAGATCTGTTACCATAGCAAATATGGAATTCCAAATTCTAGTGCATAGCCCCTTGGCAGAATGACGTCTCGATTATGTCATTGACATCAATATGATCTTTTAGTTACTATGGTAAAAGATCTATGGCGTCATTGGTATTGGAGCATGGCATACAGTGTATGCTAGGCTCCGCCAATTTTTAATGACATTACAAACTGAAATTCTCTATACAGAAACTTCAGATTTTTTCAAACAAATAACTATTCTCAAGTCATTTAATTCCGTTTTATGAGTGTTGTGTGTACATAATCCCACACCAATCATTGAACTGACGACAGTTTTTCTGCAAAATGTGTGTGATATATGCAATTATCATATCTTATAAACTGTTTCGTTTAAGGAAGGTCTTTTTCGCAGCACCAGCAGTAACAAAGATGTCTAGTTCATCTAAACTTCCTTGGAAATCGCAGAACTGATAGCCCTTTCTGTGTCCATATGACATTCAATTAAGGGACTCAATCAAGTTTGTGTTTTATAAGCTTGAGCAGGTTTACCTGACCAAATGATCAATTTCATGAGTTTTTCGACTTTCAGATTTTAGCCCTTTGTACGCACTCACCTGTTTTCGTGCCAACCTTAGTTTAAAATCAGTGTCCTTTCTACTTATATCATCTATCTCTGTCTCAATCATTTTTTCTGCAAAGTTTGAAATATTGTATAGACTCCTGAAAGTGAAGGTTGACTTGTTTCAATTCATTCACCCGTACTTCAGCTGCCACATAGATTCTTTCCAAAGATTTTTTTCATGATGTCTATAACTGTGCTCCCCTCTGTCATTTATATTTCCTTCCATCTGCTTCTTAATACGTGTGTTATCCGATTAGTCCTTAGGGTCACGGTTGACGTTAGAAAAACACTGAACCCAGGCTGAGCAAAACTTTTCTTTTTCACTCTCAAATGTGCCAGTTGCTCCCGGTGGTCTATCCATTAGAAAATATAAGCCGCGACACGACAGGCCAGCAAAGTGGTATGTGCGCCATTCGAAGACTCAAATTAACCTGGACATCCCCTAGTCTGACCAGACTTTTCGCTTTTCGCCTAAAGGGCAGCTAAAAGTCCAAGTTAGTTCCTGTTTGCATCTACTCTTAAAGGAAAAAACATTTTTCTTCAAAGAGTGTTCTCCTAACAAAGTAACGTCTTTTCTTCAAGAGTAGATCCCATAGAGAGAGAGAGAGTTAAAAGGGAAAATGACAGAACGAGATACATGTATGTGTGGACAACCTACCATTATGGGCAACAGATCTGAAAATATGGCCATAGCAGCCATGCTGTCCAGGCATTTATAGATTTCTGCAGTTCTTATAGTACGGCAGATAGGCAGCCTATGAGAAGGTGCTACTGGTAAGGTTCTGCAAACAACTTAAGTTATATATCAGATTAATCGTTAGAATCTCTCGTTTACAAAACCGGCTGATGACACCTCTGATTCTGAGTACTAAGCGAGTTATCTCCCCTTGAATTACCCCACCCATTTAATTGGGTAAAATGATACTTAGATGGAAAAGAGTAAAAAATCATTTATGAGATGGTACTTTGTACGATTTTTTATTTGTATTCAGTTTGTAGCTTATTTACCGAATATGCGGTACTTATTATTTACTTAAGTTTTCATTTTGTGGCGTTGTGATATCGCGTTTACATTGAAATTTGTTTTGAAAATAATTTTCTAAATTTCAGGTTTACAATTTTTAATGTTGACTCCATCAGTCAAGATTGTGAAACAATATTTGCAATAGAATAGCAAGTCTAGAATCTTTGCTTTATGTATAGATTATCAGAACTCAAGATTTCAGTACAGAGACAAAGAAACTCTGAGAAACATGAGTAAATACCCCACCCATCTAAATATGCATTGCAAAACTAGAAATCTTTCAGGCTCTTGCGGTTCAAAAAAGTAAGGTTAGGTCATATTGTAACACAATATACGTGACATTATAGGCCTGCACATCTATGCTAGTGCAAATGAAATTACTTCTAGCAATCCGTCACGCTTCAGTGAGCAAGGATTAATTTACTTGAAACAGTATTATACAGATAGTACTTCTACAAACCTGCTTACACAGAGGACATGTTCACAATATTTTATCACATACCATTTTTTTCGCAACACTTCTAACTAGCAATGGAAATGAAAAATATATCTCCAGATGGTGTAAATAAGTGATTTTTTACCTTATAACTTGTTTATTTGTTATTTACATTACAAGTGACCAAACTGTATGCAACACTTTGTTACTTTGTTATTTTTCTTTGCAAGCGTATACATATTCATTGATGATTTGATGAACTACGGGCATAGTTTTGACATCTCTAAGATTCAAGCCATTGCAAAAAAAAAAAAACAGTTTGTCTTAAAACAGAATAAAAAGAAAAAAATACCCACTCACTAAATGCATTAGAACCTGTATCCTAGTTATACCAGCCGCTAAATAAATGTAGGCCAGACCAGTAGGATGCTGCCTGGCCACCCGACGAAGCTGTGTAGACCTCATTTTTCTAAGTGTCCTATATATGCAGAATATTTGCCTCTTTCTTGCTGCCTACTTAGTGGGGCGATTGAGAGTTCAGACTGTTAAATACGTTACCAATAGAAAGTTTACAAAAATTACTATGTTTTGAATAAAAATGAAAGTCAGTAATCTATCTATAAATCTATATAAATTATTTATTTTTATATTAATTGATGCAAAAACATTTTTAAATTTTAAACTTTTATTATTATGCTGAATGATTCTACAGTTTATAAGGCTATAATCTATGTTACCATTAGATACGAATTTAAAACAAATAAAACTATACAAGACAAAATTAAAATTGATAAATTGCATTAGTATTAGTATATTACTAATTAGGTCTAGGGACAAGCTTTAATGTGGAAAAAAGTGGTATCATTAAATTTTGTAGTTTACCATACTTACCAGTCTAATAAGTGTAATATTATTTTAATGCAATATTCAAAAACATTATAATGATTTGAAATGGCGCTTACATGTTGAGATTCAAAAATTTCTCAATGTATGACACTCTAAGAGTATCTTACGGAATTGATATAAATCATATTGATGTAACTAATGTAAATAGTAACACAGCTTATGAGACTGTGATTTATGTTATCATAAAGAACAAGATTTGGTTTAAACATATTTATTGTTTCTCAATTACAACTAACATACAATCAAATATAAACAGTACAAGCTTAGGGATTGGAACGAAAGCAAAATGCTTATCGAGTTCCTCTCCCTAGATTTACAGCACAAGATTTACAGCACATAAAACAATAACTAACAAGTCAGAATCGGAAAATAAAATATACTTTCAACCCATTTAGAGTATAATTCTGGCACAGCTTTTATAAAGAAAAGGTAGGTGTAATTTATCTTGTGTAGACTACGAGACAAAAACTTTTCAGAGTTGTTGCATGAATTCTAATGCAGTTTAGTAGTCATTTAATTTGTGAAATAATATTGACATATAAATAGGGAAATATGTTAAAATAATAACAAAAAACATGAAAAAGAAAACAGATGACTCAGGTGTATCTAGTTTGCTCACTAAAGCTGAGATTATTCAGATTTATGTAGTTTGCTCACTAAAGCTGCATATGCGCCCTAGATTTATTCACTGTTACATTTATAGAAAAAATAGTATCATTTGATAACCATACAACCTAAATGTATATGATAATATTTTTCTCTAACCTTTTTTAAAATGTAGAATAAACTGGCGAAAATGACAAGATCATGACATCAACACTTTTAAAATGTGTTTCACGCATAAAATATTTATGAGCGTGCTGTGAATTACTTTTCTTGTTTCTACTTGTAATATTAAATCTATACACTCAAGTCATGAAACTGAAAACTGTCTGGCGACAGTTTTAAGTAACTGATGTGCTTTTGACTCAAAATGGCATTGATGTAATTCAGATTTCAAACATGACAGTAACACATTATATATGTGTCAGTCTTACAATATTTGATATAATAGACGTTAAGCGAGACTAGTATAGGGGAGATTATGTGGTAATAAATTCTGAAAATAGTTATCCTGATTGCCCATAAAAACTGGGAGGCAGTTCTAATGTACATTCACAGTATATCATTTTATGGAGAATTGAGAGAAAGAGAGAGCAAAATCCCAAACTTATCCTTAAATTATCTTCTACCCCTTCATCCATATATAAAAAAGTGTACACACACTTTAAAAGTCCTCTGATCAGTTACTCCTTGTGTGACAGTGATACAGTTTCAGACTACTCCAAGTCCTCTAGGCAACCATTTAATTACTTTATTTACAATATAGTTCCACCATACAATGCTAAAAGACCACTTTAGCAATAACAGTTTCTGTAGCGCAAAATACCATTTTGGATGCATTTCATTGTTACTCATATTCGGTAACGTATATGACAGTGCAAAGTTTTGCAAGTTTGATAGCATTTGTTTTTATTTAACGATATATAAATGCATTATTGCTCTTCATTGATTGTACTTACATGCTTATTCTAATCAGATTAAGTAGTTTGTCCATTTTTGGTAACGTAGACAACAGTACGGTTTCTTCAGAAGACAATATTGATTTAATTCAAAGGCTTCCAAACAAATTTTCTACAACACTAAGATCTATGTCTTTTATTGTGTTTATTTGGATGAGAATATGCAAATGCCATTAAACTGATACGGTCACGTATATAACATGAGAGAAACAGCCAAACTGTCCAATACTCAGACAGCAGAAAGCAGGGAAATACTTTGTAGACGTTGTGCTTTCAGAAAAAAAAAGAACATGTTGAAAAAGTATCTCATAAAAGGAGAGGGAGATATTGGAGCTTAAAAATCTACTATCTTTTGTTAATGTATCATTCGATCAATTTCAACCGACAGATGGACCGACGGACGAACAAATGGATGAACTGACAAGGACAGACGGCCCGAAGACAATCTTAAAGTACCGGATTGGACTGAAAATGGCACCAGAGTATGCAACTACAACGCTTGTATAATCAGCGGTTAGTTTTGACCACTGTTAAGCTTGCCATTTTTGAGAAGTTGACTGCCAAAACAGTGGTGAACACATGCTATTGACAAACCGACGTACGGACGGATGGAAAAATAAATATATAGAGCACTTATTATCTAAATGAGTGCGAGTTAATAAAAGTTACACATATATACTGTTTTCCAAGCATTTAGCCCATTTAGCTGGTCTTAAAGTAGTAATTTACGCAGATTTTCAACATTTATGTACGTTTTCTGTTTGACCGTGACCTTGACCTTTTGTACATGTTGAAATATATCTAGATAGTTAATTCAACAATGAAATGCCTTATAAATTAGTTTCTGCAAAAGACTTGACATATTTATTGTCGTGGTAATAAAACAGACAAATTCTAATATTGATGTCAAAAATTGTCAACCTTTGGTAATCAACGGTAATTAACAAACAGACGCACGGACAAACACTGTTCAATAAGCCGTATTCGTTAAAAGCTTCTATGTTTAGTTCATTCCATTTGTTTTCCGTACGTACTACTGGAAAATGACAAACACATGTCTTTAGTTGAAATAACACCGACAAAAATTGTGTAATTTTGCTGTTTATGGGTACGTAAGTTTCAAGGGCCATAACTCTGTTAGTACTCAGCTGCGGCGATGTCATCAGCCGGATCCATACACTAGACATGCTGACAAACAATTTGGTATATAACACTTGATGTTTGCAGAACCTTACCAGTAAAGTCCTTAAGGAGAGCACTTTTGGGGCTCCGTCTGCTCTACTATTATGGCCGCAGTGACAAACCTGTTAACTGTTTTTCGCACCAGGACATATATGAACACACTAAGGAATGGGCAAAATTATGAGGATTTTTAAAGGGCAGAAGTGAATGAATTCAGAGGAACGAAACATGAATACAAACAACCTAAATTATAAAATTAATACAGTAACTATTATTTACTTATAGTGGAGCTTAAGCAATACTTACAAAAATATGTTGAAAACGGGTCTTTCATAGCAAGCTTTAAGCATTTGTGAGTAAAATCAAGGTGAACGTAGGCGAACAGAACAGTTGACAGACCGAAAACAATATCAACATGAAACATGAAGACCCCAAGGGAAAACCCCAGGTAGATGTAAGCTTAGAGCAAATTCCGCATGGTAGGCACGGAGAAGATAGGGCAACAAGAATGCATGAATGGGCAGCAGGAAGACGCAAAGAGATAAGCTCTCCTGTATTATTCCAGAAGACCAAAATATAACATCGACTATCTCAACAAACCTCTATTAACTTTATCAACCGTATTTTACAATTCCAAAGTTTGAATTTGTTTCTTGTGAATATATTTATTGCATTAGAATTCAGTATGTGTAAGAGATGCAGTAAATTGAACAGAACATCTTGACTCTGCAAGGTCTGAATATATTTTGTGCTATTTAGTGAAAACGGTATTATAAGAAACTGACAATTAGACAGCCAGTCAAATGGTCAAAATCAAACTTCATAAATGCTGATGACAGAGACTTTTACCGTCTGAAAGCAGGTATTCAAAATAGAGTACAATCCACTAACCATCTGGCCCCGAGGTTATAAAACTTGAGTACATTCTCAAAATAAAGCACATTGATTGGCTGCTTCCGAGCAACCAATCAGCGTGCTTTATTTTGAGTTTGAGATTATACTCAAGTTTTATAACCTCTGACCCTATTTTACCAACGGCCAATAAAGAGCCAGCATCGTATTATAATCTCTACTGTCGAGTCGCGACACGAGAAAATCAACAAAGTGGTTGTTCGCAAAGCGCAGACTCAAATCAGCCTAAGCATCCGTCCAGTCACATCAGAGTCATCCTTAAGCACTTAAGGGTAGCTAAGGATCTAAGCTGCCTCCATGCGGACAGTGAAGACTTTGATCAGACTGGGCGGATGCCCAGGCTGATCTGAGTCTGTGCTGGGCGCTTAACCACTTTGTTGGTTTTCTCGTGTCGCGGCTCATATTATCAAAGGGTCAAGCAATAAGCAGTAACTCGGTAGGCCAAGGAGGAAAATGATGCATCTACTGGAACATTGGTGGGACAAGATGGTTCAGCAGTAATTCTAATGCACTTACAAATATAACGCGACGTCTGATTGGATACCGTCAAAAATTTGCGACAGTATATTCTGCGATATACTGTCGGAAACCCGACGTCGTTATAAAACGTCGCTTCTCATTGGCTGACGTTTGGTTTTACGTTGCTGACAGCGCTTGAAAAGGGTGCAAACTAGTACATTATGAAAGGTGAAAATTTAGGAAAGAGCATTAGAATGGAGATAACTATCTTGAAAATTGTCATTTGGGGAGGTAAATCATCGTTTTTTGGTCGCAAATTGCGTTTTACGGCTCCGCTGGCGCGTCGCCATAAAACGAAATTTCCGACCATAAAACCGATGATTTACCTCCCTAAATGACAATTTTCAAGATAGTTATCCCCAAAATGATCCCTATATAAAACATATAAACATATTTTTCTTTCGTTGACAGTTGTGAATTAAAACATGACCCTAAATGAAATATATAACTTTCGTCAACTTTTTTTTAGTTAAACACACACACACACACACACACACACACACACACACACACAAATTGCTATCTTGAGTTGTTTCTGATACAAAAACAAATGAAATAAATAAACAGCCAATGATGTATTAAGATGTCATTAGTGGGTGTATAATCAATGGACTATCACCAATACAAAAAGAAACAGATCGTTGGAGTTGACTTCTGGAGTAATTTTCTAATTACTTTTATGGACTTGATACACTGGTCAATATTTCCTCAGACTGTTTTGCAATAAATGAATTAACGACCATGAGAACTTAACAAATTGGAACAGATGATTAAAAGAAATTTGAAATAAATCTGAAGCTGTTGGTTATACTATCTGAATCCAAACAAGAAGAAAGTCTTGGATGACTTGTCATCATACCCTTACAGGTTTCCCAGAACACCTGTTTCCAAACACTACCCAGATATATCTTGAAAACTGACAAAATGGCATAAATGAATTGTATAATGTGTGCACTTAGGTTTGGGTGCATGCAAAAAGTAGGCCTAGAATTTAAATTCCGTACTGCAAACGAAATTAATTGGAAATTATATAAAGATACTGTGCATAATGCTAAGACATTGTTGAAAGGAGATAAGATTTAACTAAACATTTTAATTCAATATGCAGTTTATATTTCGACAAACAGACACAAGAGTTATTTATAAAGTTTTATGCAAACGAAACAAACGAGGCTACTGACCTACATCCGGGCCACGTCATTGTGCTTCGCTTGCTTGCTCTTGGCCTCAGTGGTCCATGCCTGATAACCGGCGGCTTCAGAAGCGGTTGTTTCTGTTCCTTGTCTGAGAATGGTAACACAAGTGTCGGAGGCTCCTCTAACACGGTTATATTTTCGTCACTGTGAGACATGCCTTTCCGTGGAGGCTTGCATCTGATCACGTGACTACCTTGTTCCATTTCTCTAGACAATCGTGGAATAATGATTTGTTGCTTAGTAATAACTTTAAATTATTTTCGCCACCTTCAGATATAGTTCTTCCCGGATGTTATGTTGAAGTTGACCATACAACAATAATAAAATATCACGTGACTTTAACATTTGAAAAAATGGCCACACTTCCTGTTTATTTATTACTGTCACACTGACCAACATTTTGGCTTTTATAGTCAGTCTCATTAAATGATACCTTTTAAAACATAGTTTACGTAATCAATATTTAAAGCCACATCATTATAAAAAGTAACTTTCGAATTAGCCAGCTTTTTCTCAGCACAATGGTGAAAGTTACCCTAATAATGTCCACAGAACCAAAGTCTTCATATTTGTTTTTCATTCACCATTTACAAATAGCGTTCGTCAGTCCGATATCTATATGAAACGTGTGCTGAAAATTAATTGCCACTAAACGATGCCGTTCAGCCAGCCATTCTGTAAGTCTTATTAATTGATTACAGCAAAAGACAATATATCATCGTCTAATGTGTTATTGCTTCTAAAGATGGAAGTCCGATGAGGCAGACCGTAATTTGTCTACGCTAGTGAAAGAGTTACATACTAAGAGCCTAATGAAAAATAGCAGGGCTAGAACAGACAGAAATACTTATATATGTAGGTGACGAAATTGAATTAGATGGTTAGTCAATAAAAATAAACTGTCATACTTTTTCTCAAGTTTTTCTCGTGTGAGGATGGCAAAATCAATTTAAAGGGAGGAATTTTATTTGACATAGACTGTAGGGAGATTTTAAAATTGACATTTAAATACTGCAGGCTCTTTTGTCTGTCAGTAAGGTGAAGGGCAACCATGAAGAAGTAAAGACAGACATAGAATACAAATGCAAATTTTGTTTATGTCAACACCAACCTTAGTATGAAAGACGTGTTTGAAAAGGTCGGTGTTGACATTATAGACAACTGGATTTTAAAAACGTGGGCAATGCCTTGTAAAGACAAAGTCATTGTAACACAGTTGTAATATGCTTTTGAAAACTATGCAATCTTACCAGGGACATCCAATAAGTCCTGCAAACGAATTGATATTGAGCAAATGATAATTAACAGCAAATCAAGCGGTTCATATTTCTAAAATATACTCGAAAAAAAATATTGAAGGGTCAAAATTTTACCCTGCGATTGCGGGAACATTTCAAACATTTGGTAAGGTAAAACATTTCTACCTTCCATTTTGTTCATTTTGCAAGTTTTATACACATGAAGTTTGAATCTATAGCCTTTGATTCTATATCTATCAATATCAATTCGTTTGCAGTACTTATTGGATGTCCATCAATCGGAGGATAAAAGTTTGACCCTTTAATATTATTTTCGAGAATACATCTTCTCATCTTTCTATCCAACGGTTTCCAAGAACCGCATACTCTTACGAAATCCGTTGCTAGGCAATGGAAGAATACTAATACTATGGGTACGGCGGTGGCTTCTAGCCATCTTTTAAAGATCACTCAGCTTACTTCAAAATGCTTGTACATACCTGCATTTTGTAGGGAGACACGAAACATAATACTCATATAAGCATACGGTACAATATTTAAGATAATGACGTCAGTCAAGATATCTTTACTTGTCAAAGTAAAGCCATCATGCTTTTCGCGATCTACAATATCATATAAAATGAGTACATGTACTTCAAATAGATGCGTTCACAACAGATGAAGCGTTCCCTAAAATGGCATGTAGGTGTTATCAAAAAGTACTCGCGAGCTGCTAAAATGTAAGAATTAAAAAAAAAAACATAAACGGCGAGCCTCTTTTTATATCATTCGCGGCCTTCGGAAACCATAGGCCAACATTCAAAACTAGAAATTAGTTAAAATTCTATAATTTGCTTTTGTTGCCTAGCGACCACATTAGGGTGGTAAAATAAAATAATTGTCTCCTATTGGAGCTCTTAGACTATAAGACAATCATTTTAGAACACAGTAATTTGAAGAAAAAAAATAGAAGTAGATATGCACCTCACCTCTTGCAAAAGTTGTCGAAGTTGTCCAATTTTACACCGACGGTTTCGCCTATACCATCGCATTCAAAATCCTCTCAAACCTTAAATACGTTACGTGTATGATATTTGGCACACATGTGTAGGCTATGCATGATGTGTTTCTGGTATGATTTGATTGGCCTAGCTTAATTAATGAAGTAGCTACATGTATGACGGCGTTTACAAGACTTCTTGGATGACCCTCGTAATGTGTCAGTTTCAATCATCGGTGTCACATCCTATCTTCGGATATATGCGCAGCCTAATATTGAGAATCTTGGCTGATGTTACACATTCCATTACTGATCATGTACAGACTTAAAAACACCGAGTATATATTCTACTTTTGTTTGTTTGCTGTATCCCTGGCTTTCGAAGGATCTTTTTTTTTCAGAAATTACTAGAATTATTTCCTCAAAGTAGTATATGTAAGAAGGATCATTTCATTCATATCTGTAAAATATAATTGAAAATCATGCTTTCCTAAATGATAGTGCAACATATGTCAGATCTGAAACAAACGCAAATGGCTTATCAGTGAAAAAGTTAATAAGCCGTTTAACTAGATGATAATATCTTATTGAACAATCAACAAACCGTATTAATCCTATTAAATGCACCAGGGGCGATACATTTTACGAAACGGGTTTTTTTAGAGCCTAAAGTATAGTAAATCAGCCACCGACAAATACATGTAATTAACAATATTAAAGTGAAAGGTTATACTTGCAGAGGAAGCAACTCTACTTTTTGTCTCCCTTTTCAGTAGGGGTCAACTCTTATAGGAAAGAATTTGCTCCTCCAGGAGCAAATTCTTTCTATTAAGAGAAGACCCCATGTCAGGAGTTACCTCATCAAGTGAAACAGACAGGAATTCATGCAATATGTTCTATAAAAGGGTTATCCTTTGGAAGCAAGGATCGCACCAAAGAACTGAAAACTGTCGAGTGAACGAGTTTTCTGGGCCAGACTAGCTAGTTTCGGCCAATTAGGCCTCATCAGTGACCCTCAAATAATTTTAAAGTTCTACAATGGAATCAATGATCCCAAAGGACAAGAAAATAAAATCTACACTATGATGAAGGGCAGGGAGACTTTTTACGGAGACCACACAGTCCCAATCACCAGCTGTAATGAAGTTCAATATGTTCTATAAAAGGGTTATCCTTTGGAAGCAAGGATCACACCAAAGAACTGAAAATTGTCGAGTGAACAAGTTTTCTGGGCCAGACTAGCTAGTTTCGGCCAATTAGGCCTCATCAGTGACCCTCAAATAATTTTAAAGTTCTACAATGGAATCAATGATCCCAAAAGGACAAGAAAATAAAATCTACACTATGATGAAGGACAGGGAGACTTTTTACGGTGTCCCAGCTGTAGTGAAGTTCAATACGTTCTATAAAAGTAAACATACCATCATTTTCGGAAAAGAAGCAGAGGGGGAGGGGCGTTTATTATAGTAGGAGCGTTTAATAGGGTTAATACGGTAAGTGAGAAGGCAATGATCAGTAAACTTCACAATCGTTTATCGTAAACACAAAATGGGAAAGGAAAAGAATGAAGACGACAAACAAAGCACAACAAAACACATGAAAAGCCAAGATATCAGCTCTTTTCCAACAGATGAATGATATACAAAATTTCAAAGGCAAATACATAGTCGACAAAGAATAACAATAACTGTAAACCACAATCGAACAACCGACTTGCGTGGAAACGCCACTAATGAACTACTGCGGAACGGAGGGGGCGGGTGCACAGGGGGTAGGAGGGGGAAGGGGGCTTAATTTACTTTTTCTTTGTTTGCTGAATACCCCTGTGCCAAACTGGTGGTCGCATCGACGCCAGCACGACGTCACCTCGACGTCATGTGCCCACTGGGTGGCATATACAAATTCATAAGAATTGAACAGAATTCCTTAATTTCATAGCAAAGTACAAATACGTTGACAAGTTCAGAAGAACCGGCTTCGACATTTTAGACATTAAGTCGTCAAATTTGTTAATTGTTGGCCACTGACAGTAATAGTTTTTAAAGTATTTTCGCCTTAAATCTCTATAGAACGGACAGACTAACAGAAAGTGATACTCATTTTCTACCATATCGAGGTTGCAATATTTACATTCTCTTTCATTTCTAGGGATGTTTTCATATCGTCCACGTTCTATTGCTAAGTCGTGGAAGGAAAGTCTAAATTGTGTTAATGCAATTTGATATTTCTTTTCGGGGATGAAGTCTAAGTACTTTTCAAACTTGAATTCATGTTTATATCTTGAGTACATAAGTAATCTGTGGGAGTTATCAATATTAGCGTACCAGCTTTGATAATAAGAGTCGAAAATGCGCTGCTTTATTAAGTTAATTGGAATTACTATCTCTGTCTGCTGTAACCAAATATAAGTGAGTCCTAATCCATCTAATAATGATTTTATCTGAAAAGCCCAATTCGATCCATTATATGAAATATCACATGTATTATCTGCGGCCTTTTTTAGCATTACATAAATTTGTTTAACTGTGGCGTTGTCGTCAAGTTTCAGTAATTTCAACCAGTAATTAATCATTCTTATTTTCCTGATTACATTGAATGGAACCCGCCCAAGTTCCCCATAAAGGCCCGCTAAATTTGTAGATTTTTTAACATGGAGAATCCATCCATACAATTTCGTGTGTATAAGTTTAACAGCTTTTGCTCCATATGAACTCCAAACTTCTGCACTGTAGTTTAAGATAGAACCGACTAGAGTATCAAATAATCTACACTTCTCAGAAATTGGCATAAACAGTATCAACACCAACAGAAACTTAAAGCTTTTAATTTTGACCTACGACGTATTTATTAACAATTGCATGGTTTCAGTTCTTTGCAAATTCTTTCAGATATCACAAACATCGGAAGATGTCGGCGCCAAGGTTTGAGACTCAAAGCTGAATTTTATGTCAAAATATCACAATGTTTCATAATTGTTCTAAAAATGTCTCATTCACTGTCTAATCAAGGAGCTTATTACAGATGAAATCAGAGTTCAGCAGCCTTTCCCCCTTCAGACAGATATATTACAGTAGCTGGTGGTTTATAAGGTCCTAATGATGTAACTACGTAGCTAACTATGTATTTTGAATAAACTATTATAAACAAGTATCCAAACCTTTAAGGAGTTTAGAATGCATTACGAGTATGATTTCGCCAATATTGTTCTACGTTGTCGAGAAGCGTTTATAACAAGGAAATTCACATTTCACTAAAAGGTAGAAAGTGAAGAGTATTAGATTATTCGTTTAGAGGAATTCCCTAACTCTGCACCCCAGTTAGCACTATTTTTTTGTGTATCAAGTGAGTTGTGTGTTTGCAGATTGGCAGCCTGGTTTTGGTGATTTGTTGAACGAATATAATTTACGCCCCACCCCAATGCCAAATCAGTGTGGCACCCTCTTCACCCGGGGTCAAAGCTTAACGTAAAGGAATTGATTCCCGGTAAATGAACAGTGCTCCGGATAAGAAGGAGTAAGAGAGATAATTTAGGGTTATTTTTTGCATATTTCTATATAAAAACATACGTTGTGACCTCTTATAAGAACCGTTTTATCTAGACGTTTCCAAGATAGGTCACAACGTATGTTTCCTTGATAAAAAAAGAAAGATTATCTCAGAGTAATTATCCCCAAAACCCAATTCCCACTCTGGTGAATGTTTTCTTTCAGGACGAAGACTCTCTGAAATAGTGGCTTTTCTTGAAGATAAACGAATACACTGTCAAAATCGCGCTTAGCTATAAAACACAAAATGTTACATGTTTAGGTGTAAACATGTTTAGGAATATGTCATATAGCTAAATATGTACGCCTTTTCTATTATTTTCCCGGCCGGACAAAGTCTGCTAAACACGTTTTATTCTGTTAGGCGTTTCGGGTGCATCCATTCTCTCTTTTCCCCGTTGAAGAACGAAAAAAAGAGACGAAAATGTTGACAGAGGAAATTTACAAAATAAAAGGTTAATATAACCAGTTTTGTACATGTTTAATTTCTAATCATAAACCTAAACATGTTGCAAATTGAACATGTTACGATTTAAAGACATAAAAAATCGGACTGCATTTTTTGCATTGATTCTAAACAATTTTTACAGTGTACTTAACCACAAAGCAGCCCCTTGAAAAACTAATGGTGCAAAAATAATGGAGGTTTACGAATTCACATTAAATTGCTCATGTTCAAGCATTCACCTTAAATGGGCTTTCATCGCATGATGTATGAAGCCTAGTAGCTCAGTGGGTTTTGCGCTGCCCTGTAGTGGTCCCGGGTTCGATATCCACTTGAGATAGGAATGCTTTTCGACGTAAACAGCGACCTCATTGCACATGGCCTTTTTTCATCACCCTCCCATCGCTCTGATTTTACTGAAATACTGTTGAAAAGGATGTAAAGTCGTAAGTCATCCAGCCATCATTGCATGATATCTTACAGTTCAATGTAGATGGGTATACTGTAACGGCATGTCTTCCGCTATTTTTTCAAAGTTAGACAACTTTTGCGCTTTTATGTTTGCATCTCTAGGTGACAAAACTCTCCCAAATCGGGTCTACCCTTCAAGGAAAGAATTTGTATACTCTGTTCTTTGAGACATGACCATTTACTGATTAGGCAGGCAATAATGTCAACAGAAGAGTTGCTCCTACCCTGAAAGTGCACCCATTCAGCTTAATCTATCAAGTCGCCCTTGTTATATAAACGAAACTGTTAGTCAAATGTCAACCAGTGCAAATCCTTATTTTTCTATTTCTTTGAAGGTTAATCCGAGCCTTCTCTGACCAACAAAATCTTTTGATAGTTTTGATTAGCTGCTTTTAGCTAAAAGCCGCTAAACAAATAATTTATCAAAAGGCTTTTTTCAGTCAGACACGGCTCGGGATACATGTAGCCTTAGGGAAGCAAAACTGCCTCTCTTCTTAATAGGTGGCAAATTTTACAAGCAGGAATTTGCTCCTCTACCAGCAAATTATATCTTCTCTAGGCAAAATGTAGACCCTTTGTTAGAAGGGTTATGTTGTCCGGGAAAGTAGACAGGAAATCTCAAAAGTTGTCACATCTTTAAAAGAATAGATACTTCAAAGTATGACCTATATTCATTCTTTTGAATATATTCTCTGCTTTTGAAGGAACTCTTTAAGATTTCAAATTGACTGCGCTGCAGCTGGTGTTGTGCCGTGTGGCGGCCGTATAATGTCTCCTCGTAATCTTCCATGTCCTTTGAGATCAGAGGATATTTCTGAGAAATCAGAAATTTTGAATGTTTTAGACTTTTATTCTTGATCATCGCTTTTAAATCATCTGGACCGTTTTTGATATTTAACAGTCTTTGAATCGACTGCCTTATCAAACATTCCGACATTACAGCGTGCTTTTCTCTGGCTTTCATCACTAGATATTGTCAGGGTCAGTAATAAGACTTGAGTAGCCAAAACTTCGAAGTATGACCCTTGTTCATTCTTTTGAACGCGTTCTTTGCCATTGAAGAAACGCTTTAAAATTTTAAATTGCTCTAGTATTATCGGTTCACTTCTCTCAAACGTAAGGCCATTTCAGCATAGTTTGAATACCATACCCAATCTGTTCGCTAAAATGGTGAGGAATCGATTCTTTCTGATGGATTAAAGAACAAAACTGCTGACAGTAAAGTGGTAAAAATATGACAAGTTATCGGCTCTGTAGAACAAGCCTTTAATAAAAACCTGTTAACATTTCTATTTAAAGTCTGGAAATACCATCATAATTTTCCGCCATTTCTACAAAGGGAACGAGTTTTCTTGCACACCAGATAGAAAATGCCATTCTTTTCCCCTGGGATAGAAAATCTTATCTTACCAAGGTGTTCTAACCCAGGACTGGAAAAAAATTACGAGCTGTCAATGCATTGCTTGTATGGGAGCTCACGTACTTGCGTAGTCAAGTGACGTTGGCATTTTAGATAATGACGTCACGAAGACGACAAATGACGTCAGTTTATGTACGCCAGTCGTTGACGGTTAAGAGTCGAATGGCGGTCGTTGAAAGCGCCGCCTTCTTTCAACATCAAATTGAAACTGAAATTGAAGTACTAGAATCACGCATTTTAAGAAGTTCTGAAGTTAAACACAACGTAGTGTGCAAGAAAAAGTATCTATCATGGGTGTGAGGTGTGGATAGAAAGATCCGTCACTCGGGGTCACTGTTCGGCATCACTCAACAAGCCTCGTGATGCCGAACAGTGATCCTCGTTACGGATTTTACTATCCACACCTCACACCCATGATGGATACTTATATTCTGGCTTCCTATTTGCTTGCCTGGACTAGGAAGTCCTTCCAAAATGTGATGGTCAAAAGAGAGCAATTTCTTTTCTTTAATAGTTGACCCCATTGAGAAGGGAGGCAAAAATAAATCTGACAAAATTATTTTCCTTGAAAGTATATAGATTTAACCTTAGTCATAAATGAGCCGCGACACGACAAAACCAACAATTTGGTTGTGCGCCCAGCGCAGACTCAGATCAGCCTGGGCATCTGCCCAGTCTGATCAGATACTTCGCTAAGCACTTAAAGGGTAGATAAGGTTCAACGCTACCTCTATGCGGACAGCGAAGAGTCTGATCAGACTGGGCGGACGCCCGGGTTGATCTGAGTCTGCGCTGGGCGCACAACCACATTGTTGGTTTTGTCATGTCGCGGCTCATTTTAATTTCGGTCTTATATGCGTCGTCACATTCAGGTCAACCTAACAGACTATTTGAGAATCCTTCTGAATACTTCAGAATTCCACTGACCTATATTACCTTTGGAAATAAACTTCTGTTCAGTGATAGAACTAATATGTAAAAAGAGAAAGAGGTCGATGCCAGCAAGAAACGCTCGTGTTCTGCTGACATGACCATGGCCTCAGCAAGAAGGAAGTTTATTTTTAATAAACTGTACAGTAGGCAGTCATAAATTGGGCCAAATGTAATGGGTTGACAACATGGTTATCTGGAGCTGTAAGAAATTGTAATAACGTTGCTTAATGAAGTTTCATTTCACATTGTTTTTTTTTTTGGTTGGAGAAATGAAGTTAAGTGCAATTGGTGGATGACAATTGGCTTTATTCAACAGAGCGTAAAAGGTAGGTAAGTGTCATTAAAATTTAAGACAAGTATTCTCTACTATATAAAACACCCACCCCCCACTCCCAGTCTTTATTGGTTTTATGCCCCTGTTATGTCATTACTTATGTGAGAAAGGGGTTTTCCTTTGATGCAATAGCAGTGTCATGGGACTGTTGCATAACAGGATTATGAAACCCAATATACAAGAACATTTGTCTTTAAGCTTTGCTGGTGAAGTATATTTGTATGATTTCAATAGTATTTGGCACAGGCGATAAGTAACCAATCAACCTCTTCTTTTCTATGTTCCCACTCCCCAGTTTGATACATTTACCCAGACAGTGTCCCAGTGCCAGCATTCCAGAACTCGGAGGCCTTTAATATTTTCATTTAAATGGGATGGTTGATGTTTCAGATGTATAACTTTACAAATTTACTTTGAGCAGATACTAATAAGATGACCCTGACGACAATGAGGCAGAAGAATTTAGTTTTACTTAAGCTCCTCCCATTTTCTAGCAACGTTTACACCCATATGGAACTCGCCATTCAAGCTTACCTGTTTATAGCATAACTGGTGCACGGGTTGTCGCAAAACAGCGGAATGCCTTCTAAATCCATTTATCACAATCTTCCATTCAAATCGCTCTCTGTAACCCCACCAAAGATGAAGAATACAATCTGATACATTTTATGTGGAGATTAGTCCACACAATTAATCACCAATAAAGCAAAGGTAAGGAAGATCTAATCGTGCGAAATCAATGATTATCGCATCAGGACTTGCATAATTTATGAAATGACCATAAATATTCTCAGTTTCGCTGACAAACTATCAGCTGATATAAATTAGTTTTATCAAGCTTTAGCTGAGAAATTCCCCCGGTAACTTATTTCGGGTTGTATGAAAATCTCTAAACTGGTTTATACTTCCATCATATAAACCTTTTTGGGGTATGCATTTGCAAACGGATGTGGCTACCTTTACTCTGCAAAAATAAAAAGGTGAGCCAACCTAATATCCTTAAGGATGTCCGCTGGTTAAAATCATTTATTCAAACTTTTTTTACTTTTGTGTTATTTCAATTCTTCCATCAATATGTAGTTCAAAAATGTAAAATAAAGTATAGGTTAGTGTGGATTTTTTTGCAGTACATGCCATGGAAGCTTGTGAGGGTATCCGGTCATTATGAAATTTTAGAGCATAATATAAAAATATTCAATCATGTGTTTAAATCTTTTAAGAAGAGGAATCAGTTGATTGAATAAATACTTGCATGCGTTTCCTCTGACGACCACACAATATAATATTGATTTCGGGCATAATTTGTGCACAGTCTTTTGTGAATCTCCAAGAATTTAAAGGAAGTGTTACCCCACCCCCATGACTTTGGCCTATTTCTGAAGCCATTAAAATGAACCCAGGCCACTTTCAAAAAAATAGCTACAGAGGGTATAAGCGCAATATTTCTGTTTATAATATTATATTGCTAGGGTCTTGTCTAAAGTTAATTAAGCAAAAAATAATGTCCTGAAACACTCTGTTATTAAATAGCACTGGAGATATGTTGGTAGTATGATATCTTCTCTTCTAATTGAATATAAGATTAATTGTGGAAAAAAGACAAAATATTGAATAAATAAAGACATTTCGTTTAAACTTTGACTATACCTGACACAAAGTTTATTATTAAACAAGTTATTGTAGATTTTATATTAAAAACTGTAAATGCCTTGGCAGCAAATGACAAAATTTATCCCTATCCCCTAAAGAATGCAAAATTTTTAATATTTTGTAATGCTGCACCAAAGTGATGAAAAATAACAGAAGCAGATTCTAACTTTTTCTTAAACTTTGATAGTTTATGATTCAGACAATTATCTTCAGGAAAATTAGTAGAAAAATATAGGTTAGTGTGCAAATAAGAAAGAAAACTTGAAAATTTTAAGCCTACCCCCTTTTAGTTTTGGCTGTGTGTAAATTATTAGAAAAATCACGGCTGCATCTGAATTATCTATCTTGTCCGATGAAAGAATTTTAATGTAAAACTGAAAACAGCCATGTTACTCTAAAATTATATAGCCTTTTCATAACCAAAGAGTACTTCATAAACAACTAATTGGATCGTAGGCTAATCGAAGCAGATTCTAAGCCACCCCATGTAGAAACAATGGCTGCATGTGTTGGTAAACTACAATATGTTTCTTTCATGTTTATGATAAAATCATTTCCAAAGTCTATTTTCTTGACTAGATATTAATATATCCTTAACATGCATACAGAAAAATAGGAAAAAAATAAGCTGTTATATGGAAAAGCAGTTTTAGAATGGTAATTACCCCACCCACTACGGAACCCACTTCAAGACTGACTGATCTGATTTTAACAATACACACACTCAACGTAAATTTCTTCATCAATCTCTGGTACGTGTGAATTTATACATGTGTAAATGCTCTTGAATGCATGCCCATGTGTATGATTTGACTCAACATTCTTTTTTTAATTTACATAATCTCCGAGCTTGACCAAGCATGATAGAGAATTGAAAAAAAAAAGTGAAAAACTAGTCTGAATCTCTTAAACTATCTTTATGTGTCTTAAATTTATTGACACATGTAAAATAGTCTTGGATGCAAGATGCATGTAATATAAGCGTGACACTCAACAGATTTGCTAATCTGCATATTTTCGAGCTTTTGCGAGCAGAAGTTGGGGATTTAAAAAGGGAAAGCTACATAATGTCACATGAACGAATGCATTTTTAATTTACGTTTCTTGGGTCTCATTATTCGAGAGGATTGGTTCCCTCTTCTTTATGCAGTAAGGCTGGAGTGCAATATTTATAAAATGTTCAGTCAGCGTTTTTCTGTTTTGTTTTGTTTCTGTTGTTGTTGTTGTTTTTTTCTAAGATATTCTGATCAAATTCTAATTGTCCCCCTGCTTGTATGCTACTGTCGGGTAGCATTTTATTTCCTAAAATCTTTTGAATCATTGACTAAGCCAGTGAAATGAGCAGCTTGGTCTCAGTCTACATGGTTCAACAATGCACTCGATTTGGACCACTGCCCGAGGAAAATAGATAAACACCTATGTCGTGTTGAAGAGAAAAATATAGTTTTGCGTAATGTTGAACTAAACTCTCAGTCCAGTGACGTCACAATGACAAGTTGGCACGCGCGCACTAATTGACTGAGCGGAAACTATGGCTGAGTTCGCATCAAATGAAACAAATCTCTCTACAAATTAGATGCAACAATTTCTACGAAAGCTAGTGTATTTTATGATAATGTTGAATTTCCCACAGCGTTCCTCAGTATTGGTCATTCTATTAATAACATGGGGAGAATGAGGCCTATATGCATCATACAGATCTACACCCCATCCCTACTCCGCCAACGCCAAGACGCCTGCGCACCTCGAGACCTACACTGTTCTGTTTTCTTTTTGTCAAACCGTTTAGCCATTTAAATAGCAGAGCGGTCAAAGTATCTTAATCTTAAGTCCGAACTCATTTAATCGAAATAAACGTCGACAAATCCAAAATATTTAGATGCGAAGATATGGATTCAAAAACAGGAAGTGTGATCAGGTGTTCGCTCGTTTCGGCATGCGGTATACGATTCAGTAAACATATCGCTCCCTGTACGTGACACCTGACACATGGCAAAATCTCGTTTAGTGCTAGTCCGGCAATACACACAGTTTATACCTGCACCAAAATTTGACAAACGAGTGTCGCGTTATTAAAAAAAGGTATTCAGGCGTATGTTTGTGTCGTCACCAGCCTGTACGCATGCAACCTGCGCATGCGCAGACCGAGCGTTAATCGCTGGACGAACTGTGAATGCCCACACTGCGCATGTGCGCAAGCTATCCTGGGCATGCGCAGTTGTAAATATATATATTTTTAAAAATAATAATAACAAATAGGGTAGTTCGCCCTTGAGTCGAACACCTTTTGTATTGTCTTGCGCTTACAGACCCTGGCTATTGACCCACATCGTGTTTGGGTCATGCAACAGCTAGCGCAGCTTTCTGAGCGCCAAAAAGCTGCAACCGTTCAGCCATACTTCGTGAAATAAGGGAATAACAAGGGGTTTTATCCACCTACCCAAATTAGCCCTTAAGTCGAACAGACTTGCCCCTGACTCGAACAGATATACTGATCCAGCCATTATAGGACAACCTCGTGTAGGGTATGTAATATCCAGAGAATCCGCCTTTTTTAAATTACATATTTTTAAATCATTTTTGTTTGATGTCAAATTAAAGCACTCTTTCGGAGATAATGAGACACACAGCAATGTACGTAAATGCAGATAAATCCACCCTGTAACTCCTGGTGAATGTAGAAAAAATATTCGTGTAAGGGGCTCAGTTACCATGTGTGCTAATTCAGTTATGATAAGCGTAGACCCTTATTGCGCGCATAAAAGAAAAGAGGAAGATATGTTTGTGCATTTAGTCTTTGACTAAATGTATTTGCTAGTGATACAGTGAGTAAACCTCCTCTGAAACTATATGCCCGTGTTCGACTTTAGGGCGAATCGGTGTTCGACTCAATAACAAAGCATAGGTTTGTGTTAATTGCTAACAATTTGTTGATTTTACTTATTTTGACCAAAAAATGGTTATCTCTTTTCGAGCATTGAGAAGCCATGGATTAGTTTAACAAACATGTTAAATTTCGTAAACTAGGACCCTTTTTGCTATATAATATTAAGCATTTTACAAAATTTATAAAGATCAAAATTATGAAATTTAGAAACAGCTCGAGAGGGATGCATTGCGACGACAGCTAGTCGTATAATAACGCATGTTTTATATTTGGGAGTCTTTTATGCATATTGTTCATAGATTAAGGTAATGTTTCGTATCTGAACTGGTATTGACCCACCAAGTTGAAATATTAATGCTACATGTATCAGTTTAATTTGTTCGACTTAAGGGCAAGTTCGACTTAGGGGCGAGTTACCCTATGCCATGTAATTAGAAGACAGAAAAAGCTTTTTCCCAGTTCGAATGGAATTCTCGATGCAGTGTAACCACATAATTTGCCCAAACTTGCGGCATAAGAAAAGCCTGTTTGTTTGTTTTTTTCTTTTTGCTCCTCAGCTGTGAGAAACTGTGCCTTATTGCATGTGCTAACAGGAAAGTCTCTGATCAGTCCGCACATTCGCACAGCCTCTGTTCAATATGTACATGCTTGCTTCACATAGAAAAAAAATGCTAATCAGACTGTGCATATGTGTAGGCTGATCTGTGTCTTCCCTATTCGCGCGTAATATAAAGCCCGTTTTCATGAATAATGTTTTTTGCGTTAGTTTCAGTGTGCATTAAAATGTGTTGGAATTTCCTTCTTTTCTCTCTCTCTATCTAAATGCACGTCCACACTAGTCTGTCGTCGTCATCTAACCCATTATGAAAAAGACTGCCTGCATGAGGCTTTCGTCAGTGAGAGGGCAGTTTTTTCGAAGTATTGTTAGATGACGAAGTCGTTAGTGAAGGATTCAAGGCTCTTCAACGCTTAAACAAAATATAAATAACAATGCTATATCTGACTCGTATAGGAACTGATGGCATATCAGAAAACTGCAGAAAGTGATCAAAACGAGCTTTCGGCAGTTTTGTGATATACTCCACCAGTTTACATATATGTATCTTTAGCAAAACTGAATCTTTATACGAATGTACGAATCGAATAGCATCGTTATATTATATAGAAGTCCGTTTGCAGAAGATGGATTTTAAATTTCTACTTTGGAATAGAATTGCGTATCTACCAGGCGCAGTTTGTTTACCCGTAGTCTTGTTGGGTTTCTCTTGTGAAGACAACAGTAAATCGAAAGGTCCTGTCACTGAAGGGCCAAGTCGTCCAGGGAAGTAAACAGGAGGTCACAAAAGTTGTTCCCCTTTTTAAAAAATGGCAAATAAAGATTGAGGTGTACCATGCACTATAACAGTAATTACACGAAAAAGGCGACGCATTACATGTCCGAACAGCAAACAGCCTGAGCACGGAAAACTGTCAGTGAATACCGGAGATTTGTAAGATTGATCAATGTTCGCAAATGTTGAGTGTGATGTGGGTGGTTGCTGATCGGACATGTTCTAATATCCTTTTGAGACGCCCTACCGATGTCTGTTTTAGTCGCAGTTCATGTATCGCAGGGAATGGAAACTGCGATTTTCAGATTAAGGACTCGGGACAAATGTGCCATTGGAAGTGCGAACTTTGAATGCAGAGACCGTGCACATAGCGGTGCTCTCACTGTTTGCGCGTGCGTTCCGACAAACTTTGTCAGGACGCTGTCATTTTAAATGAAAAGCTACGACAAAGCGGAGTTTTTCGTTCTGAAAGTCTTTAACAACTGAAACGTGCACATTCCCGCTCAAAAATAGATTTGTTGTGAGAAATTGCGCCTTATCGCATATACGAAAAGCAAAGACTCACTTCAGCCTGCGCACCCGCGCATCCTCGTTTGGATTCGCATGATAGATTGTTGATGCAGACAGAGACCAGGCTAATGTTACTGCACAGACGTGTCTGCTGATCTGGGTCTTCGCTGTTCGCATTTGGTATGAAGCACCTTTCCGATGCACGGCCCAAAAAAAATTCGACTCGCATACCTATAGTCGCACGCGCTTTAACGCACGGGCAGATTCGCGCAAAAATAACTGCGAGCAAAAATTCTGAGACTTGGAAGCACAAAAAATAGCCGAGAAAGCAAAAAACGAAGTCCCACGAAGTCCCATATTTTTTGCCCGAAATTTCAGAAATAAATTCACCTTTTCAAGGGTGACCACTGATCGAATTTTGGAGAACGTTCAGAAATTATTTTCGGCAATAATTTTAGGTGTCCATTAGTAGGCTATAGATTCCAGTGAAATAAAATGTCCTGTCTCCATCAAGAATACCAGCCCCCCCCCACCCCCCCCCCCCCCGCCACCCCCACCCCCAGAATATCAAATGGTCGATCCCTAAATGTTTGGAAGACAAGTTTGATCGAAAGAACTAATTTGAAAATGTAATAATGGTGGGACGGGAGGGGAAGTTTGAGGTAGCCCCTCGACTCCCAAAGCTGAAACTATTTTCTTTAAATGTCGGCGGATACAAAACTTCTGACCCCCACCCCCATATGCCTAACAAAATATATACCCCCCGCACCCCATCCCATACCCACTGAATTTACTCGGTCCCCAACCTAGTAATAAATGACGTCCGTAATAATCGGGTGAAATCAAAACTTTTGATTAGTAAAATACCGCCCAAAGGATAAGGTACTAACCTCAAAATTTTGATATGGTGTTGGGTCTCAAGAACATAGACTATTTTAGTGAGACCTGCTTTCGTAAAAGAGTTTTAGAGCAGCCTGATGCATGCACTAATGAAGTCTAATGTAGGCTTTCAGCGCAGTTAGTTCACTAATGACAGAAACTTCACTCCACCACTGTCACTCTGGTCAGTTTTTGCGCTTCAATGTGCTAGCTGTTTGTTGCAGATGCGCAAACTGATACCAAAGTAAAATTAAACACACCACTTGGCAATTCATTAACAGTTTCAGATGAAGTCAGCTGTAGATTGTAATTGACAGCAACATCACACGTCATCGTTACATGTACTGAGTACCAACGAAACTAAACAAAACAGCTGCAGTGTATTTGAAGAGATTAAGAGAATTTCAACCGTATGCCTAGGACTAGGCCTGCGTAGCTGAACATATTAGCTGAAGTAAGATTATATCTGTCAACAGGCATATTTTTTATATCATGTATAGCCCTCAGACTCATCAGAGCTCCTTTGGTGTCTAGGGGATTTGGCCTCTCGCGGCCATATGTGGGTGGGGTGTATGGGATGCATCAACTTGCTCCGAAACTCGTAAAGAAAGTCGAATAATTTGTCAAGTAAAACCAGAGACTGTCTGACGGATGGGATGCCGGATGACATAGGAACTAAACGCAGTGTGGTTGCAAATTGAAAACATGGTAAAGGCATAGTAAAGTGCCTGGCATGTGGTGTGCAGGCAAATAACGACATCACGGGTACGTGGTACCTAATATCTCTTGAGCGACTGAAAAAAATGGTAGCGCTCGAATGAAAATTATACAACAGCATCCAAAGTTTTTAAAAACATAGTGATTTTATATTATTTCTTAATTGTAAGACGGCTAAATTACGACATCCGACACTCGACATTCCGAACCGTTGTTGGCAGTTCGCGTTGCGCAGAGGTCTCAAATTTGTCACCAGCGGACATCCTTAAAGAGTGGAAGTTTATATAAGCCGCGACTGGACAAAACCAACAAAGTGGTTGTGCGCCCAGCACAGACTCAGATCAGCCTGGGCATCCGCCCAGTCTGAAGAGTCTTCGCTGTACGCATGGAGGTAGTTTAGACCCTTAGCTAGCCTTTGAGCGGTTAGCGAAGAGTATGACAAGACTGGGTGGATGACCAGGCTAATCTGAGTCTGCACTAGGTGCACAACCACTTTATTGGTTTTCTCGTGTCATGGCTCAATTATGATGTGAGGACGCTAGATGATGCTTTTTGCTGAGTTATATTTTGGAAGAGAGAGAGTGAATTATGAGTTATAGAGAATCTTACATGAGTGCTCATGTATTATTGAATTTATTAAACGAGTTGGGGGAAAAGATAAGATGCGAGGCTATGCCGAGCATCTTATCGGTTTTCCCCAACGAGTTTAATAAATTCAATAATACAGGAGCATGAATGCAAGATTCTGTTTATCATATGACACTAAAATTGCATTTTCTTAGCAAATTTTGCATTAAAACGTCACGATTTTGCCATTAGAAAACGCGACGTTTTTATGGACGTCAACGTATAACGTTACGACGTAATTTGCATATTTAATCCACTAGTGGATTATCGTTTTTAATGCATGGCTTTATTACACTCTCAGATGCGACGTCATATGATAAAGCTTTTTTCTGTATGGAAACTATACAAGGATACTTTTATCTGACTTTGTACTGCAACTGCATCAGTTACGTGTATTTGCAAATTGTTTACATGTACATTATTAAAAGAAGAAACATATAGAGGACAATTATGGCAGTGGCTGGTCGTACGGGTAGAGTTGATCGTACCCAAACGGACCCTAAGGGTAAACTCAAAGCTAGCCGGTTAATGCCAAACCGTACGACTAGCCAATACCAACAATTATAGCATACTGTATAAAACCTAATTGTAAGAATTCATTATCTTTAACATCTACAAAGGAAACTTAAAATTATAGGTAAATACGTTTGGGTTATGCAAACCAAATTCTAACGGGATTTTCCGACCATGATTTACGGGTCTGGGGCCGTATTCATAAAACGACTTAAGTGGTTGCTATGCTGTTGCTAAGGCTAAATTCCTTTGAAGGAGATTCCCTACAACTATGAAATTTGCTCTGGAGGAACAGTCTTACAAAGACTGTTCCTTCAGACCAAATTTCATAGCTGTAGGGAATCTCCTTTATAGATATTAAGCCTTAGCAACCGCATAGCAACGACTTAAGTGGCTTTATGAATACGGCCCCTGAATCCTATAAACAAAGATGCATGTGTTGTCACGTGATTATTTTGTTTGACTATCGCATACTAGGCAATGGGGGGCCGTATTCATAAAACAACTTAAGTCGTTGCTATGCTGTTGCTAAGGCTAAATTCCTTTGAAGGAGATTCCCTACAACTATGAAATTTGATCTGGAGGAACAGTCTTACAAAGACTGTTCCTCCAGACCAAATTTCATAGTTGTAGGGAATCTCCTTTATAGATATTAAGCCTTAGCAACCGCATAGCAACGACTTAAGTGGCTTTATGAATACGGCCCCTGAATCCTATAAACAAAGATGCATGTGTTATCACGTGATTATTTTGTTTGACTATCGCATACTAGGCAATCTGGTTTTCAACAGCAATCATTTTCGAGAAAAAAAAGGAAATTGAATTCTAAGAAACGAATGATCGCTCTGGAAAATATTTTGTCACGGGTCAGGAGTGGAGAATAAAACACTGTAATTTTGCCTGTATATGGGCGGTATTTAAGAACTTTATTTTATATATTCTATACAAAGATAAAAATTCTAAAAATTTAAAGATTTCATATATTATTTAGATGAACTATGCATGCCCTGGTAACACTTAAAAACACTTGGAAAAAATTGAATTTAACATAACTTGACTGAAAAGAATAACCGTGTCATGTCTGTAAACATCACAAACAGTCCACGGTTATTCTTTTTCGTATTTTACAGTCACAAGGTCCCCGTTTGATTGTTTTCTGATTCCGTGACCAATTTTGTAGTTTGTGTACAGCTTCTCAATTAACTGGGCCACCAGAATTTCTGTTCCGTTATGTCCTGCGACACGGATAACATAAACTCCGTCGAACTTAAGGTATGAATGAACAAATTTATAGAGAATTTGTTTCTCTTCGGTGTTTGAGAGGTAGACATGTCTAAGTTTCAAGAACTTCTTTATATACTGTAGTCGGTTGGTTGGGAACATCATGGCGTAGGAATTTGTCAGAAGCGATATTGACGTCAGAACGCACAGCATGACTAGCCAAAACCAGATGAAAAGAAATATTTTTTCATTGAACAAATTGATTGGCAGTACACACTGAATTGTCCAGTTTTGAATGTTTTCCAACTGACGTAACTTGAAATCGCAAAGAGTCACAAAGGGAAATCGTGGGAGAGGTTTAAAACCATCTACATTGCCACTTGCTAAACCGTTTATGACCTCAATGCCGAATAGCCCAAAATCCGTCCCAAGAAAGTCATTTAGCACAAAAAACTGACTGCTTGCATTAACGACGTAGAGTACTTTCACAAGCAATGCTGAAACCAAAAAGTAGTTCCCGTATCTCAGTCCGCAAATGAGGCATGTGCTTTGGTACACAGTCTGTCTTTTAGTGCCTTTGTAGCGGTTTGTGTGATGCTGCTTGGTTGTTTCCCGCCATTCATGAATATAGTTGACTAGATCATTAAGCTTGTCTTTCTTTTCTATAGAAGGTGCCAGCTGAATTTCTCGTACCATTGTGATGAACTGCAAAAGAGACCATAGATGCATCTATAATTGAGCCACGAGACGGCAAAATAAACAAAGTGACATGTGTGCCCAGCCAAGACTCAGATCAGCCTGGGCATCCGCCCAGTCTTTAAGTGCACGACGAAGAGTCTGATCAGACTGAGCCGATGTCAAGGCTGATCTGAATCTCACTGGGCGCCCATGCCACCTTGTTGGTTTTGTCATGTCGCGGCTAAAATGGATTGCAAGACAATAATGCACTTTATCTCGACTGTTTGTACAAATATTAGGTTTCCCGTGCATATTAATAGTTTTGCCGGTTTGGTAAGGCCGGCGCGACCGTTGACGTTTAGAAACTCTGCAATCACCGGCTGCCAACCTCACACTGGTCTGGCATTCAACACAGGCAACGAAGACAGCGTACAAGGAACCTGTTTGTTCTGCTCATAGGATAAGTTTACCTCACGGACCATCCGACCCCCTACTCTTGAAATAGGACTCAAAAGTTTTACTGAATGGATATGCATATTCAAGAAATGTTTGAAAACAATTTTTGGGCTACAACGACCAGCCAACGAATTGGTGAAAGCATCGCATCAATACTAGATGGAATTTCTTCGAAAATCTGGTCTGACTAAGATGTCTAACAAACTGCCGGGTCCGTAAGAATGATATTTTCAAATTAATGTAAGAAGTATGCGAAAACAATCGTGTTTTAAAGTACGTTGCCTCGTTGCCAGTGTTGAATGCCAGACCAGCGTGAACCTGATATTACATTTTTTCAGCAGAAGACACTCTGGGTATGGATTTCCTAAGTCTGTTAGATTGAAGAAATTAATCGGACATGTGCAGCCCGGAGGACTCGACCCCCGAATTGTTTAGATAAACAGACCCTAATGCTTATATGTATATTGAGATATGATCATGTTCTCGCGAGTAACGAGGCTTAGCATCACCAGCCCGTCATAAAACATCCGGCATGCCCCCGTATCTCAAAGAAGCAGTAGAAACATATTTAACATATTGCCACTTACGTTCGATCGCTCTGAAAATTTTGTCGTTTTTGAACCATCATTAAAATCATTTAAGTAAACGGACATACGGGCGGACGGACGGACGCACCAACACCAAACCGGCGACTATGCCTCGCTTACCACAAGCGAGCTCGACAAAAATCAACTACACAAACGCGGGGTATTCTGCTAGGTACATGTAATTGTCAAGCAGAGGAAACCCATAATACTCAAAATAGGAAAAATACGAAATTTCATAGAATTCGTGTTACAGTACCCGAACTGGCCAACAAAATAGTCTGTTTCCCAATCATGACTCATTTGATTTACCTTGTCCAAATTGAAGGAGGTGGAAGACATTAGTAATTTCCAAACAATTCTCGGAATCTTGAAGAGCAGAGCCATAAACAGGAGAATCATTGGTACCCATTGGTAATAAGTCAGTTCTCTGTCCTGTCTCTGACTGGGATTCGTGGGCACGCTGCTGTCCATGGGTATGAAGTAGGTGTTTGATACCCAGCATACCTATCAACAAACATAAGACAACCGTTTTAGAAGGTCATTTAAGAACTAAAAGTTTACTTTTCGACTTTCATCGGATGATGACGCTAGAGGCAGGAGCGATAATGTCTTTTGCGCCACATGAGCCGCGACACGACAAAGCCAACGAAGTGGCATGAGCGCCCAGCGAAGAATCAGGTCAGGCTGGACAAGGCTGGACACCCGCCTTATCTAATCAGAGTCATCACTGTCTGCATGGATGTAGCTTAGACCCTTAGCTAACCTTTAAGTGCACAGCGAAGACTCTGATCAGACTGGGCGGATGCCCAGTTTGATCTGAGTCTGCGCTGGGCGCACAACCACTTTTGTTGGGTTCTCGTGTCGCAGCTCAATTATGAATAACTTTAGAAACGACCATTAGCTCCATCACCTGACGACCGTAGAAAACTAAAGCTTTAACTTTTATATCTACACTTTATTCTGAGCTGTATTGGTCTTGTATTACAACTGTTAGATCGAAAAATGCGCAATATTATTAGTACAGAAAATCAAGAAGGCAAAAGAGGCCCTGAATTGCTCACCTGAGCAAAAAGATCGAACAAGGGTCATCATTTGAACAAAACTGATAGTTTGAAACTGTCAAAATATGAAAAGACACTGGTTAAAGGTCAAAGAAGATCTTAATCTCTGTTACTCAAAACTTTCATGTACTCATTTAGTTATCAGACCGTATTTATCAAATTTTGCACCAAAATGTTCTATAGTTTCCATTAACTCTTATGTTTAAGCATTTTCCCATATATAAAACACCAAAAAGCAAATTTGTACTTGCCGTACAAAAAGCAGGGTCAACCCATGGTCATCATTTAAAGAATCTTGGTAGAACTCAAGTATATACTCAATGCGAAATAGCAAGGTTCAAGACAATCGGTCGTATGGTTCTGGAGAAGAGGATTTTTGAACGCTTTTTACCATATATCGATGTGGCCACCATGTTGGCCATGTGTCCTGGACTGCTTGAATAAATTTTCATTCGTTCAACCCCTACCATACCTAATTTCAAGCATCTGAGCCAAGTGGTTCTTAAGAAGAAGATTTTTGAATATTTCCTTATGGTTCAAACCCAGGACGTCCTTGCGTGAGGTAATTTTGGATCATTGGGCCACTATTTGAAGAAACTTAGTAAAGGACCACTAGGCAATGCTACATACCACATTTCTAGCATCTGAGCATAGCAATTCTGGAGAAGTAGATTTTTAAGTATTTTTATTTTCCAACACAAAACCCCCTGCCTCAGGGCCGTTTTGAACTCTGGAGTGCCATTTGAATACATTTGGTATAAGTCCACTAGGCCATGCTACATACCAAATTTCAAGCATCTGAGCCTAGTGGGTCTGAAGAAGAATATTTTTGAATATTTTTCTATGTATTTCTTTGGTTCAAACTCAGGACTCCCTGCCAAGAAAACATTTTGGACCCTGGGGCCACCATTTGAACAAACTTGGTATAGGACCACTAGGCAATGCTACATACCAAATTGCAAGCATCTGAGCCGAGCAGTTCTGGAGAAGAAGATTTTTTAATTTTTTTTCTATGTAATTCTTTGGTTCAATGCCAGAACTCCTTACCGTGGGAACATTTTGGATTCTAGGGTTACCATTTGAATAAACTTGGAATAGGACTACTAGCCAATGCTACATACTAAATTTCTAAAGGAGAAGATTGTTTTTTGAATATTTTTCTATGTATTTCTATGTTTCAAACCTAGGACTCCCTGCCGCAAAGCCATTTTTGACCCTGGGGCCATCATTTAAATAACTTGGTAAAAGACTACTAGGCAATGCTGCATACCAAAATTCAAGCATCTGAGCCAATTGGTACCAAAGTAGAAGATTGTTTAATATTTTTCTATGTATTCTATGGTTCAAACACATTAGCCAATGCTACATACATGTCCCAAATATCAAGCATCTGAGCCATGCAGTTCTGGAGAAGAAGATTTTTAAGTATATTTGATTTTCGAACACGACACCCCCCCCCCCCACACACACACACACACATACACACACCCGCAGCAGGGCCATTTGGACCCCAGGGGAACTATTTGAAAAAACTTAGTAGAAGTCTACTAAACAATGTTTCATATCAAATATCAAGGTCATAGGCTTAGCGGTTTCAGAGAAGATGTCATTTAAAGCAAATTGTTGACGACTCACGAAGGACAACGCACGACGGACCTTGGTCACTGAATGATCACAATAGCTCACCCTGAGCCTATGGCTCAGGTGAGCTAAAATGATTTAAGTGTTTTCTCTTTAAGCGTATTCGACTGACGCCAATCGAACGCTATGACGTCCAACCACATCGGTCAATTTCAAGACCCCAGGTTAACATCACGACGCGCTGAGATGAGAGATGGAAAAAGGTGCTTCAGTTAGGCGCAGTATAGGTTTCACTATATGCGACAGTGTCTGACATTTTGAGTCATATGGAGCCAAAAATTTTAACATTTTTATTTATGCTTCCAGAACAGATTTCGAGAAACACAAAGAAATAGCTCTAAAGATTATTGCAAATTTAAAGAAAACACAATGCACCCCAACCCTATTTTATTTTATTTAGTTTTTATGTTATTCTATTTTATTTATTTATTTTCTTTTCTTTTTTTTTCTTTTTATTTTTTTTTTGGGGGGGGGGAGAGAGAGAGAGAGAGACAGAGAGAGAGAGAGAGAGAGAGAGAGAGAAGGGGCGCTGAATTTCTTTTCAATCAAAAATGGGGTTTCTTTGAACGCAGCCATTCATTATCACCCTCCTATTGTCAAGATGCGACTGAAACACTGTTAAACAGGTGTAAAATCTAAATTAATGCATCCATCATCTCGGGCCGGGTAGCGCAATCGGTAGGGCACCTGACTCGTAAGTCAGAGGTCCTGGGTTCGAATCCCGGTCTGGCCACATACTTTCGTTTCTCCTTCCGCTGATTCAAGAAGGGCAGTTGTCAGTTACTGGCGAAAGTATGTGCACTTAGTACTGGTTAACCGCTTAGGAGGTCTAAGCCTGCCCAGGAATAGTGTGGTTAGGTTAACTGACCGTCCCGACATGACCTTAGTTGTTTACCGTGGACGTTAAGCATCAAATCAACCAACCAACCAAAAATCCATCATCTCACTAGTTTTCCACCCATCCACAATATCTGTAATAGTATTGAAAGGGCTCTCAAGAAGGGCAGTTGTCAGTTACTGGAGAAAGTATGTGCACTTAGTACTGGTTAACCGCTTAGGAGGTCTAAGCCTGCCCAGGAATAGTGCGGTTAGGTTAACTGACCGTCCCGACATGACCTTTGTTGTTTACCGTGGACGTTAAGCATCAAATCAACCAACCAATCTAAATCCATCCAGTGAATTACCTGGTTAATATATTCGTAATAAGGGGTAGCCTTATACTCCGCAGGACACCAGCAATGAATAGGATCGCCCACATACTGTTTGGTGCTTACAACGGCAGTGAAGATAAGTATAATTATCGTAGTGTACCGATGACTAAGTCGGTCGATAAAGTCGTCGTCGTTTCGCAGTCGAATACCTGCTGTAAAGCTGCCGATTTTTCCCAAAATATTGCTCAACCTGTACAGTAAAATAAGATATGATAAAATGAATATGATTGGCGTCGCATGCAAAAAAATATTTAAGCGTATGCCAACAGCCAGACTCAGAGCATCATGCGCATCCAAAAAATTCAACCAAAACCTTTCATTTTCGCATATATGATCTATAAATCCTAGGCCCGGTCGCTCAAAACTAATGACGTCGTTCGTTAACAAGAAGTTCAAATTTCAAATGTAAAATATGCAAAAAAGTGCCATTTACTTTATAAAATATGTGAGCAGCTTTTGCATTGTGTAATGCAAGACTTATCGAATCCTTAACAGAGAGCTTCGTTAAGCCAACGACCCTGAAAGCAAATACGCTGATTAATATTCACTGTATGCTCTAGGCTAAGGTTCCATGACGCAGTCATTGTCAAACATTTCGAAGCTACAAATGTACAAGCAAGCGGTAATTAGATTAAACATATCCTATGGCCAAAAGACAAAGGGATTGGACAGAAGTTATAGCAAGTGATGTGTTACAGATTGCGTTAAAAATTTCGAAAAATAAATTCTTACTTTTACAAACAGCAAACATAACGTGCACTAAACAAAAGTAATAGAAAAAATATTTACACTGAATCCATGTATATTTACTGTGCAGATGTTTGTACTATTCCATCCAAATCTTGTCTTTCCGGAAGTCATCAAGTGGCCCCTATCAGAAAGATCTCCCAAGTGAGAGAACTCCTTAAACTAAGACCTTTTTGTCCCTGTTATCTTGTATTTTATTGCCTAAAAGTCCACTGTTAACACTTAAAGCGCTAGTGGTGAAAATGGCAGAATTTGCAAACAGTGCAGATCCTGATGAGGTGGCTCATAAAGAGCCACCTCATCTAGATCTACACCGTTTGCCCTCTAGTTTTTGAATTTTCAATATGATATAGCTTCGATGAACATATTTTGAATTTTTTGCAGACGTAAATTTTGTCGTCTGCTTTTTGGCGCTTGAAGGGTTAATGTTTATTCATTCGCACATTCGCACAACAGTAATTATCAAAACTTTAATTAAGAGACTGCAAAAGAAATGGTACATGTAGCTATCTTCGTGACATGATTAAGATACGTTTTGTGTAAACGAAACTTAAATGGCAAGGGCGTAGCTGCCTTTACGCAAATACGCATATGCGTATTGAAATTTTGTCAAAATGACAAAATTTCAACACGCACCTGCATATTTGTATTCTGAAAAGTTGCAAAATGGGCCAGATGTCTATACCAACTGGCAACTGACATGACAATATGAAATATCCTGGGGTATTAACCCTTATATAGTCGAAAAAATATTAAGGGGTCAAACTTTTACCCTGCCATTTCTGGAACATTTCAAATATTTGGTAAAATAAATCATTACTGCCTTCCACTTCATCCATTTTGCAAGGTTTGTACACATGAAGTTTGAAACTATAGCCTTATTTTTACCAAGTCCAGACTTCAATTCACACTACCCTCAAAAACAAAGTGGCCAGAACTTCAAAAGGAACAAATTCACCAAAAGTTTCGATTTCGCCAATTCTTATTTTTTTTTTCAAAATTGCTGGATAATCATCAAATTTAATCATTTTAAGGTCAACAAGCTGTAACAATTTCAAAACTCTTGGCACTTTTAGAAGTTATGCCCGACCAAACTGACACACTATCGATTTTCTGTGGGAATTCAAAACACTTTCATTTTAAGGGTGTTTGACTTAAAGCCTGGACTTGGTCAAGACAAAGGCTATAGGTTCAAACTTCATGTGTATAAAACTTTCAAAATGAATAAAATGGAAGGTCAAAATGAATAAAATGGAAGGTAGAAATGATTTATTTTACCAAATGTTTGAAATGTTCCAGAAATCGGAGGGTAAGATTTTGACCCTTTAATATGTTTTTCGAGTATATATCATGTCAATCCGCCTAAAGCCTGACTGTGCGTATCATGTTATCGCCTCTAGCCACGCCCCTGAATGGAACTTGTTTCCTACAGAAAAGTATCAAAAACGATTTCTCACAAGTAATGAAGGGGTCTGCCTTCAAGGAACGTCATATAAATCGCTCCTATTGACGTGTATTCTCGCCTGTAGAAGCAATGGAAACTTTCGGGTTTTATTTTGCACCAGATTAGCGGATAACTGTATTGAAAAATGTCATTTATGGAGGCAGATCGTCGGTTTTATTGTCGGAAATTTCGTTTTACGGCGACGCGCCAGCCAGCGTAGCCGTAAAATGAAAATTCCGACCATAAAACCGACGATTTACCTCCACAAATGACAATAATTATTTTCAATACAGTCCCATTCTGATGCATGTTTTGCATTTTCACCTTTCTAAGTGCACTACTTTGCACCTAAAGCTAGCGCTTTAAGCAACCTAAGCCCAGACGCCAGCCAATGAGAAGCGACATTTCATAGTGACGTCGGTTTTGCGACAGTATATCGCAGAAGATATTGTCGCAATTTTTTGACGTTATCCAATCAGACTTCGCGTTATATTCGTAAGTGCATTAGAATCACTGTTTTGGAGCGCGCGTCTAATTGTTGACGCCACTTATAGCTATGGCGATTCGTAGACAACATATATGGCGTTCATTGACGGTAGACTGTGTAACGTCTCCTTCTCATAATAAAACGTTGTGGACCACTCGTTTCTGTCGGCTATATAAACACAGCGTTACAAATTCGTCACAGCTACGCTCCTACTAGTGAAGAATGTTTCATGGTTCTCACGCAAGACTAGGAATAAATATACCACACAATAGCCCATATCATATTGTTAAACCTGTCATTTAGTTACATGTATACGATAGACTTTCTCAAAATGGAGGCACTCCAAAAGATATTTTTTTTCAATTTTTTATCTCTTCAGTTTGATAATTTTGACAACTGATCTTGACATTCTGATCAGTACTGAAGGAGAACACTTTTCTTATATTCACAAAACAAAACAAAAAAGAACAGGCCCCGAGGTTATAAAACTTTTTTTCGTGTTCAACTCAGCTGAGCATGAAATTTTCTCTGCTGATATGAAATGTTGGCATTTTCATATTTATAAGCAGAGAAAATTTCATACTCAGCTATTAGTTGGCATTTTTATATTTATCAGCAGAGAAAATTTCATGCTGAGCTAAACTGAGCAAGAAAACAACTGTACTTACCAGTCATTTACTATTTATTAGCAGGTAAAATTTCATGCTCAGCTGAGTTGAGCGTGGAAAAAATGTATAACCTTGGGACCAGGAATTCATTGCATGCTCTCTCTCTCTCTCTCTCTCTCTCTCTCTCTCTCTCTGTTTCAAGACGAAATGACACGGATGACAGCAAATAAGACTTTAGCAGCTGATGTAAATGTTTGTGCTTTTGTCAAAACACTTACATTAGCTGCAGTGATTATTTTGTTTTATAATTTTGACGTTGTGGTCGGACTATTGTGCTGTTTCGATATTTTTTCACGTCTATGATTTCTCTTTTTTTTTCTCTACCCCCCCCCCCCCCCCTCACCCCCATCCTTTCTCTCTCTCGCAGACTGAAATACTGTCTCAAAGAGCCGTTAAACCAAAAACAACCCACCAAACAATATCTAGAAAGAACGTGCTAAGCCATATGCGATGGTCAACCTGCGCATAGTGCAGTCTGTTAAAATCATAACAGTTCACCAAGGTTTCAATAATTTGATAGCAACATGCATACCTTATATGGGCAGTCTGATTTTCACATGCGTACATTCCGTACGTCCTCAGACGCAGCATGTATATTTTTCTAGATGAGGTAATAACAAATCATGGCGCTTGTGCACGAAAAAACACAATGTTTGTATGTTCTTTAGTTTATATTCTTTCACTTGTTTTGATTCTAAAAGCTCTGAATCAGATGAAAAACAAATCTAATAAGTATCAACTCACAAAGATAGGAACCCACTGGGCACACAAGGTTGAATCACCTTGAATCAACATTGATTCAACGTCACATCATTAAATCAAGGTTGATTCAAGGTTGATTCGTCCTTCTATGTCCGCATTTGGACAAATAGAAAAGCATTGTAAATGATGATGATAAATGGAATGGAATGATCTACAAAACATGCGATTATAAATAATGGTGGTAACAAAACGTAATTTGTTAACATGCAATCTGGGAAGCACTTTTGAGATATCGTGGAACAAATCAGTTATAAATAAAAATATTGTAATATATTGCATAGAAATCCAGGGACCAAATATTTTCAATTCCCAGTCCTTCCAGTTTTTCGGATGAGACTTGAAATCGACATGCCGTCTCCGTGTGAATTATGCTTGGTGAGACGTCAAACCCGAGCTAATCAATATATTGCATATAGTCCTTTAACCATGTATGAGTGAAAGAAAGATTCAAATCAACACACACACACACACACACACACACACACACACACACACACACACACACACACACACTTGCATGCACCAACAAGTGAGGCACTGTCAATTTTTAAATCCGTAATTCTGAAACACTAACGACGGGTAATATAAGGGTTGATTTAAAATAGGGGGTTGGGAGAGGGGGTTGTGGTTCGGCGATGGTGCTGGGTAACTTTCAGCGCTGGGGCAATTACAAATGGATAACAGTAGGGCAAGGGCCTACTGTGCTTGCAGCTGGTGCAGGTGGGGATTGTTTGGACATTTTTTCTCTCCCGTATCATTTCTCTTTTCTTTCCCAGTCTTGCTGGGAGACGGCTCGGTATAGATTGAAATACTGTCTCAAAGAGCCGTTAAATCCACAACCAATCAACCAATGATTTCAAACAGAATCAACAATATCTGAAGACAGACAGACCAAACGCGCACTCAAAAGGACTCGAACCGCAGAGAGTCCGAACCACAATGCCGTTATCATCCAATAGTGCATGTACAAAGACTGCAGATCCAGACCTTTTCTATGATAAATTCTTGTAAATGAAGAATCTGATCAGATTACATTCCTTGCTGTTTAAGTAATGAATTTCATTTTTCGGATGTTCATGAAAGTATGAACGCAATGGGTTACGTGCAAAGTAAAGGACGCCCAAAGGGCGTCACGTAAACTTTGCACGGAACCCTTTGCGTTCATACTTCTATGAACTTCCGAAAAATGATTTTTATTTTTAATATTTATGCTAACAGTATGTTTTCACATCAATTTTGATTCTTATTCGTGAAGTAACGTCATATCGTTGTTCATGGATGTATGAACATCGTCAGCACAGTTCAGGTTCGTCTAAGGAAATTGTCGACGAGTGTAAATATTACAGTCTATGGATTTTGTTTCGGTTAATTCCAATGTTCAAATTTTGGCACCATTGCATTAGATGCCTCGATGACAGAACTCAAATGCACCATTTACTTAAGACAACGCGGGCTAATTTTCAAGTCTGATAAAGTGAATTTGTACACTTTTTATGGATATATCCGAGATATCTGTGTTTCAGACAGCGAGAGTCAACTGTACATGTTTTACTTGCATGTCATATATAACTCATAAAGCATAAGGCAAAGTCGCCGATCCTGCCTAAATGGTGACAGTGGCCAGTTTCTTTCTCAACATTTATTTAAATCCGTTATCAGTAAGTGATGTATTTGCGACGCTTACTGCCGTTTCCCATGATGCGTACAGCTGACCCTTGTCAAACACTGATATCTAAAAACACCCTCTTATATAAAAAAATATCAAAGACTGTTTTCTGTTGTTGTTTTTTTTATATTTCGACACCTGCTATTTCAAACTATTGACATCTCAATGACATTTTCTATGTCAAAATACAGTCAACTCTTGATATCTCGAAGTCAAAGTTCACCTTCAACTATTGATATCTCGAGGTTAATTTTCTGCTCCAAGAAAATTTAATTTGAGATATCAGTAGTTCAGGTGAACTTCGACTTCAAGACATCAAGAGCTGATCGTATTGCGGAATAGAAAATGTCAATATGTCATTTTCCGCGTTCGTTGTAAGGATGAGCATGATTAAGAGTTTTGGTACCCAAACCACCTATAATACGTGCCATGGAAAACCGCCTTAGCAGTATGCACTTCACAAAGCCTTCTTACATAGCAGACTCTCAAACCATGACACAACTTATTAACATGTCCCTATGACAACCTAAAGCCCGTCCAAACAATTCACATTTGAAGCCACGCCTACTCTAAACAGGTACTCATCTGTAACTGTAAGGTAAAATCACCATGCGCGTTTAATTTGTTGGACTATGCTACATGCTAAGTTGGTTTTGTATTGGTCAGTTATACACTATCATGTGACTTTTGAGTGACATTCTGGGTAAGGCTCAGAAAGGTGGGTCGTAACGCTGCATGGACGGAAAAATCATTTTTTTTCAACGAGTTGCACCTACTAGATTACAGGCCCGGATCCAGGCCACCACGTAATGGTGGGGCTCTGGATAACTGTTGGGGCTGGATGTGTGTTTTGGTGGAGAGGGGTCTTGAAAATATGACATGATTAGGATCAATTTGATGAGAATTTGGATAATGTCTTTTTTGCCTTAAAATATATGTAGTGATATCTCATTAGAATCGCCTCTCCGGGGCGATTCTAACGTGATGTCACAATATATATTTTGATACAACCACATGACTCCTTAACATCTAGCGGCCTACATATTATACATAACAAAGAAGCCCATGTGACGGGGCTAAAGCCCCAAAGCCCATCCCCTGGATCCAGGGCTGTAGGATGCTTTAATGTAGCACTACTGGTATTCAGACGCGTATGCTTCGCCATTCTGTTGCTTCATGATTGTATAAGTATTTTTAAATTTTGTGTAAATTTTCTCAATAAATTGTGACATAAGAATTTCTGTTCCGTTGTGAGCAGCGACACGAATTACATAGAATCCATCAAACTTGAGATACGAATTTACAAATTTAGCAACCAGTTTTCTCTCTTCTCGCCTTGAAGTGTAAACCCGCCTTAATTTCAAGTACTTTTTAATGAAATCCACTCGTTTAACTGGGAACATAATTGCGTAAAAATTCGTACACAGAGACACTATGCTTAACACGCACAGCATGACTAACCAAAACCAGATGAAAAGAAATATTTTTTCGTTGAATAAATTAATTGGAAGCACACACTGTACCGTCCATGATTGCACGTTCTGCAGTTGCCGTATTTGGAAATCACATAGAGTCACGCGCGGGAAACGAGGCGATGCTTTGACACTATCTGCGTCATCTCGTGCTAATCCGCTCGCAACCTCAAGACCAAACAGCGCAAAATCAGTTCCGAGAAAATTATTCAGAACAGTAAACTGAACAAATGCATTCACGACATAAAGCACTTTCACCAGCATTGCTGACGTCATAAAGTAATTCCCATAGCTTCTTCCGCACACCAAGCACGTGTACCTGGACAGTTTGTCTCTAACATTAACACAACAATCAGTCCTGTATTGCTTGGCAGTCTCGAGCCACTGGTGTGTATACTCCACCATATCACTGAGTTTTTCTTCCTTCTCCCGTAACGGTGATAGCTGAATGTCATACACCATCGTGATGAACTGAAAATGTTAAAAAAAAAAGTGAGCCGCGACATGAGAAAACCAACAATGTGGTTGTGCGCCCAGCGCAGACTTAGATCAGCCTGAGCATCCACCCAGTCTGTTCCGCCTCTTCGCTAAGCTTTTAAAGGGTAGCTAAGGGTCTAATCTACCTTCATGCGGGCAGCGAAGACTCTGATCAGACTGGGCGGATGCCCAGGCTGATCTGAGTCTGCGCTGGGCGCACAACCACATTGTTGGTTTTGTCGTGTCGCGGCTCAAGTTTTATTGCAATTCAGTTTTCTGTTGTATATGTATACAGTTATTTCATGCTGGATGACTGTTAAAAATACCGTATACATAATACGATGGATACAGGAATAAAGTTAGAAAGCAAAATACATAGAACATACATTCTGCCTTCTTTAGATTTGATCAGCAAGTTCTTTAGTGCAATTTCATTTTTGCGATTTGCACATATTTTTAGTCATGCGCACCGTGGCCATACCTCAAGTGTGAACTATTATGTATCCCTTGCTCTATAGCTGACGCTGTACTTTTTATGAAATTTTATTTGTTTTAACGTATTGCACACCGTTTTATCTAAAGGCCCTGGGCCATTTTCATTTTTGGAATACTGACATCTGTCTTTTGTCCTGGTATCGAGCACTGTACCCATAATTGTTATTTCCATCATAACGGGGCTTGCTAGAAAGCTAGTTGTGTGCTATTATTCAAAGCAACAGCTAAACCGCATTTCTTTTTCTTTTTCTTTTTTTAATGTTATAATTTTGCACTTTGATCTACTTTTTAAAAGACACGTAAGTATGTTCTAAGGAAAAATTTCACCTTACCTTGTCGAGGTTTATTGCTGTGGAATATGTCAGAGTTTTCCAAATGATCCTCGGTATCTTAAACAATAATGACATGAACAGTAGAATCATAGGGACCCACTGGTAGTACGTTAACTCTGCATCTTTCTTGGGACCTACATTTGTCGGTATCACGTTTTCCATTGGGACGTAGTAGGTGTTGGAAATCCAACAAACCTAAAACAAATAAGGTACGATTTGAAGGGAAAACACTGCCATTTTTATTTATTCTCCCTTTCCAAATTGGTCAAAAAATACTCCTTTTAAAAGTACAGACTTAATAGGCATTCAAAAATACAAATTATTTTGTAAATTTGCGAAAACCGATTCTCAATAATTATAAAATTATTCTATCATAAATATGAAAATTTTTGCTCTATAATTTTGATACCTTGATGCAAAAAAGTGAAGATGTATCATTAAAAATTCTGACTTTCGATGTAATCAACGGTATAACTAATGTCTTACATGTAGACGTAACTTTCAAAAGTTACAAGGTTGTATAGGAGATAAAAGCGTGACGTTACTGATAAGACACCTGGGGGATTCCCCGAGTATGGTTGGCAGAAAGGTTGATACAGTATTATAGAATATAGTTAATGCGCGTAATTGTTTTTGTAAAATATGAATTTAAAACAGCAAAATTGTAATGTTTTAGACAGATGATATGTAAGGCTTACATTTTCTTTAGTGAAATTGAATTCCATGATTTATTTGCGTGCTAAGATGCCTAAAAATATATATTTTTTCCAACCTATCACACATGTTCATAGCGCAAATTTATAAAGTCTAGATGATGTAGCGTGTAAAAAGGGAAACGGAAAATACAACGAATGAACGAATGGACAAACAAACAACTAAATGAATGAATGACCGAATAAATGGCAGTGAATCGTTGATGAATGACTCAGATCATATATTTTCCTTTTATATTTCTTAGTTTAAGCTTTTGAACTTCGTGTAACTTTTAAAACGTACTGTTGGCTTAGCTCTGTTATGGAATTTTAAAAAAACTGTTTTAAAATCAATATTTAAGTGGCATTTACTTGTTTTAGGATATAGCTAAACATTTACGTTCTCAGTGCACTTATTGAAAAGCACTATAATGGTAAACCATTAGCACGTAATGTAGTTTATACTCCAATAACTACATCGGTTCACGCGACGTCAGATGACGTCAAAATAAACAATTGTTCTCCACATCTGATTGGTGATTGGACGTAGGCGGCGTTATGACGTCGTTGACGCTGTTCCGCTATTAGTAGACAAACCGCGTATACAAATGTTTTTCTGCTTCAGTTGCTGCCCTTAAGGCAAATTTGTGATCAAATAATAGATAGATAAGAATATAAATATAAGCAATGAACTTAATTTTTCTGATGTTTATCGAAGTATAAACTACATTGGGTCGCTAGCAAAGTTTACATGAACCCCTTCGGGGTTCACTTACTTTGCACGCGACCCAATGTAGTTTATACTCGAAGTATAAACTACATTGGGTCGCTAGCAAAGTTTACATGAACCCCTTCGGAGTTCACTTACTTTGCACGCGACCCAATGTAGTTTATACTTCGATAAACATCAGAAAAATGAAATTCATTCCTTAAAAGCTTACACTGAAACGAGATGAAATGCGAAATTCAATTTTATCATTGAATTATGCATATTGTTAGCATCAAACTGTTCTTAAGATGTTAGATCTCGCATTCAAAAAAAACAATATATACTTTTTATCATAGATACTCTAATAAAAAGTATCTGAGTCTATATCCTATGTTAATTTTCTGAATTAAAAATGTTTGTTTCCTACTGTATAATAGTATTTTCGCTGTCTTCAGTGGATCCTTTGATCAAGGACGTCTTATCAAAGTTAAAAACACGCCGCGGGTGTCCTGTGGTGACAATTTGAAAGAAACATGTATCTGAAATAAACTGTTTGTTCGCCGAGTGCGGCTAATTATCCGTTAGCACAAACTTACGGCTTCCTCTATTTTATTCATTTTTTTTCTTTCTTTGTTTATTGTTTTATAAAATTTCAAGAAATCGCAGCCATCGATAGATATTATTATTTCTATTATTTTTATTTTTAATTTTCTTGTCCCTAAATCCGATCGACATTTTACAGTAATTCCGCTTAAGATCTCTTAGATATAATATTGTAATTTTTATTTATTTATTTTCCATCTTATTCTATTTATACTCTACTAATAAATATAATTTATAGTAGAAAAAATTAAGATACTGATCTACAGTATTTTCATTTTATTCTGTTAATATTTTTTTAGTCGTAGTTATTAAGAAAAACAGTCCGGTTAAGCTGGTGTGTTTATACGCGTTTTACTAGATGAATTCAATTAATTAAATGATTTCTTTTTCGTATGGCAGTTGACTAAGACCTTATTTCCAATTGTTTTAAATCGGTAGCTATTTATTCGCACTTATTTTAATTATCTTTTACGCATTTAGCGAGTACACTTCAGACTATCCTATAGATAAACACTGTCCACTGCTTATCTTTTGCCAACCAAACTACCCACTTGATCATCCGATGACGTCACTACGGGGATTCCCGTTATCTCCTATATGTTGTAAGATGCCTTGTACTCAGCTTGAAAACATGCACTATTGGTCAGCTCTTCGGGAGTTTACTAACTTGTGAAACTGGCAGAGAACTGACACTGCATTTCTAGGCTAGACTAGGCGGAGATGTCGGTTTGGTCGTGTTTTCGAGTCCCATAGGGACGGAACATAAAATACAGTCGAGTTCATTTTACTTCTCGTCATACGGACTGTATATATGAAATTTCGTTTTATTTCTCGCCAGATTTATTTAGTCAGATTCAATGGGAACTTCGAGTTTTGATTTTATCTCATAATTGAAATCAGAAGTAGAACATACCTGGTTTGTATAATGAACATGAGCATCCGTAAACTGCGCCGGGCACCAACACTGTATGGCGTCACCCACATACTGTTTTGTACTGACGACCACCGTGAAGACTAGCAGTATAATAGTCGTGTAATGATGACTCAGTCGGTCGATAAAATCATCGTCATTCCTGATTTTAATTCCGCCCGTGAAGCTACCGATGTTTCCAAGCACCTTGTCCAGCCTGAAGAATTGAGATATATTAAGAATAAGTTAGCCCATAGTCCTCAATAACCGCAGTATACTTCGAAGATTACGCCCTCTGAACAAATAGCATTTTCTTTCTTAGAAAGTTAAATCCATTAATGCCTATGTCCACCAACCTGAGATTTGAAAACAGTGCTAACCCAAATCAGACGGCGCAACATGCGCCGTCTGATTTGGGTTTCCACTGCTTAACTTTCAAAAACAGTATGCATGGTACATGTACGTGCCTTCCAAAAGTAAATGAACTGGTATTAGTCAACTGATGAAAGTTTCCTTCATGGAAAGTTAGGCATGAAACGAGTAAGAAAACAGGAGTAAATATATTTGAATGCAGTGTGCATCGGTTCAGATCCTCAATAACTTATCACATGCATATAGTGTGCTGTACTCAGTATCAAAATGGAAATTAATGGCGTCGAATGACGCCGAAAGATGATGCCTAATTTATGTCTGTATGTGACCGTCATAACCGCTAAACGCACTATGGGAAATTTAACCGCTGGCGGTACTGTAAGATGCTAATATCCGAGATTTTAATATTTTTCTTCATCTTTCACACAGTAGTTATATCGCACGTACAAAGATATGTGTGATGGTAGTGTAGCCTATACGGAAATTTATAACCACCAGATTTGTTTCAAATAAAAGTATTTCCGCAAAATGCACATAATTTATTATCTACATTTTAAGCAATTTCAATTACAATTTATCCATGTTTGTCCATTAACATAAATGTGGCTTTTTTAATTTAAAATAAAAAGAAAGTCATAATTTAATGATACTTTTTATAGTCATAACCTCATATACCCGTAATTAAAATGAAAACCCGTTTGGTCGCGTCTTGTAAATACATGTCTTGTGCCTTATAGAAACAGTCTATTTCAGCTGACCAAACCCCACGTGCACGCAACTGGTGTTGATTTTTCATTTTGCTAGACTTTGAGAAAGAACAGCTCAAAAGCCAGTGCGGCTACTGATCAAATTGCGATTTTGCCCAGGTTGATTTGGGTCCGTCTAGTTCAAGTTGTTTGATAGACAGAGCACATATTTACCTGGCGTATCCCGACCATTGTGAACTGATAAAGATGCATGTATCAATTAAAATTCTGATGTCACTTTCACTAATGGGATTTATGAAAATGTTTATGATTTACTACTGTCATCTGCGATCACTTAAAAAAACCTGTAAAGTACAGCTGTCTTTGCTTTAAATTCATTTGCCTTCCTTGTTAGATCCGCTGTGATCGCAGTAATGTTACATAATAGCCATCAGCTTAATTACTAATACTGTCAGTCATCTATCCATTTTTTTTCTACTTTCTTCTTTTTTTGATATACTCACACTGGTCTGGCATTCAACACAGGTAACGAAGACAACGTCCAGGTTTCGTAATTCCTACGTCTAGCCAACGACGAAAATGGCGGATTTTAATGGGGGCGAATCGGTTATAATACATTCAATTATCAATTTCTACGTAGTATAAAGGGTGTCAGTTATGCCAATACTCTTACGGACCCCAGAAATTATACTCGATTTTATTAAGAAGATCCAAAAATGGCCACAAAGATGCACGAGGGAGAAATGCAAGATCCCGTGAGACAGCTACTGCTGCTATCAATGGGGAAAGTAGGATTCTTAGATTATAGCTCTGTTTAGCTGCCTTTTTCACTATATTCAGCTGCTGATTTTTTTATGCGAACTTGGGGCAGTGTGAGTAGTTGCCTGTTATGTACGTTTGTTTGCATGTCATTGTCTCTATATGCAGATATTGCTATTTTTCCATTACAACGTCCATGCCAACGTATTTAATACAACGCAGATATAACGAAGTTATCTTTTATTTCACATTTAAAGGGATTAAACTGCAAAAATGTTTACCTATGGCGGGCTCAAAAGTGACACGTGTAATTAACGCGGCACTATAAGCCATAAACATGTTATGTTTCGAAGTCATTCGATGGATATTAGCTGTAAAAGTTCACTTCAGATGGGACCTTGCTTTATAGTGAAACACTAGCGACTCTAAAACGAGACTGCTCATCAACTGCGCCACAGAGGCTTGAATTATATTGATTCTGTATAGCAAACGAAGGCCTAGCCACTAATTACAATGATTTCCTCGCCAGGCTAATATAAAATAAGGTACCCCAAATATTTTAACCAAGGGTTTCTCCCCTTGTATATATGTATATACAATCGGTATCCTTTTAGCCATACCAAATCTGATTCTGGCCTCTATGGCGGCGCACACAGTGAGGAATTTGATTGCTTGGTAATTTATGCAGTCTGAGTCCTTACAGCAAACATAGCTGAAGCATTATCCATCTTACAATGACAAACAAGTGCAGCGTGAATGAGTTATAGCTGGTAAAATTAAACGGTTATGGACGGACGCATGGTGCCTCATACTGCGGACATGAGAACGTACATCATAGGTGCGGGGAAGGGGTGGGGTGGGGGAGGGAGAGGGAGAGGAATATCGTACGAGAACTGAAAAACACACACACTACTTACATTCTTTATGTATGCAGCATTGAGAATTTTACAACAACTCTACAACTATGTTTCTCGATTACTCTAATAAGTTCTAAATAGTTAGATCCTTTGGAAGCTAGGAACACATCAAAGAAACGAAAGTAGCAGAATCATTCGAGTCTGTTCATGACCAGTAATGAAATGTGCCACACCGGCAACGGCCCTGATTATTCTAATAAGTTCTGAATAGTTAGATCCTTTATAAGCTAGGAATACATCAAAGAAATGGAAATAGCAGAATCAGTTAGATGGGTCTGTTCATGGCCAGTAATGAAACGTGCCACATCGGCAACGCCCCCGCCCCTTCCTTCTTCCAGCCCCCGCCCCCACCCGAACGCCATTCCCTAGCACCGGCTTGAGCAGATAGATCCCCCTCAAAAAAAAATCTAAATGAACTCGGTGATCCTAAACAGCTTGTGGCTTGCACTATCGGTTTCCCTCTGTAATATAAATATAGGTTGTAGCTTCATTGTGATGTTGAATCTTTAAAGTTTGACACCAAAACCTGTTGGATTGCGACCATTTTTTGTAACACTTTACTACCCTGATACTATTTATGGCATTGGTTAGTCTATATTTTAATTAAATTTACTAGGAGTAACCGTAGTTGATATTCCGATTTATTTTTTTTATGTAGACAACAAGCAGTGAAACACGCATGCACTGCTCCAGTGGCGGCCCTTAACGTTACCATGCACTGATTGATGCATTTTTCAAACCTTCTTCGTGAATTTAAACTATAAGTAAATGATCACTGTATTTTTGTAATTCCGCTTTCTGGCAAATAGTGCAAAACAGCTTGTTGCCTTGAGCATCACTCCCCTCCCCCGCTCGCCCTTGTCATTGTTAATTTGCACATTGGGCAGCACTCCTCCGCCCCAACCCCCGCCCGCCCTTGTCATTGTTAATTTGCACAATGTATCTGGCATTATTATCAACTAGTATCAATATTGTTACCAATGCTATCGACCGGAACGAGACGATACAAACTAGCTTTCGGGAATTAGGTATTGATCGAGCAATATCCCAGCGGGCACATGGCGTCGTAGTGACATCGATGCGACGACATCACGTCGCATCGACGTCAGCGCGACATCATGTGCCTGCTGGGATGGTTTCGCCAGTATTTTTTTTGTTGTAGTCACTGTTTGGTCATCTACATGTACATGTATGCATGTTTCGACATTTTCTTCGGAAAAGTGGAGTTGTAACAATTTAGCATACATATACACGGTGGTAATATCGTTTTAACTACCCATGCTGTTGACCAAGACGGTACTATACATGGCGGCTGTCGACCGAGCTGATACTGCTGTCGTTGTCTCGGCCGACAGCCTTTTTGTACACGTTTGGTAAATGAACGGCTTGGTCGACAGCACAGGCAGGGAAATTGGTATTACCACCGTGGTATAGCATGAAATACAGGATCAGAAGATGGATCTAGGAAACAATGAATACCAAAAGAATAGAAACGCTGCGCGTTTTCAACGAAGATTACATGGTTAACTATTTGCGTACTAGAGATATTTGTCTTTTGTTTTACAAGAAAAACTTAAAAACCCAACAGAATGTTCTTAAGAATGATTACCAATTAAAATTCAGACGGATGGATGACTTGCAATTTTACGCACTTATCAATAGTAATTAGGTCTTGACGATGGAAAGGTGATTATGAAAGGCGGTATGCAACTGCTTCGTTTACGTTTGAAAATATTCTAGCAAGATTGAACACAGGACTGCTAGATCAGCAGGCTAGCGCTTAACCAACCGAACCATCGAGCCTCGGATGCCTGAAAGAATATCGTCAGTCCGGCTTAATATAGTGTTAGTTACTTTCTACGTTTCCAGAGTTTTTAAACGTAATAACTTTGTGCTTTTATCATTATCAACCTCCCAAAAGGTAACGAGGCAAATTACGAGGGGCGTTCGAAAAGTTTTGCAAATGGCCTCATAACTTTATTTAGGGACATGCTGGGTACAAACGCTATGCATGTACTAAAAGCAATACGTTTGGTCTTTACAATGATACCAAACACTTTACAAAGGCACCTTATCTTACTGATTTACAATGCATTTATTAGGCCTCAGTCATACCACTTGGCTAATTTCACATGTAAAATCTTTTCAGTGTTAGGCCCTCAATTCAAATATCGTTGTAAATACAAAATATTTCTTTGTCAACTGCATGTCTATCGTTGCCTACATTATCTATACAAAAGTTGGAAGGATGGCAACTGTCATCGATTCATTCCTTGCAGAGCAATGCAAAGTTCTTATGGCGCTATCAAAATCGACGTCAACGTCATTTTTGAAAGGTTGTAGCGGTTTCGTATTTTGCATTAATTTAAATTTATTGACAGATTTTAGTTGATCCATGCAAAGGCTCTTGCTGAAAAGATTTCGAATACTAACAGACTTGTTTTTATTACAAAATCATTATAACTTTAGTGGAAAGGAAGAATTTGCTATTACATGAAATACGGATAATACACATTAACGGGAAAGTATGGAACCTAGATTAAATATAATTTCCGCGATATTTATAGGACAATATTGTCTGGGCATTGTCTTCTAGCAGCAAAGATTAAAAAAATCAAAGACTGCTCATATATGAATTACGGCCTACTAACTTAAAATTCTGCAGTGCCTGTAGGGTATACCTCTTTCAAAGAAGTTAAAAACGCGTCTTTTTAAGAAAAATATATCGCTTTTGCAAACTTCTGTAGGCATAACATAGCTTTATGTGTTTTTGCTATCAGTACAGTCACTTGACCTATTCCGACGCACGTTTCAGTCGACCGTGCGCTACAGTCTAAATACACTGTCATTTTTTAATTTATTTGTGTCAGTAAATGAATAAAAGCCTCTTGTTTAAGGCACTTTGTTTGGGTTCACAAACTATTTGAGGAAGATAGGCAAATCTGACGACAACCAGACGTTGTCTTTTATCCTATTTCGACGCACCTTCTTCTATTCCGGTGGATCTGTATATTTTTTACAATACATCGAAAGAACCACCGAGGGGCGCCTCAAAAGTAAACTGTCGGATTATTACTAGCTCGATGAAAGATGATTTTAAGCAAACAAATGTCTATTTGAATAATTGATTATTTAAAGCATCTGATTATACACATGGCTTCGCTGAAAAATTATTTCGGTGATTCAGTGCCCGTAAGTACAATGTTTGATATTTTTATCCAGGATTCTGTGATAAATGACAATTCAAAATAAAGCCTTATGGAGTTTTTCTTACATATTCAAATTTCATGACGAGAATGCAGCACTAATATAGATTTCAGAACTCAGAGACATTCCCCAAATATACTATCCGCCGGAATAGGCTAAATGAGCTAATGAATTAAAATTTCAATAAACCTAAGTAACTGATTTTATTTCATTTTGATATTATCGGTTTAGATAGCTAATAAAATGAGCAATCGACAGACATATAGGTTTACGACATATTTGTTTACACAAATATTGTCCGACTCTATTTTCACAGTTGGCCTGAAAACATCTGTCATTTTTCTTGTTAAATATGCAATACCAGTCACTTTTAAACTCAATTTCCGTATCTTTGATTGATAAATGAGATCCTTGCTATATGTGGGTTTGACTAATAAATATTGAAAGTAATTACCTAAAATCATTTCGCTTCTAGCTTGTTTCGTTGCAGAGAAAGAAACAGGATACACCGGAATAGGTGAATCCACCGGAATAGGTCAAATGAGTGTAGTTCTGTCTTTATGGTGGTTACCAAGAAATTACGTCATTTGCAAAATTTTTCGAACGCCCCTCGTATTTTTGATTTGACTCAGGACCGCCAGGTCATCAGACCAGCGCTACCGTGGCTTTTCAGTTGTGTTATGGGTTCACCGCATACGGCATAGAGTACAACAAACATAATCCATCCCTCACCCTTCGCTGTCTTTAATCGTCTCTCGTTCGAAAAAGTATGCCTTTACTGCTCAGTTGTTGATTGCTGGCCCATTAGGGATTCAAACCCGCTCCCTTTAGCGCCATAACTGAGAGTTGAAAGAAACAACGCTCATAGATATGTTTGATTGTGGTCGGTAGACTCGACCGTCACCGTTGAGGGTATATACTTCGCAAATCACGACTTAATTAAAATGTTGAACTTGTATATGACAAGAGTAAATTAATGATCCCGTAATGATTTAGTACATTGAATTTAAGTAGTATTTGTAACAAGATCAAATGTGACCAATAAAAGATGCAATTTCTGACAGTTTGAATTAGGACTTAATAGTTTGATCATATGTTTTCATAGGTTATCGAAGTTTCATCGTGACAGCATATCCTATTCAAGAGTTCTCCTCAAACAAATTATGATAACAGATCATCCACAAATAAACTGTTGATCAATGAGCTTGACCGTTATATACGAACGAAAACCTAAAACCTGTAAAACGACAGCCAAGACTGAGCCGCGACACGACAAAACAACAATGTGGTTGTGCACCCAGCGCAGACTCAGATCAGCCTGGGCATCCGCCTTCGCTGTCCGCATGGAGGTAGCTTAGATCTTTCGCTACCATTTGAGCACTTAACGAAGAGTAAATTGGATGGATGCCCAGGCTGATCTGAGTCTGTGCTGGGCGCACAACCACATGGTTGGTTTTATCGTGTCGCGGCTCAAATGAGGTTATTTTGCTTTTGCGCAGCTGCGTCACGACAAAACCAACAAAGTGGCTGTCCAACGAAGACTTAGATCAGCCTGGGCACCCGCCCAGTCTGATCAGAGTATTTGCTGTGCACTAAAAGGGAAGCCAAGGGTCTAAGCTAGCTTCATGCGGATAGCACAGACTCTGATCAGTCTTGGCGAATACCCAGGCTGATCTGAGTCTTCGATGGGCACACATGCCACTTTGTTGGGGTTTGTCGTGTCGTGGCTCATATGCTTTCGTAAAGTGTGCTAAGAAGCACCAGCGATGTTTGCATTTGAAAAAAAAATCCGTCCAGCGATCTCGTAAGAGATGGCGCTATTTGCTTTTATGATGCTAAAACAAGAAAACTTTATCCTAATTCATTTCACTGGTCTGCCATTGACTTGGCCCTGATGACCCAAACCACTGGGACAGGAATCCCGAGCAAACAACCCAGACAAAGATCAAACTGCTCCGAATGCATGGGGGTAGTATGACCAGGATCTGCGGTGGTTTCCTACTGAGTGACGCGGATTTTACGTCCCATCTACAAACACACATCATCTGGCAATGGGACCTTGGTTTAGAGTCTTATTCGAAAGACAGGTGACGCGAGGAATCAAACCTGCGACCCGTGTATCGGTAGTCGAGCGCGTAAATCACTACACTGCCATCGCTCCCATCTCCTTGCAGTGAGCTTTTACTCTGCTTATACATATAGTAACTAGTTATATAGCGTTTCAATATCGTATATATTCGAATATTTTCAATCCTCACCAGTCATGAAACAATTACGCCATTTTTCTTTCCTTTTGCGGGGAAATTATTTATCCTGACAAAATTTGTCAAACCTTTATTTTTCCCGTAAACAGTTTGTTTCTGACGGCATTTTGACTTGGGTGTCTACCTTTTATTGTCACCTTTTGCCAAGCACAGGCCACTCCGGATGCATGTCACAACCACTTTTAGTACCTCCGTCGGAGGTACCTGTGAAAGTTTACTAGGTGTGGTTAAGCAGGCGTATTAAAAGACGTTAGTCTGTACAGAGAAAATAGTATCCATGATTATTATTTCAAAAATATATATACAACTATATGTTTTAGTTTATATTCATAAACGGTTTCAATTCAAATAGCATTTTTTCATTACTTGCATCTGCTGGCATTGTATATATATGCTTCTACTACATGTATTCTAAAACTAAGACTGACTTGTCAGAGCGGCAAGGATCTTAGCGGAATTGGCCTCCATTGACCCATTTATGCCAAGTGGACTAGACCTCTTATTCTGTCTTTACCAAATGAGTATGTTCATTTGACAGTTAAGGGTTTTCCCAGGTTCAGTTTGTTTTTATCTTTTTTACTTAATGCTTAAGTGTAATACCCATTTGACTAATAAGACAAATTTATATAAGGTCAAGAATATAAAAGTAACTACCGAAATTAATAACGTGCGTTGCGAAAGACTGGCGAAGAGGGGGATGGAACCTGCGATCTCTGTATTGGTAGTCTTCCGCCTTATCCTCTATACTATTGCCGCTTCTACACGAGAGAGAGAGAGAGAAAAAAAGACAGAGACGGAAAGACATCGAAATTTCGTCGACGTGACGTCATTTCGACGTCCTGCGGGTATTGCAGCACATGACGTCGAAATGACGTCACGTCGACGTCGATTAGACGTAATCACGTCGCATCGGTGTCATGTGCCTGCTGGAACTTGCCAAAATTCAGAGAGAGAGAGAGAGAGAGAGAAGCACTTTCATATACGTAATAATTTAGGGCTGGTCGCAAAATATGTTCCTCCAAATAAGGGTTCAAAGGACTTTTTAAAAATACATGAATTTCATACAACAAGGGGGAGAAATACAGTATCACTTGTATTCATGATCAGAATGAAATTTCGAAGTCCAGATGGGCTATGGGTTTTGAATCAGAGAAGGATCTGGCAGCGAAAGGAGAGGGATGGGCTCCGCCTTTCCTATGCTTCATCCAAGAAACAGTGGGTCTCTAACCCCGGCTGCCCCTACGCAGACGACGAGAAGCTTTACCGTTACCCAGCAGGCACACACCGTTGAATCAACATTGAATCAACCTTGATTCAACATTATGACGTTGAATTAAGGTTGGATTAAAGTTTATTTAATGTTATTTGCCCAATGGGTACCTATCCCGCCGTCGATGGAATTCAGGCTTCCACTGCACACAGCCTTTCGTCTCGATATGACTGAAATCCGATTGAAAGGGACACTGACTGACTGATTGACTGATTTGTTGCTTTACGTCTACGGTAAACAGTTATGGTCATGTCGGGACGGTCAGTTAGCCTAACCACACTATTCCTGGGCAGGCTTAGACCTCCTAAGCGGTTAACCAGTACTAAGTGCACATATCTTCGCCAGTATCTGACAACTGCCCTTCTTGAATCAGCGGAAGGAGAAATGAACGTATGTGGCCAGACTGAGTATCGAACCCAGGACCTCTGATTTACAAGTCAGTTACAATATCGATGCCATCTGACTATCAAGAGCAAAACGGGAAAAACATGAGTCTACCAAATTAGCCTGCGCATACGCGCGGTTTGATAACGATCTTCACTTTCTGCTTACACAGTTATTGTGTCAGAAAACAACAAAAGATGTGATCAGGCTGCGTAGGTAAGCAGGCTGATCAGAACCTTCGCTGACCGCACATGCTCTAAAATCTATTTTTCTAATGGCACGGCGCATTTTATACCATGTTAGCGTAACGAAGTCTAACCCCAACTGGCCCTACGGCCAGTAGGCTATGGACCCATTTGCCTTATGCAGCGTCTGATCTGGGTCTGTACTGCTGATATATGTCCCGTGTGTGGTTTGCTGGGCTTTTAATTGGGGCAATTTGGAAATAGGTGTCGTAGCAGAGGTAGAGGCGTACAGGTTTGATAGCACTGTTGGAGAAAAGAACACAGACCTTCGAGATGAGATGCCACAGAAGACTAATGAGGAGGCTCGCAGAAAGATCCAAGCCGCCATAGGAGAATATGATGAATTCCTGGCCATGGTCAAGAAACGGAATCTAAGATGGTCTGGCCACGTCTCCAGGTTTTCTGGCTTAAGTAAGGCGATTCAACGGGACACAGTGAAAGAAAAAAGAAGGAGATTTAGACAGAAAAAGAGGTGGGAAGACAATATAAAAGAGTTGACGGGGATGAACATTGCCAGCTTAACCAGAGCAGCTGATAACAGGACAAAGTGAAAATGGATTGTTGCGAAGTCCACTGTGGTGCTCCAACCACCTTGCTAGGTTATAGTGGGTAGAATAGAAATAGAACGAATGAAATCTCCTTTCCTCCCTCCCTTCCTGATGCCCTTGTCTGTTGCCTTTTTTCAGGACGCGGGGGCGGAGAGGAGGGGCTGGGGGAGGAGGCGAGAGAGGTGCGCTGGCGAGTTCATACGTAGGCATTACTTATCAGATGTCTGCAACTACCGTATCCCGCGAAATGGTTCAGAGAGGGATGCCCCTTGCTTTCTAGAACCTGCCTATCACCTTTTCCTTTCGATTTTTGGGGTTTAGTGGCGGTGAAGAAATTAAATATAGAAATGCGCGACTGTTGCTAAATTTGATGAAGGTAGGTACATATATATTATGAAATGTCTATGACGTTTGGACAACGTTGGGTAGACGTTGTTCCATCATCGTGTGCTCACTGTGGATCAGGCTGCTACAAGCTTGGTAAAATGGCTGGCATCGCATAATTCTATCATATACAGTCGAAAAATATTGCAAATCTACATAATGCCACCAAACTGACTGACTACATATTAGCGAGTCATAGAGCAGTAAACGGCATAAACGTTTCATTGTCACATACGACAGGTATTAAAAACTATAGTTAAAGGTAAAATGATGTAAAATATCTATAGTGGGTTCTGGAAACTGCTTATTTAACCTTTTTATTAAAAACTTCGTTGTTTTTCCGCTGTACTGGACTCGTTGCTAGGGGTGTTGTAATGAAAATTCCTAAATTACAGCGCTATTACCGACTCCAAATACAAAAATGGTATTTTATTCATTTTAAGTATTCAGTATCTTCGTTCGCATAGCAAAACAATTTTCCAAAACATCTCATTTTATTAGTTAGGCGTCATTTTCTTTCTGTTCATGTAGAAAAGACACTGTAAAGCAAACACCTCTCAACGGAGATCCAGCACTGCGATTAAACCTGCGTGCAAAAGCAGAAAATACCAATACACACCAAACGCATAGTAATTTTAGCGGTCCGTAAGGCATTTATTATAGGGTAAAACTGAAGCATTTCATTACAATGCGTAAACAAAGTTTACTTACCGATTCGCCCCCTCGCGAAAGTCGCCATTTTCGTCGTTGGCTAGACGTAGGAATTACGAAACCTGGACGTTGTCTTCGTTACCTGTGTTTAATGCCAGACCAGTGTGATACTATCGTTACATCATAATATTCAATGACTTTGCACATTTGACATATATACATAAATACGAGGGGTGCCCCAAAGTTTCGTAGACTACACTTATAATTGAAGAACAAATGCCTGGATGGTCATTTAGGTAATTTATCCATACCATATTATGAAGAGGCACTTAAAATTGCAATAAGTGGTAAATACAAAATACAGAATAAAAACATCACAATTTAACATATCTCCCAAAAAATTAGCAGACTTCTTATTTGTCCTCAACAGTTTAGAATACAAACAAAGAGTAACATTAAAAAGGTGTTTTTATCAGGTAAGTGGTCTGCGCAAAAATCTCATAGGCCTTTTACGACTAAAATGCTGCTGAAAAGGACGTATGGTGTACCGAATAGGGCTATCTCAGAATACAGCTTCTCCGTTAGCTCTGATAGAGTTATTGTGTTTTTGTAGCTGTATTCATAGACTAACATGCGTCACTACGAATACGGCTTCTACTATGATGGTTTTAGTGATGAAGGGGACAATAGGTTAGCCGTCCGTCTTTCCGGATAGACTGGATCCTACGACCTAGAAAAGGCGGATGGACGGACGGACAGACGGAACCTACGAATGAACCTTTGTTGGGTTTTTCATAGTACATTTTCAACTAAAAATACCCATCTAATGCCTAAGAGGCACCAACATATTCCCTGCAAGTGCCTCCTTAATTTTTAGGTTCTTTTTGAATACTTACGGAATTCGCGGTCAATACTCATCAAGTGTCTACCCAATATATGTTCATTCGTGTGCGCGGACAAATACACGGACGGCCAACGTGATGCCATAGTATCCCCCACCCACTAATATACTATAATACAAGGCCCATAACTCTTTAGAGTTAATGATACAATTTTGATTAAGTCATTTGTACATGCGTTGCCACTCATGGTTCCCAGTATATGTACTACTCGAACGGATATGATTCTAGTCTCAGGAGCGGATGAAGAAAACAAGAGAAGATAAACAACTCGAAAATACGATTCAGCATGCCTATAGATCACTGAATCTTTGCTGTGTCTGTAATCTAGGATCTCCAAGCCCAGAGTAGCTCCATTCGGAGGAAAACATGTCAGGCTCCGAATACAGCAACTCTTTTACGCGATAGCTCTATTCTTACAAACAGAGTTACCGGGTAGCTCTAATCGTAGGCTTCCTCTGAATAGAGCTAACGAAGTACTGCATTCGAATGTAGCCCTACAGACGTAAAATCGCAAATATTCCATCCATCCAACTTTCAGATAAGAGTGATCCCCATTCAGCTCAAACTATTAACGTGTGTTTTTACACCAACATGTTATTCACCATTTTTACAAAGAGGAACAACTTTCTTGATTTCCTCTTTGCTTCCCTATACGACTGAAACCCTTCAAATAGGGGTCTAGTCTTTAGGGAAAGAATTAGCTCCTTAGGGAGCAATTCTTTCCCTAAAGAGCTGACCCTCTCTGAGAAAGAAGACAAGAACAAATGAAAATGTCAAAATTGCTTCCCTTTAAAGTGTACATTTCACCTTAAACAAACTCACCATGATGTTATATCTGTGTCAAATGTAATTTCGATTATCTTTTTTTAAGACAAAAAGATGAATTAAAACAATAAGACATTGTCCGATAGTCAGATCCATGTGATGTTATCAAGAATTTTGAGAAAACTAGTGTTTTAAAACCTGATTAGGTGAAGAAAGGGTTATCAATTTCCGGTCCCATAAATCTTAATGTGGACCCAGTTGGGTATGTTCGGATCTAGAGTGGGTGAATGATTGCTTTTGGTCGGGTCAACGTGACTTCCAGCAACTACGACGTTCCCAACGGGCACATAACATAAAAATGTCGTCGACGTCAGTACGACGTCATTTCAACGTCAGGTAGTAGTAGTAGTATTTCAATTCTCATATCGACGTTGCCCCCGCACCTCAGCGGAACGAATCCATAGCCGCAGTAACGGGGCGCCGAGCGTCCGTCCATTCAACGTCAGGTGCTGCTGGGTTGTCTGTATATGATAAATGTAGTTGGTTGTCTGTATATGATAAATGTAGTTCATTTCCCAGTTCTGTTGTGCTGCATCCTCAAGGTTAGACATATTCGCGCTCATTTCGTTACAAAATATGTCTTTTGTGCACATGTGCAAGGATGTGTTTTATTGTGTGCGTGCCTGTGTACGAGAAAAGTAAAACAGCCAGCTGTCGTTGCTCGTGTATAGTTTTGGCAACCATTTCAAAACTAAGAGCTCCAGATAAGAAGGGGTAACAGGGATAATTGAAAGATAATTTTTCTTATTTCTCAACGAAAACATATGTTGTGACCCCTCATTTGAACCGTCTCGATGAGACGGTTCCAATGATGGGTCACAAAATATGTTTTTATGGAAAAATAGTGATAATTATCCCTAGATTATCTCTTTTACCCCCTCTTATCTGGAGCACTGATTTAACCTAAGACAAAACTAATCGAAAGTTTCATTAAGAATTAAAAAACAAACAAACGGACAGTCAAGCCTGAATTAGGAAGCTCATTGAAAACGTGCAGTTTTGATAACTTTTGACAGTATTTTCTGTTTAGAAATATGTAGAGCCCATACTATTCATTTATATCCGCCACTTGCTCATGGTCTGAAAATGGGCTCCCAAAAACACTTCAAACTGTATCTCTCGGGGTGCAGCAATTCTACCGCAGTCCTTTTGATAGGAGAATATACCTTTCGGTATATTGTCCTAGCAAAAAAGTCTGTGGTAGGCGAGGCTATGATCGGTTTGCGCATCTGCTCAGACTGATCAGTCTTCACTTTTAAATGTGTGGATTTTTCTAACCAGTTAATCGCTCATATGAACTAAGAAAACTCAGAACAAACTGCACAATTCGCAAATTCTTTGAGATACTCTTTCTCTTGGTTCCGACCCCAAAAAATGTTATTGAGCAATAACTGAATTTGTTGCGATTTCGATAAAAATGTATGACGAAGTCTTCAGTTTGGAGTAGTTACCAAAGTAACTGAGGCAAAAAAAATCACACAAGTGAAATCACATTTAAACAGCGCGTATCTCAGAATTGTGCATGATTTGTACCAATCCACATACATGTAATGGTCAGAATCAGTAAAATCAATTCAAAAAAAAAATAAACCCAATCTCACGCCTACTGCAAGCACAGCATGCCATGATAGGTATCATTGCTCTCCCATTGGTGTATGGTTCAAGACCCCATTGCTCTATCGTGGTAAAATGCATGAAATATTGTATCGTAAGATAACTGTAAATGACGGTGATTAACCAACTTCAAACCAATAAAACACCGGCTTAATTGTGACATAAAATGGTTTTGATACCTAATCTGGGTCATTTAAGACCTACTTTTTTTATCATAAACCTGACTTAAATGGTAAAAATACAATGTACAGGCATGTAACTCGTTTTGTGTAATATTGCATCGCTCGACGGATACCCAGAAATTGAAACTGTATTTTGTGGGAAGGTCAGGTACAGGACCTCCGCTTTATATATCGCGTATTTAACCGGTAGATGAATTTATACCACTGCAAGAGCTTAGAGCCTGTATCATTAGTACATCCAAATGCTGACAAAGTTTATTCCGCCATATCATCTCCTGGACTCTGCAGTCAATCACCTCTAGCCTTTGGATCATTTCGTCCTATTTTTCAAACACCAGTTTTTCATCGGTCCCAAATGACTGGCATACTGTTTAAGGGACAGTAAACCTCATCATACCGCTTATGTCGAACAGAGAAATCTGAAATATTCATAGCTGTGTTACAAATGCAGTTATCTCCCTTACATATCAAAGCTCACAATTCCCCGATTCAGTCTAATGAGCCACGACACGAGAAAACCAACAATGGGGTTGTGCGCCCAGTGCAGCCTCAGATCAGCCTGGGCATCCGCCCAATCGGATCAGAGTCTTCGCTGTCCGCATGGAGGTAGCTCAGTCCCCTAGCTACCCTTAAAGCACTTAGCGAAGAGTCTGACCAGACTGGGCGAATGCCCAAGCTGATCTGAGTCTGCGCAGGGTCACAACCGCATTTGTGGTTTTCTCGTGTCGCGGCTTAAATGATGACAACTCCGATCAGTCGGTGCGGATATGCATTGTGATCGGTATCGTTCAAATATGCTATAAGGCATTGTTTCTTGTGAATCCGTTCAGACCATTTTTTTTTTCGCAGAATCGAATTTGCGGGAAAACGAGCATTTGAATGTGACCTTATGGTAAAATTTTGAGAACAGCATATTTCTAGCAAGTGATCAGATAGCGTAGACACAGAGACCGTGCTGCATCCTGGATCTTCGCACACGGTCTATGACCTAATCTTGGGCGAACATGTAGCTAGTGATATTTTATTCGCACAATCGTGGTTGCTGCTGTTGTTGTTGTTGTGCTGCTTTACGTCCACGGTAAACAGCTATGGGAATGTCGAGAAGGTCAGTTAACCTAACCACACTATTCCTTGGTAGGTAAGAGGTTAACCAGTACTAAGTACACATACTTTCGCCAGTAACTGACAACTGCCCTTCTTGGTTTAAACAATATTTATTTCAAGAAAACGAGCACATACAAATGTACAGAATCAATTATCGGAAGCTCTAGGCTTGTAAAGACCATCTCCCCAAAAGGATCATTTGCTAAGCTGTTGAATGCAAGATTGTTATTTAACAAACAAGAACAATCCACATCTAACTACAATAACAATAAAATTTACAGCGAAATAGTATGTAGCATAAATAAGGTAAGATACATATTGTCAAACTACTGAAAACTAAATTGTAAAGTAACTAGAACATCTGTTACATGAAAGTGACAGTAACTTTATTTTAGTATACATGATATATAAGAGAGAGAGAGAGAGAGAGAGAGAGAGAGAGAGAGAGAGAGAGAGAGAAAGACTGCCCTTCTTGAATCGGCGGAAGGGGGAGAATCAGTCTCCACGAAAGTAAGTGACCGACCAAGATATACATGTAGAAGTCGGGACCGCTGTGTCTTGAGGCAGACGCGCTACCGACAGCGCTACGCGGCCCGGCATCATGGTTTGTACTCCTTGTTTTACCACTAAGGCATTTCATATTATCATGTCTGTTGTCATTGGGTATATTTTATTACGACCTTGCCTAAACAAAATTTCAGCATGTAAATACGCAAATACGCCATTGCGTGTCGAAATTTTGTCAGTTTGACAAAATTTCAATACGCACTGATGTATTTGCGTACAGGCATGATTTGTCTCTCAACATGGTGAATTTATTGCAGGATATTAATGTGTTTGGGAACATCTTCAAGGTTTTCTGCCATCTTTGCAAAGGGGAAGACTTTTGAGACTTTCTGTTTGCTTTCCTCGTCGATGACGTTCTTCTAAAGAGGGTTCTTCTCTTAAAGAAAAGAGTTTCCACCTCGAGGCACAGATTCTGTCCATTCAGAGTTGATCTTTTTGGGGGGATGGAGGCGAATATGAAACTGAAAGAGTTGCTTCCCCCGAAAGTGTTCTGAATCCTTTTAACATATTAGTAGTACAGGGGGGGGGGACACTCTGGGGAGTCCCCAGAGTGGCACCCTATACTACTCGTATTTGAAAGTTACGGAAAAAAAAAAAAAAAACGCTTTAACTGACAAAGTCCTACTGGGAGCGATTAAACTTACTACCGTATGATTTCCTTTCGATAAACATAAAATATTATTAACATTGTACATTTATACCTTTTGATTATTAAAGCCATCTTTATATTTCAAAGAAATTTATCTCCTATCAATCGTTATCAGAACTGAAGAGTCCCTGCTATTGCGTTTTAAACTTTTATCTCAAAACACGCACTACGCTAATGACACAACCAAATTCATTCTTCTTGGAGTACTTTTACCATGAAGAATTTGCTTCCCTTTTCATAAGAGGCTTCTTTTGAAGCGAAGACTTATTCTCTCTTTGGGATATCAAAAGCCTGACTAAAAATGGTAAGAACACAATATACAGGCATGGGGTCATATTGTCCTGCTTTGCTTACGAGCCACAACACGACAAAAACAAACAAAGAGGCATGTGCACTCAGCAAAGACTCAGATCTGCCTGGACATCCTCCCAGTCGGATCAGAGTCTTTGCTGTGCACTGAAAGCATATCCAAGAGTCTTAGCTACCGCCATGCATACAGCGAAGACTCTGATCAGACTAGGAGAATGCCCAGGCTAATATGAGTCTTCGCTGGGCGCTTATGCCACTTCATTGGCTTTGTCGCGTCGCGGCTCTTATATAAGAATCTATGATATACCATAAAAATCTGAGTCTTGTGACAGGTTGGTCTGAGCAAACAGTGCAGACCAGATCAGACTGCTCTTTAGGAGCAGTCTGATCATGGCCTACACTGTTTGCCATTAATTTCATCTGCATCTTCTGGACGCTTTGGTGCACTGTCAGCCCAAGCAGTTCTATTTCAAGTCCAGTTACGATGATTCTTCCAGGTGTCCCAACTTTTAGAATTTTGCGGTATATAAAGCACCAGATAAGGATATCCCTGTGCTTCCCCTGTACCTACATCTCTTTTCTTGCACACCGGATAAGGATATCCGCGTGCTTCCCCTGTACCTACAAATCTTATCTCACCCATGTTATCTCACCCACGACCGGATAAAAATCACGAGCATTAAATGTATTGGTTGTAATGGAGGTCACGTATCTGTGTTGTCAAGTGACGTTGGCGTTTTGGATGATTACGTCACGAAAACGGCAAAATGACGTCAGTTTATGCATGCCTGACGTTCACGTAAAGAACCGAATGGTAGTCGTTGAAAACGGCGCCTTCTTTTAAATCAAATAGAAACCTCTGAGGCACTAATATTACGCATTTTAACAAGTTCTAAAGATAATACAAGACGTGGTGTGCAAGATCATGGGTGTGAGATGCGGAGAGAAAAACCCGTCACTCGGGATCACTGTTCGGCATCACTCGGCAAGCCTCGTGATGCCGAACAGTGATCCTCGTGACGGATTTTTCTATCCACACCTCATACCCATGAAAGATACTTATAATCTCACCCATGTTATCTCACCCAGGACCGGATAAAAATCACGAGCATTCAATGCGTTGGTTGTAATGGAGGTCACATATCTGCGTCGTCAAGTGACGTCGGCTTTTTTGATGATTACGTCACGGAGACGGCAAAATGACATCAGTTGATGCATACCAGACGTTGACGTAAAGAACCGAATGGCGGTCGTTGAAAGCGGTGCCTGCTTTTAAAGCAAATAGAAACCTCTGAGGCACTAAAATTACACATTATAACAAGTTCTAAGGACAATACAAAACGTAGTGTGCAAGAAAAAGTATCTATCATACATGTAGGTGTGAGGTGCGGATAGAAAAAAACGTCACTCGGGATCACTGTTCGGCATCACTCGGCAAGCCTCGTGATGCCGAACAGTGACCCTCGTGACGGATTTTTCTATCCACACATCATACATGTACCCATGAAAGATGCTTATAATCCCACCCAGCATTTTGCCATGTTTGATTCTTTCTCATATACCACTTACCAGTCAAATATGGTCCATGAACTCGAGCTTTCAACACAAAGTCCATTCCCCATGACCGTAAGTCCTTCCTCCCTCTTTTCGGTGTCTTAAGTTCTTTCTGTCGATCACTTGATCGTGGTTCTTAGTCAGGCCATATTATGTGTACTGGTTGGATCCATAGTTGTAGTTATGCAGTGGTATCTGAATTTAAAACCAACAATTAAGCAGGTGAACCCTTCCTGACAAAAAAATGTTCGCGTCGCTAATGGCGCATGCTAAGAACAGTTTTCCGGAATTCTCAGTCTGATCAGAACATGACAAAGAAAACTTAAGGTGAAGGGATACGGTTTCAGAGGAAGCAACTCCGCATCTTTTTTACTTTTGCCTCCCTTCTCAAACGAGGTTAACACTTACAGGATACAAGGGCGTTGCTACGTATACGGCAAATACGCAAGTGCGTATTGAAATTTTGTCAAAATTGACAAAATTTCAAAACGCACCTGCATATTTGCATGCTGAAATTTTATAAATTAGACAAGATTTCAATACCAATTACCAAAGTGGCTGAAATACTAGCTTTCCTTTCAAGAAGTAGAGCATAAAAAATGGTTGTGCGTATCATGAAATTGCCCCTAGTTACGCCCCTGGGAAAGTACTTGCTCCTGCATACAGTTGGTACCATTTTGGAAGGGCACCGTTGTCCAGAAAAGAAAACAGGAACAACAAAAGTTGTGTCCCTTTGCAACAAATGCGTTTTAGAAGGGGGTTTAAGCTTGCAGAACTGAAGGTCCTGATTGGACTATGCACGCTGAAATGGTAAAACATTTATTCTTCTTGCAATATTCGCTAGACGCAAATTAATTATAACGTGTTATAGGCTAGAGTAAAATATCCGTAAAGTGTGGTGTAATGAAAGACAACTCTGATCAGATGCGCAGGCTGATCAAACTAAAACTTCAGTGGCTGTTCACGTTTGCTATAAGCCTTGTTCTCATTTATCTAGGTAATCTAAAATATTATAAGAGAACAAGAAAGTCCCACAATGAAATAAAACTGAGACCCTAGTTCGCATTCATCTTTAAGTCAACGTATTACATTTAACGTGAATGAAGCACCGACACGTATTACATTTAACGTGGATGGAGCACCGACACGTATTACATTTAACGTGGATGGAGCACCGACACGTATTACATTTAACGTGAATGAAGCACCGACACGTATTACATTTAACGTGGATGGAGCACCGACACATATTACATTTAACGTGAATGAAGCACCGACACGTATTACATTTAACGTGGATGGAGCACCGACACGTATTACATTTAACGTGGATGGAGCACCGACACGTATTACATTTAACGTGAATGAAGCACCGACACGTATTACATTTAACGTGGATGAAGCACCGACACGTATTACATTTAACGTGGATGGAGCACCGACACATATTACATTTAACGTGGATGAAGCACCGACGTCTTGACCGCTGGGATGGATACACGCGCGCTGATAAAAGAAAAACAACAATACCTGCCTTATTTAACTTTTTAAAACTTCCTTTACGACTTACCTGTAATTGGAGAACTGACAAAGATTTTAAGTGGTCCAGTATTTTATGTACAACAAAAGCGTATTTCTTTCTTATTTTCATTCTGTCACGAATATACATTCCAATGCTTGGGAATCCAGAGTTCATCCAGCTTACTCTACCCAGTGGGCACACGAATTCTTAACAAATTATAGAATGAACGTTGATACATGAATTCTTCAGTGCTGTTTACATGTATCTACTGACCCTCCCCGCACCCTCCACTGGGGGCGAGGGCGGGTCGGAGTTAATATAACCTACATTTCAGATGTATGAGTATACGCCCGTGCTTTTCTGTCAATTTCCATAAAGGGACCTAGTTTGTGACTTCCTTCCGGGCAGGCATAAAAGGTAGATTCAACCTTGTGTGTCGTTGAATCAATGTTGATTCAAGGTCAACCTTGATTCAACGTTGATTCAATCTTGTGTGACGTTGAATCAAGGTTGATTCAAGGTTGATTCAACCTTGTGTGCCCAGTTGGTTATTGCTTCCATGAACAACAAATCGAATGTGTACTATGCTCTTAAAGGTGAGTGATACACTGCAGGGCATGCAACTCTGCTGTTTTCATTTGTGTTTTCTCAGTTAGAGTTAACTCTAAAAGGAAAGAATTTGCTCCTAGAAGAGCAAACTCTTTCTTTCGAAATTAGACCCCGGTATGGAAGTAGTACATTCGAAAGTTCACAGATCTTTTCCTCACCAGTCTTGATACGATAATCTCCAGTACCTTTGGACCAATTCTTTATACGTTCCATACTAGTCCGATTATCGGACTATAGCAAGCCGTCCGTTTAAATGATTGCTTCTAAAACGTACTGGTACTGGTAGTATTATGACTAGCACTGATATTAGCTGTTTACATTCGAACGTATAGAATTTGGCACAGCTAATAAGAAACTGGTGGGACTAGCATTCGCCAGGTCCCTAGGACAGTTTGAATACGAGCTGCACGACAAGAGGAACCCATGGAAGGCAGCATTACTCTATCAGTGGTGAAAAGTTATATTTTATTATGAGGTGTCATTACAAGCTTCATGCTGCAGTGTCAGCATTGTAAATGACCGGGATTAGCCTATTTCAAGAAAACAAAAAGTGTTGAAAAGGAATTTAGAACATTTCAGTTGCCAGTTAAAATGACCTATTTTCAGTATCATGAACTAGATAAAATGGTAAAAATACAATGTACATGATTGGGGTCCCATTCCACTTTTTGTTTACAAATGCATTGCTCACCGAGGAACCAGAAAAAGAGAGCGATTTGACATTTTTTCAAAAACATGTTCTCCCTTCGTTTTGCCAGACTCACTATATACACATCAACCCACATTGTATCACCAAACATGAAGGTTAAACCACTCTCCAGAATAATTTGGGTCCATAAGTTTTTATACTAGGGGATTCAAAGGAGACTTTAAAACACACACACACACACACACACACACACACACACACAAAAAAAAAAAAAAAAAAAAAAAACAGGTTTGGTGGCAAAATTACATAAATGATGTTGCCTCGATAGTTTATCTTAAATTCCTTCCACTGTTTCATTGTGTGCTATTAATTCTTTTTAATCTAATCAGTATCTATTTTTACTTTTATCCTTTGATGCACCATTAATAAACTAAATTTAGGAAGAATAAAAGAAAAATTTGAGAATGATCGCTCTCTTACATTCGATATTAAATATGAAAATGGCATTTTTCTGGTTCCATGATAATTACAAATTCATATAAGATGGTTCGTGTTAAAAAAAGCACATCTATAGTAAAAGATAGGTAAAAACCTCAGCTATCTAGCATCCTTCTGCGATAAGCTATTCCTTCTACAAACTTTAGAAACTAGATTATTTAATTCACTTCCTCGATTCTCATGAGCCCCCTTTTATCGCGCACCTGAGCGAATGAGCGACCAAGATTTTACAGGTTTTCATAAAATCAAAAAAAGAAATGTCAAGATATCTGTGCAAATGCAAGCAAGAGAAACAATGTATTGTTTTCATCAAAGATTAGGTCTCGACGATGTGAAACTATGCGCTTTCCTGAGGCTACATGGCTCGCTCGACCATATATAAACTTTCTATGGCTCGATCGCCATTTTTTCAAAGAGAGACAACTCCAATGGCTTCCTGCTTACTTTCCCTTCTTAACAGGGGTATATTCTTAAAGGAAATAATGGAGCAACTTTCTTTTAAGGCAGGTATAAAACAAGAAAAACGGGATAAAATCAGTTATACCGCAGATTTTTGTTAAATTATGGAAATGACAACTAGCATTAATTTCAGTCAACTTTCGAAATTTCGAAGTCAAGCATCAGCCCAAACTACTGATATCTCAAAGTAAATTTTCTGGTACCAGAAAATTTACTTTGAGATATCAGAAGTTTGAGATAACAGAAGCTGAAATATAAATATAGGGAATATATTCTTTGATATAAGAAGATACTTTGAGATATCAGTGTTCGAGACATTGGGAGTTGACTGTATTACGTTTTGAAACGTCAACCTATGCTCCTTACAAGCATGTAATTCTTACAATAGCGCCGGGCCGGGTAGCGCAATCGGTAGGGCACCTGACTCGTAAGTCAGAGGTCCTGGGTTCGAATCCCGGTCTGGCCACATACTTTCGTTTCTCCTTCCGCTGATTCAAGAAGGGCAGTTGTCAGTTACTGGCGAAAGTATGTGCACTTAGTACTGGTTAACCGCTTAGAAGGTCTAAGCCTGCCCAGGAATAGTGTGGTTAGGTTAACTGACCGTCCCGACATGACCTTAGTTGTTTACCGTGGACGTTAAGCATCAAATCAACCAACCAACATCTTACAATAGCTTATCATTCTGAAGACCCAGCCATTGTCTTTATCCAATACTACATGTAGTACTCACAAACAGTAGTCCCTGGGCATCATCAAAACCATACATGTAACAGATGCATTATTTTGATGTGTTCATGAATTGATCATGCGAGCGCCGCAACCGAAGTTCAGTGCTATACTGCAATTACCGACCGCCAGTCTGGTACCATTTTTTTCGGCTCAGGTCATATTGTTTGAGGCTTTTTACTGGTATGGACAGCCCCGGTAACTCAGTATGTTAAGCGCCGGCCTGCTGATCTAGCGGTCCCGGGTTCAAGCCATGCTTTAAGCGGAAAACTTTTCAATCGTAAACGGGGTTCCATTGCACACAGCCTTTCATTATCACCCACCCATCCTCTTGATATGACTGATTGTTAAAATGGACATTAAATCGCAAGTCATCCATCCATCCACCCATCATTGGTATAAAGAAATTGACCGGCATTGTACCGCCTGTGGAAGTCGAACCCACGACCCCCTGTGTGAAAGATGCAGCAAGGCACTGCGCTTCAAATATATCACATGCATTTTTCCATTGAAAACGTGCAGTCAACTCTCGATATCCCAAAGTCGAAGTTCATCTCCAACCAATGATATCTCAAAGTAAATTTTCTGGTCCCAGAACATTTACTTTGGGATACCAGTACAAGAGAAAAAAATGTCCATACATTATTCTTTGGTATGAGACAGTACATTGAGATATCAGTGTTTGAGATAACAAGAGTCAACATATAGTGTTTCTGTTTTTCTTGTGGTAGAACACAGGGTATAATCGATTCCGCTAATTTTCGCTTCCCGCAGAGACTGTACATCATATTTGGCTTCCGCCGAGACTGTCCGCGAACTCTTGCTTCCTGTCGAGACTTCTGTACATGATATATGGCTTCCTGCAGAGACTGTCCGCGTGATTCTGCTTCCTGCCGAGGGCTCTCGGCAGGAAGCAGAATCACGCAGACAGTCTCTGCAGGAAGCCATTTCTTGAGGACAGTAGTCTCTGCAGGAAGCAAGAGTTCGCGGACAGTCTAGGCGGAAGCCAAATATGACGGACAGTCTCTGCAGGAAGCGAAAATTGGCGGAATCGATTATACCCTGTGTAGAACAGTATTGTTGATCCATATGCTCATATAATTCTTGCTTATTTTTCTCCCAGGAGTATAGGCTATGGGGATAAGGATCATCATAACATGCTACATGTATGTTAATTTCTTCCAAGCATTGGCTAAGAATAGCAGCATGAATCATAATTATAACATTTACCTGGGAAAGAAAGGGGCCACTGGGTTTTACAGGGAGTAAATATTTTTTGATGAAAAAATGGCATGGAGCTTTAGATACGCACTTTGAATAACTAGTTCAATTTTATCTACTTCTGCTCAGAGATAAAAAAAATCACTGTGTTTGAAATCGCATGCGCGAACAGGGAAGACTTCGATGACCCATGTTCCTTCTTTCGAATATGTTCTCTGCTCTTGAAGGAACTTTGTTAGATTTTAATTTTGTAGGGTAATACCAATTTGCGTTCTATATTTGAGCCGCGACACGAGAAAACAAACAAAGTGGCTGTGCGCCCAGCGCAGACTCAGACCAGCCTGGGCATCCGTCCAGTCTGATCAGAGTCTTCGCTGACCGCATGAAGGTAGCTTTGACCATTAACCAGCCTTCAAGCGTTTAGCGAAGAGTCTGCTCAGGCTGGATGGATGCCCAGGCTGATCTGAGTCTGCGCTGGGCGCACAACAACTTTGTTGGGTTTCTCGTGTTGCGGCTCATATATTCTGTTATAAGACGGGAGTGTATCCTTCCGAAATAACCGCAAATATGTAAATCAGTCTATAGTAATTCAGGTATAAAACGGGGTTTCTCCTCTGAAACAAACTAAATTCCAAAAATCTAGATCCGTCTTTTAAGACAGATTTAGACTTTTAGGATCGTTTTGGATTACGAAAAACACCTGTGCTGTCGACCGATCCGGCACTATATAATGACGCTGTCGACGATGAGAATTCTGTCGTAAGCATAACCAACGGAAACATACTTTTGGTAATGGTTGTCGGCCGAACTGATACTGTTGTCGACCGTCTCGGTCGACAGCCACTTTTTGCATTTATGGTAATTGATTGGCTCGGTCGGCAGCACAAGTAGGGAATTACCCCCTTGATTAATAAAAAGTGAGCTCCAAGAATCGACGTCAGTACTGCGTCATTACGACGACATCAGCCTGCTCAGTGGATTTTGCACTAAACTGCATGTACACAGGGTATAATCGATTCCGCTAATTTTCGCTTCCTGCAGAGACTGTACATCATATTTGGCTTCCACCGAGACTGTCCGCGAATCTTGCTTCCTGCAGGGATTACTGTCCTCGAAAATTGGCTTCATGCCGAGACTGTCTGCGTGACACTGCTTCCTGCCGAGAGCCTCGGCAGGAAGCAGAATCACGCGGACAGTCTCTGCAAGAAGCCATTTATCATGTACAGAAGTCTCGGCAGCTGGCAAGAGATTGCGGATAGTCTAGGCGGAAGCCAAATATGATGTACAGTCTCTGCAGGAAGCGAAAATTAGCGGAACCGGTTATACCCTGTGATGTAGTAATGTTAAAAATATTTAAATTTGTATCATTATGAAGTATAGTAAATCTTGCTGACCACTAATCTATCGAAATGCGCAATAGAAAGACTTACTAGGAAACCCATGTGATTAGAAAAATGATTTCCCAATGAATTGTCCTTTATTTATAAATATATATTTACTTTTATCTAGCCACATGTACATGTATGAATAAATGGATTATGGCTTAAAAACTTTTTTGAGAGGATAAGGCTACGGAAGCGTATATACGCCACCACTTGCTACATAAATATGCTAGCAAAATTTAAGTTTTTCGCGCTTAATATTTTATTTGTTCTCTGCATATTATCTGTCTTTGTAAAATGTTTAATTGAAAATGATCATAAAATGTATGACAACGCGTTTAAATATATTGTCATTTGCCATTATTATCTCGAGAAGTCTTGATGTTATCTTTTATTGCTATATATTTAATATTTTTCCCCAAAATATTCATGCACAAATATTAACGCACCGCACCGCACTGGGGTAAAATAATGTACCAAACCGCCGAAGATTTCCGACCCCTACCAAACTTTACGGACGCTACCGTTATCAAACTGCTTCCGGGAATGTATTGATTCAGTAAAATCGTTTGTTTATTAGACATGTTAGAGTATCTGAAGTATAAAAAATATGATTTCATGCTAAGACTTGAAATTTCCCAGCCACACAAAGAGTTTCTGTATAGGATCTATCCATTTAAATTTAGGGTAACATACACAAAGTAATCCCTTTTTAGCTCACCTGAGCCATAGGCTCAGGGTGAGCTATTGTGATGGCCCAGTGTCCGTCGTGCGTCGTGCGTCGTTCCGTTGTTCAAAAGATGACCCCAGGGTCCAAAATGGCCCTGAAGCAGGGGGTCCTGAGTTTGAATCATAGAAATACATAGAAAAATATTCAGAAATCTTCTTCTTCAGGACCACTTGACTCAGATGCTTGAAATTTGGAATGATGCAATTGCTTGGTGGACTCCTGCAAGGATTGTATAAATGGTGGCCATGGGATCCAAAATGGTCCTGGGGCGGGGAGTCTTGGGTTCGAAATAAAATATATTTAAAAATCTTCTTCTCCGGAATCCCTTAGTGCAGATGCTTGAAATTTTGTATGATGCATTGCCTAGTAGTCATTTACTAGGTTTGCTCAAATGATGGCATCAAGTTAAAAAAATGGCCCCACCCCACTGGGTCCTGGGTTTGAACCATAGAAATAAAAAGAAAATAATTAAAAAATTATCTTCTTTAGAACCACTTGGCTCAGATGCTTGAAATTCAGTATATAGCATTGCCTAGTGGTCCTTTACCAGGATCATTCAAATGATTGCCTCAGAATCCAAATTGGCCCCTCCCCTGGGGTCCAGGGTTTGACTCGTAGCAATACATAGAAATTTTTTTTAAAAATCTTCTTCTTCAGAACCATTTGGAAATCGTTGCAAACTATCAGGTTTGTTCAAATGATGACCCTACTTTAACCTTTATCCTTTTTTGTTCAGGTGAGCGATTCAGGGCCTCTTGTTTTATCTTATGTAACTTAATAAAACTAATACCACTTGACATCTGCTTATGTGTCTCTGTAATTAGGAATATATCGGAGAACAATAAATTCAGTCAGAGAAGATGTGGTTGAATATCAGCCTACCTTAAAGAATAATTTTTGTCTCGGTCGGACAAATGCAATGTTCCCTGTAATTTATGATATTTATTACTGTTCGCTCAAAGGCGGTACTTTTGATATGGGTTATTTCTACTGGACGCTTTGTGTGTTTAAATGTTCTTTTGATATGGGTTATTATTTCTAACGCACGTTTTGTGTGTTTAAAAATGTTATTATTCCATTATTAGTAGTCAGTTCAAGGTTAGCTTGATAAAAAGAACTTGTGCTGTTGAGTGGAGGGGGAGCGGGTACTCTCATATTAAGTCAATTCGGGTATATACCACGGAAATGCACACACACACACACACACACACACACACACACACACACACACACACACACACACAATATTTTTGTGTGTTGCCCATCCACTTCACTTTCGTCGAGATTGACAATGATACATTCTCTCCCTTCTGCTGATTCAAGATTAGTGGCGGAAGTATATGCACGCAGTACTCGTTACCTGCTTAAGATGTCTTGGCCGACACAGGAACTGACCGGCTCGACATGACTTTAGTTGTTTACTGGGCCTTTAAACCTAAACAAAGTCAACTTAATCCACCGTTTTGTCAGTGACAAGTCGCTCCCTAAGATTTAAATCGTACGCAGCACATATACGTATACCACTTTTATATATGAGTACCCCCCTTCCCCACCCACCTCGGCGAAGGGTCCAATAAATCTCAAGGTAGTCAGACGATGCAGCAGGTATATATGGCAAGCCGTTTTATTATTTATAATGCATAGTAGATATCTTATATGGTATATTAGATCTCTAATATGCCGATTAAGATCTCTAATATGCCTTATAAGATATCTAATATAACATATGAGGCATCTTAAAATTCTATATAAGAAATTTGATATAAGATATAAAATATCTTATATCGGATATGAGATATCTTATTTAATTTTTCATATAACCTTTCTTATTTAATATATCAGATGTCTTTTATGCTATATAACATATCTTATATGGTATATAAGATATCTTATATGGGATATAAGATATCTTATGTGGGATATGAGATATATTATTCAAATTTACGTATTAGATATCTTATATAATATTTCAGGTAACTGATATAGCATATAAGATATCTTATATGCTATATAAGATATCATATATTATATAAGATAGCTGATATAGCATATAAGATAGCTTATATGTAAAATTAAAGAAGATATCTCATATCCTATATTAGATATATCTATATAAGATATATTATATCCGATATCAGATATATAGGGTATAAGATATTGCTTATGTTAAATTAGATATCTTAAATGTTATTTAAGATAACTTATATATTTTATAAGATATCTTATTTATTATGTAAGATATCTAATAAATAAAAGATGTCTTATACAAAAAAATAAGATTTTATATAATATATAAAATATCTGATATAATAAATGAGATATCACTATTCCAGAATAAATAGTAAAATGGCTTGCCATAGGTTTAGTTTATTTTCATGGAAGTTATCCTGTGACACATAAACATTTCTTGGGTACCATGTGCCTCCTCGGCAACTAATAATTTTCCGAGTGGCCTTGTAGCTCTTTTTTGATACCGTATCATGACACTATATAGGAATGGACATTTCAAGGCACAATTTAAGTGTTTAAACTGTTAACTTACAGTTGAGTTTACCTTATTGTAGCTAGTGTTGTGCCGTGTGGCGCCCGTAAAACCCGTACATCATCTATAGTGCAGATTATATTTTGTTTTCGTCTTTTGAGATTAGAACCCTTTTTGATAATAATCAGTCATTGAATCGACTGCCGTATTAAAATTAAGAAAATACAGTATGCTTTTCTAAGGTTTCGTCACCAGATATTGTCAGGGTCACTGATGAGGCTTTATTAGCCGAAACGACGTAGTCTCGCCCCTGTAACTTCTTCTGAATGTGTTCTCTGCTCTTGAAGGAACTCTTACAGATTTTGATTTTACCCCTACCTTCATACTGGTACGCAAACTGCTATTGAACTGTGGTCGAACAGTAGTTTTTAGTTTAAACAAATAGCGAACTTGTAGTGTTTAATGGAAAGGATTTTGACAATTGCTAGATCTTATCTGAACACAGAAAAAAAATATTGATCTTCTTTCGTCTTATTGCGTAAAGTTAAATAGACTAAACGAAAATGACATTCCGCATGCTCCTTTTTCTTCGTTTATGACAATAAATTTATTCATCTAAATAAAATACTGAGTAGCAAGTGGACAAAAATATTAGCACCGCTCCTTACATATATATCACGATGCATATTTCAAAAAGCAACTGGCAAAAATAGTGTCATAAAATGAAAAATATTAGTACTACTTGTTATTTTTTCAACAAAGGGCATTAATACTGTTACAAAATATAAAGTGTCTCGAACTGACATATATAGATTTATCAATACGACAAATTCAACTATCTGAACGAAATATGATTTTCTCTTGCTTGATATTTTATATTTTTGAAGGAAATAATGCAATCATTCTACCCCGAAGACAGAAAGACAGAAAGTGATCTGTGAAGAGGCAAAATCTTTTCGCACAAAATGGTAGTTTTTAATTAAAAGCAAAAATATTGCCACAACACATATATGGCTATATACTTTCGGATCATAGTGAAATACTTGTTTATCAAAATCAGATAATCATTTGCCAAACAAGAAAAAGTTAGACGCACTGTTTTCTTTTATTTGTCTGTCAACATTAAATTGAGACTAACCGTGAAAATAATGATCTAAACGCACTATGTTTTAACATTATTAATATTATCGCAGTCAAGCCACTTATTTCTGGCATTTTCGTGAGAAAAACATATTTTTCCGGCAGTTTTATGTAGCAAGTGGTGGCGTATATACGCTTCCGTATAAGGCAGCTAAGAACCGAAATGATTTTTTTTTTTTTTTGTATTTTTATTTAAATTATTTTTATTGTATTTTATTTTATTTTTATTTCATTTATTAATTTATTTATTTATTTAGGCCCCCGATCATTACGCAGACACGGCGAAAACCGGAGCTAGAGGAAAAAACACAGCTGACCTTCCGTAAACAGAACGTGGCTTTCTCAAATGTGTGCGGCCGAAGGGGGTGAGGAATTTAAAATAATAATAATTATAAAACTCGGGTTATCTCATTTTTAACTTTTTTCAAACTTTTCTCGTTTTGCAATTACATATAAAGTGTACTTCTTAGGTTATAAATATATACTATAAGCCTTAAAGTTTTACTATGTCTAAAGTTTTGGTAAGTTATTCAGTTAAATCGTGTCTTCTATTTTGTGTCTCTGGTATGTTCCTTGTATTTTGTTTTATTACACAAATACTAAATTCAGGGGCGACGTAGCTAGGGGGCAGTTACACAGTACGCACAATCATGTTTTATACTCATTGAGGGCAATAATAGGGGATTCAGCCGCTAAGCTATTTCAAATTTTCGTGTCTGTTGGCAGTTAGTATTGAAATTATGCCCAATTAACAGCATTTCAACATGAAAATATGCAGGTGTGTGTTGAAATTTTGTCAGTTTGACAAAATTTCAATACGCACCTGCGTATTTGCGTATAGGCAGCTACGTCCTTGCTAATAGCAAAAGTATTATATCTGCTTTGAACCCTTCGGCAGCCCCATAACACTAAGTCAAGGTGAGCTTGCACTTTCCTGGGATTTCAGAAATTCCCCGCAGATTGAGTAAATATAAGTCATTTGCTCATTCGAGAGGCCTGCATTTTGATTTCTTTTCATCGTATTAAAGGGGCCGTCCCCCTTTTACTTCTACATTTTGGTCTGTTTTCTAATAATCCTCTCGGCCCGTCTGGGTGTACACTTTTTGCCATTAACATCATCAACTTCATTATTATTACAATTATTATTATTTTTATTATTATTATTATCAAATACACCGTTTCTAAAATATGTTTAAAAGTTACCGTAAATTTTTTTAAAAATTGGGACACCTAAAATAATTACCGTAACGGTCCTAAAACTGGAACAGTTGCAGTAATGCATCCAAAAGATGCAGATGCAATGACAAACAGTGTAGACCATGATCAGACTGCTCCTTTGGGAGCAGTCTGATCTCGGTCTGCACTGTTTGCTCAATCATATCTGTCCTAATATCAGGAATGTTACCTTAGAATATTTTAAGATGGAAAACGCGGGTTCCAACTACAGTCAACTCTCGATATCTCAAAGTTCATTTCAAATTTTTGATATCTCAAAGTAAATTTTCTGGTCCCAGAAAATTTACTTTGAGGTATCGGTAGTTTGAGATAATAGGAGTTAAAATGTAAATAAAAATAGGAAATTAGTCAAAACTATATTCTTTGATATAAGACTATACTTTAAGATATCAGTGTTAGAGATATCGACAGTTGAGTGTAGCTGGTTAGACTGTTCCACTGCTATATCTGTTAGGCAGATATTAAGGCTGTGAAAGAGTCTAGTAAAAGGTTATCTACATATTCAAAACAGAACTAGGGCTTAGCCCCTTTCATTCTGACCGCCATTTATTGCCATTATACTTACAAAAACATAGAACATAGGAATAGAACTTACATCGAGTGTCTATTTTCTGCCACTCGAAAATCAGTAACTGGGAGGGGCCCAGGGCATGAGACGGTATCAGTAACTGTTAATTAAGGCGGCTGCAATGATGGATTATCACTTTATGACCCTTAACATCATTTTAAGTATAGTGGCGAATCAGTGACATTGGTGAAGACTCGTGAAAGATACCACTGCTCGAACTAAATACCCTGCAGGTACATGACGTCGGAATGATGTCGTGTTGACGATATACAGCTTACACTAGCATACCTGCTTGCTTCCTCGGACGACGGAACCTAAAAATAGGGTTCACTCTTGAATTAATGCGTTTTCACCTACATGAGCAAGGACCTCTGACAGTTTCAATGCAAATTTGCCTATTTTTCGACAATTTACTGCAGCTTCCATGGGAAGCCAATGTTGATGATTTTGCATTAACATGTAGACTTATGCATTATAAAGAAGTTTTCATATTGATTTTGAAAAAATATCATGTCTGCAGACTAACTCTTACTGACTTTCCTAAGAGGGGTAAGTGGAATTTTCGGTCAACCAAACTATATCAAATTTTCGACTTTTCTTATTTACTGAAAATTATTTTGTTAAACATGCTAAAAATAAAGTAAACACTATAACTGCATATAGCATGCAATTATATGTAAATAAAAAGTATGCTAGCCTGATTTTTAGATGTACAGGGTCTAATTACCCCACCCACTTTTCAGCTGTAGACTATCATTCCCCCCCTCCCCCCCCCCCCCCCCCCCCGTGCCTCAGCTTGACACTCACATATAATGTGTATATTGACAGTAGACACATACATGCAAAGTGGCTAGCTGAGGCACGGGGGGGAAGTATCTCTATAAAACGTTTCCTATTTTCCATGTATTTAATTATAAAAACATGCTTTTTGCACCAAAAATCTCAGTCTATGTGTTTAATAACCGAAAAATTGTTTTTGTGCCTATTAAAGGGAGTTCCGAGGAATACGTTTCAGTGAAAATTTTGAAGTATATCAAAAGTTCATTTTTGACCACTTTTATGGGCAAATTTGCATTACAACTGTCAGAGGTCCTTTCTTTCTTTGAACTTAACCCCCGTGGAGAGGCAAAATAAACTAAAGCAGAGTGCTTCCTGTGAAAATTAACCCATAGACCTCAACTCCCACTCCTCTCAATCTTCGGAAGCCAAGGGTACTAAGTCCACTTTGTACTTTGTAAGTGGACTTAGTACCCTTGGCTTGCGAAGATGACTCCTCTGGGGATCTGAAGATTACTTATATGAATAGAAAAGACTGATCAGATTGTCCAAAAGGGCAGCCTGATCTGAGTATTAAATTTTCGCTTAAGCTAAAGGTCCCATTGTCGTGAGAGAAAAATCAAAGTTAGTATAAAAAACGTAGATCGCAGATTTTAAAAGAAACAACAAGATAGGGTTTGTGAAATTTTGGAAAGTTTAGTACATTAATGCACGTTAGACATACCTTTTTGGCTATTTTAGCTGAAAAGAATTATGCCCCATAAACAAGTAATATCAAAAATGTTGTGACCAATCTATTTATTTCTTAAGTGGATAAAAAGATTGAAATGTGCGGTGTGTCATAAACTAAAACACCTAATCGCATATGCGAGCAGGGAAGACTCAAATCAGAATGCGCATCAGCTAAGTCTGATCAGAGTTGTCAATTTCCGTATGGAAAATTATGAATCCTGACGAAATTTTCTTCCAAAAGTATAGATTCTGGTCAGTCTACTAAGACACTCATGTTGATGTGTTTGGCACATACGGACCATTTTCTCCTGCCGAGGTTCATTTAAGGTTATTAAGCTGGTCTTTAAATGAGCCGCGACACGAGAAAACCAACAAAGTGGTTGTGCGGCCAGCGCAGACTCAGATCAGCCTGGGCATCCGCCCAGTCTGATCAGAGTCTTCGCTGTCCGCATGAAGGTAGCTTAGACCCTTAGCTACCCTTTGAGCACCTAACAAAGAGTCTGATCAAACTTGGCGGATGCCCAGGCTGATCTGAGTCTGCGCTGGGCGAACAACCACATTGTTGGTTTTCTCGTGTCGCGGCTCAAATAAAGGTCACTCCTACACTTTGACATAAAACGTTAATCCATTTTTTTTAAATCTAAAGCCATCTTGAAGACTGTTTTGGTCACAAAATTACATAAAACAGCAAGGGAAATAATATTTTGCAGCGTTGAACAGTTGTAATGTACCTGCAAGGTAAAAAGAAATAAATTTAAAAAATATATTTTCACGACATGAAAAGTTAAAAAAAAAAAGCCGCTTATAACACTTTTAAAGGCCTCATTGCTCTATGAGCATGAAAAAATTTATCATGAGGTACATTGTATCGCTGCAAGTTTCTCACTTTATTTTCGTCAATGTAAATGACCGTGATTAGCCAGCTTTGAGAGACCGCAATATTCACAGAACGCATTTTTCGCACGTGTATGATGAATACGGTCGTATTCTTCACATTTTGCCAGTGTGGCAAATGCGTTCGGACTTTATTGCGATTTTTGATAGAAACGCATTTTTCACAGATACGGCAAGGGAAGCTTGAAAATGAATGATTTGTTATTCCTTTCCAGCTACAACTATGAGTTGAGCCTCAACTGCACTGAGCCTACGGCTCTTGGGAAGTTTATAGGAAAAGCAGTCCCCGCTGTCCGTCATCCGTCGCCTGACGTCGTCTGTCAACACCTTCGAGTTATTATATCTCTGTGTCAATCTCAACCAAATTTCATATATAGCGTTCTCAAGGCTGGGGAACGATGACATGTCTTTTAAGACAGTTGCTCGAGAGTTTGGTTGCTATGACAAGTGAAATATCCCGTAGACTCATAATTGAGAGATGCTTCTGACCACCCTAGCTTCTTGAAACTTGCAGATAACTCAGACAGGCATTAATTCTTGGACAAACTGACAACTGTTCAGATTCGACCGATAATGTCGAAATTTTGTGCCCCCACGATTGCCGATAAAGTCTACTAGTATAATTTACCTTATGACAAGTCTAACACCTTCCATTTTTTTTTTACTTTATTATTTCACTGGTAAATTCCTTTCCAAAAGGGAAGATTAATCATGCAATACTGCTTGAATATTTTTAACACTTCATCTATTCAGAGTTTGACTTATACATCAGGGGCGTAGCTAGGTGAAATTACACAGTACGCACAATTATGTTTCATTCTCATTAAGGGCAATAATAGGGGGTTAAGCCCCTAAGATATTTATAATTTTCGTGTCTCTTGGCAGTTAGTATTACAATTATGCCCAGTTAACATTTCAGCATGAAAATACGCAGGTGTGTGTTGAAATTTTGTCAATTTGACAAAATTTCAATACGCACATGCGTATTTGCGTATAGGTAGCTACGCCCATGTACATGATATCCAATTCGACCAGGGTTTGGCTTTGTTTGGGTCTACATGTGACCTGGAGTGAATTCAAGAATCCCAGCAAAAGCATTTAAGTTTATTATTATTATTACCTGGTTCCTCACTGGTGAAAACAGAACTGTACCCCCAGTATCCAAATGATTTGGCTCATCCGTTCGTTCGTTCGTCCGTTCCTGATGCTTTATATTACAACCGAGTTTTATCAAACTACCTTTTAAAGTTATGAAGCGGAAACGATTCGTGACGGATAGACAGGTAGACAACTATGGGAAAACGATATGTCTTACATGTACCTCCTATTTCTACCCAGATATAGATTTCCCCCCATGAAACCATATACCAACACGCAACCTAATATACCAATACATTTAACCTTGATGCAACATAGGGTACTGTTACGAAGGACCTACCTCCCAAAATGTTTGTATTTGAAATGCCTAATATTGCACAGAGATACCACAACAGTTAGTACTAGAAGCTGTGCACTACAGCCTACGTCATCAGCATACATGTGAATTAAAACAAACAAGGTAAAGGTTTTCCATAGTCTTGTTACCATAGAGACAGTGGTTGATGGAGCCTACAGTGTCTTAGGCACAGGTTACGAAAGAGGGAGCTTATCCCTTTCCTTTCGCAGCCTAACCTTCCCTGATTCGAAACAGGTACCCATTTACTGCTGGGAAGACAGGGTCAGTTTTTTAGTCGTTGACCCGGCTGGCGACTTGAAACATGCGTCCTTCTGCACGGAAGCAGAACAGATTTCTAGTCTTCTTTTTTGTTTACTGTACCGTTTTTTCCGATCACTAACTTTCATAATTTCAGGGTTATAAAAATGCCAAGAAGTGAAAAATGCGTTTTTGTGATATTTTGTCATATTTTAGGGGTGTTGCATGCGTTTGGAAAATTACGTTTTCATGTTACATATCGAACGCATTTTTCACAGATATGTGAAAAATACGTTCGAATTCTGTGAAAAATGCGACCGGATTTGTCACACGTGTGAAAAATGCGAACGAATTTTTCACACATGTGAAAAATGCGTTCTGTGAATATTGCGGTCTCACACAGCTTTAAATAAAGTAAAACATCCTTAAGGTTCACATAAAAAGGGTTTGAAAACTTATTTGGGTCATTTTAGTTGGCATTTAAAATGACCTACTGTTGAATAAAACGGTAAAAATACAATGTACAGGCATGGAGCCTCAATCACTATCCCGCCCATGTTTATATGGCATGGCTAGACGGGAAACCAGAACAAGAAATTTTATTTTGTGGAGTGATTTCTGACTTTCAAAAACTTGTTTTCTCTACTTTTTGCTAGTTAAATGACTCAATATATGCACACCAACCCATATTTTATTACCAAACGTGAACATTGAACCGCTTTTTACAATGATTTGAGTTTAGACGGAGACTTAAAGCAGGTGACACGTTCATATGTACGGCCACGTGCGTCAACATTTATGCAGCCATCTAGCTTTGGTGAAAAATAAACTCCACAAGATGGCAGCAATGCTGCCAGGTCCGGATATTATAAAACTTTTATCGTGCTCAGCTGAGCATAAAATATTCTCTGCTGATAAATATGAAAATGCCAACATTAGTTGGCATTTTCATATTCATAAGCAGAGAAAGTTTCATACTCAGCTAAACTGAGCAGATAAAGAGCTGAGTCAGTAATTTGCTATTTATTAGCAGGTAAAAATTTATGCTCAGCTGAGTTGAGCATGAACACGCGTGGTAAACCTAGGAACTACCACGAAATTGTGTTAAACGTAATTTCGTTCCTACAAGCGGACCGCGTAGCGCAATCGGTAGGGCACCTATCTCATAAGTCAGGGGTCCTGGATTCGAAACCCGGTCTGGCCACATACTTTCGTTTCTCCTTCCGCTGATTCAAGAAGGGCAGTTGTCAGTTACTGGCGAAAGCATGTGCACTTAGTACTGGTTAACCGCTTAGGAGGTCTAAGCCTGCCCAGGAATAGTGTGGTTAGGTTAACTGACCGTCCCGACATGACCATAGTTGTTTACCGTGGACGTTAAGCAAAAAATCAATCAATCAATCAATCGTTCCTACAGTCGCGCACTGAGCCGCAGACCCGCACTGAGCACCAGAAAGTTGCCCGATGCTCAGTGCGGGTAGAAAGATTTGAAGAAAGCAAAAGTCTTTTCAGTAAAAACTTGGGGTTATAGAGAAAGCTAAACATATTTACATGGAACCACATTGCCCGATTTTCTCACGATTCGTTCGTCCTGGTAAAATAAAATCAAAATCAAAATGACGCAAACCTTTGTTTATTTAATTTATTATGTTGTATGTTATTTAGTATGTTGCGTGGGGACGAAATTTTCGTGGTAGTTCCTAGGGTTACCACCCGTGATAAAGGAAGTTTCATAACCTCGTAGCCTGCTAGTATACATGTATATGCTGAAGATACTCTCTTCTTCGAAATGGAGATACATGTAGCACAGACAGACTCGTTGCCAGGAGGTGCAAGTTATGAATTCGTTCCTTGAGCTTTCCGGGGAACATTGTTATGCGAGTTGGACAGAAATAGTCTGGTTAGCCGAGTGGGCTTGACTCATAGGGTCACGAGGTAGAGTTCAGCTCAGATCGCTATTCTTCTCTCTTAACTTGTGGATTATTTTACGCTCGTCATCATCTCATCCATTTCTCCATCCGTCTAAATTGACTGAAAACCTGTTAAAAAGGTCCCAATCCATCTGAACAAAACATTGTGCTTGGGCTATCCTTGTTTTATCAAATACAGTCAGACCTGGTTATGTGGTCACCTCTATTAAGAGGTCACCTGTCTTCAGCAGCCACCTTTTTCGAGTCCCCTGAACCAAAATACAGTGCAAATGAACCTGTATAAAAGGGTTACTGTAGTTTGTTTCTTTTGTAGACTGTATACGCTTTCAGCCAATGGTTTAAACATGGAATGGAATGGCGGGGAATGGAATGAACTGCATGTACAGTTTCCTCCATTTTGGATGATACGCTTCCAGGCAAGGGTTTGCTCCACATTCTTTCTTGAAAGAGTACCAGCCAAGGTTCTGGTTACACACTGTAGTCAATGGAATGTAGAATATCTATGCAATTCCATTCCAATCCATTCCATTTCATTCCAGGTTTTAAACCACTATATGTATACACAGGGTATAATCGATTCCGCTAATTTTCGCTTCCTGCAGAGACTGTACATCATATTTGGCTTCCGCCGAGACAGTCCGCGAACTCTTGCTTCCTGCCGAGACTTCTGTACATGATAAATGGCTTCCTGCAGAGACTGTCCGCGTGATTCTGCTTCCTGCCGAGAGACTGTCCGCGTGATTCTGCTTCCTGCCGAGAGCCTCGGCAGGAAGCAGAGTCACGCGGACAGTCTCGGCAGGAAGCCAATTTTCGAGGACAGTAGTCTCTGCAGATAGCAAGAGTTCGCGGACAATCTCGGCGGAAGCCAAGTATGACGGACAGTCTCTGCAGGAAGCGAAAATTGGCGGAATCGATTATACCCTGTGGTATATCATGCTGTAATCATGTCGTTTTTATCTTTTGAATAAGCTAAGAATTTAAGTTATTAAAATTACTTACAGTTCATCAAAACGAAACTGTGATGAGTTGTAGGTAAAAATATAATTCGTTATTTGCCAAGATACGGGGAAAGGGGTTTTATGCCATGGGCGAACAGAGACTTCACAGCTCAGTCTTCGCTTGTCCCTAAACAGAGAAGCCTTGCTTGGACTAGCAGGAAATATTCATGCTAATCTGAGTTTTCGCTGACTGTACATGTCTTGTCGATCCTACTTATGAAATTTCCTTTGAACAATCGCCAATATTTAAATGAAAATGGGAAACTCGAAATAGTTTTGTTGTCAAACAAAAATAATCCAATGCTTCAACATTGATCTTTCGATTATCTATTTAATGACTTTCCTGGAAAGGAGTTTTATCAAAGGAAAAGAGAGAGGGGACGGGGAGAGGGGGAGGGGCAGCACCACTTTCAGCTGATAATATATTCTCTACAAATTAATGTATGTGGATATATCCCACCAGCTGGACACATCATCATGTTTCCCGCTATTTGCTTTTTCTTTCTTTTTTCTTTCTTTCTTTCTTTCTTTTTTCTTTCTTTCTTTCTTTTCATCATCATGTTTTCCGCTATTTGCTTTTTCTTTCTTTTTCTTTCTTTCTTTCAATCTTTCTTTCTTTCTTTTATTTCAGACAGAGATAACTTTTATGACAGTTCCTGTTTGCTTCCTTGGACAACGAAGAAATCCTTCAAAAAGGGGGTCTGCTTTCACTGAGAAGTGAGGCAAGCATGAAAAGCCAAGATTTCCTTTTACTGAAAGGGTACCCATTCACCTTGACAGTCCATGGTAGGAAAATCACTTCTTCGCTGGGGGCTGCCTTTAAAGGCAGAATAAAACTCGGAGCAAAGTCCTTCCCTTTGACAAAAACGTTCAGATCAAAGTGATCCCCCGCTTCCTCCCCTCATCCCCCACCCCCAACAGCAGGTGTAATTTCGCCGTAACATGACAAAACCAACAAAGTGGCATGTGCGCCTAGCGAATACACATATCAGCTTTTGCAGTCGCCCAGTCTGATAAGGGTGTTGTCTGTTTGAAACCATTAGCTACCCTCTAAGCGCACAGCGAACGCATTGACCAGACTGGACCCTGCCCAGGTTGATATGAGTCTTAGCGTGGCGCACATGTCACTGTTCTGATTTTGACATGATGCGGCTCGCATCTAAACACCTGTTTTAAGTTTTGAGGGTCTGAAGGCGATTGAGTTACTGTACCCTCGTAATACAAAGCCATTACTTAACTTAACACTTACAAGTGTTTACTATATCTTTATTTCATAATCTGTTAATTACAGAGGAAGTAGTTTTGAATTCTATTTTACTTTGCCTCCATTGAAAAGAAATGCCCATTTTTAAACACTTATTCGTTTAGTATACATTTTTCCAGTATTGACTCAGGGGCGTAGCTAGGGGCAATTACACTGTACGCACAATTATGCTTTATACTCACTGAGGGCAATGATAGGGGGTTAATCCGCTAAGATATATCAAATTTTCTGTCTGTTGGCAGTCAGCATTAAAATTATGCTCAATTAACAACATTTCAGCCTGAAAATACGCAGGTGTGTGTTGAAATTTTGTCAATTTGACAAAATTTCAATACGCGCCTGCGTATTTGCGTATAGGTAGCTACGCCCTTGTTGACTGACCATACAGGTAGCATGGATGAGAAAAAGATCCTCTTAGAGGAAAACCATTCTCGGACTAGAGACAACCAACAAAAATTATCAAAAATATGTATCATTTTCTACAACCAGCCAAAATATACACGGAATTATAAGGAACCAATAATGTACATGTAATCCTGGTGCAGCCACTTTAAAATACCTTCGGGATTCTTCTCTCAGATCTCCTCGGCGCTGACAAGCTCAATTCTTGTAGGAAACAGGGATTCAGGTGAGAAATACATCTGGAGATCATTGCGATAATGTCGGGGTAACCTTGACTCACTTAATGAGTTGCCAGGGAGCTGCTACACGTAAGAGCATTGATTTGGAGCAGTTCCGCAGCCAAAGAGACCTCAGGCCCCGAGGTTATAAAACTTTTTTCATGCTCAACTCAGCTGAGCATGAAATTTTTTCTGCTCATAAATTTTAAAATGCCAACAATTGTCGGCATTTTAATATTTATGAGTAGAAGAAATAGCCTTCTTGGCTTATCTGAGCCTGAAAAATGCTGAATTTCTTGGTATTTTTATATTAATGGGCATTTTAAATTTCATGCTCAGCTGAATTGAGCATGAAAAAAGTTTTATAACCTCGGGGCCAGGACACGCAAGAAACATCTCTGCGAACACACTACGAAACGGCGTTGTTTCGACGCCGTAATTTCATCACAGCGTCACCGCAACGACGTCATATTACGTGTAAAGTGATTTGTTACACCATCAACTTTAATTTTACCATCATAACTTTTGTGAATTTATTTTTGCTCCCTTAGGCGACAAAACCTTTTACATAATTGGGTTAACTCTCAAAGAAAAGAATTTGCTCCATTTCCAAGGGAGAAAATGCTTTCTTTTAATTGTTGATCCCTATTAAGAAGGGAGTCAAAAATGGAAATAGCAGAGTTATTACTCAAATATGATAATCATATTTCACACTCTTCGATTTTTTTCTCTTTTCCCCAAGACATTTAATATCTTACCCGGTATTTGATTGACACAGACTGAGACACGTATACGCAAGTCGGGTCTTCTCAGTTATCTCATATATGTGCATATCTTCTACTTTTAGCGCATCTGCATTTTAAGCGTGATAAAACTCAAGTATGCATTTTTCTTAAGAAGGGGTCTTAAAAGTTTATAGATAAAACACCAATTTCCTGTGTTACATGGCAACCTAAAATCATATCTGCAATTTGGTTATAACTTCTATATTTCGAGCCAAAAAATATTAAAAGTAAAGTTTCAAAGTGCGACTGACTAATCCAAGTCATGATACCAGAGTCGTACTTTTGCTTAAGGTGTTTTGGGGTACATCTCAGTGTTTTTCATCCATTTAGGCCATGAGCCAGATATGGTTTACCTCCCCCCCCCCCCCCCCCCCCCAGGGGGAGTTTTGTAGACCATACTTTTCTTAAAGACCCGCATCTTTGAAGTATTTTGCAGCATGTTAGCCCTCTGGCGAGTGGGGCATTAGGCTGTAACAGCCTGTTACATTACGTTACCCATTAAAATAATTCCTCATCCGAAGGAACTTCATTGTCTTTTAACCAGTCGGAAATTGTAAATAATTTTTCTGTTGTGCATTACAACGTTCAGAGTATATTAAACAAAATTGATATATTAGAATCGGAATTTCGCAATTTTAACATACTTTGTTTTACTGAAACTTGGCTTGATGGTAGAACTTTAGATCAGCAAATTGAAATTAATGGTTTTAATTTATTTAGACGTGATCGACTTGGTGACAGCCATGGTGGAGTCTGTGTTTACGCTGACAAAAAATTGTACGTCAAACGTCGAAATGACTTAGAAATACGAAACGTCGAATGCATATGGCTAGAACTAACGGTTCAACAAAGAAAAATTCTTATTGGTACCTTCTACAGGCCACCCAATTCCACTAGTGACATTTTATTAGAAATCGAAAATTCAATCGGTTTGGCATATGATACAAATATTAAAGAAATTCTTATTACAGGGGACTTCAACTTGGACCTTTTAAAACAAAACAGCTTCAGGAAAATTGATGATATTTGTCAATATTTTGGTTTGGAAAGCTTAATATCGGAACCGACTCATTTTACAGAACATTCCTCTTCTCTGATAGATTTGTTCCTAACTTCTAATATAAATAGTACACTTATAAGTGGTGTCGGTGAACCTTGTTTAGAACAAAACATCAGATACCATTGTCCAATTTTTTGTGTTTTTAAATTTATGAAGAATGTCTCTTCAATATTTACCAGGAATATTTGGTTATATGATAGGGGAGATTATCAGTCTTTCTCCCGAGAAGTTGCAGACACAAACTGGAATACCCTGAAGGATAATGATATCGATACATATGCAAATAATGTAACAAATCGCATAACAGAACTTGCTCGTAGGCATATACCCAATAAAATTATTAAGGTAAGACAATCAGACCCACCATGGCTGAATAATATAATAAAGAAACTTATGAGGAAACGGAAACGTTTATTTGATAAATATAAAAGGACTAATAATATGAATGACTTTGAACGTTATAAGCAGATTCGAAATAAGGTTACTGGTGAAATTCGCAAATCGAAAAAACTACAACTTGACAAGTTATCAGATAAATTAAAAAGCAGTAGTACCGGACCTAAAGACTGGTGGAGGACGCTGAAGGGTTTTATCAAACCCTCTAGAACATCCTCAGTACCACCACTTAACCTTGATGGAAAAATTTACTCAGACGATAAAGAAAAAGCTAATCTACTGAATAATTTTTTTACTGAACAAACAATACTTGACGATGGTAATGCGTTTTTACCACAGTTCATCCCACGGGTTGATTCGACTCTTGAATCTATCACGTTAATACCCCACGAAGTAGAATCTATTCTTAACTCTCTCCAAGTTGGTAAAGCTGCTGGACCAGATCATATTAATAATAGGCTGCTGAAAGAACTGTCCCATCCGTTATCATTTCCGTTATGTGAACTTTTTAATTTTTCTCTTGCCAGTGGTAAAATACCTAGCATTTGGAAATTAGCAAATGTAACCCCCATTCTGAAAAAAGACGACCCGTCAAATGTATCAAATTATAGACCCATTTCTCTCCTCAGTACTATTGGTAAAGTTCTTGAAAAGCTTATACACAAATACGTCTTTAATTTTTTTCATGAACACGAAGTTTTGTCTACACTTCAATCTGGCTTTGTGCCGGGAGACTCTACTGTAAACCAACTTGTAGATATCTATAATACCTTCTGCAAAGCACTTGACGATGGCAAAGAAGTACGAGCTATATTCTTTGATGTAAGTAAAGCCTTTGATAGAGTGTGGCATGAAGGGCTGCTTTTCAAACTTCGTACTGTAGGCATATCTGGATCTCTGTTACAATGGTTTACTGATTACTTGAGTAATAGAAAACAGCAGGTTGTATTTCCTGGTGCAACTTCTGACCTGTCCACTCTGAAAGCTGGTGTTCCTCAAGGTTCTATACTTGGTCCGTTACTTTTTCTTTTATATATAAATGATATTGTTGAAAATATTAATTGTTCAATAAGACTTTTTGCAGATGACACCAGTTTATATATTATAGTCGATGATCCGCTGGAAACAGCACAATTTCTCAATTCTGATATTTCGAAAGTATATACGTGGGCCACAAACTGGCTTGTTACCTTCAATCCTAATAAATCTGAATCATTATTATTTTCAAGAAAGCTCAACAGACTCTATCATCCTCCTGTCTGTATGAATAATCAACCAATTGCTGAAGTAAATATTCATAAACATTTGGGTCTTGTATTTAGTAGTGACTGCACTTGGCATGACCATTTTGAACATATAAAAGCTAAAGCTTGGACAAGGATAAACGTTATGCGCAAACTCAAATTCCAGTTAGATAGAAAATCCCTTCAAATTATATATTTTTCTTTTATCCGACCATTGCTCGAATATGGAGATGTAGTCTGGAATAATTGTACTATGTATGAATCTAATGAGCTTGAAAAAATACAATATGAAGCCGCGCGTATAGTTACAGGAGCGACAAAGCTGGTTTCGATCAATTCTCTTCTCAGCGAAATTAAATGGGAACCTCTGGCTTCAAGAAGACGTAAACACAAACTTATTCTATTTTATAAAATGACAAATGGATTATGTCCGGATTATTTGTGTTCGCTCGTCCCCCCAACAGTCGGAAGCGTATCGTCATACAGTCTTCGTAATGCTGCTGATTTGCAAACTATCCATTCTAATACACAGCAGTATTTTAACTCCTTTTTGCCATCAGTAATACGCGAGTGGAATGAGCTATCTCCAGTTATTCGCAACTCTACTACTATAACCTCATTTAAACATCAGTTGAACGCGAATCTAACGCAGCCGCCGTCGTTCTTTAACGTGGGCAACCGCCTTGGGCAGATTTATCACTCGAGGCTTCGAACAAACTGCAGCTCCTTAAATAGTCATCTGTTTTCTAAAAATATAGTTGACAGTCCGTCATGCATTTGTGGGGTGAATGAGGACACCAAACATTACTTTTTTGCTTGTACTCGGTATCTTGATATAAGACAAGAATTGATCGATGCTGTGTCTGAAATGTGTGAACCAACGCTTAACGTACTGTTGTACGGGAATAGTGAACTGTCGTATGAACAAAACAAGCAAATATTTTTAAATGTTCAAAATTATATCGTAAAATCTAAGCGATTTCAGATTCAGTAAGTAGATAAATCATATTCAATGCGTTGACGAAACAACGCAAACCTTCATTGTCTTCTAGAAGCGGTCTAGTTTTTCCTGTTTATCTTCTGCTTATCTAAGAGTCTTACTTATATCTTCAACCATCAACGTTTAAGTTAAGTAACGCAGTAACACTATTAGGAACTTTGGCGAGAAATATAAAGATCAACAATTTGCAATTCCAATAGCAATCTATGTCTTACATTATTGTAATAGTTTATGCACTTACCACCGTCCACTCCCCGTGGAGAATTTTCTATTAAGAAAGCCGGTCTGCAATGTCCAAATGCCTTTCCTTATACGATTATTAACAGTGCTTCATTCCATCCAAATCACTTATACAGTAATTATATTATGTTGGCATCTTGGGATACAGATTTAGATAAGTCTGTTGACTTTTTTCTGAATCCCATTTGCATATATTATTTGTTGCTTGTAATAGTACAATTGCTGTTTGTATGTATATGCGAATAAAATATTGTTTAAACTAAAATAATAAACATAAAATAAAACTTATCAAAAATTATAAAAAATAGAAATCACTTTCCTATGTTTAAAATTATAATGAAGTCTAATAGAACAATCCAAAAGCTAAATGTTATGATGTTTGAAACGTCACTTTAGCCTACGTGGTGTAATAACGTGACGTTTTTCTTTACTCTCCATTAAAATTGCAATTTCAATCCAAAATACTTTCTTTTTGTAAGTTATTCCTTAAATATCAGACCAAATCTTTGTTTTTGTTTTAAAGACAATTTATTGATCTTTTCAAATCTGCAAAAATTATTATCCTATCTTGTATACTTTGGGAAAAATAGGATGTTGAACACAATAGCCCCTTATGAATGTTCCATATTACAAGTATCACTTTCCGTATAATTCAAGCGCTTGAACTACACTATTGGAATTGAAAACAATAGTAAACGGTAATATTGAATATGCCAGCCTATTTAAACAGAAAGTAGCAGTTCAACAATATTTTGAATGCATTTTAGTCGGCCATAATGATCGATTACATACGTTACCTAGGGCTACTTTTGTTAAAATCATATAATTTGAAGATAAAATCATTTTATTTTCTTTGGTAGCAGTTTCTTCATAAAAGAGTCTTTTAATATAAGAGAAAAATGCATTCTGGTCTCTTTCTATGATAAGCTATTACTAGTAGTAACGTAGATAACAATAACATTTAAAATATTTTATTATACCTTTAATCAGGGTTTTTTCCACTGTCACATTAAAAAATAACACATATAAGTCTGGGTGTTCTTATGATATATTGTGTACTTGGACCTATCAACATTTCTCTCAATTATTACTTTTAGGGATTCATGAAGTGTGTTTTATACGTGATTAAACACAGTATACTTTAAATTTTAATGTTAAGGGCATTGACATATTCTGCACATGTAAAACGGGGTTTGCTATTTACTTTGTTATCATATCAAAAATGAAAGTATTTCATAATGACATTGCCCAGTTTGTTTCTTTTACAAATTGTACATTTGAGTTCTAAAGACAGTAACATACCTGAATTTTTGCTATGTACAGCTGAAAAATCAAAAAAAAAAAAATCAACAACAACAAAAAAAAAAAAATACTTCAGAAAAGATAAAGCCGCAACTATTAAAAGCTAGCATTGATTTTGCATATAGGGCTCGAATAAACTGATATGCAATCAGTTTGATACCATTAAACGCTAAGCGGTTTTGACGTGTTTAGTTTCAAACTATAAAATAATCAGTAATCAACAATGCAAACTGGAGTTCCACCTTGTTTATTGACATGATTTGTTATAGCTTTTACGTGCACATGAAAAACTATAAAGCAGAACAGTAACCTGAAGTTTAAAGGCTTAAACCAAATATAGTTCTGCATCAAAGCTAATGTAGATATTTGCTGGCAGCGTATACTTGCTTTTGTAAGACTATTGTATATTTTACGTTACCAGAGAAAACAACATTGCTGAGTTACAGTTAAGAAACAAACTTTTGAAAATAATTAATGGCAGTATCAATACATTGCTTTACTAAGTTCATTTATGTAACTATCAATTATGTGTCAACCAGGAGTTTGGGAGAATAGTATCAGAAATATTTAATACAGAAAAGAGACACTGGCAGTTTACTAGTATACTGTAGTAATCTATATATGCTATGTTTAAGATGATCTATATTTTTATGCTTTTGTTTCTTGCTCTTTAAAGTCTAACTACATTCACCATCTCCTAACGAATCTAACTACATTCAATAATCTCTTAAAGAATCTATTCACTAAAGAACATCAAGACACTTTTGGTTGGACAAAAATGTTTTTGCTTTTTTTCCAGGGACAGTGTTCCAGTAGCTCTGCACACATAACAAAATGGCAAATGAAAACGACAGAATATATTAATGTTGGTCATCGCTCTTCAGATATTTATGAGCAAATCTTAGTTGTTCTCCTTCAGAATGTATTTGCCTACACTGTAGTTATATGCTTTGCAGCATAATATTGGGGTAAAGAAAGAAAGACCAAACAAGTAACGTATACAACGTATTTATTGAGAGTTTATGAATTCTTCATTTCCGATATCCTTTACTAGTAATACAGTATTTCTGAAGAGCAAATAATCAAACAATAGAAATAGTACAAACCTATACACACCAAGGAAGGGCTAACCTTAGTAACTTTCTGCATTTGATCTCCGTGACCTTGTATTACCATATTGTTTACTTTTTAGCAATAAATATGGTTGTAAACTGCTAATTTATTATATCTTACTGCTTATCAAATCATCCTTGTCCAAATATGTTAAATACTGTTAGAGAATAAAGCCCCAATTTTAGTTGTTACATTACTGAAAATTGTCCGACTAAAATTTGTATTTTGTAACACCTTTAGTCCTTGATAGTAACAACAAGTGGGAATAAAACCATGGGGTTTGCAAAATTACCTGACCATTTGAATATTTGTAACAACATAATAAAAAATAGAACTCCTGAACAGGCTGAAGACAGAATGTTGTATGCGTTATAAAGTATGTCACTTTCTATAATCCTTAAATTTTCACATTGTTAACATTTTGTAATGTATTTGATGGCCGGGAGCTGCATAAACAGATCACGTAGATCACAAATTAACATATAAGTTATGATCACGGGAGCCACACATATTTGCTAACCCATGTAAAGCAGTAACTGTGCAAAGAGGCTCGTGGCTGATGATTCGACTGACAGCATAGAAAAATGGTGTTAATGCATGCTGGCAGAGTTGTTACTGCTTTTGATTGCCTCGGCTGGTAGTCACAGTTGCATATTTGTGTGTAGGGTAATTGAATGGCTTAGCCAACAGCACAGGTAGCGAAACTGGTTTTATCCCCATCACAACGAGAACCTAAATATTAATCAGTTGCAGCATATATCAACTTATACTTACTTCATTTAATGCATAAAATTAAAAAAAATCATTTTAAAATTTATGAAGTCACTTTTAAGTGAGACTGAATTGAAGGCAAGGTCGAACTGCTTCAGGGAACTAAAATTTTGATAACAGATGACTCACAAATCTTATTCCTCGACATATTACAATTATGTAACGTAATGTTACTGTTATATTCCTTTTCAAATATCCACTGTTAGATGTTTTTTATAGTTTGAGGACAGGTAACATTGACAATTCTTCATATTTACATATACAACAGTATCTACTGAAGACAAATTAAAGATAACATTAAAATATGAAATGCAGCTAATCGTAGCTTTCGTAACTTTTTTGGTCATTTAGTAGGTTAAATTCTTCAAAAATAAGATAGTTTCTGTCCCAATTTAATGTATCCACTGCTAATTTAACTGCTGCCTAAATTATCTAAGCTGGGCATGAATAAAGAAGATTGATGGAGCCCGTATAAACTTCAGTCCACCAATTCAGCGATTTAGTCAGATTCTGGTTTTTTTTTTTTTTTTTTTTTTTTTTCATATTTTTGTTGTGGTTACATACGTTACATATTTATCGTGACTGCTGACGAGTTTTGTAAGACTTTAGATTGTTTCTTTTTTATACTAGAATATTGAAACAGTCATATATATGACATTAACTTTTCGCAACACTTAAATTCTTAAAATTTGCTCCTTATATTACATGTATTTAGACACTGAAGGGGAAAAACGTCAAATGCAATGTAAACTACTTTATACAGGCTAGTCAACTTATCCTTGACAATGTCAATAACTTTGGAACAGTGATTTATGTACCAGCAGACAAAATCCAACATTATTTAGGGCGAATACTAGCATGTGTACAACAATGCGTATCTTCTATTATAACGTGAATATGTAAATTTGGGTAGTGTAATTGACGTTGACGTCATACGTTAACGCCCCAACGTACAGAGGGCTAACATGTGTCATTTTGTTTCTTATATAATGTAGTTTCAGAAAATCATAGAGTACAAAACTCCCCCTGGGAGGGGGGTCTATGGTCAGCTCAAGGTCTAATTTTTGTTTGTTTCTCAATGCTTAAGTTGTCGTACTATCAGGTCACTTATATGAGTGACATTCTGGGTGTGGCTCGAAAAGATGTTTTACCTGAAAAACACAACTGAGCCACACCATGTGATTTCCTACAATGTGGCATAAGTGACAAGCAAAGGCTCTCATCAGACTGCCTTCGCTTGTCACAACAGCCATCTTTGAAAGTCACACAAACCATAGAGCCAACAGTGAGGTCTCTGATTAACCTATATTAATGAGCAGGATTATCTGAATATCACATGACAAGACTGCCACATTGTTGGAAGTCACAATATGTGGCTCAATTATTATGTTTTATACATGTGGGCGGGACTAGGATATTTCATATTGTTATCGCAATTTGCAGCTGGTATTGAAATCCAGTTGCCCAGTTTACACCATTTCAGCATGCAAATACGGAAGTGTGTGCAGAAATTTTGTCAATTTGCCAAAATTTTAATACGCACCTGCGTATTTGCGTATGGGCAGGTACGCCCTCGTAAGAGCATATGCACATGTGTACTGTGATCAGGCTCAGAGGTTATAAAACTTGAGTACATTCTCAAACTCAAAATAAAGCACACTGATTGGCTACTTCCGAGCACATGCTCGGAAACAGCTAATCAGCGTGCTTTATTTTGAGTTTGAGATGTGCTCGGAAGCAGCCAATCAGTGTGCTTTATTTTGAGTTTGAGATTATTCTCAAGTTTTATAACCTCCAACCCTGAGCATATTTAGGTGAATAGACACACTTTCAGTGGAAGCTACTCTGCCAATTTCATTATATAGCCTTCCTTTTCTATTCTAGTCTCCCTTTTCACTCCAGTTTTTTAAAGGAAGCTCCTATACAGTGACCTATAATATAGGTCACTGTCCTATATGACCAAATTCTTTCCTGTAGGAGCAGACTCTGTTTTGGAAGGTGTCTCAAATAGGCACACTAAAACTGATCGCCTTTTGTAAAATTGGGAAAACACACACATGTCGATGAATTGAATTAGCTGCGATGCATGATTGTTTGGGCAACTTTTCACGTTCTTGCTAGACTGCACGCGTCGGCTACGTACACTTCGAGTAAGACACACAAACAAAGAAAATGTGAAGAAAAAAAGTAATCGTCGTGGACAGGATTCGAACCTGTGCGGGCATAGCCCATTTGATTTCGAGTCAAACGCCTTAACCACTCGGCCACCACGACACGCTTTCATTTGGCAGGCAAATAAATATGAGAACCCAACACAAATGATTAGCTACTCAAAATGAATAGAAAATCGACCTGCTTTCAAATTAATAAGAAAGTGATGTATTAGAAAACGACAAAAACTGATTATTGGGAGCTGCGCTTGTCGATGTATGTTTTAAATTCTCTTTTGTCAATAAGGTTGTAATCGTGCTATCAATATACATGTCGTGCCTACAAAGCCAACTATTTATTTTCAAGCGTGTTTGGTACAAAGAATAACCGAAAAACTCAACTATGCCGGAAAGCGCTTGAATATCGAAAAACAATTAAAAAGCAGTTTCTCGCATGAATAATCATTGTTTTATTCTTTAAATGGGTGGACAAACAATGAAGGAGAAGTTTTCTGGACTACCTTTTCCTTCGATTTACATTTGACAATATAAGTCTACTATTAAAATAGTGATCCGTTTTCCTCAGAACGTGCACTAACATGTAACCGAAAAGCACTTGAAATAGTCTTGTTCAACGTTAAATATTGTATATCAGTATAAATGCTGGGTCGGTATTAAATAAACTGCATTTGACTTCGATTTGTTTATCTCCGCTCACAGACTTACGTGGAAAATATAGCATCTATTTTCTATTCTATCCCACAACCTTACTAGGTCGTCGGGGCACCACAGATGACTTCGAAACAATTCCTTTCCATCTTGCTCTGTTTTCTGTTAGCTGCCCTAGTTGAGCTGGCTAAATCCATCCCTGTCCACTCTTTAATATTGTCTTCCCACCTCTTCTTAGCATATGAATTCTATAATTTAAGCTTAGTTTTTTGTTTGTTTGTTTGTTTCTTTTTTTTATTTTATATAAAAAGATGAGAAGACTTGTATTCTCAGTTTAAAGCTGATATTTTATCTCCATTCCGTCAGACAAAATTTGCGACCTTGAAATCGACGATCTACCATCCCATATAACAATTTTGAGTACAGTTATCCCCTAGCTGTTGCCGATAGGGAAAAGTTGCGCCTTTTTTTTGTTTTACATGTAATGAATAATGAATTGGAGGACAATTTGATGCTCTGAAAAGGCAAAGAAATGGTTATATATAAAATGGTAATATAAAATAAATTTCTTTGGTAGCAATTATATATATGAGCCGCGACACGAAAAAAAAAAAGTGGTTGTGCGCTGTCTTCGCCGTCCGCCTGGAGGTAACTTAGACCTTTAGTTACCGTTTAAGCGCTTAGCTGGACGGACGCTCGGCGCCCCGTTACTGCGGCTATGGATTCGTTCCGCTGAGATGCGGGGACAACGTCGATATGAGAATTGAATTACTACTACTTAAGCGCTTAGCGTATTGTCCGTACGGCATTGTGGTGGAGTCATTTCCCTGACTAAAAATGAACCCATTAGGCGCAAGGCATTGGGTAGGCGCTGAGTCGACGCTGATTCAACGTCATGACGTTGAATCAGCGCCGAATCAATGTCGATTCAGCGCTGTGTGCCTGCCGGGAGTGTTTGCCAAGAATGTCAATTACTTTCTAAAAGCGACGACGCGAACTCAGCGGGCTTGTCCGTTCAGTGTAGTCGGTACCTTCATAAGCTTTCTGTCCGCTTATTTTGAGTACAGTAAAAAAAATTATGATGCCTTTGGATAATGAGTTAGAATTAAGTCCGTACTGCAGCCTTAGTAAACCACGAGTTACCTCGCTTACACCGCAAACAGAAGCTGTGCTATATATGTGTATATCTAATATTCATGCTATTCCCACCCCCACATAAGTTTCATATTTGTTTCAAACTATATTCTCGCTAAGAAAGTGTCAAATATTTCTCCAATGCTATTCTAGTTTTACATGTAAATGTATATGCCACCATGTCTCAATGTATTATACTTAAGATTTGAACGTTTACTGAAGTATAAACTACATCGGGTCACGAGCAAAGTAAGTGAACCCCGAAGGGGTTTACGTAAACTTTGCTCGTAACCCGATGTAGTTTATACTTCAGTAAACGTTCAAAAAATAACATTCACTCCTTATATTTATATTATTATACGATGCTTTTGATCAATAAAAAAATAAACAAAAATAAGAAATACATATATAAGAATCGTTTTAAAAACATTACCGGCCGAATTTTGCAATAGTTTGGAACAGCCGCATTGCCACTGCCTACCAGTAAATCCCTCAATGTCACTCAATGTTTACTAGCCATTCAAGTACATGGCATGTTGTAGATTTCACGTGCTAGTTAGTGGGATGTGCTGTCACTCTGAAGCGCGTGACACAATGTAATTATTGACTTGTTAAAACATTGACTCCCGCATCACTTATAATTGGGTTTACAGAGAGCTTTGCAGTGATAATGTAAATATTTGTTCATATCCTCATATGTCTGTATAGACCTGAGTGTTAATAAAGTTCTGTTCTGTTCTGTTCTGAAAGCCTGAACGGGCTGGGCAGATGCCCAGGCTGATCTGAGTCTGGGCTGGGCGCATAACCATTTTGTTGGTTTTCTCGTGTCGCGGCTCAATTATCACGTTATTTCATTCGGACAGGAGTTTTCTCATACCGTAAAAATTATAAATATTGGGATATGCAGGCATGTGTAAACTCGAATCGGAATTCTCCTGAACTCGAGGATCCTAAAGTGGTAGTCAGATCGGGGTTAACGTTCTATACTGTGTATGTTGTTGCATCTGCATCTTTTGGATGCACTGCTCATTGTGAAATCGAATTGTTTTTTGTTGTTTTTTTTTTCAAACCATAGGAGAAAATTGTTTTTTTGTTATAGGTTTTTTTTTCTATAATTTATCTTTATTTTCCACTAACACATCCAATCTATTGTACAACATTTTATATAGATACAATTTTTTAGAATTGCAAACTTTAATTATTTCCACTTCATCAAGGCATATACACTGTATTTAATGCATATGTAAACAAATCAATGTTCTACTGTGCATCAGACAGAAAAGATGACTGGGTGGATGGGTGGATGGATGACTTTCGATTTTTCATCCCTTTCAATAGTATTTCAGTCATATCAGGACGATTGGAGGGTGATAATGAAAGGCTGTGTGGCTTTTGCCCGGGTGCTCTGATTTTCGCCACCAGTGCTTGACGGTCGACATGTCATAAGTGAGATATTCTTGAAAGGGCTGTAAAACCCATATAAAAATCAATTTTAACAGACATCTATCTACATCTACATCTACCAATTAAGTGCATGGCCAATATTGGCATAGTCGCACTGTGAACAACCTTAAAACATTTGTGCTGGGAGGTTCTTATGTACAGTTAAAATCAGATAAAAGCATGTTGTTCACAATCACGGTCTTAGGACATCTGCACTGACAAGGAGTTTGAAGTCATCCAGAGTCGGTGCATATATGACCTTGGCAGGCAGACCATTCCAGGGACGGACTGTTGATGGAAAGAAGGATCCCTTGTAGGCGTTAATGGAACAAAATACGGGCAGGAATCGTTGATGGTGTCCTCTAGTTGCTACTCCTGTGGCTGTCAGGTACTGGCCTGAGGGGATTTCAACGAGGTTATTGACGATCCTGTACATCATTGTGACTTTGCTCTGGTCTCGCCTTGATTGAAGGTCCTCCCATCCAAGTTCTTGCAACATTGAAGTGACACTGCTGGTTCGGCGGTAGTCATTGCAGCAAAACCTGTCGGCACGCCTCTGTACAGACTCCAATTTGGCTATGTTGGATTTTGTCACTGGGCCCCATACCGTCGAAGCATACTCAAGCTGTGGACGAACTATGGACTTGTAGCATTTGGCCTTAACATCCTTTGGGCAGCTTGAAAGATTTCTGCGAAGGAAAGCTGTAGCCTGGTTGGCCCTTTTCTTCACTGCATCAATATGGCTGTTCCAGGACAGTTTACTGTCTATGGTGACTCCAAGGTACTTTGCTTTTGACGTTTCTTTCAAGGTCTGTCCATGAATGCTGTAAGAGGTTGGTATGACGTTTCGCTTGTTGGTGATCTGGATGTGTTCACACTTGTCTGGGTTAAATACCATCTGCCAATCTCTTTCCCATTCCTGTAGATGATTAAGATCTCTCTGTAGTGACTCTGCATCTTTCTGGTCTCGTATAACTCTGTACAGCAGACAGTCATCTGCTAAGAGTCGTACTGAAGAGGAAACTCTTGAGGGCAGGTCATTGATGTATACCAGGAACAGGAGAGGTCCAGGTACAATCGGACATCCTCGCCGATATCTTCGATATTCAGGATACGGAATTGGCCGAAGTGTTACGATTGGTCCAGGTACTGTACCCTGTGGAACTCCAGATGTGACAGCGGCAGGAGAAGATGTTCCAAAACTCGATGAGTGCAGTCCATTTAGAGTCCGTGTCTTTTCCATTGCACCAGACGTATCCAGATACGATTCACTGACACACAGTGCAGTCCATTCAAAGTCCGTGTCTTTTCAAAACTCACATGAGCATAGCCTCTATAAAATAAATGTTCTAAAATAAAAATAAAGCTGTACAGTAAATAATTTGACAGAAACAGCAAACATGCCACATTTGGTTAGAAAAAAAATCCGAGTTATCAAATAGTGAAACCGAAAATAATAGTCACTTTCGTATGAATATTCAGTCATTTTCGCGAAAAGCAGCTTTTTCCACTTTCGTGTAGTCTGGTCTCGCAGAACACCGTAATCACTTGAACACGGTATTCATATCAATATCACAAACACTTTACACGACTTAAGTACAGACAGTCTACTTTCCGAGACAGTTTTGTTTATTTCCGGTTTTCATCGAGTTTTGGAAAATATTTTGCAATGCGTAAGAAAAAGAAAGAAATCAACTGATTTAAGCAATACAAACAGTATGCTATCTTGAAAGATACAACGCTGGTAGTAAGTACATAGTTTAGAGCTAAATATACAATTCAGCTGGCACAAAATATTGAATCCACAGGGGCTTGTATCACACTTTTTTTCAGGCTGCAGAGTCCAGTCAAAGGTTAGTGTATGTACACTACCCTATGACTGCAGCAGGAAAATACACAAAAATATTAAAATAGAAAACCTGACTTAGTCATCATTTATCGTTTTCAGCAGCCTTGTGAACAAGAAAAACTCTTCGTCTCAGTTTTTTGTTTGTTTTTGTCTGCTGTGACCTCATTAAAAAAATTGAGCGCATTCGGCATACAAACGGACTTTGTTACATGAATAAGATGTCAAAAATCATTATCTAGGAACAACAGCAAAATGGGTTTTATATTTATTTTAAAATCGAGCTCAAAAACAACATGACGAGAACTGCTTCTGGACGTGACGTTGTCTGTGCGTGATATCATATCAAATAATGATCGCTCCCTGAGGTTCGTTTCTATAAATAAATTCATGACGTGTGTGTCGAAACCAGAGTTATTAGGTACACAATACATAACTACCGCAAACTGGAAGAAAACCTGCTTGTTTGGGAGAAAACACGAAAATCTTAGAAAAAAATGATGAGAACTACTCGGATACGAGTACATGAAGGATATGAAGTGTGACAGCTCTGGTGTAGCCCCACTGAATAAGATGGCATCAACTATTCAGAAACCATATTCAACTATTCAGAAACCATAGTCCGGCGCCGATAGCTCAGTGGTAGAGCGTCTGCTTCGGGACCGGGAGGTCGTGGGTTCGAATCCCGGCCGCGCCATACCAAAGGCGTTATAAATGGTACTAGGAGCTCCCTTGGCTGACGCTCGCCTATAAAGGGTAGTCCTAGGAGGATAAAGTTAAGTCATCGGGTAAGTATTAATTGTTACTGGATACCCTGTTTGTCGCAATAAAAGCTCTACATAGCTTATGTTTCCTGTTTCTAATATGCGACGTTAAATAAAGCTTCTTTATCTTTATCTTTATAGACCAGGTTGAGATTCTGAATGAGCAGTTTGTCAGTGCCTTCACCAAAGAAGACAACACTTCAGTGCCTACCATGGGAACAAGCACAGCTAATACTGTGCCACCCCTAAATATTCAGGTAAATGGAGTGAAAAAAACTGCTAGATGGCCAGAACCCATACAAAGCTAGTGGCCCAGACCAGATCTCACCAAGATTCCTGAAGGAGATGGCCGCTTCCATTGCACCAGCCCTGACACTCATATATCAAGCTTCCTACGAACAAGGTCAGATTTCTGATGACTGGAAAAGAGCCTTTGTGACACCTCTATTCAAAAAAGGAGACAAGAGCAAGGCTGCTTACTATCGGCCAGTTTCACTGACATCCTGTTGTTGCAAAGTCGTGGAACACATACTGTGACATAGTACATAGTCATCTCATGAAATTTCTGGAAAGTAACAAGATTCTGAGTGACTACCAGCACGGCTTCAGGAAGAAGAGATCATGTGAGACACAGCTCATCACCACCATACATGACCTCGCAGTCGGACTAGACAGACGGCAACAAGTTGATGCTATTTTGTTGGATTTCAGCAAGGCCTTTGATAAAGTTCCACATCATCGCCTGGCAGTCAAGCTCCATCACTACGGCATCAGAGACAAGAACCTATCCTGGATCCAAAGTTTCCTTGCAGATAGGAACCAGCAAGTAGTCCTTGATGGGAAGACATCTTCTCCTGCCGCTGTCACATCTGGAGTTCCACAGGGTACAGTACCTGGACCTCTCCTGTTCCTGGTATACATCAATGACCTGCCCTCAAGAGTTTCCTCTTCAGTACAACTGTTCGCAGATGACTGTCTGCTGTACAGAGTTATACGAGACCAGAAAGATGCAGAGTCACTACAGAGAGATCTTAATCATCTACAGGAATGGGAAAGAGATTGGCAGATGGTATTTAACCCAGACAAGTGTGAACACATCCAGATCACCAACAAGCGAAACGTCATACCAATCTCTTACAGCATTCATGGACAGACCTTGAAAGAAACGTCAAAAGCAAAGTACCTTGGAGTCACCATAGACAGTAAACTGTCCTGGAACAGCCATATTGATGCAGTGAAGAAAAGGGCCAACCAGACTACAGCTTTCCTTCGCAGAAATCTTTCAAGCTGCCCAAAGGATGTTAAGGCCAAATGCTACAAGTCCATAGTTCGTCCACAGCTTGAGTATGCTTCGACGGTATGGGACCCAGTGACAAAATCTAACATAGCCAAATTGGAGTCTGTAAAGAGGTGTGCCGACAGGTTTTGCTGCAATGACTACCGCTGAACCAGCAGTGTCACTTTAATGTCACAAGAACTTGGATGGGAGGACCTTCAATCAAGGCGAGACCAGAGCAAAGTCACAATGATGTACAGGATCGTCAATAACCTTGTTGAAATCCCTTCAGGCCAGTACCTGACAGTCACAGGAGTAGTAACTAGAGGACACCATCAACGATTCCTGCCCGTATTTTGTTCCATTAACGCCTACAAGGGATCCTTCTTTCCATCAACAGTCCGTCTCTGGAATGATCTGCCTGCCAAGGTCATATCTGCACCGACTCTGGATGACTTCAAGCTCCTTGTCAGTGCAGATGTCCTAAGATTGTGATTGTGAACAACATGCTTTTACATGTACCTGATTTTAACTCTACATAAGAACCTCCCAGCACGAATGTTTTAAGGTTGTTCACAGTGCAATTATGCCAATATTGGCCATGCACTTAATTGGTAGATAGATGTTGATGGTGAACTAAGCAGACGCTACCAACAATCTGTTAAGTTTATGCGTCAAGCTTCAAAAAGGACATCCACGGTTTACAAGGGTGACAACCTACGTCATTGCGCTGACGTCATAATCGTTTTATCAGCGGCCTTAATAAGGTTAATATGTTTTGCATAAATTATGCATTAATTATTAATCATTAATGAAGGCTTGGCAAAAAAAAAAATGGTCAGAATTACCTCTGTAAAGGCCAGTTTTTATGGTGGAGCAGGGTACTTTTTCAATTACGGAGGACTGTTTACTAACTCTGTCTTATTTGATACATATTAGCTTATAGAAATAATGTACATTTATAGTATATTTGAAGATTACACAAACAAAATGTTTACATTAGCAGACCTATACATCATTAAAACTGTTGCTTTACTAATACTGGACTGGCACTCAGTGGTCGAATACCAACTGAGCACAGGAAACTTTCTTTCTTTCTATCTATACTGCGCTCGATCAAACTATGACCATGATGGCAGGTTTGTGGTGTGGCACATAAGTTATCACAAAGAAAAAAAATAAAATAAAACTGACACTCTATCAATAAAAACAAAACATTCAAAGACCCTTAACAACCAATTATTATATGTATTAAGAGAAAGATTTCAATGCCAAATGTGGGTGAGAAGACGTGTGTTTGTGTTCACATGCTTTTTATGGCTGAAAACAGAAAACCCTTACCAACACTATACAAGGACTTCATAAAAACTCTTCATCTTCATATCGTTACAAGTAATTTTTTAGAAGAAAAAAAGACGGTTTGCTCTTTGTACCTCATCAGTTTTGCTGCGTTTATTTCACTTCCGTGTTTGTTTTTGGTGAACCATCGTGTCAACTAGTGCATGACGTCAGCATTGTCCTGCATGTCAAGAGCATTTTCGAGTTTCCAGCCCGTGTTACTCGGGTCGAAAGTTTGAGCATGCATACAAAGGTACTCAAATACTGCAGTTCTGAACACTTAGAGTAAAGAAAAAAAATTGCGACAACCATTGATTTTCGTGCCTTTAAGTCCAGAGTCCTGTTATCACAATTTTCTTTTAAAACTCAGATGTTTTAGATTTACAAGAGCCAGGACTCACAAGAAATTTTAAATTGTAAAGGGAAAAAAAAAAAAAGGCTGCAGCGGAAGTTCACTTTCCGCCATCTTTATTCCAGGGTACCCAGGGTTAGGTGGGGGTTACGGTAGTTGAGTAAACGCAAATATGTGCGCATGCATACGGGGGGGTTATTAACCATAAGTCCGTTGGTCCTGGACCAGTGAATTATGGGCATGACCAGTTGATGTCTTTGGTAGCTTGTCTTGCAGAGCAACTGATTTTGAAATTAAATGAAAACACATGATAACAAAGAATAGCTGAAACATTGGGAGGACCACTTAAATTGTGGATAAGTTGGTCCTGTGGAGCACCAGTCATTCAGTCCTTAGCGAAATTCCTGTGCATATTTAGGTTACTCGTGCTGTTCAGTCAGTAACAGTTACTCAAGTTGTCAAACCGAAACTGCTCCAAGTTGGATTCGATGAAGTCATATGATGGTTCTCCAAAACAATACAGAATTGAATTAACGTCATGAAAAAAGACTGGCACATTTTGAGTGAAAAGAACCCGTACCCCTTTGAGGATTTAAAGTTTTTCTACACATCTCAAGCAAGGTTGGTATCTGTAGCACAATACGCGCCACAAAAATGCCTGTAAGCGCACCAGCAGGTCTCCCAAACAACTTTCTGCGTTGAATTCCTTTCTTCTATTATATATTAATGTATGTTAAGCCTCAGAAACTTTTGTTTTGGTTCCATGGATGCATCGTCAAAGTCCTGTGAACTGAGGGACACCTTAAACAAAATTTTCCATTTGGGACAAATGGAATATTAATGGTTTTAGGATGTCCCAATACATTAGCATCACAGAACAATTGTTTTGAAGGACACCCTGTTTACTAAGGAGATGTGCCAGAGCTGTAGATAAGAGGGCATATTTGACGATAATTAAGGATAATTTTTTTTATTTCTCATCGAAACCATATGTTGTGACCCCTCATCTGAACTGTCTCGTCGAGACGGTTCAGATGAGGGGTCACAACTTATGTTTTTATGCAGAATTCACAAAAATTATCCGTAATTATCACCAAATACTCCCTCTTATCTAGAGCTCTGTGTACCATCTTGTCTAGATGTTTGCAGTATTTTTTCAGGTTTGATTGAACAGGAAGATGAGCACCAAAAGGCCTGCTGGGCTGGAGGGGTTTGATCTTGGTATGTACTGTGATACTGTAAAACTTGTAAAATTTGGGGCACCTTAAATCACACCTGGTTAACTATGTTTTTAAGGGCTGTTATCAGGGGTCACCCTAGACCATTAAGGCATGTCGCTTGCAACATGCCTTCCTTTTCAAATTACCCTTGCAACATGCCTTAATTTCCAATGAAAATTTATAAAAATGCTATTACTTGTATTTTTCTTAGCCAGTTAAGGTGTTTTAAATGCATTAAAAGATCGTCAATAGATCATCAGTAATGTAAATTAAGGCTAATTTTGACAAAGCGTTGTTATTTTAAAGATTTAAAAAAATGATCAACAAGTCAAAATCTAATTTTAAGGTTACAAACAACATGCCTTCTGAAATTTCTGGGGAGAACACTGGCTGTTATGAAAGAAAAAGAGCTGTTAAGAAGCAAAAAGAGTCATAGTTACCAAATGACCTGGTCATCAGGTTGTTTGGTAACTATGACTCTTTTTCGTTTTATGACAGCTCTTTTTCTTTTAGTAACAGCCCTTGTATATGCATAGTGTAGATAATTACCATAATTGTCCTTCATTGGAACACTTCCATTTTACAATTCATTATCTGATTATGCATCCAAAAGATGCAGATACAATGCCAAAAGTGTTAGACCCTGATTGGACTGCTTTTTAATACCTAAAAAAACAATAAGTGCATAAAATTTCAGTTATTTTAGCTGTTTTACCAAATGGATTTTGGAACTATTTCTGTTTTGTTTTGTGAGCAATCATCACTTTCGAGACATCCCAGTATTTGATAGAATTTATTAGACTTGAAAACTTTGCCACTTATGTGGGACAGTTATTGGAATAGCAGTGCTGCAGATATGGAGTAACAGGGATAAGTTAGGGATAAGTTTCAGTATTTCTCCATAATACCATATGTTGTGACCCCTCATTAGAACAGTCTCTCTGAAAAATATGTTTTTCACAATATACTTTGCACTGAAATACCGTTTTTTAAGCAGTATATCACCATAATTGTTGTTCCTGATTAAACTCTGCAGTCTTTAAGGCATAACTCTGTTTCAATGTCACATTCCATTCAAATCAGAACAAGTTTGATTGGGGATAGAAGTTCAATGAATTTAGTTCATGTAGTTGTTAATTCATACTTTTCTTGTTTTGGTTACAGTACATTTCTCATTTTAAGATGGATATTTTTTCCCTGACAAAACAATGCCAAAATATCTATACCCATCTTATAAGACAAATCTAGATTTTTAGCTCACCTGAGCCAGCGGCTCCGGGGGAGCTTATAGGATGGTAAGGCTCCGTCGTCGTCCGTCCGTCGTCCGTCCACAATTTCAAACGACTTCTCCTCTGAAACGGCTGGGCCAATTATAACCAAATTTCATATGCAGCCTCTAGGGAACTTAGGAACAAAAAGTTGTTCAAACGGTCCTGGTCACATGACCAACATGGCCGCCACGCCCATATATGGTAAAAACCTAGAAAAATCTTCTTCTCCAGAAGCGATAGGCCGATGGCCTTGAAACTTGGTATGTAGCATCGGGCATGCGAGTATTACCAAGATTGTTCAAATTATGACCTTGGGTTTACCTTGACCTTTTTTACGGCAAGGTCAAATTTGCTTCCTTATGCTTTTATATGGCAAAATGCTGCAACATAAGATATCTTGGAAACTGTTGAAGATTTTGGCCTATAAATTGGTACATACAGTCATCTTAATGAGTACATGAAGATTTATGAGTACAAGAGGTCAAGGTCATTCTTTGACCTTTGACCCAGAACTCTCATATTTTGACAATATCAAACAATCTCCTCAAAAACAACTAAGCCAATTGTAACCAAATTTCATATAGATCCTCCAGGGGTTGAGGGAATGAAAATTTGTTCATACGGTCCAGGTCACATGACCAACATGGCCACCACGCCCATATATGGTAAAAAACCTTTAAAAATCTTCTTCTTCAGAACCAGTAGACCTATGGCCTTGAAACTTGGTATGTAGCATTGGGTAATCAAGTACTATCAAGATTGTTCAAACTATGACCCTGGGTTGACCTTGACCTTTTTTACGGCAAGGTCAAATATCGGAAATGCTAGAACATGAGATTTCATGGTAAGTTTTGAAGATTTTGGTATAAAAATTGGTATATACAATCATCTTAATGAGTACATGAAGATTTATGAGTACAAGAGGTCAAGGTCATTCTTTGACCTTTGACCCAGAAATCTCAAATTTTGACAATTTCAAACAATCTGCTCTAAAACCACTGGGCCAATTGAAACCAAATTTCATATAGAGCCTCGAGGGGTTGAGGGAATGAAAATAATTTCTAACGGTCCTGGACACATGACCAACATGGTCGCCACCCCCATATATGGTAAATACCTTTAAAAATCTTCTCCAGAACCAATTGACCGATGGCCTTGAGACTTTGTATGTAGCATTGGGTACTTGAGTACTATCAAGATTGTTCAAATTATGACCTTGTGTTGACCTTGACCTTTTACAGCAAGGTCAAATATCGGAAAATGGTAGAAGATAAGATTCATGGAAAGTTTTGAAGATTTTGGCCTAAAAAATTGGTGTATACAGTTGTCTTAATGAGTTCATGAAGAATTATGAGTACAAGAGGTCAAGGTCATTTTTAACCTTTGATTCAGATCGCTCATTTTGACATTTTCAACCATTTCCTCAAAAGCAAAAGGGCCAATTGTGAACACATTTCATATAGAGCCTCCAGGGGTTGATTGAATGAAAATTTGTTCAAACGGTCCAGGTCACATGACCAACTTGGCCGCCATTACCACTTATGGTATAAATCTTTTATATTTTTCTTCTCTAGAACCAATACACCTATGGCCTTGAAACTTGGTAAATAGCATGGAGTACTAGAGTACCAGCAAGACTGTTCAAATGGTAACCTTGGGTTTACCTTGACCTTTTTTGCGGCATGGTCAAATATGGGAAAATGCTAGAACATAAGATTTCATGGAAAGTTTTGAAGATTTTGGCCTAAAAATGGTATATATGGTTGTCTTAATGAGTACATGAAGATTTATGAGTACAAGTGGTCATGGTCATTCTTTGACTTTTGACCCAAAACTCATATTTTGACAATTTCAGACATGATAAGTAAAAGCCACCTTGCCAATTGTTCAGGTGAGTGATTCAGGGCCTCATGGTCCTCTTGTTGGCATTGTTTTAGAAGGGGGGAAAAACCCATCCCATAGCAAAATTTGATATGACTGATTTAGATGTTTGGGTTTACGCTAGAGATTGAAAACCCCGTCTTATAACCAAATATTTACACTCTTGGTGTATTTACTGAAAAGCCCTATAGTAAACCATTGGAACGTAATGTAGTTTACAATCCAATAATTACATTGAGACACGCGACGTCAATGACGTCAAAATAAACAATGTCTCTCTACAACCTGATTGGACATCAGCAATGTCATGATGTCATGCATGCCGTTCTGCTGTTAGCACAAAAACTGCATGTACATGCTTTACTGCCTCAGTTTTAGTGCTTATATAAGAGTTTTCATTAAAGATTTGATTGAAACGTATGTAAATATAAGCAATGAACTTAATTTTTCTGATGTTTATCGAAGTGTAAACTACATTGGGCCACTGGCAAAGTTTACATGAACCCCTTCGGGGTTCATTCACTTTGCACGTGACCCAATGTAGTTTACACTTCGATAAACCTCAGAAAAATGAAATTCATCAGAGCTCTAGATAAGAGGGCGTATTTGATGATAATTAAGGATAATTTTTTTTATTTCTCATCGAAACCATATGTTGTGACCCCTCATCTGAACCGTCTCGTCGAGATCGTCGAGACGGTTCAGATAAGGGGTCACAACATATGTTTTTATGCAGAATTAACAAAAATTATCCCTAATTATCACCAAATACGCCCTCTTATCTAGAGCTCTGATTCATTCCTTAAATAAACACACAAGTATGTCCTTCATTACCTAAAACAATGTTACAGGTAACACAGCTACATTGCCAGCAGAGTCAGATCCCTCAGATGAAGGCACCAGTGTTGATGTTGAAAGAGAATATGGTATGTCTGTATACAGTCAGTTCTAAATATCTCAAAGTGGATGCTCATCTCAAATTACTGATATCCCTAAGTAAATTTTCTGGTCCCAGTGTCAAAGTGGTCGAAGTTCATCTCGAACTACTGATATCTAAAGTAAATTTTCTGGTCCCAGAAAATTTACTTTGAGATATCAGTAGATTTAGATATCTGGAGTTGGAATGTAAAGAAAACTAGAAAATATGTCAAACTATATTCTTTGATGTATGAGGATACTTTGAGATATCAGTGTTTGAGATAATGAGAATCAACTGTATTTACAGTTTTGTGGTTATATCTAATATATTATCTTTGCAGGGATGACAGTCCACTCTTTTTCAATTTCAGACAGGAGCGTTTGTAGTGTAGTGGATAACACTCCGCACTACCAATCCAGGGATCGCAAGATCGAATCCCCGCTTCTCCGGTCTTTCGGATGAGACTTTAAACCGAGGTCCCGTCTCCATATGACCTCTTTGTTAATGGGACGTTAAACCGGAGTTAACTCACTCACTCAATTTCAGACATACATGTTCATGTATTTGATGATTATTTTCAAGCATTTTCACAAAATTTTTGACTATTAAAGGAAAACTTATTTCTTGAGGAAATAGCACCATTACCCCAGATTTACATTTACCATTAAGGGGAATAGATCCATTATCAGGGGAAGTAACTTTTTATTTTTGTCTCCCTTCTCAATGGGAGTTATCTCTGAGTGAAAAATAATAGCTCCCCTGGGAGTGAATTCTTTCCTTTTAGGGTTGATCTCATTCTGAAAGACCGTCTTTGTCCATTGAAGCATGCTGGAAGTCACAAAAGTTGTTCCCCTTTTGTTAATATGGCAGTTAATTACTTACGCGTATCCATTTACTTTAAATACTCTCTTTGTCTGTAGTTAAGATTAAAATGTGGACTGTGTTTGACTTTTAAGATATTTATCTTTTTTACTACCTCAGTGGTGCCCCGAGCTGCTGCGGGACCTGTTGCGGAGACATCCTTCATAGAAGAGGCAGAGGCTCCACCCCCTTCATATGAGGCTGCCACTAGAGGCTATGTTGAGGTTCCTCAAGGTAAACTGAAATCTACTCTACCGTAATGACCCTAAAATTTCGGATACCGAAAGTTGGACAATTATTGTTCTAAAATTCTAATGGATTTTACATTCACTAATGCATCCAAATGATGCTTAGTGAATTGCAAACGTTGTAGACCTTGATCAAACTGCTCCTTTAGGAGCAGTTTGATCTGGGTCTACAATGTTTGCTCAGACCTGTCTGTCCGAATATTTAGGGTCATTACGGTAACCAGTCAGTGTAAGTGATAACGGGAAACAACGTATTTTGAATCAAGAGCAGTTATTAAGTTCAGGCATGGAATTGAGAACATTGTTAATGTGATGTGTAAGCTAACATCAGCTCATTTTCATTTCTTTGTTGTGAAACACACAAAAAAAGCAACAACAGTGGACTTGAATATGTGGGGAACAAATTATAATGTCATGGAGTTTTTGCTGCTTTACAAGCCTTTGACTGTTATCATTCATCCCTCCAGGTAGCAGGGAGATAGCAGTGTCTCTGGATGATAAATTTGGAGGTAACCAAAACACCTTGTGATAATCTCTAAAATACACAATAGCATGTGCAGTGATAATTCGATGAGGCCTGGCATCCACACAGTCTGATCAGGATCCATTGTTGAAAGATTCCTCAAGGAGTCACAATACCGGTATACAATAGAACTTCAATGGCTCGAACCCTGATGGCTTTTTATCCTGTCTGGCTAGAACTCATTCTTGGGCCACTAGAGGTTACTCTATGTAAAAACTACTCTATGTAAAAACTAGCCCTGGATGGCTAGAACTACCTTTGGCTGGAAATAATTGTCATGATCCCAAGTCTGTTCCAGCCCTTGAAGTTCTACTGTATGTGTTTATGGAAAAATGAGGAAATATAACCACAATTATTATAAAGTGCTTTCCTTATTGGGAGCTCTGTTAACCACCCCCGGTTAACTATGTTTATACAAGGGCTGTTATGAAATGAAAAAGAGCTGTTACAAAACCAAAAAGAGTCATAGTTACTAAACGACCTGTTGACCAGGTCGTTTGATAACTATGACTCTTTTTTGTTTCATAACAGCTCTTTTTCGTTTCGTAACATCCTTTAAAACATAGTTAGCCAGGTGTGTTAACTACCCAGGGTTCAAGGTTATAAAATTTGAGAATAATCTCAAGATCAAAATAAAGCACACTGATTGGCTGGTTCCGAGCATGTGCTTGGAAGCAGCCAATCAGTGTGCTTTATTTTGTGTTCGAGAATGTACTCAAGTTTTATAACCTCGGGGCCTGACCTTTCTGTTATCTGTAGAAGACCAGGCTGCGGCCCCTATCCCCCTTGCTGAGGCGGAGTCAGATGCCCTGTCCCCTGAAGAAATAGCCATTGTTCTGAAGATGCAAGATGATAGGAAGAAATATATTCCAAAAACTCCCACAGACAGAATTACGGAAGAGGAAATGGAGACGGTAAGCTTTTTTGATATGACTGAAGTCACCACCATGTTTTCCACCAGGGCCCAGTTGTACAAAACTAATGATGTCATTAGTTAACCATACGCATATCTCTAGATAAGAGGATTTGATGATGATTAGGGATAACTTTTGTTGCTTTTGCATATAACCTTATGTTGTGACCCCTCATCTAAACCGTCTCGACGAGACGGTTCAGATGAAGGGTCACAATATGTGGTTTCAATGAGAAATGAAAAAAATTATCCCTCAATCATCATCAAATACCCCTCTTATCTAGAGCTCTGCTTACGTCAAAATTTCAAACTTTAATATCAAAAGCACCAATATTTTTTGTTGAAAGAATGTGTGAAGCAATGCCAAAGCTTCTCACATTTTTTCAACAAAAAATATTAGTGTAATTGGTTATAAAGTTGTAAAACACTTAACAAGTTGACCTCTTAATGATGTCGTTAGGCTAACAATGCTTTAAACAACTGGGTCCAGATTTTCAAAGGGAAACAACACAGAGGATTAATAACTGAACAGCCCCCGCTATAAAAGGGTCTACTCTTAAAGGAAAGAATTTATACTGACAGAGAGTCTGTTTTTTTGCTTCAAGGTAAAAGGATACACTTTTGGGGAAGCGACTCTGTTGTTTTCTTTTTTGCTTCCCTTCTAAATAGGGGTCAAGTCTTAATGCTAAGAAATTGCTTCTCATGGATGAGATTCTATCCTTTAAGAATATTTTCCATCTGAAAAAAATAATTTTCCATTAAATATTAAAAACCTCTAAGAAGTCAAACAGAAAGTCACAAAAATTGTCCCCCATTGAAAAAATGGTAGACAAACAGGGCGCTTTACCCACATATCATAAGGACAGGTTTCTTACACACCAATAAAATCTAAAACAGCTTTTATTTGCTAGAGTTTTATATTTGCACATCTTCACAAAATACCATTTTTATGAATAGAAAGTAATAACTTCGATAAGCAGTTTGAAAGCCTTCAAGGGTAGATCTTATATGCATATTGTAACATTCTCTCGGCTTTACTTAAGTAATTCTTAGTAACAAGGGGAATTATACATGAATCCTGTATATGTGTTCTTACAAAAGTCTGATGGGGGTTCCACACTGACAAAAACATACTGTGTGAGTAGACATTAGAACTGCTTGTCTGATCTGGGTCTAATCTGTGTGGTCATTCGTATGAGTCCACTGACTTAGAATGTTTATGATAATTCATATAATTAGAGATTTTCATCTATAAACAAACACCCACAAATAGAAAACAAGATGGACAACCTGTGTGGTGATCATGTGATTTGAATGGTGAGAAAGCAAATTATAGTCTCAATACTGATAAGCTGGGTTTTTTAGGCTGATTTTGATTTTGTTAAATGCACTTACCCTGCAATATTAAATGTCTTTTGTTTGTGGTAAATCTCATTATGGTATAAAAACAAGCCAGTTTCCAGATACTTTGAAACAGTTATTAGTCAAGAAAGTTCACTGTTATAAAGTGTTCTGGTAACTGGCTGAAGTTCCTATAATGCCAACTTTGCTATATTATACTATTGGTTATGTGCATTTTACAGAATTAATAATCTATTTTACTGGACCCGGTACGGATATTGTTTTCTTTCTATGAGGGTCATCCATAAAATAAAGCATTTTATTTATAGTTTGTGACTGCATATGTCATACATAGATGTTTCTTCATATATGAATTTTTCCTTGTAAATTTCCCAATATATAGAGTTTGTTATAAAAGCCAGAGAAATGGTCTTTATGTTAGTTTATAATAGACACTGATTTTTTTTTACATTCTTGAAATTACAGGACAAAAGAGATAATCAACCTCCGGTAAAGCTTGTGTCACCCTCTTAAGTTTCTTTTTGTAACCACATACATGAATATTGGCTGCATTAGTTTTGCATTGTGCCAAGATTTTGTAATGCTTCATTATACCCATGGTATACAAAACATGGAAGGCACATTTATACAGTTTTTGTCACTACATCCATTTGTTTTTTGTTGTTTTTTTTCTGTCCTTTGGATCAGTTAATATTTCGTGTTAAAGTTTTGTGTTAAGTTTGTATCTTTTTGCTTAGTTCCAAAATGCTTGAAGAGACCTTTATAACCAGGTTTACGCCTATGTTCTTGCTGCCTGAGTGCTGCAGGTGACCAAAGGTCAAGGTCACATATGTAGAATATGGTATAATATGTGCATTAAAGCTTTGTATAAAGTCTGTACTGCTTTGCAGTTGTATATGACTAGGTGTACCTCTACATTTGAGCCTGACACGACAAAACCAAGTCTGATCTGCCCGGTCTGATCGAGACTTAGCTGTCTGCCTGGAGCTTGCTTAGACCCTTAACTACCCTTAAAGGGCAAAGCGGAGACTCTGATCAGACTGGGCGAATGCCCAGGCTGTTCTGAGTCTTCGCTGGGCACACGTCACTTTGTTGGTTTTCTCGTGTGGTGGCTCATTTATAGAGATTTGAAGACATTATCTGAATGCTGCTTCTTGCCAAAGTAGTGGCCTTAGATTTAGAATGTTGTATAATTTCTTTGTTACAGTTTATATTCTTTTATAAACATTTCCAAACTTCATTGAATGGATCCTTTTGACATGTGAAAGGATTTACGTATGTTGACTTTATCTGGATGCTGCTCCTGACACAAGGTATATGTCACAAATTTTAAGATATTAATAGAATCCAGTCTTAAAATTTTTGTTAACCTTATATTCAGACTCCTTGAATTGAGCATTTTGACAATGTACCATTAGGCTCTACTTGTATATAGATTTTCTGTCCCCCCATCCAGTTTGCATTAAAGTTTTACTTGAGATTTGACTTCATTAAGCAGTGGCACTGGCTTGGGGTATATGTGAGCTTCTAATTGCCACTGAATTTAATTATTTGAGAAAAAATTATTTGCTTGAGAAAGTTTATTTTAGATGTACAAATTATAGGAAACTCTACTCAGAATTTTCATTCGGGGAGGTAAACCATGGGTTTTATTATCGAAAACTGTTGTTTACAGTGATGTGTCCGCAAAGCCATGAAATGCAATTTACAACCAGAAAACTGAGATTTATCTCCCCAGATGATAGTTATGAATAGAGCTATTTCCAATCGAATGCATTTTTTTCATATTTTTACTCTTTAGAATGTACTAATTTGCACCCAAGCAAGTAACACAAGAAAAACTGTTAGACATTTGAAAGAAATTTCATGATGTTGTCAAGTTTCCATCTGTATATCACATGATATACTGATGCAAATTTCTGATTTTATCTAATTAGACATTGTATAATATTTGTTGTTGCATTAGACATCATGTTAGATTTCACTATGAATTCCAGCTTGCAATACCATGTTTTCTGCCCTTGCAAACAGGACCCGGTAATTACGTTGTTATATCTCCATTACTATAGCAATCTTGCTATGGTGATAGCCACTTCAGAGAAACACAAGGCCTATCATATATTTACTGGGTTTGAAGACAAGAATTGACCCCTCCAAAATTACACCAAATAAATCTTGTTGGATGGAACTAGATGTTTGGGATTGTTTTGGAAGGGAAAGATGGATCTTGATTTTCGGGAGTGTTTTGGAAAGTACAGTAAAAATTCTGTCGAAGATGATTCAAGATATTTGGGATTGTAATGGAAAGGAAAAATCCCATGTAAGATGGATCAAGGTATTTAGGATTGTTATGGAAGGGAAAAATCAGTCTAAGATGGATCAAGGTATTTAGGATTGTTATGGAAGGGAAAAATCAGTCTAAGATGGATCAAGGTATTTAGGATTGTTATGGAAGGGAAAAAAGATGGATCAAGGTATTTAGGATTGTTATGGAAGGGAAAAATCCCCTCAAAGATGGATCAAAATATTTGGGATTGTTATGGAAGGCAAAAGTCCCCTCTTATAAATAAATGAATATAGGAGTCACTTGGTGTCATGGAAGTGGAGATAGGGCATTACCCAGATTTGGCACTGTATACTCTTGCAGACAAACATTGTTACAGAAATGTGGTGACAGAAAACTAGTCACCACAAAGTTTGAAGCCTAGTCCAAAATTCTAAGCCTTCTGAAGCAAATAATTTGTCTCAAACAATTTGAATGTTTACCATCACTGTTGAGTCTGTATGTGGGAAAAACATTGGTCAGTTAGGTCTTGAGGCTTGTTTGGAATTAACAGGACTGGATTGTAACAGCATTTGTATGTGATTATTACTTATTGTTATAGGAGTGTTTGTATTCCACGTTTCTAATCCTATGTGATCATGGTAATCAGTTTAACCAAGTACATGTATTTTCATTATATGAAGAATGCCACGGGATTGAGGTGGTGATTATCACTGATTTGGGACAAAGACAAAAATCTGCATAAATGCTGAAAATTCAACAGATCTTCCCAAAACTTAGCAGATGCCTTTTTTATGTTGTTTCTCACTATTCAGAATCCCAAAATGCAGGACTTGTTGATGTTAAAAAGGATTTAGATAAAAAGATCAAAGGGTAATTTTGTGTGAATAAATCTAAAAATGACTATCATTATTGAAAATGTAACTAGGTCTGAACATAAATTAATGTATTATGAAGAGCGTTCTAGCAATTATTTTTTCCATTTTTTTTTAGCTCACCTGAACCAGAGGCTCCGGGGGAGCTTAAAGTATGGACAGGCTCCATCATCATTCGTCCTTCCTTCCGTCCACAGTTTCAAATGACTTCTCCTCCGAAACCACTGGGCCAATCGTAACCAAATTTCATATGTAGCCTCCAGGGCTCATGGGAACGAAAAGGTGTTCAAACGGTTCTGGTCACATGACCAAAATGGCCACCATGCCCATATATGGTAAAAACCTAAAAATAAATTCTCCTCCAGAACCAGTAGGCCGATGGCCTTGAAACTTGGTATGTAGCATTGGGTAAGCAAGTACTACCAAGATTGTTCAAATTATGACCTTGGGTTGACCATGACCTTCTTTACGGTTAGGTCGAATTTACTTCGTTGTGCTTTTATATGGCAAAATGCTAGAAAGTAAGATTTCATGGAAACTGTTGAAAATTTTGGGCTAAAAATTGGTATCTACGGTCATCTTAATGAGTACATGAAGATTTGTGAGTACAAGAGGTCAAGGTCATTCTTTGACCTTTGAGCTAGAACTCTCATATTTTGACAATATCAAACAGTCTCTTTAAAAACAACTGGGCCAATTGTAACCAAATTTTATATATAGAGCCTCCGGGGGTTGAGGGAATGAAAATTTGTTCAAATGGTCCGGGTCACATTACCAACATGGCCGCCATGCCCATATATAGTAAAAACCTTTAAAAATTCTTCTTTTCCAGAACCAATTGACCGATAGCCTTGAAACTTGGTTTGTAGCATTGGGTACTCCAGTACTATCAAGATTGTTCAAAATGATGACCTTGGGTTGACCCTGACCATTTGATGGCAAGGTCAAATATGGGAAAATGCTAGAACATAAGATTTCATGGAAAGTTTGAAGATTTATGCCTAAAAATTGGTATCTACAGTCATCTTAATGAGTACATGAAGATTCATGAGTACAAGAGGTCAGTGTCATTCTTTGACTTTTGACCCAGAACTCTGTCATTTTGACAATATCAAAACATCTCCTCAAAAGCCCCTGGGCCAATTTTGAAACCAAATTTCATATAGAGCCTCCAGGGGGTTGAAGGAATGAAAATTTGTTCAAACATCCAGGTCACATGACCAACATGGCCTCCATGCACATTTATGGTTAAAACCTTTAAAAATCTTTTTCACCAGAACCAATTGACCGATGGCCTTAGAGTAACTTACCTTAGAGTACTGAGGTTGAATGGACCCAGGTGAGCTACAGGACCAATGGTCCTCTTGTTTTTTTGCATGTTATTAAGCTGAGCAGATAAAAAAAAAAAAGATGTGGCCTGTGTCCAAATATTTGTCTTAAAATACACAGTAGAGTCTTTTTTCAAGGTTGAATAATTTCAATAACACACATGTCTTGGTTATTGTAATGTAATACATATACTGTGAGTAGGATATAGGTATAACTGACCAACCTGTATTAATGCATGTAACCACTATACATGCACTTATATACATGGTCAGACATTTGAGAAAAAGCTACTGTTTTTATCTGGTCTACCTTACAATTTGAGAAAGAGTTGGAACAAATAATTGCTAGGACGCTCTATTTAATGTATCAGAGTATCTTCAGAGATATTATTAGTACATTTTCAACAATGGATTTTATTTTTCAGATTTCAGTGCAGAAAATTACCCTTTGATCTTTTCATATAAGAACGCTTTTTTTTAACAGCATGTCCCTCTATTTTGTGTTCTAAACTGTAGAGAACAACAAAAATAAGAAGTCTGCTAACTTTCAGGGAGATACAATAATTTTTCATGGTTTTATTGAGATTTTTGTATATACCACAAATCACCACCTTAAGCAGTTTTTGTCATGTTCTCAATTGTTATTCATGTGTGTGTGGTTTCATCAGTTAATGTCTTTATAAGTTTTTTTGCATTTGTTTGATTTTATTATTAGTTTTATAGAGTTCCTATATCCTTCAGTGAAAGGAAAGCCTCCAGTGAATGTGGTTGAGAAACAACTAGCTGGTAATCATCTTCTAGCTGTTGCTGCTGTCTGAGTTCAGGTTCACAGGGTTGAAATTTGTGTCATGTTTACTTTATACCATCCTTACCAGTAAACACAAACTTTAGCACGAAATATTTCGCAAGAAGGTCTACACTGAAAAGGGTGGTATAAGATAGTTAGTTGTACCATGGTTTGTCTGCCTGTACAGGAGATAATCCACTCACCTAAGCTAATGGGTTATCTCCTCCTACAGGTGGACAAACCATGTTATAACTATAACTTAAAGTTAACATTTTCAAATATATTTGTAATATTAATGAATGAAACCATTTGATGGCTGACTAAGTTGAATTTGTATATTTTGTGTTTCACCATTTTCCTGTTCATCATGAGTTATTTTATTGATAAACTTATGGTGTACTTGTGAATAGAGCCATGTGTCTTTCTGAAGAGCTTTAAGACCCAATATTAATTTATGACCTTGACCTATATTGCATAACATTATGACTTTGTAATTCCACATTCATCTCAGAGTTTATACATGCACTATTCAAAACTGATTGAAATTTTATTCTACAGTGTTGCCTCAACTAGGGTTTAGTGAAGTTCTTGTCAATTTTGTGGCCAAAATAATTATGTGATTATACAGTTATATAATTAGAATGTTGTCCCCTAAACTGTTTATGATGTTTGTTCCCTGTATTGTTCATGTAGAAAAGTAATCTTTGTTTGTAGCCAATGTTTGAAATTTATGATAAATGCATAACTTGAGGTTTTACAGCCCTTTTAATAGTATTTCAGTCATATTGAGCTGATGTCATAGAAGACATAATAAGTTGATTATCGCCGACACTGATGTACAGCCATTTAGAAATTCTAGATGCCATTTAAACTGTGAGATCTATATTACTGCTGCTTATAAGAAGTATACCATAAAATTCTAAATATTGGGACACATATAATAATTACCGAAATTGTCGTAAAATGGATAAGTTACATTTTATTATGCAGTAATGGGTAAAAAATGCAGATGAAATTGCAAACAGTGTAGACCCTACGTTGCTCATGGGTCTGCAGTGTTTAATCAGATCTATCTGCCATTTACGTAGAATTTTTGCAATAATGACTTAAAGTGAAATGTTTCTTGGAATATAAAGTCTCTGTTCTTCTATATGTTTCACTCTGTTTGACTATGTACACAACTGCTAAAATCCACAATTCCATTCCTACCACTCAAGCTTCTCTGGAAAGTTAGCCAAAATATAACAATGATATTTGACTTACGGATGTGAAAGCATTTACGTGAACAATATTTGCTTTGAAGTAAAAGACCTGGGCCCAGTTGTTCAAAACTAACAACGTCGTTAGTTAACGTGACGTTAAAATTTCAAACGTTAATAACTTAAATATGCCATTATTTTATGTTGAAAAAATGTGAGAAGCTTTTGCATTGCAAAAGCTTCTAACATATATTCAACAAAAAAAATTAGTGTATTTGGCTATAAAGTTGTAAAACACTTAACGAGTTGACCTCTTAACGAGCTCGTTAGGCTAACAATGCTTTGAAGTAAAAGACCCAGGGCCCAGTTGTTCAAACTAACGACGTCGTTAGTTAACGTTTCGTTAAAATTTCAGATGTTAAAATCTCAAATACCCCAATATTTTTTGTTGAAAAAATGTGAGAAGCTTTTCACATTTTTTCAACAAAAATATCAGTGTATTTGGTTATAAAGTCAAAAAACTCTTAACAAGTTGACCTCTTAACGAGCTCGTTAGGCTAGCGATGCTTTGAACAACTGGGTCCTGGTGGAGTTCTAACAGATCTCAGTTTTGGTTTGGCCACTGTCAGGAGTTATGTGAATCACCACCAGTTTATTTTTTTTTTCAAATCTGAATTGTTGCACTTGATATTATATGTCAGATAACATTGTTGTATTTTGTTCTATTTTCATTCTGCTACAATTGTTAATTTCCTCGTCAGAATGGAATTGCCCATTTTCCAGGAGAGTGATGTAGTACAGATGTATACACATGTACTGCATTTCATTGAATGTACTTAATGCAGATGTACTGCATTGAATGTACTGAATACAAATACACTTCATTTCCTTTATTATACTGAAAGCAAATGTACTGCATTTCCCTGAATGTACTGAATATAAATGTGCTGCATTTCCACACTATAAACATATTAAGAGAGAGCATGGTGCCATTTTCAGTATCTATATGTCATTGTAATGAAATGCAGCCAAACCTGCTAGTTAAGAGATCATCTGTTTTAGCAGCCACCCTTTTGAGTTTACTCAAATGGAAAACAAGTGAAGGGGTCTCCTGTATTAGACAGCCATTTTTTGTTTCCTTGGGGCTTCCTCTGAAATTCAGGTTGTGCATCTACACAATCTGATCATTTTTCCATTTTGGTATATACAGTCTATGAATCCCGAGGAATCAAAACGAAAATGAAGTACCTCCTCAGCTGAGAGACAGCATAGTCCAATTTGTGCAGGTTTGGCATTCTAATGACTTATAGTCCCTGTGCATGCAATATCATTTATTTATTTCTGTAATTCTCCAGTAAATGCCCCTGTCTCTAATAAAGCCCCCTTATCACCTATTCTGTAACAAAAGTAGCCAAATACTGCTGAGAATGGCTCCAGCCCACCAAAATTTATTATTGTCAAAGTTTTGTCTAAAGAATGACATTTTTGAGACAAATGAACTGCAGTGCTCTTGGAGAGGTAATTGGATGATATATGGTATATCATATTGGTTTGCTTTATAATCACTAGAATCACAGCTATAATAATAGAAATTGGATTATTTGTTATGGCATGTCTTTAATCTATATTGTGAATATTTTCAGAGTTTCTATGGTACATTTCAGTTAAACCCTGAGAGTTCTGGAGCTGAAGGTGATTCTGCCACTAATTTACCAGTAGATACTAACAAAGAAGCTATTAGGCCTAAGCTGGTTCTCAATCTTGAGAGAATGCAGCCAGAAACCAGTAAGTCTTTGAGGGATAATGTTGCTAAAATTTTGGTTATCGGTTTTCTGTTTGCTGCATTGTTCTTGGGGACCAGCCAGTTTAGACTGGTACTAACATTGGCTTTATTAATATAATTACTCTGAAATTGGTTCTCAGTCTTTAGTGACAACAAGTAGAAATCAGTAAGTTTCTGTGATGGATTATTAAATGCTGCTTATATTTTACTTCTCTGATTGCATCATTATTCATGGGAAATATGATACTCACTGTAGTATTCACACTGAAGATATTACTGTGTGGGGGTAATGTTGTGAAGGTCATAGGCTTCTGTTCCTGGCATTATTTCTAGGAGCCATGCAATTTAGACTGGTTCAAACATTGACAATTTTACTTCTAACCTGGTTGAGCCTTGCAATTTAGAATGGTTCTAACTTTGACAATTTTACTTCTAAGCTGGTTGAGCCATAGACTTGTTCTAATGTAGACAATTTTATTTCTAAGCTGGTTGAGCCATGCAATTTAGACTGGTTCAAACATCGACAATTTTACTTCTAAGCTGGTTGAGCCATGCAATTTAGAATGGTTCTAATTCAGACAATTTTATTTCTAAGCTGGTTGAGCCATGCAATTTAGACTGGTTCTAATTTAGGCAATTTTACTTCTAAGCTGGTTGGGATAACACTCAGGACTACCAATCCAGGGATTGCAAGATCGATCCCCCGCTTCTCTGGTCTTTCGGATGAGACTTTAGACCAAGGTTCCATCTCCATATGACCTCATCGTTGGTGGGACGTTAAACCCAAGTTCACTCACTCACTCTAAGCTGGATGAGCCATGCAATTTAGAATTGTTCTATCATTGACAATTTTACTTCTTAGCTGGTTGAGCCATGCAATATAGATTGGTTGTCATGTTGACAATTTAACTTCTAAGCTGGTTGAGCCATGCAATTTAGACTGCATCAAATTTAGACAATTTTACATCTAAGCTGGTTGAGCCATGCAATTTAGACTTGTTCTAATTTAGACAATTTTACTTCTAGGCTGCATGAGCCATGCAATTTAGACTGGTTCAAACATTGACAATTTAACTTCTAAGCTGATTGAGCCTTGCAATTTAGACTGGTTCAAACATTGACAATTTTACTTCTAAGCTGGTTGAACCTTGCAATTTAGACTGGTTATAATGTAGACAATTTTACTTCTAAGCTGGTTGAGCCAGGCAATTTAGACTGGTTCAAACATTGACAATTTTACTTCTAAGCTGGTTGAGCAATGCAATTTAGACTGGTTCAAACATTGACAAATTTACTTCTAAGATGGTTGAACCTTGCAATTTAGACTGGTTATAATTTAGACAATTTTACTTCTAAGCTGGTTGAGCCAGGCAATTTAGACTGGTTCAAACATTGACAATTTTACTTCTAAGCTGGTTGAGCAATGCAATTTAGACTGCTTCTATCATTGACAATTTTACTTCTAGGTTTGGTTGAATCATACAGTTAAGACTGGTTTTAGCATTGACAATTTTTCTCCTAAGCTGGTTGAGCCATGCAGTTTAGACTGGCTATAGCATTGACAATTTTTCTGTTAGTAAGATAGTTGAACCATGCAATTTAGACTGGTTCCAGCTTTGACAATTTTATTTCTTAGCTGGTTGAGCCATGCAATTTAGACTGGTACTAACATAGATACAATGTATATCACTCATTAGCTGGTTCTTACTCTCAAAAACCAGTAGTTTTTGTGATATATTGGCATTGCTAACATTTTAGTTTTCTTCTTAGACTGATACTAACATTGACTCTGTTACTCCTAAGCAGGTTCAAGTCTTGAGAGACTGCAGGCAAAAACACGTACGTCTCTTTGAGGGATAAAGTTGCTAACATTTCAGGTTTTCCCTTGCAGCATTACTCTTGGGAGCCAGGCAGTGTTCACTAATCACAGGGTATAATTGATTCGGCCAATTTTCGCTTCCTGCAGAGACTGTCAGTCATATTTGGCTTCTGCCGAGACTGTCTGCGATCTCTTGCTTCCTGCAGGGACTACTGTCCTCGAAAAATGGCTTCCTGCCGAGACTGTCAGCATGACTCTGCTTCCTGCCGAGAGCCTCGGCAGGAAGCAGAATCACGCAGACAGTCTCTGCAGGAAGCCATTTATCATGTACAGAAGTCTGGGCAGGAAGGAAGAGATTGCGGACAGTCTTGGCGGAAGCCAAATATGGTGTACAGTCTCTGCAGGAAGCGAAAATTAGCAGAATCGATTATACACTGAATACTTTAATTGACATTATTACTGTAAGCAGGTCCTCAGTCTTGACAAACTACACAAACTACAATAAGAAACCACTAAGGCCCTGAGAGGGATAATGCTACATACAGTTTAATTTCCCCATAACTATTATAAAGTGCTAAATGCCAATGATTGAACTTGCAAACAACATCCGTCCAAATGAGATGGCTCATAATAAGCTGCTGAGCCACCTCATTTGCAGATTTCAATGTAGGATTAAGTTTGAATGGGCCTTTGACCATCAACTTTTTATAACTAAACAGTACTAATTATGAGGTTGTAAAGGCATACAAAAGGAGTAAATGCTGTCATCAATAAACAGAGCAACCACTATCCTTCTTTGATTTTGTAATGATCAGTGATCAGGTTGACAATAGTTCAAAGTCCTGTAATGTGAGTATTTGCAAATTTCATTTGCTATAACATTGTGTTGTTAAAACTATAACATTTGTAACCATTCATTTTGAAGTTTGTTCTTTAATAGGTAATCTTTCATATAGTTTTGGTAAACAAAATTTAGATTCTAGCAAGACATCACTGTGGTTCTTAAGGATTTCAAGACTTACACAAATTTTCTTTATAGTGTTAGCCATGATTCTTAAGTTCATTTTCCTGTTAAAGAATGGCAGTGAATCTACATGTGTCTGCCGCTAAACCAAGAATTAACTCAAACTTAATTCAAATTTTTCATGGAAAGCTATCTGATAAACTAACATAACACAGCACCTATTAAACCAGATTTATAAGCTGTTTGCTTTTTTCGCTCACCTGAGCCAAAGGCTCACAGGTGAGCTTTTAGTTTGGCAATGCTCTGTAGTTCGTCGTCCGTCCGTCCACCATTTTCATAGGTCTTCTCCAAAACAGCTTGGCCGATCAAAGCCAAATTTTATATGGAGCCTCCATGGGTTTGGGGAACGAAAGTTTGTTCGGGATATCTGGGTCACATGACCAAGATGGCCACCACGCCCATATATGGTAAAAATCCTTCAAAAATCTTCTCCAGAACCAAAAAGCCTATGACATTTAAACTTGGTATGTAGCATTGGGCATGTGGGCCCATCATAGTTTGTACAAATGATGACCTTGCGTTGACCTTGATCTAATTTATGACATGGTAAATTTTTGTATGTTAGGCTTTTATATGGGAAAACGCTTAAACAGTGGATTTCTCAGAAACTATATAAGTCTAAGGTACAATACGTGGTATACATGGTCAACTAAATGAAAAAATGAAAATATTATGTCAGTAAAGGTCAAGGTCATTCTGTCAGTCCATTCGTCGTCAAGATTTTCAAACATCTTCTCCTCTGAAACCACTGGGCCGATTGAAGCCAAATTTCATATGGAGTCTTAGTGGGATGGGAGAACAAAAGTTTATACCGGGGGTCTGGGTCACATGACCAAGATGGCCACCATGCTCATATATGGTAAAAACCCTTCAAAAATTTTCTTCTCCAGAACCAAAAGGCCTATGACCTTGAAACTTAGTATGTAGTATCGGGCATTTGGGCCCATCATATGTATACAAATGATGACCTTGCGTTGACCTTGACCTAATTTATGACATGGTCAACTTTGGTGTGTTAGGCTTTTATATGGGAAAACACTTAAACAGTGGATTTCTCAGACACTATTTATGTCTTAGGTACAATTCTTGGTATACATGGTCAACTCTGAAACCACTGGGCCGATTGAAGCCAAATTTCATAATGGAGTCTCCGTGGGATAGGGGAAAAAAGTTTATACCCTGGGTCTGGGTCACATGACCAAGATGGCCGCCATGCCCATATATGGTAAAAACCCTTCAAAAATTTTCTTCTCCAGAACCAAAAGGCCTTTGACCTTGAAACTTGGTATCATACCAAGTAAGTAGCTTTGGGCACTAGAGCCCAGCATAGTTTATACAAATGATGATCTTGCATTGACTTTGGCCTAATTTATGACACTGTCAACTTTGGTATGTAAGGCTTTTATATGGGAATTTGCTTAAACAGTGGATTTTTCAGAGACCATTTAAGTCGAAGGTACAACATTTGGTATTATATGGTTGATCAGATGAAAATATTATGTTGCTAAAGATCAAGGTCATTCTTTGGACCTTTGTACAAGGTTACTTAGATTCTTTCATCTGTCAACATTTTCAAACATCTTTTGCTCAGTGGCCACTGGGATCGATTGAAGCCATATTTCATATTGAGCTTCACCGAGTTAAAGGAACCAAAGTTTGTTCAGATGGTCATGGTCACATGACCAAGGTGGCCACCATGCCCATATATGGTAAAAACTCTTCAAAAGTCTTTTTCTCAAGAACCGAAAGGCCTGTGACGTTGAAACTGGGTATGTAGCATTGGGCACTCAGGCCCATCATGGTTTATACAAATGATTACTGTGTTTCATATGTAGCTTTAATACTGGGTCAAAGGAATCAAAGTTTGTTCAGATGGTCATGGTCACATGAAAAAGGTGGCCGCCATGCCCTTATATGATAAAAACCCTTCAGAAATCTTTGTCCAGAACCAAAGACTCAGTGACCTTGTGGCTTAATATATAGCATTGAGACTCAACATTAGTCCAGGGGGGGGGGGGGGGCAGATCTGTCCTGGGGCTATATACATGTATAAAAGCATTAAAATACATACCATGGCCAAGTGTCAGGTGAGCTACAGGATCACTGGTCCTCTGGGTTTTTTTCTGGAAAGTAAAAAGATAGGCAATAATCAGGAATTAATACAATCAAATCACACATCCCGCTCTCAAAACTGAAAGGGAAAGAAGCACACACAGTTCACGAAAGACACAAATGGGCTTAAACTGGAGCTTCATAAGATTAATATTAAAAATTTGCTTAAAGATTACAGTATATCCATTTGCTTATTACACAGCCCTTGAATTATATTTTGGCTGTGTGAGTAGGGGAGAGTCGGGTAACTTCGGACAGCGGGTAAATTCGGACAGTGACATTTTTCCTATATATGTCAGTTGTCCGGAACTAAATCAAAACATTAACAGACCAAACAGTGAAAATTCTGATGAGACGGCTCATTATGAGCCGTCTCATCTGGATATTCACTGTTTGCAATGGTATGTCCGAATACCTGACTCTCCCCTAGGTTTACTGCAGTAGATTGTATGGTTGTATTGTTGCATGGCTGCTCAAAGCTGGCCAAAGTATTAACTTTATAGATTCCCAAGTAGTCTCCTCCTTACGAAACCTTTTCATGTGACAACATTCATATTTACATGTACATTTATGTGAAATAACCAGCCGAGGCAATCTAGTGAAAAAAAAAAGAAAAAAAAAGACAAACAACATGTTTTTCTTATTGTTCAAAATGCTAGAAATTAGGATCAGTTATTAACTTCACTATATGTGCCCCTTCCCCAATTGCCCTAACCCTCTTCAGAAGCTTTAGACTTGGTAGAGGGGGACATATTTTGCTTGTTTCAGATCTCAATGTTGTCATCAGCAAAATTCTTGTCTTCTCTTTATCTGTGTACATAAATATAGATTCCAAAGAGAATATGATACATTGTTGCAGCAAAACAGGGAAGACTGATCAGACTGCACATGTGTGCAGGCTGATCAGAGTTATCAATGTTTTATAGATGTTAAAGTTATCTTTTCTCAAGCGCTCACCTAATTGTAATAATTGTTTTTTCTCTACAGTTGAACCAGCTGGGACTGTGCATTCAATGGAGCTGGGAGAAACAAGGGAAGAAAGGTAATGTTAGTTAATCCTGAAATAATAATAATAATAATAATAATAATGACTTTATTTAACGAGAAAGCCCAGTTGGACATAGTCCAATCTTCCCTGGGGTCCTCCTTCAAAATATACAATATTTACAATGTGACAAGACAGTATCATACAAAATACATACAAAGCATATCCATATAATATATCAGCTATTTGCCCATTGATGATGAGCTTGGTCCCTGGATATAAGTCCATTGGTACCCATCTTGAGGCAAACACTGAAAACCCTGATGAAATGCTGCATTTGCTGCATCTTGATCTGGGTCTACACTATTTGCTTATGTCCCTTGGGTCTCCAGGCAAAAATGGGCAAATTGCAACAAAGACATTATAAACACAATACTTATCAAGTGAAAGTGCCAAAAAGTAGACAAAAAAAATTTATGTCTGCAAAATTTGAAAATGTATTATCCAAGCTTTATCATATTGATACATGTAGTTCAAAGAGTAAGAGGATGAACATTTTAGATTTAGAAGAGGTGGTTCACTATGAGCCACCTCATTATTTGGATCAACACTGTTTGTGAATTCAGCCTTTTTCATGTTTGGCGATTTAAGGGTGAAAGTTTAAGGTTGTACAGAGCCCTAGATAAGAGGGAGTATTTGGTGATAATTAAGGATAATTTTTGTTATTTCTACATAGAAACATATGTTGTGACCCCTCATCTGAACTGTCTCGAGGAGACAGTTCAGATGAGGGGTCACAACATATGGTTTCAATGAGAAATGAAAAAAATTATCCCTCAATTATCATCAAATACCCCTCTTATCTAGAGCTCTGGTTGTAATTTCTGACCTTCAATTTCTGGCTGGAAAATCTTTTCTGAGCTACATGTCCTGCCTTCTGTCAGAAATGGTTAATTCAGTAATTTAATATCAAAGAGAAAGTCAAAATGTTTTGTTCAGCTTGTCACCGTATTAAAGTAGATTTTTGCAGCTTTGGAATTTGTTGAATTTCATGAGGAGTGGCAGGGGTCTGCTGGTTAACTTGCTAGACTTGCTATCAGGGATTACCAACTCCTGATCTTTTGGAAGATAACAGAAATCCAGGGATCATTTTCAGGCAAGATTGTGAGAGATTTGCTCTTTTTTTTCTCCAAGAAATCTCACTGAAATCTGTTTAGTGAGAGAAAATTCTCATCTGAAATGAAATGCAATGCTATAATGGATAATACCAAAAATCTCACTGAGAATGGAGAATTTCTCATGAAAACTGGCTAATGAGATATTTTCTCTCATAAAATTCTGAGCCAGAATTATCCCTTGAAGTCCCAGTCTCCGGATGACCTTAGTAGGTGTTGCTCAGCTGTTAAACCTGAGATTATTCTCACTCATGAATTTCTGGGATAAATTCTGTTATACTATGGATATTGAAGCATATATGGTCAGCTAACAAGTTTTCATGGTATAAACAGTTGTCATGGTATTGTACATTATACCATATGCACCTCTGTCAGGAGATGTTCTTAGGGTTAACCTTATGAATATTTATACCCTGATAATTCCAACTCCATTTTCCACTGCTAGTTTAGTGCAATTTGATTGGTCAAGAGCGTACAGAAAACGGCATTTATACTTCGATATATCCCCTGAACCAGAAATCGGGAACTACTTGGACTTTGCGGCTGTTTCTAAAATACTCGATATAGCTGACATTCTAAGATAAAAATCACCGAGTTGGAATTATAAGAAATGAATTTTATTTTTTTTGATTTTATGGATCCGGCGAGTCACTCACAAACTTAACATAAAGCCCTTTGGGCTTTATTCAGTTTGTGAGTGATTCGCCGGCGTTTACACATTGATAAAATCCACATAAATAAAATTCATTCCTATAGTATTGGAGACTACTTCACTGGTCATGTGATCATAGGTGAGCCTCAATATTTATGTTTCAAATAAAACTTATATAGGGTGTGTTTGCAATCAAACATTTTCATACAGTGCTCCCGGTAAGAAGGGATAACAGGGATAATTCAAGGATAGTTTCCCATATTTCTCAACGAAAACCTGTGTTATGACCCCTCTACAGAACTATCTCAGTGAGACTCAGTGAGATGGCTCTTATGTGGGTCACAACATAGGTTTTTGCTGAGAAATATATATCCTCAAAATTCCACCTTACCTGGAGCCCTGTGATGGTTTTCTCATGGCACAACTCAGGAATGTGATTTTCTTCCTTTCAGACCGGAGAAGGAGTGTACTGGATATGGACCACTGAATGTGCCACTCACAAGGGTATCTCGGTTCCTACAGAACCTGTCTGGTACCCGGCTTCTTATAGCTGTTATTGTTCTGGTGGGCATAATTAGTCTGGCAGTATTTCTCGGAGTGTTTGCAAACAGTTTTGTGTATGTGGAGTATCATGAGGTAAGGATTTTATACAGAGCTTTTGACAAAATAGGGTTTTCAGGGTAGGTCTGAGATAGTTTTCTTGTTTTTCAATAACCCCCAGTGAGACAGTTTTAATGAGGGGTCACAATATATATATTATGAAAAATAAGGAATATTTTCTTTTACTCATCCTTGTCACCCCATCAAAATGATCTTGTGGAAAGCAAAGATATCTGAAGACATGGACTGTATTGTAGGGAAAATCCATCATGGAGGCCAGATACGGTCTTGATCTGTTCCAGACAAGCATGCACATGACATCGTATGAAGCCTGGTTGGAGCATGCTTATCTTTCACAGACAATATTTGCAAGACATGTATAGTGCATTTGAGACTAGCAAAGGTAGTGCATTTGACACTAGCAAATAATAGTTCATTTGAGACAAAAAAAAGACTCAGATCAGCCTGTGCATTTGCAACTTCTGATCAGAGCCTTTACTGTTCACAAACAACATGTAAGGGCCCAAAAAAGTCTATATGCACAAAATGTAGGGTCTAGTGAGACTATGCAGACTCACTGACTAGTTTTCTTGCCTGCAACTAGCAAAAGCAAGGCTTAAGTGGCGTTGGATGCAGTGATCGGATGGCAATTTTGGCAATTTCGACAATTATTTTAGGTGTCCTTATTCCAAATTCTTGTTTGATTTATATATGCCCATTTTGAAAAAAAACTGACATACTATTTGATGGCACTGTCTGTCCATCTGTCCGACTGTCCGTAAACATGCTTGCGCGCGCCATAACTCAGTAACCGTTTTGGATATCTTCATGAAAGTTTGTAGGAATATGTATTAGGTTCGGGCAATGTGTCCCATACAAGAATGGTTGCTCCCCTTTCCTTTCAAGTTATGCCCTTTGATTAATTTTTCCCTGCAAGTCTTGCGCACACTATAACTAGATAACCATTTGGGATATCTTGATGAAACTTCATAGCAATGTGTATGAAGTCCCAACAATGTGTCGCGTACAACAGTGGTTGCTCTCCCTTACTTCGCTTTAGAGTTACATCCCTTTGATTAGTTTTTTAGGCTTTTTTGTGTATACTTATCTTGTGCATACCATAACTTGGTAACCATTTGGAATATCATGATGAAATTTTAAAGCGATGTGCATGATCACAAGACAATGTGTCGTATATAAGAATGGTTGCTCCCCCTTAATTTTGGAGTGACTTCCCTTTGATTAGTATTTATAGGCTTTTCCCATTCACTCTATAATATTATCTCCTTTACCTTTTGAAATATCATAATGAAACTTTGTAGGAATGTGTATTATGATGGGGCAATCTATCCTGAGCAAGAAACACAACTCCAGCTTACTCACTGAATTATCTGCCATTGCATAAATTTCCTGTTTACTCTGTAACTCCTTAACTGTTTTTAATGTTTTAGCACAACTTAATGGTGATGTGTATATTGGCAAGCGAGTGTGTTAAAACCAAGTATTGTAACTCTAGTATATTTAGTTTATGAATTACCTCCTGTGTTTGACTTTGGCATTACTCAACTTCTGAGCTTCTTCACCTTGAAAGCTGACTTTTGGTATAATAATAGTACTTGTGGTATAATTATAGTACTTGATATGTTAAATATTCAAATAATGTTGCCATCATTAATTATAGAGTGGTTGCCCCTAGCCTGTTTGTTTGCCTGTCTATCCTTTTGTTAACAATCTTGTTCATTCTATAACTCCTTTATGACATTAAAACAGGCGTATTATGCACAACTTGCGAAGCCCTTGTTTTACATTAATGTAAATGTCATTCAATAAGTGTTTCAATTTCAGATTGCATTGAAACAAAGTAAAATGACTGGCAGTATAGACAGAGACACTGTGTATTATGATGGTTGTTATGTTCTTGGACCAGACACCGAGTTTCTGAGGTTCCCAGCTACAGCGCAAGAGATTGATATGACAATATCTGTTTTTACTGTGGACACCATTTCTGTAACCATCGACTTCACGCTACAGTATTTTCTCAGGTATATTTAACCCCTAAAGCCCTAATAGCAGACGAAAAAACAAAAAGAAAGTCTGCAAAGTTTCAAAGAAATTTTGATCTAAGCTGTTTTATATTGAGAATTCAAAAACTAGAGGGCATACAGTGCATATCGAGATGTGGTGGATTTTTCAGCTGGTAAATAAAAAAATACGCAAAGTTACTGGTGGAAAAAGACTTTAACAGCTGTGTTTTGTCTATACATGTACATTGTACAGCAGTAATTATAGCTGGAAATCATTTTGGCATTATGGTTAGTCAGATTACTCAGTTATGATGGTGTCAGTTTGATGGATGACATGAGGGCAACTAGGGGAGACTGGGACAGCGGGTAAATAAGGACAGTGACATTGTATCCTTTATATGTCAGTTGTTTGGAAGTAAAACAAAAATAGCTGGCCAAACAGTGAAAATCCTGATGAGACGGCTCATGATGAGCCATCTCATCTGGATATTCACTTTTTGCAATGGTATATCCAAGTTTACCCCCATGTCTGAAGTCAACCGACTCTCCCCTATCCTTCATCAGCAGCTGAAGATAGTTGCTCCAAAAAGATTCATCTAAGGAAAGTCAGCGGCAAGTGTAAATTATTCAGTTTACTTTCAAAATTATAAGAATTGGGACAGATGAGTGAGCAAACAGGGCAGACCCAGATCAGCACTCTGATTAGGGTCTACACTGTTTGCCATTCCATCTGCAGTTTTGGACACATTACTACATTAAATAGTTACATTATGTTTGGGGGACAAAATACAAAAATTATTGTAGGTATCCTAATTTTAGAATTTTTATAGTAGTTCATAGTACAATATAAGATAGTATAGGATCTGCTGGTAAGGGATGGGTTATATGGAAGCGGGGATGCTGCCGTCAGGAAAAAACATGTAGAAATGATTTTTGTAGGTCAAGAAAAAGTCAGGAAAATTCCTAACGCCAGGAAAAGGAAAGGGCTTGAAAAGTCATAGATTATAACCAAGGCTCAGATCTGTTAAGGGTATAGAAAATTGGAACACATATGGAAAATAGAAAAGGGTACAGTCAAAGAATTCTGAAGCGGAGTATGCAAGACAACCCTGTGAAAGCCATCTATTTTGTACAATTTCAGACCATCAGAAATAGGGCAGCTGCACAAAAAGTATGGAATGAAGTATGAGGATGTGTTCAAACTGCTAGTGGCAAGTTCCATTAGGAATCTTGCAGGAACTAGTCTGTCGGTGGATAACTTCAGGTTTAATAGGACATATGTGGAAGTTCAGATGCATAACATGCTTCGGAAAACACTAGGAGGTACTGTATTAAATACTGAGCAAAAGTGAAAACACTACATTTTAGAGGAAAGTTTGTAACTAGCACAATGATACGTTTTTGCCTGGATAGAAAATTTTAGTCCTGCAAGACATTCAGTAAGAGAATGTATATTAAAGTATGACTCTAATACTCTTCATAATAGAGTTATCTTACCATATTCAATTTAGCATATTTTGTAATACATCAAATATGCGCATGCCCAGATGCATATTTCTTTGCTGATCTGAAGCATTACATTCAGAATGATAGAAAAAAGCAACAAAGGACTTACAGTTGTTATTTAGGCAAACTAGAAAATTGAAGCTTTATTTTAATTATAAATTATCTCCCTTTGCATTAAACTTGTTGCATATTTCAATTTTCGATTGTTCTTTGGTTTATCAGGTTTCTGAGCAACTCTTTTTTTTTTTGTTCTTGTAGTGTACTAAATCATGCACTTTACCTATCGTTAATTTCAAGCAAAATTGTGACAATATGTAAGGAAACTACAAATTAATTTCTATTCGGAATTTCCGTTGTTCATCGTTTCTTATTGTGTTTTCGAAGAAATAGCAATATTGCAACAATTATTTTCAAAGACACGAAAACACATATTGATGTGTACTTTCTCTTGCGATATTTTTGGTACACTGGTTATCTACAAAAGGCAAAATAAGAACAATTAGGTCATATGATTTGTTTTTAAAATCAAGTTTAAAATGGCTGATCAGCAGAAAATCTGGTCCCTGTTCACTTCTAAATGTGTTCATTTTTCCTGAAATGGCTGTTACAGCTATCCTATGGTAGCATGGCCTTTTTGATATTTCTCAGTCCCTGTATGGGTTAGGGCCATGATACTTTGCACACACCTACACATGGACAGAACCAGTTTAACACCATCATCCATGTATGGATTCAGCCTATAATTCTTGCTTCACTGACTTTATGATACGCTTCACTGACTTTGTGATATTTCTCGGTCCCTATATGGGTTAGAGCCATTATGCTTGGCACACTCTTATACATTGACAAGACAATTTCGCCATTGGCATCCACGTATGGATTTGACTTGTATGTTATACTTCACTGACTCAATCATATTTCTCAGTCCCTATATGGATGGCAATCATTATACTTTACATTCACATACATCTGGACAAGAGCCTTTCAATACCAGCAGAGCTTTGAGAATCAAGCTCCTGTAAGGTGCGCCTTTATTTTCTTCTGACAACTCTTGTTCAAATTTTATATGACTAGATAAATCCATCTGGAGGGTCACTGTCTAGCATCATGAGACTTCATAATGCCAGACAGTGATCCTCAAATTGGTTTTTTTGCATCTCACGCTCACACAAGCTTCTTTTATTGACAGGTGGTTGTTGCCCAGAGTGCTGCCCCACACGTTGTCAGAGCAACACAATTTGTAGTGAGTGTGTTACCGACGGAGACTGTGACCTTGGTTACCATATTGATATCCGTTTCTTCAGTCTCAAACAAGTGGCAATCCCCGAAGAGGTCTTTGAAAAGTATCTGAAACAGACAATATTGCTGGTGTGTATTTGAGCCACCAACAATGTGGTTGTGCGCCCAGCGCAGACTCAGCTCAGTCTGGGCATCCGCCTAGTCTGATCAGACTCTTCGCTAAGGGCTTAAAGGGTAGCTGAGGGTCTAAGCTACCCCCATGCGGACAGCGAAGACTCTGATCAGACTGGGCGGATGCCCAGGCTGATCTGAGTCTGCGCTGGGCGTGCGACCACATTGTTGGTTTCTCGTGTTGCGGCTCATTTATGTACTGAAACACAGTTCATGTGAGCAGTGACACAACAAAACCAACAAAGTGGCATGTGTTCTCAGGGAAGACTCAGATCAGCCTGGGCATCTGATCAGAGTGTTTGCTATAGGCATGAATATAGCTTAGATCCTTTAGCTACCCTTTAAGCACACAACAAAGTCTCTGATTGGTCAGACTGGGTGGATGCCCAGGCTGGCCTTAGTCTTCACGTGGCATGCATGCCACTTTGTTGGTTTCGTTTCTTCAAGGTTCATATAATAATGTGACATCAAAAATATGGTTGTTTTATGACATGCTATATGTCCAAAAAAATGGTTTTTGTCCTTAAGTTATTAAGTGTTTAAAGTATTTTTTCAAAACTTCACAGAAATGATTGAAGTTTGGAAGGCTTAGTGTTTCCATCAGAATTTTGTGTAACAGGGTAACCTGCCTCTGTCTGGGAGGCTGTTCACTTGTCCAAAAAGTGTTTTAGGTCCATGGTTCTTTTACAGTAGGATTATGTGGATGAAACCTCACTGAAATTATCAAAGTAAGGTAAACTTTCTGTTTAATCCGAATTTTGTTTGACAGTGTCATCTATATTGCCCTGGGGCTAGTGAAAGAAGTACTGTAAAACGCTTAATATTTGCGGTATCAAAATTTCGCGGTTCAATGAAACTGACATATTGGCGCATATTAATTTTGGCGGTCAAGATATATCATGGCTCAACACAATAATTTAATATAATGAAGAAAATTTTATGTGAATTTTTGACAGTGTTTCTCACTTTTCATTAACTATACTTTGTAGCATCTATTAGAATCGCCTCATCGAGGCGATTCTAATGGGCTGCCACAATGTGTAGTTAAATGGAATGGTATAAAAATGTCAAATAATCATCAGGTACTCCTTTATATCTAAACCTTCGTATGCTGTTCTAAAATCAAATATTAGCGGATTTATATTTTAGCGCTATTTGCGTTTGCCGCCAATATCGCCAAAATTCAGTAACCGCCAAATATAAGTGTTTTACAGTAGATGAAAAAATGAACAAAAAGAAAATAAAAACTTGAAGTTGTTTTGCAGTGGCTGGTATTTTGTTTATACTGCTTTGAATTTTGTCTGACTTGGGTATTTTCTTGCTCTGTGGCTATAAAAAGATGTTAAAATAGAAAAAGAAAGCAAAATGCATTTCGAGGGCTCAGTGCAAGACTGGTCTAACTCACTATTTTTCACAAATTCACTTTTTTGCAGTTTTGAAAACTTAATGGTCAAATACACATTCTTTGAAAATATTAAGATTCAAGTTTTTGCAAAAAATGCTTTTATTCCTAATTTAGAAATAGTCTAGGAGCCAAATGAGCCAAATCTTTAGCGCAAGACTAGTCTAACTACAATGAGAAGAACTTGATTTTGAAGAGCATACTATGGATAAATGGCTAAGTTTTCAGTTTTATAAATATAGATACAAGTTCTTATAGTCTTTAACTGTTTATAGGTCTAGGTACAGTGTTTTCTTAACACTTTAGTAAACAGTTTTTCGGTAGTAAAACATGGAATCTTTTCATTTCAAAATATTTTCCTCATTTTTCTTAGTGCAAGACTAGTCTATTTTGAGATAGACTAGTATTGCACTAAGAAAAAGTGGATTTGAAGTTAGCCTAGTTTTGCACTAACAAAAAAAAAGTTATATAAATTGTCCTTTTTAAATGTTTAAAGTTGTTAAATACCTATTTCACAGCTCATACTTATTGAGTTTTTGCCTTCAAACTGTAAAAATTGTTAAAATTTGTTTTATAATGCACTTATATTTTGCATTTGAAAAAAAAGTCTATCTCAAGTTAGACTAGTCTTGCACTAAACTTTTCAGCGCAAAAGTAGTCTAAGTCTCAAAAACCTAATTTAACTAAAGTAAATTAATAAAATTGAATAACGTAACGATTTCTTCCCATATTTTATGTAAATGTGTCAAATTTCATATTAATATTTTGTTTATGTACTGTAATAATCAGTTTTTTGCTTCTCCTGAAAAGTTTCAAAATATGGAGTTAGACTAGTCCTGCACTAAACCCTCGATTTGCAGTAGCTGGAATTCAGCATTGCTGCTGCCTGCAGGTAGCATAGGATTTGCATTGCTAGTGATTCACTTAAATTTCTTGGAAACTTCTTTTCTTGCAGATTCAGGAAGAGAGAGAGTTTTTCCTGCAGGATAGAACTGTATTCAAGAAAGAAACAGAGAGAATAACTCAGGGAATTAAAAATGAAGGTTTGAGATGCTTTTATTTCTTACCGTAAATATTAAAAAAATTGGGACATCTGAAGTGATTACATTAGTTGTCCTGAAAATGGAACAAATTCATTGAATTCGGATCTACAATGCAAGATGTAGATTGAATGACAAACATTATAGACCCTGATTAGATTGCTCCCCCCCCCCCCCCCCCCCCCCCCCCCCCCAGGATCCCACCACTCCAGTTGAGGGAAAACACTGTTTTATAAGAGAAAATGCAATAATTTTAGATTTCATGGAAGTTGTTGAAAACTTTGGCTGTAAAGCTAAATGAGAACCTGAAGGTTTTTTAGCACTAGAGGTCAGCAGCATTCTTTAACCTTTGACCATATTCCCTCTTATTTCAGCAATCTCATACATCTCCAAAGCAACTATGTTGATTGAAGCAATGTGGAGCCTTTTTATGAGCTGGGAAACTGAAAGTATGGTCATAGACCAAGAAGGCTATTGTGCCTGTATATGATAAAACCTTTAATCATCTTCTTAGTCTACCAAACAAAATAGCCCATGACATAGAAACTTGGTCTACAGCATTTGGGATTTGTATACTCTCAGATTTTCTCAATGATGACTGTATTTTTTACTCTGCTGAGTGATCCAGGGCCGAATGGCTCAATTTTAGCATGCCTTTGCAAAGCTGAGGAGGGCTTATGCGATACCCCCGGCGTCGTAGTCCGAGTATCCGTTAGCGTTGGCTTTAGCATCCTCGTTCGCGTCAGCGTCCTCATCCGTGATCAGGTTAACCAATGTTAACTTTTGCGTTTAACTTGATGTTTAACTCTGTATCTTACAAACGACCGTAGCTACAGTCATCATACTTGGTACATATATTCATCCATATGATGGCAGCAGCAGCATCACACAATTGTGTGTCCTTGACCTATATGTTACGGTTGATTGACTCCACTGTTTAGCACTGTTTTGAAGGCAATATTTTCAATTTTCAGAAAAGAGAAAAGAGAGTCGATACTTGGACAAAAAACATATCCCTACAATTACAGCTGCATCTATGCTAATGCCTGTGACCTTGACCTTTATTCACGGTCTACCATGGTCTCTTGTGGTAGAGTTTTCCTGGGTGGGGCCAGGGGTCAGAATATATAACAGGTCATATTAAACACTTGCAAAATGGGAATAAAATCATAAGTCTGGTACCATTAATTGCCCAGGAGAGTTAGAAACTGGACATAATGATCACAGATGAAATAGTTTACATGGAGAACAGGCTTTGACAACTGGTTCAGGCTAGGGGTGAGGTTATGGGGTGGGGCCAAAAGAAACATGAGAAGTCTGCAAAGGGTAAGGAGGTGTCATCAGGCCGACTTAATACTGGGTAAAGGTGGTGTGAAAACCCTTACTAGGAACCACCCTTTGTCACCACGGGGCATTATAAGTTAGACTGAGTTGGTATCTCTCCATCTGGTACCAGAGGACCCGATCCTCAATGTCCACAAAGTGTCCAGATAGTGGCATACAAGTCGGCCCTGTATGCCAAAGGGATCAACTTACTTAGTCTAGCTTCTGATGCAAACTTCATTTGTGCACTAGCTACCACATTCACCCGTGGTTAACTATGTTAAGAATGTTTAGAGTCAGGATACTTTGTAACCTTGAGAGTCAGGCACCGATTAGGCGCGCTTTGTTGTCTTCTGACAACTCTTGTTTACTGAATAGAGTGCCAAGGATATTCATATTGTTCATATAAAAGTGGAGGGCTAATCTCAATGTGCAGGCTGATCTGAAGCTTCCCATTTTGCACATGCTATTTGGTACCATTGCACTTGATGCCAAGTAAATGAGCCACAACATGACAAAAGCCACAGAGTGGCATGTGTGCCCAGTGAAGACTCAGATCCACCTGGGCATCCACCCAGTCTGATCAGAATCTTCACTTTCAGCATGGAGCTAGCTTAGTCCCGTAGCTAACCTTTAAGCACAAGGGAAAATTCATATCGGACTGTGTGGATGCCCAGGCCAATCTGAGTCTTCGCTGGGTGCACATGCCTCTTTGTTGGTTTTGTCATGTTACATCTCAATTGTAAATATTGCTTTTTATCATATGACGTTGCTGTTATTCAGTGGATAACGTAGTGTAATAAAAATGGTATGACCACACGTGTAATAACACTTTGGCACATACACATAACATCATTGACAACATCCGTGTCAACAGTGTGTTTTCTTATTGAAATACTGTTCCTTTTTGAGTGCGATACTATCCCATTTTAAAGGGACATGTGATAAACAGGATGGTACACTTGTGGTCATTTCATATGAAAATTATGAAACTCCTCCCGCCATTCCTGTTAAAGGGAACACTGCTTTTATAAGAGAAAACGCAATAATTTCAAATTCTGTGGAGGTTGTTGAAGGCTCTTTCCATAAATTTCATATGAAATGACCACTCAAATAAGATCATCTATATTTTCATTACCAGCTGAAGAAATCATACAAAAGGGCAGAGCCAATGGTTACAAGACAAGGATGGTGTCAGAAGCTGACTACGAAAAAACTTTACAGTATTCCTACGCAGTAGCCTTAAAGGGACTATTTTCTAACCTCAGTGTCACTCAGGAGGATCACAAGCTCTCACTGATGATGATCAGAGCTTTTGAGGATGCAAGAGATAATATTTACTATGGTTATGCATATGAACAAAATATTTTGTATGGGGGTACACCTAGTAATTGATAGAAAGACAATGTATTTATTCCGTTATAAGATGGGACTTTATCCTCCCAAAATTACTGCAGATATGTAAATCAGTCTTGTGTAATTCAGCTATTAGACGGTTTTTTCTCATTTGAAACGATCCCAAAGATCTAGATCCAAACAATCCCTAAGATCCAGATCCATCTTATCTAGATCCAAACAATCCCAATGATCTAGATCCAAACAATCCCAAAGATCTAGATCATCTTAAGATCCATCTAGATCCAAACAATCCCAAAGATCTAGATCCATCTTAAGAGATGGATCTAGATCTTTGGGATTGTTTTGGAAGAGAAAAACACCATCTTATAGCTGAATAACCATCTTATAACTGAATAAATTTCGTACATTAAGAGAAAAGTACTATGCAGAGTATCAGCTGATGATAATTCTCAGATGTTAATTTCTTCCAATTTTCTATAAAATTGTATTATATGGCCTTCACATTGGAACCCTTGGATTCTGAAAATGGGAGTCCTGGAGACAGTGTTTGGAAAATATGTCATTTGTTAAGATTGCATGAAAAGTAGGAGTCACAGCCCAAAAATAAGTCGTGGACTGCAGATATGGAGTCAAAAGCGAACAAAGGAATGAGAAGCCTGGAACGATCTCACTTCTCCGTTATAGCATGAATATTGGTTACATTGTCTGAATGTACTAGGAGATAATCCATGAGCCATTGCTAGTGGATTATTTCCAATACAGGTGAACAAACCATAGTATTAGTATAACCATGGAATAACCTCCTGCATCAGGGAGGGCCTTGCTCATTTCAAAGTACATTTTGTGCAGCTGAAGAAATATGGTACATGCATGTAGAATTGAGCTATCTGCTACCTGCAGCAGGAGGTATTACAATAGTGCTGTATGATTAAAAATATTTGCACTGACACTTTTGTACAAGTGGGATCAAGCAGCGTACAAGCAGACTTATAATTGACGCCGTTTGCATATTCAAACCGAGCATGGCAGGAATGACAAACAATGCAGTCAAATAGCTTCATATCCCATGCGGTCATGATCTATATTCTTGAGTAAATTGGAGTTTGCAGCCACAATTTCTTACGTTTGACATTTTTGTACAGTTCATGTCACTTGAGATTACTGCATCTTATGATACCATAAAACATTGTTTAAAGATACAATAGTTTTCTGTATGTTTTTAGAATGTGCATAATGGAATTATTTTGTGATAATTGTATATTTTGCCTCTTTATAACACAGTGGGTGGGGTCCAGTCTAATTAAAAATCCATGTTTATCCTATTTAAATGAATATATTTGTGTTTGTAGCTGAATGACAATATGATAGTGCATGAAACACTCATGCTACAGCCACTGAAAGTTATGCTGTAAAGGTAGTGTTATCATATATAATTGCTTGCAAGATGGGTTTTTATCCTGTCCAGAATTATCCCATTATTTAAACCATTTATGTATGATTCTGCAATAAGATAATAACAACCCATCATGAATGTCCATGTAGGGTAGGGAAATCTCACCCGAGGGGTCTAAATTTCAACCAGGAACTCGACAAGCCTCGTCCCTGCTTGAAATTCAGACCCCGAGGGTGAGATTTACCTATCTTGCATGGACTGGCTCATGATGGATTATTTTTCTCCCACTGTTAGTGGATTTTAAACTTCAAGTCGGATTAGGCTTCAGAACAGGAAAATTTTAACCTTTTAACCAGTGATCTGAAGTAAATTTTGAGCAGCCCAGTGTGTTTATGGGGTCCAAAAATGGGTGCAAACACAATTTGCACCTTAAAAATAGACAGAAAACAGGATATGAGGACTATTTTATCTTCCAGAGGGCAAAAGCAAAATGCAACTTAGCCTGTCATGTCACGTGCGTCAAGTTTGCTAGCAACGTTTTATAATGGGTTAAGTGAGGTCATTGAAATTGAGTGACGTCACAAACCTATGATCTGCTATCAAACATCATCCGACACTCTTGAGTGTCAATTTTGTTCATTTAAATTTAAAATATTAGTCAAAAATTGAAAAAGTCTGGTTGCTAATATAAGAAAGATGTCCCTAGGTGTAAGATAGAAGTTTCTTATATGAGCTTAGGGCCTGTCTTACATATGCAAAGGTGGGAGAAAAGTTTTCCTTTCAAAATAATCACAAAAATCTCATTTCTTTTCATTTTTAGCTCGCCTGAACGAAAGTTCAGGAAGAGCTATTGTTGTCACCTTGGCGTCGGAGTCCGCGTCCGCGTCAGCGTCAGCGTCCGCGTCCGCGTCCGGATTGGATGTTTTGGTTAAAGTTTTTTAAAGACCTGTATCTCCTTAACCCATGGATGGATTCTTGCGATACTTACTCTGTAGTTAGATATTGGTCCAAAGTTTAACAGGGTACCACCCCCACCCCACTCCGTGACCTTGATGTCAAGGTCATGGACTTAGAAAATTGGGAGTTTTTTTGGACTGGATGTTTTGGTTAAAGTTTTATAAAGCCCAATATCTCCCTAACCCATGGATGGATTTCTTTGATACTTGCACTGTAGTTAGATATTGGTCCAAAGTTTTCCAAGGTACTACCCCTACCCCCCTCAGTGACCTTGATTTCAAGGTCATGAACTTAGAAAATTGTGTTTTTATTGATTGGATGTTTTGGTTAAAGTTTTTTAAAGAAACATATCTCCTGAATTCACAGATGAATTCTTTTTATATTTGCACAGTAGTTAGATATTAGTCAAAAGTTTTACATAGTACTTCGCCGACCCCTGCTCAACGACCTTGATGTCAAGGTCAGGGACTTAGGAAATTTTGTCTTTATTAAAGCTTTCTTTAATATTGCATACTGATTCATAATGCTTGGCAGAGATTTAATTTACACTTGAACTGATGTTAGACACTGTTTGGAGTTTTTACAAAACACCATATACTTACCCCACTGGATGACCTTGAAGTCAAGGTCATCAACTTTGAATTTTGTCTTAAAGATTTGGTAAAGTTTTATATTTATGATGACATAATTTCACAGTGCCACTCAGTTGATACTATTACTTCGACTGATATTAGATAATGGTTCAAGATTTTCATACATCCTAGCCCCTGCAGCCCCCACCCCCACCCCTTAGTTCTTTTACCTTAAGTTCATGGACTTTGACATTTCATGTGGATTTTTTTTTTATTTTAATTTTATTTTAAGACTTATTTCTGAGATAGCTTTTGTTTATAAACGTGTTGTCATGGACATGCTTGTCTGAAGTTTTATGCTTAGTAGTCCACACCACCATAGCAACTGTGTGATGGGCAAGCACCTATTCAGGCGAGCTATGCTGTCAGGCGACAGCTCTTGTTATTTTTATGATTGTTTTGGAAGGCTGAAATACCATAAAACAGTCCTGAAAATCTTGATCTGTCTTATAAGATGCATACAGCTGTCTTATAAGATGGATACAGCTTGTCTTATAAGATGGATACAGCTGTCTTATAAGATGGATACAGCTGTCTTATAAGATGGACACTGTTGTCTTATAAGATGGAAACAGCCATCTTATAAGATGGATACAGCTTGTCTTATAAGATGGACACAGCTGTCTTATAAGATGGATTCAGCTGTCTTATAAGATGGATACAGCTTGTCTTATAAGATGGACACAGTTGCCTTATAAGATGGATACAGCTGTCTCATAAGATGGATACAGCTGTCTAATAAGATGGATACAGCTGTCCTATAAGATGGATTCAGCTGTCTTATAAGATGGATGCAGCTGTCTAATAAGATGGATACAGCTGTCCTATAAGATGGATTCAAATTTTTGGGTTGTTTTGGAAGGGAAAACTCCCCATCTACTGGCCAGATAAATAGGATATGTTACAGAGCTCTAAATAAGATCATGGAGTATATGATGAAAATTGAGGGATAATTTTTCTTACATCTCTTGGAAACCATATGTTGTGACCCCTCATCTGAACCATCTCAGCGAGACGGTAAAGATGAGGGGTCACAACCTATGTTTTTAGAATGCAGAATTAACAAAAATTATCCCTAATTATCATCAAAAACTCTCTCTTATTTAGAGCTCTGTATGTTACAAATACCTGCAATATGACTCATATTCATTTTCATGACTGTTCTTTGTGGAAGCACAAATACATGTGTGCCCATGTGCTTTATATTTACCAACCACATTAAGTATATATAAAATAATTTTTTTAACCTTTCAATAATAGGCGTAATCATGATAGTTTTATATCCTGTTTTGTAGTTTTGTATTGTTATTATCCGATATGTTAAGTTATAGCATTGTAATTTTTCTTTACTCATAGATTTTTAGCTCACCTGAGCACGAATATTTGTCCGTCGTCCGTCCGTTGTCAACAATTTCTTCAAACGACATCTCCTCCTAAAGCAGTAAGCCAATTGCAAAATAATTTCACACAAATGTTTCTGTTATAGCCCTGAACCAAAATTGTTAAAATGGTTTTGCTCCGCTGAACAAAATGGCAGCCAGAGCTAAAAATAGAAAAACCTTTAAACGACATCAGATTCTCTGCAGCCAATGGCTTGATTTCAAAACAATTTCATAGAAAGTTTTTCATGGCCATGAACCAAACTTGCTAAAACAGTTCCTCTAGGAGCAAATTCTTTCCTTTAAGAGTTGACCCTCTAGGAGCAAATTCTTTCTTTAAGAGTTGACCCTCTAGGAGCAGATTCTTTCCTTTAAGAGTTGACTCTCAAGGGGTCAGCTCTTAAAGGAAAGAATTTGCTCCTCTAGGAGCAAATTCTTTCCGTTAAGAGTTGACTCCTTTCGTGGAAATATTTCATTGCCTAAGAAGCATACCTGAATTCCCCAGTTATCTCCTCTTGAAGAAAATAATAACAAAATAATATGAAGATATATCCAGTCATCTCCAATAGTATGGATAGATCCCAAAGGGAGATGGATATTTGCAGTCCTACTCACTCTCATGGGAGGGGGGGGGGCATGGCTGTTGTTAAAGTGGAAGAATTTGCTCTCAGTAGAAAGATTTTGCTCGACGTTGCTCTCAATAGCTAGAAAGACATTGCTCTCAATAGAAAGACGTTGCTCAATGTTGCTCTCAATAGAGAGAAAGACAATGCTCTCAATAGAAAGACGTTGCTCGAGGTTGCTCTCAATAGAGAGAAAGATGTTGCTCTCAATAGAGAGTAAATTCTTTCATCGAATAATAAGTATCATGCAAAAAGGGACTCACTCAGCTGGAAGTTGATGCAAAAATGGCAGCCAAATAATGTGTTTATATCCATCAATATTTATGTAAAACCTGTATGTCAAAAAATTTTATTAGTGTTAGTGTGAAATCCATTTCTTTTTAGTATCCTTTTCCTAATTTTAGTCATATTCATTTTCGTAGATGATTTATATGGTTCAGCCCACCTGCAGTGAGCTAGCTGTTGTTGCTTGCTTGGAGTTAATGCATCCTACCATTTGATCACTCTTTTGTTAGTCCAGTCACACTTGACACTTTGGGAAGAAGTTGACATGGCTTGGTTTTCATAGGTCTGAGGCATGTCAAACCTCATGAGTTTCTCGCCACTCCAAAATCCAGGAAAATAGGTCACTGTAGCCGGTGTTTAGGAAGATTATACCATGAAAAATCTAAGTTGGAAAAGATTGATCTGAGCAAGCAGTGTAGACCCAGATCAGACTGCTCCTAAAGGAGCAGTCTGATCTGGGTCTTACACTGTTTGCCATTCTGTTTGATTCTTTTAGACACATAACTACTTTGTAAAACTAAACTGATCCATTTTAGGAAAATTACAGTAATTATTTTAGATGCCTCAGTACTTAGAATTTCAACAGTATAAGGAAAGCTGCATGCACTGATAGGCTCATCAGGGTGGCTTACACCATCAAGTTCCTATTTCTATTTATATGTACACATATATTTATTAAATATATAGCTTTTACCTCTTTCATACAAAAGTTTTGTAATAAAGCCTACAGATTCTATCAAATGTTTATTATTGTTTGAGCCAAAATACCCCGAAAAGAGAGGTGCAGTAGTTGAGTACTTAGAGCATTTTAGCTATGGTGCAGAGGGCAGAAGATGGCCGGAAGGTCCTTGGTTCAAACCCAGGGAAGACCATCCAGTGACTTGAAAACTCTGTCATCCCAGCAGTAAATGGGTACCTGTTTTTAATCAGGGAAAGATAAGGCAGCGAAAGGAGAGGAATGAACTCAACCTTTTATATCTTGAGCCCAGGAAACAATGGGCCTCTAACCCTACTGCCCATAAAGCCACTAGGCTATGGGAAACCTTTATTGTTTTACCCAGAAAAGATTCCTAGTGCATATCAAAAGAGCAACGAGTCTGTGTAGTCTGCTCAGTGTGTGAATGAACTTGGGCATAATGTTGCACCAACACGTAGGTCATATAGACATAAAACCTGGTTTGAATTCATCGAAAGACCAAAGGAGTAAGTAGTTCAATCTGCAACCATTGGATTGGTAGTCTAGTGTAGATATTATCAAAACATGAAGTATGGACCTTTTAGGAATCGCCAGGTGCTAAACAAACTCGCAGGTGCTTAACAAACTCTCAAGCTAGATTGATGGACAGATGACTTGCCATTCTGATGTACTTTTCAACAGTATTTCAGCCACATCAGGATGATGGGAGAATGATTATGAAAGGCTTTGTGCAGTTGAGACCTGTTTACAGTGGAAAAGGTATCTGCCTGCAGCAGAAATCGAACAAAGGATCGCTCTAGATAAGCAGGCCAGGGCTTAACTCATTGGGCTACTGGCGCTTTTCACTCAAGCTATGCATAGATGAGGGCTCCAGGTAAAGGTAGATAATCAAAAGATGATTTCTCATATCACAATTCATTTCTTTCCTTCCGAAACAGTGTCAAAACATCTTGTGATAGGCGGCTTGCATTAAGAATAGTCATCTAGTGGATTACTCACTAGGTTACAGTGTGTAACACTATAATCATTATATTCATTTTCCAAAGGGGCAACTTATATCTTTGAATTTTGTTTGCTTCCTAAGACGAAAAAAAATCGCTTCCGAAATGGGGGTAAACTTTTAAGGGAAAGAATATGCGCCTACATTGAGCAAATCCTTAGATTCAAACATAAAAAAAGTGAAAACGACCGAGTGGCTTCTATTGGAAGTGTTCCCATTCCCCTTGAATAATATCAAAATCTTAAAATTTTTAATAGAAAATTGGGAATTTAATGCGAGTTTGTGTGAAACGATAAACTGCATTTAAGCTCATCGGTTGGTTGGTTGGTTGATTTGATGCTTAACGTCCACGGTAAACAACTAAGGTCATGTCGGGACGGTCAGTTAACCTAACCACACTATTCCTGGGCAGGCTTAGACCTCCTAAGCGGTTAACCAGTACTAAGTGCACATACTTTCGCCAGTAACTGACAACTGCCCTTCTTGGATCAGCGAAAGGAGAAACGAAAGTATGTGGCCAGACCGGGATTCGAACAAGCTCATCGGTAATTCGTTGGGGACAAGGCATCCGACAAAGCCTTGCATCCTATCTTTTTTTCCCTAACTTGTTCAATAAATGAGCCGTGACACGAGAAAACAAACAAAGTGGTTGTGCGCCCAAAGTAGACTCAAATCAGCCTTGGCATCCGTTCACTCCGATCAGACTCTCCGCTTCGCGCTTAAATAGTTGCTAAGGGTCTAAGCTACCCCCATGCGGACAGGGAAGACTCTGGTCAGACTGGGCGGATGCCCAGGCTGATCTGAGTCTGCGCTGGACGCACAACCACATTGTTGGTTTTGTCGTGTCGCGACTCAAATTTAATACATAATATAAGCACTCATGACAGGTTCTCTATAGCTCAACAAATTACACGCAAATTAAAATATTATATAATTCAGGGATACATCCCGATCTTTTGCCATTTTTACGAAGCGGAACAACTTTTGTGACTTTCTGTTTGCTTTCCCTGACATCAGAGGCCTTCACAATGGGTCTGCATTTAAAGGAAAGAATTTAAACTCCAAAGAGCAAATTTTTTCATTTAAGAATTCACCCCAATTGCAATGAGCGGCAGGAATGTAAATGACAGAGTTGTTTCGCCGTAAAGTGTGTCAGTTCACTTCAAGCTTTATCGATTCAGTGTCCAATAACTGGATGGTGCTTGTGCAGCGTTTTTAACCCATTAATGCAATGAAGAGCATTCCATAAAAAGTATCTTTGCAAACAACAGAAAGCCAGATCAGACGGCGTTGTCCGTTTGCATTAAATACAAATGTACATGAATTCCATTCCTAAAATTGAATATTTTATATTCAAATCAGCCACTCCGGACTACCGATCCAGGGGTCGATCCCCCATCAACCTCCCACCCACTCCCGCTTCTCCGGTCTTTCGAATGCGACTTTAAACCGAGGTCCCGTCTCCATACTTCGTTGTTGGTGGGACGTTAAACCCGCGTTCACTCACTCGCCCAAATCAGCTGCACTTGTATGGTAAAGGAGCTCTTTAGGCATCAGCCGATAAAGTACAAAAAAACAGAATTTGCAAAATTAATGTCTGCAAAACTAAAAAAAAAAATATTTCGTCCAAGCTATATCATATTGAGAATTCAAGGACTGGAGGATAAACAATGTAAATCCTGATCAGGCGGCTTATCCGCCTCAACAGGCTTTGTGTAGTTGGAAAATTCAACATTTTTTTATTTTTTTTATCATTATTATTATTTTACTTTATTCTTGGCGCTTTAAGGGGTTAATGGGTAAATCCTGCTCTGCGGAGTTCTAGTAACAGAAATCGTATAGGGGAGAGTCGGGTAACTTCGGACAGCGGGTAAATTCGGACACTGACATTGTTTCCTTTATACGTCAGTTGTTTGGAATTAAAACAAAAATTAAGTGGCCAAACAGAGAAAATCCTGATGAGACGGCTCATTATGAGCCGTCTCATCTGGATTTTCACTGTTTGCAATTGTATGTCCGAATTTACCCGCCTGTCCGAAGTTACCCGACTCTCCCCTAGGCAAACGTGCATCTCACCACAAATAGTTATACCCCGGATACACAAGATTGTCGGAGGATTCGCCTGTCCGTCCGTTCTTTCGTTCATTATTTTGTCTGTTTGCTGGTCCGTCATATTTACGTAAAAGTTTTGCCTACATGTTAAGTTTGCTTTCATAAGTAGGATGGCACTAGTCGGGGATAAACGTGAGCCCTTGTTTCAGTATGTTTAAGTGTAGCATGCGGGACTGTTACGTAAGTCAATATCACATTAAATTGAACTCGATTTATTCCATTATGTTTATTGAATAAACTAAGGCAGCATGCATACGACCATTGCGTCATGAAATATGATTCCAAAGCAGCAGCAGGTTCAACGTGTTTTATCCTGTAAACTGATGATTGTTTCTACAAAGATGTTTTTTTTATGATCAGTGCAGTAAAATCAAAATCTTAAAGAGTTCCTTAAAGAGCAGAGAACACATTCAGAAGAAGGAACATGGGCCAGATTACGTAGTTTCGGCTAATAAAGCCTCCCCAGTGACCCTGGCAATATCTGGTGACGAAACCAGAGAAAAGCATACTGTAATTTCTTAATTTTAATTGGGCAGTCAATTCAAGGACTGCGGATTAGTATCAAAAAGGGTCCAAATGATACATGTATAAAAGACGATGATTTAGAATAAGAGCCTAAACCAGTCTAAAATTTCAGATTCTTCAGAACATATCCTCTGATCTCATGGGACGAAAATAAAAAATATAATCTGCACTATGGATGATGTAAGGAGAGACGTTTTACGGCCGCCACACGGCACAATACCAGCTGAAGTAAAGTAAAATTTAAAACTTAAAGAGTTCCTAAAAGAGCAGAGAACACATTCAGAAGAAGGAACATGGGCCAGACTACGTAGTTTCGGCCTCCTCAGTGCCCCGACAATATCTGGTGACAAACCAGAGAGAAGCGTACCGTAATTTATTGATTTTAATTGGGCAGTCAATTCAAAGACTGATTAGTATCAAAAGGGTCCATATATACTCGAAAAAAATATTAAAGGGTCAAACTTTTACGCCGCGATTTCTGGAAAATTTCAAACATTTTGTAGAATAAATCATTTCCACCTTCCATTTCATTCATTTTACAAGTTTTGTACACATGAAGTTTGAAAATATAGCCTATATCTTGACCAAGTCCAGACTTCAATTCACACTACCCTCAAAATCAGAGTTGTTTGAAGTCCATAGGGAACAAATTCACCAAAATTTTCGATTTCGCAGATTCATGAATTTTTTGAAAACTTGCTCGATAGTCATCAAGTTTAATCATTTTTAAGGTCAGCAAACTATAAAGACTTTTAAACCCATAGCAATTTTAAAAGTTATTCCCGACCAAACTGACACACTATCAATTCTCTATGGGAATTCAAACAACTTTCATTTTAGGGGTACTTTGACTAAAAGCTTGACCTTGGTCAAGACAAGGGTTATAGGTTCAAGCTTCATGTGTATAAAACTTGTAAAATGAATAAAATGGAAGGTAGGAATGATTTATTTTACGAAATGTTTGAAATGTTCCAGAAATCGCAGGGTAAAAGTTTGACCCTTTAATATTTTTTTTGAGTATAGATAGCAATAATCTCTTATCAGCCAATAACTGGCCGAAATCGATTAAAGAAACTTTAAATTATCCATGACACGACAAAACCAACAATGTGATTGTGTACCCAGCACAGACTCAGATCATGCTGAGTCTGCTATTTTCGTTTTATTTCATGTTCATTTGAGCAGCGACACGAGAAAACCAACAAAGTGGCAGTACACCCAGCGCAGACTGAGATCAGCCTGGGCATCCGCCTGGTCTGCTTCGACTCTTCGCTAAGCACTTAAAGAGTAGCTACATCTAGGGGTGTAAGCTACCTCCATGCGGACAGCAAATACTCTGATCAGACTTGGCGGATGCCGAGTATGATCTGCGTCTGCGCTGGGAAAACAACCACTTCGTTGGTTTTGTCGTGTCGCAATTCAATTTTGTTTTATTTCATGGGCTAGATTTGCTGCAGTAAAACAGAATGCTACAGACTCAACATTTCAAACACCCGAGCCTAATATTCTTTGCTGGCGGGGATTGAAAATGCAGCCACGGGATGCGCCACTAACATTGAATGTATACATTAGGTAAGTTTGTATATTGTGTTATGTTATATAGAATATATCCTTTGTTCGGGTGTATGTTTATGGCCCACAGCATAATTCATGTTGAGGGAAACGGGCGTGTGAAACCGAATAAAGCCCCGCCTCTCTTAGCCACACCTCTTCTAGTATATTCATAAGGCGGTGCTTGAGGGTTACGCACATATGAAACCGAATACATGTATAGCCCCGCCCTTCTCAGGCCCGCCTCTTCCAGTATGTTTATAAATAAGGCGGTGCTTGCGTTGTGGTTTATTGATACATGCATTACCATTTGTTGTGTCCGCTTATCTTTAACGAATGTCGATCAAGAAATATTGTTAACTGTATCGCTGCCCATAAATTCCTTTCTGTTTGGTTTCGTGGTTTAAAACAGAAAACAGGTTAAAGATGTTAAATGCGTTCGATGATTTCTGTGATTATGAACCACAACAAACCTACGACGAGGGTTACGCGCGTGTAAAACCCGTTAAAGCTTCTTTCCATTGACGTCCAGTAACGTGTTGCTGGCCTTTCCGAGGCAATGCTTCTGTTGTGGTTTATTATTGTCATTGTTTGTCGGCTGACTGTTTATTCATAATTTAGGATGGCCTTGCAGCCACTTGCTGAGAAAGAGCTGGCCCCGAGGTTATATTTTTTTCGTGCTCAACTCACCTGAGCATGAAATTTTATCTGCTGATAAATATGAAAATGCCAACTTGCCAAATGTTGGCATTTTCATATTCATAAACAGAAAAACAATCATACTCAGCTAAACTGAGCAAGAAAACCACTGAACTTATCAGTAATTTGCTATTCTATTAGCAGATACAATTTCATGCTCAGCTGAGTTGAGCATGAAGAAAACGTTTTATAACATCGGGGCCTGATTTCTTGGATTTTTGCCTTACCGTCTTTATGGTATTTGCTTTCCTATTTTAAGTTTGGGGCAGGATGTGAAAATCGATTGTGTCGGTTCCTGATCAGTGCCTTCTTATTAGGGGATAACTGTACCCAAAATTGTCATTTGGGGAGATAAATCGTCGGATTAGGAGGGGATACCTATAAGTTCTTGGAACTTGTTTTCCGATCCTAACATTATAATTTTGTATGTGTGAATATATTTTGTACGAAACAAAAACAAAATATTATTTAAACCGATCGTCGGTTTTATGGTCGGAAATTTTGTTTTACGGCGACGCGCAAGAGGAACCGTAAAACGAAATGTGCGATCATAAAACCGACGATTTACCTCCCCAAATGACAGTTTTCAATACAGTTATCCTCATTCTAATGCACTTTCCACATTTCCACCTTTAAAAGTGTGCTACTTTGCACACACAGCAAACGCCTTCAGCGACGTAGAACCAGACTTCAATCAATGGGAAGCGACGTTACATAATGACGTCGGGTTTCCGACAGTATATCGCAGGATATACTGTCACAATTTTTTTACGTTACCCAAACAGGCGTCGCGTTATATACGTAAGTGCATTAGAATGTGCGTTGGTTTTCGCTAGTTTTCAAAATAGAAAAAAAAGAAATAAAGAAACGAAAAGAAATGAAGAAGAAGAAATAAAGAAATTTTCAGTGCAGTTTGCAGTTTTCCAAGATGTCAGCTACCAAAACAGTCCAACGTCTGGACTACGAACTACATGTGTATCTATAAACAAATGCGCGCATATGCTGTACTTGAATTTTTATCCTTTCGGCTAGATATTCTATAAGACACGGTTATTTGGAATTTATGTATTATTTTTCACTGCATTGTAGGAGAAAATCTTCAAGCCTTGTCTATGCAAGCTATGGATGTTATGGAAATAGCAGAAGAAGGGTAATTTTATGTTGTGGCTATCGATCTAGCCGAAGGCTTTGACTTTGTTTGTGCGCACTGACTATTACATAGGTATTAATCAGGGCCCAGTTAGGCAAAACATCGTTAGCTTAACGAAATTGTAAGGTCAGTGATTTTTTAAGTCATCTAGTACTAATAAAACCACATGTGCTCATATGTTTAGGCAAAATATGATGGTGTTTGAAAGTTTAACGTCTTGCCTATGAACGACGTCATTAGTTTTAACATGTTCTGTGCCAAATGGACCATGGTCCATTTCTAGTGTGAGTAATTCGGTCCCAAAATTCCGTAAAAATAATTGTAAATATAATATTTTTTTATAAAATAGTCTGTCGTTTCATAAATATATAAATTGTTGCTTTTATAGACGCTAAAATCGACTTTTGAAGGGTTGTTATTTTTGATTACGTCATGTGAGGAGAGTAAAATGAAACGTTTGGCGCCACTAACGTCACGTAACGTCGCGCCAAACGCGGGGGATGTTCAAACGTTTACACTGGAAAGGTGTAATTGTTTTAATTACATTGTTTCGCCGTTTCATTTGTTTATCCTTTATGTTATCTGGTAAAATTTCTAAATTCTTCTAAAACTAAGACAAACTTGACATAGCGACAAGAATCTTAGCTGAGTTTGGCTTCCATTCTTTTGAATTGTTTTGGCTTTTTGCGGGTTCTTGCTGCATCGAACATCTCTTCCTGATGCCCTTGGCTGTCGCTTTTCTCGAGACACAGGGGCTGAGGTGGCTCGATGGGGGACGCCTGCGCTCGCGAGTTAATATACGTAGGCGTCTCTTACCTGTTGTCTGCAGTTAATGTGTCCCGCGGAATGCGACAATAGGGGGATGCTCGTTGCCTACCAAGACCTGCCCATCATCTCTTTTCTTTCAAACTTTTGGGGTTTAGCGACACTGGAGAAGTTAAATACAGAAACGCGCGTCTATCGCACTAAAATTGGTACGGATACGTTTATATTATGAGCATTTTCAGAAAAAAAAAAAAAAAACTGATGAAAATTTTTCAGGACAGACATGGCAAGACATATCTCGATCTTTTGTTTTGGATATTCTCCCCAAAACAAAAGCGAAAAAGAAATAAATACAAATTTATAAAAACATTTGAATGAAAGAAGGAAGACACATTCTTTTTTTATCGGGCGGTAGTTTTTTTGTTGTTTTTTTTTTCGTTCAAATATTTTTTTATTTCTGTTTTAACATCGGACAGCCCTCCTATGGCATGCAAGGGAGCGAAGTCTAGACATGTAACCGCCGGGGTAAATCCACTAAAATGTTAAGACGGCTATGCTAAAATAGGTCTAGGAGATCTTTTCCTGTGGGAATTTCCTATATAGTCTATATTTCTGGGACAGTCCAGTCGGGGGTATGTGTATTTGTGTGTGGGTGGGGGGGGGGGGTGTCAAGATTGCATTTTATAGTAATATTTCCGGAAGAAATATTTCCGGAACAGCAGTGGTTGTGGCACTTTATCACGAAAAATCAAAGATAATTACTGTAAATATAATTTTCTTGCATTTCCTATACGTTTTGTATTTTGGAAGACCTGTCAGAGAGTTCAGAAAGTCAGAAAGTAGTCCCACCCCCTCACAATCCTCCCCCCCCCCCCCCCCCCCCCCACACACACCTTGAAATATGGCTATATTGCTCGAGATATTGTCATGCCCTACATTTGTATGAAGTTATTTTAAAATCTGCTGAGAAATGTAGGTGCTAGAGCGCTCACAAAGTTTTTCTAAAAATAGCTACAGTGACCTTGACCTTGGGCGCAGCATCCTGAAAGTCAAACTTGCTCGAGATATTGTCATGCCCTACATTTGTATGAAGTTATTTGAAAATTCGTTGAGAAATGTAGGCAATAGAGCGATGACAAAGTTTTTCTAAAAATATGTGATGACGTTGTTTTCTCCATTATAACACTATGGGATTTTTTTTCAAACGCTCAAGGGCAGCTAACTCCGTAGTCTGTGCTCGAATCCGGCCAAATTTCGAACTCATCCAAGTTCTTATATATGTCATCATTACCTGCAAGTATGATAAGGATCTAAGCAAAAACAGTTGGAAAACGTGATGACGCCATTTTCCCCATCATAACCCTATGGGATATTTTGCAAACACTCAAGGGCAGCTAACTCCGTAGTCTGTGCTCGAATCTGGACAAATTTCGAACTCATCCAAGCCCTTGTGTATGTCATCATTACCTGCAAGTATGATAAGGATCTATTCAAAAACAGTTGAGAAAACGTGATGACGCCATTTTCCCCATTATAACCCTATGGGGGTCTATCTGTTGCCATGCAAACCAGAGTTCTGAGCTGATCGGCACCAAAACCTAATGCAGCCTTTCCCTCACCCAAATGATGCTTCAGATAAAATTTGATTGCGATCGGCCCACTGGTCTCTGAGATATTTATGTTTAAAAGTGTTGACGCACCCACCCACCCACTCACGCACGGACGGACGACGGCTCGACTCCCATCCTATAAGCTCACCTCTGAGCCTTCGGCTCAGGTGAGCTAAAACAAGACAACGAAAGGAGTCTCATGTCTATACATTGTATTTTCATTTATTTATTTATTCATTTATTTTTGTCAGGTGTATGATATCGAAAGTCGGTCATTTCAGTTGCCTTCTAAAATGACATTTTATATTAATTCTCACAAGTGTATTATGTGAAACTAAAAAAAAAACACGTTATTTACAACTTCGAAACTGTAGTAAAAAGGCTTGCAGCGGTACCTCGCTATAAAATATCTAACGACAGAGCAAATGAGCCTTCAACCGCTAGTTATATTCCAATACAGAAAGAAAAAGCAATGACTATTGGGTAACTCTCAGTGCATACTACTTATTTGGATAGTCCTACTGTGCTTGCAGTAGATGCGGGTCAGGGTTGTTTGGCTATTTTGTTCTCTCGTCTATCTCTATTTTCTATCGCCCTCTCTCTGGGAGAAGAAGGCAGTCCGCAGTTTCTGATGTCATTTGCCAACGGTTAATTTTCTCTTGCCGTGAGCTCTTGCAGAGGTCCTGGCATGGCAGCTGGGTTAAAACTATCCCAAAATGCAATGCAGCATGACGTCAGTTATGTTATCTATTTTTGGCGCGAACTAAAAATAGCGCTAACTGGTGTGCGAAGCAGAGTTAGGATATCCATTGCAAAAAAACTTTTCTACGAGTTTTTGATTTACACTTTTTAGTGAAACTTATTCATTTCCTCTTTATAAGTGCTTTCCATTAACTTGGATAAAAAATCATCAAAATTATGATGCATTCCAAAGTACAGGAGCCTACCTTTAAACAAGAATTACAATGCCATGCTTATTAGAGCCCATACGTAAAACAAGAGTTCCGCGAAACACTATGTCGCACCTGCTTTGCACCTTCACATTAAAAACTCAATTAAAGCATCATTGTGTCACACGTGTAAATTTGGTCAAAATCCAGTCAGTAGTATGTGAGATATCGTTTTCATGTTTTTCGCTATTTTTTGTAGCGGTGGATGGCGGCTATTTTGGATGGTCAATTTGAAACATCTTGAAGTAGCTTTATGCAAGGATCATTTTGGAATAAATTTGATGCAATTTCATTCAGTGGTTCTAGAAAAATTGACATTTTCATGTTTTTCTATTTTTAGTAACGGTGGCTGGTGGCCATCTTAGATGGTTTCGAATCACTTAATTTGACAGAACTTCATTAATGGACAATTCTGACCAAATCTGACCAAAATCCGTTCATATTTACTTGAGCTATTAGAGTTTTAGCACAATAAGGCTTGTCAACAGAAAGTATGTCACTGTGACCTAATTCCGCTTCATTTTTTTTTATTTTAAAGATTTACTCCCTTGATAATAATAACAAAAAAATGTGATGACATATTTAATGCAATACCTCCGACATAATGTTACTATACATTTGAAATAGAGTTTAGATAATAATATTTGCTAAAACTGACTTTAAACAAAAAATAAGATAATTTTTTAAACTATCGCGGAACGCGCTCGAAATCGCATTATTGGACAAAAATAATTTATTCATACGTCACAATCACGTGCACAAATAAGAAAAATACCTGTACATGATCACATGACACATGAGGTCAAAATCGATACTCTTACAGGCCGTGAGGAAGTAGGTAATTTGCATTTTAATTTGAAGATTATTTTTCATTTCACATTTTTCGGAAAAAAAACCACCATGCATTTCTCCAAAGCTTGTACGGTTAATTATGAGATTATTACTTATTGTTTAACGAAATTTTGTTAAAATATTTGTTTCTGAAAACATGAAATAAACTAGGGAGATAATCTTAAATAAAACCAAGGCCCAACTGATGCTCCAGTTCCAGTTCTAAAAATAACTATGTTTATTATGTCTATAAGTGCGCAATTTCTGATGCCATTCTCCAAAGGTCAATGTTTCCTTGACGTGAGCTCTCCTAGAGGTCCTGGCATGGCGGAAGGGTTAAAACTAGCACAAAATGCAATGCAGCATGACATCAGCTGCGTTATCTATTTTTGGCGCGAACTAAAAATAGCGCTAACTGGTGTGCGAAGCAGAGTTAGGAATTCCCTTGCAAAACAACTTTTCTAATATTGTTTTGATTTACACTTTTTAGTGAAACTTATCAATTCCCTTTTATAAGTTCTTTCCAACAACTTGGATGAAAGTTCATCAAAATTATGATGCATTCCAAAGTACAGGAACCTACCTTTAAATTTCAAGTTATGAATATTTCCATGTGTCTGTATACGTGTCAGTCTGCCAGGGTATGTCTAGGAAGAAATAAGAATGAAGAAATGAAGAAATGGTCAAAAGTGATTTCGGTCATTTCTTCTGCAGCTATTGCTAAGTAAGAGAGTGACAATATGTCCTTGTCTTTATAATCAGTGGGCGTGTAAGTCGTGTGTAAGTCGTAGGTATATACATGTACATATATATCTCTGTGTGTGTGTGTGTGTGTGTGTGTGTGTGTTTTCAGCTATGATCAGAACTTGAAATCCCACTATATACCAAAGTTACTAATAGCCAATTTCTGGTGGGGTGAGGACGTGATGGGAAGACTATGGGAAAAAAGTGGCTCTAAAAAGGTTCTAACAATACACTACATTGTCTTTCTTCCTATAGCCATATTTCAAGGTGTGTGTGTGTGTGGGGGGGGGGGGGGGGGGCGAGGATTGTGAGGGGGTGGGACTACTTTCTGACTTTCTGAACTCTCTGACAGGTCTTCCAAAACACAAAACGTATAGGAAATGCAAGAAAATTATATTTACAGTAATTATCTTTGATTTTTCGTGATAAAGTGCCACAACCACTGCTGTTCCGGAAATATTTCTTCCGGAAATATTACTATAAAATGCAATCTTAACACTCCCCCCCCCCCCACACACACACAAATACACTTACCCCCGACTGGACTGTCCCAGAAATATAGACTATATAGGAAATTCCCACAGGAAAAGATCTCCTAGACCTATTTTAGCATAGCCGTCTTAACATTTTAGTGGATTTACCCCGGCGGTTACATGTCTAGACTTCGCTCCCTTGCATGCCATAGGAGGGCTGTCCGATGTTAAAACAGAAATAAAAAAATATTTGAACGAAAAAAAAAAACGAAAAAAAACTATAACCCGATAAAAAAAGAATGTGTCTTCCTTCTTTCCATCAAATGTTTTATTTGTATTTATTTCTTTTTTGCTTTTGTTTTGGGGAGAATATCCAAAACAAAAGATCGAGATAGGTCTTGCCATGTCTGTTCTGAAAAATTGTCATCAGTTTTTTTTTTCTGAAAATGCTCATAATATAAACGTATCCGTACCAATTTTAGTGCGATAGACGCGCGTTTCTGTATTTAACTTCTCCAGTGTCGCTAAACCCCAAAAGTTTGAAAGAAAAGAGATGATGGGCAGGTCTCGGTAGGCAACGAGCATCCCCCTATTGTCGCATTCCGCGGGACACATTAACTGCAGACAACAGGTAAGAGACGCCTACGTATATTAACTCGCGAGCGCAGGCGTCCCCCATCGAGCCACCTCAGCTCCTGCGTCTCGAGAAAAGCGACAGCCAAGGGCATCAGGAAAGAGATGTTCGATGCAGCAAGAACCCGCAAAAAGCCAAAACAATTCAAAAGAATGGAAGCCAAACTCAGCTAAGATTCTTGTCGCTATGTCAAGTTTGTCTTAGTTTTAGAAGAATTTAGAAATTTTACCAGATAACATAAAGGATAAACAAATGAAACGGCGAAACAATGCAATTAAAACAATTACACCTTTCCAGTGTAAACGTTTGAACATCCCCCGCGTTTGGCGCGACGTTACGTGACGTTAGTGGCGCCAAACGTTTCATTTTACTCTCCTCACATGACGTAATCAAAAATAACAACCCTTCAAAAGTCGATTTTAGCGTCTATAAAAGCAACAATTTATATATTTATGAAACGACAGACTATTTTATAAAAAAATATTGGGACCGAATTACTCACACTAGAAATTCAATACATAATACTCAAGCACTCATTGAATTTATTGATCGAGTTGGGGGAAAAGAGGTGACATGATCCAGACGTTTAAGATTATCAAAGGTTTCGATAGAATACCAGCTGGTCAGTTCTTTCAGTTTTCAAAGTCTACTACTAGAGGACATAAGTATAAATTACAGAAATCATCATGCCGTTTGGATGTAAGAAAGTTCTTTTTCTTGTCGTAAATGACTGAAATAACTTATCACCACATGTGGTTGAAGCTGAAACAGTGAACCAGTTTAAGGATAGACTTGACTCCCACTGGAGGCATAAGATGTATGACCTCCCGGAGACTTTTACTTGAAGTTTTATAAACCTTCGATTCCCGAAAAATAACAGTTTTAAGTGAAAAAATCTAAGAAGATTGGGTATACAGGCTACAAGCCTTTCAACCCGTAGCAGAGGTATCCAGGCCCAGAGGTTATAAAACTTGAGTACATTCTCAAACTCAAAATAAAGCACACTGATTGGCTGCTTCCGAGCACCTGCTTGGAAGCAGCCAATCAGTGTGCTTTATTTTGAGTTTGAGATTATTCTCAAGTTTTATAACCTCGAACCCAGGTATCGGTATAAGATAGGATGCAAGGCTTTGTCGGGTGCCTTGTCACCAACGAATTACCGATTGGATAAATGCAGTTTATCGTTTCACACAAAAAAATCTCATTAAATTCCCATTTTTTCTAATTAAAATTTGAAGATTTTGTTATTATTCAAGGGATATGGATACACTTCCAATAAAAACACTCGATCGTTTTCATTTTTATTTTGGAATCCAAGGATTTGCTCATGTAGGTGCAACTTCTTTCCTTTAAACTTTTACCCCCATTTTGGAAGGGATTTTTTTTCATCCAGGGAAGCAAACAATATTTAAAACATATGAGTTGTCCCTTTGGAAAAATGTATATATAGCGTTACGCGCTGTAACCTAGTGAGTAATCCACTACTGATTATTCTTGATCCAAGCCGACCATCACAAGATGCAAGCGTACGGTCGACATGTGAGCAGCGTACTGACTGCAAGGGTAATATTTCGAATATATTAAAAGTAAAGTTAACACAATTTAAGACAAGATTTCTCTACCGGAGGGTGGGAGTTTAGTGGTAGAGGTGGGTCTCAGAACATTTAACATGCTACCTGTACAGGTAAAATGTGCGAAAATGATCTCAGCCAATTAGCTGACAAGAATTTAAAAATAATTTGATTTTTCTGGCTGACTGGAAATATTGTCACTACTCGGATCCAGACCACCACGTACTGGTGTGGATCTGGCTAACTGTTGGGGCTTAGAGTTGCCGAGATGTGTGTGTGTGTGAGGGGAGGGGGGCTTGAAAATATTTTACTAGTTAGGGATCAGTTTGGTGAGAATTTTTGAGAATGGATTTTTTTGCCTTGAAATATATGTTGTGATCTCATTAGAATCGCCTCGATGAGGCGATTCTAATGAGATTTCACAAAATATATTTGAATCAAACCGCATGAATAAATTATCTCAAACTGTCATCAGATACTCCTAATTACCTTGAGGCGTACATATTATACATAACACAGAGGCCCAGATGGCGGGGCTGAAGCCCCAATGCCCGCCCCCTGGATCCGGAGATGATGAGAGTATGAAACAAAATGACACGGTTTTATTTTTTTTGTTCAGGATGTTCTCCATCAGGATCATAGTAACAATCTATAATATGCAACTCCTGACACTGCGTCTGTCTGTATCATGATGAAACTGTGGTAGTTAATTCTTACATGGCTCTATTTTCCCCAAGCGGGTGCAATTGATTTCTCAAATGCAAGGGGTGTTAAAAAAATAGTGAAAATGGCCATGTGCGTACTTGAATACCCAAAATCAGCCCGCACACTAGCTTTTAAACTAATCAGTATATTTAGATCCCCCTTATACGTGCATTCATAAACTCTGCTTGCAAATAGGGAAAACTGTGATCATACTGTGCAGACGTGCAGGCTGATCAGTCTTCATTGTTGTTATATGCCATAAAATCCCTTTTCATGGGCTTCTTCAGTCTTTTGGATGAGACTTTAAACCGAGGTCCTGTCTCCATATGACCTGTGTGTTGGTGGGGTGTTAAACCCGAGTTCAATCACTCATCCTTTGAAGGCAACCCCAAAAATAGATTTCATTGATAATACTGTTACATTGGCTATAAAACAAGGTTTTTTCCTCTCTAGAAAGACCCCGAAGATCTAAATCAGTCTTTTGACATTGTGCTACATGTATGAGATTTTTTTTTGTTGTTGTTGTTGTTTTTCCCCCATCCAATCTAGATCTGTCTTTCAACAGATCTAGAGTTTTGAGATTGTGTTGGAAGGGAAAACCCTTTGTCTTCAAACTGAAGAATTGTGATAAGAGAAATCATCTTTGGATTATCACCAAAATCTACCTTTACCTGAGGCCCTCATCTAGCCATTGGGTTAAGCACTGGCCTGCTGATCTAGTAGTCTTCGGTTCAGTTCCACTATAAACAGGTCTCAATGGCACAAAGCCTTTCATAATGATTTTCCCATCTTCCTGATATGACTGAAATACCGTTGAAAAGGACACCAGAATGGCAAGTCATCAGTCCATCAATCTAATTTGACAGTTTGTTAAGCACCTTAGCAATGATTATTCCTCTAAGGTCTGCACTTCATGCTTGTGATGTGAGTGAGTGAGGTCAGGTTTCACATCCCACCACCAACAAGGTCATACGAAAATGGGAGCTCGGTTTAAAGTCTCATCCGAAAGACAGGAGAAGCAAGGGATTGATCTTCTGACCCCTGGATTGGCAGTCCAGTATGCTATCCACTACACTACCACCGCTCCTAATGTTTGTGATAGTCTCTGAACAGACTACACTAGACTTTAAATCCAAGGGCTGCAGGTTGAACCCCCTACTCCTTCTGCAGTCTGCACATAGCTAAGTTGCTCTAAGTACTCAACTACAGCGCCTCTCTTTTCTGGGTATTTTGGCTCAAACAATAATAAACATTTGATAGAATCTGTAGGCTTTATTACAAAACTTTTGTACGATAGAGGTAAAATCTATGTATTTCATAAATATATGTGTACATATAAACAGAAATAGGAACTTCATGGTGTCAGCCACCCTGATGAGCCTATCAGTGCATGCAGCTTTCCTTATACTCTAAAAATTGGAACATCTGAAATAATTATGGTAATTTTCCTAAAACTGCTCCTGGAGCAGTCTGATCTGGGTCTACACTGTTTCCTCGGTCCAATCTGTCCCAATACTTAATCTTTTATGGTATAATTTCCCAAATGTTGGACACAGTGACCTATTTTCCTGGATGTTCACTTAATGTAGTTGGATCTCATTTTAAGTCTGAGATGTCCCGAACCTATGAAAACCAAGCCATGTCAACTTTCTCACAAAGTGTGACTGGACTAACAAAAGAGTGAGTAAATGGTAGGATGCATTAACACCAAGCAAGCAACAACTGCTAGCGCACTGCAGGTAGGCTGAACCATATAAATCATCTATGAAAACGAATATGACTAAAATTAGGAAAAGGATACTAAAAAGAAATGGATTTCACACTAACACTATTGAAATGTTTCGACATACAGGTTTTACATAAATATTGATGGATATAAACACATTATTTGGCTGCCATTTTTACATCAACTTCCAGCTGAGTGAGTCCCTTTTTGCAAGATGGTTATTATCCTATGAAAGAATTTGAGCAAAATCTTTTACTTTAATAACAGCCATGCCCCCAACCCCCACCGCCCTTCACGTGAGAGTGAGTAGGACTGCAAATATTGATCTCCCTTTAGGGTCTATCCATACTATTGGAGGTGAATGAATATATCTTCGTATTATTTTGCTATTATTTCCACGAAAGGAGTCAACTCTTAAAGGAAAGAATTTGCTCCTAGAGGAGCAAATTCTTTCCTTTAAGAGCTGACCCCTTGAGAGTCAACTCTTAAAGGAAAGAATCTGCTCCTAGAGGGTCAACTCTTAAAGGAAAGAATTTGCTCCTAGAGGAACTGTTTTAGCAAGTTTGATTCATGGCCATGACTCAAACAGTTATATGAAATTGTTTTGAAATCAAGCCATTGGCTGCTGAGATGTCGTTTAAAGGTTTTTTTCTATTTTTAGCTCTGGCTGCCTTTTTTTTCAGCGGGGTGGAACCATTTTAGCAATTTTGGTTCAGGGCTATAACAGAAACATATGTGAAATTATTTTGCAGTATTGGCTTACTGCTCTAGGAGGAGATGTCGTTTGAAGAAATTGTTGACAACGGATGGACGACGGACAAATATCCGTGCTCAGGTGAGCTAAAAATGTATGAGTAAAGGAAAATGTACAATGCTATAACTTAACATATCGGATAATAACAATACAAAACTACAAAACAGGATATAAAACTATCATGAATATGCCTATTATTTAGAGGTTAAAAACAATATTTAAAAAAAACTTAATGTTATTGGTAAATATAAAGCACATGGTCACACATGTATTTGTGCTTCCACAAAGAACAGTCATGACAAGAGCTGTCGACTGACAGCAGAGATCGCCTGAATAGGTGCTTGCCCATCACACAGTCGCTTTGGTGGTGTGGACTGCTATGCAAAAAACTTCAGGCAAGCATGTCCATAATGACGACACATTTATAAACAAAAGCTATCTCAGAAGTAAGTCTTAAAATAAAATTAAAATAAAAAAAATCCACATGAAATTTCGAAGTCCATGAGCTTGAGGTCAAAGAACTAAGAGGTGGGGGTGGGGATGGGGAGGACTAGGATGTATCAAAACCTTGAACCATTACCTAAAACATCAGTCCAAGTATTAGTATCAACTGAGTCCATCGTGGCACTGTGAAATTATGTCTTCATAAATATAAAACTTTAACAAAATATTTAAGTCAAAATTCTAAGTCGATGACCTTGACTTCAAGGTCACCCAGTGGGGTAAGTATATAGTGTTTTGTAAAAACTAAAAAAAGTGTCTAACATCAGTTAAAGTGTAAACTAAATCTCTGAATTATGAATCAGTATACAATTAGAAAACATTAATATAGACCAAATTTCCTAAGTCTCTGACCTTCACATCAAGGTACCTGAGCAGGGTTGGGGTAGTACTCTGTAAAACTTTGGACTAATATCTAACTAAAGTGCAAATATAAAAAGAATTCATTGCTGGGTTCAGGAGATATGTGTCTTTAAAAGACTTTAACCAAAACATCCAATCAATAAAAAGAAAATTTTCTAAGTCCATGACCTTGACATCAAGGTCACTGAGGGGAGTGAGGGTAGTACCTTGGAAAACTTCGGACCAATATCTAACTACAGTGCAAGTATCAAAGGAATCCATCCATGCAGTTTTGGAGCGGAAGATTTTTGAATATCTTTACAATATATGTGCGTGGCGGTCATTTTTGGTCATGTTCCAAGACCATCCGAACAAACTTTGGTTCCTTTGATAGACTTAAGCTGCATATGAAATATGGCTTCAATCGACTCAGTGGCTTCAGAGTAAAAGATGTTTGAAAATGTTGACGGGCGACAGAATATCTCGATTTTAGCAACATAATATCTTCATTTTCTCTTTTAGTTTACCATACACATGTATATAAGACATATTATACCTTAGACTTAAATTGTTTCTGAGAAATCCAAAGTTTATTAATGCATTTTCCCATATAAAAGGATAACACACCAAAATAGACATTACCATAAATAAAGTCAAGGCAAACGCATGGTCATGATTTATATAAACCATAAATGCTACATACCGATCCACAAGGTCATTGGGTTTTTGATGAAGGTCAAAATACGATCATCAATGGTACAAACTATGATGGGAACGGGTCCACAATGCTACATACCAAGCAACAAGGTCATTGGGCCTTTGGTTTTGGATCACAAGATTTTTGAATGGTTTTAACCATATATGGGCGTGGCGGCCCTTCTGGTCATGCCGAACAAGCTCTGGTTCTATTGACACACTAAAGCTCCACAAGAAATATTGCTTCAATCGGTCCAGTGGCTTCAGAGAAGATGTATGAAAATGTTGACGTGTGACAGAATCTCAGTGACCTTGAACAAAGGTCAAGAGCGACCCCGACCTTAAGAGCATAATTTCTTCATATGGTTATTTAGTTAACCATATATAATAAAAGTTATGCCTAAGTGTTTGAGAAGAAATCCACTGTTTAAGCATTTTCCCGTAACTTACCTAAGTACAGTAACGGTTGTAAACCGCGTTATGAATTAGGTCAAGATCTACCTACGGTTATCATTTGTACAAACTATGATGGGCTCGAGTGCCAAATGGTACATACCATGTTTCAAAGTCATAAGCCTTTCGATTCTGGAGAACTTTTTTGAAGAGTTTTACCATATATGGCCATGGCGGCTATCTTGGTCATGTAACCAAGACCCCATGCACAAACGTTTGTTTCCGCCTACCTAGGTAGCTCCATATGAATATGGCTTCACCCGGCCCAGCGGTTTTAGAGAAGAAGAATGTTTGAAAATGTTGGCGACGGGCGACAGACGGACGACGGATGCTATACTAGCCCACCTCTGAGCCTAAAGTCTCAGGAGAGCTAAAAACTAAATTAAGCTAATGTGACTTTCACTGATTTGACCATTAGCTTATATGTCATAAAACTACTTTCATGGACTTAACAGTTACACTACATAAACATACATGCGACAATATCGATTGATTTTTTTAGTTTGAAAAAAAACATTTGCAAAATAAATTTAATGGAACATGGACTGAACTTATCACACTTGACCATTTGCACATTATAATCACGTGTAACAGTTGGATAAGATCGTTGATATATATCGTTGGGTCTCTTTCTCTCTCTCTAGTCTGGCCGCAATTATGAGGATATAATGAGATACAGAAAACAGGAACATTATTACTGTTAAGAAAAAAAAATCATGTTTCTTCATACTTTCTGTGAACAGAAATCTCATTCTGAGATACTGATATAGCATGTTTTCTTGAGAAGGCAACTGTCGAACAATAATTTGTCTCCATAAAAAAGGATGTCCCGATCCCCACAGTGTTGGTTCTAAACTGTATAAAGGTGCCCCGAACTATGGTAAAACAGTAGGTCTCTGTCTCTTTCTCTCTCTAAACTTTGTTGCCTCTCATAGGATTACAATATAATGTCGACTTTTTTTAAAGCAAAAGGATCCATTGTATTTGCAACATCTGTTTGATTGTCACTATCATCGCCATTCTGCTTCCATATGTTGTGATTACACAGAACTTGTATTCCTCTTTCTCGTCGTTGTGCATCATTGTCTGCTTTTCTCTTCAATAATGGATCTTCTACAATTATAAGAATAATAAATAGTTCAAGATTTTGTAGTTTCAAAATGTTTTAAACAAACAAGGCAAGCGCATAAAATCTTTATTGAACCACAATTCGTCAGGTTAGGGTAATTGATGCAAATTTAAGTGTTCGCTCCTTAGTAAACTGTGTACATGAATGCGCGAAATTAATACCCGCGAAAATGATGTTTTAATAAAGGAATGGTACGAAGTCAGTCTATTCATGAACATGTCTTAAACTAAAATCGTTTACCTTTTTCCTCCCACTCCCTGAACATAAAACCAACACGAAATGACTGATTGCAAATACCTTACATAATACCCCCGCTCAGTAATTAAATCATTGGTGTTAAAATCCATTTAACGGCTATTGTGATATTGTCATTTTCGTGTATCACAGAGTGTAGGTAAGGTATATCATACATTTTACTGCCTTGCGGTACAAGCCGGCTTTTTTGGCGACGTAGTAGAGTGCTCGACTTTAAACCGAAGGGTCCCCGGTTCGATCCTCGGCCGGGGTGTGAGATTTTTTTAAGAGTCCGTGACACATATTTCGAGCTATTTTACGTCGCGGCATATGGCGGCTATCTTGAAATGCCAAATAACGAATAATCGACGTTTTTATGCAAGGATCACTCTGACACAAAATTAAAGGTGGTCCAATTCGACTGAGAGATTCTCATTTTCTTATTTATTTATTAATTTTTTTTTGTAAAAGAAGCCATCTTGAAATTGTCTATTTCTAAATATTTTAGAAACAACTTAGTACAATAATTATTCTGACAACAATTTCGTCAAAATCCATACAGCCGTTATTGAGATTTTGTCCATTTTTTGTTTTGTGCTATTTTTATTAAACCACAGCAAATAGCGGCCATCTTGTAATGCCAAAATGCAAAAAAAGACTGAATTGAAATAACTTAATGCACAAACCATCCCGACACAAAAATAGTCCAATTCCATTGAGATTTTCCCATTGTCACAATCTTTATTTTAAGTTCTAGAAGTCATGTTGCCTTGTCATTTCTTTTACATACTGTTTCAAACAACTCAATGAAAGAAGCATTTTAACACTAGTTTGTCAAAATCTATTCAGCGGTTATTGACATATTGTCATTTTCATGTTTTGTGTTATTTTAATAACGGCGGATGGCGGCCATCTTAGAATGGCACAAAGTTGGTCCAATTTCATTCAAGGGTTCTTGAGATATTTTCGTTTTTCATGTTTTTGCAAATGTTGAAAACACGCGACCCCTGGTGGTCATCTTGCATAGTTCATTTGTAGAAATTTAGAATAATTTCATTCTAGGACTATTCAGACCAAATCTGACCAAAATCCATCATGTTTCCTTCAGATATTGGCATTTGGTCAAAATCAGACCTGTAATTAACTCCTGATCATTGCCCATCTTTTTACTTTGTAAATACTTGCTGATTTTGAATTTAAAATTTTATGTATTTACCGGTTCCAACAGTGTTTCAAGCACACTTCAAACAATTTTTACTTATGGTTATGGAGAAGAAAGGGAGTTTGTTGTTTTGATTTTTTTTAGCAACGGCAGCCATCGTAGATTCTCAACCTAACCCAATTTTTACAATTCTGAAACCCTGTTGTCTCGGTATACTTCATGTGAAAATTAACAACAATGGGTGGTGGGTGTACTGGTCATAGAGAAGAGAATGTTAAAGTTGTTTGAATAAGTTATTTTTAGACATATAATCATAAGCAAAATCACTTGTTAACACCAAATAGGTCACTGACAAAATTTCGCAACCGATTGTTTTCGTTTTTACAGTTTTAAATACCAATGTTTCATTGATGTTTGATGCCAAAATTCAGCCAAATACACTGAATGGCTCTTGAGCTGAAGCTGATTCTGTTACTTTTGCTTTAATTCTTAGTAACGGCGGCCATCTTGGATTTTTGACCTAACACAGTTTTACAGTTTGATACTTTAGAACCAGGTCATGCTCCATGTGAAATGTGAGAACTATGGGTCCAGTGGATATATAGAAAAAGATGTTTGAACATTATGTTTTCAATTGTTGACGGACTACCCACGACGGACGACGCACGCATTGGTATGCCAATGGTTCACTAAGGCCCTTCGGGCCAGGTGAGCTAACATTTTATGCAAAGTCATGTTTCTACGGATTAGAATAAGTCAGGTAAAATAATTTTTAAAGGTACAGGAATTTGGAGACTGGTCATATAAAGATAGACTTTAATTTTCGTATTTATTCAAATTCAAGTGAAAATTGATAAGCATCGTCGGGGTATCACGCAATTCTTTTTATATGTCTCCTTTGATGGATATTAACCCTCACCTTCAAGTGTGCGTGTTTGTATGGTTCTCTTTAACTTTAAAATCTCAGAATTCAAGTTGTCAATCATTTGTTTCAGATCTTCATTTTCCTGGAATAATACTTTCTGTTTCTGCTGAGCTTCTGTCAGTTCCATGCTAAGTTTCCCAGAACCTGAAAAATAGATTTTTTTATCTCGCTAGACAATTAATTTTGAAACGTGACATTCCTTTGCTGAGATGTATTTAATGCTGTAGTATTTGCGGCGAGTAACTTCATGCATGAATAAGTAGCCTAAAGGTTTCTTGCACGAAAAAGAATTACATTCTACTGTAGTCATTTTCGGATGAAAAAGTTAACGCATACAGAAAAATGCTAATATCCTACTTGCGCTTGGTATGAATTAATCTACCTCCGTCATTTCTTGTTCATTTAGCATCAGAAGTCTCCGGTGGATCTGATTGGGTGGACAAACTCCGTCAGTTTCAAACGACTGCATCTCTGAAGATCATAATGAAGTTTCATGTGGCGACTGCTGGGCTAGGAACAAGGTTTCACTCGAATGGCTATGATCACATGACCAAAATGGCCGTCATGCCCATGTGCGGTAAAACCAGAACCAATTTTTCAATTGCTTTGAAAAATAGGATGAGAAGGTATTTGTTTTGAGCCGACACAATCGATTTCGCATCCGACTCTAGACACCAAATGGGATAGAAAAACAATAAAAACGGGATTCAAAATGAACCAAAATTATACAAGCGAAAGCAAAGAGGCCAGTTCTTTCCCAGGAAAAGGGCGTGTGGTTATTCTAAAATGAACCAAAAGCCAAACCTAATAGAGAAGCGACAACTAATTACTTAGACAAAGAACCACATCAGAAGCACCGCATGTTGACGGTCTGTAGTAAAATACTGGATGGCGGAGAGGGGGGGGGGGATTAATATGAGATATGTAATGATCAGGAAGTATTGCAATGATACCTAATAGCCTATCTTCAAAACCAAAATGGGAAAGACGTATGTACCTAAATGGACCGCAGTCACAATGATGATGCATGGTAAAACCAACGAACAGTTTTTTTGCAGACTGATGAGCATTCAGCTACGAAACTAAAATACTTTTTTATCCCATAACCTTACTAGGTCGTTGGGGCACCACAGCTGACTTCGAAACAATCCCTTTCTAACTTGTCCTGTTTTCAGCTGCCCTAGTTGAGCTGGCAAAATCCATCCGTGTCCACTCTTTAATATTGTCTTCCCTCATCTTCTTCTGCATACCTCATCTTCTTTTTCCTTTCACTGTGTCCTGTAGAATTGTGTTTGCTAAACCAGAAGGCCTTGAGACGTGGTCAAACCAACTTAGTTTCAGTTTCTTCATCAGCGTCAGAAGTTCATCATATTCTCCAATGGCTGCTTGGATCTTTCTGTGAACCTCCTCATTAGTTATATGGTCATTGTACGTAATGTTCAGTAACCTTCGGTAGCATCTCATCTCAAAGGCCTGCGTTCTTGTCTCTAACTCTGCTGTCCATGTCCACGATTCACAGGCATACAGAAATATGCAAATGGCAAGGGAGCGCATAAGTTTCACCTTGGATCCTAGAGATAGTTGGACACTAAAATACCTTTAGCATAATAGTTGACCAAAGATTCGGAAATGGACGAGAACACTGGAGATACCCATCATCTTTTATATTATTTGGACCCTTTTTGATACTAGGTCAGTCTTTGTATCAAACTGTCCAATTAATATTAAGAAATGTCAGTTTGCTTTTCTCTGGTTTCGTTACCAGTAATGTCAGGGTCACTGACGAGGCTTTATTAGCCAAAACGACGTAGTCTGGCCCACGTTTCTTCTTCTCAATGTATTTTCTGTTCTTGAAGGATCTTCTTTGATTTTAATTTGACTTCACTGCAGCTGGTTTTGTGCCGTGTGGCGGCGGTAAAACGTCTCCCCGTACATCATCCATAGCGCAGATTTTATTTTTATTTTCGTCCTTTGTGATCAGAGGATATTTTGAGAAATCTGAAATTTTAGACTGGTTAAGACTCCTATTCTAGATTATCGTCTTTTATATTATTTGGACCCTTTTTGATACTAGGTCAGTCTTTGAATCGACTGCCCAATTAAAGAAAAAAAAAAAAAAAAAACAGTTTGCTTTTCTCTGGTTTCGTCACCAGATATAGTCAGGGTCACTGATGAGGCTTTATTAGCCGAAACTACGTAGTCTGGCCCATTATCCTTCTTCTTAATGGGTTCTCTGCTCTTAAAGGAACTCTTTAAGATTTTAATTGGGGTGCCAAACCAAACCACTACAATACAAGGGGAAAACAAACCCTGCTAAATGTCTATCAGCTAAACGATAGCCCGAAAAAGATCCGACCGTATTCGACTAAACTAAAAAGATTTTGTCAAAGCGATCATTGAGTCTGATGGCAGACCCAACGGCGTGCATTTGATTTTAACCATTTTTAGATTAATTACTTAGCATAAAAACTGTAGCATTTCATTATGTTACAGCCAAAACATGGAAACGTATGATATTTTCTGAGCTAATCATACCAATCAGCTCTACCTACAATGTTTCTGACTAAGTATAGAAAGTCATCATAAAATTCTGGTTTTGATAAACCTTGACGCAAAAGCGGTTTAAGCCGACAACGAATGTAAAAAAAACAAAATAGGTTTTACAGTCTCCTAACCCTCGCCATTGGACGTTTTATTATTCTTGTACACACAAACTATTCGAAAAACCTGCGGCATTTTATTTTCCTTTACTGTGTCCCTGCTACAAAGTGGGGAGGTGCATAAAGTCTAACCCTCGTCCATACGTACGTCCTTTCGCCCGTCCGTCACACTTTGTAGTACTGTTATAGCTCCGCCACTTCTCCTACAGTGTTTGATGCAGAGATTTGAAACGTGTTACACAGTTCAGATATGCATTGAAGATGTGCATAATGGAAACAGAACTTTGATCCAGGTTAAAATTGCAGAAAAAATTTCCCTTAAATGACAAGTAATTTAAGGACTACATGAAGTGTGCTTTATACGTGACAAAACCAATCATATTTCAAATTGTAATACAAAGAGACTTGACAAATTCTTGACACGCACATCAGGTTTTGCAGTGTGTTTACTTATTAAAGCATAAAAGAAAAGTTTTGTTCTTGATATTGCCTACTACTCAATCTTACGATTTTTGAGATAGGAACGTAAGTGAGTTTTATTTAAAATAAAAATTGCTGAAACAGATAGACTTCTCTTGAGAAAAAATATGCAATCATAATTCAGCCTTAAATTTGTATATGTATAAAGGCACCAAATAAAGTAAATGTAGTCAGTTTGACAAAGTTAAAACCTGGTCGGCAACGGCAACTGTCCTGGTAAGTGTAACATTACCACTAATCAGAAATTCATAACATTATTGAAAACACCTGGTACCGTAACGTTGAACGTACAGACTGAAATACTCTAAGACAGAAATAATACCCGACCTTTGAAGAGTGAAGCCACACTGTTAGCTAAAAATTTAATGTGAACATTTGCTGATAGAATATACTTGCTTTTGTCTGGCTATCACGTATTCTACATTTACAAGGGAATCATTGCCCAGTTTAAGTCGAGAAACAAGCCCCGCCGTCGAAACTTTGCATAGTAGTTTATTATAAAGCTTTATCTGGTCTATGTATATAGTTCCTAACGGTATTATAGAAGGAAAAGAAACAAGGAAAGTCGTGTCACGAAGATTATCTTTATTTCCAAGCTATATTTCCTTGTCTAAATAGTCTTATTATATACAACAGTCTCTTAAAATAATTAATTCAGCATGGGACATCTGCTTACTTTTAATCTGACGAATATTTTTTAAGGGACAGAGCTTACAGAGTTCTAAACCACATAACAAAATGGTAAATAAAATGAGAGAATATTTGATGAAAGATATTGCTGCTCAGGTATTTCTTGGCGAGTCACATTTGTTGTAAATAATGTATTGAACCATGGTTTTACTTTGCAGTACAATACCAAAATACAGAGACGAATAACAGAACGCAAAACGTATACAACCATTTATGAGTAATTTTGAAAATTTTGAATTTCTCATGTCTTATATGCTCAAACAGTAACACTTTGGTTGATACAAGTAATGCATACTGCACATAACAAGTACATAATAATAATTTGAACATATTCCTATATTACTTAGCTATTGTTACGGGAGTAAACTTATCAGTTAAGTCTTACTGCTATTCTGAATGAGCCTAGTCTAGATTCATTCAATACAGTAAGAAAATTAGTTAGTTTTTTTTTTTTTTTTGACGTTGGTAAAATCATTGCAGCAACTGAAGAAACATACATATTAAAAGTTGTTGAATGACTTCAATTATATTAGTCTTTATCTGATTTTACCAGCACTTAAGTTGTTGGTGGTAATGCATCAGAACACAGACAGGGGATGTACAGAATTATCTGACCAAATAAATCGTAGTAATGTTACAATAAGCGAAACATATCATGAACAGATAGATGAAAAGACTCTCTGTGTCTCATAAAAATAAAAGTTTCCATTGTTACATAATCACTGTGATAAAAATACGTTACAATATAACTGATGAAGCAACACCAGCGGGTAACGTAGATAACAATTTAGCATGAAAATTACAAAAATGGGATAAGCAGAAACTTGCTGATGAGCTGACACTGTGCAAAGGGCTGTTGATTGAGAATGCTATAGACTTAAGAGCATTAAGGGTGTCAGTAACGGTCGAATGTGCCAATACTTCTGTCAGTTGCCACAGTTGACAGGCACTTTTTCTCGGTCGACAGCACATATAAGGAAATAGGTATCACCTCTGTGACAATTCTAAACCTAAACATGAATCTCTTTTGCCAAATATCAATTGGGGATAGTAGCAGTTTTTCTATTACTTCCCTTGTCAGATAACGTCAGAGGTAGAACAAATCCTCAGGAGGTCCTTTCAATTAAATTACTCGGCTTTATCCCTAAATACTTACTGAGAATTCATTTATTTGTCTATCTTCATCATTTGTGTGCGTGTTCATAAGATAAATTATCGAAAATTAATCTCAACACAGGGTTGTTGTTTCTAGAGGCTACAAAATATTTCTTTACATCTGATAACACTAGAAGAGATACCATAGGTAAAACATAGCGTGCAGTACAAAGGAAAAGGCGATAATAACTGAGTTAACAAATTAGTATGGCCTAGTAACTGCTAGAGAGTACACAAGGGCAATAACTGGCTGCTATTTCCCATTTATACATATTTTCCTAGGGCATGTAATTTCAAATGATGAGATTTGTGTTATTACTATAAATCAGACTTAATGTTAGGAAAGTTCTACATGCTTCAGATTATGATTCTTGTTGAGTTATTGTGTGTATAAAATATCAAACTTTGCCATCTTAGTACTAGTGGTAAGTGAAATGTTCTCTGCCATCCGAGAATTTAGCTTTTCAAAACAGCTTTCTCAATGAAAACCCCAACATATCCCTGTTAGATTACAAACATGTTATGTAAAGCTACTATTACATTGCTTTTCAAGTACAGGGCCGCCCCGATATTATCATACATTAAAGACATATAAAATTGGTATTTTGTTCATGATTACACATAAAATATTGCACTGAAGGGCTACACCATCTAAAGCTAGCAAAGTGCATTATTTTTTTAACTGGCAATGCCACTGCTAACTGCTACCTAACTTATTCATAATATACAAAACGAATTTCTTTCAAAGACGGGATGATTCAAACAGACTAAACAGACTGTGTTTATTAGGAACCACACATCTTTAATCCATTCCAGCGATTCATTCAGATCATCGTTGTTAATGCGTATTTTAGTTAAGACGATATACGTTACAGGTATTGCGTGACCCACTTTTATTGCACATGACCCTGGATTATTATCCATCAGATAGATTAAAATTATGTAACGTAATGTTACTATTTGGGTGCCTTTCAAATAAAACATCAGTGTTATTATGGTAGAGGGAACGTGAGCATGGCATTTTTTTATGCTTACACGCACACTTTTCATGTTAAGACATAGTATAGACTAAATCAACGGTTAGTTCTTCTTACAAGTGTTTTGGGAATTCTTAAGAAATAAGTTACAGTCTGCCTTCAATTAATATTGCCACTGCTAACTGTCACCTAACTGATTCAATACATATCAAGAAATTATTTCAAATATGAGAGGAGGAGGGATCAAAATAAGTGATATTATGCTGATCGAGGGCCACATGCTTTAACTTTAAACTACTAATTCGATATAATTCTCATAGTTAATTCGAATTTTTGTGTTTTTTATGTATAAGGATATCACAAAGGCATATTAATGATATAAAATATTTTATATATATCTCGTTTGTTACAATAGAGTGTTGTGTTGGGTCAGTGTTACCCCACCCAATACCTTGGCCATTTTCTAAGTATAATGATGAAAGAAAAAAATGGCAACGACCATTTATCAACTTCTAAAAGACCACCCTAAGTGACTATGATAAGGGTAAAATATTTACATTCATACTTTCGGGACCCAGTATTTACGACATACATGTGTGCCCCTGGACTATTGGTGTAATTAAACAGCATATTGCAAGCCATCTTGCCGAAACCTGTTGTAATTACATTCAATAAAAAGCGACGTAGTAACAAAGCATCTCCCTGCATTGGTCAGCATAAGGTCGATTTGACCTATATTTTATGGTTCAGTTAGATTGTCCAATATTTCATTAATTTGTTTGCACAGAACTTAGACTGCTGTGTCACCCTTACACACCGAGTTACCTCGGTCACTTATATGTCTCTGTTACCTATATTTGCTAGCTCGCTAATTTTGCGTCACATCTTGAACACTTGTAATACATTTCCTTTATACTTTCAGTATATCTTCTGTATCACTATGGCTTATAGCTCCTAGTCTGGTAAGTTTTGCCCTTTATCTCAACTACTATTCGATGTATTTGCATCATACTTTGGCTAGTAAGTAACTGTGCCAATACAGCGGACATAAAATAACTTGTGGGTCGATTTGCCTTATATGTCATGATGTAATAATTTATGTTAAATTTTGAACGCTAGTTATACATTGCATCTTACTTTGGAAAAATCTCAGTTTTACACTTCGGATGCTTTCATACAATACACGTATAATCAAAATCTAAATAAGTTCCTTCAACAACAGCGAACACATTGAAATGACGTAACAGCCTACTTTATTTTCCTGCTGAAATGGCCCATATATTTACTTTATAATTTTGCACTGTTCGAAAATCCTGAGGAAGGAAGAGCTAAACAGTTTAAATTGTAGTATGTCGGGATACCTTGTACAGCTAACTTAGTGATCCCATACGGCTAGATTATAACACAATTTTAAGACCAATTTAATCTTGAGTTAACAAGAACGGTGTCATTTAGCTTACTGAGGCAGCTTATTCACACATTTTTAATTAAAATCTCCCAGCAGTCTCTGTTCAAGTGCACTGCATTACTGCATCCTTCATAGTGTAGAGGCGTAGGGCCAAAAATGGCCAAATAATTCAAATAGTTATACAAATATCATCTTTTGCAAAGATATTCATCTCCTTTTTGGCAATTCGAAAATAATCTTGACCACCAACAATTATACCTGGCGGCAAATCTGGCCAATTTGGCTAAGATATCAATTGTCGTCAATTTATATAGTCTTTGTCTGCATAAAAATCCCCTCCCACACCTTAAGAAATTTTCTATACTTTTTTGTGAAGGTACTCTGACAGTTGTGGCCTTCTTGCCGCTGCGATTTGGCATTTACTATCATTATGCATAAGTTATTCTTATGAATTTTGTCTATTATTGATTGATTGATAGGTTGCTTAACGTCCACGGTAAACAACTGTGGTCATGTCGGGACGGTCAGTTAACCTAACCCCCCTATTCCTGGGCAGGCTTAGACCTCCTAAGCGGTTAACCAGTACTAAGTGCATATACTTTCGCCAGTAACTGACAACTGCCCTTCTTGAATCAGCGTAAGGAGAAACGAAAGTATATGGCCAGACCGGGTATCGAACCCAGGACCTCTGACTTATGAGTCAGGTACCCTACCGATTGCGCTACCCGGCCCGGCTGTCTATTATTGATATATTCTTTCTCAAGTAGACACTGAAATAGATACAAAGCTAAAATTTGTAAAAAAAAAATACGGAACTTTATTATTCTCTGACGAAAACAAGGTATTCTCAGAATAAACAAAATAAAGTTACTTACATTACCGGATCTTTTGTAAGACAAAATGAGCCAAATAATTTTTTTTGATTGAGGAAAGCCTTTTACTAATACCAGTAAAAGAAACGTCCATAACTTATTGTAAGTAAAATACTACTATTGCAATTGTATTAAAATAAACAGAACATTCGCACTGTTATATATGTAACAGAGTATTTTTAACCCCTAATATTTTCTAAAACATGAATGTTTGCATTACAGATTGTGTGTAAGGACTTAGGAGTAAACACTACCGTTGTATTTCAGCAGTCTCGAGTGGTACCATGTCAGTTCTTAGACACAGATATTCAGTGACTTTAGCTGGTACCACATTCTGCCACGTGGCTTTGCAATAGACCGAAGCAGCAGTTACAACAGGGGTCTAACAGTACCTTAAGCTTGCACCTCTGTATTGGCAGAGACCATTTAGTACACGGAAGTGGTAATTTAATCCTCATAGAGGTATGAGTCGAAGGGGAAAGCAATGAAAAAGTAGACCGAAGAAAGCATTTGAAGGCAATATCAAGAAATGGTTAAGTCTTGAGTAGGCAGACTGTTTATGGACTGAAAGAGGTGAAAGTGTTGGAAATCATCTAGGGTGCTCTGATGACTGGTCTGGCTAAGAAGGCTTGTATGACACCAAAGTATAACCAGGAGTGCTGAAGTAGCTTGAACTGCTATTTTAGCTGTGTCCTTAAATCATCACAGTAACTAAGGCTTGTACAGCAGCATCTGTGTATGTTTACAACAGCGAGCGGCCACCAGTGTCTGACTATCAGAGCTAGCCTAGCATTTCAATGTTCCTAGATATCTTGCAATGCATCACACAGTAATACGGAGGTCATCTTAAAGATGTAGCTAGTACGTTGTTGACCACGTAAATTTTGTAATAGCATCGACTTCAACGTTATATATATTGTAGTTGTGTGAGTGTGTACCTCCTGTTCCTAGCTATCTTATGTAACTAAGTTTGCGCTACAGGCTACTGAGAGGGTTTGTAGCGGTCTGAGCTGGGCTCGATTCAGCTGCATTGCATTCTATGATTAAATAATGGTCGATGGCACATACTTCTTACCATTTGTATATTTTGATATAGATACCATTACACATTATTAACATGACTGCATAAATTTGCATTTTATTTTAATACATGTAAAGCTGTTCTAAAACATAAACTACCCCAGCTAATGATGCTGAAGTGTATTCTGTGTAAAGACTGTACTGGAACTATATTACTTTCTTAGCAAAAATAAAGAAATAATGTGTCAGCTTGATGTAATCCGAATACCCATACGCCGAATACCCATAATCCGAATACCCATACGCCGAAACGTTAGGAAGGGTTATTGTATTTATGTAATCCGAATAATCTGGAAAAGATCGTCCTCTTGAACTGAAGAGATCAAACAGTGTTTAATAAAAGTAGACTCATCTAAATCCTGTTTAATGAGATACTGATATATGCAGCTCCATGCAACCTGAAACGTCTTAAGTGTAACTCGCTTCCTTGATAACGGACTTGAGCTCAAGGTTCCAAAATGAAACAAAAGAAAATTAAAAACGTAACTAAAACAGTCCTCTGGCGATATATGGTCCGCACACGAGTGACAAGATACGGGATATCTTTTTGATTTCTGCATGATCACATAACGTGCTTAGAGTAAAATATAGAAATGCTTCTTGTATGTGTCCGAACACAATAATCTTAAACATGTCATTGGAATCATATACACATTTTATGGTCTTTGAAGTGTCTGTCAAACAGATGCTTTGTTGTTTTATTCTAAACATATAAGGAGGAGCCGTGGTAGAGTTGGTAGTTACGGTGCAGAAGGTCGAGAGTGTAAATCCAGATTGGGTATAAATCCATATTTGAAATCTCTGTCAATCCAGCTGTAAATGGGTATTTTTTAAGAATTAGCGAAGGGTATTCGGCAGCGAAAGGATAGGGACAGCCTCCGCCTTTCATATGCTGTACCCAAGATACAATTGTTTCTTTGGAAAGGTTATGTTTAAAATACGATAAGTAGATTACAAGGATCATATTGCATACATTTGTCTTAACGTCGGTCATCTTGAAAAACGAAATATTTGGTGGCCAATGTTATTTTTGTCTCTTAAGGAGCCTGCAACCATATTTGGAGTTTTATCATTAAGCCAAAAATATTGGCCATATTTATTGCATGGAGACTAAAGCAACATAATTTAGAAAAACGATTTTTTTAATGTACCAAAGTAAATAACCAGTATGGTATAGGCTATGCTTATGAGATTTTATTTTCAGTTGGAAAAAGTAAGAAAATTATGCTTTACCTGGTAAACCATATTTAGTGTTTTCGATACGTATATAGTCAACACCAAAGAACGTCCACTCCTTCAAACAGTCAGAATTTTCGGCTGCATGTCTTAGATTCTCAACATATTTCTCTGGGATCATCAATGTAATAAGAATGCTACTGGATGGCTCAATGCCGGCAATAACTACCAGTGCTGGTTTCACAAACATGAGTCTAGCTGCGTGAGCCCGAAGAGCTTCCAAGCTGGAGCGTTTGTAATCGCTAAAATTTGGTCCTTGGATGTGTATCTGTACGTATCTGAATCCATTTGCTGTGCAAAAAATAGAAGAAAAATAAGAAAACATGTAACCAGTATTATGGACACTGAAGGGTATGATTTATATGCACGGGTAGTTTACATGGTTGTCATAGAAAGAGTTTTAGCGCCGTAATCAACCCCCACGAATAGTACACTTTTTATTCGTTTTTTTCCACAGCCTTAAACCATATTTCGCGCTTCAAGACAAAAATTAACATCTACATTGCAGAGTCTGCTGAAAAGGGATAACTATTCTTGATTGACAAGGGACATCAAGGAGAAAAAAATAAATAAAAATAAAACTAATTACGATAAAAGGCATTAATGCGCGTTTTCGTTTGTGTTGGACTGTATCCGTTATATTTCAAACAGGAAAGCAGCCCGCTCATCTCTGTAGCATAATGAGAGGTCTCCCTTGTTTTACTTATTCTCTATACAGGCTAGAAAACATGAAAAACGCGAAAAGCAAACACTCTGCAGTAAACACAGATATGCACATGGTTTAGGTTGACTTCTCACGCGACGCCAATCATTACAAACAATGGACCGCAACAAAGGTGCAAAGCAATCAAATGTCCCTGTTACACGCTGAGGAAACGCCAAATTCTATGATCATAAATACAGAAGAGGAACTTGCGAAAATGAAGAAATGGAACAGTTAATTCGTGAGTAAACTTGTGTAATCAATGTTCTTGTTTAATTGCTCAGTCACAAAAAAGTAAACTCGAAGAATGGTATTCTGGAGCATTTGCCTTCTTTGATACAACTGACCCTTCAGTTTCGTATGGCTACTTGCTGAGGCTAGGACTTTGTTTTGAAATGGAAAAAGTAGCGTGAAAACCTATCGAAACCTTAAACTCATTCCTTTTTTTGTATGACTCAATCGTGTCATTTTTCGGCCCGCCGCGTATTCGACATGAACCACCGGAAGGCGAAACTTCAGAATCTACTTGACAATAACAGCACGTGAACGTGCAGATTTGCTCCTTAAGTTGATTGCTGTAGCGAGGAAAGGGATATTATGTCATATGCAAACAGTGAAGTCTCAGTCTAGCCTGCACATTCCCAGTCTGATTACTCAATCCTTTTCGCTTATACAAGAATCCTGTAGAATCTAAAAACTGAAAAGCAAAGACTGAGTACATGCAGGTACTGCTTTTAGTATTACAGAACGTACATGGCCTATGCTCCTTTGTCACGCGAGATAAATCATGTTCTATTGAGCAGAATAAAAACTACCAGCGGCAAGAAAAAAAAATAACTCGACTATTTCGGAATATAAAAAACAAGAATGCCATGAGGCTTTGAATCGCTCACCTGAGTATGGTGGTCATGTAAGTTATGTGACCTAGACTGCTTGAATAAATTTTCGTTTCCTCAGCCCCTGGAGGCTGTGTATTAAATTTGGTTACAATCAGCCCAATGGCTTTTGAGGAGATGTCTTAAATTGTCAAAATATGAGAAACATGGGTCAGAGGTCAAAGAATGACCTTGACCTCTTGTACCCGCAAATTTTCCGTGTACTAACTAAGACAACAGTATACACCAATTTTTAGGCAAACATATTCTAAACTTGCCGTGAAATCTTATGTTGTAGCATTTTCCAATACTTGACCTTGTCATAAAAAGGTCAAGGTCAGCCCAAGGTCATCATTTGAAAAAACTTGACAGTACTCAAGTACCTGATGGTATATACCATGTTTCAAGGCCATCAATCATTTGGTTCTTAAGAAGAAGATTTGTAAATGAACAAAATTTTGTCCCCGTAGAGGTTCTATATGACAGTTGGTTATAATTGGCTCAGATGGGTGAAATTGTCACAAAATGAGAAACCAGGGTCAAAGGTCAAAGAATGACCTCGACCTCTTGTGCATATTAATTTTCCATTACTCATTAAGATGACTGTATATACCAATTTTCAGGCCAAAATCTTCAACAGTCTCCAAGAAATCTTATGTTCTAGCATTTTCCTATATAAAAGCTAACGAAAAAAATTACTTTACCGTAAAAAAGTTCAAGATCATAATTTGAACATTTTTGATAGTACTCGTGGACCTCATGCTACATACCAAGTTTCAAGGCCATTGGCCGATTGGTTCTGGAGGAGAAGATTTTTAAAGGTTTTATCCATATATTGGCGTGGCGGCCATGCTGATCATGTGACTAGGACCGGCTGAACAAATTTTCATATCCCCGCCCACTAAAAGCTCTATATGAAATTCGTTTACATTGGCCCAGTGGCTTTTGAGGAGATACGTGAAATTGTCAAAATATGAGAGACTAGGGTCAAAGGTCAAAGAATGACTTTGGCCTCTTTTACTGATAAATTTTCATGTTTTCTTTATGGTGACTATATGTACCAATTTTCAGGTCAAAATCTTCAACATTTATCTAGAAATCTTATGTTCTAGTATTTTCCCATAAAAAAAGCTACAGAAAGCAAATTTGACCTTACCGTAAAAAAGGTAACGATCACCCAAAGGTCTAAATTTGAACATTCTTGGTAGAACTTGCGTACCCGATGCTACATACCAAGTGTCAAGGCCATCTGCTTATTGGTTCAGGAGAAGTAGATTTTTCTATGTTTTTACCATATATGGGCGTGGCGGCCATGTTGGTCATGTGACTAGGACCGTTTGAACAAATTTTCGTGCCCTCAGCCCCTAGAGGTTCTTCGTGAAATCTGGTTACAATTGACCCAGTGGCTGTTTAGGGCATGTGTGAAATTATCAAAATATGAGAGACCAGGGTCAAAAGTCAACGAATGACCTTGACTTTTTGTATGCATACATTTTCATGTACTCATTAGGATGACTGTATATACCAGTTTTCAGGTCAAAATCTTCAACATTTATCTAGAAATCTTATGTTCTAGTATTTTCCCATAAAAAAGCTACAGAAAGCAAATTTGACCTTACCGTAAAAAAGGTAAAGGTCAACCAAAGGTCTAAATTTGACCATTCTTGGTAGAACTTGCGTACCCGATGCTACATACCAAGTTTCAAGGCCATCTGCTTATTGGTTCAGGAGAAGTAGATTTTTCTATGTTTTTACCATATATGGGCGTGGCGGCCATGTTGGTCATGTGACTAGGACCGTTTGAACAAATTTTCGTGCCCTCAGCCCCTAGAGGTTCTTCGTGAAAGCTGGTTACAATTGACCCAGTGGCTGTTTAGGGCATGTGTAAAATTATCAAAATATGAGAGACCAGGGTCAAAAGTCAACGAATGATCTTGACTTTTTGTATGCATACATTTTCATGTACTCATTAGGATGACTGTATATACCAGTTTTCAGGTCAAAATCTTCAACAGCTTCCAAGAAATCTTATGTCCTAGCAATTTCCCATATCAAAGCTACAGAAAGCAAAATTGACCTTACCGTAAAAAAGGTCAAGGTCAACCGAAGGTCGCAATTTGAACAATCTTGGTAGTACTCGCATATTTGATGCTACATACCAAGTTTCATGGCCATCGGCCTATTGGTTCTTGAGAAAAAGATTTTTAAAGGTTTTTACCATACATGGGCGTGGCGGCCATGTTGGTCATGTGACCAGGACCGTTTCAACAATGTTTCGTTCCCCGCCCCCTAGAGGCTCAACATGAAATTAGGATTCAATCGGCCTAGCGGTTTCAGAGGAGGAGTCGCTTGAAATTGTTGACGGACAACGACGGACGTCGGACGCCGGACGCCGGAGCCTTACCATCCTTAAAGCTTCCCCGCAGCCGCTGGCTCAGGTGAGCTGAAAAAGCAGTTTATTGCTCATCTTTTGTTTCCCAGAGCAACTTTTTTACTTTGACAGTGGGGGAAAATACCGTCATACAAATCGGAGTTATCTTCGTGGAAGTACAGTATATCCGTTGACCTTAACATGAGATAAAAGCTAAAATACTTTCAATAGACGTATAATTATCTCATAATGAGCTGCTTGACTATAAATGACGGACAACGCGATGGGCAAACCAAATGCATCACTGTGTAAATCCCGAAATACCTCTTGCAACTAGGGTGATGAAGGCATGGTGTTAAAGAACTTATAAAATACAAACCTTTCCCGATAGTAATCTCTTTTTATACCACGATAGCCAATGGCACGACTTCTTTTACAGTGGACAGAAAAGTGTGTGTGTGTGTGGGGGGGGGGGGGGGGGGGGTAGGGGGGTAGGGGGGAAAGAAAGGAAAAAAAAACGCTGTCACGCTCTCCCTCGTGTGTCCTTGTCTGTCGTCTTAATGATTTTCTACACGTGCAGCACTGTCTAAATCAAGACGAAGGAATTACCGAATCGCAGATAACGAAGATGTTAATCGATGTCGTTGTTTAACGCAGATGTTACTTACTTAACACGAAAGAGGAATCAATATATGAATTAGGTCTATTACTTATAGTAAGTTTTTGTGTCAACTTAATGTCTCAGTATCAGTAAATTTTTTAAAAGACACGATTTTTCGCAACTGGATAATATTCGAAATTGGTTGGATCACTGTATATATGTTATAACCCGTGATAAAATATTATTTCTTATATTCATTTCATGATTTCGATTCTTCAAAGTTGACCTCTCTTCATACTTCATCCCATTTCTTATACCAGAACGTTATTCTAAGCATACGCGAATAAAGTTGGCTGTTAAATGGGCTTAAACTTTGATTAACAAAAGTCACAGTATCACAGAACTGGTTGTCTCTTGTGAGGATTAGGGCTAAATTGCAGAACAAGGCATTTTAAGCCAAGGCTATGCAGCTTCACTTAATACACACACGACTGAATTCGCTTCAAAACAGATTCTAAACAAAAGCGGAGAAATACATCTCTTCAACTGAAGGTGATATGATTTAAATCTACCATCTCTAGAAAATAGCATTGCCTGATTTTGAATATTTGATCTTACAATCAGGGAATAGTACTTCAAAAAGATAACGCATGTGTACTAAGAGTTTTGGTAAACCGCTTCTTTATTTCCGGACGTTCCTTTTCTGAATTTGTGTTCATAACATTTAGCTGTGAAGGAGCGCGATTCCCCGGCGTATGTTATCTATTGTTTCATGAACTAATACTCGTTTTTGCAGAATAACTAACTATTCGGAACATGTAAAGAAACCCAATCTCAAGCTCTTAGGATGTATAAAAAACGTTTGAAAGAAACATAATTATGTTTATCAATTTTATTGTGAGCTCCCCAGAGGCGAATGTTCGCATGTCGTCAACACTTTCAAACATCCACAGCCGATGAGTGAGACAACTGGGCCTAAATTTCACATGTAGCATCATTGAGATTAGGGATTAACATTCGATTTTTATGCCCCCAACTTCGAAGAAGTTGAGGGGGGGCATATTGCTTTTGGCTTGTCCGTCCGTTCGTTCGTCCGTTACGTCCGTCCGTCCGTAATACTTTGGGTATGCTACGTAACTAAGGAACTGTAAAGGCTGAGGTCTTGATATTTCATAGGTGAATAGATAATAAAAAAGTGAACCCGTATTTTTTTTCTTTTCCGCCAGCCATGTACTTTCAGAGTTATGCCCCTTTTTCAAAAAATGATATTATACTAACATTCTGTTGAGTTCATTATTGACAGAGTTATGCCCCTTATTCCTATTTGTACAAAACAGCGAAGGTATGAGCCATTACTCAAGAACTGTAACCGCATTTTATTTCTTTTCCCTTATCCATGTAGTTTTAGAGTTATGGCCCTTTTTCGAAAAATTAAATGTTAGTTTGTTATCAAAATTTTGGAAAAAAATATTTGAGCTAGGTTGTTCATATTTCACCTACTGGTAGGACCTAAGGTGTAAATCACCTGATTAACTTTTGGGCTAATTTCGTAAAAAAATTGACTGAATAATGCCCCTTTGTTAAGTTTGGCTTTTTTTCAACTTTTGAGCCTTTTGATCTAGAGACCTGATTTTTGGTATACTGATAGTATTTGATGTGTTGATTATTTTGATGATACTAACATTATGTTCATTATTGACAGTGTTATGCCCCTTTTTCTTATTTGTACTTAACAGGGTAGGTATGATCGATTACTCAAAAACTGTAAGTGCTGGAGCCTTCATAATTCATAGGTGGAAAGACTATAGAAAAAAAGCAGATTCGTATTTTTTTTTTTTTTCACTGACCATGTGGTTTTAGAGTTAAATCCCTTTTTCGTAAAATTAAATATTAATTGTTAGCAAAATTTTGGAAAAAGTATTTGAGCTAGGTTGTTCATATTTGACATACTTGTAGGACCTTAGGTGTAGTTCAGCTGATTACTTTTGGGCTAATTTCGTAAAAAAATGACTGAATTATGCCCCTTTGTTAATGTTGGCATTTTTTTCAACTTTTGAACTGTTTGATCTAGTGACCTGATTTTTGGTATACTTATAATATTTGATGTGTCGATCATTTTGATATTTATTATATTGTGTTGAGTTCATTATTAGCGGAATTATGCCCCTTTTTATGCCCCCAACTTTGAAAACATTGGTGCGGCATTGCTTTTGGCTTGTCCGTCCGTCCGTCCGTGCGTGCGTCACACTTTTTCATGTTTGCTATGACTTTGGAACCCTGCTAGTTAGAGTCTTGAAATTTCATAAATGCATTCCTCATTCCTCATGAAATAATGTCTGGCCCATATTTTTTTCTATTCTGAATTATGCCCCTTTTTAGAGGTATGACCCTTTTAGAAAAAAGAGATGACTATCTTGTTAGCGCGATATCTCAAAAAGTCTTCAAGCTAGGGCCTTGATATTTGGTATACTGACTGGGTATGAGAAAAAGATTATCTGATTAACGTTTGGGAGAATTCCGTAAAATTTTAATGGAGTTATGGCCCTTGTTTGAATTTGGCATTTTTCCAACATCTGAACCGCTTGAGCTAGGAAGCTGATTTTTGGTGTAGTAGTAGTCCTTGGTGAGTTGAATACTTTAGTATAGGTAAGATAACTCTGTATTCATGAATAATAATGTTACTTTCCCTGACACTCAGTACTTATGCAGCTACTGATTTCAAAATCCACTGGGCATAGGTTCTTAAAATTTTATATATGTATACCGCATGGAATCGGTGTTTTTTTTTCTTTTCCGAATATTACCCCTTTAACACGTGTTTTTTTCTTTTCCGAATATTACCCCTTTTTGGAGTTATGCCCGTTTGAGAAAAATGAGATGACTGTCTTGCTAGCAAGATATCTCAAAAAGTATTAGAGTTATGCCCTTGATATTTGTAATACTGTTTGGGTATGAGGAGTAAATTACCTGATAAACTTTTGGGAGAATTCCGTAAAATTTTGATTGAGGTATGGGCCTTGTATGAATTTGGCATTTTTCCAACTTTTGAAACGCTTGATCTAGGAAGCTGATTTTTGGTATAGAAGTAGTCAGATCCCTAACCCTATCCCCAACATCAAAGGGAAAGATTGACAAAGACATCCCAACAAACAATAAATTACAAGTGATACTTTAGTACAGGTTAGATAACTGTGCATTCATTAATTATGGAGTTACTTCCCCTGATGCTCAATATTTATGTAGCTACTGGGTTCTAGAACTACTGCGCATAGGGTTTAGAAATTCAATATATAAGGATTCCTCATGGAAAATAACTGACATTTATTTTTTGTTGTTTTTGTTTTTCCAAGTTATGCCCTATTTTGGAGTTTTGCCCATCAAAAACATGAGATGGATGTCTTGTTAGCAAGATATCTCAAAAAGTATTTGAGATATAGCCATGATAGTTTGTAAACTGAGCAGATATGAAGAGTACATTGCCTAATTAAGTTTTGGCGAAATTCCGTAAAAAAATAATGGAGATATAGCTCTTGTTTGAATTTGGCATTTTTTCCAACTTCTGAATTGCTTGATCTAGGGAGCTGATATTTGGTATAATAGTAGCTTTTTCATAATTTAAATGTTTTAGTAAAGATTAGGTAACTCCTGTTCAGACTTTGACATTCTAACGTTTGACACCTTTAGTGGTAAGCATATGGTTAGGGGCATAGTGTTTCACAAACACAATTTCTAGATTTTTATGAAAATCGGGTTCTTAGTTTGGTATACGATAAGGCAACTTATTGTTGCAGTGACTGATCATGGGAAATCGAATAATGGCACTTACTACAAAGCCATTGCAGATAGTTTGACAAAACTTTCATAAAACTGTTTTTTGAGAAGTCTCTACCAGTTTTATGTGTTTTAGCCAGCTACTTTTTATTGGTTGCCATGGGAACCAATATGCAAAAATGGAAAATATTTTTCGCTGAAGCCACTGAGGCGATTGGGCTCAGGTTTGATATGCAGCACCCGCAGGCATAGGGATAAAAAGAGTGTGTTTTTTTCCTTTTCTGAAAATTGGCTCCTAAGTTGGCATTATATGGCAACATAGATTTCTTTTGACTTATTTAGGGAAAATTGAAAACTGGCATTTACTGCTAAGCCACAGCAGATGTTTTGACAAATCATTTAACCACTGGGCCGATATCACTGCTGGTGGACAATTTGTCCCCGAGGATATCATCAACCCAGCTAGTCAGTGTTTCAGTATTGATTCTGGTTCTCAGGCATTGGGGTCGCTACTTAAATACTGATTTAAATACTTAATTCATTTTGATATATATCTGGTAAAATTTCTAATTATTCTAAATCTAAGACTGACTTGTCATAGCGACATGAATCTTAGCGGATTTTGGCTTTCATTCTTTTGAGTTGTTTTGGCTTTTTGCAGGTTCTTGCTGCAGCGGACATCTCTTTCCTGATGCCCTTGTTTGTCGCCTTTCTCGAGACGCAGGGGTTGAGGTGGCTCGGTGGGGGACGCCTGCGCCCGCGGATTAATACGTAGGCGCCTCTTAACTTATGTCTGCAGCTAATGTGTCCCGCGGAATGCGACAGTAGGTGTGGCTCGGAGAGGGATGCTCGTTGCCTGCCGAGACCTGCCATCATATCTTTTCTATCAAACTTTTGGGGATTAGCGACACTGAAGAAGTTAAATACAGAAACGCGCGTCTGTCGCACTAAATTAGGTATGAATACGTTTATATTATAGAAATATTTTTCGTCAGCTATATGTTTTTGGTCCACTGGTCTCTTAACTGGTTTCCATGGACACCAAATTGAAAAATAAAAAGAGAAAGATTACTTTAATCATATCTTTATTAAAGCCAGTGGGCCGATTGAGCCCAAATTTCATCATTAGCTTCCTTGGGCAAGTGGATTAAAAACTTGTGTTTTTATGAAAAGCGGCTCTTTAGTTTCGTCGATATGGCTATGTTGCAATGAATTTTAATATATATGGAAGAAAATAAATAATAATAAAAATAAACATACATTTGCTGCTTAAACATTGCAGATATTTTGATTTAGATTTAATGAATGATTTCTTGTGAAGACTTCTATCAGCTATATGTTTACGGTCCACTCCTTTTTCATTGGTTACCATGGAAACCAAATTGTAAAAAGGGAGGAAAGTTTTACAATTATATCCTCTGAAGCCACTTGGGCGATTGGATCCAGTTTTCATCCGTAGCATCTTTGTTCAAGGGCCTTGAAAGTTTGTGTTTTGTTAATGAAAATCGGCAATTTAGTTATGAATACGAGGTGCGTTCGAAAAGTTTTGCAAATGGCCTCAGGATTTTGTTTATGAGCATGCTAGATACACTGTTATGCGTGAACTGAAAGCACTGCATTTTGTCTTTACAATAATACCAAACACTATACAAAGACACTTTTCCTAATTGAGTTACAACGCATTTTAATAGGTCCCAGTCATACCACTGGACTAATTTTATATGTAAATCTTTTCAGTGTTAGGCATTCAAGTCAAATATCCTGGACAATTCAAAATTAATCTTTGTCATTTGCTTGTCCATCGTTGCCTATAATATACATACAAAAGTTAGAAGGGCGGCAACTGTTATCGATTTATTCTTTGCAAAGCATTGAGCAGTTCTTATGACGTAATTGAATTTTACGTTAACGTCATTTTTGAAAGCTTGCAGAGGCAGCTTGCAGAGGCTTCATTGTTGGCATTAATTTTAATTTGTTGACAGGTTTACGTTGTAAATGCTCTTGCCGACAATATTTTGAATGCTAATACACTTGGATTCAATACAAAATCGTCAAATTTTAGTAGAAATGGACAAATTGCTACAGCATAAAGTACGGATAATCCATATTCCCGGCCCTGTAGGGAAGCCAGATTAAAACTAATTTCCGCGATATTTACAGAACAACATTGTTTGGGCATTGTCTTTAACTGACAAAGATAAAAAGACATCAACGACTGCTGATATATAAATTACGGCCTACTAAAGTAAAATTCTGCAGTGTCTTTAGGGTATACCTCTTTCAAAAAAGTTAAAAATGCGTCCTTTTTTAACAAATGCACCTTGTTTGCAGACTTCTCTTTGCAAAATATAGCTTTATGTGTTTTTGCAATCAGAAGTTCTGTCTGTATGGTGGTTACCGAGAAATTACGTCATTTGCAAAACTTTCCGAACGCCCCTCGTATTATGAATGTACATATAATGGGTGAAATTAGAAAATGGCATTTACTGCCAAGCCTTTGCAGGCATTTTGACAAAAAAAAAACAATCGAAATGTTTCCTGAGAAGACATTTAGAGTTGCATTGACTTATAATAAGGAAAATAAAAATGACATTAACTGTTCAGCCACTGTAGATATTTTGACAAAAAATTATTGAAATTTTTCTTCAGAAGTCTTCTATCAGCTAAACATATATATATTTGGCCCTCTGCCATTGTTATTGGTTGCCATGGAAAGCAACCTGCTCAATAATGAAACGAATACTGAACAATTATCTCCTTTGAAGGCATAAGGTCGTTTGAGATTTAGACTGCAGCACCCTTGGTCTAAGGGACTGAAATAATGAAAACCAGCTCTAAAATTCTGTTGCTATGGTATCTTGGAGATTTATCTAAGATATGGATGTCATGCAACTTTTCAAAACAAATAGCTCGGAAACAAGTTACAAAAAAAAAAATAACAGATAACAAACAGAAACCGGTTTTTTTTTGTTTTGTTTTTTTGGTACCGAATGAATTGAAAAGGGGGGCATAACTCCCTAAAATATTGGCGGATTTTAACCTAAATTGAACCTGACGTGTATTTTATCATTATATACCTGTGTATAAAATATAAATCCGATTCACTTAAAATTTTAAACGAATAACAAACGGAAATAATTTTATTCGTACAAAATAAAGTCAAAACGGGCCATAACTCAAAATTATAGATGGATTTTACCCTTAATCGAATTTGACTATATATTATGATTATATACATGTGTATAAAATATGAATCCAATATTATGATTTTTTCAAACCATTTTACAAACAAAAGGAAGTCGAAAAACGGTCATTACTCCCATAATAATTGACGGATATTACCTAAATCGAATTTGACCTGTATTTCATTTTTCTGTACCTGTGTGTAAAATATGAATCCAATAGTCTAATCTTTTCGAAAGATAATGAATGGAAACCATTTTGTCATGAAAAATGAAGACGAAAAATTGCCATAACTCCCTTAATAATTGACGCATTCATTCTAAATCAAATTTGACCTGTATTTCATGACTATATACCTGTGTAAAAAAAAATGAATCCAATACGAATATGAATTCAAAAGATAATGAACGGTAACCTTTTTTTCAAGCAAAATTAAGACGAAAAAGGGCAATATCTCCCATAATAATTTATAGCCCTGTATCGAACATAACCTGTATTTCATAATTCTGTACCTGTGTATAAAATATTAATCCAATGCACTTATCTTTTCAACAGAGAACAAGCGGAAACTGTTTTCTTATCAAACGAGGCCGAAAAAGGGCCATAACTCCCATAAAAATTCACGTATTTCGCCGTAAATCGAACTTGAGCTGTATATCATTGTTATATACCTGTGAATAAAATATGCGTCCAATACACTAGCCCTTTAAAGCGATATCGAACGGCAACCATTTATGTACGTACGGGACGGACGGACGGAATGGACGTACGTATCTATGTACGGACAGCGGCGATACTATATGCACCCCACCCCCAAGTAAAAATGGCGGGAGTATAAAAAACACCAACTTCGATTTACCGAAACGTTGAGTTATTCGTGCCAAGTACCGTGTAAATAGTCCCTGGTCGTTGGTCTTTACACAGCGACAAGCTTTATATGATTGACTGAAAGATTTTTATACATGAGAATCGAAGCAACAACAACATAAAAAGGGGGAGGGGGTATCAATAAGGTGGGTTTTCTGCATCCTACCAAAGTTTTCTTTTTTTAACTGATGGTATACTCCAGTGTGTCTAGTTTGTTGAACCATATGTGACTTTGGTCGGAAAGTCCTAGTTACTGAGCTATGGGTCCACAGAAATGGGTGGGGTAATTCAACATGGTTTTAGCTGGTCTTTTAAAAATGTTCTTATTTGGTAGAAGAGTACAACAGACAGACAGTGTTTGATAAAATGATTAAAACATCTAAAATGTATTTCCATATCATTTTATTTGGTTTAATTTGAACATATGTTGTCAAAAACGACTTCCTTTGACATTCAGCATTTTTAGCTCACCTGAGCCGAAGGCTCACAAGATGAGCTTATAGTATAGGGTTTGTCCGTCGTCCGTCCTTCGTTGTCCCTTGTCCGTCGTCCGTCCACACATTTAAGCATTAATATCTGCTAAAGTAGCTGACCAATCTTGATCAAATTTTATGTGTAGCATGGTTGGGTGGGGGATTGATTGCATATAGTTTTGGGACAGATTGGTTTAAAACTGTGGTTACCATGGCAACAAATGTCCCATAGACTTATAATGGGGAAAATGTTGTCCGGGCCCTAGCTTCTTCATTTTTGATCGCATTTTCTTCAAACTTGCAGATATCCAGGACAGTCAAAATATCTCGGAACAGTTCGAATTTGGGCCAGGTTGGATCATTCTTTTTAGAGTTAATTGCCCTTGAGCGATAAAATATTTTTCCATAGACTTATAATGGGGAAAATGTTGTCCGGGCCCTAGCTTCTTCATTTTTGACCGCAACTTCTTGTATCTTGTAGGTATCCAGGACAGCCAAATTATCTCGGATCAGTTCGAATTTGGGCCAGGTTGGATCATTCTTGTCAGAGTTACTTACCATTGAGCGATAAAATATTTTCCCATGGACTTATAATGGGAAAATGTTGTCCGGGCCCTAGCTTCTTCATTTTTGATCGCAACTTCTTGTTACTTGCAGGTATCCAGGACAGTCTAAACATCTCGGACCAGTTCGAATTTGGGCCAGGCTGGATCATTCTTTTCAGAGTTACTTGCCCTTGAGCGATAAAATATTTTTCCATAGACTTATAATGGGGAAAATGTTGTCCGGCCATCATTCTAGCGTCTTCATTTTTGATCACGACTTCTTGTAACTTGCAGGTATCCAGAACGGCCAAACCATCTTGACCAGTGCGAATTTAGGCCAGGTTAGATCATTCTTTTCAGAGTTACTTGCCCTTGAGCGATAAAATATTTTCCCATAGACTTATAAAGGGAAAATGTTGTCCGGGCCCTAGCTTCTTCATTTTTGATCGCAACTTCTTGTAACTTGCAGGTATCGAGAACAGTCAAATCATCTAGGACCAGTTCGAATTTGGGCCAGGTTGGATTGTTCTTTTTAGAGTTACTTGCCCTTGAGCTATAAAATATTTTCCCTTACAACTGGGAAAATGTTGTCCGGCCATCATTCTAGTGCCTTCATTTATGGAATAATTTCGTTTGTACTTCACACAAGTGAAAAGTATGAAAATATCTTGGACAAGAACGTGTTTCAGCGTTATTGGGTCAAAGTGAAGGACACAGTGGCTATTTCTAGAAAATTTTTTCATCCCTGTAGCGCCTTCAATTTATGGACTGAATTCAATTGGATATCACACAAGTGATTAGAATGACAATATCTTGGACTAATTCGCGTTTCAGCGTTCTTCGGTCAAGGTCAAGGTCACAGTGGCTATTTTTAGAAAAACATTGTCATCGCTCTAGAGCCTTCATTTATGGACCGATTTTGATTAAAACTTCACACAAATGTTTAGTATGACAATATCTTGAAAAAGCTCATGTTTCAGCGTCCTAAAGACAAAGTCAAGGTCACAGTGGCTATTTATATAAAAAACTTTGTTATGGACCAATTTCGATTTAACTTCATACAAGTGATAAGTATGGCAATATCTTCGACAAGTTTGGGTTTCAGCGTTCTCGGCTCAAGGTCAAGGTAACAGTGGCTATTTTTAGAAAAACTTCGTCTAGAGCCTTCATTTATGGACAGATTTTGATTTAACTTCACACAAATGTTTAGTTTGACAATATCTTGAACAAGTTTGCATTTCAGCATTCTAAGGTCATGGTCACAGTGGCTATTTTTTAGCTTACCTGAGCCGAAGGCTCACAAGGTGAGCTTACAGTAATTAGGCCTGGTCCATCGTCCATCGTACGTCCACACTTTTAAGCATTAATATTTGCTAAAGTAGCTGGCCAATCGTGATCAAATTTTCTATGTAGCATTGTTTGGATGGGGTTTGATTTCATATATTTTTGGGACAGATTGGTTTAAAATTGTGGTTACCATGGCAACACAAAGGTCCCATAGACTTATAATGGGGAAAATGTTGTCCGGGCCAAAGCATGTTTTGTTTTGACTGCAACGTCTTCAAACTTGCAGGTATCTAGGACAGCCATAAAATATCGGACCAGTTCGAATTTAGGCCAGGTTAGATGATTCTTGTCTTGTCTTGAAGAATCATGAGTCCAAGGGTTCAAGGTCATTCTTTGACCTTTGACCCATGTGTCTCATATTTTGACATTTTCTGACATTTCCTCGAAAGCCAAAGGTCCAATAATTATTGTAAACACATTTCATATAGAGCCTCCAGGGGTTGACTGAACAAAATTCGTTCAACCGGCGGTCCAGGCCAATTGACCAACGTGACCGTCATACCCATTTATAGTATAAACATTTAATATTTTTCTTCTCCAGAACCAATATACCTATGGCCTTGGAAGTCGGTAACTAGGATGGAGTACTAAAGTACTACCAAGACTGATCATACGATGACCTTTTTTGCGGCATGGTCAAATATGGAAAAATGCTTCATCATATAATTTCATGGTTCTTTAGATGAAGATTTTTAAAGGTTTTCACCATATATGGGCATTGTGGCCATGTTGTGGCCATGTCATTATGTCAACTGTATATACCAATTTTGAAGCCAAAATCTTCAAAACTTCCCATGAAATCTTATATTCTAGCACTTTCCAGTATTTGACCTTGCCGTAAAAAGGTCAAGGTCAATCCAAGGTCAAAATTTGAACAATTTTGGAAGAAAATGAGTACCTGATGCTACTTACCAAGTCTCAAGGCCATTGGTCGACTGATTTTTTAAGAAGAAGAAATGTTTTTACCATATTTGGGCATTGTGGCCATGTTGATCATGTGACCTGAAGCCAGTATGTATTATCTCACTTTTAGTGGCGGAGGTGTGACGCAAAATATAGCATTTAAGATATTAATTTGACTACAGTTTCGTAATTCTAGGTCATAAAATTGAATATAACCATCTTCTAAGCAAGTTTATGTGTTCAGTCAACCATGAAAACTAGGTCATTGTAAAATTCTGGTCACATCATTCAATGGTACTGGTGAAGGTACTTCCTTGACATGAGTTTGATGAATACTGGTCAGTTTATTTAGCAATGCTGCCAAGAAATATTGAAAATAGGGGACAAAAATATAAAAAAATGCTGAATGTCAAAGGAAGTCTTTTTTGACAACATATGTTCAAATTAAACCAAATAAAATGATATGGAAATACATTTTAGATGTTCTGTTAATTATTTTATCAAACACTGTCTGTCTGTCATACTCTTCTACCAAATGAAAACATTTTTACAAGACCAGCTAAAACCATGTTGAATTATCCCACCCACTTCTGTGGACCCATAGCTCAGTAATTTGGGCTTTCCGACCAAAGTCACACATGATTCAATAAACTAGACACACTGGAGTATACCAAAAAATAAAACTTTGGTGTGGACCCATAGCTCAGTAACTAGGGCTTTCCGACCAAAGTCACACATGATTCAATAAACTAGACACACTGGAGTATACCATCAGTCAAAAAGAGAAAACTTTGGTAGGATGCAGAAAACCCACCTTATTGATACCCCCCCCCCCCCTTTTTTGACATGCAGATTTGACTTGGCTCCTCTGAAACCACTGTTATTGATGGATGAGTTACTTTTTACTCCCTTTATACAGTATTGCAGTGATGTCCAGACGACTAAAGGTGAACATGAAAAGTGCTTTGCAAAGTGGCGCCTCAAGCGAGATTTGAACCCGTAACCACGTGGTCCAAAGTCTGGAGCATTAACTGCTCAGCCATGCAGATGGTTTTACTGTAAGCAATAAGCATACATCTTCATCTAATAAAATGATGAGTTCTTTTATTTCAAACATTAAAATGAAGATGAAAATGTAGCTGGATCAAAGGTACAAAATCGCGTTTCCAGTGCCTCAGAATGCAGGAAATGGAACCTAGATTTTAAAAAAAAGTACGAGGTAACATGCCACCTGACCCTCGTAGCAGACTCCCTCGATACGCTCGGTCGGTCAAAGACCACATCTCACTTTTATCCATTTTTAGAACTTGGCAGCACCAAGAAAGTGTTTATTATACAATGTTTATATTTGACAAACGTGTTCACAAGGATATGTTGGATTGGGAACAAGCATTCTCCTGCATATTTTCCCCTTTGTCTTTGTATTTGCTTTCGTTTTGATGTCTTAAAAAGTTTGTAGTAGATCTCACAACCAAGCTTAATCTCTTCAGAGGGGGTAGAGTTCGTTCTGCTGACAGTTCTAATGGCCCCTGTTTGTCAATGCGTGTGCAGCTACGAAGCTCAAGAATGACATGGCCTATGGTTTTGAAGTTTCATAAAAGGATTATCAATGAAAGATAAGTGACTTTCAGATTTTTTAGCTCACCTGAGCCGGAGGCTACGTGGGAGCTTATAGTAAAGGTAACCTCCAACGTCCGTCGTCTCGTCGTCCATCTACAATTTCAAACGACTTCTTCTCTGAAACCGCTAAGCCAATTGTAAACAAATTTCATATATAGTCTCCAGGGCGTGCGGGAATGAAATTTCGTTCAAATGGTGTAGGTGACATGACGCCATGCCCATATAAAAATAAAAATCGTCTTTCCAGAACCAGTAGACTGACCGGCTTAAACCTGGTATGTAGACTCGGGTACACAAGTTTTTCAAGATTGTTCAAATTATGGCCTTGTGTTGACCTTGACCTTTATCACGGCAAGGTCAATTTTGCTTTCTGGTGCTTATTGGAACAATGTTAGAACTTAAGATTTCATGGAGATTGTTGAAGATTTTTGTGCTAAAACTAGATTAAACAATGATCATAATAAGTACATGAATATTCATGGGTACAAAAGTTCAAGGTGCCTCTCTGACCATCGACCCAGGACTCTAATAATTCGACAGTTTTGCACATCTCCTCAAAAGCCACTTGGCAAATTGTACCCACATTTCATACATAGCCTCCAGGGACCGAGGGAACATAAATTTGTTCAAATGGTCCAGGTCACATGACCAACATGGCCGCCTTGCCCATAGATGGTAAAAACTTCAAAAATCTTTTTGTCCAGAGCCAGTTGCCTAGTGGTCTTGAAACTTGGTATTTAGCATTAGGTACTGGAGTACTACCAAGAATGTTCAAATGATGATCTTGGGATAACCTCGATCGTTTTTTTCATCAATGTCAAATATGGGAAAGGCTAGAACATAAGATTTCATGCACAGTTTTGAAGATTTTAGCCTAAAACTTGGAATATGCTATCGTGTTAATAAGTACATGAATAGATTTGAGTATAGAGGTCAAGGTCATTCTTTTACCTGTCAACTAGGACTCTCATATTTTGACAATTTCAAACCCTGTCCTCAAAAGCCACATGGTCAGTAGTAACCGGCTTTAAACAGAGCCTCCACAGAGGCCTAGGGACCAAACATTTGTTAAGTCGGTCCAGGTCTCATGTCTAAAATGGCTACCATGCCCATATATGGTACAACTTTCAAAAATCTTCACCCCAGAACCAACTGACCAATGGCTTCTGAGTTCTACTGTGATTGTTCAAATAATGATCTTGGGTTAAACTTGACCTTTTTTATGGCAAGGTTAATTATGATAAATGCAAAAACATAAGATAACATGGAAAGTTTTTGAGAATTTGATACAAAATTTGTATTATATAGTCGTTTTAATGAGTATTTGAAGATTTGTGAGTACAACAGTCAAGGTCATTCTTTGACCAGTGAAGCAGGACTTTTACATTTTCACAATTTCAAACATCCTTTCAAAAGCCACTGGACAAATTGTAACCAAATTTCATATGGAGCTTCCAAGATCTGAGGGAAGAAAAATTTGTTCAGCCGGTCCAAGCCAAATGATCAACTCGGCAACCATGACCATATATGTCATAAACCTGAAAAAAAAATCTTCTGCTCCAGAACGAATTGACCAATGGCTTGAAAATTTGTATGAAACTCTGAGTGCTTCAGTACTACTAAGATTGTTCAAGGATGACATTGGGTTGACCTTGACCGTTTTTATGGCAACGTAAAATATCAGTAATGCCAGAACAAAAGATTTGGGGGAAAGTATTGAAGAAGATTATGGCCTAAAACTTGGCTTATTACAGTCACCTTAATGAGTACAAGGAGATTTTTTAGTACAAGAGGTCAAGGTCTTTTTGAACCTTTGACCCAGGACTCTCATAGTTGACAATTTCAAACATCTCATCAAAAGCCACTGGGACAATTGTAACCGAATTTTATATAGAGCCTCCAGGGACAGAAGGAGCAAAATTTGTTCAAACGGTCCAGGTCACATGACCAATATGACTGTCATGTCCATTTGTGATAAAAACCTTTAAAAAGCTTTAAATGAGTTGCTTCATTAGCAATGAAAACATTCATAAAAAGGAAGATAGATCAGACTACGTACTTTCGGCTAATAATGCCCCATCCTTCACTGTATAATAGCCTGGCATAGAAGGCCAGGGCAAAACATATTGTAATTGCGTTACGTTAATTACAAATACGCAGTCGATTTAAAGACTCGTATATACCAAAATACGATCTAAACGATAAAAAATCTGTCTAGAATATATAACAGAAAATTTTATAATTTAAGAATGAATTATATGTTTGAGAAAATCACACGTTCAATAATAAAAATTTCAGGTAGCATCTCACTTCTAATTCGATAACAGCAAAGCATGCTCCGCTACTGATACATCATAGATTTTTTACCACAGCAATTATGGAATTACCAACAGTAGTGCTTAGTACCTTAGCAGAATAGCGTCTCGATGACGTCACTTTCACATCAATATGAACCTCTAAGTTGCGATGGTAACATATGTAAAATGCCATTGGTATCGGAGCATGGTCCCGCCATTTTTTTTAATATCATTATAAAGTATAATTATTTCAACTGAAACTTCAGATTTTCTCGAAAAAAAAGATGACTACTTTAATTTCGTTTTATGACTCTCAAGTAATTACTAATTCTGATTTTTCCAAACATAGATTGAATGATTTAAATCTTAAGTAACAGATCAAAACAGTTTCTGAATGTTGCCATACAAATGCATGTAAGTAACCGAAATTAACCAAGACAAACTAAAAATGTGTTTGTGAAACACTATGCCCCCAACCATACGCTTGTCTCTAAAGAATGTTCATCCCATGATGTTTAAGTCAGAAAGGGGTTTTAATCAATTCATCTACATCTTAGCCTGTAACTGTATGCGAAATATAAGGAACATCTTAGCGGTTCTTCAAGATATTTTGTTCACAAAGTCATTCATATAGCGTCTTTGTATACTAAATACCTATGTCCGAATATAGAAAAAATTATATCGAAAATTTATGAAGTGGGCTCAAAAGTTAATCAGGTAATCTATACCTTTGTTTTAACCTGCATGCCAAATATAAGCATCCTAGCTTATGCGGTTCTTCAGATATTTTGTTCACAGGCTTGTCTTATACAAAATGCCTATGTCCGAAAAAGGGGAATAACTCAACCAAAAATTGACGATAAAGGCACAAAAGTTAAATCACTTCATCTACACTTTGGTCTAAACTTGCATTTTATATATATATGGATCCTAGCTTAAGTGGTTCTTCCGATATTTTGTTCACACGCTTGATCCTATTTAGACCCGTTTGTACTGGTCCCAATGAGGATACCAAGCGAAACTTTATGAAATCGAGTTTCGTAACAAGGGTCTGGATCCAATTAACATAAGCAATATACTAAATCACAAATATGTCGAAGCAGCTATTCCACCTTACTTTATAAACCAGAATCCACCTCTAATTTCCTACAGTTGTACGTCACCTATTGCAACCAAAATCATTAACTACAGGGATGTGCTGCGACCCCTAAACACCGAGTACGTTGTCGGTGATCTTCTTGTTTGCACCTTTACCTCCTCTAAGCACTGTTGCCAACCAGCAGGTCATATTATAACTGGTGATACTGGCATCGTAAAGAAGACAAACTTAAGGGAGTTAGTTTCCAAAAGGCCATAAATACTGGATGCCTAAGTCGTTTAGTTGGAAACAGAATTCAACATTAATTATGGATTCTGTGGAAGACCAGCCGCTGGGCTAAGCAGGAGAAGGTTGAAGGTGACACACTACCTGAGTGAGTCAAATCGAATGCGTCTTTGGTTAACACTTTGGTCTAAACTTGTATTTCATATATAAGGATCATAGCTAATGTGGTTCGTCCGATATTTTGTTAAAACGCTTGTTCCTATTTAGACCTGTCTGTACTGGTTCCAATGAGGATATCAAGCGAAACTTTATGAAATCGAGTTTTGTTACAAGGGTCAGGATCCAATTAACATAAGCAATATACTAAATCACAAAGATGTCAAAGCAGCTATTCCACCTTACTTTAAAAATCAGAATCCACCTCTAATTTCCTACACTTATACGTCACCTGTTGCAACCAAAATCTTTAATTACAGGGATGTGCTGCGACCCCTTAAACCGAGTACGTTGTCGGTGATATCCTTGTTTGCACCTTTACCTCCTGTAAGAACTGTTGCCAACCAGCAGGTCACATTATAACTCGTGATATTGGCATCGTTAAGAATAACAACTTAAGGGAGTTACTCTCCAAAAGGCCATAAATAATGGGAGCCTAAGTCGTTTAGTTGGAAGCAGAATTCAACATTAATTATGGACTCTGTTGAAGACCATGCCAGCCGCTGGGCTAAGCAGGAGGAAGTTGAAGGTGATACACTACCTGAGTGGGTCAAATCGATAGCTATTCCACCTTACTGTAAAAATCAGAATCCACCTCTAATTTCCTACAGTATACGTCACCTAATGCAACCAAAATCTTTAATTACAGGGATGTGCTGCGACCCCTAATCACAGAGTACGTTAATTACCTCATCTGCACATAAAAACTGGGAGCCTAAGTCGTTTGGTTGGAAACAGAATTCAACATTAATTAAGGATTCTGTTGAAGACTATGCTAAACGCTGGGCTAAGCAGGAGGAAGCTAAAGGTGACACACTATCTGAGTGGGTCAAATCGATAGCGTCTTTGGTTAACAGGCGGATTTCTACCTTAAGTGCGACCATGTCTACCCGATGTAAATTGGTCTTAGACACTCCTGACGTCGCTGCTGAGCTAGCTGATCTCCATGATAAATATGTCGTAGTTCCAGCAGACAAAGCATGTAACAATAGTGTGTTTGTTTGCAAGACACACTATATTAACTGCTTGAGAGAGGAGCTTGGTTTGAACACTTCGGAAGGAAACCCTACAGATACATGCACTTCGTCGTCCAAAGAGAAAATTCTAAGAAACCACAAGACGTTTTTACTTTTCTTTCGGATTTCCATAGTAGAGCAAGATCTTGATCTTCCAAAACTGTATTTTATCATAAAAAATCCAGTTAAGCAACAATATATTGCGGATTCGCAACCAAGTCTCTCTCTCAGATTCTTACAAAATTCCTTACTGCAGTAAGGGATGGTTGTCAGAAATATTGTGATCTATCTTACGCAAGAAGTGGCGAAAATCAGATGTGGATCCTAAAACATTCTTAAGAACTTTTGGAAAGTTTAAAAGTCCAAGCACTTTTTGAAGTAGATAGCATAACAACCTTCGATTCTCTACGTTTTATACGACAGTACCACATGGCCAATTAAAATTTAAATTAAAAGAAATTCTTAACAATTGTTTCTTTCACAAAAACGGAAATCGTCGGTGCAAATACATTGTTTTTGGGTATATGGAAATACATTTCGTTAAGGACCACTCTGATGTTCATACAAAATATTCTGAAAATGATGTCATTTAAATTCTGGAATTTCTTATCGACAATATTTACCTGGACTTACGCGGACAGATTTTTCAACAGACAGCTGGCATTCCAATGGGCACAAATTGCGCCCCTTACTTGCCGACTTGTTTCGTTACTGTTATGAAGCGGAATTTATACAAGGGCTCTTAAAAGAACCTAATAAACACCTTGCACAGAAATTAAACTTCAACTCCAGGTACATGGATGATGTTTTGTCACTGAATAATCCAATAATTTCGTGATTTATTGACCTCATCTATCCATGTGAACTTGAAATTAGAGATACCACATATTCCAGTTCATCTGCCTTATACTTAGATTGTTATCTCTTTATTGATAATGGGAAGCTTGTTACTAGGCCTTATGACAAGAGGGACGACTTCAATTTGCCCATAATTAACTTTCCATTTTTGAGTAGTAATATCCCTTCGGCACCTGCATTCGGAGTTATGTTTCTCAGCTAGTCCGCTATGCTCTGGCCTGTTTCAAGTATTAGGACTTTGTTGAAAGAGGGAAGCTACTCACTCATAAACTGTTGAAGCAGGGTTATCGTAAAGTTAAGCTTGTGTCGACAGTTAAAAATTTTATGGGAGACACCATGGCCTTGTTGATCCCTACAATGTGGCCGTTTCTAAACTAATTTCCGATTTCATGGCCTAAGCCGAAGCCTCACTGGCTTTTTCCACAGATACATTGATATGGCGGGTGTATTATAATAGGCAGATGATGCTAACTGTTCGAAGGCACCTGATCACACCTCTGTTTTGGGTCCATGTCTGCGTATCTAAAATACGCCGGAATTGTCTCTGTTTTAATGCCCTACGAATTTAGACTTTACGATTTGGGTACTTTGACCACTTTTATTCCTATAGTATAAGCCTATGTCCTAAAAAGAGGAATAACTAAACCAAAAATTTACGAAATACGCTCAAAAGTTTATCAGGACTTCTACACCTTGGCCTGTAACTGCATGCAAAATAACCAGGATCCTAGTTTATGCCGCTCTTCAGATATTTTTTCAAAGGTTGTGTCTATATAACCCTCTAGTGCCTGGTGTATTATATCTGCTACATGACTCTGTTTTGGTGCCGTGACCAGGATATTGACGTATGTCACATTATACTGCTATAAAATCAGTTAAGATATCACGAAATAAGATTAAACTATTCCACTTGTAATGATATGTCTAAAGTGTGTTTATCAGACGCCAAAAGTCGCCAAAGTTCGAAAACACAAAATGTATCATATATGATACATCGGGCAATAAAAACAAAAATTGTGATGTTGACTTTACTTTTTTCAGATATCCCTGATACATATGTGCCAATAGATTCTTTTTCATATATTCTTTTTTTTCATCCGAAAAGGTGCTACGTAATTATTGTTAACACTTGAGTTATTCGCCCTGAAAAAAAGCTATTTTTTAAAAAATTAATGCCCAATGTAGCATATGTGCTACATATCAATCTCAACAACCTTAGACCTCAACACAAATTCAGACCATGTTTTCAATTTGACTTCCCAAAGCTAGTGGCTGGATGGAATATAAATGTTTTCTTGTTTGGGCACTAGTGGGATAAATGACAAAGTAAGAAAGGGACAGAACTCCTAAATGAAAAGGCCAGCAGAGGAAAAAAGCGAGTTCGCTTATTTTTCATGTTCATGCAGCATACAAAATCTCAAGTTCCTATCTCTTACGGTTGTTGACCATATGTAAGGATACCTTTGTACCACAGGCTTCATTGCATTAAGTTGAAAAAGGGGAATAACTCAGTCAAAATGTCACCGGTATTTTTCGAATCTTTCTCAGGCTATCTACACCTTAGGCAATGTCTTCCTGCAAAATAATGAGCATTATAGCAACAGAGGTTCTCGATATATTTTGTTCACAAGGTTCCATAGGCTTAAAATGCACTAAGTCGAAAAAGGGACATAACTCGGTCAAAAATTCATCAATCGTTTTCGAATGTTAATCAGGTCATCTACACCCTGGGCAATGTCATCTTGCAAAAATTATGATCCTAGCAACAGGGCTTCTTGAGATAAATTGTTCACAAGGTACCATAGACTAAGATCAAAAAGGGGCATAACTCCGGCGATACATGACCGGCAGAAAAAGAAAAAAAATGTGGTTCCGCTTATTACTAAATGTACATGACACATATAATATTTCAAGATCCTAGCAAAATTGTTTCTTGAATTTCTAAATGCCTAAAAGCGTTACGGACGGACGGACGTACAGACAGGACCAAACAATATGCCTCTCAACGTATCCGAAGTTGTGGGAATAAAAAGAGGTCAGAAACAAGTGTGCTTACGAGGGTCTGTTGGTGGTTTCGTAAAATGCACTACATTGCCAGTTGATTGGGCATATTTTACCGCCAGTTCAAAGAGTTCTGTTTTCTGTATTCTGTACAGCAGCGCCTGCAGCATGAGTACATTGTCTCTGTTAACGAATCGGTATCTCTGAAGAAGGTCAAATAGCTCATGAGCATTTACAATGGTTTCCAGCACTTTTCTTCCTAGTCCCCCGTCACCTATGAATTTGTAGAGACAAGAAATAAGCCTAGACAAACGCTTGATAGGTGCAAAGGAAAGAGAATTCAATAAATCAAATGTTTGAATTTGATGCAGTACTACATGCAGCTTCAATCATAACCCAAATTTTTATTGATCATCCCGCAGCTGATGGCAAATTTCAAGCAAACAGGTGTATTAGCTAATATGCACTTGATCCATTAACTGGATTTGTTTTTCTAGAATTTAGCAGATAACCAAGTGTCCCTTAATTTAGTCAATTTTAGTGAGCACTCTAGCTGTTAGCACATAAATATTGGCGAATATTAGAATAAATAAATAAATAAAAAATCCATATTTTCTTTTATTTCCAAAACATTGTGGATAACTGAGCATAACAATAACTACTATTAAAGTAACAGTAACAAAATCAGGCAGTAAATACTAAACAAAAGTGATAACGCTACAATTGATGTTTGTTACATGGAACTATATAGCTTAAATGAATAGGAATTGCATGTTACAGCTAAATGGATCTGTAAAGCAAAGAATCTAGCTGATAGCTGCAAAAGCCTTATCAGATACAACGGATACATTTCAAGTATCCAGTGGTTCAGGTTCAGCTCTGCTGTTTTGAAACAGTCGATTTGACATTTTAAGCTTGACTGGAAAAAGAACGGAGTGCATGACAGAACTATTCTTATTTTATATTTGGAGAAAAAAAGATACCAAAATGTCAAAACAAAAAAGACACATCAGTTTGATGTTGTGCTATCATGTCTTAGAAAATCAATGTTGAAATGTATATTTTTAATTTTGGAAAACATAATAAGAAACGATGAGCAAAGATGTTTCCCCCTTCGTCGTATGTCAAATATTCTTCAAACTGATACTAGGTTCAATGCATAATTCATTTTTCCGCAACAAAAAGAAACATATGAGCAACAGAGAACTATCGGAAATTAATAAAAAATCTGTTTCAATGCAAGGAGATAATTTGTAATCATTGGAAAATTGGTAACACTAAGAATGTAAAAGTGCGCAAAGTTGGTGTATTGTAGAACTACTTTAACATGAATAAGGTAAGGTGACTCTGTTATAAGGATACTAAGATTCATAACTCTTATAGATCTAATTTTGGATACCCATGTTAAAAGTATCATGGTGAATATTACAAACTGTCATCTCCGTCATCTATAGTACTAGACTTCAGTCTTGTAAAGGTTGTTCTCTCTCTCCCTCTGCTTCGTTTAGTGTGAGAGACAGACAGACATACAGAGGGACAGAGAGAGAAACAACGAGACAGACAGACAGGCAAACAGACAGGTGGTATCAGATTGTCAACAATTATAGGTATTTTGATCGACTTATGGACTAATGGTTCAGCTATAAGCCAAGAGCAAACATAAGAATTATAATAAGTATAATAACAGCAATAATAATATCGATATGGGCAGAATCGTTTTACTTGCTATGTTAACTTCTGCAGACGGTCAATTTGAAAGTCTAAAATGCTATTCATTTTATATAGTTACCTTTGACTCTTGACTTCATGTCCTCAAGATCTTCTTTTGTCATCTGTTTAGCAATATTTGAAAGCAGATCGTTAAACTCCCAGTCAACCGGGACAGGGGTTAAAAGGAGTTCTTTGCCTTGGACAGTATCGGAGTCTTCATTTGGACAAGATAATGGGTAAAATTTCTCGGAGCTCATATTTGTCAACAGTTGCGTTCCTGCATCATCAGGTATCGATACTTGTAATTCTTCCTCTTGACTACTTTGCTCCATTTTGGTACTCTGTATTAATTAAAACTGCTCAATGAAATATATTACGTTCAAACAAAGAACTAAACAAGTTTTATTCAAATGTATATATTTCAATTCAAACTAAATATACGAAATAACTACAAAGGTTTAATTATTTCATGTACCCAGCGTGTGTATGTGTATCTATCAAACATAAAGCAGAAGTTGCATCCAACATAAACGTTATGAAATGCCTAACGACGCTGTAACGTCTCGATGCTGTGATGAAAATCTGTCTTCCGAGAGCACAGTACAACGCGCATACCTAGAACACAATTTAAACGATAAAACTCGTGTTCTTAAACCACCAAATTAACTGGTAGTCAAAAGTGCTATGTTTTGCAAAATCTGTGAAGAGCGTTTCTCAATGTGAACATCTTCTGTACGTTTTGCAAACATGTCCTTCCTTCTACTCTGATTTCAATCAGTTAATTTCATAACGCAGTATAGGAACTTAATAATAATTTGGCTGTTTATATATCACACTATAATATATATGTACTAATGTAATGAAAAGGACAACAAGAAGGTGGCTAAGTTTGAATAGCAGATAAAACTCAGCAATGTTTATGTCAATTAACCATATCTATGAAATATACTAGAGGATGAAAGTATTTGTGTGTGAAAGGTGAAAGTGAGGAAGGAGGTTGAAGAAGGCAATTTATTTGTTAATGTCAAACTTTGTTTTAAGTGCAAATTTCTTAGTACACAACAGATATAAGACACAATCTGGTACATAAAAGCTCTTATACCTTATATTGGGAAATTTCGCGTCGCCTAATTTTCGCGGTAGGTTGCCGCAAAATATTTTCCGAGTCTATCGATAAATGTAAGAAATTTGAATCGTCCCAACATTATGGTTTTCGGTATTTAAGGCGCCCAACAAAACCTTAAAATGTTGATTTACATGTATTCCCCGCAGCGCAATTATGTCACCAGGTAATTAAAAGGTAATTACAATTTAAGTGCTGTCACTGTTATCGCTTGAATAATGGTCATCAATCAAACTCTCAATAGGCAAATACAATTAAATCAATTTTCATTGACTGTAAGTGTTGTTTACTTATACCCTGATAATAGCCATTCTGTCATTTGCTCGCATATTTTAGTTTTATGGTCCTGTATGATAAACATCGGTTTGTACAACTCTCTGTCTTAAAGACCGGGAGTGGTATTCTACCAAATCCAAAAGGACCTTTATCCGAAAGTGTTTCCCCTCGGACTGTTAACCATTTTACCGCCTAAACTATTTCAACAAATGTGTTCATAATAAAGCGATTTGAGTTACTCCTTGTACGTTTTAGCTTTTCAGTGTAGCCAATATTGTCACATCCACGAAAATTAGATCCGCGAAAATTTACCCTAATGTTTTTGGGACGAATCCGCGAAAATTTTACGACGCGAAAAAATTTCCATTATACGGTATCATGAAATGGAGCGAAAAACATTTAAAATCATGTTTAGTTTTAATATTGGTTTCTGAATAATGAATATTCAGATATCATACAAGTGGACGATTTAAATCTAGATAGATTGAATTACTTTTGAATTCTACGTGATAGCCACTGATATCAGAATCTTATGTAGACTATTCTACAGATATGCCCTAAAGTAGTTTACAAGGTTATTGATCGAGAACTGATATAATCAAATTCTACATCTCACCCAGACAATAACCGGTAATATTTACGTGTGGCAACAATGTAAGTAGTAAGATACATGCAATACAAGCGGACTGCAAAATGGCGGTTGCGCGCTGATCTGAGCCTTTGCCCACCATAAGTGCCCCAATTTTTCATTGCACGGCGCATTTAGTGACTTGGTATTACCATGTAAGGGTAACGTAGTTTTTTAAGAGAAATTTGGATTTACTCATAGGGGTTTAGACAGCGTATGCGTGCTGGGTTGTAAGAAGGAAACAGTAGATAGTTGTGCGATTTTCGACAATTTCATGCATGCTTTTTCTTCAGATGAGCTTTTTTCTAGGCGAGCTAGCTTTATATTATTACCGCATTATACCTTTTCTAGAAATATACTCTTCGAAGGTAGTAAGTCCAGAAATAAGCTCCGCCCCGTCAAGGACAGGAAATCGAGGAATATGTCAGATAGATACTGAGTCCATATCATTTGTTTGCTTAAGCTCCAATTCTTGCCTTTACGACTTAGTTGCCACTATCCATATGCTGATAAATTACAGACTGAAATGTGATTAGACATTATAAGTCTGTAATTTATCAGCTTATTCGTATCTCTGAGATTCATGACCACCTTTCTCCCCTTTTCACCAACGCCGCTTTCACCAGCCTGTACGCATGGCAGGTATTTGGCGGCACACACAACAACAATGTAGTCAGATAAAAATTATTTTTTTCTACGTCATATTAAATAATCGCCATCAAATCATATGTATCCTCGATGTTGGTCGTATGAGTCAACAGATGTCCTCTGGCAGTGGTCGTATCTTACTCAGGCGTTCATTGTATCTCGTTACAGACAGTACCCGACTACGATCGAGTTGTTGATGCGATAAACAGTAATTTAGGTGTACATTTTTGTGCTACCGATGCAAGAAAGTGTTTGTAAAATGGAAAAATACAACATAACTAGACTTCTTCCAATAGAAATACTTTATAAACAATAATAAAGAGTAGGGTCATTTGAAACCGATTGCACGGGAATTCTTGAAGCACTATCAGTGAATTTAATCATAATAATGCAATTTCTTACACACACAATATCAACACATACAATTTTATATCTAATTTTGGTGTGATAACTTGATTGTTCTATCTTTATTCTTCGAATAAATAAAGCACATCCCTTTTCTGTTAGATGTACCTCGGTGTGAACTGGATCCTCTGGCGTTTGTCAAATATCGATTTTGGTATGCATAGTGTGTTTATTGTAGCCTCATTAAGTAAAAGGTCTGGCCCATCGGCGCCCTATTTAAGTCGGCACAATAAACTTTAGATCCAATAATATGACCATCTAAAATGGGAAATTAACAATATCAAATCACTGCGTTTGATAAAGAAATATATAAATGAAATACGGGTCAGATGAGTTTGACTTGTTTAGCTCAAGCTCAGTGGGATATCTTTGTTTGGCCATCCCATCAAAAATACATGTGTATACAAAGTTCAAGAGGTAACCTTCGTATCTATAACTGGAACTATCTTTTGAAAAAAAAAAAAGTTTCTTAATCGTCAGAAAGAGACATAATTAAATCATTTTCCTAGCCAAACAAAACACGTCAGCTACTAAAGGAGGACACGTTGTATCAGTTAGACTACCAACAATTTGTATACATAAATCTTCCACCAAATCTAATGTAGATATTCCCTAAGACAGAGGGACAACCGTAACGCCGGAAAAGCGGTCGAAACGCAGGATTTGCGGTGTTTTCACGCCGGATTGCGGTATTTTTCGTAGGATTCGCCGCCATTTTTGTTGACAGTTTCCGAGGTGGGTTGAAAAACCTATTTATTTATAACGTAAGGAGATTTTGTTTGAGCATTAGAACTAGACTATCCGGCTCTACTAAGATGCCTTTAATCGCCAGATCTTCTGTTGGTACATAGATATTGTTGAAATATGCAATCAGTCAAGGAGAAAATTGTTTTGCATGTTCGGCCAAACGCTCAGACAGCATTTGAAGCATGAGGGTTCGTACTTTTTTCAGTTTCCTTAAGTTTGGACCAACTGGTGGATGAATTTGCAGTTTTTAATATAACTACATAGTAAACAGCCGATTGCTCATGATTTTTTGTCCGAGGAAGCACAGATCGAAACACAATATGCGAATTTCAAAGTAACGCCGGAAAAAGTGGCAACTTCTGGTTTCTCATTTGGCCAGTATTTTCACAGATAAACACATTTAAAAAAGTAAAACGCTGGTAAAAGTCTTATGTTAATACAATCTAGCCTTAAGAAAGGCTGCTCCTGACCACCCACAAGTAGAACTTGACTAGTCCCACATGTGACCCGAGCTGGCGGTAAGATTACCATTTTATCACTCGGCCAATGAGGCCGCCATATATTGTAAGCTCCAGTGAGGTCAGCTTAGTGGTTATCTGTTTAATAAAAAGCTGTTCACTTACTTGCCACATTTGCAATGAGGCGTTTGGTGTCATTTTTGTGTTATTATTTCTTTAATGAATGCTACAATATAAGTTTGAAAGGTAATTATGTCGGAGACAAATAAAAGTCATTTCACTTTACTTACACTGTAAAAAATGTGTTTAGATCCAATGCAAAAAATGCAGTCCGATTTTCTATGTGTTTAAATCGTAACATGTTCAATTTGCAACATGTTAAGGTTTAGGTTTAGAAATTAAACATGTACAAAACTGGTTATATCTACCTTTTTGTTTTGAAAATTTCCTCTGTCAGCATTTTCGTCTCTTATTTTCGTTCTTCAACGGGGAAAACAGATAATGGATTCATCAAAAATGCGTAACAGAATAAAACGCAGTTAGCAGACTTTGTCCGGAAAAATAATAAAAAAATGCATACATGTTTAGCTATATGACATATTCCTAAACATGTTTACATATAAACATGTAACCACTTGTGTTGTATAGCTAAGCGCGATTTTTACAGTGTAGTTATCAACTGGAAAAATGGGCTATCATACGCTTTGGTATACTGTTGTGGGATTCGCAGAAGGTACCTATTTCCCTAGTTTCCTGACAGACTAAGACTACAATATTATCTAAGTTTGCACCAAAAATAAATATCTTAATTTCTGATGTCCGTTGTTGTCCAAAAATGACCATGTCTCATATACATGCACCAAGTTGTACTCCCTAGAATATCCTTGTTCCAAGACTCCTTCCAAAATTATTTGGAGACCTCACTCTTAGCTGATGGTTCTCACGATCGCGGTAGCATTGTGCGTCTGGATACTTCAAGTGACCGATATATCTGATTTGACAATCGAGTTGCACACTTGTGAACATTCTGATTGAAACTATGTCCTTTGTGTGCAACCGTATTTCTGTATCACTTTTGAGCTTTTACACAGAAATGTGTTATATATTATAACCTCAAAAGCCAATGTTCCTTTTGCGGCTCTATTAAAATCGTGTCTTCATAATAGCTTTTCTGTCAACATGTTCTCTGAAGTTATATTTTGGGTCGTTGGTGGCTGTATGTCGCGATGGTGCTAGGTAGCTTCTAGTGCAGGGGCGTGCTACTGAATTGGAATATAGTAGGACAAGGGGTTGTTGTGCTTGCAGCAGATGTTGGAAGGGTGGGCCAGGTTTTTAATGTGTGCGTCTTCTTCTTTACGTCAATCCTATCTTTCATTTTCTAATGCATAATCTCTTGGGAGACCGACTGATCTTGACTGAAATATTGTGGTTTCCGTCGTTATCACCCAACGGTAGTTGTCAGATACGACTAGCGCGAGCTTTTTTGGTACTGGTTAACCGCTTAAAAGGTTTAAGTCTGCCCAGGAACGGTGTTGACGAATGACCTACTGGCTCAACATGACCTAAGCTGTCGACCGAGTAGTAACACCAGACAAACCGTACAAACAAAAGTTTTAGGTCGCAGATAGTTAGTAGCAGAACAGGAACCGAACAAGGCACCAAGAAGAAAGGAAAAGAAGGCTCTGTAGCTATATTTTATGGCTATCTTCATGGCATCTGTGCTGAATCAATGTTTAAGCATTGTTATGACCTAATATGGCAAAGAAAGAGCTGACTGCCTTGCATTCAAGGCTTATATTACGTTTAGTGACTCGTACTTCATTTTAAATGTTATGTTTCCTGTCGGTGCAATTTGGATTGATTTACTGATTGACTGACTGATTGATGGATTAATACTTGCCAGCCAAAAGACACTGCTGAAGCTAACTCTGCAAATAAAGGTTTCACATTAGCATATACCGTATAATGGAAAAATTTCGCGTCGCCAAATTTTCGCAGATTTGTCCCAAAAACATAAGGATTAATTTTCGCGGTTTTTATTTTTCGCGGATGTGAATATCCACGAAAATAAAAATTGTTTTTGTCCTTTAAAATATTGGCTTGACTGAAAAGTCAAGACGTAAAAGGAGAGAGAAACGTCAAGAAACTGTAATCACTTTACACTGAACATATTTGTTTAGATAGAATCGGCTCCTTTTGGGTGGATACCAATCCTTATTTCACACAAAAAAAACGTAAGATAAACATTTGTACAAATCAATGTTTAGTTCACAGAAACAGTCAACTGAAATATGCGAGCAATTGATAGAATGGCTATTGTTCAGGATAAAAGTAAACGGAACTCACAGTCAGTTAAAAGTAATTCAATTGTACTTGCACAATCAGGGACAAGTGACCGTTAATCAAGTGAAAAAAGTGACAGCATGTTCAAATTATAATTACCTGCTGATTACCAGCTAACGTAATTGCGCCAAAATAATAGCTCTATATCTACCTAGTTTTAAGGTTTTGTGAGGCGCTTTGAATACGGCAAACCATATGTTTGGACGATTCAAATTTCTTATTACTATTTTGTAGAAACATGGAAAATATTTTGCGGAGTTCGACCGCGAAATTCCGCGAAAATTAGGCGACGCAAAAATTTTCCATTATACGGTAGTCTTATGCAGCAATGTATAATCTCTGGCATGTCTCCTTTAACTAGAGACTGTGTTTGTGAAAGACTATGCCTTCAACCGTAAGCGTGAACTAAAGGAGCAAAGCTTCACAATGTCTAAATCTGAAAAGGGACACAGTGCTATTAATTTTATGAAAATTTCTCAGAAATTAATCAGATTATCTACATACTGATTCCAAGCTGTATGCCACATGTCACAGTCCCATCTCAAATGGCTCTCTAGATATTTTGTTAAAACTTTGTTTAATCTAAATATGTGAGTCCAAAAGTAAAAAAAAACACAAGAATATTTTCCTCACCTTTACCAAAATATGTGACACATTTCGGACTAATAATATACAAAAAAAAAAACTTCCTAGAAGTTGGGAAATTATCAAATTCAAGCAAAGGGGATCTCTCCATCATTTTCAAACGAAATTTGCCCAAATGTTAATAAATTCTTCTACATCTGATATTAAAGCTAAATGTTAACATCCTTTCGCAAAGGATTATTCAGATATTGTGCTAATAAGATTTCGATTTTATTTTGATAAAGGGAGGTAACTCTAAAAGTACAAGTTCGACGGCTGAAAAAAATGGGCTTTCACTTTTTTCATGACCTAAACATATATACATTGTAAATTTCACCTTCTACAGCCAGTGGTTCTTGAGCCCATATCTGCATAGGCGACCATCAGGATAAATACTCCGTAATTAATTAACACATTTATTTATCTTTGCCAAAACTTTTTGTACACCAAGGACTACTTGTTTCCCAAAACTGGGCAAACTGGTTCAGAAGTCGGAAAAATTGCAAATTTGAATCCTGAAGGGCCTAACTCAGTCATTTTCAACCAAATTTGCCCAAAGATTAATCAGATCTTGCACATCTCACCCCAAAACTGCATACTAAATATCATTATCCTAGCTTTAATACTTCTTTAGATATTATGGTAACGCGACTTTATCTTAATTTTAAGAAAGGAGAGGTAACTATAATAAAAGTACAAATCTGACAGAGGAAAACAACATGGGTCCCCTCAGTTTTCATGACATATTGGTATGTGGGATTGCGAAACCCTAGGCACAATGGTTCTTGAGCCTAGTAGCTACATCAGTAATGATTGTCAGGGAAATAACTTTCAATTTCCTATGCGCAATGGTTCTCCAGCCCAGTAGCCGCATCAGGCGTTAAGTATGAGATGAAGAACTGACGAACAGATAAGGCGACAGCAACTTGCCCTTTCAACTTCTTTGAAGTTCTGGGCATAAAAACCGGTAATAAGAAATGCCAGGGGATTTAACCTGGGGTGAACCGGGTTCAGAGCAGGTTGGTTGGTTGGTTGGTTGATTTGGGGTTAACAGCCCTTTGAGACAGTATTTCAGTTTATATCGGACCGTCTCCCAAAGAGAGGGAGAAAGAAGAGAGAAATGATAGACGAGAGAAAAAATGTCCAAACAACCCCCACCCGCACCTACTGCAAGCACAGTAAGCCCTTGCCCTACTACTATTCAAATGAGTAGGACGCCCCGGCACTGGAAGTTACACACAGCACCTTCGCATCACCCGACCACCCCTGTTCAGAGCAGAAAGGAGTACCACAGAACAGCTCTTCAACCTTAGAATCTTGTGTGAAAAGTATCTTAAAAGTCAATAAAATCTGTACTATGTCTTCATTGATTTCAAAAAAGCCTCTGGAAGAGTATGGCATGCAGCCTCATGGGCCACAATGCGGAAGTATAATATCCGTGCAAATCTAGTTTGCACCGTTGAGCAGCTCTGCGTAGAGGCTACAAGTGCATTCCTGATGAATGGCAGCGCGAAAAAATGATTCAGAACAACAGTTAGAGTAAGGCAAGGATGTCCTTTGTCACCCACCCTGTTCAACATTTTTTCTCGAACTCATTGTGTCTGATGCTCTGGAAGAACATGACGAAAGGTTAGCAAAGGCGGCAGAAATATTACGTTTCTGCAGTTTGCAGATGACAAAGACGCTCTAGCTGTGGTAGAGGAGGAACTAGAAGCCCCAGTTGAAAGTCTCGCCAACCGTGCAAAAGGTTTAAGATGGAGATCAGTGCTAAGAAGACTAAACTGATGACACACAGCGCCAATGACATCCAGAGGGAGATCAAGATAAACGGACAGAAGCTGGGCACTGTAACACGCTTCATATACCTTAGAGCAGTTGTCTCAGATGATGGGTCTAAACAGGAGGTTCTCTCAAGGATTAAACAGGCCACTTCAGCTTTTATAAAGCTGAAGCCAATTAGGAGAAATAACGGCCTATCTCTTGGATCAAAGGTAAAACTTATGCGCTCCCTTGTAATTTCCATATTTCTGTATGCCTGTGAATAGTGGATCTTGACAGCAGAGTCAGAGAAACGCAGGCCTTTGAAATGAGATGCTACCGAAGATTACTAAACATTTCGTACAAGGCCCATATAACCCATGAAGAGGTTCGCAGAAAGATCAAAGCGGCCATTGAAGAATATAATGAACTTCTGGCCCTGGTCGAGAAACGGAAACCAAGGTGGTTTGTATACGTCTCAAGGTCTTCTGGTTTGGCAAAGACGTTTCTACAGGGCGCAATGAAAGAAGAAGAGGTAGACAGAAGAAAGGGTGATGACAATGATATTAAAGAGTGGACAAGCATGGATTTCGCCAGCTCAGCTAGGGCAGCTGAAAACAGGACAAGGTGGAAAGGGATAGTTTTGAAGTCATCTGTGGTGCCCAAACGACCTTTCAAGGTAAAGGGGTAGAATAGAATAGAACCAGATATTTGTAGTTCACAGCTTGGTGAATATATTTCCGTCACCTGGCCTTTCAACCTAAAAGGAATATGAAACATGCCAGAAGAAGACATGTCTTAAAATAAAAACTGGCGAAACTTTCCACAAAGAAAATATTGAAAAATTCATGGTGTCTCTCATGGAATGCTGAAGGGAGCAGTCTTACGCCTAAACTGCATTAACATAAGTATTTTACCTGTGTTTTACCCTTTCAGATATGTTTGTCTGTGAAAATACTGGCCAAATGAGAAACCTGAAGCTACCACATTATCCGGCGTTACTTTGAATTTTCGCATATTGTGTCTCAGTCTATGCCTCCTCAGGCAAAAGATCCTATGCAATCGGCTGTTTAAGATGTAGTTTTATTTAAAAATGCAAATTCATCCACCAGTTGGTCAAGAATTTAAGGAAACTGAAGAAAGTACGAAGCCTCTGGCTTCAAATGCTGTCTGAGTGTTTGTCCGAACATGCAAAACAATTTTTTCCTTGACTGATTGTATATTTCAACAATATCTATGTACCAACAGAAGATCTGGCGATTAAAGGCATCTATGTAGATCCGGATAGGCTAGTTCTAATGCTCACACAAAATCTCCTTACGTTATAAATAAATAGTTTTTCAACCCACCTCGGAAACTGTCAACAAAAATGGCGGCGAATCCTACGAAAAATACCGCAATCCGTCGTGAAAACACCGCAAATCCTGCGTTTCGACCACTTTTCCGGCGTTACGGTTGGTCCCTGTGTAAGAGAAAGAAGACAACTTTACACTCTTTTCTGGCAAGACTACTATGTATCCTAAATATGAAATAGGAGGCACCTATATTGCAACCAACAACCATTATGACTCCAACAGTTAACAAACTTAACAGGATTAAACACCACGTTAAAAATTAATGCTGCAGTGACATTATTCAGAGAACAGTAGACAGGATGCAGTAGACATTTAACAGTAGACAGTACGTGATAGGCAACAAACATGACATATAGGGAGTACATGTATACAGTCCTTATGTGTGCATGATCTTGGATCCACAGTAGTAGGTAGGAGACATTAAGAATATACTTGCTCTTTTCAGGCAAGATTATTTTGTTTTCTTTCGGGCCAGTCCCCCACCGCATCCCAACTCAAAACCATGAAGAGCATATTATCATTATAAGTATTACTAGTCATATTATTTTCATCATCCCATTTGATAAGAAAAAGGAAAAATCAGACCCAACATAGGGTATCAAACGTTGCGGTCCAGCTGCCTGAAAATAATTTCAAGTGTTCGAATCTCCCTGCGAAGAAATTTTTCATCTCTCTAAAACGCAAAGGAGGTTGTTACGTGTTTCTACCATTAATATTTTACAACATTCTGCTTGTAATATGATATCTAAAATATCGTGTGCGCATTAGTTTTAAGCAGTAGATACGCTAACTACCGGTAGATTCTTTTCAACTTAAGCTGGAATAGATCAATCTCATATTTTGGCATAATTTGGTTCAATCTAAATGATGTAGACATGGTAGGTATTTTTCATAGTGACGAGTTATTTTATATATAGTGCTAGGCCAAAATCTATAGCTTAGCTAGAAAACACTTTCGCACTCCCTAAAGAGAAGAGTTAGGCACCCATGTAGATGTCATAACTTGCATCCTTATGGACAAAATAAAACCCGGATACTTCCCGAGAAAGCCGTTTGGGGCGCTAGAGGGGAGAAAAGGTAAACATTTCTAAAAATGACTGTTTTGTCATTTTATCAGCTTTGAAAGACATTCGCTTGCTTTAAATTTGTATTAATAAATTCAATATATACATTGCCACATATGCCAAGGTACAGCCCCGTGAAGGGAAAATTACCAGTAGTATAGTTTTTGTAACTTTGACTCTACCGTATAAAATGCTATGTTCTGATTGACGGTTCAGAGAGTTTGATTTTATGCTCTAGTATGGAGAGTTTGCATATGCCCTTAGACAGTTTTTAATGCATAACATTTTTGTTCGAGACAATAGGCGTACCACGGTAAAACGAGAAATATGAATGCATAATTTACTTAAAAAAAACTATGACCGAGCTATTTATACTTAAACTACACTTGTCTCTTCTTGACATGGAATAACACACATTTGTGTTGGAAATTTGTTGATGAACACTAAAATAGTACTGATAAATATAAGAATATCTTATTCCGTGGCACGTATTTCAATCATGAATTATGTTTTAAAAACCCTGAAGAAAAGGCAACTCTTACATTGGCCTCAACCCTGTTTTACTTTGCATCAAAATTGCGCAGTATATAAACATTTTACAAGGTTAAAAACAACCGAGCTACCTTACCAGGACAAGGTGTTAGCCTGTTAAGAGACAACATCTACATACATGTATTTATATGTGTTTCTTATATATATGTTACATATTTGTATATGTTCGACATGTACATAGTAATATGTTAAATACAATTCATACATAATATACAATCTGATTCCATTACACTGTAGAAAGATAAAATTCATTTAAAATACTTGTTTGGAACCAGTGTTATTTCGAATTTAAAAGTGTATGGCATAAACTCACACTGGTCCGACATTCAACGCAGGCAACGAATATAACGTATAGAAAACCTGATTTTTTGTGCCATCAGTTTGAGTTTATTTCAGAAGCATAGTCTCGCGCAACGTCAAGTTCATAAAATAGGGATCGAAAGTTTAACTGAATTGATATGCATATTCAAAAAATGCTTAAAAGTTCGGGCTACAACGACCATGACAACGGTGAGAGGCTTATTTCTTTTTTCATTGCAAAGTATTTATACTAGAAGGCATTCGTTCAAAAAAATAGTCTCATTAAAATGTCTAAATAACCATAAGAATAATTATTCGAATTTGAATTAAATTTAAAGAGTAACTACACTTCAGGAACTGACTGAATCAGATTCCAAACTCTATCCCCAACATCAAAGGGAAAGATTGACAAAGACATCCCAACAAACAATAAATTACAAGTGATAAGCCGAGTCAGCAGCTCTTTCCCAAATAGATGGCAACTCAGCTATCTTTATTGAACTAAATAATTTAGACCAACAGACGGGTTACAACGGACTAAGCAAATTATTTGAAAAACATTTAACAATTATTTTTACCTATTTTTATGATAGAAGGATTAAACTGAGAACACAATAAATTAAACAGCACCGAACATAAAACAAATGCAACCGCAACAAAAGCACCGCCTTGGGACGGTCAGTAATAATTACTGGGGGGTTTAAACCGGTTTTACTGGGCCCAAACCTTCACCCTCACCCTCCGCTGCGGTGCACACAATTAGTTGGCAGTTAAGTTCGTATGGAGGTCCCCTAACTCATCAGAGAGTCATCACGGTCAACAATTAAGATCAAGAAAGGACCGTGATGAAGCAAGGATGAGGACTCGACAGCCAAAACGTGTTAAGTTTAATGCAAAAACGAAAAGAAACGAGTTTTATGGTCTTAAATGTTTGTTTGCATGGGTGTTGCTTTCGTTGCCATGTTGTGCTAGACCAGTGTGAACTCAATCGTCAGCACTGTTTCATAGATTCAGGAAGATTTCCACAAGGACCTATTCTGCACAGATGTATGTTCCTGCATCTAGATTTAAGGGGTCATTGAAGGTATTGAAAGGCTTAAACACCTGAGCCTTGTGAGTCTGGTTGCTTGTATTATAGGCAGTGGGCAAATCAGTTACTTGCTGGAAAAAAAAATAAGACGCGCCCGCGCTCAGGACCTGCGAGCACAACATCACTGTGTGGAAGTCTGCCTAGAATAAGTCAACGACCAGTGTTGAGCGCCAAAAAAGCTCAAACGTTATTTGTACTTGCAACACCCGAGCCAGCCTCGCACAGCCTGATACTGCGTCTAGTTTGAGGGCTGCTCAGTAACTTTCAGGAACACCGGATTAGTTTTCAAACGGGGCTTGACACATAGGCTTATTAGCTATATAGGAAGCTCAAAATATAGAACTTGTAGACTGACATCGGATCCTGGAGCCAGCTGGTAAGAACATTGTTTAACATAATTGTATCATTCAAATTTTAAAACGCATATATGTGTCTTCAGCAACATTACAAGGTACCAGACAGATGGAAACAGCAACATTTGATCACATTGATATACGAGCGACCGATGTTATTTTCATCTGCAATGAAACCTCACACTATATGCTCTTATCATCCAGATCTACCAATTAAGAGTTAACTCAACTGTGCAAAACATGACCATGATCTACTCCATATCATGGATTGAAAAGAATCTGTAGTCAGTAAATCTCCTGGTAAAGACATTATTGAGAAAATAAGGTTTTTAGCATGTTAATGTTGTAAAATATGAATGCACACTTGTTTGAGCTGCAAATTCTGCAGTTATCAGTCGTCTGTATCGCAACTGCAGGGGCGGATCCAGAAATTCTGGAAAGGGGGTTCAAATTCAATTTATGCAGTTTGGCCAATTTTTCTGGAATTCCCCATGAAAATGAAATAAATCAGGCTGAAGAGGGGGCTCGTTTGAACCTCCGATCCCCTCCCATCTGGATCCACCACTGCATCTAGTATTATTTGAGTTGCTACAGACAATAAAAATCGATGCTTTAATAGCGTGACTATTATACAAACTGTCGCTGTTAGAGTTCTTACGATAAAAAATTAAAGAGTGAACTCACCTTACCTACCGAACCAAGACTAGGCGAACTACAAAGGCAGAAAAAGGTGGTAAGTCTCTCAGTATTTCTCCAGACACCTACGGGTTAACATCTCAAGGAGGTCAAGGAACTCCAATAACTGAGACTGAACTGATTGGCTGTTTGTCGTGTAGAGAAATTTACCTGAAAAATTATTGACACTGACCGAGGTTAATATTCATCAATAAGACTATTGATTAGGATAAAGTTTGACCAGTAAGACAGTACCCCTACCCAATTAGAAACTCAAAGAGGAAGTTAATTCCCTGCCGTGGGGTACAGGATGTAGACATTTAAACAAACTGACCGCTGTATGTTAAAGTCATCTAAACGGTTTGCGTAATGTCAACATACTAACACGCACGGGTATTCAGATTCTTTAAAAGAGCAGCGATTTCTTCCTTACATTGCCTATATATCAATACGGAAAGGATATCTGCATCCATTTAAATGGAATCGCTCGGTCGGATAACCAAAGTAAAGTTCTAGCCTATTTATTTTTTTTTCTTTATGGAGCGCGACTCTACACTGGCTTCTTACCACGTCTGTTAGTAACCTCGTGGATTCCAGGTCCAAAATCGCTTGCATTTTAATATTTTTGCAATCATCAGGAAATGAGGATTCCTCTAAATTCGGCCGTTTGGTCTACCTGGCTACTTCAGCAACGCCGGATTGCTTTCCTCAAGATTACTTTGTCACATGGTACTTGGAAATGCTGCAGACAGCCATCGTTAGCGATTCGTTGGTTAGAGGATGATTTATTGATTAACATAGAAGACGTTTCAATAAACTTATTTCATCTTTATAAACTGAACCGTACTTGCTCGCTTATTCCTGAGAAAATTTACCTGATAGGTCATACCTGAGAAAAGTTCATACCAGAGAGTTAATTCGACCAGTAGGGTAAATACGAGTCAGTGTGATTCCGTGAAAAGAGCCTCGCGCCATGTGTGTAATATGTCTATTTAAATGAGCAAGCTGCTTTTTTTAAGTCATTTTGATTCCTAGAATGCATGTGTAAAAAAGAGACTCTTATTACACTGCACAAATGCGCAAGTAGATTAGAGTTTTCCATTTTCGCGTTTACCGAAGGGTATATTTTTTGTCCAATTCTCATAATGATGTCACCCAAGATGCTCAGCGGAACGAATCAATAGATACACACTCCTAGTCTGTTTGTCCGTCCCCTCTCCAATTTGGAGAGGAGAGTCATTGCTATCTTTGCTCACAAGAAAATATCTGTGTATACTAAGCACTTGTTCACTTCAATAAAATATAGTTTAAGTATACACATATTATTTATTTTCTTCTCTCTGTAATTTTATATGCTGGTTTTATGTCAAAACGTTATTCAAACATTGGGTTAATTTATAATTTCCCATACTTGTGAATTTCAGTATGCTAAAACAAACCTCATTTGTATGAAGAGAATAAATAAATTACTGAAATAAAAATAAATAGAAATTTTAAAGTAAAGGGTAGCAATAAGTTGTGTCTGAGGCCACAACATATAAGTATAAGTTTTTTAAACAGAAAAACAACTGTGTGTTTTAATAATACTCTAATATAGTTTTCAGCGGATGTTAAATGTTATATATATATATATACATATATATATATATATGGTAAGATTTAAGGCAATACATCTAACAAACACAATATTTCGGAAGCACTGGATCCGCTGGGGATGCTAAAATGATTTGAAACTGATTATAAATGGAGAGATAATCATTAACAGTGCAATTCTCAATTTTTACCTAAGCGCTTTCGCCTTTCGGCTTCTTCAGAGGTTTCAAACAACAAAAAAATAGAATCAATAATCACAAATATTTACATTTCGAGAAAAATAATTAAACATAAAACAACACACAAAATGGCTGCCCACGTTAGATGTTATACAAATGTGTTGCACATACACAATAGTAAACACAACGCTACAAAAATCATCGTATAAAACACGGATATGTACAAGAGTCAAGTCTCACTGTCTTGCAGCTTCTGAAACCGTGAAACTGCATAACAACAGAAGTAATGTTTGATGGGTTGTTGGTTATATTGGATTTGATAGTCCCCAGAGACGGCGCATCCGTTCCTACGAAGTTTAACAGTATATGGGAATAGAAACAAAAAAGGAACCCGCACCTACTGCAAGCGCAGCAGGCCCTCCATTATTTTATCGGTTAAGCCATGCTCATGGCACCTACGTCCAAAGAACAAAGTGCATTTGTCCCTACGAAGTTTAACAGTGTATGGGAATAGAAACAAAAAGCAATGCCGCACCTACTGCAAGCACAGCAGGCTCTCCAAAATCTCATCGGTTAGGCAATGTTCGTGGCACCTACGTCTAAAGACGAAATCCAAAAGGGGACAAAAGAGGCGTCCCGTACCTACTGAAAGCACAGCAGGCACTTGTAAGTCTATAGCCAAATCAGAAGGGCGCCTCATATGCATCCAGTTAAATTTTCCCTGGGAGGTATGCTGGAGTTGAACAGTCCTTTGAGGCAGTATTTCAGCCGATTTCGGACCGCCCCGCAGAGACGGAGAGAGAAAAGCGAAACATGCTAGATAAGAAGAGTTAATCCAAACAACCAAAAGCCGCACCTACAAGTACAGCAGTCATTTGTGTGGCATTACCAACTGTTGTGAGACAATTTCACGGCATCATTACTGCTCCATACCATTGCTTCAGGCACGACACGAGGGCGACTAGAGGTCAATCGCCCCCACGCACTGATACAACCATTTCAGTCCTAGTCACCCTTGTTGATACCATGAGGTTGTATGGTATTCAGTCGTCGGATCCAGTAGCTCTCGCGGGCTTTTCTGGTATCATCCGACCACTGAGTATCATGCTCGATGCAGCAAAGGGAGACATGGCTGTTAAAGTCGTGGTCGTGTAAGTGGAAATGCTCGGCGACAGGTGACCTCTGAAATCTTCGTTTTGTCCAGTCAGAGCGGTGGCTATTCATGCGCTCAGTAAGTGCACGTTTTGTTTCACCCACGTACTGTTTGCCACATTGAGTACAGGTGATAAGGTAGATGACATTTGCAGATTTGCAGTTTGCCTGTTTCCTGAGTTTAACTGACGCCCCTGATGATGATTTGACTATTTGAGTTGGTGTCATCAGTTTACAAGTAAAGCATCTTTTGTTACCGCAAGGCTTTCACTACCCTATGGGCCCATCATCACTAGGGTCTGGGTTTAGCTTTGCTCGAACAAGAATATCCCTTAGACTTTTTGGCCTTCTGTATGCCATTATTGGCTTCTGAGGGAAAATCTTATTCAAACGTTTTGAAGACTCGATGATCGGCCAATGTTTGTTGACAATCTCCTTGACTTTAGATGATATGTCAGTACAAAGGGGATCAAAGTATTTGACGGTTCTGGCTTTTGCTTGTAGCGAAGTAGGTCTTCTCTTCTCTGTGATCTAGCTTTCGAAGTCGCTGTGGCAATTGCTTGAGTGCTGTAGCCACGTCTTCGAAGCTGACCCGACAACTCTGTTGCCCTAGACTCAAATGTATCAAGATTTGAGCATATTCGCCTGATACGGAGAGCCAAACTGTATGGAACATTTCTACTGCAGTGTTTCGGATGGCAGCTTGAGGGTAGAAGGTATTCATGTGTGTCTGTAGGTTTCGTATACAGGTCGACATCAATCTCGTTCCCCACAAGTTTAGACTGGGTGTCCAGAAACACATGCTCTTGGAGGGGTCAGCCGTGAATTTGATGGTGGGGTGGAAGCTGTTTGTTTCTTGAAGGAAACCCTCTAGGTTGTCATGCCCATGTGCCATTTCATGTCCACGTCGTCAATAAACCTGAACCATGAAAATGGTTTTAGACTGACTAACCTGAAAAGTTGTCCCTCTAACTGTCCCATGAAAATATTTGCAAAAGCTGGAGCCATTTTTGTGCCCATAGCTGTGCCTTGGACCTGCAGGTAGTGTTTCCCCTTGAACTCAAAGTTATTGCACTTCAGAATCAGTGTGAGAAGCTTGACAAGAGTTTCTGTTGGTGGATCGTTGACAGGCCTCTCCTCCCAAACCTCCCTGCATGCACGAATGCCATCTTCATGTGGAATGTTAGTATACAGAGATGTAACATCCATTGAGACAAGGAGTGTTTCAGAGGGGATCGGGCATGATTCCTTAAGTTTCCTCAAGTAATCAGTAGTGTCTTTCAAGTAGGAAGGTAAGTTGTTCACGTGGGGCTGCAGGTGTAGGTCCACAAACTCTGAAATCTTCTCAATGGGATGTCCATTGGCTGAAACTATGGGGCGTCCAGGGTTTCCAGCTTTGTGAATTTTCGGGAGCAAATAAGATCTGCCGGCTTTTGGCTGGTCAACAATGAGGTACCTCATGTTCTTATCGCTGATGCGGCCATCGTCAAACATTTCCTCCACTGCCTCAGATACCTCTTTGGCAAACTGGTCTTTTGGGTCATGATCTAGAAGTTCGTAATATGTCGAATCATTTAGTTGCCTTTCTGCCGTTGAGACATAGTGATCTCTATGCATGACAACGACTGCGGATCCTTTGTCGGCTGGCCTTATGACAATGTCACTTCTTTGTTGTAAAGAGTGCAGTGCATTGCGTTCATTTTTGGTGAGATTGTCGTGTCTTGGTTTGGGAGGCTTGTGGGAGGCAATGTCAGATTCGACGCTATTTGCAAACGTTTCGAGGTCTTGACCCTGTTTGGGGGGTTGCCAGTGACTCTTGGGAATTAATGTGGAATATTTCTCCCTAGAGTCTGAAGTATGAGTGGTATTGGCGGTTTGAGAAGGGTTGTCAGGATCGCTATCAGGGTCAATGGTGTTGTCGAAGATATCGACCTATGTCAAGTGAGACTTCAGTCTCATGCGCCTGCTGAACGCCTGTGTGTCCTCAATGAGTTTTCCACGATCGTAACCTTTAGGACTTGGGCAGAAGCCGAGGCCTTTGGAGAGTAAAGATTTTTCCGATTCGGTCAAATTCATGGCTTGACAGATTAACAACAAAGCTGTCACTGTCTTTCTCCCCACTCCTTAAAGGCCCTGCTCTGCGTTTGAAACGCCTATTTCTGGGTTTCTTGCTTTTAGCAGACTCACTTAGGGTGGCTGCAGCTACGTTGCGGACACCCAAGGCATTCAGCTTTTTCTGGCGTTTTACAGTGAGACGCTGGTCTAGTTTAAGTGACTCCACTCTCAGTCTTGACAGTATCCGGTTCAATGCGTCGTCGCTGACCGATGCCTTCAATTTTGCATTGATTTCATCTATTGATGAATTTAAGTTGCTCATCAAAGATGTGAACTGACCAAGCAACAGTCGCATGAGATGACCAGACGCTTTACGCAAGATGCCCTCGGTACGCCTATGAAAGCTAGGCGAGGGATTTCCTGGCGCATTTATGCTTACATTTATGGTAAGTCCTTTTGGATAATTTCGAAGACCTTTCTAAATTATTCGTTACGTTAAAATGAACGTCATACACTCGCTTGCTTCAATCGTCTTAAAAAGTTGCGCTTTAATCCTAATTTAAATTAGAAATTTTAAAACTGTTTATCCATCAAAACAAACGCAGAAAAAACTAAGCAGAAGATACAGTCTCGTATGAATACAACATCCAACAGGATTTATTGATGTAAAAACTTCTCTCTGGTTTCGCTGTCATCCAGTCATTTGTTGGAAATAGCGCTTAGAATATACTGTTTTAATTATAGATTCCTAGCTTGTTATAAACGAATTTATAACCTGAAATAACAAGTTCGCAGCCTTATTTAACAGATTCATAACCTGTTTCAACGGGTTTATAACTGTTACAACGCTTTCATAGCTTGAAATAACAGAGATTCATAACTTGAAATATATTCAACTTCAGATACAGATTAACGACATATTATAATAGAATCAAAACGTACAAACTTTTGTTGCAGAATCACAATCAGAAAAAAAACAGATTCATAACATCAAATAACAAATTCATACATTGTTATTACAGATTCACACATTGAAATAACAGAATCACAACCTGAAAATGATAGATTCGCAATCTTGAAATAACATATGCGTAGCTTGTTTTAGCAGATTCCTCGCTTTTTCTAGTTCAAGATGTAAAATGGTTATAACAAGTAATGAATCCGCTATTTCATCTGTCTTGCTGTTCATTTAAAATACATCTTTACCAAATTAATTACAACAGATGCACATGCTTGCATTTACCTTTTTCAGTGTCCGTATATCCAAAACAGTTTAAACAAAATTATGAGTAGGTCTCGGCAGACAACTGACATCTGTTTCCGAGCCACACTTGGCGTCAGTCTAGCTTCACAAATACAGGAGCGTCTTCGAGTGACTGTTAACTTGAAGGCTTTAGCATGTTACCACATTATAAATGTCACAAGATGCTGGATTTTCATATTAGAATCATAACAATACTAATAATACTGATAATACTAAATGCATATTCTGGTGAATATCAAATTGGCGAACCACAGTATTTACCTTTATAGTATTCTAATGAATATCATCGATGTACGTTTATTATATCTGAACTTGCTTTTTATCCAGTTGCATTTGCTGAAACTGCGTAGTCAGATCCATCTTTGTTCCAATGAATATTGTTTTCGCTCTGGAAAAAACTATATACAAAACAAAAAAAGAAACGCACACGGTAAGAATTTCCCATTTAATTGACCTTATATAGCATGGTTAGAAAACGCTCATAAATCCGTATTTCTAATCAAATCTTGTGTAAGCTTCATCATAGCGTAGACGGGTATCTGTACCATCCATGTGCATGAAAACTAGACATTAATAGCATCGTTGACAATGATTTCCATGCGTTTATTCAAGCTTACTGTCTGCATGGACTGTAGAGTACACGTGTGCATCTGGATATTGATAGTGAGTTTTGATTGTGTTTTAAACGTCAGTATACGTCAGTAAATGGTCGTTGCTTTACGTCAAGAAAGTAATGCGATTCCTCAGAATTAGATTTGGTATATCATCAGTTCAGTGCGCGGAAGATGTACGGCGTGCATACGAGCCTAGGGAGGTCACACCTCTTACTGAAAGCTCTGACATTGAAAACTGACACCTGCCTTGTTCAGAGACCCGTCACAAAGTACTGAATTGACACAATTAAATGAACTTTTTGGGTTGAACTGTCCGATTGTCTACCTCTAATACTGTTTGAATTATTTTCTTAACTTATATGTAATTTTCAAGAAAACACCAACATATTACTTTGTGTGTTTCTTTTTTTGTTTGGTATAATTTGTAAATTCTAATTATTTAGACACGATAAATATTCCTGTCTAAAATCATTGCTATAATTTGCACCAATTTTTGCAATTATTCATAATCTCGGAGAAAGAAATCTTTGTTCATTTTTCTTTTACCTTTTACAAAACCAAACTCCATTGAAAAAAAAGAAAATACAAATGTACTTCACAAAAGAAAATAAAAAAAATAGACGGTTATATTTACACTCTCCACGCTACACTGATCGCAAAAGCAAATTATGATTCTGTTATAATTTTAGTTTGTGTTGCTGTTATAACAGAATCAGTTTATAAATAATCTGTTATTTTAGTTTGTGATACTGTAATAACAGGTTCTGAACCTGTAATTATGCCCCAACCTTGAAAAGAATTGGTGGGTGTATTGCTTTCAGCTTGTCCGTCCGTATATCCGTCCATCACGCTTTTAAATGCCTCTAATAACACTAGATTTTGTTGGTTGTTTTTCGGTTTAACGGCCCTTTGAGACAGTTTTTCAGTCTATATCGGGCCGTCTCTCAGATAGAGGTAGAAAGAATAGAGAAAGGATAGACGAGAGTAAAATTGTCCTGACAGTCCCCACCTGCACCTACTGCAAGTACAGTAGGCCATTGCCCTACTATTATCCAACTCAGTAGGACGCCCCGGCATTATACTTAGCACCTACGCACCACCCAACCACCCCAAATAACATTAGAACCATGCACGCTATGAACTTAAAATTTTGTATATGAATTCCCCATGAATAAAATAACTGACACCTATTTTATTCCGAGTAATGTCCCTGATTGAGTTATGCCCTTTTCAAAAAAAAGAGATGATTATCTTGTTAACAAAATATTTCAATTTTTTATAAGGTATGGCCCTGATATTTGAAACATTGATTCGGTATGATGAGTAGAACCCCAGATTTGCTTTTGGGAGAATTCAGTAAAATTTTGATGGCATAATGGGCCTTGTTTAAATTTGGCATGTTTCCAACTTGTTAACCTCTTGGCCGAGAAAGCTGTTTTTTTTTTTCATTACGAAATAATGACAAAATTATGAAACTGGTTAGTTGTATGCAACATAATTAAAATTTGCTAAAAAAATCTTCGGCGAAAACATCTTTGTTACGGAGGCAGAGACGAAATATCAATGCGTACCCTTCTTGAATATTCACGAGTATTTTGTCGTCATAAATCGACTGACTCCAACAGGGGGACTGCACGCATGTTTTAAATTTTATGATTGGTGGAGTAAATAACTTTACAATAGCATTAACCTCTAATCTGTGCACGTGAGTTCTTTTCAGCCAATAACTGCCTGAAGTCGATTAAAGAAAGGGCTTAATTTTATTCATTATATAACTTTAACCTGATTAACTATGATTGCTGGGCGTATCCAGTCTTCATTTTTGGCGGGAATGGCGGTCCGCTATTGCCGCTCTTTTTGTGTATTTTCTTAAATTCTTCTATTTTTGTGACCATCACAAATCATAAATGTGGCAGATAAATAAACTTTTAATAGCAATCATTATCATGCCTAGGATATAATGTTTTGTGAGAAATTTAAAAGTTAATAGAAATATTGAGTGTGCAAAAAATCTTTAAATATTTCAGTGAAGGTAATAAATACTGAATACTTTTGCAGCTGGTGGCTTCAAGAACCATTGGGCATAGTGTCTTGTAATTTCATATGTGAGCTCCTCATGAAAAAATAGCTGACCTGTGTTTTTTTTATCCTTTTCCTAGTTTTGCTCCTTTTTGGGGTTATGCCCTTTTCATAAATTGAGATGACTATCTTGTTTGCAAAACGTCTAAAAATGATTTAAGGGCTGGCCATGACAATTGTTGCACCGATTCGGTATGAGGAGTTGATCACCAGTTTATCTTTAGGGAGAGCTCCGTAAAAATTTCGATCGCGTTATGGCCCTTGTTTGATTGTGGCATTTTTTGCCAATTGCTCCTATGTTCTTTGTCGGTACGGTGACCTGTTTTGCTACCCAATCTTCCTTTTGTTTTGTTTTGTAAGTTAAAAATAAAATAGATATAATAGAGGATATTTGTCTTTTTCTGTGTAAGATCGATTTTAATTTTAACGAATGAACACCAAAAGCAGTATTTTCACGAGTGGCAAAGCCACTGGTGAAAACACACTTTAATTTGGTGTTCACGAGTGAAATAAAAGTCATCTTACACTGAAAAACAACAACTAATTTTCTATTTCTTTTATGCTTAAAAATCGCGATAATTCTGTTTATTCAAGAGCGTCAATCATCGCGACAGAAACACAACTTTTTTCCTAGCCGTTTTGCGTCAAATTTGATGCTTCCAGCGTGTTTATTGGGTATGATATAGGTTGCAAAATGTTGCAACTGAAAAATAGCTTCAAATATCAGTTTGATAAACAGATCCCCAAAATATTACAAAGAAAAAATGCCTACAGGAGACTGAAGCGGCCTGACGTCGCGTGCAGTATTAAAGTTCTGTGGGCGCTTTAAGTGACGTCATTAACGTCGTTACGACGTGCAACATGCGTAACGTAATTTTTGTCAAGCCAGATACGATTTAGCCAATCAATCAACAAAAAAATTGAGGCTTTATTACAATAATCCTATTTCAGAAACAGTGAAATCGAAACTGATAATTTCACTGTTTGAAACGGTGAGATTATCAGTTTCGATTTCACCGAGAAATCTCTATAATTCATAGAAAAGTATAAAAGAAAAAATGATATTGATGCTGAAGAAGGCTAGGAAGCCAACCCAGCCAAGGCTAAAGTTTGATCTTAAAAAGCTAAGGGACCCAGATGTGGCATGCACTTTTCAAGCAACAATAGGTCGAAAATTTGCACCACTAATTGGTCTGAGGGATGATGACATGTACATAGATACCATGATTACCACCTACAACACAGTAGTGACTGATGCAGCCAGTGAGATACTTGGGAAGGAATGTCGCAGGAAAAGCCCTGGGTCACTAGAGATGTTCTCGACCTCTGTGAAGAGAGGAGAAATTTGAAGAAGAAGAGGTATGGAGCAGGAGGAGCAAAAGAATACAGGGAAGCAAACAAGAGGATTCAGATGGCAGTGAAGAAAGCGAAGGAGGACTGGATGGCTAGTCAGTGCGAGGAGATCGAAACTCGCCTGAAAAAAACAACAGCAAGAAAGCATACCAGCTGGTGAAGGATCTAACTTCAGATAACAGGGTAAATCCACAACTATTCAGGACAAGTCTGGGACATGCCTTACAGAGGAACAAGAGATTCTCAGAAGATGGACAGACTATTGCTCAGAACTATACAACCATGTGACTTACGGTGACAATGCAGTTCTGGACTGCAGTCAGCCCACAGAAGGAGATCAACAACCGATCCTTCGTGAAGAGGTTGAGATTGCAGTAGCAGCACTGAAGAAGGGGAAACCTGCCGGAGTTGATAATATACCAGCAGAACTTGTTCAAGCTGGCGGGGAGACCATGATTGATGTTTTAACAGATATATGTAACAGGATCTGGAGAACAGGAGAATGGCCTACCCCATGGATCCAGTCTCAGATTATTACGCTCCCTAAAAAGGGCAACCAACAGCTCTGCCAGAACTACAGAACCATAAGCCTCATAATTCATTCAAGCAAAGTTATGCTGAAAGTCGTCTTGAACAGGCTTAAACCAAAAGCCGAAGAGATAATCGCTGAGTCACAGGCTGGGTTCCGAGCAGGAAGGAGCACCACAGAACAGATCTTCAACCTTAGAATTCTGTGTGAAAAGTATCTCCAACATCAGCAGAATCTGTATCATGTCTTGTTTGATTTCAAAAAAGCCTTTGACAGGGTATGGCATGCAGCCTTATGGGCCACCATGCGGAAGTACAATATCAGTGCAAACCTAATTCGCTCCATTGAACATCTTTTCGACAAGGCTACAAGTGCAGTTCTCATAAATGGCAGCACAGGAGAATGGTTCAGAACAACAGTTGGCGTAGGACAAGGATGTCTTCTGTCACCCACTTTCTTCAACATTTTTCTTGAACGGATTATGTCTGATTCTCTTGAAGAACATGACGGAAAGGTTAGCATAGGTGGCAAAAACATTACCAATCTGCGGTTTGCCGATGACATAGACGCTCTAGCTGAGGATGAGAGGAACTAGAAGCTATAGTTAAAAGTCTCGATCAAACCTGCACAATGTATAAGATGGAGATCAGTGCTGAGACTACCAAACTGATGACGAACAGCGCAGATGGTATCCAGAGGGAGATCAAACTAAAAGGGCAGAAGCTGGGCACCGTAACAAGCTTCAAATACCTTGGAGCAGTTGTCTCAGATGATGGCTCAAAACAGAAGGTTCTCTCAAGGATTGCACAAGCTACTTCAGCTCTTACCAATTTGGAACCAATTTGGAGAGATAACAACATATCTCTTGGATCAAAGGTGAAACTTTTGCGCTGCCTTGTCATTTCCATATTTCTGTATGCCTGTGAATCGTGGACCTTGACAGCAGAGTTAGAGAAAAGAACGCAGGCCTTTGAGATGAGATGCTACCGAAGATTACTGAACATTTCATACAAGGATCATATAACCAATGCGGAGTTTCGCAGGAAGATCAAAGCAGCCATTGGAGAACTCATGACGCTAGAAACGGAAACTAATGTGGTTTGGCCACGTCACAATGTCTTCTGGTTTAGCAAAGACGATTCTACAGGGCACAGTGAAAGGAAAAAGAAGAAGAGGCAGACAGAAGAGGTGGGAAGACAATATTGAAGAATAGACAGGGATGAATTTTGACAGCTCAACTAGGGCAGCTGAAGACAGGACAAGGTGGAAAGGGATTCTTCGAAGTCATCTGTGGTGCCCCAACGACCTCGTAAGGTTATGGGATAGAATAGAAAAATAGAATATCACAAGCTGTGAGAATTTTATAAAAGGTCATAAAATGTTATTACAAGTTATGAATCTGTTTTCACAGGCTGTGAATCTGTTACTTCCAGTTATGAATCTGTTATAATTGGTTGTAAATCTGTTATTTCAAGTAATATTTTAACAGGTTTCCAAAGTGTTATTTCAAGTTATAATTTGTTGTAAAAGGTGGTAACTCTGTTATTTCAAGTTATGAATATGTTACAACATACATGTATTGTAAATCTGTTATTTCTGGCCGTTTAACTTACCAAAAGCGAAACTGAAATCAAATCTATTTGGCCCTTTTGTTCTTCCGTAAAGGAAAGATTTTTCAATAGTTACCCCAATAACATAAACCCATCTACTTTTTCTTTCAAACGGCATTTGTGTTCGTGTGTTTACTTTGTACAAAGCTATTGTTAAAATGTCAAATTAAATTGGACCATTTTTTTAATTGGCTCAATTTTATCTTTTATATTTACATGTCTCTTTGTGCACAATGAGGTAATGTTTTTTCCGATACCATTCGATATTGTTTTTTGTCAAATTATTTAAGTGCGCAGTATGTTTTGTTGCTGTCCTCCACACACGGCGTACGGTTTTGGTTCAAACTATTAAAACAGAAGTGCCCGAGCAAACAATGTAGAACATGGTAAGGGTTGCACTTCTTGCTACTCTGCCAGACAGTACATGACAGACTCATCTGAAAGTACAATTTATGTTTTCATATACTATGATGAAAATAATTATATGATGATTGTGGATTGAATCGAGTTTTACGTCCCTTTCAACAGTATTTCAATCACACTGAGATGTTGCAAGAAGGTTAATGAAAACCTGTGTGCAAGGAAACTTTATTTAGGATGTATAGAAGTTCGCCTTGGCAGGATGCAGTGAGTCTGTCACTATCTCAGTATGCTTGTCTTTAACAACCCGCACTACCAGAAAGTAAATGGCAAAATTATTCTAAGTACGGGTAGTGGTCTTTGTAATATGATAATGTTAAGGTTAGTCGTTATGATTATAGGAACACAAATTTACGTCCTCGATGCTGTATTATACCCCTATTCCACACAGACCACGAATCCCACGAATCGTCACGAATTGATAAATTTTTGGATTCGTAGCTCAATCGTAATTACTTCGTGAAGTTCTTAACTGAATCGTTTATATTCGTAGTCAGTTCTTGCAATTCTTGAGCAATCGGGAATTCGTGGCAAAAGTTTTGAGCTGTTCAAAATTTTGGCCACGAACTCCCGATTAAAAAAATTCGTAGTTAATTCGTAACAGATTCTTAATGCATTCTCAGGCATCGTAACTGAATCTAAATCGATTCTGAGGCGTTCGTTGTGTTCTTAACTCATTCGGGGATTCGTGAATTTGTACCTTTGATGCATTTGGGCACAGTGAGGACTCTGGACGCATGCATTTATCTACCCAGCGGGCAACTGCCGTCGTACTGACGTCGATGAGATGTCACTACGTCGCACTGGCCTTAGTACGACGTCGTCACGACATCATGTGCCTCGTGCGTGGATATTTCATTTTGTGGCCATAGGTTTCTGATGGTTCATACTTAATATGTACGTACAGCAAAGGATCTAATCAGGCTTGGGGCCTTTTCATACCTATCTTGGGAGAAAATCCCACGAATTTTCAAGAATAGTCACGAATTAATTATTTTCGTACCGGATTCGTACGTGCATTCGGCGTATTCTTAACTGATTCGTAACTAATTCTAAACGTGTGTGCAGTATTTCCAAAGAGATTCCTGTAAATCGTACTGAATTCTTGACAATATTCGTGCGAGTCCAGCCGAATCCAGTCGCATCCCACGAATATTCGTAACCCCATCGTACTTGTTTCGTAACTGAATCGTAGAGCATCACGAATTGGACCAGAAAATTTACAATCGCCACGAATTCTAATATTTATCTATTCGTGGCTATTCGTGGGATTCGTGGTCTGTGTGGAATAGGGGCATTAGGAAGGATTATTTTATTGTGAGGTATCGCTGGATAGTTACGTCATTGATGACCGCGAATAGCAAACTTTAAAGACATAAGTATCATAGAGTTTCAAATAAAAACGGTTGAAACATGCTTTGGGTTATTTTAGTTGGCGACGAAAATGCCGTACTATCGATTGTTAGAAAGTTGATTAAAATGTTACAAATCATGCCGTGTACATGCTCTTAGAGAATTGACCCCGACCGACCCGACTTACTGCTATATAAACTCGGGTTACTCGGGGTATCGATTTCACATGTGTTTCTAATGAAACTGGTCATATAATCCTCCGGTATACCAATAAATGATGCAGAATTATGCAACTTCGCAGCAGTGCCCCAGATGGTGAAGATAACGATGTTAACCGATTTTCTCTACTTAAATGTAAAACATTAAATATCCCGCATCCTAATCATGATATAAACTAGAAAATCGAAATCCTCGTTAAAAGTTCTGTTGTTTAGGCGTTTTGAATGGATTTCTACGTTAAAATTTAAGCGTTTTGTAATATAACAATTTTGTAATGGCACGGGAACCAGCGAAACAGTATTCCCTGTTTTACAGCCTTTGTAAAAAAATAATTCCATTATTTTCGTGTGATACTTCAAAAATTTGTCTTCAAACCCACTGACTGTATTAAGAATAAAAGTAGACAAATCTTTATCATTGGACATGCGATTTTCTAGAGTATTTTATGAGAGCGTTCTTCAATCGGCGCACTAATACCGTGAATCAGGTTTCAGTAGCACCGCTGATAAAAATACTATATGCTTGAATTACCTGTAATATAAACCGGGAACCAGAGTTAATGGCAAAAGTAGTTCACAGAGCATGTTTATCTGATACCTGCAGTGTCCAGATAAATAGGGGATGGCTAAAACATCTGGTCTGATTATCAGTTAGGCATAAATTTTAGGTTATTTTTCTCTAAGAGGATGTACACATCATGATACGTGGCGTATGGTCCCATTCATTATCGCGGTATTGTTTGTATTCCATTTTTCTACACGAAACCAGGAAAAGAAAGGAAAAATATTTTGTGTCGAGTTGTAGTTTTAGCAAAATTATATACATTGTATTCTCAATATATTTCCATCAATCCACATTCTATCAGCAAACAGGAAAAATGAAGCGCTTTTCAGAATGATTTTTGTGTAGCCGATTTTACTACTGGTAGAGCTAGGGAGACTTTAAGCATTATTTTCTTTTTCGTTTGAATAGTATACCTTATATAATTTACCGGTATTGAAATGACGGGTTTATTATATTTCTCTTTTATAAGCACTATGGGGTGCGTTGCTTGCAGTGGATAAAACTTATGCCAAACATTATATCATTAATCGATGTGTTAATTAAATCTACCAACCATCGTGAAATTCAGCTGTTTTAGGTGTTTTGATACACCTCCATACTCTTTCCGAACGAAACAATGTCTGTGACTTCCTTCAAATGTTTGGTTTTCTGGATAAAAATAACGAAAAAAACCTCTGCTTAAGACCTGCTTTATTTCTAAGATGCTTAAAAAGTGACAGTCTGGGAGCTGCTACCCTGAAATTGTATTCATTCCTTTAAGTAAAACTGAGGCAAACCATTAACAGAAAAATTCTAATTCCATGTCATTAGCCTACAAGCCACTTTCACTGGGTGGTTTCTTAGTCCCGGTAGGTGGTGATTTTTTTCTGACAATTGTCAACGATTTTTTCTGACGATGGTCCCGGACTTTTCCCAAGTTGTCAATGATTTTTCTCCGTCACGTCATAAAACAAAACTGATGCGACAAAATGGTGACTTTTTCAGTTAAACCATGAATTTACAAATCTTAAGCGTATTCCTGGTAGATCTTAGGCAGATTAGATACACTACAAGTGTTTAACGTTTTCATCAGATTAATTAAACCCGGGAATTTTCATTTAGGGTACATCTTAATGAACTGTCCGCTCTGTCTATGTCTTGGACGTTTACCATAGAGAAAAGCTATTTTAAATCATAAATCGGCGTTGGGAAACATATTTTATTACTTTTTGACACTTTACAATGATATAAATGGGTCTGTCAGAAGATTTTAAATTTTCGTAATTCCCGGATATTTTCCTACAAGTCCCGGATTCGCTCCTACAACAGATTTTAAGCTTCTGATTTTTACTGACAACGTAAACTGCCAAATGAGTAGTCAGTATGATATTTTATTGCGCATAGATCGAATAGCAAGATTTAAGCATGTCTCAAACTTTAATTGTGGTGCATATATGGAAGACGAAATACTTGTTGGTCATTAAAAACAAGCCGTTTGATTATATACAGACCATTCTATTACTCCATATATAAAATTTACAATGGAATATCATGTAGTAAAGAGCTGAGATAAAAACAATATTCAGTGGCCTTCCCAATGCAAGCGAGACCGCTGTACTAATTCTACCAACTGAACGACGTGGCCACATGGTCGTCCAATGCCAGAAAAGCTCAGCTGGCAGAGCAGTCCTGATCATTGCCTATCTTTTACTCGGTAGTACTGAGAAGGTTGAAGACTCGAGTTCCGCCACGGTCAGGGTGTGTTTCTCGCTTAGGCGGCGTAAAAGATTTATAATATTTTCTTCAAAATTGTGCTTGCGTAGCTCTGTGTGTGTGTGTGTGTGTGTGTGTGTGTGTGTGAAATCAAAGAATCAGTTTGTACTTTCCTTAGTCTACAAAAGCTACCTGTACCTCACTATAACGTAGTTAATGTGAGGCTTGATAAATCTGAAAGCAGTGCACAGGTCCAGCCGGTACTGGAACCCGGTAGCTCTGTAGGTTAAACGCCGGCTTGCTGATCTAGCGGTCCCGAATTCGATCCTCGCTTGAGGCGAGAATCTTTTCAAACGTAAAAGAGGTTCCATTGCACACAGTCTTTCATTATCGTCCTCTCAACGTCCTGATATGACTGAAATACTGTTGAAAAGGACGCAAAATCGTGTCATCAATCCATCCAGGCAGTTCTTCTCTTGAGGGCCATACAGTTTTGTTTACAACACTGCAAAACTTTAATAGAAAAAGTTCGGAAAAGTCAGATCCTTTGAAAGCAAGAAAAACACCAAAGAAATGAAAATAGCATACTCGGTTTAACTGCGACTGCTCATGAACAGTCATGAAATGTGCAACTCCGGCCATGCCCCTTGCAGCGGCTACTGTATTATTAAAATGAGTCGAAATGAAATAAGTGATTCCAAAGGACTAGAACTTATACAATCTACACTATGAATGGATACCTACGGACGATTAAGGGCCGTCACACGGTACCTAACACCAGTTTCAGTGAAGTTTCAATAAAATGTGCAAACCCAGACATGCCCCCTAGCAGAAGCTGGGCTACCCTTTTTTCAGAATGACTCGAAATGAAATCATTGATTCAAAAGGACTAGAAATCATATAATCTGCGATATGATGGAGCACGGGGAGACTAAGCGGCCGCCGCACAATACCTCCAGAATCCTGTGAAGTTAAATAAGATTTGAAATGTTAGAGTTTTTGGAAGCAAAAAATGGCCAGAAAGAATGAAAAAAGCAGCTTATGTTTATTGAGTCTGCACTTGAAAAGAGGACTCAAGTAATCAAAGACTTCTGATGTTACGTCTTTTACGTATTCTTTGCTTTTAAAGTGTCCGTATTTTCGATTTCATCACCATCATAAGGCATACATGACAGAAATGCGTTTGATGTTCATTCATTGAAGTATTTTTTTTTCGGTAGTAAATTTTATTCTCCCCGTGAATTGGTATATTGTGGGTCGGGGACCATCCCACCGTATACCACACAATCCTATGCATGCTATATATATTTTTACATATTCCAATGAGCATGCTCTTTGCTAATGTCCTATATAATTCTTTCTACTTACTACATATAAGGTAAAACTTTCTTATTACCTTCAGATGTATTTAGACTTATATTTATTTCGATATCTGAGGTTGTGCGCTTTAACTCAGTTATTCTAAGAATAATTTTTGTACTGTGACCGTAAGTATCATTCAAGAGAGTCCTTAGTCATAACCTTCTTGTTTCAACTTTGAGACTTTAAATTGTGAAATAACTAAATCACTGTATACCTGTCTAAATACATCTACTGGTAGGGTATGTCAATATTTCTATTACACTCATAATACCGTAATCAACCTTTTTAGCACTAGGACTGCCTATCCCCTTCAATGCTGCCAACACTTATAGTATAATTTCCCCAGCCCCACGTGCACACATTTCAATAATTTACCACTCAGCAAAGTAAACAAATCCAAAGCCAAAGCAAAGGAGAAAAAGGCCACTTAATGTCACGGAAGGACAGCGCAGCTTTACAAATTTAAATTTTAAGACTCTGTAGCATTTTTCATCTATTGTATGCTAGCAAACAAGGGGATAAACCAGAATCATCCATTTCCACCACTATGGACCCCTCCAGACATTACACAGAACATTTTATGTCACAGAGTATCATTTTATATAATACCTTTTTTTCTCCCAACAATGCTATCTAATCTATTAGTTTACCATAGTCTCCCGTAAGGTCATCAAACGGTTGTAATTCATTTTTACAGACATGTATTGACCTTTGCACCGCATATAATGACTTTATCCTTGTTTTCAAAAGTATTAAGATTTAAGTTTTGTTTTAGACATCGTGTGCGATATATATAATATCTGGCTTCTAACAGTATTTGATTTAGACCAGAAAAAATCTCTTTATCTGTCATACCAAACAAAAATTCTGTTCAACTAAGTTCAATATAAGATCTTTAGACTGGAACGCGTATTTTATATGTGTTACCAGATTCTGAGTATCTCTACATTCCCATACTAGATGTTGTATTGTTTCATCTTCTGTTTTACAGAAATTACATCTAGGACTATCCATTAATTTTATTTTCTGAAGAACTAATATTTTATGATTAATTTGAACTTGGAACCATTGTAATTTTATATTTATTGTAGCCTGTTGAAGTAAAATTAGTTCCCATACTGAAAAAATCCAACTGCTCTCACTATGCTAGTAATTTAAGACTCTGAAACGCAGTACAAGTTGTGGGGAAAAATCCGGGAAACTGTAGGAAAAAATCCGGAACACTAAAGCCGTTGTAGGAAAAATCCTTGACATTTGCAGTATTGTTTGTCCTTGGTTTGCCGAGGCTATTTCACAAAGAAAAATATGACAAACGACAAAATATGCTAAAGTAAACATCCTGATTGCGAAAGATCTCAAGGAAGTATTGAAAATACGTTTGTTTACCTACTTTATTGCCCCATCATGCTTTTGAGACATAAATTGTCAGAAAAAAATCGTTGACGGTTGTCAGAAAAAATCACCGCCTACCGGGAATAAGCAACCACCCAGTGCTTTGGGAGGAAAATAGGAATGTCACCGCTTAAAATATTGGGACATTAGGGCTGTGCTGTTACAACTCTTGATCATAGTTTAAGATTAGCCCAATGAAACAAACCCAGTACATTTTAAATTATATGTCTTCAAACATTTTGATCAAATAAGTTTGTTATATATATTTTTAACTGCAACTCCTGAACTTTAGGGTCATTGAACAAGGATAGATTTTACCATTTAAAACTCGACCAGTATCCAACATCAGTCCGAGAACATCATAATTTTAAAACTGTGAGTCTTATTAAACTTCAACCAAGTCTTTGACATGAAATTGCTAAGTCCATGTCTTTGCTTTTTTAAGACACCGAGATGTAAGAGATGTAAGGAAGATTGGGGCAGACTGAAAAACTACAACTCTAGACCTAGTACCCATATAACTATACACTTATCCATTCAGCCTCTGTGAAATAAAAAAAAAAAACATAAGTAAATTTTGACCAAACTTTTTTCATAATATTTATAAGGTCGCCATTTTTGCCCCAAGACCACAAAGCGGAGTGGCAATGGACAAGTGTCACTGTCACAATCTGGGGCTCTGTAAGATGCGCTGATTAAACTTTGGTTAGATGTCAACAGATGAAAGACGAGAGGTTTAATTCAGTGGAAAAGGGGACATAAATGAGAATGGGGTTAGATTTCTTGTGTATAAGGACATGGTGAGTGCTGTCTTTGGACGTTGACCAGTCTCCAGCAGACTGATCTCAAGTCGTTTGAGAACAGCGCCTTTCAATATCACCATTGTACAGGTTTATGTACCAACATCTGGATATATGACAATGAGGTCGATCACTTGAACCAGTAACTCCAGGAAATCTAGACCAAACAGCAAAGCAGGACAATGGTTTAAACGATATTTTATTAATTATAAATTGCATATACACACTATAATGAAATTGCAAAGGTGACAGGATTTGGCAGTAAGCAAAACTTAAATATATAAAGTCATTTTCTTGGAAGAAGGACATTCGGGTTGTACATTGGGAATGGAATGCTAAAGTTAAAAAAGATGCACAGGCAGACTGAGTAGACGTATGTGGACCCTTCTGAAATTTCGAAAAAAAAACTTTTCAGAGTTATAGAGTTAGCAGCCTTAACCAGCCTAGAACTCGCAAACAACCTTGGCCATCCTAAACCATCCGCGAGATGGACGGGGCACAGTCTACATAAGAAGCACTACAATCAGATTGAATACATCTTGGCGAGAAAGCGCATCAGATCAGAAGCTAACATCAATTAGGCAATAAATCCAAATCAGCCAAAACTGAGGTTTTGTCGTGAAAAGTTCTGGGACCAAGATGTGGCACACACTTTTTAAGCAACAGTAGGTGGGAAATTAGCACCACTCATCGGCCTCGAGATTATCACATGGACATAGATACCGTGATTACCACCTACAATACAGCAATGACTGACGCAGCCAGTGCGATACTTGGGAATGAGCGTCGCAGACTAATATCGAAGGTCATCACAGATGTTCTCCACATTCGTGATAAGAGAAGCGATTTGGAGAAGACGCGATGCGAAGGATAAGACGCAAAAATACAGGGAAGCTAAGAAGATGAATCAGAAGGCAGTGAAGAAACCTTACGAAGACTGGATAGGTATTCCATGAGAGGAGATCGAAGTTTGCCTGAACAAAAAAAAAACCAGAGGGCCAATGGCCCTATATCGCTCACCTGAGCACTGAGGCACTGAGGTTACAGCAACAAAACACCATGCACAACAGCAATAAAAAACACCATTTATATAGAGGATAATATCACAAACATTTATGCAAAAAATCAGTTTTATCCCCCATTAATGGCTTCTCAGAAGATCTTTGGCAAAAAAAAAAATGTGAAAATTTGGCCTTTCAGCTGCAATGGCAACCAATCAAAATCAGCTGTTTGGGAAATATTCATATGGCTGGTAGAGGACTACTCCAGGAACATTTCTGTGAAGTTTTGTCAAAATATCTGCAGTAACACAGAAATAAATAGCAAATGTCCACTTTCCTCATTATAAGTCTATTGAAACTTTAAGTTGCCATAGCAACAAATTCACATGAGCAATGATAATATAAAACATACTTTAGGTAGAGGTTAAAATTATCAATATGTATGCTAAGTATCAGCTTCATCCTCCTCATGGCTTCACTTTTCCCATTATGAGTCAATGGAAACTATAAGTCGCCATAGCAACCAAAGTTCTTATGGGATTGGAAGAAAAAGAATAAAGTTTATGTAGAAACTACTGTCATCAACACGTTTGCACACAATATCAGCTTCATCCCCTATATGGCTTCTGAGCAGAAGATTTTTTTTTTCGAAATTTACACTATATTTTGCCATGGCAACCAATCAAATTCAGCGATTTGGAGAAAATTCATATGAATCATAGAGGACTACTCAAGAAATATTTCTGTAGAAAAAAATTTAAATAACTGCAGTTAGTTAGACAGCAAAAATTGCCAATTTCCATTTTCCTCATTATAAGTCAATGGAAACTCTTAGTTGCCATAGCAACCAAACTGCTGGAGCAACTGCCATGAAAAACAGTAATTCTATAGAAGCTAGTACTAAGGTTCTTTCTGTAAAGTTTGAGCTTTATTGGCCACACAGTTTCTGCGAAGATGATTTTTTAATATTTTTCTATTTTTAACCATTTGGTTGCAATGGCAACCAACCAAATTGCGCAATTTGTATAAATTTAACATGGCTGGTTAAAGACTATTCAAGGTACATTTCTATGAAAGTTTTGTCAAAATATCCACAGTGGCATAGCAATAAATGCAAATATTCCATTTTGCCTTTACAAGTCAATGGCAACTTTCAGTTCCCATAGCAACCAAACTGCTAGAGCAATTGCCAAGAAAAACAGTACTTTTATAGAAGCTAGTACTAAGATCCTTTCTGTGAAGTTTGAGCTTTATTGGTTGCATAGTTTCTGAGGAGATGATTATTGAATATTTTTCTATTTTTAAACATTTGGTTGCCATGGCAACCAGCCAAATTGTGCAATTTACATTAAGTTCATGTGGTTGATAGAGGACTACTCAAGGAACATTTCTGTAAAAGTTTTGTCAAAATATCTGCAGTAACATAGCAATAAATGCAAATTTTCCATTTTGCCTTTATAAGTCAATGGCAACTTTCAGTTCCCATAGCAACCAAACTGCTAGAGCAATTGCCAAGAAAAACAGTACTTTTATAGAAGCTAGTACTAAGATCCTTTCTGTGAAGTTTGAGCTTTATTGGTTGCATAGTTTCTGAGGAGATGATTTTTGAATATTTTTTTCTATTTTTAACCATTCGATTGCCATGGCAACCAGCCAAATTGTGCAATTTACATAAAGTTCATGTGGTTGATAGAGGAATACTCAAGGAACATTTCTGTAAAAGTTTTGTCAAAATATCTGCAGTGACATAGCAATAAATGCAAATTTTCAATTTTTCCCATACAAGTCAATGGAAACATTAAGTTGCCATAGCAACCAAAGTTCTGAAGCGATTTGGATAAAAACAGTATTATTGGTTCCCCCTGCCTATAGATGCTATATATGAAATTTGGTAACAATGGGCCTTGTAGTTTCAGAGGAGATGTCGTTTGAAAATATTGACGGACGACGGACGGACGGACGACGGACGACGGATGCCTGCCTATACTATAAGCTCACCTGTGAGCCTTCGGCTCAGGTGAGCTAAAAAAACAGAAAGAGAGCAAACCAACCGATAAAGGATCTTATTTCAGAGAAATAGGATAGGTCCGCATCTTTCGAAGGCAAGTCTAGTAAATGTCTTAATCAGATTAAATACATCTTGGCGAGGAAGCGCATCCGATCAGAAGCTAACATCAATTAGGCAATAAATCCAAATCAGCCAAAACTGAGGTTTTGTCGTGAAAAGTTCTGGGACCAAGATGTGGCACACACTTGTCAAGCAACAGTAGATGGGACATTAGCACCACTCATCGGCCTCGAGATTATGACATGGACACAGATACCGTGATTACCACCTACAATACAGCAATGACTGACGCAGCCAGTGAGATACTTGGGAATGAGCGTCGCAGACTAATATCGAAGGTCACCACAGATGTTCTCCACATTCGTGATAAGAGAAGAGATTTGAAGAAGACGCGATACGAAGGATAAGACGCAAAAATACAGGGAAGCTAATAAGATGAATCAGAAGGCAGTGAAGAAACCTTACGAAGACTTAATAGGTATTCCATGAGAGGAGATCGAAGTTTGCCTGAACAAAAAAAAAAAAAAAAAAAAAAAAAAAAAAAAAAAAAAACAGGAAGAGAGCAAACCAACCGATAAAGGATCTTATTTCAGAGAAATAGGATAGGTCCGCAACTTTCGAAGGCAAGTCTAGTAAATGTCTTACAGAAGAGCAAGAGATTATCAGCAGATGGACAGAATATTGCTCAGCACTATACAGTCATGAGAGTTATAGTAACAATGCAGTTCTGAACTACAATCATCCACCAATAGACAGAATCATCAGAACAGATGTTCAGAATCCTGTGTAGAAAGTACCTTCAACACCAGCAAAATCTATGCCATCTCTTCATTGATTTCTGAAAAAGCCTTTGACAGCGTATGGCACCTGCCTTATAGTGGAGCAAACTTGATGGGCTATCTTTCAAGGGGGTGGTCTACGGAGTGTAACATTTGTTTTAATATATCAAAACGATTGACTGGGTCTCTGGTTATCAAATTCAGCGTTTGCCACCTTGGCAAACCTTGCATAACTCTGTAGTGGCCAGTTAGTTATGTTACCCCTTTAAATTTTGAATATCAAAACTATTTATTGAAGTCAATAAGAAAAGGGTTTAAACTATATAAATTTATCAAATCTAAATATTTTCTGTAAGGAGAGTTAATATGCTATAAATTAGGCTGCTCAGAAAACAGTTCAACACTTTGGTGTTGTTACTTTCATTACAATATATCATGTACGCATTGAAAATTTAAAATTGGAACTTAAGTTGTTGCATTTTACAAAGACTCTCTTACAAAAAGGCCCAAAATGATCATTTTTACATACTATTCAATTGGGCCTTTCAGTGCATTTCTAGTAAAACAAATATGAGACCTCTGGATTTTATACTTTGTCAACCACGTTCTATTGAACAGCTACACCTATTCCCTGTTTTTGGTTGAAAAGGCATTTTTCGTATAATTGTTCGTACAAAAATGGCTTATAACTAATTTAAACTTGACAAATTGGGGCCTTTTGCAAAAAGATCATGTTAACTATGATAAAACACAATAGTTTAAAAGTTATTTTTGACCTTACAACACATTTTAGCCAGAGTAACGTACTTAACAGATAAAATGTTTGCGTAAAGCGTCTGTCATTCACATCAGGAAAACACTCTTTTCAAATCCTGACTTTGAAACAACGCAGTTGTGATAAATATGTTTAATGGTTATCGTAAAATGAATTTTTTGCGTAGTAGTCGCCTACATAGACGGAAAAACAGTGTTATTTACCTGACATGCAATGCTCAGGTTGCACCGATGTTAAAATGAAGCCTTTATGAGTTAATCTGTGCATGAATTTTTTTCATTTATAACTTTAAACGTTTAAATAAAACCACAGAATATCAAATAACTTGTAATAACGTACAGTTTTATATTCAGAAAGGTAACGTTTGTAACATTTGAAAAAAACTCCCCGAGATTAAATATTGCTACTGCCAAATATGCGTAAGCTTTATTCTTTTGAGTAAAAAAGCATTTTTAGAATGGCCGGTTTAAATCCACTCATGTAACTCATTATTGACAGCCCCAAGGTGGAGCATCAGTGCTGGTGTATCTATGTCATCATATGTGTTGTCCACTTATTTGTCGTCTTCAAAAACTCGATTTGTTTCATATGTATATTTGCCATCATTCTGGTGTATAACTGGCATATATGGAAAAAGAAAGAAAATAGATGAAAGTTTTGTATGCCTAATTTTGTTTGTTTAAGGCTAGCTTTGTACCCATGAACTTGTAAAGGGGCTGCATTTTTATCTGACAAGCTGCTAGTATCGTCTTACTACTTTTATGCAGCTATATCAAGTTTGGTATCGTGGTAGGGTTGTTGCGCAGATAACATTAATTTCTGCTCATTGCCCCTTTACTCTAATTAAAATTAAAGAGTTCCTTTAAGAGCAGAGAACACATTCAAAAGAAGGAATTTGGACCAGTCTACGTAGTTTCGACTAGTAAAGCCTCATCAGTGACCCTGACAATATTTGCTGATGCAACCAGACAAAAGTATACTGTAATTTCTTAATTTCAATTGGCAGTCGATGTAAACACCGATTAGAACCAAAAGGGGACCGAATAATATAGAAGATGATGATCTAGAATAAGAATCTAAACTAATCTAAAATTTCAGATTTCTCAGCATATATCCCTTGATCTCAAAGAACGAAAATAGAAATATAATCTGCACTATGGATGATGTACGGGGAGACGTTTTACGGCCGCCACACGGCACAATACCAGCTGCAGTGAAGTAAAAATAAAATTAAAGAGTTCCTTTAAGAGCAGAGAACTGATTTACCTCTTCTATAAAAACAATGTATAAACCCAAAGTTGCCTTGTAGCATACATTTTCACCAAAGTAACGTACATAACAGGTTAAAAAGTATATGTATTTTTTACTGCAGCTACAGTAAAGTACCATTGGGCTACTGTGGAAAGCTTCCTCTTACTTCATCATATTGAAAATTATGTTTGGAATCATCTGGGCTCAATTTGAGTCAGTTAAGCTGAAGCTGGTGCTAGGGACACCTTATTGCATTATATCAAACAAAAAATATCATTAAAAATCATAAATCTAATCTGACAAATCGCTTACATTTGAATGCTGTATGCGTTACTTTTTTTAATACCAAACCAAGAAGTCAAAGTAAGTGAATTATCATTGACTCAATTGAAAAGGCATTTTGATAATGATTTTAAAGTAATAACAATATGTCAAAATCATCTTATCCGTGCCTCTAGGTAATATCATCCGATTTTGAAAGGAATCAGTTAAACTGTGTCTGCTATGTTATTTCTCGTGTGTGTTCCTCGCTTTGACATGATCTTCTGGCAAGTCTTTGCAATAATACTGTATTAATATGAAAGGACACACCTCAGTATTTTACTGCAATTTGTTAGAAAGAAACAATATTTATTTCCGTAGATGTTTCCTATTCGCTTCTGAGAAAGCTATAACCTTTCCAAGAATGGTCTGCTCTTAAAGGAAACATTTTTTACAGTAGTAAATTCTTTTTAAAAGTTTTCCCCATTAAGAAAGGAGGTCAAAGTAAAATTGGCAGAATAACTTACGTGAAATTGTATCCCTTCACCTTAAATTCTAAGAATGATAAAAACTTAATTAAATTCTGAAGGATGAGTCTCTGGAGTAAGGGATGAATCACAAAAAATAACAGCAACCTCGGTTTAACTAAGGAATGTAATGTTGCGACACTGCCAATGCCTTATAGCACCAGCTATTGCCTTTTTCAAACTGACTCAGAAAGAGCCCAGATGATTCCAAATGACCAGAACATGAAGTACAAGGAAGCATTTTATCTTAGCCACATGCCACCATGCCACTTTACACTAGCAGCAGTGGGTAAAATTACTTTTTCTTCTTAAGCTGTTATATTCGTTACTTCGTTTTCAATATATTCTATACGGCCAGAAGTAATTAAACTATGGTTTCATTTATTGCGTTTATAGGAAAAGGCCATTACAGGTAAAGAAGTTTAAAAGGGCAATGATCAGAAACTGATTCAACTAGTGCATCAACCCTCCCACAACACCAAACTAAAATTAGTAATATTACGCATACAACAAGTACTCAAACGATACTAGTGGGTAGCAAAATATATGTGCGCCCATTCCATGCAGATTTTCCACAAGTTAGCTTTCATCGAGCATACCCTGGCACACAAAATGTATATTTTCACATTCTTTCTTCCTGTTTTACATACATCAGAATGATGGCGAATAAACAGACAAAACAAATCAATTTGTCGAACACTACAGATAAGTGGCCAGCACAAACTATAACATCGTTACACAACAACAGATGCATCGCCGTGGAACTTTCACTGATGAATTACATAAGGTGGGTTCAAACCAGTCCAAAACCCCGCTTTAAAAATATTTTTAACAAAACTAATGAGATTTGGACATATTTTTCAGTAACAACACATAATCTCGGTGATTGTTTTCAAATAATGGTTACAAACGTTACCTTTCTGAGTATAAAACAGTAAGTTCTGATTAGTAAATTTCTTATGGTGTGATATTTTAAATGTCATTTGGATATTAATGGGGTAAAAAATGAAAGTGTTCTCTGTATAGATTAATTCACGAAGGTTTTCTTGTCTAGTTTTAGGACAATCGCATCATTGCATGTTATGCAAATAACACTGTTTGCTGCCCGATTAGTTTATTAAACAATGCAAAAATTTCATTTTACAATAGATAATATACATATATATCACAACTGCGTTGTTTAAAAGTCAGAATTTGAAAGGAGTTTTTTTTTTTTTTTTTTTTCTGGCGGGAATGATAGACGCCATATGCAAACATTTTAATCTGTTAAGTACGTTACTCTGGCTAAAATGTGTCAAAAGGTCAAACAATTTTTAAGCTATTGTGTTATATTATGGTTAACATGATCTTTTTACAAAAGGCCCCAATTAATCAAGTTTATATCGGTTATTAGCCTTTTTCGTACGAACAATTATACGAAAAATTACTTTTCAACCAAAAACAGGGAGAAGGTGTAACTGTTCAACAGGACGTAGCTGACATAGTATAAAAACTAGAGGTCTCATAATTGCTTTGCTAGAAATGCATTGAATGGGCCAATTGAATAGTAGGTATAAATTATCATTTTGGGCCTTTTTGTAATAGAGTCTTCCTAAAATGCAACAACTTAAGTTCTAATTTTAAATTTTCAAGGGGGTACATGATATATTGTAACGAAAGTAACAACACCAAAGCTCTGAATTGTTTTCTGAGCAGCCTAATTTATAGCATATTAATTATTCTTACAGAAAATATTTAAATTTGATACATTTATATAGTTTAAACTCATTTCTCATTGACGTGAATAAATATTTTTGATATTCAAAATTTAAAGAGGTAACGTAAATAACTGACCACTACAGAATTATGCAAGGTTTGCCAAGGTGGCAAACGCTGAATTTGATAACTAGAGACCCAGACGATCATTTTGATATATAAAAACAAATGTTATACTCCGTAGACCACTATCTTCCTTTTCTAGGCCACTTATGCAATCAAATTTGCTCCACTATAATTATGGACCACCATGCGGAAGTACAATATCAAATCAAATCTAGTTCGTCCCAGTGAGCAGCTATACGACAAGGCTACAAGGGCAGTCCAGATGAATGGCAGCACGGGAGCGTGGTTCAAAACAACAAGAATAAGGCAAGAATGTCACCCCCTCCTTCAAAGTCTTCTCGAATGGATCATGTCTGATGCTGTGGAAGAACATGATAAAAAGGTAGCCTAGAAATATTGACTGACTGTGGCTTGCAGATGACCTAGAAGCTCTAGCTGAAGAAGTGCAGTAACTAGAAACTTAAGCTAATATTCTCAACTTAATCTTCACAAGGAATAAGATGGAGGTCAGGGCTAAGAGGACCAAATTGATGAAAGCACAGCACAAATCACAGCCAGCAGGTAAAGAGCAAATGCTGCGAACCGAAACAAGTTTCAATTACATTGGAGCAGTTGTCGCAGATGATGGCTAAAATAACGGAGGTTCTCTCAAGGATAGCACAAGCCACTTCAGCTCTTACAAAGCTAAAGATAAAAAACATATCTCTTGGATCAAACTTGAAACTAATGCCCTCCCTCGTCATTTCCAAGTTTCTCCTAGCCTGTGAAACGTGAACCTTGACATCAGACGTAGAGAAAAGAGTGCATGTCTTTAAGATGAGACGCTACCGAAGGTAATTGAACATTTCGTACTAGAATCATGTCACCAAAGAGGAGATTTGCAGACATTTTGAGAATATGGTGAACTCCTGACCATGGTCAAGAAACCGACACTATGGTGGTTTGGACATGTTTCGCTGTCTTCTGGTCTTCTGGTTTAGCAAAGACGATTCTACACGGCACAGTAAAACGAAAAAGGAGAGGTAGATAGAGGAAGAGCCCGGAAGCCAATATTGAAGAGTGGACAGGGACCATATTATTATAGGGCAGCTCACAACAGGACCAGACGGAGAGGCATAAATGAAATGGTTATGGGATAGAATAGAAGAGAATCAAATGTTTTGCAATGGCCCGATCATAAGTCCGAGGCAATCTGAGTGTCAACCCGAGACCTTCAGGCCTAGGCATAATACTGCTGACCCTGACTTTTCACTGGGACAATACAAAAACACTTGATTCATGACATAGTTTTTAATTACTCAAATTGTCCTAGTAGCTTTGTTCATAAAATAAAAAGGACCTGATATGTTATGAAACATATTTAGCTCATTTCTGATTTTAAATGGAGTGAAACTTTATCCTACTATATATGGCAGCTATAAGAATTGACATATTCAAAATACTTGTTTCTGTCCCCCTTATTTTCAACGTTTATTACGCTTGTATTTCTAATATGGACTGATTTAAGACTGGACAAAAGTGGGGATTTGTATGACATGAATAAAACACGAAAGACATATTCTGAGAGGAAACATCCTGACCATCTAATGTTGTTATAATTGATGTCTGATCCCATTGTTAAAGGTCAATTACGAAGAAATTGTATAAATGCTTAATTTTGAAGCAAATTGATAGTGGACAGAAAGAGGATTATAATGCTACAAACGGCATAAAAAAATTCCTATCCGTTCAAAAGTTATGCCAGTTTAAAATCCCACGGCTGTTTTTTCCTACATGACTTATCTCCCTTACTTTTTAAAGTATTTCTAACCATAATGCAATATTCTGTGATGTCACTGATGATTTTAAATTTTTAAATGAATTTTTTAACTAATTAACAACCTTTATTCTAAAGAGTAAATGATTGTTATCTTACAGTTTTGATTATTTTAATTTTTGTTTATGAGCTGGGTAATTTATTGGGAATGTTCATCCACAAATTTAGATTTTATTCAAAATTTAAATTAAATTTTAAAAAATTTAATAACAGATTTTAAAACATTTTCTTTTCCTTCAGTACACAAAAGTCATTGTCAGAGACCTAATTAAACAGATCTAAAACTACTATGTTCAATTATATCTACTGATAAGCATGTAAATTGAAATTAAATAAATTTTAATTAAATATTTAAATTTGAAAATTTAACTGCTTAAATTGCAAATGTAAGCAATATTTTGAATTTGGGCAGTTGTTATTAGTGTCACCAATAATACAATACATTTTTGTACCATTTTAGAATGTTCAACAAGAAAAAATTTGACAATTTAAAAGTTTTGAATAAATTTAAAATTTCAGTGTTCATCGATGACGTCATCGAAGGCCTCATGAATATTAATGAGGCAGCTCAAAACGATTGTCAGATGTCATAAAATTTACAAATTCAACTCTTTATATATCGAAAACTATTAATGATAATTTGATGCGGTTTTCGATACTCAGTTGCTTAGAGAAAACTGCTTTCATTTCTGTAATAAAAAAGAACCTTAATAATTGACCTTTAAATGTACAAAAACTAGTATAACCGTATCCTGTCTTCTGTGTTACGCTGTCCATACGATCCGCATTGTAGTAGTAGCCAATAAATTAGTTACTATAGTCTGTTAAGGCGAATCAAAAACTTTCAACGGATTAATCTGATTTGACTACCATGCGATTCCTCATGTTCCAACTAAGAAAACGAGTCCCCAGTATACAAATGTTTGTCTAGTCTTCCTAAAAGCCGAGATATTCGCTTTTATGTTGTGGATGGCTGTCAGCAAATATATTTCATTTCAAAACTGCTTGTTTTCAATCAATCTGTCAATGTTTCTTTAATAATGAGCGTCGCTTATACCTTTAATATCTTTCAAAGAATGTTTTGCTGCTTTCAGCTAATTTCTAAGCCTAAAACTTATAAGAAGTTCAGACTATAAAAACAAACTTGGCTGTAAAATCTAAAAATGGCAGGAGTTGTCCTTGTCCTATCAAGGTCGGGTGATTTTCCGCATTTAGCCTACATTTCTCTGTATTAACATGAACTCACCCGTGTTAAGCGCGGGTCAGTTGTACTGGCCCAGTCTGTCACCGGTATGACACTGACCAAATGTTCCGTATAAGTACTATATTAATGATAGTTAATTAGTTATGGTTTGTATCGTTCAGACTAATCCCTTAACTATAAATGCACAAAAATGTATAAACATTTATGAATTTAGTGCCTTCCAATGAAATTTTGGTACATTCTGGCCATATTATGGTTGTTACCATGGTAACGAGACTGCGACAACAAAGTAGCACTAGACTCTTAAATATATTTAAACTTTATTTCTAACAGAAAATAATAATTGCTAAAAGTATTTGAATATGGACAATTTTAATCAATATTGGAATAGATACAAACATTTATTAGGAACTGATGAACAGTCAGTTATATGCTAAAACTGTATGTGTTCAGAAGGTACAGTTTGATTGTGATTGCACCGTTCACAGTTTTTGCCTGTACACTGTTTTTCATAGCATATAAAATATACCTATTCATAGTCTTCTGTAATGGCAAGACAGTGATAAAGAGCAATTTGATAATTATCATCCATTAGAGACGGTGGTCGCGCTCATTTGGGACATAAACTAATTACTTACAACTCTTTTGTAGCCATCATTACACCATTTTACTCCTTTCTCTGTGATTTTTTTTAAATAAATCTCTTAAATATTTTATATGAATTACCATAGCTGCTCAAACTTTAGCCTACTTTTAAGCTAGTGATTCAAATCAAATATGTTTCGAAAAGTAAGATTCTTTGGAAGCTAGGAGCACACCAAAAGTATAGAAAATAGCAGACTCGGTTTAATTGAATCTGTTCATGATTAGTAATGAAATGTGCGACACCCACCACGCCCCCTAACACCGGCTTAAGCGGAGTTCTATTTTCAAAATTTCTCAGATGAACTCAATGTATTTGATTTGACTCAGTGGGCATAATGCTAAATAAAGGGTCAGTTAGCGCAGATCTGGATAATGCTGTTCTTAATTGAGTTGCATGGTCCGGGCCTCGACTGTTTGTTTTAGTACTTTCTGAGTGGCTTTGGTTTAGCAAATAAGCAGATATATATACAGAGCAGGGACATGCACAGTTCAGAAGAAATAATTTCACTAATTTTAGTCAGCCTAAGTTTCCTAAGTATACTTGTGATATGTTGGACATCAGTTGGCAGTATGAAGTAAGGCGATGCTGTATATTTTGAATTATGTTAGGGCCCAGTCGCACTGTCGCATTTTGAGGGTTAGATTGTACTACGTTTCTCGCCCTACGTTTGGCAAAAAGGTACCCAGTTTTGTAGGTATTTAGGTGTTACTATGTGTTAAGTACGCGTCTAGTACGTTTCTAATATGCTAGACTACGATTAACCCGGTTATCAAACGGCTTAGTGCCAGGCTTAAGTTTCAGAATGGATGAGAACAATTTACTTACATACTACGATTCTGTACGTTTTACTAAGGAGTATTACGTAGTGTCCAGTAAAACCGCCTAGTCAAAGTGACGCTTGGGCAGGTATCGCTTTAAACATACCAAATCGTAAAAAACGCACAAAACGTAAGACGTGGGAAAAGCGTATATAATGCGTAGAAATACGAAGAGGACCCTCACGTATGGCTACGTACTTGTAAGTATTTGCAACGTTTCGTCTACGTTGTAGTACGTTTAGACTATCTTTCAATACGTTTTTACTAATGATACAGTAAGTATTTCAAAATGCTATGTTAAAGCTGAATTTTCAATTCAAACGTAGCTACGCCACGTAATGTAGCTGTATATATCTGTATCACTTGGTTTTAATACACATATCCATGCTTTGATACTTTTCGAATACGGAGAAAACCCTTGTGCTCAATACGTGACAGTGAGACAGAGGCTTAGAGGACCTCTAGGTTATTGTTGCAACGTTTTTGTACGTAACTACTGCGTTTCGGCTACGTTTTAGTACGTTTTGACCACGTTTATCTACGTGTTGCTACGTTTTACTAGGAATACACTACGTTTATCAAAATGCCTTTTTTGAGTTAAACATTGTTAGGACCCAGTCTCACTGTGACCTTTTAAGGGTTAGGCTTTACTATGTTTCCCGCCCTACGTTTGGCAACAATTGTATCCCGTTTGTAAATGATAGTGGTCAAAGTACCCAAATCATAAATCCGAACTCGTAGGTCATTTAAACATAGACAATTCCGGAATATTTTAGATACACAGACATGGACCCCAAAACAGAGGTGTAAGTATTTAGGTGTTGCTACGTTTCTAGAACGTTTCAAATACGTTTAACTATGATTTTTAAAAAATCGTGTTACCCGGTTATCAAACGGCTTAGATTCACGCTTGTAGAGTCACGCTTTCAGAAGGGATGAGAAAAGTTTACTTACCTATTACGATTCGGTACTTTTTACTACGAACCACTAGGTAGTGCCTAGAATAACTACCTAGCCAAAGTGGCGTTTGAGTAGGTATCGCAAAACATACGAAATCGTAATAAAACACAGAATAAAACGTCACAAACATACTAAGACGTGGGCAAGCGTATATGATGCGTAGCAGTACTTAGAGGACTATCACGTATGGCTACGTATTTAAAACGCTTCGTCTACGATGTAGTACGTTTAGACTACGTTTTAATATGTTTTTACTATGCATACAGTAAGTATTTTGAAATGATACGTTTAAGTTGAATTTTTAGTTCAAACGTAGCTAGGCCATGTATTACTATGTAGATGTGTTTATCCATGTTTGAGTTAAACATTCTAAATCAAACGTAACTAGACCACGTGTTTAGCTATATCTATATACGTTTTCACTACGTTTTACAACGTATACTGTCTTTTTGCCTTGTTTAAACGTATTAAAACCTAGCCCGCAAAACGTGACATTGAGACTGTGGCTTAAATAAAAAATAACTAGGAAACGCACTTAGCTATATCTATATACGTCTTCACTACGTTTTACAATGTATACTGCCGTTTTGCCACGTTTTAAACGTGGTAAATCCTAGCCCTCAAAACGTGTCGGTGAGACGATTGCTTAAAAAATATCTGAGTGTAGCATAACATATCCTGTAACAAATACTGTCATAATAAATCTGTCAAAATTGGTCACCTCGCATCAGCGGCATTCAATCTGAAAAATGCCCGAAGGCATATATGAAATGCGTTTGTCCATACAGGTATGCATACTGGACAATGCACACACAGCTCGCGCTGGCAACAAGTAGATTTCGTATTATACTTAATGTGATTTAGTACACCTCTTTGGTTTCCACCATATTTACAAAGCAGAACAACAATATTGTGACATCCTGTTTGCTTTCCCTGTAGCTGAGGTCTTTCCGGGATATGGTCTGCTCTTCAAGGAAAGAATTTGGTCCAGGGGAGCAATTTGAAATTCTTTCCTTCAACAGTTGATCCCATTTGGAAGGAAGGAAGGAATAGTTGATGAATGTTTTTTGTTGTTGTTTTTTTTTACTTAACGTACGGCCCTTTCAGTCAGAATTTCAATCTATATCGGGCCGTCTCCCAGAGAGAGGGAGAAGAAGAGAAATGAAAGGCGGGAGAAAATATATACCAAACAACTCCCCCCTACCCGCGACTTCTGCAATCCGGGAAAGCCCTTGTCCTACTATTGGATAGGAACTGAAGTGACAGATATGTTTCCCATGAGAGTATGGATATACTTACTTTCAACCAAGGTCTGATAGTTGTAAACATTATACATCAGGAACACATTTATATTATCTCACAGGAATGTTATCTTACAAGAATGAAGAATGAAAGAACTCTTGTAAAACGCATGTGCATGCAGATGTCTTTTGAGAAATAGTATCGGATCTCCCAGTAAAATCGATCCTTGGTTTGTTTGATATTTCTATGCTGTTCATTCTACTTATAGTTTGCTGGGTATTGCAAGACATAAAACTAATTATTTTTTTTATGGAAAGGAATTGGGTCTAGAAAGAGTTTTCATTTAGATCGTTCTGGTAAGGGTATACCGATGCTGTATTTAACATTTATGACGCTTGTTAGTGAACTTAACTTTAGTCAAGCACTCATAAAAAGTGAAAATAGTGTAGTACTATGATGACCCTGAATGTAGAGATGTGTTTGTGTGTGTATTTCATATCTTCTGACGACGTCCCCCACCCCCGACCACCTACCCGCCCCCACCTCCCACACCTCAAGCTTTTAGAAGAGATACCAGATATATACAATGCATGTGTGTGTGTACTTACAGTAATCACTTTATCATTTAATCGGTATTTGGCAAACCTGCTGTAATGTAAAGCCTTATAAATTATGTGACGGGCTCGTTACAATGAGTAATGTAGACACGGATGAGACTGCTCTAAATGGCAGTCTGACCAGGGTCTGCACTGCTAGTCATCCTGCATTTACCCATTTGGATGTTAACCCGTTTTTGTTCCTAGTATGTTAATGGTAACTGTAGTTTAGAGTATTCTATTTGTATGGGATTGGTACTGTATTTCTAAGGTATTGGTTTCGTTTATCTGCATTTACTCTGTCTAAATGATAAGGGAAGTAAGTCCTATTAAAAATAGGTGTGGTGAGGTTGGTTGTTTTTCTTCTTTGTTTGTTTGTATATTATAGAGATGTACAGTTGGAACGCAAACCCTCGAAAAGCGGTGATTGTATTTACAACGGTGGAACCTTCCACAAAAAAATTGGGCCCAAAAAATGGCGATCATGGTTCTTGACGAAATTTCCCATTATTCTCAAATGTATTTAGAGGTATTGGGTATATAAAATTATTTAAACACATAAAAATGTTTTGCTAACTAGTATTAAGCAGGCTTTCTCAACAAAATTCAGGGCCAAAATTGCTCGAAATGCTAAAATATTCATCGTCATATGACAATACTCTATCTTGATTCTACCGAAAACTTGTATCAACATAAAACATAATTTACAGAAAGCTGAGACTTTCTCCAATGCGCACACCCATGTCATCGAAAACTTTATTATTTCTTCTATTTGCATGTGAAATTTCAAGCAATATCGTTTTGGAACATTTTTAAATTGCAAAATAAAAGATGGCATCTGCAGTTTTAACGCTCAGGAAACGGTCTAGCACGTGATATGAGCACCAGCAATACGTGCCGGACAGCCACAAATTAGACAGAAAATTGAGGTCGACAGCTTGTCAAACATTAGCTCAGATTGCTAAATACTTGAAGAGGAGAAAAATTACGGAGTTTAGTTAGCTAAAAAAGACTACAAACTGGTATAACGTACCTTACCTGACTGCTGACCTCATTGGCATTGTACAAATCTGACGTTCTGCCACTCAAATTTGTGAAAATAATGTCCTTTTCTAATTTTATTTATCTTTCAAATAGTCATCTGTTTTCTGTCAAATAAGTAATAAGGTCAGTGTTGTGACGTAATAAAATAAATGACGTATATTGCCTCGCGCTAGATTGCCAGTCCGCATGCCATGTAAACAGATTATAAGTCGGACATGAAATGCACCAGTACGAAGTAAAGAGTTTCTTTCTGGTCGTTTTATTGGTCTAGTTTTCGAAAAAATTACGATCTCATTTTATAATTTGCTCAACAATTACAGAGAACATATGAGCCGCGACACGAGAAAATAACCAAAGTGGTTGTGCGCCCAGCGCAGACTCAGATCAGCCTCGGCATCCGCCTAGTCTGCACAGAGTCTTCCCTAAGCGTTTTAAGGGTAGCTAAGGGTCTAAGCTACCTGCAGACAGCAAAGACTCTGGTCAGACTGGGCGGATGCCCAGGATTATCTCTACATCGTTGGTTTTCTCGCGTCGCGGCTCAAGTTACTTAGAAAGAAACAAGCCAGGTGGGGATGGAAGGAGGCGGTTGGTGACGATTTGGTTGGTTGGTTGATTTGAAGCTTAACGTCCACGGTAAACAACTAAGGTCATGTCGGGACGGTCAGTTAACCTAACCACACTATTCCTGGGCATGCTTAGACCTCCTAAGCGGTTAACCAGTACTAAGTGCACATACTTTCGCCAGTAACTGACAACTACCCTTCTTGAATCATCGGAAGGAGAAACGAAAGTATGTGGCCAGTCCGGGATTCGAACCCAGAACCTCTGACTTACGAGTCAGGTGCCCTACCGATTGCGCTACCCGGCCCGGCCAGGGAAGTGGGGGAATTCATCTTGACTGTATAGGTCCCAAACATGACTTGAGCAGTCGTTGCTGTGACAGCGTATTATCTCTCTCTCTCTCTCTCTCTGTCCGATTTGGCTTCATTGTTGTTACACATACTGAGATTTATTACAATCATTTGAATCTTACCAACAGCTGAGCCGCAACAGGGAAAGAGGAATCTTGTCGGATATGATAACAGCAAAATCTGCTTAGTCTAACAAGACTGCTTCAAGATACAAAACTGTATATATAAGCGAATAGCAAAACCCTGATTGGCTTGCAAGCAAACTCTTTCCGTTCTGAATTAAGTTACGAAGAGCAATTCGTGCGTTCGATGATGAGCATGAAAATGTGTCGGGGTGTGCGGATGTGGGAGGTGTGGGGAAAATTTGGAGGCTTGCTACGTGCCATCCGACGTTTGGCACGTGGCACAAAAACAGCCATTTATTCCGTGGAAGCAAAGTACTGTTACATGAACTTAAACTGTATACGAATCGCTCCACTTTGGCAAATAAGCGTAAAGACCATTGACAGTATACTTAAACAATCTGCTTGAAAGATGAAAACAGCGGGCGTGTGACGAACTGTTGAAATACGCATGAACCTTGTATACTTATACAAGCAACCCATCATTGCCTTCATTTAGCAAAATGTGCATGAACAAAAACGCTACCAGCCAAGATCCATAATAGAATGCACACATGCAAGCTGTTCATCTATATTTTATACAATTTTAGTGCAGGCTATCTTAGTCTTGGCTTGTAGATTTTTTGTTCATGCACATTTTGCTAAATGAAGGCAATGATGGGTTGCTTGAATAAGTATACAAGGTTCATGCGAATTTTGGGATTCTAAATTGTGAAAAACAACAATTCTATTAAACGCCCCAAGTGCCAAGCATTTTATGAAACGGGTGAACTGTCGGACCTAAGTCACTAGCGAAATACCTCTGATAAACAGAATGGATATACATTCAGAGGAAGTAACTATTATTATGGTAGTTTGCCTCCCTTCTTAGTAGGTTTGGGGGCCATCTCTTAAAGGATACAGTTTGCATCCCAAACCCCTTTCAGATGAAGTGCATAGCATCTTGTTCCCCCCCCCCCGACACACACACACACACACACACACACACACACACACACACACACACACATTCACACACACTTTTTCTTCCCCCGCCCCTCGCGTTCAAAAAAAGAAGAAAACATCTACTCTAGAAAAATACTGAATCGCGTACCTGACAGGGTGTGAATTTCAGTTTGGGGCGTGTTTTTTTTTTTCAAACATACCACCTGCAGAGTGCACCCCATCCCCTTCTAACTGTCCCACCCAGTAACTGAAATGCAGTCGATAATTTAAGTTTTGAACTCAAGCGCGTGATCTGCTAATTGAATAAATTTAAGTGTCAAATTTTTAGGTATTTAGGTTAACCATGAGCGGTAGCGTGAGCTGTACCTAAATAAACATTCAATGCTGATTAAGTCCGTCTTCTAAGGTACTAAACAAACTCCTTATTGATTCAAATTTACGTCAGAAGTTTGTCAATACCTAGTCGTGTTTACAAATTGCAAGGGTCTGTATGGAGGTGAGACTTGAAATTATTCCTTCTCAATAAAAGAATAAAATATATTTGCTTGACTGTTTTATTCTGTCTTGGTCGGAAATTAATTTATGTTACGTGGTAAAGTTTCTTCGGACAGGCAGAGTTGCGATATTGTTGTTTTTGCAATGAGCACAGCGCGCGATGTCACATAAAGCTGGCATGATTTCAACGCCATTTTGTTTTTACAAACTGAGTAGCTGTAAGTTATTTTGCAATTTTAAAATGTTCCAAAACCAAATTTTCTGAAATTTCACATAATAGTAGAGTATATATCAGTGTTTTTCATGGCATAGGTCTGCGTTTTGGAGAAAGTCGAATAAGCTGTAAATCGCGATTTTTTGTTCACATGTTTGACACTGACGCAAAGGGCACTGTTTCGTCAATAATTACACAGGCAGAAAATGATGTCTTGGAATTATTTTCACAGAAATATTCAATAATGGAAGTCAGAAAAGTGCTCTTAAAATTTCAAGCGGTGAGGTGATTTGATTAATCTGTATGGTGGCGTGAAAGTACAATAGGGTTCGTCGATAGCCATTTTGATGGCGACAATTTCGAACAAAAATTCGTTGCTTTGTGTTTGATTATATCCCTACTCCTTGGAGCTGCGTTCCAACTGGTATTAAAATTAAAATGAATAAAAAGAAGTATCACTAGACTGATTAAGAAGTGATCCTTAAACAGAAGCCGCACTTCGACATTCGTCAACTGTATAATTAACTTAACCAATCCATAGTTTTGTGAAAGAATGTACTTTCCTCCTAGCTGTACTGCTTTTGATTAACAAATACATTCGTACTCAAATCAGGTAGGATGGGTTAGGTACACTTTTTAGCACTCACACACGAAATACATTATAAAATATTGTAACAAGCAGCAAAGCTGAGATTTATGTTTATTTAACACTAATAAAGACTTAATCAGCAAGTTTCTTTAAAAGACATTAAATGGACAGTTTCGGCATGTTTGATCACATATGACAGAACCAGAATCATCTGATAGTATGTCTCTTCCAGACTGTGTTTGAAATTTACAAATATTGTTTCTAAGTGACTTTAAGTTAAGACCAGAATCAATGCTTGGAATAAAGGTTTTAAAGCTAGACGGATCCTTTTTCAGTACAATCGATGTCTCAGGATCAATTTCTGTAATCGAATTATCACAGCTGTAATTTGTGGCTAATGGCAAATCTATCCCATCATTTGATCCGCCTGTATATTTGGTTTCAAGGTTTGCTTTTATTCCATGACTTTCAGATAACATATCCCGCTGAAGGGATACGTTTGAATAAGAAACATCGTTTCCAGCCTTGATTGCACTATTTGAATTTATACATAGTTTGATGGTGTTAACATCTAAAAGATCCTCAGTAGGATGCTCTGCATGATAAAGGACTTTACAATAAATGCAAATCGTCTCACAGCATTTCAAACAGTAAAATGTTTTATTCGTTTTCTGATGTTTTATGCACAGTTTCGTTCCCTCAAGTTCGAATGAATCTGAATCCAAAGCTGTAGTTATCAAATGATGAAACATAGAGGACCGCATGTTTCTGTGACGTGAAGCACACGTAGAACACATTTTTTGCTTACATTCTAAACACGTTAGCATTGCAGGTTCAACCGATCTGCACTCACAAATTTCACAAAGTTCTTCAACTGACGAGCTTTTCTCAAGTGTAGTTTTTGAAGTAACGGGATATTTGATATATTTTCCGTTACTCGACTCTTCTCTTTCAATATCAGTCTTACCATTTTGTCTTTGGAACACATCCTTCAGGGAGCCTGTTCCAGTTTTCAGCATTTCAATACTCAATGACCTCTTTGAACATATTGGAGCCAAACACGAGAAAACCAACAATGTAGTTGTGCGCCCAGCGCAGATTCAGATGAACCTGGGCATCCATCCAGATTAATCAGACTCTTCGCTAATCAGTGTAAAGGTAGCTAAGGGTACCTCCATGCGAATAGCGTAGACTCTGATTAGACTGGGCGGATGCCCAGGCTGATCTGAGTCTGCGTTGGGTGCAAAACCACTTTGTTGTTTTTTTCGTTTCGCAGCTCACATGTATCAAGATATCCACCAGACACCTTTTTGTGCTCGAGAGAAAGAGCAACTGGCTTTGCAGTATTACTTCTAATACTCAGTTAGAGCATTGACTCTATATTTGAACACTTTTGTCCGTCTGTTATAATCCTCTTTTTCATTTATACCTAAAAATCAAAGGGTGTTACAAATCAAACACCAGTTATTTGCTGGACTATAATTTCAGCGACAAGTATCAGTTTTCACAAAGGTAGTGTATTGAAACAATTATCTATATAATTATTTATACGGTTGTTGATCAGCGTAACTCTATAGCCCTCGTGAGGTGACCTGGCAGAGCGGAGCTATCAGTCTGGATCAATGCATTATGGAATACGTAATTCCTGTTTTCCCCAACAATCGGAAAAATATCGAAAATCATTTCGCGTCTTTTTATTTATAATTAGAACAATATTTTAGCCAAGTCCTGTACAAAAAGCCGTGGTGTTGTTGATTTGCGGTAGAGTCGTAACGGTATTTCAAAGGCAATCAGTGGAACCGTCTAAGGTTCACACAGATCTCGGTCCCTTTTTTTCAGTGTTTCTTTTTAACTTGTGTTTGGTTGTTTTAATAATTTCATTTCTACTCACATATTCTTTCGAAACGTTCATTCATTATTAAATCAAAATGTATAATTTCATAACAATGAAATTTGCGAATACTGCAAATCAATCAACGTCTTCCTCACTGCGTTATCCTTTGCCTCACTGTCGGTGTCAGCCAAGTGATGACCAGTTGATCAAATTCTACGTAAAAGTATGTATCACTGCCGATTAAATCAACTCGATCAAGCACAATGAAACGATAGGGGGCCTGTCGAGCTCGAGCAGTGGTCGGGATGGTCTACCTTGCTTGGCGTCGCTTTGGCTTCAAACTTGAAAATTTTGGTCATGGAAAATGTTTGAGCATAGATCGCGAAGCCAAGCACTCGATAATCCATCGGGAAGTGATCGGGTACTGGTTGAGTACAGGTCGAGTTGACCGGGAAACGATCGTGTAGAGATCTGATTTGGTCGTAATAAAACAAATTTACGGATCATTATCCGATCAACTCCACCTCTATTTGACCAATATTTGATCATTTCCTGATGAACGTGATCCCTATTCAACCTGTTGTCAAGATCTACTCGACCTCTACCCGATTGCTTCATGATCGCTACCCGATTACCACGCAACCGCTTATCGATCTAGCATGAGCGCACTCGACTGCGACACGATCCTTCGAAAGGGCGGGTAGATCCGGCAATCTCTCATCAGCTGCTACGTGCACGATAGGATCGTATCTACAATTACTAGAATGCCATGAAGAGTCTAAGAAGTCCGCCCAGTGCATAGTTTTTAATGATAAAGCCACAACTTCATCTTTTTCTTCCAGCACCTTTACAACCATGGCACTGTCTTTCTTGAGCTCTAACCACCTGAGCTCACAACTGCTATTACCCTGCACCACAACCATGACCCTGTCCATCTAAAGCTCTAAGCACCTAAACCAACAAGTGCAATTACCTTTCCTTCCTGACGTAGTTATAATGCTGATGCACAATCATGTAGAGCTTCTGATAAAAGCAGTGCTAACCTAAAACGTTGAAGTTTTTATTCTGAACTAGTCGTACACGACTACATGTGGCTCACGACCCCTAATGACTTCTTTACGACCATGTCGATCAAGTCGGGTCAAACTTGAGTAAAGATCGGGTAGAAGTCGAGATGGTTGAGTACAGATTGGGTAAGGGTCCGGATGATCGAGTGAAAATCAGGGTGATTGTCGGGTTAAGTCGTAAAGGAGACGTGAGTCATATCGGACTCATGCACAGTCGAGTATCGGTCGGGAAAAAGTCGTGTGCAACCGCTTTCAAACAGTTGGCCGAGCTAGGTCAGGGAATTTGGGTGATCGTGACGATCGAATTGATCTGATCGACTGTGGGATCCACTCGATCTATTGACGCTGTGGATCCCACTTCGATCAGATCAATTCGGCAGTGGAAATTTAAGAGATCAGAACCGATATTTGATAGAATGCGTGCAAACATGCGAATAAGTTAGAGTAATCGAGTTACTGGAACTTTTCGCATGTTTGCACACATTCTATCATATACCGGTTCTGATCTCTTAAAATTCCACTGTCGTGATCTGGAGAACATCGTTTATACTATGCGTGAAGTTCCTTTAGGCTACGATCTGCTTGATCTGGCCCCATATCAATTCAATGACGTTTAGATTGGAATGGTATGGTGGAGGTCACAAAACATCGTGTCCATATTTACGCACAATGCTATCTTTCAGGTCTCACTCACACCTGCTAAGCTTGGCCAATGCATACAGCTTCTGTGAAAATGAGGAAAAACATCAAAGAGAAATTTGAAGTAATCATGATATTATTAAATCAAGTAAGTATATGTAAAACTAGTTCCTCAACAACAACAAAAAAAAAACAAGGAAAAAGAGAAAGACAGAGAGAAACTTTTTTTCTACTCATCCTTGATTCTAACCATAGCCGTTTCAAATGCCATCACGACGCCTACAACACATCTACTACACCACAGCTCTTTGTATACGAGTTGGCTAAAATACGGCTCTTATCTTTTAGCACGATGATTAGCGAAGTCATACGGATATTTCTATCCAGTTGTTGGCGAAAATAGGAATTGCCTATTCATAGTGCACTGATCCATAACGATAGCGCCACCCTGCCAGGTAACTTCAAGAGGACTATATATAACTTAAATGATTGTACTAGATAGTTACAATACTGTTTGGGCAAAACTAGTTTATTACATTTTGGTATTGTCTTGTCTTTAGTCACACCAAAATTACATAGAACTGTTCTTTAGGGGACTGTATATACATTCGGGGGAAGAAACACTGCCACTTTTATTTTTGCAGCACTTCCTATGGGGTCTTCTTTTAAAGGGAAGACTTTGCTCCCTTAGGAGCAAATTCTTTTCTTTAAGAGTATACCTCATTTTGGAAGGGTCATGTTGTTCTGGCAACAATCAGAATACACAATAGTTATTTCCCTTTGAAAAAATGACAGAACAAAATGGCTGCTTACCCATACACCTCAAAACGGCTTTTTTCATACGGTGAATATCAGTATAAAAATGAAAATGCCATATAATTTGCATTGCCAACCATTACTGCATATTCCTGCGAGTAGTAAAACGACATCTAATCTCAAATCGATGTGAAAAACAGCTCAACCGATCAAATGTGGACTGATATGCTTATATTGTCACATAACCGGCAAAAATGGGGGGGGGGGGGGGGGGGCATGTTTTCCAAATGAAAAACTGCTCAATAAAATGCGAATTCCTTATCTGGTTCCTCATCGAGCGATGCAATTTATACAAGAGTGAATTAATGAACGGGGCCCCAGACCTTTACCTTTTACGCTGGTTTATGATAACAAAAAAAAAAAAAAAAAAAAAAAAAACCCCGGGTCATCCTATAAGCCAACTCAAATAACCCAAATCATTTTAAAAATGAAAGTGGTCAAAGTACCCAAATCATAAGTTCGAACTCGTCAGTCATTTTAATATTGACATTTCCGGAATATTCTAGATACACATAAATGGACCCCAAAATAGAGGTGTCATCAGGTGTCCGCGAGTAGCAAGCTTCACCTGTCTTTTTGTAAACCACCGACCATATCTATGTATCAGTGGAAAAAGTCAGTGAAATGAAAGTCTGATATTTGAAAGCTTGACTATGTTCCCGCTGAGGCCATCAAATCAGAAATTAGTTTAGTAACGGCCACATTGTAGGGATCAACGAGGCTAAGGTGTCTCTCATAAAACACTTTAACTGTCGACACAAGTTTTACTTTATGATAACCTTATGATAACCATGTGTCAACAGTTTACGGGTGAGTAGATTCCCTCTTTCAACAAAGTCTTGATATTTGAAACAGGCTCCTGCATAACAGACTAGCTGAGAGACATAAACTCCGTATGCAGGTGCCGAAGGGATAGTATTACTCAAAAATGGAGAGTTAGCTACATGTATGAGAAAATTGAAGTTGCCCCTCTTGTCATAAATAAGTTCTGAATAGTAAGATCCTTTGGAAGCAAGGAATACATTAAAGAACAGAAAATAGCAGACTCGGTTTAATTGAGTCTATTCATGACCAGTAATGAAACGAGCGACACCAGCCACGCCCCCCTAGCACCGACTTAAGCGGAACTCTATTTTCAAAATAACTCAGATGAACTCAAGTATCCCAAAGGACCAGAAAATATAATCTGCACTATGATGACGTACGGGGAGACGTTTTACGGCCGCCACACGACACAACCACCTGCTGCAGTGAAGATAAATAAGTTCTGAATAGTAAGATCCTTAAGAAGCAAGAAATAAATTGAAGAACAGAAAACAGCAGACTCGGTTTTATTGAGTCTGTTCATGACCATTAATGAAATGTGCGACACCAGCCATGCCCCCCCCCCTCCCCCCCCCCCCTAGCCTAGTCCCTTAAAATCGACGTCGAGGTGTTTTTATTATTGGCTGGCACCTCGACGTCTCTTCGCTAAACATGGACTTGGTATACCAAATGCCGATCGTGAATCCAAGCGGCTTAAACTTGGTTTTCCTGCCATGGCCAAGGAAGATCAAGGAAAGTGCTATACAGCATTCGAAAAGTTATACAAACGTGTGTTAACTACTATCATTTCATTGTCAAAAAATTTTAGAAACCTTTCTAAATCTCACCTTTTTTAAATTTGTTGGCGACAGCCTGTTGCTGGTACTTGACAAGAGCTAAAGTGTTCCGAATGAAATATTGGGAAAACCAATATTTTATGACGACACATAGGTATATGTAAAACACGGATTTAGTTTTGCGACGAAGCCCTATTAATATAAGATATTCTGAGCAAAGCGTCATACGACGAAAGAATGTGTGTGTGTGTGTGTGTGTGTGTGTGTGTGTGTGTGTGTGTGTTTCCTTTCTTCTCCTCATCTGTTTCCGCCTCCTCAGTCTGTCTATCTATGCACATGACATGGAAACAACGCCCTACTGTTGCATCAACATCCTTGAGGCGAGAATATTTCCTACCGTAAACGGGGTTCCATTGCACACGGCCTTTCATTATCACATTCCCATCGTCCTGATATGACTGAAATACTGTTGAAAAGGACGTAAAATCGCAAGTGATCCATCCATCCATGCATCAACATCAGTTTTTTCGTTTCCTTACTTTTCTGTTCCCGCCCTCCAACCTCGCCCAGTTACACACAATCATTGGGCCGTCTCGCAAAAATGCATGCCTATGGACTAACGCGACCAGTAAGGCTTCAGTCTCGCCTGCGCCTCCATGCAATCTCTTTGCTGGACGCTGTATGGGTAGCCCAGACTCGCTAAATAACATGTTTGAACGGAAAAGATTAGACTGGGCGGATGCGCAGGCTGATCTGAGTCTTCGCTAAATGCACATATCTTGTTGTCAGACTTGTTGTCATGACGCGGCAGTTCGAACTGCCCAAAGGGTCATTGATTTGGAGAGGGAGAAAAGTAAATAAATAATTTCTCAAGATTATCTCTTCAAAAAGAAAAAGGTGCCGTTCAGATACATCAAAAGTATAAAAATTCAATTGAAAATATCAGAGAGCTGTCTAAAAGCTAGACGAAAGAAGGACGGCAGTAATTATGTCTGATTAATCAATGTTTACCCGATATATTTTTTCGACAATGATTTATGTAACCAGAATGACTGGGTAAATGGGGATTGTCTCGCACATCCTATGGACAATTTCAAAAACTTCACTAAAAGTTTTGCTAATCAGTGATTTTTACTGCGTATTCCGCATCTTGTACGTATAAATACCCTCTGAGGTGCATTTTTTATTTTGATGGTCCCAAGACTCAACGAAATTATAGAATTGCAGTAGAAAAGAAGTATATGGGACTCATTGGTTTGGGGTCCAGCGAGTCTCTCGACCCACAGGAATAAAATTGTAAATAACTCACGAAATTAAAAATAAATAAATAAATAAACAAGGTTACTACGGAAAGCATAATCTATTACCATAGTCATCCTAAGATGCCAAATCAATAAATTTATAATGAGAAATACCAGTATGAAAAAAAGTACCAATGAGCAAGAAATGTAACAGTATGTAACAAATGCCCCAGAAGGTCCCTTAAACTGACATTTGATCCCTGATTGTGGTTCTTTACTCCAATCTATAACTGGAACTTGTCGGAATGAGCTCAGCGAATTCAAAAGTAATCAAGTTTGTAAATACTTATCCTCCGTCGGACAATATCCGGTAAGTTAGGCCATAAATTCATATCCCAGCAGGCACAAAACGTCGAATAAACACTGAATCAACAAAGATTCAACATCATGACGTTGAATCTTGGTTGATTCAGTGTTGACAGTGGGAACGCAGACTCATCACATTTGAGTAATTCATTTTCTGAATGGTCGTCTACGCACAAAAAAGTAATCCCTTTTTTCGCCGGAGAAAAATGGCGGGAAATTTTTGTCAGAAACAGCCCCAAAATAATGCTCATTTGAAAAGATATGCAGTCGTGGTTTTCTGACGGACCAGATCACAATGAAATTTTATGTTTTATTATTGAAATCAGATGCATATCGGTACCTCAATGCAGTTTGCACACCCAAAACAACGATCACAATTTGACAACCGTTTTTCAGAAAATTAAAACCCTAAGACAGTACCCCAAAGTTATTTTGCAAAGAAAATTGTCCCAAAAACCAAATTAGATGCCATTATAACTGAACCGTAGTTCATACATTCGACCGTCTTTCAGCGAGGTATATCTACGGGAGAAAGTCTATTTACGTTGAAAATCGATAATGAAGTTGGTCATTTTTACAGCACGTGCGTTTGTCAACACACGGACATTTTTCTGCTGGATCGACTTGAGCCAGTTGAGGAGACCAACTGTTTCTTCATTTATGGTACAGTAAAGTTTGTAATCATTTAGCATACTGTGCATTTATTAAGACTTTGCGTAAGTCTGCCTGCCTGTGATTTTTTGGGCTTATGAATTTAGGCTACACGCCGAGAACGAACGAGAGAAAGCAAAACAAACACGCTGCCACAAAGTTTGACTAACGAAAAACATTGAGTGATTGACCGGCTGTTTTTTTAATAGTGGAACAAAAAAGAGCAAGCGGAATGATAATAAATATTTCAAGTGAAACCTATGTGCTTTAGTCGAATTACGGACAACTCGCCCCAAGACAACTCGCCCCACAAAAATCTCGCCCTAAGACAAGTCGCCCCTCCTGCAGGTGACAACTCGCCCCACATTCTGAGACAACTCCCCCAGACAACTTCCCCCAAGACAACGCGCCCCACATTCTGAGACCACTCGCCCTTCTAAAGAATTCTGTCCCGGACGACGCCCCCCGCCCCTCCCCCCCCCCTCCCCTAACACACACGTACCCTTTCAGAAGGCATCCCACAAAAAATATAAGAGACAGCTTGCTCTTACTCATAAATCTGTCAAAACCCTGTCCCGTTAGGCGCTAAGGGACCGACCATTTGATATTCTGGGGGGGGGGGAGGGGGGGCGGAGGGGGCTTTGGATATGCAAGAAAAAAATAAATTAGGTTATAAGGGGATTTAAAAAAATCAGACATCGAAAAACAATGAAAAAAAACCTGGCTCCACCCAAAATTTCTTAAGAAAAGTCTGCAGATAATTCCATTTGAATTGAGTTTTTAAAATGTCACTGGCTTCATGGGGCGCAGACTCCCCATATTTATAGTAATGTTTTAATATCTACAATTTATTTTTTACACCAGCAGCACCCCCCCCCCCCACCCCCACCCCCATACACATATCATATGTTCATACATTTTACCAAAAAATCCTATACAACATTCACATACATGTATTATTGATCAGCCGCATTACGAAGTAAATGTTTCTACTAAATAAAACTGAATTGCAAAAGAGTCACTAGCTTGTGGGACACAAAGCCATTATGGCAAAATAAACACTCTAAAAGGAGGCAAAATTCCTAAAAAAACCCAAAAAACAACCCTTTATTTCTTTTATCATCATTCCTAGTTTTGCTCTATTTTTTTCCAATCTTAAAATTGCCATTAAAATTGGGAAATTGCTTTGGCTTCTGGGGGGGGGGGGCGTTGCCCCCTAGACCTCCTTTGTTAACTTCTTAGCAAAGAACTTTTAGCCATTTATTAACTTGCATTCATTCATAATGTGACTCTATCAATAAGTATTTACAAGTAGCACATCACACTTGTGTGATAGGCTCTTGGTATTTATCAAACTTTCAAAAGTGCGAATAAAAGCATACAGGAATGTTTGCATCTGTACCATAGATGAACAGGGTAACATGCTCCAGGCACTGGTTTGCAAATGCAAGCTAACCCATGCCCTTATTCTTATGATCGGTCCCTAAAGGGGACAACAAATACTAATAAGCCTTAATGCATGATTTTAGCATGCCTCCCAGCCACAGTTTGATAATTACTCTGCAGCTGCAGAACCCTCAAAACCTCGCTGCTCAGCCCCTGGGTGTACCAGGTTATCGTTGAAGTGCTTTGGGTATTTAATGTATTTACCAAGGTCCACCCATTCACAACCAGGGTCACGGCGAAGCTCTTCCTTTTTTGGGGGGGTGGTAGGGGGCACAGGGGTGGGGGGAGGGGGCGAGTTGAGTTCTGCATCGGGGACAAGAACATAGATATTCTAGTAAGGTGAGTGTCTGAGAATATGGGGCGATTTGTCTTCTGAAAGTGGGACAAGTTGTCTTCTAAAAGATGCAGTTGTAATGACAAACAGCGTAGATCCTGCTTCGGGATCTATCGCACTTTCATCGCACTTTAATCACTTTTTTCATCAAATTCGGTAATTTTCCTTGAAGGAATATGGAGGCTTCAATTCAATTCATTTCAATTCAATGTATAATTTAACATTGATTCAACACTGACTCTCAACATTTTGCTATAACAGGTTTACCCCAGGGAAGTCAGTTTCTGTGCACAAGGCAGTAAGTATCTGCCATATTTTTGAATAAGTGGGTCAAATTTTACCAAACTTCCATGGATATATCGTTTGGACAAGCCAAATAGCATCTTTGCAAGTCAAGGGTACTAAGGCCACTTTGTTTCTTATGTATGTAAGGAACAAAGTGGTCTTAGTGCCCTTGGATTGCATAGTGGTCTTAGTACCCTTGGCTTGTAAAGATGTCTAAAAAGTTGATTAGGTTTTGGTGACTTTGACCCCATTTTCAAGGTCACAAGAGGCCTTAGACTTGACCTTCTGTGGTCTGCGTCAGCATGACAATTTCTTGTACCCACAATATTTCTTTAACCAATTTCACCAAACTTGCATGGATATATCATTAGGACAAACATAAGAGCATAATAACGAGCACTGCGAGATGGCTGCGAAGCAGCCATCGAGCAGAGCTCGTATCTAGGTATCGCAAATACCATCAAGTATAAGTCTATGGAATCGAATTTGCGACGACCACCTTGCTGGGTTCTGAGTTTTGCAGTCGTGCAATTGAAATTAGTGCAAAAAATGGGGAACCTTTCTTTTGTCCGTATTTCTTTCTTTTCTTTTGTCCGTATTTCCCTCCTGTAATAGGAGCACCTGCGTTCACACTACGCAGTAAAGTGTTTACATAAGAAGTGTTTATATAAGAACAGAATTAAAATTTATGTCACTAAAACTGTCAAACACACTACATGCAGCTTCGTCACTGAAGTAAAACTGTCAACACACTACACACAGTCATAAAATACAGCCTATTGTATATACAAAAGTCACTTCCTGCTAGAAACTGGGGCAACCACTGAACAGACAAAACGGTGGAATCCAGAGTCTTTCTCTTGACACTTTTCACTACAGTACACTGTGGAACAATGGGCACAGTGAACAAGTTCAGCACCCAGTGCAAGTCTTTGCTTACAATTGGCACAAACGTCACACTTCCTTACAGGGACGTCGTCATCACTGTCCAGTACTTCTAGTAAATCCACAAGAATTGACTGTTCAGTTGCTACATCAACTTCAGAGGTATGGGGTGCCACTGATTGTGACTCCAGTTCATTAGGTACACTTTGACTGTGAATAACCAGTTCAATATGATCCTTCTGACTGGGTTCCAAATCACTCAAATTACAAGAAGGTACTTCACAAACAACGGAATAGTCCTGTTCCGTACGAATGGAGGTTTCCTCTTCAAGAACGGTATCCTTTGTTCGTGGCTGCTGGGCGGTCAGTTGACAGATGTTGGCAGACTTCTTCTGTTTCCAAAACTTCTGACTTCTGGCACGGTCCCTTGCAACAGCTGATGGGGATTTCTTTTTCCGCTTTGGCCTTAATTTCGAGGCATCGGCAACGTCCGGATGACTCACTCCAAAAGCAGATTGACCGTCCTTCAATGGCGTGACATTTTTTGATTTTTTGGCGGTAAAACTCCTGACCACCAGTGAGAATCCCTTCGAATTCCTGGCTAATTTCCACGAAAACGCGAATTCCTCTTTTTCTATAAGGTTGATACAATCCAGAAGAGTTTGGGGAATAACAGTAGGTGACGATTTATCCGAGCTGCCCATTGTTTTTCTTCCAAAAACTTTTCGGTGACAAAAACATGTCCTCCATTTTAGACGGGTTCCTCTTTTTTTTCGGTGTGGAGAAAGGAACCACTGTCCTTTCTCCACACAGGTTTTTAACGACTGGTTTTACATTTTAACAACTGGGATATGCTTTTAGCTGGCAATAACTCGCGATGCAGTCTGTCATTTGCGAACGCTGAATGTCACATGATTGATACAGCCAATCAGAGCCCTCTCAAGAAGTCGCTGGCGTGAATTGTAAACAAGGCGGCAGAAAGTTTTATTTTGAAACCAACTAACAAACCGCCTCGGAATCAAGGTATAAACGTGTATGCCCACGTTCAAGACTTGAAACGGCCACCAAATCGACCAATATCATGACACAACTAGGCCAGTTTAGTGGTTTAATTAGCGTCTGGAAACCTCAAAGCTTCACAACATCATGGGATTTCGCGCACAAGCGGTCCGTGTCATGGCCAGTGCCATATTGTAGCTCTCCGTCTCACATTGGTCACAACCTGGCTATAGAGCAAGGTACAACAAAATAGACGATGAAAAAAGAAGCGCAATGCATTGGTCTCTCGAAAAGAAATCAAAGTTTTGTTAAAATTAGCAGTGGCAACTCACTGGCGCTTGAGTTTCAAAGTGTGCATCACTGTCATTACAATTTACATTCATAACGTGGTACTACCCCTGCTCGTTCCAAGCAAATAGTCTCTGGTAAAATTAAAATCACTAACCCGATAAACCTGGTATTGTCTGATATGCGGTGAACCTTGAAAAGAGGGTGCAACTAGTCCTGTAACGATGACAGTGCAAATAGAAACAGAAAAATGTTGACCTGAACACATGTCGCTGCAGAATAGTTTCTATCCGTATCAGCCTTCGATGTCGGGCCTTCCAGTGCACAGAGCCACAAAGAAAGGTAAAACCCAGCTATTCTACAATCGCGCTGTGACACAACAACGCCAAACTTGAAAATCAGGGAAATTTGCCATTGTCACTAGTTTTCACGACCTGCAAAGTTTGGGTTCCATAGTCCCTAAAAATCAATGTCGAGCTGTTATTATTATTGGCTGGCATCGCCGTCTCTTCGCTAAAAGGAGCATCTCTTCGCTAAAAGGAGCGGCAGTAGTGTAGTGGATAACATGTCAGACTACCAATCTAGGGGTCGACAATTCGATCCCCTGCTTCTCCGGTCTTTCGGATGAGACTTTAAACCGAGGTCCAGTCTCCATATGACTTTGTTGGTGGGACGTTAAATCCGAGTTCACTCGCTCACTTTTCGCTAAAAATGGACTTGGTATACCAAATGCCGACCGTGAATCCAAGCCACTTAAACTTGGTTTTCCTGTGATGACCAAGGAAATTCCTACACAGCATTTGAAAAGTCATACAAAAATGTGTTAACCACCATCATTTGACTGACAAAAAGTTCTAAAAACCTTTCTAAATCTCACTTTTTTTACATTCGTTGGCAACAGCCCGTTGCAGGTACTTAGCAAGTTTAATAAGTTCAATCTAACAAGTGCTTAAATGTTCCGAATGAAATATTGGGAAACCAATTTGATGATGACACATACCAGGTGAATGTAAAATATGGATTTATTTTTGCAACTAGGCCCTATGTATTCTGGGCTAGGAGTCTTACTGTAACAATGAAAAAGAAGTGTGTGTACATGTGCGTCTGTGTGTCATTTTCTTTTCTCATCTATTCCCGCAACCTCTGTCTATCTATGCACACGACATCAAATTCAAAACAATGTCATATTGACGTTGACGCACCGCCCTACTGTTGCATCAAAATCAGTCTGGAGGCTTGTTTCTTCATTCCTTTTTTCTGGTCCCACCCTCCCCCCTACACTCCTGCTCAATCATACAATCATTGGTCTGCGTCACATGAAAACGTGCCTATTGACCAATGCAACCAGTAAAGCTTCAGTCTCGCCTGCACCTGCATGCAGTCTCTTTGCCCCATATTTAAGGAAATCATGCTGATTAGACTTGATGAATGTGCAGGCTGATCTGAGTCTTCAGTAAATTTTATGCATATGTCTGACAGGACATTTTCTTATGACGCGGCAGTTTTGAAAAATGAAAGTAAATAATTTTCTCAAGAAAATCTCTTTTTCATTTCATGAGCTAAAGAAATATGTATCATTCAGATACAGCGAAAGCCCAAAAATATCAAGAAAATTTTCATTGAAAGTATGATTGAGCTGTCAAAAAAGATAGAAAAAAGAAAAAAGGCAATAATAACTAAATATGTTTGACTAATCAACGGTTACAATGAGGATTGACTAATCAACGGTTACGATGGGGATTGCTTATACCTTACCCTACAATCCAACGCTCATGTGCTCAAGTGCTTTCCAGATCAACAAGATGGCAGTATTGAAACTTCCCGATTAGTTCTTTGTTTTTACTGACTATACAGATGTGAACGGAACAATATAAATAGAATGCTGGTAATAATTGCTGAATGATAAATCGCAGCGGTAAGCATACAGTGCAATGATTTGCTATGTAATTGATTTGCTATGCTTGATATTTTGGCGTCGGTAGAACATAATACAGGCAACTAAAAAGAAAAAAGATGTCCAATAACAACAAAAAATACGAATAGGACCAATTATGTTCTTCATTGTAGAACTATGGGTTTCATTGATAGAGGCCGATCCCTTCAGCTTATTGATGAAGTCTACAGGAATTGGACTGTGATATTAAGGTGCATTACAGAGCAGGACATAGTGTAAATGTGTGTTGGTACAGTGATTTATTCACTATTTTGGGAATGGTGCCGGTTGCAACCGAATTGGGGAAAAGCGATCGTATTCTCCTACAAATTAGAATTTTGGAAATATGGCAAGCCATTTTACTATTTATTATGGAACGTAGATATCTCATTTGTTATATCAGATATCTAATATGCCAGGTAAGATATCTAATATAACATATAATATATCTTATATAACATATAAGATATATTATATCCTATATAAGATATCTGATATAGGATATAAGATATCTTATATAGGATATGAGATATCTTATTTAATTTTTCATATAAGATATATGTTATATGAGATATCTTATATGTTATATTAGATATCTTAATTGGCATATAAGATATCTAATATAACATATAAGATATCTAATATATCATATAAGAAATCTAATATGTAAAATTAAATAAGATATCTCATATCCCATATAAGATATCTTATTTCCTACAGAAGATATCTTATATGTCATATAAGATATCTTATATACTATATAAGATATCTAGTATAGGCATATTAGATAGCTTATTTGACCTTTCCATAAGACACAACACAATATATAAGATATCTGATATAGCATATAAGATATCTTATATGACATATAAGATATCTTATTTAGTAAATCAGATATCTTATGACGCATATAAGTTATCTTATATAGGATATGAGATATCTTATTTAATTTTACATATAAGATATCTAATATAATATATTAGATAATTTATATAGTATATTAGATATCTAATATTCCAATTAAGATATCTAATATATCATATAAGATATCTAATATAATATATAAGGTATCTAATATAATATATAAGATATCTTATATGAAAAAAATAAATAAGATACCTTATATCCTATATAAGATATCTTATATCCTATGTAAGATATCTTATATCCTATATCAGATATCTTATATAGGATATAAGATATCTTATATGTCATATTAGATATCTTAATTGGCATATTAGATATATAATATACTATATAAGATTATCTACTATGCATAATAAATAGTAAAATGGCTTGCCATATGGAAACCCTTTATTAAGTCTCAAGTGGTGGGATAGGGGGCATGATACTGAATATATAGTAAATTTACAGTCAATTATTGCTATATATCTGCTATTTCTCCAAGCAAGCAAGTAAATGTATGCTTCAGCTTGTAAGATGGTCCCTAGAAAAATTCTTTCTGCAATTGGGAATTTTTCAACTTGCAGTTGGGAAAAAAAATACATTTTGAATTGGGACTGGTGCTTTTTATGGGCATCACTTATGTAGAGAAAAAATCACTGGTATATATTTTCAACTTTTACAGCCTAGCTGTAGAAGTGGCACCATCTTTTAGCCAAGGGTATACGTGAGCCCCTGCTCACTTGCTGTAGTTGGTATTGCACAGTCTCATTTTGACCACTTAGAAAAAGTGTGCAAATCTTGAAATCTGGGCTTTGGAGATGAATAGAAAATCAAAACTTCGTGACTAAAAACCATGATGTTTCACAAGTTCAACCTAAATCAATGATATATGATATGAAGCTGGCCACCAGGTCACCATTATTGTGTATTATAGGTGCTCTAAGCAGCTGTCATCTCACTGTTGTAGGTTTGAGCCAAGAAGCCAAGCTCTCTTTGCAGATGATCATGTAGTTTTCTAGGGGATCATACATTTTGGCAACAAATTTGTACAACTGATTTAGTTGAAAATGACTGATATAATCTTGACTGGCTGTACAATCCATGTGAAAAACAAGCCTATCAGTTGATTGTCAAATTTCTGACAAAAGAAAGCTAAACAGACAATTTCCATCTTTAAATGATATCAAGTATACATTTACAACAGTACATTCATATACTTCGAGGATTTGGTGTCACTTAGAAGGCAATGCCTTAATTTCATATTAAGTCAGAAAAACAAACATACTAATATTTTTTGCCCAGTTCATGCTCAGTAAATATGCAACATGATGATTCACGATCAATCTCAATGAAAAATGCAGTTTAAGTCTGATTAAGATGCCCAGTGTTCATACAACATGTAGTCAAATCTGTCTTAAGGGGTCATTAAGGGGCCTCACAAAAACTGGCTGCAGAGTCATGGCAGACAGGTGTACACTTAATAGAGGTTCATTGTCCTCTGAGGCCCCATAAGATAGGTGACCCTTAACAGAGTTACCCTTGAGACAGGTTAGACAGCATTATTTTTTTTATACAATTTCATTATAACAGCACACTTACTTAAAAAATTTCGAGAGGTAGGCACTGATTAAATTTGATATTCACATTTGATAATCAGACAGTCACTGTCTAGAGTTTGTGTCAGTCTTATGTAACAGTCCTGCAGTTGGTGCTGTCTGTTTTTAAGATACTAGGTTCAAGTCCTAGAGGACTGCATGTTAGTACTGGCACATATAACACTAGACAGCAATATCCAAATTACAGAATGCATTCTAAGATAAGAATGAAATAGGTTTAAAATGTTCCAATCTTTAGCCATATGGTAAGATGTCTCATAGGAAAGAACGAGAAGTAAATACTTATGGGCTGTAAGGGAAATCACTTTTGATATTGTACTAACAGTGTATCACACTTGAAGATATTACATAAATATTTTTTTTCTTCAGTTTGGTGGTTTCAAAATGGCGAAAATTGCAAGACCGCTAACATTTTTGCACTATCTGAATCGACATACCTGTAATTGCTTATATGTTAGTTTATATGAGAAAAAGTTGCCAGCAGTGCTCGTTTTATAGGTAGCGCCTATTTATTTCATATTAGATTTTGATCACGTTGACCTTATTTTCAAGGTCTTCGGAGGATTTAGTCTACATATGTGAAAATTTCACTTATACAGTATGCTGTATATCTCTTCAGCCCCCACTTTCAATCTCTTCAGTAAGGGGGAAAAAAAGGAGATCGTGTTTGGCAACACATGGGAAGAAACTCGTGCAGAAAGAATTATAATAGTGATTTGAGAAGTAACTTCCCTTATATTGAACTGGCTGACGTACCATAAAGTCTCTAAAGATTGGAGTGAGTGAACTCGGGTTGAACGTCCCACCAACAACGAGGTCATATGGAGACGGGACCTCGGTTTAAAGTATACGAAAGACCGGAGAAGCGGGGGATCGATCTTGCGACCCCTGGATGGGTAGTCCGAAGTCTAAAGATTGGAATTAAGCATAACTGTCTTAAAACTGATGTTTGGTTTTTCACTGCAGTAATGCGTCTAGAGATGCAGATGGAATGACAAACAGCGTAGATCCTGCTTCGGGATCAGTCCGACCAAGATCTGAAGTGTTTGTCTCTATATTATATTACTTTGTATCGAACTGCCCAAATGTACTCACGAAAACGCTAGAAATAGGCTAAAACTTTTGCGAATTTGTTAATGGAGTATTGAGGCTTCAGTTCAATTCAATGAATAATTCAACATTGATTCAACACTGACTCCCAACATTGATTCAGCATTGAATGTCTGCTGGGCCTTTAATACTTCTGTATTCCATGTCAGTCCATTGGCTATCACCCCATGAATGCCATAGGACCTAACCTATTTTGAGTCGACATTTATTAAAGAGAAAGTCGACTGATCAAGTAAATTTTACCGGCGAGACTCCACTTGGCAGCTGCGCTACCGAGACTCTTTGGACTGTGGGAGTCGGTATGAGCCGAACAAGAGTTGCAAACAATGTTTGGTTTGTAGATTCAGACTCTAGAATGGGTTGAGTTTTCATACGATTTCTAGAATGAGGAAATTACAAATTTGTAGATCTTTGTAATCGTGTCTGTTCCGCGTGTTGTCGCTGATGACATCACACCAAAAACAACTTTTCGATATTTGTTTTATATTTGACCTGAGAAAAGGTGCAGACATGTCAAAGCTGCCAGGCGACAGAGTCGATTACCCCCCCCCCCCCCCCCCCCCCACTCCGCCTCCCCGTTCCTCTCACCAACCAGCACACCGGGCCTGTACGACGGAGAGCGGAGGGTGCACCTCCCATAACCGAGCAAATTACATAAAAAAACATGCAGTTTTCTGCCAGAAAGCGAGTTTACACCCCTAAACTAAAGCTCTAAAAGTGTCCTTAAAATCTGGATTTTCTTAACTTTCTTACCCCCTTTAACCCACCCCAACCCCCACCACCCTAGGGCACCCCTCCCCTCCCGCCACCTCCCCACTCACACTGAAATTCGTTCCAGCCACACCTTCTTACCCTCCGCCCCTAATCCCTTGGCAAAAGTATGTGCACGGGCCTGCACAACCATTCCATTTGATCCTTCAGATGTAGGACCCATTAAGTTTCCTCTCCCAAAGTGAAATTTCACGTGCTGTCTTAATTGAATAGTTGTTTAGTGGTGTAGCGATATTTGTCTTGCTTTAATTTTTCAAACAGGGTCGCGCGATATAATATTGGCACACTGGCTGTCAGCCGACTCACAAGTTAATGTCAGTAATACAATCAATTTACTGTTTACGTCACAATTTCATGACGTAACCAGCACTACTGAGCTAGCTTCCTTGTTTACAAACTCTGCGGGTGGGTATGGAATTGTGGTTATTTGTGAATAAAATTTAAAGATAGACTTCTGTCATGCATTGTATTTTTAATAAACATATTTAATTTAATCGCGCTTGGTATTCTAGCAATACATGGAATAATGATTATCTCGATTTTGTCGCAAACGTTGAAATGCATAGCCGGGCCAGTGATGTAAACACTGTTGTCCGCCATTTTGTTGAAAACAACAACAACAAATTGCGTAGAGTACCCGAAGATTATTTTGCAAAGAAAATTGTCCCAAACACCGAATTACTTGATTTTTGTCACAGGGAAAGGGCGAATACCATGGTTTTTCATGGCATATGTCCGCCGGCGGGAGAAAGTCGAATTGTTTTGAAAATTGCTTTTGAAGTTGACTTAAAAAGTCGTCTTTCGACGATCGTGTCAACTGCTCGAATGCCGAGTATCTCGGTGTTCAGTTCGGATCTCAGAGAACTAGGAAATTAAACTAAGATGTAAGGAATAAAACCGTGTATTATTTTCGGCTGTGTGTAGTTTGATTCGCCGACAAAGCAGCACTGAAATTGCGACCCGTTCGTCGATTGAATCTGAATCTGAGGAATTTCGAACGTTTTTTCGTTGCTATCTGCATAAAAATATCACTCCGCCATGGATACGCGTTCCCACTGTGAGTCAACATTGTGTGCCTAGTGGGATGTCATTTCGTATATGCTTATTGAGTTCAAAAGGCTGTTTGGCTATAAAACCCTCGAGTAAATATACAACATAGCATTCCGGGATAAGGTTTGACGCAAAATTCAAAAAAAATGTCAACACTAGACCCCTTTTCAAACTGGAGAGCGGGCCGACTCGGTGTCAAGAGTGTGCAACCGCACTGTAAGAAAAATCCGTAGATTTTACGATTAAATACCTGGGATCTGGCTGCCACACTGTAAAAAATCCGTAGATTTTACGGTAGAATAACTGGCAAGCAGCTGCCGGTCCATTTCCTGTTATTTTTACGGGCGTCCGTAAAATTTTGCAGGAATCATCAAGCAGAATAGGATAGGATAATATCCCAGTTATATTTTGGTTTTCAAATGCCACTCCATAGTAGACAAGAAATCATATCTGGAGAAAATAAGTATCTATCAAAGGTGTGAGGTGTGGATAGGAAAAACTGTCACGAGGGTCTCTGTTCGACATCACGAGGCTTGCCGAGTGATGCCGAACAGTTATTCCGAGTGACAGAATTTTCTATCCGCACCTCACACCCATGAAAGATACGTTTTCTTGTTAAAACGCGTAATTCTAGTGCTTGAGAGGTTTCAACTTGATTTTGAAAGACGGCGCCGCTTTGAACGACCGCCATTCGGCTCTTGACGTCAACGACTGGCGTGCATATACTGGTGTCATTTTTACCGTCTTCGTGACGTCATCTTCTAAAATGCCAACGTCACCTGACGACGCAGGTACGTGAGCTCCTAAACGACCCATGCATTGACAGCTCGATATTTTTTTCCGGTCCTGGGTCAGAACACCAGAGTTAGATTAGATTTTCTATCCCAGGCGAAAGGATGGCATTTTCTTTCCGGTGTTCAAGAATATTAGTAACTTTCATGGGTGTGAGTTGTGAGGGTCACTGTTCGGCACCACGAGGCTTGCCGAGTGATGCCGAACAGTGATTCCGAGTAAAGGATTTTTCTATCAGCAACTCACACTCATGATAGATAATTTTTCTTGCACATCACGTTTTGTTTTTACTTTTGAACTTATTGAAATCCGTAATTCTAGTGCTTGAGAGGTTTCAATTTGATTTTGAAAAAAGGCGCCGCTTTCAACGACCGCCATTCGGAACTTTACGTCAACGACTTTCGTGCATAAACTGTCGTCATTTTTGCCGTCTTCGTGACGTCATCATCTAAGAAGCCAACGTCACTTAACGACACAGGTACAACAAATGCATTGACAGCTCATGATTTTAACCGGTCATGGGCGATATAACATGGGTGAGATAAGATTTGTAGGTACAGGCGAAGCACGCGGATATCCTTATCTGGTGTGCAAGAATATTAGATGACACATAGGCATATATACTTTAAGCCGCGACACGAGAAAAACAAAGAAAGTGGCATGTGTCCCCCGCGAAGGCTCAGATCAGCCTGGGCATCTGCCCAGTCTGACCAGAGTCTTCACTGTCAGCTTAGACCCTCAGCTACCCCTTATACGCACAGCGAAGAGTCAGATAGGACTGGGTGGCTGCTCAGGCTGACCTGAGTCTTCGCTGGGCGCGCATGCTACTTTATTTTTTATCTCGTGTCGCAGCATGTATCCTTCTGGAAACAGAATCCTGAGCTGTGCTGATTGGGGACACAAGCGTCCTGGTACCTGCAAGGAAGGCAGTTTGGTCTTTACCAGATGTGAGCCAGTGATATCCCCTTCTATCCTTTAATACGTAGCGTTCCCTTATATTATATTAGGTTTACATCACGCTATATCTGCATGGATATCATAGTTATTAGAACTTCTTAATTCAGTATTTTTATGGCCTTTCTATTGATGTGTATCTTATATCACTTTCTTTTCTTCGGCCTGTGTTTTCCACTTTTATTTTCATCTTTACTAGGACTACCACCCGAAGTCAACCCATTGAGTAATAGTCGAATGAGACTGTTCAGCGTACAGATGTAGATGTAGTAGGCGTTATCGAAATTTTATATTAACTATAGCCTTTTCTGTGTTAAATAATGTCTTTTCAACCATTTCTAAGAAAGGTTTTGAATGTGTATGGGTCAGATTTCAGTTAGATCTGAATGTAGAAACGCTCTAAATGGCATATAAAAATATAATTGAGCCGCGACACGAGAAAACCAACAAAGTGGTTGTGCGCCCAGCGCAGACTAAGATCAGCCTGGGTATCCGCCTAGTCTGGTCGGAGTCTTCGATGTCCGCATTAAGGTAGCTGAGGCCCATACCTACCCTTTAAGCGCTTAGCTAAGAGTCTGATCAGACAGAGTGGAGTGGCTGACCTGTCTTCACTGGGCGCACAACCACTTTGTTAGTTTTGTCGTGTCGCGGCAAAATTATGAATTTCGCCGAAACTGCGCGAAGGCGGTGTCTCGCCTTTCAGTGCATTGTCATGAAACAGATATAAACGAAAAAAAAAAAAAAAAAAAAAGACTTGACAAATGTTTGCGCTGCCAACGCCGATGAAAAAACAACAGCTTAAACTTTTAAAATAAATGAAAACTACATGTATTATTTTTCGTTTTGTTTTTGATTTTCTTTCTTTCTTTCTTTCTTTCTTTCTTTCTAAGAGTACTGCCTTCAGATACATTGATAATAAGAAATGGAACGGAACCAACTGCTCAAGAAACGCTTTTTTTGTTTGAAGAGTAGTGCCTTTATGATACCTACATATCAAGACAAAGAAAGGAAACAAAGACTCAAGAAAGCGAACATAGAGTTAATACCTTCATAGAAACAAGATAAAATGTTTTAAAAACCGATGACGGCTAGTATTTGAGGAAAATTAGAATTACTCAACCATTCAACGCAAAAAATCATTCTCATTTCAGCTCATAACTTTGATATCCATGCAGATATAGCGTGATGTATTGTCACTGTAATTTGATACTGACATTCTTTGCTGAATATATTTGAGCCGCGACACGAGAAAACCAACAATATGGTCGTGCGTCCAGCGCAGACTCAGATCAGCCTGGGCATCCGCCCAGTCTGATCAGTCTTCGCTGTCCGCCTGGAGGTAGCTTAAACCCTTTGACCGCTCAGCAAAGGCTCTGATCGGACTGGGCGGATGCCCAGACTGATCTGAGTCTGCGCTTAGCGCACAACCACATTGTTGGTTTTCTCGAGTCGCGGCTCATTTCTTCTTACCATTAAATGCATCATAAAGGATCTAAAATATTAAATAATCCTCTTGTGCCGATAGACGAGGAGGAAATACAGACGAAACCACTGAACAGCTGGCAGTTTATTCAACCCGTAAATAATAAATGGATTTTCCCACACGTCTCTCTAGATCGGTTCATTCCAATTTAAGTGGTGTAAGGTTTATTTTATTTTTTAACAAATTTTTCATTCAAAACTCAAATATTTAAGGAAAACATATTTGACCTTGATCAGACGTCGCATTTGCAGCGTCTGATCTAGGTCCACACTTTTGGCTAACGTGACTTTAAATGAGTCTCTAGTTATACATGTAAATGGGTTAAGGTTGCAATTTACTATTTTTATCTTGCCTCCATTCTCTTCAGATGTCAATTCTAAATAGTGAGAATTTTATCTCTAGGAGCAAATCCATTTCCGTCAAAGTAGATATAATCACAGGTGCTTGCAGTTATATGCAAAAAAAACCCTCCAAACCAAAAAAGGCTCGTTTCATATATTTCATATGAAATGACCACGAGTGTAAGATCCTCTATGCGTGTAATTGCAGTTATGCGCATTTCTTTATCCCAGTGATCAAAGTTTTCCGGGAGATTAAATGACAACTCTTGGTTTCATGGTGATGTTCTGGCGCGCAAATGTTTGCATGGTTCAATAACTTCCTTTATTCAACATTTTTCACGGATGCATATTTGGTTGTCCTGCTCAGTTTTTATCATGCTGAATATCTGAATGTGGAAGTCGTTTTTACTAAGTTAACATAATGCTGGATTTTACATGGCTGCATTTTACGTTTGTCTTTGCAATAAAAGCTGGTATGTAATCTTTGTTAAAACATATCCACTTAACGCCACCAGAAATGTAAGCTTTACTGATTAACAGTTTTCTGTACTTGGACTGAATAAGTGGCACATTATGTGTTTAAATGTAGCAAAGAACTTTGGAAGGCATTTATATCACAAAATAAGCTTAACAATTGTATAAGTCAGTTTAAAATGCTGGCATTTTGTGACAAAACTGATTAGCCGTCAACTTGTAGAATTAACTGCACTAAGTAAATGTACGAATTTTAGGGTAGTGTCTAGGGACTTTGTTCACCGCGTGTGAAGCAAGGCAGCGCAGCAGACCTTCCACCAGAAGAGTACAAATAATTCATTTGAACGTTAGAGTAAAAAATGAAGGAATAAGATCATTTAGCGAGTAGTGCAGCCCTAGACCAGCCTGATCAAGTTTATACTGTTCGCCATTGCCTCTGCATCTGTTGGGCGCATAAACTGCATTGTGGAACCAAACTTTTCCATTTTAGGACAATTATGGTCATCATTTAAGATGTTTCACTTTGTATGATATATATCTCGCTGATATGAGGGTCCTTCAAACTTTCTGTCATTAGGGGTAAATTACTTAACTGAAGCGTTTGATCAAAAATGTTCTATTACGTACCTTTAAAGTCTCCCCCTTTTACCGAAACACAATTTATAACCTTTTTACCCAGTCGTGGAATGCATGCGTTTGCATATGCTGCAGGCACTTGAAACACAGAATTAAATGACAAGAACAATTATTCTTGTCATTGTTTGAGAAACTCTTAGTTTTCTGTTGAGAGAATTTCATGTTGAAATGTCTTTGAAAATTGACGGAGCAAGGCATACACAGTTTTCCTTAATCCGATGACGTCATAGATATGTTGCCATTGCAACTAAAAGTCCATATTGATGTCAAAATGAGTCATCGAGACGTCATTCTGGCAAGGAACTTAGCACAACAGTTTCCATGGTGGCAGATCTATTACGCCACTGGTATCAGAGTATGGCAAACAGTGTTTGCCATGCTTCGCAAGTTTTTCAATGACATGACTAGCTGAAATTCTTTGAACGGAAGCTTCATATTTTCTCAAACAAGTAAGCATTTTCAAGTCATTTAATTCCGTGTTTGGAATGTAGTGTTGCCAACAGAATTTCTAAATTTCCACATTTCCAAGAAAGCATTGTCTTACCCTTGGAAATAAAAAGAGCTTACATTGACTAAGGTCTGGCCATTAAGGTGGACGGTTTAAAACATGGACTTTTTTACACAGACAGAATAACAGCAATTAATTAAATGCCACTTATAGTATTCATATGCAATTCCTTCAAATGGAAAACAAAAGACTAACGTTGTTCATGGAGGAATGGATTGACGTCAAAACCTGTAAGTGAATCACGAAACCATGACATATGTTTAGGGCTGTTAACCTGTAACTTAGATCAGAACGCAGTCTAAACTGTTTTGTGTTTGTTTATGATATATGCATTTCAGAAAATGAAAAAGCAGTTAGATGTATCTTTAAATGATTTCTTCTAGGTTTAGTCAATGCAGAAACATTGGTTACAGTTAATGCAAGTGAAACAGCGGTCCTTATCTGTCCCAAAAGCACCGACTTGTCCATAACGTTCTGGACAGGACCACCCGGATTCACCACCTACAACTTCCCTGGATCCACAAATATTGAACGTATCGATGCAACCAGACTGGAAATCAACGAAACAAATGCTGCATTGCTGATACATAATGTGACATTAGAGGATGAAGGGTTATACAGATGCTCTGCTACAGGTCATGGGGAGGCAGACGTATGGCTGGAAGTTACAAATAGTAAGTACCATATTCCTTCGGCTATAAAACGGAATGTAGAATGACCTTAAAGATTGCAATCAGTCTTAAGAATTTCTGCTATAATATGGGGTTTTTGCTTTTAAAAATCCCTAGTAGAAAATCTGCTGTAATATGGGTTTTCCCTTCGCTACGATAGCTAATTTATACTTGATATGAGCCGCGACATGACAAAACCAACAATGTGGTTGTGCGCCCAGCGCAGACTCAGATCAGCCTGGGCATCCGCCCAGTCTGATCAGAGTCTTCGCTGTCCGCATGGAGGTAGCACAGACCCTTCGCTATCCTCTAGGCGCTTAGCGAAGATTCTGATCCGACTTGGTGGATGCCCAGGCTGATCTGAGTCTGTGCAGGGCGCACCACCACATTGTTGGTTTTGTCGTGTCGCGGCTCATTTGATATGAATCACGGGAAATAGAGTCTAGGAGTATATGCAAACAGTGCAGACTCACAGTGACACACATGATTGGTCTGTATTAACTCTTTCTTTGAATAGATTTCTCAAGTTCCATAAATCTTTAACACGAACAGATAATATTTGAATTAGATAGCAGGGCTATGTTCCAAGCTGTACAACACTTAAGGAAAAAGTGTGGTTGGTTATAAATACTTGTAATTTGAAGAAGATAAAGAACACGAATAAATAAATTTCAAGGTCGTAAAGACTAAACATGAATACAATATTTTTAAGATCGAATCTAATGTTAAAATAAAAATGAACTGAAACTGCTGTGCCTACCATCTGCTTTATATCAAACATAGCTTCCAAAGGAATAGAAATAATTGATGTCTAAAACCGGGCGAATTTCCAACGTGTCAGTTTGTTGTACCTTATATTTTGCAATATCTAAATACACGTCACAGGAATTTTCATTTTTCTTTAGAAACAATTCTTTATTTATACATACAACTTCATTACTTCATGTACTATTTTCCCGACTCCATATCCACACCGCTTTAAAGGTAGGTTCCTGTACTATGGAATGCATCATAATTTTTATGATCTATCATCCAAGTTGTTGGAAAGCACTAATAAAAAGGGAATGAATAAGTTTCACTACAAAATGTAAATCAGAAAAATATTAGAAAAGTTGTTTTGCAAGGGATTTCCTAACTCTGCTTCGCACACCAGTTAGCGCTGTTTTTAGTTCGCGCCAAAAATAGATAATGCTGCTGACGTCATGCTGCATTGCATTTTGGGATAGTTTTAACCCATCCGCCATGCCAGGACCTCTAGAAGAGCTCATGGCAAGAGAAAATTGACCTTTGGAGAATGGCATCAGAAATGGCGCACTTATGGACATAATAAACACAGTTATTTTTAGAACTGGAAATCCAACGAAAGAAAATAAACTAAAAGGAAAAACGACTATTTTCTTCAACATCTGACGATTTTCTCAGTAGCAACAAATTCAGAAAAATAAGAAAGTTCAATACTACTCAGAAAAAGACGAAATTATTTTGTGAACATAATTGTTATCGCTAGTCCAGGAACCTACCTTTAAAGTAACTAGGCCCGACACTATGGAAGGTTAAAGCAGTATAATAAAGATCGAAACAAAATATTTTGTAGTCATGTTTTATCATTTTTTAATCATAAAATTTGTACGAAGAGACCTATAAGGTATACAAGTACTGTGTACAAGGAAGCGTTCGCATGACCGAGTGACTACCGACTTGGGGTCACGGTGTTGCTAGTTCGAATCCAGCCGAAAGGGAATTTCAGTCAAAACCTCAACGGCGCTTTATTGCTCATAGCACTTTAAAATATTTCCCATATCCAGATATATATTTACATTCTTGGTGTATTTACTAAAACGCCATATAGTAAACCATTGGAATCTAATGTAGTTTACATTCCAATAATTACATTGAGCCACGCGACGTCATTGACGTCAAAATAAACAATGCCATCTAAAGTCTGATTGGACGACGGCGATGCTATGACGTCATTCACGCTGTTCCGCTGGTAGCAGAAAAACTGCGTGTACATGTTTTACCGCAGCGGCTTCAGTTTTAGCGCTTGTATAAGATTTTTCATCAAAGTTTTGATTGAAACGAATGTAAATATAAGCAATGAACTTATTTTTTCTGATATTTATCGAAAGATAAACTACATTGGGTCACTAGCAAAGTAAACATGAACCCCTTCGGGGTTCATTCACTTTGCACGTGACCCAATGTAGTTTACACTTCGATAAACCTCAGAAAAATGAAATCCATTCCTTAAATGACTGAAATACTGTTTGAAAGGATGTAAAACCATCAAGTCATCCATCTATCTTGTGTATCCACTATTGATAAAAACAAAGGAAAACGTGTCCATATTTGTATATAATAAGCTTTTCTACCAGTATTTATTCTGCATATGAGCAGTGCTATCTGACGTTACTTACTCGTTTTCTAGTTCCACCTACACTTATTAATGTGATAAATACGATAAACCAAGACAACAAGGAGATAGTATACGGAACAGAAGACAAATATTTAAGTCTCGTTTGCTCAGCCAAAGGAGGGAAACCCGAACCGAAAATAACATGGTCAAGATCAGATTTTAATGAGACAATTGCTTCTAGTGACAGTGTAACAGAAAATGAGGATGGCGCATTTGATGTCACAAGCTCGAGAACAGTCTTGACTAACCGTTCTGTAGATGGTGTTGTATTCACCTGCACAGTTTATCATCCAGCGTTGCAGTCACCTGTTAAGAAAAATGTGCAAGTCTATTTAAATTGTAAGTATAATCTGGACAATTATTAACATGGTTTACTAAATTAAAGCAAGTGTTGCTGCTCAACCGGGATCATTGTGTTCTGAGTGTTCCTTTCGAGTAATTTTGCAGCCTTCATTACTGGTCAAGAAGAGTTTTAGTCAAACTGAAACTGCTGTTTTCATTTCTTAAGGGTAGATTTATCATTATCAAATTTTCCTGATTTATCTCAGTCAAACTACTCAATGTGCAACTTATAAACTATAAAATGTGCTACAAGTCGTCCGACATAAAAATAATCGCATGAAAGACGCAGATATGTAACAGTAGTAAAGAGTCAGAAATCTTTAGGACCATGCTTTTAGATAAATTATATTATCAAAAAAGAAAACGCAGTTTAATCCCATTGCTTGTAACTTAGATCGTTCAAATTCATTTTCTAAAATAGCAATATGCTTTAATTGAAATCACATGTCAAGATTTACATTATTTAATCATTAGTAAAAAAAACATTTACGGAAATGGCTAATAGGCTCGAAGATACAAGTATTTCCACTTTAGAACTGTTTATTTTGTTATCTAGTGAAACCACAGTTTGACAATTATCAAGGAGAGATATTAACTACTGAGGGTATTGAAGCGACTATTAATTGTACAGTATTTGGTGCAAGACCAGCAGCTAATGTAACCCTTTATTTCGACGGCAAACGGGTTGATGATAATATAACCGCACACAACAATTCAAGTGACACGTATACCACAGAAGCCAAGCTTACTAGGAACATGAATAAAACTGAAAATGGGATGACTGTTTCATGTATTGTAAGCCATGTGACATTTGAAACGCCGATCAACAGGACATTGACGATAGTAGTACAATGTAAGTACGGATATATAGCATGCCATTGGGCGGAAAAGATTTAGAATTACCGTTTTAATAATCAGCGTTTCCTGATTGTTTTAGATCTTATGCATGGTGGAATATTGAAGGCCCCATTATGCTCTCAGCATGGAATCTTTTAACGTGATGTATCGCTGAAGCTTCTCATCATAGTTTCATCATTGTAAATGATCGTGATTATCCAGCTTTTAATGTATAAACAAAAATTACCTTCTGGCGAAATTTTTAAAACTTGAATAAAATGGGAAACAAAATACAACGTACAGGCGTGAGTCCCCATTCATTGTTCCGCTTTTGGTTATAATCCAGCGCACAACGTAGAACCAGAAAAGGAAACTTGTATTTTGTTGTGTTTTGGGTCTGTTTTTTTTCTTCTTTTTTCTAAAACATGTTCCTACCTATACTGGTATGACTACTATACGGAATTAACACAGAAATGTAGGAAGTAATTAATATATTTAGCTCCCCTGAGCCGAAGGCTCCGGGGATGCTTATAGGATAGGCAGCATCCGTCGTCCGTCCGTCCGTCGTTCGTCAACACTGTCAAACGATTTCTTCTCCAAAACTGTTTGGCCGGTCTAAACCAATATTTATAGAGAGCATTCATGCGTTGGGGGAACAAAAATAGCTAAAATGGTCATGATTTGAAGTTCAAGATGGCCGTCAGGCCGCATATGGTAAAAAACTTTAAAACGACTTCTTCTGTAGAACCACTGGGCCGAATTGGCTGATATTTTGCTGGAAGCATATGGGGCACCTTTCTATATAAAATAGAAAAAATTACACCGGTTGGATCGTAAACAGAACTTTAATGGGTGGGGAAATTTGGAAAATGACATAAAATTTCACTAACTTTTAATAAGATTATTGAACTTTGAGATTCCAAAGCATTTAAGAACTGAGGTCAGCTACTTTAGCATCAATAGAGCAGTATGACAGGCAGTAGTACAGAGATATCTTTGACCAGTAGATATCTCGACATATGCGTTATATTCAGTGTAAAGGTGATTACTTTGAGAAGAAATGAATGTGGTAAACAAGTGCGCGATTTGCGTTACTTGATATACCGTCGACGACGTCGTATCCCTGCCCCGGCATCGTGTTGGTACAAATTTTGTGAATAGTGTCATTTTTTCATGGGAACTCTACGAAGTTTTGTAGATGTGTGACAGAAATATTCACATTTAATGAGGTATACTTGTTTTTGTCATTCAACGTCAACTGTGTCTACCAGATAAAAAAATTACTTATTTTTTGGACAAACTGATTTGGCTGATATTTTGCAGGAAACATTTGGGCCACCTCCCTATATAAAATAGCTAAAATCATTCCCACCGGATTGTAAACAGACCTTTGGTGCGTGGGATATTTGGAAAAATGACGTACAATTTCAGATACATGGACCCTCAAAGCTAGGTAGTTAATTTTTTATATGATAATTAAAGACAATGTAGTGATAACATATATAAATGTTATTTTGAAATTTACATGACAACTTTGGTTGTCAAGGCAACCGTTCATGAAGGTATTCAAACGACATTTCCTCTGTAACTAGGCTGCCAATTTTAATCAAATTTCATATTTAGCATTTATATTGTGGTTGTACAAAATTAAGTAAAATGGTTATGATTCGAAATTCAAGATGGCCGTCAAGCCCACATATAGTAAAAATATTCAAACAACTTCTTCTCCAGAACCACTGGACCGATTTGGCTGATATTTGGCAGGAAGCATATGGGGCACATCCCTATATAAAGTAGCTAAAATCATTTCGGATGGTTCGAAAACATAATTTTATTTGGTGGGGTTGATTGGGGGAAAAGTCATTGCTGCAACACATTTCCCTTTTTATAGTTTACATCAATATCCATTTCTAAATCGAGTTATCAACTTCGGATGGCTTTAAGTTTCTTGTCGGTGCAGGTATCCCAAGACCGTGACTGAAAACAACGTATTTTAACTGATTTTAACTGTACATTAGAACCTCCCAGCACGAATGAGTTAAGATGATTCTTCACAGTGCGACTATGCAATTATTTGCCGTGCATTTAATTGCCAGAAGTAGATCTTTCAGGGGAGCAATACAGGACTATCATGGTCCTCTTGTTTATATTGGATTAATGTTTTATCCAGGGGCGTTTGGTTTCCGTTATCTTAGTACACATTTTAAGCGCAACCGGGCAGTCTAAAACTTTGTTATATGCATTAAAAGGTACGAGACATTGCATAAGATTTCAGTGCATTGACTTTTATTTCACCAGAAACTTCTTATTTATCTAAATGCTACTGAAGAACTACAAAGAATGAACATTGATAAGTAATAACGCCACTGCAAATCCTTTCAGAATATGCTATTTTGTATACCAGAACTTGCAATGTGAATTTTCATGCCCAGTACTGAAAACAAGAACTTTAAAAGATGTGGCCATATTTACAAATGACTACTGTATGCAGCCTGAGACTTACCCCGACGACAAACACATTATTGCTCATGAACAGGCCCTGTTAAACGAAGCTTCTAATTTTAGTTCGATGATAGGTGTGCTGTGTTTCCAGCTGACCCATATTTATGAATGAATTCCAAAAATACGGATCCACTGGAACCATGAAACACACAAGCACACTAAGAAAGAAATTACCAGACTCTGCTTGACCAAGTTTTTTTTTTTTTTTTTTTTTTTTTTTGTCATGTACTTGTATCACTGGTCATATCCCCGTAGTACCGGTTTTAGTAAAACATTTGTTTTAACTTTATTCAGATTAGCTTAATGTTGTCATGGTTTTAACTGAGCGTTCTGTATTGAATTTTTTCATGTATTAACATGTCAATAAATTAATGATACTGAATTACAGGATGTTAAGAAAGTACGTAGACATTATTTAAACATACACTGAAACTTGAATATTGTAATAATTTTCGCAAAGCTGTGTAAGTGTGATATGCACTACCAAAGATATGCAACATATAAATTCTGCTGTGAATTCAAAATGGCGAGAACATCTAAATTGCAATAGACAAATCCTCAACACGGCTGACAAGGGTGAAGGCCAAAATGTGATTTGCATTAGAGTTTGGCATCTTAAGAACATGCTTTTTCAAAACTAGTAGAATATTTTAGATGTTAAAGTTCTGGTATTGCAATGAATATTTTTGTGCTTTTTCAAATATTTGTTTTATTATTTTCCGATGGTCTGCTACGGAATTTCTGAGTAAATCTAAAGGGTATCCCCGCTCTCAATTAAAACTTTAAATTCTTGGGGTAGGGATAGATTCTGTATCAGTATTTTAAACGCAGAGGCATTTTGCAGATTTCTTTTATTCTCTTGTTATTAGGTTGGTTCTCACATCGAGCTAAACATTTGATCTGATTTTTTTTCGTTTCATATTTTTTGCAAGTGACTATTGACAAATTACTCCTTAGATTTAACTTCAAATTTATTTTCTCTAAATTTTGCACTAAAACCTTTTTGTTTTTAAACAAATTACTTACGAATATAAAGTTGTTAAGGAAATTCTTGTAACATTTGAAACTGGGGTAAAAAAAACCCTGTAATTAAAACGAGAGGGCCATGATGGCCCTGGATGCTCACCTGATCTATATTGTACAAACGAAAAGGTAGGTAATATAAGGTGCATTCCCCTGGTTCTCCTGTTTATCTACCTACCATATAGGATTAACAACCTTGGTCATGGGTCACACAAAAATCATCTTTATGTAGTTGTTCACATTTGTAGAGGATAACAGGAAGAACATTTCTGTGAAACTATTTCAAAAATTCCTTCCACCCGTTTAGAAGGAGAAGTCATTAAAGAGTTTTCTATTTTAAACTCTGGTGGCCATCTTGTTCAGTAGAGATGAACCGTTTGAGCAATTCTGGAAGAGGGTTACCCAAGGAACATTTCTGTGAAATTTCAAAATCCTTTCAACCACTTAGAAGTAGAAGTCATTTAACGTTTTTTCTTCTATTTTTAGCTCTGACGGCCATCTTATCAAGCCTAGCGGAAACTTTAGAGCAATTTTGACATGTTCCAAGGACATTTCTGTGAAAATATTTTAAAATCCTTACACCAGTTTAAGAGGAGTTGTCGTTTAAAGTTTTTTTCCCATTTTAGCTCTGCTGGCCATCTTGTTAAGCAGAGCAGAACCGTTTGAGCAGTTTTGATGGAGCCTGTCCCAATGAACATTTCTCTGAAATAGTTTTAAAATCTATTCAGCAGTTTCGGAAGAGAAGTCGTTTAAATTTTGTTGTTTTTTTCTAATTTTAGCACAGGCAGCCATTTTGTTCAGCAGAGCGATACCGTTTGAGCAATTTCGGTAGAAGGTTTCTCAAGGAACATTTCTTTGAAATTATTATAAAATCTGTCCAGTAGTTTTGAGAGGGATGTCGTTTAAAGTTTTTTTTTCTATTTTAGCTCTGGCTGCCATCTTGTTCAGTGGAGCGAAATTATTGAGCAAAGGGGGATCTCCATAAGAGCCATTTTCTGGTTACAAATGGATTTTCACCAAAACTCACCAATCTCTACTTGTAAGTGTTGGATTTCATATACTGAAATACTGATCTCATCGAAAATGTATTTTGAGTGAAGCGCAGTGTCAAAGTGGGTGGGGTAATTCCATCCCAGACCTTACCATATATCATTTTTTTTTTCAATTATCTCTATAAGTATTAATGGCTGATTTACCATTAACACCCACCGGTTTTTTTTTTTGCAACACCGGTTTTTGCAAACTTCACTTGTCTTTCTTGTCTTCCTAGACACTTAAAATCACTTAAATACATAAATATAGGTCATAGACATTAATTTCTATGTTTTGAGCCAAAAAATATTTAGTCTTGGGGTTGAAATAACGACTCGAACTTAAAAATCCCATGGGAATTTTGAAAATCCCATGGGAAAAATTTTTTCCCGTGGGATATTTTAAAATTCCCATGGGAAAATTTTCCCATATTATCAATTGGGAATATTTTCCCACGGGAAAAATTAGAAAAAAATAAATTGTTTGTTTTATGTCTTTAATCCTCATATTAAGTCATAAATATTGTCGAAAAAAAAAATATCACGGCTTAATTCAAAAGTTTAATTTTTCCCGTGGGATTTTTTTCCCATTTTGCCATGTGGGAAAAAAATCCCATGGGATTTTCCGATTTTTTAAAAATAGTTTATTTATGAAAAAATGTCTACTGAACAAATCAATATACATATATCTGTATTATAATGCTGAAATAATGCCTATATTTTAATATTTATATTTCCCGTGGGAAATTTTTTCCGTGGGATTTTTTTCCCATTTTAGGAAATGGGAAAAAAATCCCACGGGAAAAATATTTTTTTTTATCTGACACTAATTTGACACCAGTACTGTATAAAAATGATGTCGATGATTATGTTTAAGTGTCATAATAATCCATTTTCGACTAAATAGTTTTTTAATTTTTCCCATAGGATTTTTTTCCCGTAGGAAATTTTTCCCATGGGAATTTTTTCCCGTGGGAAAATCAATTTGGATTTTTCAAATATTGTTTCCATTTGACAAATTTTGTGCAATTGTGTTTTAGAAAGGATTACGTCTAATTTATTATTTTTTATCTTAACTATACCATATTTATCCTATTGACGGTGCCTTATGCATGTAATTAAGATTAGCAAAGCGGACACCGGTAAGAACATGAGGTAAATATTGTAGGCAGAAGTGAAAAATATTATCTAGCAATAGCTGATGAGGTTTAAAACTGAGCTGGGCATTTAAGCATCCTTGAAGACATTTGGCCCAACTGGCTTCTCGTCCGAATCGCCTTGTCAGTGCGGTTCAGATAAGGAGACTCAATATGATTTTATGCCGATTTAACAGATAAAAATGTTAACTATCACAAATGTCAATGAGACTCTTTTTTATCCAGAGCTTTGGTGAGCATTTTCTGCAACCTTCTTTGCATGTATTTGCTATATCTATTGTTGTTGTTTTTTAACAGTACTACGAGCTATCACGTATTAATGTGCGTTAAGATCCTGTGCGTTTGAGGGTTTTCACCTCGTTTGTAGAAATATCTGTACAAGGCGAAATTTTTACAATTTGCCATTTTCTTCTGCTTACTACAGCTCCTATTTCACCCGTTTACAAGAAGACATGATATACAGAATAGTATCCTCATCTGAGTTCTGACATAGTGCCTGGTTTTAAGATGGCTGATCAAATAAGTTTGTTTATATGAAAAGCAATGCAGTTACAGATGTACTTTAAAGAACAGACGCGAAGAGTTGTCCAAGACAGTAATCCTGCTTTCTGTGTTGGAGCAATTTGGGGTAATATAATCCGTTTCGAAATATGGTCCTTCGGGAATTAACCAAATATTTGATATTTATGGCAAAATGGGCTACAGGCAAGCAATATTCGAACTAAATGTTAGCATACCATCACGGTCGCGGACGAAGACATGTTTTCGCGGATTCACTTGTACTGGCAGCTCACCTTCTTCCTTGGCTTTCTACAACTGCTGGCCAGCATAGAGTTCTCGAATGCGTCCTAGTCTCTGAGTTCTGTTTTTTTTCTTTCTTTCCGAAGGCAAAAGAAGAAATGGGATGACAATATTAAAGAGTGGACCAGGATAGACTTTGCCAGCTCAGCTAGGGCAGCAAAGATAGGACTCCGCAGAGGGTATTGTTATAAAGTCATCAGTTAGCTGTACTTGCAAGCGTATGGGATGCACTAGACCATTTGCGAATATACCTTATTACACAACATTACACAACGTGCAAACAGTGAAGACTCAGCCCAGACTGCGCATTCGTGTATTAAGTTAGAGTCTTCCGCCGTTTGCTATTTGAAGTGCAACGTTATGATCATTTGGTATTTGAAGTGCAACGGTATGATTCTGATTGTCTTGTGCAGATGCTTACTTGCTGTGCGTACACGGCAATGTGACTTTTCATGTGCCTTCGCTGCTCGAATATGAGAACACCTCTCATGTTTTCAGACATTTTAGCAAAGGAAAACTGCTTTCGCGACTTCCTATTTGCATCACCCGAGGTGGAGTCCCTTCCTAATGATAAATAAATAAAATAAAAAATAAATAAAGGCTGTTCCCTTCACGTGTTTCTCTTACTTCAAAGAATTTACCTTCAGAAAAGGTACCTTTGCAGTCAGAAAATATCCATTTGAATGATTTTATACATGTTTGGCCACAGGGTAGGGGCAGATAAAGCCTAGGACCAAATCTTGATCACAACAAGAAGCTTTTATTACTTCTATCATTTGTTGCTAGTTTTAGAAAAATCTAATATGAATTTACATTGCTTTTATCATCATATTATGCAAGAATAAAGTATCGGGGTAGAGGGCGACAAAAACACATATGGAAAATTTTGAGCACCACAGGATGCTTTACTTACCCTGATGGTTTGCTGAAAGTTTTAGACAAAAAAAAACTTTCTAATTCTGTTTTTTATATCCATTTTTATGATTATATGCATGTACATATAGTGCCAGGGAAGGAGCAAGTAACCGCTGATAACAAAATTTCGATGGTAAAGTAAAGCTGTTGTTACTTTGATCATTTTTGTGAAGTTCCATCGTGATATTCAACCCCGGATCCAGGGGGTGGGCTTTTGGGCTTCATATGCCCCTGGACTATACTGTCGGGGCATGCAAACCATTATACCAGCTAAATAACCTATAGGGCTATAAAACATTTGGATAAGTAAAAACGATCACGGTTCTCTCCCCAAATCCCGCTATCGTCCCACCCCGCACACACACACATGACAAAAATATATACTAAATATACATGTACTTCTACATACTTTTACTGTTTAAGTTGAAAACTATCACAAAATCTAAAAAAAACTGTCAGATTTAGTTATGTTGAAGGTAATTCCCTTGAACGGCTGGTTGGTTGGTTGTGTTAGATTTAACGGCTGTATGAGAATTTCAGTCTACATCGAGCCGCCATCCAGTCAGAGAGAGAAAGAAAAGAATATGTATACAGAGGATAGAGACCATTAAAAAGACAACCCCTGTTCTGCACCTCCTGCAAGCACAGCCGGCCATTGCCTCATATTTATTCTCGTTATTTCGGTTCTACCATAAACACAGGGTATAATCGATTCCGCTAATTTTCGCTTCCTGCAGAGACTGTCCGTCGTATATTGCTTCCGCCGAGCCTGTACGCTATATTTGGCTTCCTGCAGAGAACAACGGTTTCCACCAGGCCAATTCTGAAGGGGTTGTGAGGTAAAAATTTGTCTAAAACATTCAGTAGCAATCAGAGACCTGCCACAGTCATAAATTTAAGGTTGCAAAATTTTTTGTAATCAAACTTTGCAAAAAAATATTTTCTATGTTGGACTCTCATCCTGTATTTTGAATTTGTTTTCAGAAAAAACAAAAACAATGCATTTATTTTTTTATTTGTAAATAATTGGTTAAAAAACAATTATTTTCCTATATTACTATCATATATTGTTACCAAATCATGTGCTAGTTCCATTAAATGTGAGAGTTACTAATTTACTGCATAAAACAGCAATAAAAACTGCACTGTACGGCGTCCGATCCTGTCAAGTACGGCTTCCTTGCTATTACAAAGAAGCACTGTACGGTTTCCGCAGGCAAAATATCAGATAAATCAATGTTTTTTCCCTAAATATTATTAAATCTACTACTTTTTTGGTCTTTAAATGATATTTAGAGCTGTGTTCCTGGCAGCTGTTGTTTTCTAGAATATTCTCATGGAAACTATGTATTTTATAATGCACCAGCCTGAGGGAGACTAGAACACCATTTGTTGATGTTGCATACATGGTTTAAATGCAGCCGAGAGATGAAAATATCATAGATGTACATGTGTACATTTGTTTCGGTAGTCTGCCACCCGAAGGACCCATCTTTCACAAGAATGTATTTTATTAGTAGGTTTTAGTTCAAAAATCCTTTGTTTTTCAGAGGTGGTCTGCTGCAAAAGCCCCACCTTTTTTTAACATGTTTAAGAGGAGCCGCACCCTAAGCTACTCAAGTAAACCTTCAGAGGCACACATAATAATCACGTTCAAATATAAATACCACCCATCGATAGCTCACCCAAACCTCCCCCAACTCTGTTCTCCTTTATATTACGTTTCGTTTTATTCATTTTTTAACCTATCCGGGTTCTACCTGTTGAACACCATAAACGACATTTTTCTGTCTGCTGTGCACTGTTTACTTCAACACTGATTTTGTATGCGCCAAGTTAATGTCGTGGTAAACAGTGCACAGTAAACATTTAGTAAACAGTGGACAAATTTTATTCTATTCTATCCCATAACCTTACAAGGTTATTGGTGCACCACAGATGACTTCGAAACATTCCCTTTCCACCTTGTCCTGTTTCAGCTGCCATAGTTGAGCTGGCAAAGTCCATTCCTTTCCACTCTTTAATATTGGCTCTCCACCTCTTTTTCTATCTACCTCTTCTTCTTTTTTCCTTTCACTGTGTCCATTAGAATCGTCTTTGCTAAACCAGAGAACGTGAGACGTGGCCAAACCACCTTAGTGTCCGTTTTTTACCAGGTTCAGGAGTTCATCGGACTCTGCAATGGCTGTTTGGATCTTTCTGCGAACCTCCTCATGGGTTATGTTCCTTGTACGAAATGTTCAGTAACCTTCGGTAGCATCTCGTGTCAAAGGCCTGCGTTCTTTTCTCTAACTCTGTTGTCAAGGTCACGATTCACCTTTGATCCAAGAGATATGTTGTTATCTCTCCAAATGGGCTTCAGTTTTGTTAGAGCTGCAGTGGCTTGTGCAATCCTTGAGAGAACCTCCGTTTTAGAGCCATCATCTGGGACAATTCCTCTAAGATATTTGAAGCTTCTTATCGTACCTAGCTTCTGCCCTTTTACCTTGATCTCCCTCTGGATGCCATTGGCGCTGTTTGTCATCAGTTTGGTCTTCTCAGCACTGTTCTCCATCTTAAACCTTGTGCAGGTTTTGTCGATACTGTCAACTAGGGCTTCTTGTTCCTGCTCTTCCTCCGCTAGAGCGTCTATATCATCGGCAAACCGCAGATTGGTAATATTTCTGCCGCCTATGCTAACCAATCGTCATGTTCTTCCAGATTATCAGACATGATCCGTTCGAGAAAAATGTTGAAGAGGGTGGGTGACAGAAGACATCCTTGCCTTACTAAAACTGTTGTTCTGAATTATTCTCCCATGCTGCCATTCATCAGGACTGCACCAGCAGCCTTGTCGTAGAGCCGCTCAATGGTGCGAACTAGATTTGCACTGATATTGTACTTCCGCATGTCAGTCCGTAGGGCTGCATGCCAAACTCTGTCAAAGGCTTTTTAGAAATCAGTGACGACATGGTGCAGATTTTGCTGATGCTGGAGACACTTTTCACAAAGGATTCTAAGGTTGCAGATCTGTTCGGTGGTGCTCCTTCCAGCTCTGAACCCAGCCTCTTCTTCAGCGATTATACTTTCGGGCAAATGGGTACACTTTCAGGGGAAGCAACTGTACTATTTTCTTGTTTGCTTCCCTTCTAAATGAAGGTCAACTCTTGAAGGAAAGAGTTTGCTCCACTAGATTTTTGTAAGAGTTTAGTCAAATAGGGAAGCCAACAGGAAGTCACATAATGGCCCCCCCCCCCCCCCCCTCCCCTGTAATAATGCCCGAAAAGCATGGCGGTGTATCAGTCACCAAGAATTCTAGCTAAGTTGGATTTTTGATGATAATTTTGGGATAATTTGTCTTAACTCTCCATTATCAGATATGCCTATGGAAGATGGCTCTAATGATTGGTCACAACAGAAGATTTTATTGAGACTAACAAAAATGGTCAGGTCAGGCAAAATCTGCTACTGGTACCAGGTAGTCCAGTAATACCTGTTGCACGTGGGCAGATGGAGCTCATCAACCTTGGAAGGTGTCCTATCTTAGAGTTACTAGTCTCTAACCAAAACTAGAGAGGGTAGCTGGAGCTCTTAGCCTTGGCAGGCAGTCCACCTAGGAGTTCATTGCTAGGTGTCTAATCAAAACCTATTAAACAAAACCTGTGAACACAGCGTCATGGGCGGAAGTCTTCCTAGAAGAAGTCAAAGGCCAGGAATCCCAGGATAGAACTCAAGCTGAGTCAGGTGGACAAATGCAGTTGGCAGTAAAAGTAGGACAGTTAACAGTAGACAGCATACAGGTGGCATTTAGTATGTGCACGTGTTTGCATAATGAAAACCATAGTCATGATATGCATTAGAAAGTACACGTTCTACAGTGTGAGTATGGTCTTGCGCATGTGCAGTAAGGGGCCTAAATATAGTAAGCAGAAAACTGTACACAGGACACTGTACACAGTAAGCAGTTCTAAGAGGACAAGAAAAAGTCATTTATGCGCATGCTCCTGCATATACATACCAAAGCTAGAGAGAGAGAGAACGAGAGGGAGAGAGAGAGAGAGAGAGAAAGAGAGACTTTATCATATGACGTCGCATCTGAGAGTGTAATAAAGCCATGCATTAAAAACGATAATCCACTAGTGGATCAAATATGCAAATTACGTCGTAGCGTTATGCGTTGGCGCCCATAAAATGTCGCGTTCTCTAATGGCAAGATCGTGACGTTTTAGTGCAAAATTTGCTAATAAAGTGCGATTTTAGTGTCATATGATAAATAGAATCTTGCATTCGTGCTGTATTATTGAATTTATTAAACGATTTGGGGAAAAAGATAAGATGCGAGGCTATTCCTGTATTATTGAATTTATTAAACTCGTTGGGAAAACCGATAAGATGCTCGGCATAGCCTCGCATCTTATCTTTTTCCCCAACTCGTTTAATAAATTCAATAATACATGAGCACTCATGTAAGATCCTCTATTTACAGATAATTGATAATTAGGACTATGCTACTGATTTATCACCTGTGGAGCCAAAATTTATTTATCTGATATATACGAGTAAATGTATAGTATTTGTGCAAAGTCAATTTACAAAAACTTGAATAAACTGTTCAAATACGCCATTCTGAGCCAGTTTGCTTTGAGTTAAAGCACTTGTTAAAATGTTGGAGTTGTCACCGTTTATGTAACGAACTAGGACAGGCCACACATTCTGATAAAGTTACAGGATAGCACAAACTAACATGTATGTCTCAAGCGGAAACAGTACAGGAGCAAAGCGGACGCCGTACGTAAGGTAAATGTTGAAAGGCGGAAACCGTACACAGCATCTGTTTTTCTCTTTTTGTTAACAACTGGCAGTCTTTCAGAAGTGAAGTCCTACGGCTTCTCAAAACAGAATTTAGCTTACATATTTTGCACAGAAATATACTGCATACTTCAACAGAATAGCTCATTAAATACTGTGGGTAGAAATATCGTTATACTAACACGTAAGTCTAAAATACGACCTTCTTCTGCATTTTTGTCGGATAGAATTTCAAGGGTTTTGTTTCGTAAGGTAAACGAAATAGCTAGATAGCAAGAATAAACATATATGAGAAAATTAAAGCAATTTTCTTACCGTAAGATGTCATTTCTGTCTCTGCGGAGACCGTAGTTCTCTGCAGGAAGCAAAATATAGCGTACAGGCTCGGCGGAAGCAATACACGACGAACAGTCTCTGCAGGAAGCGAAAATTAGCGGAATCGATTAAGTAATGATAAAGTAATGCCTATATTAATGCACAGTTGGAATAGCAACTGTGTAGACCTTGATCAGGCTGGTTCCGAAGGAGCAGTGAAATCTCGGTGTCCACCGTTTGTACTGACCTATCTGCCCGAAAACTTAGGACCTTTACGGAAGACATTGTTAGTGTATGTTTTTATGCAGACCGCTCCACGGTTGACTGATTTCATAACGAACAATAACTCTGTTTTGATTCAACAAATAAATAACTGAGTTATTCATGATCTTTCTACCTAAACGTCGGAAAGAATTCGCATAATGGCGAGTTAAGTCAATCACTGGTTATATATAGTTTTAAACGTTAACTGTCACCAATCACTCATCTTGTTTTACTTTCATAGACCCTAGAGTGAACATTAAGATGATTTTGTCGACTTGAACATATGCTGGGGCTGACCAGTGCACCGGCATGGGATGACCAGGCTATTAACTTTATGTAATGGATTCCTTGGATTCCTGGATTGTGCAGGGCATACGCCGATCAGTCTGTGCAAGTGCCAAGGTTCATCCGGGTACTCACTGTTGTCGCTATACGGGACAAGCAATCCCAGCGAGCACATGACGTTGTATAGACGTTGCACTGACGTCGATGGGGCCTTATGGCGTCGAGATGACGTCAGGCGGTAGTTGATGCAATGTAATGACGTCATTTAGACGTCATGTGCCCGGTAGGATAGTAGTTGGAAATCTGGTTAGTGCTACCAAAACAACATGTTCTCATTCATATTGAGCATATTTAGCAATAATGTGTATCAGTCTGTCCGTGCTCTATAGTCGCCTGAACTATTGTAGAAATTCAGATATCTGAAAATATTGTGCAAATGCCCGGTCGTCGCTACTACTAAAATCTTTACACCTTCGCTTTATAGTAAAATATGTTTTTCTCATATGTCATGTTCTGTGTCTTAAGAGAATAAAGTTTTGTCTGTCCCTCTTCCTGTCTGTTTGTCATGAGAGTGAAAAAGAAACCGTTTAGTTTTAGCGCCAAGTTGCAATCACATAACACCTTGTGGACTCCGGCTATCTAAGGCACAAAGGATCTACAGTCACACAGTTGAGTGTACTAACACTAAATATTGCTTGAACTTATATATCACAGACGGAAATAAATAATTGCATCACCAAAGTAAACTTAGATGGCTGGATAACTTGCGATTTTATGCCCTTTTCAACAATATTTGAGTTACATCAGGGTGGTGATAATGGAGGGCTGTGTGCAATGAAACCCCGCTTACGGTAGGAAAGAGTCTCGGCTCAAGTGAGGCTCGAACACCGTCCGCTAAATCAGTAGGCCAGTGTTTTAACCACTGAGCTACCGGGGCTCCTTTATGCTCAAGTTCTAAGCCCGTTCTGAGTTATAGAAAAAGTACAAACTGTATATGTTCTAGAGCAAAAAAAATCGCTCTTGGCGATATTAGCTTATGACGGTCTTCATAGTGATGTATGAAATTCTTCCTAAGAGCGGCAGCTCACGCATGCTAGCGTCACTTTTGCTACAAGAAAAAAAGCGATTATAGATCTACATATAATTACTCACTGACATAGCTTGCATCTTAGAACAGCGTTTCATAATTTGTTTTCAGGGTGATATTCAATATGAATGAAAACATCCTTTTTCAAAGAGTGAGTAGTTCGTGAAAAAGATGGTGTTTTTGCTGAATTTGAATTCTTTCCTGATTACGTCGGAGGGCCTCTGGATCCAGAAAAAAAACGAGTAAGCCCCCTCTAACTCCCACCACAAGTAATCTTTTTCTCGTGTTTCGCTGCACTGGGGTCACGAGTTTTTATCAGATCCGATTCTCACCAGGTATGGCACGGTAAATACGCACTTATAGCAAAATAACACGTTTCGTACCAGTCATATTATCGGACTGGCATAAAACGATTGTTCTGAAAATGTGCTAGCACAGACCGGCTTTGATAAGATCTATATTTTTGAATGTATGACGTTGCTTTTGTCAAAAAGCTAAAATGTCATACTGTAGACATACCCGATCCTCAGCAGTCGTGATCGCGATCAAAACTAGTCCATCTTAAGATCAGTTTTTATGAGTTGCATGCCTGTCCGAACATAGGCTAAAAATTCTGGTATGAATCGTCTAAAGACTTGCGCGGATTACATATTTTTATTCTTATTCTCGATGCATGATGATCTATCTATCTATCTATCTATCTATCTATCTATCTATCTATCTATCTATCTCAAATGCATATGGGACGCGACACGACAAAACCAACAATGTGGCTGTGTGCCCAGCGCAGACTAAGATCAGCCTGGGCATCCGCCCAGTCTGATCAGAGTCTTCGCTGTTCGCATGGAGGTACTCGTAACTCAAGACCCTTAGCTATCCTTTGAGCACTTAACGAAATGTCTAGTCAAACTGAGCGAATGCCCAAGCTGATCTGAGTCTGCGCTTGGCGTACGACCACATTGTTGATTTTGTAGTGTCGCGGCTCAGTTATAGATATCTATCCAACTCGAATGCATATAGTAAATTAGTATCTATCTATCTATCTATCTATCTATCTATCTAACTATATATCTATCTATCCAGACAGCTGTCCGTCTGACCATCCATCCGTGTGTCTGGTCTACCGTTCACACTGCACCAAAAGTGTATAATTGCAACACTCAACAGATCGCTACTGGGAGAAGTCGCTGGTGGGAATGTTGGCACTGTAACTGTAGTTGTCAATGTAAGAGTTATCCATCTTTAATATTCGGAATCTGTGACTGATGCGCGCCATTGTCCTTTCACCGATTACTTGTGATTGGGCCCGCTGCAGACCCAGATATTCAACTTTATGGCCAGGCGTCTTGTTTTTATAATTAGCCCTTGCAGAAATGTTCTCAAATGTGAAGTGGATGTAATGAAAGGTCCATTTACCGGCGCTGAGTATTTGAATATTTAAGGTGGTGATTTTTGGTATATACAAAAATCTCAATAAAACCATAAAAAATTATTATATCTCCCTAAAAGTTAGCAGACTTCTTAGTTTGTTGTTCTTTACAGTTTAGAGTACAAAATAGAGGGGCATGCTGTTTAAAAAGGTGTTTTTATATGAACAGATCAAAGGGTAATTTTCTGCGCAATAATCTGAAAAATAAAATCTGTTGTTGAAAATGTACTTAGCTCTGAAGATATTTTGATGTATTAAAAAGAGCGTCCTGGCATTTATTTGTTCCAGCTCTTTCTCAAATTGTAAGGTAGAGCAGATAAAAACAGTAGCTTTCCTCAAATGTCTGACCATGTATATAAGTGCATGTATAGTGGTTGCATTCATAATACAGGTAGGTCAGGTATACCTATATCATACTCACAGTATAAATATTACATTACAATGACCACCTCAGGTGTATTATTGAAATTATTCAACCTTGAAAGCAGACTCTGCTATGTATTTTAAGACAAATATTTGGACACAGGTCACATCTTTTTTTATCTGCGCAGCCTGATGAGCTGCAAAGAAAATGAAAAAAAATATAATTGCTAGGACGCTCTTCATTATACATTAATTTATGTTCAGACCTGGTAACATTTTCAATAATGATGGTCATTTTTTAGATTTATGCGCACAAAATTACCCTTTGATCTTTTCTTATATATATCGTTTTTAACATCAACATGTCCTGCATTTTGGGATTCTGAATTGTGAGACACAACATAAAGAAGGCATATGCTCAGTTTTGGGAAGATCTGTTGTATTTTCCAGATTTTATGCAGATTTTTGTCTTTGCCCCAAATCAGTGATAATCACCACCTTAACTGTTTAAAATCTTTTAATACCTTGGCATACAGTCCACGGTCCTGGAGGGGTAACTATGCCTCCCCCTCGTCCCAACCCCTACGATTATGAGGTGCCGTTTTACTATAAAATCCCTATTTTGTGATATTAAAAGTTCCATTTTGTGATATCACAAAATATTTTATGATACCACAAAATAGAATTTGTGATATCTAAAAATCATCACTATTTTTGATATCACAAAATATATTTTATGATATAACATATTCGATTCTGTGATATCACAAATTTGATTTGTGATATCACAAAATCATAGGGATTTCATGATATCACAAAATCAATTTTGTGATATCAATAAATCGAATTATTTGAATCGAAAGATCGATTTGTGATATCACAAAAACAAATGTTTTTATAGATTTCACATATTTGACTATAAAAGTACTGTTTTTCTTGGCAATTGCTTTAGCAGTTTGGTTGCTATGGGAACTTAAAGTTGCCATTGACTTATAATGGCAAAATGGAAAATTTGCATTAATATGTGATATCGAAAACGCTTAGTGGGTTGAGATATCATAAGATCTGTTTTGTGGTATCACATAATCTTTCAGGCATTTTCAAAATAGAAAATTTTACTAATTTATTGATATCAAAAAATCTAGTTTTTGATATAAAAAACGCCTTGATATTGTGATATCATAAAATACAATTTACGATATCATAAAATGAGCCTGATTTCATGATATTGCAAAATGAAGTTTGTGATATCACAAAACACAATTTGTTATATAACAAAATGCAATTATTAATATAGAAATAAGCTTTTATGATATCACAAAATCTATTTTTGATATCACAAAACAGAATTAGTGAAATCACAAAATCAATTTTGTGTAATCAAAAAATGAAGCTAATTTCCTGTGATATCAAAAAATGTATTTTGTGATTTCAAGAAATCGAATTTATGGTGTCAGAAAATAGAATATATGATATCAAAATGCTGATTTTATAGTAAAACGGTGCTTCATATACGATTCAGGAGCGGCTGTAGTGTAGTGGATAACACTCCGGACTACCAATCCAGGGGTCGCAAGATCGATCCCCCGCTTCTCCGGTCTTTCGGATGAGACCTTAAACCGCGGTCCCTCTCCATCTGACCTCGTTGTTGGTGGGACGTTAAACCCGGGTTCACTCACCCACTCATATACGATTCTCTGACTCCATTTTGACGGTGTTTCATTTTTTTCATTCGCAAATCAAACCAACAAAATATTCATACTCCACGAAAGGATGGAGACACGTATTAGTTACACACATCCGCCCGTGCCTAGGCTGTCTTTTTATGCTTCCGCGCCGACAATCATGGGGTTGTTTGTTTTTTTTCCGCGGGGGGGGGGATTAGAGCGACTCGGTTATGGTGAAAAAGGCTGGTGCAGGTCGCGAATTCCAATCCCGGATGGGTCAACTGGCGCCTGGAAAACTCTCTTTGCCCAACAGGCACATGACGTCGAAATGACATCGTACCGATGTCGATGCGACGTAATGGCGTCACATCGGCGTCGGTACGATATAATTTCGGCCTGTTGTGTCTGATGGGTGTCATCCCAGCAGTAAACAGGTACGATTTTAGAATCACGGAAGGATAAGGCAGCGAAAGGAGATGGATGGGCTCCGCCATGCATATGAAAGGCCCAAGACACAATAGGGTTCTAGCCTCTACTATCCCTTCGACCACCAAGTACATGTAATAGGTGTTATGGGAAACTTTTATGTTCTTCATGCTGATACAATAAAGATCTACAACAAATAATGGTTGGTATAGAATAGATTGCTTTTAATTTATAACATTTCAAAGTGCAGTGAAACAGAAACCAACTATTCGAGAATGTAATCAGTGGTGCCACACATTACTGATACAAACAAACAAACACACGAACCAATCTATGCAAAAAATGAAACCATTTTTTATAAGTAACGACATGGAAAGTCTTCGTTTTCTGTTCTTTCTTCTAGGCGTGAGAAAATAGCATTGTCGTACACCAAACCTCTGACGCAGATTCCTCTTTCAATAACTTGACATTTGGACGCAGCAAGTTTTGATATACATGTCCTTGTCTTAATTTCACCCAGCTGCTAATACCTGTTCTACCTGTCTTTGCCAAGTTTTGGATCAGAAGCTAACAATCGAGCGAAGGGAGGCTAATCCATAATCGGTTTTCTCACCTATTAGGAACGACAACTTACCTTTAATTTCCTGTCAGAGTTTAATATATGGAGCAAAAGGTCGCGAGTTCGAATTCCGGCTTGGGTCAACTAGCGCCGGGAAAACTCTGTCACCCCAGCAGTAAATGGATGGGTGGATGACTTGCGATTTTACGTCCAATTTAACAGTATTTCATACATATCAGAAAAGGATGAGTGATAATGAAAGGTTATGTGCAGTGGAACTCCGTTTACGGTTAAAAGGTTCCCGCCTACGCCCCATTGCAGGGCCGATAGATCAGTAGTACAGCGCTTAACCGAGCTACTGGATCTCCTACCCAGCAGTAAATGGGTACCTTTTTCGATTCAGGGAAGGATAACGCAGCGAAAAGAGGGAATAGTCTCCGCCTTACATATGCTGTGCCCAAGATACAGAGAGCTTCTAAATCCCCACTATCCTCAGTACGGCTGTTAGTTTATGGGAAACCTTTGCCTTTGTATATATAAACTTCAAGATTTTACCTAAAACCATTCTTGAGTGTTACAGCCACATAAAGCATAACGGAGGGACAAACAGACAAGTAAACGGACGAACAGACAGACTGACAGACAGACATGTCCAAATCAATATGTTCCTCAACCTTGAACTCGGCAACTTCGCAGTTGAGGTATAACAACAACAAATAACTCTGTTTATTTTATGTCTGCAACTGCAGATTTTCCAGCAGATATTTTATGCCTGCAACTGCAGAGTTCCCAGCAGCGATCACAGTCTTCCCAGCAGTGATCAAAGTGTTCCCAGTAGCGATCAAAGTGTATTGCAATTAAAGCCACTGCAAAGACAGTCTGATCAACTAAAAGAAGCAGACCCAGATAAGTCTGCCCTTAAAGTGACACTATGATCAGGCTCTGTGCATTAGTCAACCCGTGCGATGTACATATAGCTTTCATTTTGTGCTTGCAAATTCCCCTCAGGGTAAGTTAAAGGTGTGTGCGAACAGATAAGATTCTGATCTGACAGTGCCGACGTGCAGGATGGCTTAAGCCTTTGCTGCTGAGCAGCTCGCATTTATGTGAAGCAAGCACCATATTGCGTGCGTCATGAAGCAACAAATCACGAGCTGTATTTTTCTTTGTTATAGATCTGCAAACGGTAAAGACACAGACAGTATTTAATACCAGGCAATTGTAATACTTCCATGGTAATACCAAGTGCTTACAGAAACCATAAATCAGCCTGCTTTAACCCAACAAATCTGCCCTAAACAAGAAAGTTTTGCCCTTTCCTTTTCTTCTTTCTAAGCCGTCATGGGAAGCAACGATGTTCCTTCTATTTTTCCTACTCTTCTTGATGGAGATCAATAAGTTTTACATAGATCCTTTTGACGCAAGGATTACATTAAAGAAACGAATGTAAAGAACTTGCTCACCAAAGAGAAAATCCTCTAAGAGTATATTTGTTCCCCAGCTTCAAGAGCTACAAGGGCTACAAACACAGGAAGTCAAATTGTTGTTTCCACTTGTAAAAATGGTGGGAAAATATGACTGGCGATTATCTCTTTGAATGTACGCACAAAGGCATGTAGATGTTGGGGTTATTTCGTGAGAAACCATGCGTTAGAACCCGTGTGAAGATCTAACTGTACAAAATCTGCGCGCTGCAGATTTCTCAGGTGCCACAGATTGTTAATTTTAAATTTGCCGCGACACGACAAAACCATGTGCGCCCAGCAAAGTTTCAGATCAGCCTGGACATCCACCCTGTCTGGTCAGAGTTTTCACTGTCCGCATTGGGCTAGCGTAGGCCACAAGCTGCCATTTAAGCGCACAGCGATGACTCAGATCAGACTTAGCCGATGCCCAGGCTGTACTGGGTTTTTGCTGGGCACACGTGCCACGTTGTTTTATGTTGTTGTTTTTTCGATTAGTCGTCACGGATGGTCCACCAGGGCTAACAGACACGAGAGCATCATATCCACCCTGGGGTATCCGGGTCTGTTCGTCGGGTCTTCTGTACGTGGGTTCCATCGTCGGTCGGGTCTTTTTAGAAGCGTTGTCTCTGCGTTCTCGTTGTAGCTGTGGAGTCTTGTCGTTGTTGTTGTCTGTTGGTGTCGTCGGTTGATGCGTTGTTTATGGGAGTCGTCGATGTCGATCTGTTGTGTTTTTCGGCGTTGGTGGTGGTGATGAGGTTGTCGTTGGTTGCAGCGGTTGTGTTGTAGAAGTAAAGAAGTAATGTTTTAGCTTTGTTTATCGTCGATATAAAAAAAGATCAGGACCATTAATAGCTTGGTATAGGAATGTTTTTGCTTTGTCGATTGTCGGTAGTAGTTGATTTGTTGTTTTCGTCATCTTCGTTGTTCGATTGTTGTCGGTCGCGTTGTTCGATAGTTGTAGGTCGCGTTGTCTGGTCGTCTTCGTTGTTCGGTAGTTGTCGGTTGCGTTGTTCGTTTATAGTTGGCTGCGTTGTCTCGTCGATTGTTCAATTGTAGTTGTTTCTATGCGTTTTCACGTCGTCGTTGTTTGCGATCTTGGTTGTAGAAGGTGCGTATTCGTCATCATTGTTGTTCGGCTGTTGTTGGTCGCGTTGTTCGATAGTTGTAGGTCGCGTTGTCTGGCCGTCTTCTTTGTTCGGTAGTTGTCCGTTGCGTTGTTCGTTAGTAGTCGGTTGCGTTGTCTCGTCGTTGCGTTGTTCGGTAGTAGTTGTGGCGTTGTTCGTTGGTTGTTAGTTGTGATGTCTTGTCGGCATGTCGATTGTTGTCGATTGCGTTGTTGCTCGCTGTGGGGTCTGGTTGACTGCGCCTGCCGCTGGTCAGTGTCCTTGTGACACTATGGGGGTGTCCTTGTGACACAAAGGGCGGGCCCGGGTGTGGGTGTGTCTTTGTGACACCTCATATGGGGTGGGCCGGGGGCAAAGCTTCCTTGTGACACTGTGGGGGTGTCCTTGTGACACAACGGGCCGGGTGGTGAAATCATTCATTCATTCTTTCATTCATTTATTCCGTTTATTCATTGGTTGGCGTGTGTCCTTGTGACACCTCATATGGGGTGGGGTGGGTGCAGAGCAACAATCAGGATATTTTTGGTCATTCTGTGCAGTCAACCGGATGCGTATTTTCATGGTGTGCAAAGCAACAAACGTAACGGTCAATTTTAGTGGTGCAGAGCAACAATCGTAATGGTCAGTTTCAGTCGTGGGTGCATATGCGGTTTCGGTCATGTCGGCAGTTTTGGCAGTATTGGTTGCAGTCTGTTGGGTTTAGGCGTATGCCGGCAGCAGGCGGTCTATTTGCGTGGGCTGTGCAGTTCACTGTACTCAGCGATCCAGGCGAAGCGACAAACAAGTAGTTATCTCCCTTCACCTGTGCGTCTGGTGTAATTCACTCACTAGGTTGAAGGTCCCTTAAGTTACACCTATGCGGGAATGTATATGATACATCGCACGTTTGTTATTAACGATCCTTATTGATAAGATAAGATAAGATAAGATAAGATATATTGGTGTTTTTTATAGATTATAACCAAGCGAGCCCGTGATTGTGCGATGCAGCATTAATAATTATAATTTTATTTATTCTTTATTAGAATAGGATTAAAAATAATATTGACGACTGGACCTAGGCTACCCTCCCCGTTGTTATAGGGAGGGTTGTGTTTTTGTGCTATTTCCTTTCTTAATAATCACTTTTCTACGATTCGTGCGGCTGTATTTCCTAAAGTCTTGCCAAAAACCGAAAATCGAAAATTATGTCCAAATATTTTAGGATTTTGGATGTTGTTACGTATTGTTTATGTTGCCGTACGAATTCTTACTTGCTTCAGACCGGCTCGTGCATGTTGAGTGTCAGGGCGCGTACAGGGCTTGTAACCTCAGTGACCCTCAGGGGGTCATGCGCGCGCCATAGTCCTGACGCGCGCCTAGCCCCCTGAGTATCTTTGGTGTTTACCAGAATATGTGTACTTTTAAGAGAGTTTATGATGGTAGCTTAAAGACCCAGCGGCTCCAGGGGACACCCATTGAAGTGCTAATGCCCAATGCGCTGCAACCAGATAGTGCCCCCTTTCACTAGCTGGGTCATTGTCTTATTCTCCCTATTTAAACCAAATATTTTACTTTGAATGGTTGGACCAGTAGCGTCGGTACGGCACCCACAGAGGTGCTAACGACCAGTTCGTTGCAACCAGACAGTGCCGATCTCCACCAGCAGGTCCATGTCTACATCATTGTCTTAATAAAGTGTTTAAGCTAATGGTGGTTAAGATAGTATTAATAGTGATATAATTTTGCCTATATGGGTTGTTTATCGTTTCTTGTGCCTGTTTTTCCGGCTCGGCACCCACAGAATTGCTAACGACCAATTCGTTGCAACCAGACTATAACAATCCATCATGAGTGTCCATGTAGGATAGGGATATCTCACCCGAGGGGTCGGAATTTCAACCAGGGACGAGGCTTGCCGAGTCCCTGGTTGAAATTAAGCCTCGTCCCTGGTTGAAATTCCGACCCCGAGGGTGAGATTTACCTATCCTACATGGACTGGCTCATGATGGATTATTTTTCTCCCACTGGTAGCGGATTTTAAACCTCAAGTCGGATATGCTTCAGAACAGGAAAATTCTAACTTTTTAACCAATGATCTGAAGTAAATTTTGACCAGCCCAGTGTGTGTATCGGGTCCTAAAATGGGTGTAAGCAAAATCCGTCAAAATTAGACGGAAAACACGATATGTGGACTATTTTATCTTCCAGAGGGCGAAAACAAAATGTAACTTAGCCTCTCACGTCACGCGCGTTAAGTTTGCTAGCGACGTTTTTAACCGGTTTTAGTGACGTCATTAAAATTGAGAGACGTCACAAACCCATGATCTGCTATCAAACGTCATCCGACATGCTTGCGTGTCCATTATGTTCATTTTAAAATTAAAATATTTGTCAAAAAATGAAAAGGTCTGGATGCTAATATAAGAAAGATGTTGCCAGGTATAAGATTATAACAATCCATCATGAGTGTCCATGCAGGATAGGGAAATCTCACCCGAGGGGTCGGAATTTCAACCAGGGACGAGGCTTGCCGAGTCCCTGGTTGGAATTCCGACCCCGAGGGTGAGATTTACCTATCCTACATGGACTGGCTCATGATGGATTATTTTTCTCCCACTGTTAGCGGATTTTAGTCCCCCCAAGTCGGATTAGGCTTCAGAACAGGAAAATTCTAACTTTCTAACCGATGATCTGAAGTAAATTTTGACCAGCCCAGTGTGTTTATCGGGCTCTAAAATTGGTGTAAACACAGTTTGCACCTCAGAATTAGACGGAAAACACGATATGTGGACTATTTTATCTTCCAGAGGGTGTAAACAAAATGCAACTTAGCCTCTCACGTCACGCGCGTCAAGTTAGCTAGCGACGTTTTTAACCGGTTTTAGTGACGTCATTAAAATTGAGTGACATCACAAACCCATGATCTGCTATTAAACGTCATTCGACATGCTGACGTGTCCATTTTGTTCATTTAAAATTAAAATATTAGTCAAAAATTGAAAAAGTCTGGTTGCTAATATAAGAAAGATGTTGCCAGGTATAAGATAGAATTTTCTTATATGAGCTGAGAGCCTATCTTATATAGGCAAAGGTGGGAGAAAGAAATTTCTTATATGAGCTGAGAGCCTATCTTATATAGTCAAAGGTGGGACAAAGAAATTTCTTATATGAGCTGAGAGCCTATCTTATATAGGCAAAGGTGGGAGAAAGTGCCGTCCTCCATTTCCCAACGTATATTTAGTATAAATAAGTAATAATGATAATAAGGGATATGAAAATGAGAGAGAGGGAGAGGGCAGGGAGAGGAGAGAGAGAAAGGAGAAAGAAAGAAAAGTTCTAAGTATGGGTGGTTGGTGTACTTCGGGCTCTCCTGCATGGCACTGATGCCTCTTAAAGAGCATCTTGACTTTTTTGCAGTTGTTCCTAATACCGTTTCACCCTAAAAAAAGAGAGAAAAATTCTAAGTATGGGTGGGTGGGGTACTTCGGGCTCTCCTGCATGGCACTGATGCCTCTTAAAGAGCATCTTGACTTTTTTGCAGTTGTTCCTAATACCGTTTCACCCTAAAAAGAAAAAGAAAAATTCTAAGTATGAGTGGGTGGGGTACTTCGGGCTCTCCTTCATGGCACTGATGCATCTTAAGGAGGATCTTGACATTTTGCAGTTGATTCCTAATACCGTTTCACCCTAGTGGAGAATTCGTGGTTGAAAGATAGTGAGAGTAGACGGTATTTTTAGGTCTTAGGCTGCTCGGCACTGACGTTTCCCGAGGGGGGTCCTGACCTTTGGCAACTGATTCCCGATAGACCGCCGATCTGATAAGTGTAGAAGCCAAGTAGGTAGATCGTATAGAGGTTTATCTTATTTAGTTTAGCGTCCCTTCACCTCCTCCTTCCGTCCTATCCGCCCAATTTCAAATATCGCTGTTTTTGTGTTATGTATTTTGGTCCAAATAAGCTCCCGGGGTATTGGCCGGGGTAATGAAAATGATGGAAAAAATTTCCGGTTTTTTTTCTAGATTTTTTTCGTGGGTTGGTATGTTTGAGTGTCAAAAGATGTTTTGTGATATTTTTCCCGTGGTTGAATGTATGCTTGGCTGGCAATGAGCCGTTTTTCTCAGGCCGCGGCCCGTTTTGAGTGAATTTCGCATGTTTTTGAGTCAAATTTTTGGTATGTTTCGGCAGAGATGGCGGAAGGTGGCGGGATGTAACGCATATAAGGGTGGATTGTTATAGTATATAGTATAAAATTTTATGATAATGATGACGATAATGATAATAATAATGATAAGAATAAGTTCAAAAGAGGCTTGGCCTGCAAGGATCGTTTTTGTCCGAATGCCCACTCTATTTAGCTGGTAAACTGAACCTCTGTTTCTCTTATTTACTTCTTTGTTTCCTGTTGTCCTGTAATCCCTAGATTTTATTCCCAAAGGTTTTTATTTTATATTATTTTTGTGTAGCCCGTGTCCTCAATATATTGGAAGACGGCATTTAGTATTTCCTGATCTTGGGCAGGTTTACAAAGATTTAGTGGCCAGGCTCCCGGTGTATGGGGTCCCGAGAAAACCAACAGAGTGGTCGTGCGCCCAGCTAAGGATCAGATCAGCATATGCAGTCCTCCAGTCTGATCAAAGGCTTCGCTTTGCGCTGAAAGGATAGCTCAGGATCTAAGCTACCCCGATGCGGACAGCGAAGATTCTGATCAGACTGGCAGATACCCAGACTGATCTGAGTCTGCGCTGGGCGCACAACCTCTTTGTTGGTTTTCTCGCGTCGCGGCTCAATTATAACAGGATGTGTTGTCTCTCTTTCCACTTGAACACTTTCTTATTGCGGACATACGAACAACGTAAACCAAGACCAGACTATTCATGAGAGTATCTGCTATTCACTTAAAATATTCCAGAAACTGGAAACTGAAATGCTTGCGCGGCGAAAACAATATATACCCACAACGAACTGTTCCTCTGTATGTCATTTAAAGATAATGATACTTATGGTAACTGATTGGCGTATTCAATAAAGTAATAATCGAATAATAATTATCCGTAAAGTTTCTGTGCGTTTTTTTATTGTGTGTGTGTGGGGGGGGGGGGGGGGGGGACAAAGAGCTTAGAATAAAATAAGACTGGTTTGATGCGCCTGCGATCACTGTCTTGGCGGTTAGCACGAAATAATATATATCACTTTTCTGATGACACGGCTCAATCAAGAGCGCAGTGTGATTTTATGGCCCTGTTCCGTGTTACATGTATGAGAGGGCATATTTCATTGCGAGAACTGCCAAAAACAAACGTGTCAAACGTTTCAAGCAAAGCTGAACCTTACGGCCTAAGCTTGGCCTATGCGTCTAAATTACCGAGCCGCGAAACGACAAAACAATGTGTACCTAGCGAAGACTCAGATAAATTACCGAGCCGCGAAACGACAAAACAATGTGTACCCAGCGAAGACTCAGATCAGTCTGATCAGATCGTCACTGTCCGCACGGAGGTAGTTTAGACCCTTGGCTACCCTTTAAGCGGACAGCGAAGACTCTGCTCAGACTAGGCGGATGTCCAGGCTGATGTGAGTCTTCACGTGGCCCACATGTCACTTTGCCTTTTTGTCATGGTTCAACTGTCGATTCGCTAGACGCTGTTTATGCGAACAGGTTAGATTCTTAGATGAAAGGATATAAAGGCTCATTCGAGTCTATGTTTACACAGGCCATACGGCTCTTTTGGGTATGCCGTATTACAATGCTACACTATGGGTGTGACACAAAACACACGTAATATTATGACCTAGCTAGAACCGATTTATTTCTCTTTGTCTTCCAAAATGCAATGACACATTTCCATAATTTCCTCTGTTACAAAAAGGCAATTGGCATAATACGGTGAATGGACGCAACTCTGCTAATTTATTTCATTTTTGCCTACCATTTGAGCAGGAATCGATTTTTACCCAAAATAATTTCTCCTTAGAAACATTTGTCCGAAATCTGAAAAGTTGTTCCTTTTCAATTTTAATTAATTTAGATGAATACCATACCATGGGCAGATTAAGTTCGAGAAAAGATTATTATTATTGTTATTATTATTATTATTATTATTATTAAGTGCGCAAATCGGCGAAAAACAGCGTCTTTTTCATTGCAGTGTTACAAATGCCTGCCTTCGCTGTCTTAACTTGATTCTAATTAGAAGTTTCCCGCCGTCATGCGCAGAAGCTTATTCGACAAAATGGCAAATATGTGCATTCATGCACTTTACAGATGCATGGATGCGTAGGCCCATCTGAGTCCTCACTGTTAGTACATACTGTTAATAGCCATATCTATATCAAATTATACAATGCTGTGTAATTATTAGACTGACAGAATGGGAAAGCAGTCAAAAAGTGCACTGACTTTAACGGTCTTTTCAACCATACTTGAAGTATTTTGGTAATATGCAGTCAAATTAGACATACACTTCTACTTTGTGAAATATAATACTAAAGTCCTGTGAAATCTGTATGTCAAAATCTCATTCAACTTGTTACGTTTCTGTTTGGATCGATTGATGGCGCGGTTGTACGTCCTTTTTGATAGTATTTAGTCATATCAGGACGAAGGGAGGATGATAAAGCAAGGCTGTATACAATATTACCCCGTTAACGGTTAGAAAGATTCCGCCTCGAGCAGGCCCCGAACCCGGGACCGCTAGATCAGCAGGCCAAAGTGTACCCTACTGAGCTGCCGGGGCCATAGCCTGGGTTCCAGTCTGATCATTTTTTTTTTTTATTGTCAAAAATGATTTAATCAAGATTTACAAAAGGTTAATAATTATAATTTTATTTATTCTTTATTAGAATAGGATTAAAAATAACATTGACGACTGGACCCAGGCTACCGGGGCCACTATAAGTGTCGAATACCTGACACTAAGCGAAGCGCCTACTGAAAGTCTAAGTTCGATATTTTCTTACGCGAACACATACCACCAAGCTGTGTATTTGTGCAGCCATACGCAATTTCCTCATATGCAATGAAGCGAAAAAAATATCTCATTTTGGTTTCTGAAGTGTAAAAAATCGTTCAACCTGTTTTGAACTGTACGAATACTGTGGCTCCACTGCTGTAAACTATGCAATGTCTCCATCAGCTTAAATAATTACGGAAACTACGGCTCAGTGCAGTTGTGCACGATCATCTAAGCATGTGCCATTTGTATATGTCCTAAAATATGTTGTTCATGCGGTAATGATTTCGGCGCCTTATCTGCATACTGACATAGCTGCGGGCGGGGATATTGCTATTGTCGGCAACAGTACCACGCGTGTTTTAATTAAAAGAGTCTTTGAAAACAGGGTAGACCCAGATCAGACGCCACAGTAAGCGGTGTCTGATCTGGCCCGTCACTGTTTTCATCTAAACAAGGATTTCTGAACACAGTTGATTCTTTGGAATTGATCGAATATAGAAAACGACTGAAACACCAATAATAAAAACGTTGTAAATAAGTCAAATAAACTTTTACATGCAGAGTCACTTGGTATTATTATTTAATCTTTGATATTATGTGGCTGTGTTGAACTGTTTGCTGTGCATTTCGACGTTTCTTATATCATCGCCACCTTGCGTTAAATATATGTGCGAATAGAAGCCTTATCAGAAAATGTTTTGGATTGGCGAGACGAGAAAAAAATTAAGCCATGTACATAAAACAAACATTCGAATCAGCTTGCGCGCGCTCACACACACACACACAATTGTTTTCGTTTTAAACTTTTAAAATTCCATCACATGAACTTTGAATAGAAAAGACCCTTATAAAACTGCCAGGATATGTCTCATTTCGTTTGTAAAAATATTATTTTGCAGCGTGCCATATTTCTGTGTATTAATTATGGCATTATCTTTGATATTATGTGGCTCTACTGAACTGTTAGAGTTTTATGACCACAGGCTATGAATTTTGTACAGGACTTCTTGTCAGTAACTATGGCAACAGCGAATTTCTTTAGTTACCGTTATAACGCAAGACAGGTTTAATCGGAAAATGGAGAAAGCGTCCTTTGTGTCCGAATTTTTACGGGACAGCATGATAAACCAAACAGACCTGTGTGCGAAGATTTAGGCTCCCTAAAATATGTGTACCTCTGACAAAAAATGAGGGTGACACAATTCTAGCGATGTCTTAATATTTAGGTCAATACGACAATACATGGCTGTGTCTGTGATATGACAAGCCGTGTGTTGAAAGTAGTAACACAAATATTGATGCTCGTTATCAGTGACCTATATGTTTTTATAGGTCACTGTCATTGTGTACTCTTTTATTTTGCGAGGTCATCAAGTCTTTATTATTATTGTTTAATTTATGCAGAAATTGTTGATTTTAAATGCAAAATGTGAAAACCCTGATCTGACGCTAAAATCTGGGGCGTCCTTTAAACATATTTACACTTAAGAAATCCAGTAAAATTACCGTCCACTGTTCAGTAACGCAGTGCAGAACCAGATTAGTAGTCGCATAGCTAATCTGGGTATGCACTGAGCTATAAAACGGATTATTCGCTTCTCGGCATGCGCAGTTCGCACATATACTGAAATTCATAAATATTTGCACTGTCACATAGAAAATTTGAACAATACGGATTATTCGCCACTCGGCATGCGAAGTCCACACATGTACTGAAATTCACTAATAACTAAATATTTGCGCTGTCACATACTAGAAAATTTGAACAATTAAGGAAACTTGTGTTTAGAACATGCGCACAAGTTCACACCAGCTTTTTTACAAGTGACCGCAAGTCACTTTTCAAAATATGCTGTATATAGTCGTGCTTTTTTTTTCATGCAAACTTAGCCAGTTTTGACCAGACTGCACATGTGTGCGGAATAGTTTGAGCTTGAACACTTCAGATATGACACGAGAAAGTATTTTTCTTCTACTTTGAAGTCATATAATTCTACGTTCTATAAGTGGACAGTACCTGCTGCCGAGTCACGTCATCAATCTAATATTGTCGGAAATGTACTTAGTGACTGTCATAATAGGCAGGTTAATGTGGGTCTTCATTTGTCTCACATTCAAGAGGTACATTTCCACTAGACTTGCCCAAGTCTGTCAATTAATATTCCATTTCTGTTTTTAAATTTGAGTATTTTGAGGAAAAACAAACAAACAAACAAAAAAAAAAAATCGAAAAAAAATGTTCCTGTTTAACACTGTTGAAATTACATATATATTCAGAGATAACTCTGAAAGGGACTTTTTCATATTACTTCACTTAGAGAGATCTCCCTGTTTGAAAGTGAAGTCTAGATAAATATAGGGTCTTGGGAAAGTCTATATTTCCAAGTGTCCAGGTGATATGTAAATTCGATTTACTCGAACACTACCTGCAAATATTATGTTGCTGTGGTGTGGTAATAGATGTATACTACAGCTTACAATACACATTATAGGTGACACTTGAATATTGATTTGCGCGTCACCTCTAACGTGTACAATGTATTGTTACCCTTTGTTTACATCGTGTGTGAACTTTATAGATTCAGATCAGAACTGCGATTGACGTTCACGAGTAAATGCTAATCATACTACCCAGAAGCGCCAGCTGTTCGTAATGCGCCGAATGCCCTAAACTGCCAAATAAACAATGCACACCTAGTTTGTAGAAACAGTCTGATCAAGGTTTGTACTGTTTTGACATATCGCAGTATGATAAACTCGACTTGTCCTAATTCGGCGCATGTGCACTTCGGTCCGCACTCGCAGTCTGGTGAGTCTAGTCAGTGTATGAGCAGTCTGTTCAGGCCATGAAAAAAAATCGGCTGTAGGAAATGTTTAATAGTAGTATACATTGCACGCATCGTGGTCAACGCATATGCACTCTGTTGAGGCCACTACTGAGCGTATGCACCTTCCGATCCGCGCATGGGCAGTACGGTCAACACATGTGCAGTCTGTAGATGCGAGAAAAGGAATGCAGCCTATCCGGCGCATGCGCAATCCATTCAGCGCATGCGCAGTGGCAATTCGATCTTCACTTGAAGTCTGGTCAGCGCATGCCATGACTTAAATTGGCAGTAGAAAATGTCTGATACCTGATTTTCGCCTCGATAAACTATTTATTGCCAGCTCAGCACTGAGCAGTTTGATCAGGTCATGTGCCATTTTCAGTATCTTGGCAACCTGCGCAGGCAGTCTGTTCAAACTTAAAGCGCGGTGTGATCCGATCTTTGGCCAGTTAGTACCCAAGAATACCGTCTCATGGAATAAAGAGATTCGAATCCCAGTCAACAAAACTAAGCATTTCTATTTTGAAAAAAAAAAGCAACGTGCGAGTCATCCAGTTTTTACCGAAGGAGGGCTCCATTTTAAGGGGGATCTACACATAAAGACAGAATTCGCTCCTGTGTATGTGCGTGTGTGTATTCTCAGCTATATCGCACTACATACTAAGTACTCTGATAATCTATTTCCGGGTAGAAGTAGGTTAAGCGCTGGTCTGTTGATCTAGCAGTCGCGGGTTCGAGACCCGCTGGAGTTGGAAATCTTTCCAACCGTAAACGGAGTTCCACTGCATACAGCCTGTCATTATCATCATCCTTTCGTCTCATATGACTAAAGTACCGTTTACCAATCAATCCCGGTGGGAAAAACGACTCGTAGGGGAGGGGGTTGGGTGTGTGGGGAGAGGGGGGAGGAGAGGAGTAGCTCTCTGAGATCGGTATTCCCCTGCACTGTCGTCTTTTTTTTCCAGTAGCCATCTTTCCGAGGAAAGAGGGAACAACTTTCTGACAGATTCTGCTATGATGCATTGACTCAGAGAGAGAGAGAGAGAGAGAGAGAGCGTTTCTTTTTATCAAATTCTGGAAAATCAGCACCCCAGTCCCCAAAGCCCCTCCTCAGCCCACCCAAGAACGAACACCAAAACTATTTTTTTTATTACATGTCAACGACCAAAACACTATAAAATACTCAGGGTGTCCCGATACTTAAGTACAGCTGGATACTGGTAGTGTTTCGGACTCATTCAATAAACAGAACTTGTCTACAGAGTTGTTTTCATAAGACAGATACAATATCACTTATGCCTACCATGTTGGGACACCTAAACACTATTTACCCTAAAACTTAAAGATAGTCTTATTTGGAAATTTGCTAGAGATTTATTGATGGATTGTTGCTTTACGTCCGCGGTAAAAAGCTATGGTCAAAGAGAATTCTACACAAACAAGCTGGATGCCAGGAGGTGCATGCTATAGATTTCAGTGCTCTATTATGCCTCATGGGGAACGTCGTTATGATAATTCATTTGCCAGAAAAAAATCCTGTAAACAGTGTAAACCCTGACCAGACGCGACGGGATGCGCAGCATCATCATGGTTTGTACAATAGGTACACAAAAGATTCAATTAACTTTCAATATGCTGGGAGGATGATTAATATGCAGGGAGGCTCAGTGGGTTAAGCGGGTTTGAACTCGACTGAAGGCGGACTTCTTTACAACTGTAAACTCGGCTCCTTTATACACAGTCTTTCATTATCACCCTCCACTCGTCCTGATAAACAGCAATCTGTTTCAAGCGACGTAAGATGGCGTCATCCACCCATTCATCAATACCCTGGGCACCAACGACCCTGAAAATGCCTTCTAACCCAGCCCACCCCCGGCCCCTATCACCATCACACCACCATGCTATACACGCCTGTCTCATCGAGCACCCCCACCTCCCCCCCCCCCCTTCACACAACGGTGCCTGTGTAATCAATAAACCGGTATTACTATTACCAATGAACAAAAACTTTCTCAAATTCTTGGTCCATTTACCGTAAAAGAACAATATACCAATCTCGCTTGCTTTCTCTATTAAGTGTTTTGTGAATGTTTCAATCATGCTGCTCATTCAAAGCAGTGACCTATAAATACATAGGTCATTGTTCAAAGGCAGTCGATCATGGTCTTTACTGGGTCCGAAACATCCGAGACTGTACTCGTGAACTTGCTGGTCTGGACCAGTGCAGTTCCCGCATTCCAAATACTGGTTTTCTAAAGGCATATGCTTTCGCAAACGTGTAATCTTTAAACTGCCTAAGGCACTACCAACTTTCTAACATCTTGGTCCATTTACCGTAAAAGAACAATGTACCAATCTCGCTTGCTTTCTCTATTAAGTGTCTTGTAAATGTTTCAATCATGCTGCTCCTTCAAAGACAGTCTGATCTAGGTCTTTACTGGGTCCGAAACATCCGAGACGAGCTGTATTCGTGAACTTGCTGGTCTGGACCAGTGCAGTTCCCGCATTCCAAATACTGGTTTTCTAAAGGCATATGCTTTCGCAAACGTGTAATCTTTAAACCGCCTAAGACAATACCAACTTTCTCACAATTAAGCATAGACTTACATAAAATCTTTACTTTTTCTATTTGTCAGTTCTGGGCCCAGGTTCACAATCATTCCTTAAACTTAAGGACGACCTTTAAGTTAAGATGTAAAATTTAATGTGTAGATAGAAGCTTACAAAAACTAAATGTATTTGATTTATCTTTCGTATTACATTTCTATGACAATTGTCAGTAGATTCACGTAGCAACTGCAGTTTTTAATATGGTTTAAAAATGGATTTTCTGAGGGCGAAATTTTCCACCTTAACCGGGATTTTAGTATGGTTTGCACACCAAGCCCATAAACAGTTTTTCAGTTATAAGAGAGATGAATCATTTACGGTTTTACGGCCTTTTCATCAGCAGTTCAATCATGTTGGAATGGTGATAATGGAAGCTTGTGTGCAATAAAACCGCGTTTATGATTGAAAAGAAATTCACTTCCAACAGGATTCAACCCAAACCGCTACCTTAGCAAGTCAGTGCTTAACACACTGAGTTATCGGGGTTCCTCCGTAACACAATGCCATAGGTCCTTACTATGTAGGTATAGTTAAACTTTAGGTGGGATGAAATTTCTAAATCTTTAAATTTATAGTTAAAAAAGTGAAGAAAATACTTAATTTTAACGTAAAATGGCTATTACCAGTCGACTGTCATTAGCGGTCTTAACGTAAAATAGCTACATGTATTACCAGCCGACTGTTACTAGACCTTTCCGATATTTAAGCAGTTGTTATCATATTCATGAATGTGTTGTTTTGATCAAAGTTAACTCACCTCCTCTCTCTCTCTCTCTCTCTCTCTCTGTTTCTCTCTCTGCCCTCATTATGATGACATCAGCTACCTTAATCTTTGTCCTTCTCATTTGTAAGTCATTATCTCGTTTTCAAATTTTGGACAAAGAATTAATTTACCTAAACCAAAAAAGGCAGCAACGGTAACATTTGCAGTATGCTGACACATTATTTCACCACCATATTTCGAAAGTAGAATAACTCTACCCACATCTGGCGGATGACGGATTACTTGCGATTTAACGTTCTTTTCAACAGTATTTCAGTCGTATCAGGGCGATGAGAGGGTGCTAATGAAAGGCTGCGTGCAATGTATGCTAGCGCTTAATCTACTGAGCCCCCGGGGCTCCTCCCACATCTAAGATTATAATTTTTTTCCAGTTCAGGTGAACTGACACACCTTTATTGCTATTCCCTTTTCATATTTGCATCCCTTTCCCTTGAATACCAAGTCTTGAAAAAGAATTAACTCTTCAAGGAAGCAAACAGATTACAAAAGTTGTTACTCTTTGTAAACATGGCGGGAAAAATCTGAGCAATACCATCCATGATTTGATCCATACCACTACTTTAAGGTGATCCTTAACTTTATGAATGATTGTGAACCTGAGCCCTGGACGGACGAAAGGCGCCCCGTTACTGCGACTATGGATACGTTCCGCTGAGGTGATGGGGGTAACGTCGTTACGATAAATGAAATACACACACTACTAGTCAGTTTTCAATAGCTAGGGTAGCCACAACACGAGTTGTGAGCATATAAAAGAACACTTTTATCATAGAATAAAGACAGTTTTAAACAGGCCAGTCCGTTAATATTGAGCCGCAACATGAGAAAACCAACAAAGTGGTTGTGCGCCCAGCGAAGACTCAGTTCAGCCTGGGCATCCGCCCAGTCTGATCAGAGTCTTCGCTGTCCGCATGGAGATAGCTTAGACCCTTAGCTACCCTTTAAGCGTTTAGCGAAAAGTCCAAGCGGATTAGGCGGATGTCCAGGCTGATCTAAGTCGGCGCTAGGCGCACAACCACTTTGTTGGTTTTCTCGCGTCGCGGCTCAATTATTATGAAGATATATTTTCGTATGTTTGACAATCTCCCTAGAGGAATATGCAATTTTTATCACAAACTACCCTAGAAATGGCAAAAACAGCAAAAAATCACCAGTTTGCGAACATCAACATCAAGAAAAGTATCAGCGCAGGCATGACCCAACTTAAAATTTTGACAAAATGTGCCTTATAATTTCCTGACAGACGAACTTTGTGTTTTCCCCCCGACATGTCTAATGTCTAATGTCTACCGATCCGGTTGTCTTGTGAATATCTTCCTATTTTACTCGTCAAGGTAAAGCGAAAAACTCAATAAAACACACCGGCGATGCACAGTTGCCCTGCGATTTAAAGATTTTTTTCTCGTAAAAGTTATGTTTTAAAACCCAGCGCAGGCGTGACCCAAGTAGATGTTTTCACAACAAATGAAATGCATGTCTTCATAGGTATGCAAAATATTTAAAACGTTCAGATTTATTGGTTAAAAACTTATAAACTTTTTAGAGGGGATGAATGGCCGGACAGACGGACGCACGGGCAGGTGGACTAGGGTCACACATAATGCACATTGACTATCGTTTCGCGGGTCATATAAAACAAAAATACTATACATTATTGGTTGACTTAAGTAGTCTACGTTTTTGTTAATCAGTGAAGTAGTGTAGTTGCAGCTATACCCTTTTTGGATAAGATGTGTGGAGTTGTCTTGTACAGATATGTATTTAATTTGTATTTCCTTTCGAAGAGATTGGTATTGTGTATGTGTGTGTGTGTGGGGGGGGGATTGGGAGGGGGAGGATGAGGGCGGCGTAAGGGGGATGGTGCCAGTATTTGGGGGACCAGCATGGCACGCGGAGACAGTAACTGTGCTTCATATTTTTCACGAATGTGGGCGTTGATATCGGCCCTCATATCATGTCCCTTTCATACAAGCAAGTTAGAATAAAGAGGGGCGTGGGGTGGGGGATGGTGAGAAGGGGATGGGGATCATCTAAAGACCTCTTAGGCTGATTGGGAATATACTTTTTTGTAAAGGAAAAGAGGACTGTCTAAAACCTGACACTGACACCTTGAAACGGGTGAATTAGCATGATTACAGATTTTTTTATTATTATTATCATCATCATCATTATAAAATTATTACCCCGTTTTCGGCTGAAATTTTTTTTATATGTCAAAAGCCATTGTTCTCAACCGAGTGGATGACTTGCGATCTCAAGTCCTTTTCAACAGTATTTCAGTTATATCAGGACGACTGAAGGCTGATTATAAAACCCCAATTACAGGTGAAAAAAAGTTACACCTCCATGCCAGCAGGAATCAAACCCGGGACCGCTAGCCCCAAAGCTATTGCGGCTTTCCTCAATCCAAAGTGTCCATTTACTAAGTTTCCTGATAAATGCTTTAGTAACGTTACTTTTTAATTCATCGAAGTTATTTCGTTCTTCCATTATATGTCAGTGGTAACTGCTGGTTAGCAATATCTTACGTTATTTTCTGTCAGATTTACCTGCCATATCATTGTGTATAACTCTGTCAGTCAGCCTAAAAAACATGGGAAAAAGGATTTCTTCTCTGTGGCTGCAACGATGCATGGCTCGTTTTTTAATATATTGAATGTTTCTGGAACTATACTCCCAAGCGATGTAATATCATTTTGACATTTTGACTTAGGGCAGGGGGTGGGGGTGGATACACTTTAATCGACTGTTAAGATGGAATGGTTATTCAGTGGAAATTGGATTTATCAAAATAACTTATGATGTGTCATACTATAAAATCACACTGCGCTCTTGATTGAGCCGTGACATCAGAAAAGTGATATTATTTCGTGCTAACCGCCAAGACAGTGATCGCAGGCGCATCAAACCAGCCTTATTTTATTCTAACCTCTTTGTCCCCCCCCCCCCCCCACACACACAATAAAAAAACGCACAGAAACTTTACGGATAATCATTATTCGATTATAACTTTATTGAATACCCCAATCAGTTACCATAAGTATCATTATCTTTAAATGACATACAGAGGAACAGTTCGTTGTGGGTATATATTGTTTTCGCCGCGCAAGCATTTCAGTTTCCAGTTTATAAAGGCGTTTCAGAGAATTTTATTAAAATTTGCATGCCAAACCAGCTTGCGAAAATGTGTTCACAATGCTGCTGACTTTTCTAGATTCTACAACGTCGAATGGTTGCGCATGCGCTCACAAGGCTAAGAATGCGCGTTGCCTGCCCTGAGTATATGGAGCTTCTGGAATATTTTAAGCGAATAACAGATACTCTCATGAATAGTCTGGTCTTGGTTTACGTTGTTCGTATGTCCGCAATAAGAAAGTGTTCAAGTGGAAAGAGAGACAACACATCCTGTTATAATTGAGCCGCGACGCGAGAAAACAAACAAAGTGGTTGTGCGCCCAGCGCAGACTCAGATCAGTCTGGGTATCTGCCAGTCTGATCAGAATCTTCGCTGTCCGCATCGGGGTAGCTTAGATCCTGAGCCATCCTTTCAGCGCAAAGCGAAGACTCTGATCAGACTGGAGGACTGCATATGCTGATCTGATCCTTAGCTGGGCGCCCGACCACTCTTTTGGTTTTCTCGGGACGCGGCTCATATATATTTGAGCCGCGACACGATAAAACAACGTGTGTATAGAGCACCCCATACACCGGGAGCCTGGCCACTGAATCATTGTTAACTGCCCAAGATCAGGAAATACTAAATGCCGTCTTCCAATATATTGAGGACACGGGCTACACAAAAATAATATAAAATAAAAACCTTTGGGAATAAAATCTAGGGATTACAGGACAACAGGAAACAAAGAAGTAAATAAGAGAAACAGAGGTTCAGTTTACCAGCTAAATAGAGTGGGCATTCGGACAAAAACGATCCTTGCAGGCCAAGCCTCTTTTGAACTTATTCTTATCATTATTATTATCATTATCGTCATCATTATCATAAAATTTTATACTATATACTATAACAATCCACCCTTATATGCGTTACATCCCGCCACCTTCCGCCATCTCTGCCGAAACATACCAAAAATTTGACTCAAAAACATGCGAAATTCACTCAAAACGGGCCGCGGCCTGAGAAAAACGGCTCATTGCCAGCCAAGCATACATTCAACCACGGGAAAAATATCACAAAACATCTTTTGACACTCAAACATACCAACCCACGAAAAAAATCTAGAAAAAAAACCGGAAATTTTTTCCATCATTTTCATTACCCCGGCCAATACCCCGGGAGCTTATTTGGACCAAAATACATAACACAAAAACAGCGATATTTGAAATTGGGCGAATAGGACGGAAGGAGGAGGTGAAGGGACGCTAAACTAAATAAGATAAACCTCTATACGATCTACCTACTTGGCTTCTACACTTATCAGATCGGCGGTCTATCGGGAATCAGTTGCCAAAGGTCAGGACCCCCCTCGGGAAACGTCAGTGCCGAGCAGCCTAAGGCCTAAATACACCGTCTACTCTCACTATCTTTCAACCACGAATTCTCCACTAGGGTGAAACGGTATTAGGAATCAACTGCAAAAGGTCAAGATCCTCCTTAAGAGGCATCAGTGCCATGCAGGAGAGCCCGAAGTACCCCACCCACCCATACTTAGAATTTTTTTTAGGGTGAAACGGTATTAGGAATCAACTGCAAAAAGGTCAAGATCCTCCTTAAGAGGCATCAGTGCCATGCAGGAGAGCCCGAAGTACCCCACCCATCCATACTTAGAACTTTTCTTTCTTTCTCCTTTCTCTCTCTCCTCTCCCTGCCCTCTCCCTCTCTCTCATTTTCATATCCCTTAATATCATTATAACTTATTTATACTAAATATACGTAGGGAAATGGGCCTGCTAGTGGAGGACGGCACTGTCTGGTTGCAACGAATTGGTCGTTAGTACTTCTGTGGGTGCCGAGCCGAAACAACAGGCCCAAGAAACGATAAACAACCCATATAGGCAAAATTATATCACTATTAATACTATCTTAACCACCATTAGCTTAAACAGATTATTAAGACAATGATGTAGACAGGGACCTGCTGGTGGAGGGCGGCACTGTCTGGTTGCAGCGGACTGGTCGTTAGCACTTCTGTGGGTGCCGTACCGACGCTACTGGTCCAACCATTCAAAGTATAATATTTGGTTTAAATAGGGAGAATACGACAATGACCCAGCTAGTGAAAGGGAGCACTATCTGGTTGCAGCGCATTGGGCATTAGCACTTCAATGGGCGTCCCCTTGAGCCGCTGGGTCTTTAAGCTACCATCATAAACTCTCTTAAAAATACACATATTCTGGTAAACACCAAAGATACTCAGGGGGCTAGGCGCGCGTCAGTACTATGGCGCGCGCATGACCCCCTGAGGGTCACTGAGGTTACAAGCCCTGTACGCGCCCTGACACTCAACATGCACGAGCCGGTCTGAAGCAAGTAAGAATTCGTATGGCAACATAAACAATACGTAACAACATCCAAAATCCTAAAATGCTTGGACATAATTTTCGATTTTCGGTTTTTGGCAAGAATTTAGGAAATACAGCCGCACGAATTGTAGAAAAGTGATTATTAAGAAAGGAAATAGCACGTGAACAAAAACACAACCCTCCCTATAACAACGGGGAGGGTAGCCTGGGTCCAGTCGTCAATATTATTTCTAATCCTATTCTAATAAAGAATAAATAAAATTATAATTATTAACCTTTTGTAAATATTGTCATTTTTGACAATAAAATAAAAAATGATCAGACTGGAACCCAGGCTACGGAGAGGGATACTAAATACATTAATCAAGGGAAATCAGGGCGCGCGCAGGGCCAACCGCGTCCTCAAAACAAAGCACAAACATAAACATGTAGGTAGAAGTAGGAATAGGTTAAACATATATATATATATATATATATATTATATATATATTAAAAAACCCTTGACATACGCATGTGCGTATGTGCACAAGTGCGGATACACATATGCGTATGAGAGAAAACTCCAAATATGGAAAAATATATATATATATATATATATACGGGTATGTCCATGTGCGTGTGTGTGTATGTATATATGGACACGTACATGCATATATGTGTATATACCAAAAAAATTAGGTAGACTCATAGGTAGGAAAAGCATGGCATGTACACTGATTCACAAACCGGGACCGGAAAACCAGAACCGGAATGCACGAAGAGAGTCTAAACGAAATAGAGTAAAAACACATGTAGAAGTAGTCTAGACAGTTGTAGCACGGCAAACAGATAGTGTAGGCAGGATAGGAGAAATACCAGTAGATAGACACGAACAAAGGTCTGAAAAAAAAAACTTATACCTTCTACAAACCGATTAGCTATAAGGACTTCGAACAGTATGGAAGTTTAGGAACCTTATCAAAATTGTCTGATAACTTAATACATGTAGCCGAATGGCAGATGAATAGGAGGACGAGCATGTCCCCACCCCAGTAACTTATTACTATTTACAAACAAGATCCCAATAAGACTAGGAAGAAGATTGATAGAGCAAAGCAAGTGTACAACTTAGCTACACTATGCAATAATTAACGGCTCAATTTTCAACGGGGATTCAAAACTAAAAACTTGCTGCATCGCACAATCACGGGCTGGCTTGGTTATAATCTATAAAAACACCAATGTATCTTATCTTATCTATCTTATCTTATCTTATCAATAAGGATCGTTAATAACAAACGTGCGACGTATCATATACACTCCCGCATAGGTGTAACTTAAGGGACCTTGAACCTAGTGAGTCAATTACACCAGACGCACAGGTGAAGGAAGATAACTATTTCTTTGTCGCTTCGCCTGGATCGCTGAGTACAGTGAACTGCACAGCCCACGCAAATAGACCGCCTGCTGCCGGCATACGCCTCAACTACTACCGAACAACGCAACGACGAGACAACGCAACCGACTACTAACGCACAACGCAACGGACAACTACCGAACAACGAAGACGGCCAGACAACGCGACCTACAACTATCGAACAACGCGACCAACAACAGCCGAACAACAAAGATGACGAATACGCACCTACTACAACCAAGATCGCAAACAACGACTACGAGAAAATGCATAGAAACAACTACAATCGAACAATCGACGAGACAACGCAGCCAACTATAAACGAACAACGCAACCGACAACTACCGAACAACGAAGACGACCAGACAACGCGACCTACAACTATCGAACAACACGACCGACAACAATCGAACAACGAAGATGACGAAAACAACAAATCAACTACTACCGACAACCGACAAAGCAAAAACATTCCTATACCAAGCTATTAATGGTCCTGATCTTTTTTTATATCGACGATAAACAAAGCTAAAACATTACTTCTTTACTTCTACAACACAACCGCTGCAACCAACGACAACCTCATCCCCACCACCGACACCGACAAACACAACAGATCGACATCGACAACTCCAATAAACAGCGCATCAACCGACGACACCAACAGACAGCAACAACGACAAGACTCCACAACTACAACGACAACGCAGAGACAACGCTTCTAAAAAGACCCGACCGACGATGGAACCCACGTACAGAAGACCCGACGAACAGACCAAGATACCCCAGGGTGGATATGATGCTCTCGTGGCTGTTAGCCCTGGTGGACAATCCGTGACGACTAATAGAAAAAAACAACAACAAAAACAACGTGGCACGTGTGCCCAGCAAAAACCCAGTACAGCCTGGGCATCGGCTCAGTCTGATCTGAGTCATCGCTGTGCGCTTAAAAGGCAGCTTGTGGCCTACGCTAGCCCAATGCGGACAGTGAAACCTCTGACCAGACAGGGTGGATGTCCAGGCTGATCTGAAACTTTGCTGGGCGCACATGGTTTTGTCGTGTCGCGGCAGATTTAAAATTAACAATCTATGGCACCTGAGAAATCTGCAGCGCGCACATTTTGTACAGTTAGATCTTCACACGGGTTCTAACGCATGGTTTCTCACGAAATATCTCTCGGCTGCATTTAAACCATGTATGCAACATCAACAAATGGTGTTCTAGTCTCCCTCAGGCTGGTGCATTATAAAATGCATCGTTTCCATGAAAATTTTCTAGAAGACAACAGCTGCCAGGAACACAGCTCTGCATATCATTTAAAGACCAAAAAAGTAGTAGATTTAATTATATTTAGGGAAAAGACATTGATTTATCTGATATTTTGCCTGCGGAAACCGTACAGTGCTTCTTTGCAATAGCAAGGAAGCCGTACTTTATAGGATCGGATGCCGTACAGTGCAGTTTTCATTGCCGTTTTATGCAGTAAATTAGTAACTCTCACATATAATGGAACTAGCACATGATTTGGTAACAATATATGGTAGTAATATAGGAAAATAATTGTATTTTAACCAATTATTTACAAATAAAAAAAATAAATGCATTGTTTTTGTTTTTTTCTGAAAACAAATTCAAAATACAGGATGAGAGTCCAATATAGAAAATATTTTTTTGCAAAGTTTGATTACAAAACATTTTGCAACCTTAGATTTATGACTGTGGCAGGTCTCTGATTGCTACTGAATGTTTTAAGACAAATTTGTACCTCACAACACCTTCAGAATTGTCCTGGTGGAAACCGTTGTTCTCTGCAGGAAGCCAAATATAGCGTACAGGCTCGACGGAAGCAATATACGACGGACAGTCTTTGCAGGAAGCGAAAATTAGCGGAATCGATTATACCCTGTGTTTATGGTAGAACCGAAATAGCAGGGGAATAAATATGAGGCAATGGCCGGCTGTGCTTGCAGGAGTTGCAGAACAGGGGTTGTCTTTTTAATGGTCTCTATCTTCTGTATACATATTCTTTTCTTTCTCTCTCTGACTGGATGACGGCTCGATGTAGACTGAAATTCTCATACAGCCGTTAAATCTAACACAACCAACCAACCAGCCGTTCAAGGGAATTACCTTCAACATAACTAAACCTGTCAGTTTTTTTAGATTTTGTGATGGTTTTCAACTTAAACAGTAAAAGTATGTAGAAGTACATGTATATTTAGTATATATTTTTGTCATGTGTGTGTGTGCGGGTTGGGACGATAGCGCGGTTTGGGGAGAGAACCGTGATCGTTTTTACTTATCCAAATGTTTTATAGCCCTATAGGTTATTTAGCTGGTATAATGGCATGCCCCGGCAATATAGTCCAGGGGCATATGAATCCCAAAAGCCCCCCCCCCCCCCCCCTTGGATCCGGGGTTGAATATCACGATGGAACTTCACAAAAATGATCAAAGTAACAACAGCTTTGCTTTACCATCGAAATTTTGTTATCAGCGGTTACTTGCTCCTTCCATGGCACTATATGTACATGCTTAAAATCATAAAAAAATGGATATAAAACAGAATTTGAAAGTATTTTTTTTTTGTCTGAGACTTTCAGCAAACAATCAGAGTAATTAAAGCATCCTGTGGTGCTCAAAATTTTCCATATGTGTTTTTGTCACCCTCTACCCCGAGACTTTATTCTTGCATAACATGATGATAAAAGCTATGTAAATTCATATTAGTTTTTTCTAAAACTAGCAACAAATGACAGATGTAATAAAAGCTTCTTGTTGTGATCAAGATTTGGTCCTAGGCTTTATCTGCTCCTACCCTGTGGCCAAACATGTATAAAATCATTCAAATGGATATTTTCTGACTGCAAAGGTACCTTTTCTGAAGGTAAATTCTTTGAAGTAAGAGAAACACGTGAAGGGAACAGCCTTTATTTATTTTTTTTTTTATTTATCATTAGGAAGGGACTCCACCTCGGGTGATGCAAATAGGAAGTCACGAAAGCAGTTTTCCTTTGCTAAAATGTCTGAAAACATGAGAGGTGTTCTCATATTCGAGCAGCGAAGGCGCACGAAAAGTCAGATTGCCGTGTGCGCACAGCAAGTAAGCATCTGCACAAGACAATCAGAATCATACCGTTGCACTTCAAATACCAAATGATCATAACATTGCACTTCAAATAGCAAACGGCCGAAGACTCTAACTTAATACACGAATGCGCAGTCTGGGCTGAGTCTTCACTGTTTGCACGTTGTGTAATGTTTTGTAATAAGGTATATTCGGAAATGGTCTAGTGCATCCCATACGCTTGCAAGTACAGCTAACTGATGACTTTATAACAATACCCTCTGCGGAGTCCTATCATTGCTGCCCTAGCTGAGCTGGCAAAGTCTATCCTGGTCCACTCTTTAACATTGTCTTCCCATTTCTTCTTTTGCCTTCGGAAAGAAAGAAAAAAAAACAGAACTCAGAGACTAGGACGCATTCGAGAACTCTATGCTGGCCAGCAGTTGTAGAAAGCCAAGAAAGAAGGTGAGCTGCCAGTACAAGTGAATCCGCGGAAACATGTCTTCGTCCGCGACCGTGATGGTATGCTAACATTTAGTTCGTATATGGCTTGCCTGTAGCCCAATTTGCCATAAATATAAAATATTTGGTTAATTCCCGAAGGACCATATTTCGAAACGGATTATATTACCCCAAATTGCTCCAACACAAAAAGCAGGATTACTGTCTTGGACAACTCTTCGTGTCTGTTCTTTAAAGTACATCTGTAACTGCATTGCTTTTCATATAAACAAACTTATTTGATCAGCCATCTTAAAACCAGGCACTATGTCAGAACTCAGATGAGGATACTATTCTGTATATCATGTCCTCTTGTAAACGGGTGAAATAGGAGCTGTAGTAAGCAGAAGAAAATGGCAAATTGTAAAATTTTTCGCCTTGTACAGATATTTCTACAAACGAGGTGAAAACCCTCAAACGCACAGGATCTTAACGCACATTAATACGTGATAGCTCGTAGTACTGTTAAATAACAACAACAATAGATATAGCAAATACATGCAAAGAAGGTTGCAGCAAATGCTCACCAAAGCTCTGGATAAAAAAGAGTCTCATTGACATTTGTGATAGTTAACATTTTTATCTGTTAAATCGGCATAAAATCATATTGAGTCTCCTTATCTGAACCGCACTGACAAGGCGATTCGGACGAGAAGCCAGTTGGGCCAAATGTCTTCAACGATGCTTAAATGCCCAGCTCAGTTTTAAACCTCATCAGCTATTGCTAGATAATATTTTTCACTTCTGCCTTCAGTATTTACCTCATGTTCTTTCCGGTGTCCGCTTTGCTCATCTTAATTACATGCATAAGGCACCGTCAATAGGATAAATATGGTATAGTTAAGATAAAAAATAATAAATTAGAAGTAATCCTTTCTAAAACACAATTGCACAAAATTTGTCAAATGGAAACAATATTTGAAAAATCCAAATTGATTTACCCACGGGAAAAAAATCCTGTGGGAAAAATTAAAAAAACTATTTAGTCGAAAATGGATTATTATGACACTTAAACATAATCATCGACATCATTTTTATACAGTACTGGTGTCAAATTAGTGTCAGATAAAAAAATATTTTTCCCGTGGGAATTTTTTCCCATTTCCTAAAATGGGAAAAAAATCCCACGGGAAAAAATTCCCACGGGAAAATATAAATATCAGAATATAGGCACTATTAAAGCATTATAATTCAGATATATGTATATTGATTTGTTCAGTAGACATTTTTTTCATAAATAAACTATTTTTAAAAAATCGGAAAATCCCATGGGATTTTTTTCCCACATAGCAAAATGGGAAAAAAATCCCACGGGAAAAATTAAACTTTTGAATTAAGCCGTGGTATTTTTTTTTCGACAATATTTATGACTTAATATGAGGATTAAAGACATAAAACAAACATTTTATTTTTTCTCATTTTTCCCGTGGGAAAATATTCCTATTTGATAATATGGGAAAATTTTCCCATGGGAATTTTAAAAAATCCCACGGGAAAAATTTTTTCCCATGGGATTTTCAAAATTCCCATGGGATTTTTAAGTTCGAGTCGTTATTTCAACCCCAAGACTAAATATTTTTTGGCTCAAAACATATAGAAATTAATGTCTATGACCTATATTTATGTATTTAAGTTGTTTTAAGTGTCTAGGAAGACAAAAAAGACAAGTGAAGTTTGCAAAAAACCGGTGTTGCAAAAAAAAAACCGGTGGCTGTTCATTATGATTTAAAATAATACAGGCACATGCCCTTATTTATTAGGTTATATAACTTACTGCTGTTTGCTTATTCAATACCAGTATATGAGCTTATAAGTGGTAGCAGGAATTTTACTTATTTTAGCTTCTCAAATTTTACGAAAAAACACAATTTTTCTTTCTTTGTCCAGATATATATAGGAAACTTTGTAATTATATTGACATGATAGTATGCATTGCAGAATTATGAGAAAACTATCCTAGGCGTATCAGTACCTGAATTATCTGCCCTTGATTCAAGAAAATGTAAGTAATTCAATTTAAAATGAAAGAACGAAATTCCACACTGGTAGGTATATTTTTGATGACTCTTTTGCTAATGTTTCTAATATTATACTGGTTGTTAAGCTTTAAATTCCTTATAGTGCCCATGATATCACACAAGAACTGTAACTTGACAGCAAAGCACATCCTGTTATGAGCTTATTTGTGGTAACAGGAATTTTACTTTTTCTTTCTTCTCCAACTTTATGAAAAACCTCAATTTTTCATTATTTGTCCAGATACACAGAGGAAGCTTTGTAATCATATTGATATGATAGTGTGCATTACAGAATTATAAGAAAACTATCCTAGGCATATCAAAACATGAATTATATGCCCTTGATTCACGAAATTATAAGTATTTAAATTGAAGATGTAAGACCGAAATTCTACACTGGAAGGTAAATTTTTGATGGCTCATTTACTTATGTTTCTAATAATATACTGATTGTTGAGGTTTCAATTCCATATAGTGCCCGTGATATTACACAAGAACTGTATCTGAACAGCAGAGCTCGTCCTTGTTTATGCCACTTAATTACATAACATTCAAGATGTTTTTTTCAGACCCAAAGTTTGATTTATGGATTTTAGTTACTGATATATCAAATGTTGTTGAATACCTTTGTTTAGAGTTTACAAGTCTCACTGAAAACTGACAACAGAGATAGTGTACAAGAGCCTCCTGCCCAACACACGCAGTTTTTTTTATATATCTGAAGGTGATCATCCTAATGTTAAACATAAACTGTCTGAGGACAATCCTAAAACTCAGATGGCAAGACAGGATAAGAAAGTCCTGAAGAGAGGCAGGGATGCAAAGCATATATACCCTTTTGAAACTGGCTCAGCTAAGATGGGCTGGCCATGTCACCAGAACAAATGCAGAGATGAAAGACATTCACAGACGCTGTTGGAGATACGTTTACCAAAGAAAATATTCCGAGGAGAACTTTAGTGTGAAAATGTTCATAAAGTTGCCAGAAGAAATGATACAAGAATATCCTTAAAGAAGAGAATCTGTGAAATTAACCAAAAGCGTAACAAGAGCTTCTCAAGGGATGAATAATACACCCGTTAAATTTAGAAATGCCAAAGCTAAACAAGGGAGATAATTCATAAACCAAGTAAACTAGAGCTACTAATCTTGGTCCAAATATAAACCCTTTACAATATACACAACACCATTAAGTTAAGGAGTTACAGAATAAACAGGAAGTTTATTCAAGGGCACATAATTTAGGGATTAAGTAAGCCAGAGTTGTGGTTGTTATTCAGGATGCATTGCTTTATTATACACATATTCCTAGAAAGTTTCTATACAATATTCTAAAGAGTTAAGGAGTTATGGAGTGAATGGGAATAGAGTGGAACACTAATCAAAGGGACGTTACTCTAAAATTAAGTAAGGGGGAGAAATCATTCTTATGTGCGACGCATTGTCTTGTAATAATGCAGACCACTATAAAGTTTCATCAAGATATTTCAAACACTTACCAAGCTATGGTATGCACAAGGTAAGTATACACAAAAATAGCATAAAATAATAATCAAAGGGAAGTAACTCTTAAATGAAGTGAGGGACATTTAAATTTCAAAGTAAGGTTTTCAATAACATTCGATATCTCAGTAAGTAAAATCAATAAAATCCATAAATCAAACTTTGGGTCGGAAAATAACATATTGAATGTGATGGAATTAAGTGGCATGTAGCAGGATGACCTCTGATGTTCAGTTACAGTTCTTGTGTAATATCATGGGCACCATATGGAATTGAAAGCTCAACAATCAGTATAATATTAGAAGCATGAGCAAAAGAGTCATCAGAAATATACCTTCCAGTGCTTAATTTCGATCTTACATTTCCAATTTAATAACTTATATTTTCTTAAATCAATGGCAGATAATTCAGGTTCTGATATGCCTAGGACAGTTTTCTCATAATTCTGCAATGTACACTGTCATATCAATATAATTACAAAGTTTCCTATATATAGCTGGACAAATAAAGAAAAATTGTGGTTTTTCGTAAAGTTGGAGAAGCAAAAATACGTAAAATTCCTGTTACGACTTATAAGCTCATATATTGGTTTTGAATAAGCAATCAGTGGTAAGTCATATAACCCAATTAATTAGCATATATGCCTGTACTATTTCAAATCATAATGGTACATCAGCCACTAATACTTATAGAGATAATTGAAAAAAAATGATACATGGTAAGGAATGGGGTGGAATTACCCCACCCACTTTGACACTGTACTTCACTCAAAATACACTTTCGATGAGATCAGTATTTCAGTATATGAAAGCCAACACTTACAAGTGGAGATTGGTGAGTTGTGGAGAAAATGCATTTGTAACCAGAAAATGGCCCTTATGGAGACCCCCCACCCACACACACACTTTGGTAGAAATTCCCCCAAGGAACATTCCCGTGAAAGTACTTCAAAATCCTTACACCAGTTTAGAAGAAGTCGTTTAAATGTTTTTTTTTTTTTCATTTTTTTTTTCTATTTTTAGCTCTGGCTGCCACATTGTTCAGCGGAGCGGAACCGTTTTAGCAAACATGGTAGCGGGTCTCCTAGGAAACATTTCTGTGAAATTATTTCAAAATCTGTCTAGCAGTTTAGGAGAGGATGTCATTTCAAGGGTTTTCCTATTTTTATGTCTGGCAACCATCTTGTTTAGCGGAGCGAAACTGTTTGAGCAATTTTGATATAGGATCCCCCAAGGAATATTTCTATAAAATTATTTCAAAATCTGTCCAGCAGTTTTGGAGGAGAAGTCGCTTTAAAGGTTTTTTCTAGTCTTAGCTCTGGCGGCCATCTTGTTCAGCGGAGCGGAACCGTTTAAGCATTTTTGGTAGAAGTTCCCCTCAGAAACATTCCCGTGAAATTATTTCAAAATCCTTATACCAGTCTAGGAGATGAAGTCGTTTAAAAGTTTTTTTTCTATCTTTTATCTCTGGCGTCCATATTGTTCAGCGGAGCAAAACCGTTTGAGCAATTTTGATAGAAGGTCTAATGTTTCCTAAGAAACATTTCTATGAAATTATTTCAAAATCTGCCCAGCAGGTTTGGAGGAGAAGTCGTTTAAAGGTTTTTTCCACTTTTAGCTCTGGCGGTCTTATTGTTCAGCGGAGCGAAACCGTTTGAGAAATTCTGGTAGAGGATGTCCTAAGAAACATTTATGTGAAATTATTTAAAGATCTGCCCAGCAGTTTTGTAGGAGAAGTCGTTTAAAGATTTTTCTATTTTAGCTCTGGTGGCCATATTGTTCAGTAGAGCGGAACTGTTTGAGCAATTTTGGTTGAGAGTTCCCCAAAGAACATTTCTGTGAATTATTTCATTATCCGTTTGGCAGTTTTGGAGGAGAAGTCGTTTAAAGCAAAAGTTGACGACGGACGCACGACCGGACGACGGACAAAGGCCGATCACAATACCCCACCTTGAGCAGTTCGTGCTCAGGTGAGCTAAAAATATTGTCAGATGCAGTATTGTCGTAGAATTGCAAATTTTATCAATAAGTTTGCATAATTTGTCTTTTAAATGGTCAAATTTCAAATATATGATAATTTACAGATACACCATTAATATTTCGAAATTTTATTCTTGTCACTCTGTAAAGCCAACACCATGATATGGATGGTTTTATGTCAACTTTTTATTTCAAGTCTAATTTCAAATGTTAATTTATTACCCCCCTCCCTCCCCACCACGTTTTGAAAAATATTAATGTCTCGTGTGTTTTTTTTCATGTCAATGAATCATCTGTCAAAACGTGCACGTTGTCTATGAAAATTTGCAAACTGTACTAACAAAATACTGTTTGGCACAGTCTCTATCATTTAAGTTAGTTTTGATATGATTATTCACTTTATGATTAGAATAAATAACAGCTTAATATACACCTTTATATATAAAAATCAGTAATGAATAATGTGCTCGTTTGACACCTTAGATATGAATCGCTAATTTATGGCTGTAAAACTTGTTACATTGTGGATAACTAGATCAGGAATAGGTCTTGAAACATGTAAAGTTTTAAGAGTGAATGGCCGTAATGTCTTAAGTTATAAGCAATACTGTAATGTCTTCGAACTTTCTAAATACCCTGTATGTTCACAGATCCACCAGCGGTGTCTATATATAGCCAAAACACGACAAGTCATTCAGATAAGATTTCCATAGAATGTCTTGCCAGCGGTGGTAATCCTAACAACTACACATTCTTACCATGGAAACACGTCTGGTCATCGCAGAATGGTATTTTACGTGAAATTGTGTCAACTAGGGTCGACGAAAATAAAGCGATACTAAAGCTAGAAGGTCCTACCTTTCAAGACAGTGGAATGTACACATGTCTGATCAGCAATGGAGTAGGCAGTTCTGGTTCGCCTGCATTTGTGACGGAGAAAAAAGTTTTCCTACTGGTAAAAGGTAATAACTGTTTGATTTATATTCGTGGGTTTCAAATAGAAATTATTATCTTACTTCCCCAAACAGATCACAGAAATTATCATGTAAATGTGACCTTTGATATAGGATGTCATGAACCTCAGTCGTCAATGCATTGGCTGTATTGTCAACATAAAAGACAAAAAAGTCATCGTTACTTTTACACAAGTAAGCTTTCACAAAAAGATTGGGCTACGCTTAGCAACCATAAATAGTTGATGCTTATCAAATAAACCATTGCAACCACAACAATCTAAAATATAACTTTTGCTTATATCTCAAAAGCCGACCTAAAAACTTCATTGGTGGATTTGAAGCACGGGTGCGAGTGGTAAGTATCTTACCATTCCATGGTTAAAAGACAATTATAAGGCCGAAAATTCACAAATCAATAATTCATATGTACCTTGCGATACATTCTGCTACCTTGTGATACCTTATGTGCGGTATTTCATATGACCGCTCACGACATCTATGCGAATAGCGCTCCCGACATATTTGCAAACAGCTTATGGCCGCTCACGACATCTATGCGAATGCCGCTCACGCCACATATGCGAACAGTTGGATAAAGATCAAGTTCATTGTGGGTTAAAAATGGCTGTATTCCCATGTCAAGAGCAATTACTAGATAGTCCACTCCCATGGGCCTAGACAATGAAGATAATGTTTTTTTTTGGCTGTTTGAATCCGCTATGCACAGCACTTAACTGGGTACCCGTATATGTTTTGAAGCTCCATGCGAACGGAAATCCGACCCATATTGATGGTCACCATGCTTCCCCTATTTCAGTTCATCTTGAACCAAGAAACAAACTCAAATTATATATACTTTTTTGATGAAATCACATTATCTATATAGTTTCCAGATACTGAAGTTATTCCTTCTATATGCAATTTAAGAAAACTATCAGAAAACGTCATTTGTCGTGTTCTGAAACCCAGTATAAATCTGCATTCTTGGTTTTGGTAAAACTGTTATTCTGTGGTCTATAGCGCAAAAAGGGACGGCATCGAAATTAATGGCATTTTTCTTTGTGGAAAGACAACTCCATAGAGAAAACTTTTGCTCCAAATCCTTGTTACTCCGAGAAATGAAGCTTATACCTGCTTAATGGCATAGGCTTCTTTTCAAAAATTTATACGACACTCTAACATATTAACATTATGTATTTCAGTGTATTCTGCGTTTGAGCGTTTTAGTTTAAGGTAGACGATCCCGGAAGAACTCTGTTCTTGCTTGTTTAAAAAAACAAAACAGAGTTATTGTTCATCATCAAATCGACTAACTGTGGAGTATATACAGTTATAATACACACTAACAATATCGGTACTCGGACAAAACGGACCATGGACAAAACGGACCAGACAAAACGGACCATGGTTAGGACAAAACGGACCACGTTTCAGGACAAAACGGACCATGTTTCAGGACACAACGGACCACGTTTTAGGACCTGACAGACTTCTCTAGAAGACAATCAAGACCATTAATTGGTGCCAGTTAAAAGATTAAAGAGTATATAATTACCAAAAACAATTTTAAGTGACAATCATTTGACTACTGTTCATGACCTCAACTACCTTTGATTGTCGCAACTATCTAATTGAGTTAATACGTTGATACAGGAGTAATATTTTTCTTCTTTTAAGCATGCAAATTGCTTTATTAGTGTTGCAGCTAAAACGGGACATGCTTTCTAAAGTTAACGGAAGGTCTGAACGTGGTCCGTTTTGTCCTGAACGTGGTCCGTTTTGTCCCGAACGTGGTCCGTTTTGTCCCAAGCGTGGTCCGTTTTGTCCTTGGTCCGTTTTGTCCGTGGTCCGTTATGTCCCTAATTCACAATATCTACCGTAAAGATCCTAAGTTTTCGGGCACATAGGTCTGTACAAACAGTGGAAACTGAGATCAGACTGTTCCTTAGGATCCAGAATGATCAAGATCTTCAAAGTTTCCATTCCACCTGCGCATTTTTGTCGACATTACTCTATGGTAGAACCGAATAACAGGAAAATAAATAATAGGGCAAGGACCGGCTGTGCTTGCAGCAGGTGCAGAATTTGGGCAGTCTGTTTTGGGGATATTTTGGACTTAAACATTGTTTTTCTAGGTAACGAAACTGTGAAATGTTTGTTTTTTTGTTTTATTCTTTAACATACGATGTAAGTTTTACTAAAATAATATGCATAAGCATGCCCCATCGATTGATGATATTTTTCATGACGTTTTTCATGAAATTCAATTTTCTTGCATTTTTTCAAAGAATGTAAAAATATACTTATTAACAAGAAAACTGCAATTTTTTGTTATCAGTTTGTTTCAAATATCCTATATTACAGATTATATGATTTGCTGAAATGAAAGTGCATTCATGAGCTAGAGATATGAATTTTAATGGAAAATGTGTGAAAAAAGTATGTAGAAATACAAAATATTGTTTTTTAGGAAAACAAAACGGTGAAAATTGTTTTTTTCTTACCCAAATGTTTTATAGCTCTTTGGGTTATTTAGACGGTATAATGGTTTGAATGCCCCGCCAATATCTCTATTCAGTATTCGTCTGTCTTAAGCGTAGAATATGCTAAAAGGTAGCGAGAAAAATAATGTTTTGTGGGTATAAGGTACGAATAGGAAAACTGATCGTTGAGAATATAGCTCAACATCTCTTGGCAGCAAGCCTCGTGATGATGAATGGTGACCTCCCTCGGTAAGCTCTCATACCCTTGAAAAGTTATTCTATCTATTAAATGTTGACATTAAGAAAACGTGGCATCTTTATAAGATTTTTGTTTCATGCAGAGACTTTATTGGCACTTTCCATTAAATTTGGTAATTGTTGAGTGCTGATGTATTATTTCTTTTTAATTTTTATTACTTTTTAGAACCTGATGACTGATAATTACTGTACCTCATTATGTTAAACACTTATCATACTTTGTGTTTTGACAAGCTCAGATACTCCACTAGAGAGAGCAATGCTTTGTGCCTAGTATCTATTGTTCAAGTAGTTCGTTATGCAAGAACAGCTTACAATAGCAACACAAGTTGTTGAAATGGACATTGTTTAAAAGAATGTGGCACTATGATTTTATAATATTTTAATTATGTTGTATCATTAAAGTAAATTTTCAATTAGAAGAAATTCCTAGCCTATAAAAGATAACATTCAGATGAATATTTGTGCCAAGACGTGTGAATATGGGGTTCAAAACAGATATGAATGGCGCATTCACAGCTTAGTATATGCACGCAGAATATTCACAATTATTTCTTTAAAACAGACAAATGTACAATGCTACGATATTGCAGAAAACAACTACACGTGCTTAGAGCAGCCAGCACCTGTGTGCTGGCGGTTCGCATATGTTTAATAATGCTTTCTCGTTACACGGATAAACTTTCACAACTGGCATTGACGTCATTTTAGTTTATAACGTGCCAAAACGAGCTTTAGATCGCTAGTTTAGATTAAACATAATTTACTGCAATCCAACAATGGCATCGGACACAAATTATTACAACGTTAGATAGTCGTCTCCTAAAATCGACTGAAAGCAAATAAATGGCAGAGCATTAGAGCGTTATATCAATATACAGCCGCTTGTCAAGAACACTTCCAGTACTATTCATCACATTGTGTTATATGGCACTATTTTTCTAGATGTACCAATAGTTGTTGATGGACACTCAAAATACTATTCTGCAGTCGATGAAACTGTTGATATTCTAATAGATGTTTATACCAACGTTGAACAACTGGACGTTAGTGTTGAAAGAACGAAAGCCACAGAGAATTCGAGTGCTATATGGACTATATTGGACCCCGTTTCAAAAACGGTTGGCATTCCCGTTTACAATCAAGAAATATCTATATCCGGGAGTCGAATTGCGGTGCATTTTGAAGTTCAAGCAAGTGACAACTATGGGCCATATCGTATTGTTTTGTATAATGGTGTGGGTTCCACATTTCATAGTTTTACAGTTTTGTCCCGGGGTAAGTTTGTATTATCATTTGTTTCTTATTTACAAGTACTTGCAGGCACGTTTACTTACTATTACCATTAAATCTGATTTAATTAAAGCGACTAAATTGGAAGCTCAGATGTCAAAACGTGATATTCAGTTTCTTCATAAACTTCGCATAACCGCATCCTGTATTCGTTTAAGATACTTTATCATAAAAAGCAAAACTGATAGCGAATTTCTAATATCTTTGATATTATAATACCTTTGAGAACGATGTTCAAAGCCCACAGATTCGACAACAGATTGCAGCTGATTATCAGCGACTTGCTGCTCTAGCTTGATTTTTTCAAAAGTATTTTCTATGATGCATAGAACAATATCGTTTGTTGCACGGTGTTATGTAACCGGACAATTTGAAATAAAATACCGTTGATAAAAATTTACAAAGCCAGACATCTCTTACTGAACAAGCTGGCTCATCCTATTTATAAGGATAGAAGAGTAAATGGGTTATTCCCCTGATAATCTTTGCAGTTTCTATATTAAGATTATGTCTGCGTTCACTAAACAATATTTTTTTACATGGCACGAAACGTGGTATCAACATCGAATCAACTTGGGTTCAAAGTCATGATATTGAATCAAGGTTGATTTGATATTGATTCAACATTTTGTGCCTGCTGGGTTGCTTGCGTTCTCCCAGATTGCAGGACAAAATGTGCGTATTTTAATCTTATTGATACATGTTTACAGAGAAAAGTATTACTGATGTTCCAGTAGACGGGAACGAGATAAATGTAGTCGAAACCTTAGTGCCAATTTGTGCCTGCGTTGTTCTCGTGGGTGTCATTGTCGCTGTTTACCGTCTTAAAAAACATCGAGAAGAGCGTAAAGAGCGGCTGAATCCCAAGCGCCCTAAAACAGGTAATCCACTTCTCGCACAAAAAACTTGCGCCTGAAATTGTACAACTATTTCTGTAAAAGATTAACTTCCTTCGAAACCTAAGGAATCTTCTTGTGCTTAATCTTTTTTTCTATTCTATTCTATCTCATAACCTTACAAGGTTGTTGGGGCACCACAGATGACTGCAAAACGACCCCTTTCCACCTTGTCCTGTTTTCAGCTGTCCTTGTTGAGCTGACAAAGTCCATTCCTGTCCACTCTTTAATATTGTCTTCCCATCTCTTCCTCCGTCTACCTCTTCTTCTTTTTCCTTGTCCTGTAGAATCGTCTTTGCTCAACCAGAAGACCTTGAGACATGGCCAGACCACCTTAGTTTTCGTTTCTTGGCCAGGGTCAGGAGTTCATCATGCTCTCCAATGACTGCTTGGATCTTTCTGCGAACCTCCTCATTGGTTATATGGTCCTTGTACTTTTCTCTTAATCTGTGGCAAGGGCCAAGATTCACAGGCATACAGAAATATGAAACTGACAAAGGAGAGCATAAGTTTTACCTTTGATCCGAGAGATATGTTGTTATCTCTCCAAATTGGCTTCAGCTTTGTAAGAGCTGAAGTGCCTTGTGCAATCCTTGAGAGAGCCTTCTCTTCAGAGCCATTATCTGAGACAATTGCTCCAAGGTATTTGAAGCTTGTTACAGTACCAAGTTTCTGCCATTTTACCTTGATCTCCTTCTGGATGCCATTGGTGCTATTTGTCTTCAGTTGGATCTTCTCAGCACTAATCCCCGTCTTATACCTTGTGCAGTTTTTGTAGAGACTGTCAACTGGGCCTTCTAGTTCCTGTTCTTCCTCAGCTAAAGCATCTATATCATCGGCAAACCGCGGCTTGGTAATATTTCAGCCGCCTGTGCTAACTTCCCGTAATGTTCTTCCAGAGCATCAGGCATGATCCGTTTGAGAAAAATGTTGAAGAGGGTGGGTGACAAAGGACACCCTTGCCTTTCTCCGGCTGTTGTTCTGAACCATTCTCCCATGCTGCCATTCTTCAGGACTGCACTTGTTGGCTTGTCGTAGAGCTGTTCAATTGTACGAACTAGATTTGCATTGATATTGTACTTCTGCATGTTGGCTCATAAGGCTATATGCCAGATCCTGTCAAAGGCTTTTTACTTTTAATCAATAGAGACATGGTGCAGATTTTGCTGATGTTGGAGACACTTTTCACCTAGGATTCTAAGGTTGAAGATCTGTTCTGGTGTGTCCATTCCCGCTCTGAACCCAGCTTGTTCTTCAGAGGTTATCTCTTCGGCTTGGAGTTTAAGCCTGTTCAAGATGACTTTCAGTATGTCTTTGCTCGAATGACTGATGGGGCTGATGGTTCTATAGTTCTGGCAAAGCTGTAGGTTGCCATTATAGAGAGTATAATAATCAGTAACTGAGTCCATGGGGTAGGCCATTCTCCTGTTCTCCAGATCCTATTACAGATTTCTATTAAACCATCGATTATGGTCTCCCCGCCAGCTTGAACAAGATATGCTGGTATATTATCAACTCCGGCAGACTTCCCCTTCTTCAGTGCTGCTGCTGCAATCTCAACTTCCTCACGAAGGATTGGCTGTTGATCTTCTTCTAGGGGCTGATTGCAGTCCAGAACCGCATTGTCACCATCACTTTCAAGGTTGTATAGTTTTGAGCAATATTCTGTCCATCTGCTGAGAATCTCTTGTTCTTCTGTTAGACATTTCTCTGACCGGTCCTGACTATCTGTGGACCTACCCTGTTTTCTCTTAAGTTAGGCTGTTCACCAGCTGGTATGAGTTCTTGCTTTTTTTGTTTTTTCAGGCAAGTTTCGAACTCCTCGCACTGACTAGCTATTTAGTCCTCCTTAGCTTTACCCAATGCCTTCTGAATCCGCTTATTAGCTTCCCTGTATTCTTTTGCTCCTTCTGTTTCATAAAACCTCTTTTTCAACTCTTTCCTGTCATCACAGAGTTCGAGAACATCACTGGTGACCCAGGGCTTTTTCCTGCGACGTTCCGTCCCAAGTATCTCACTGGCTGCATCAGTCACTGCTGTATTGTAGGTGGTAATCATGTATCTATGTTCATGTCATCATCCCTCAGAACAATGAGTGGTGCGAACTTCCCACCTATTGTTCCTTGAAAAGTGCATGCCTAGGATTTCTTTGAGTTGCTGGTACAAGTGGTCGACCTCATTATCTTCATGTCCAGATGTTGGTGCATAAACTAGTATGATGGTGATATTAAAAGGAGCTGCTCTCAGGCGTATTGAGGCCAGTCTGCTGGAGACCAGTCGGCATCCCATGACAGCACTCACCATGTCTTTATGCACAAGAAATCCAACCCCATACTCATGTATGTCCTTTTCTCCACTGAAATAAACCTTGTGTTCATCACCTGTTGATATCTCACCAAAGTTTATTTTCCAGTGTATCCCACAGAGTCCAAATATGTTCCATTGATACCTGTCCATTGCATGAGTCAGCTCTTCAAGTTTCCCAGCTGGCCTCGTAGTCCTTATGTTCCAGGTTCCGACTGGTATGCAAGATGTTCTCCCTGCCTCTCATCTTCCTAACCTCTTTTAAGCTTGTGCTAAACAAATCACCTTTAATACTTACCTTACATTTACCAACACTAACGCTTAAAATTATATGATAGGTTTTTCGTGAAAGAAGATTATTTTCTTTGTACATATACGAAAAATCTTATGCAATATGTTAAATAGCTAATATAAGTCACCTTAAATAATTGGTATATACTTTTCGTCACAAATCAAGCTCACAGGAAACTGACACTTCACACATTGAAGTATTCTAACAATATAATAAAGCTAAAGTAAGTACCAGGTTAGCTCAAAGTCAAGATAATCCATCAAAATGCATATTATCACTTCGGTGACCTCTCATGACCCCTGGGGTCAATTTAACCAATAATTTGGACCAATTTCAAATGAAACAAGTACCACTGTAATTAAACACCAATTGCAAGTTTCATATTTTCCCGATGAATTTTGAAAAAAGATATAACTTTTGACACAACCCTCTTTGAGAAAAGTCAAACATATCTACATAGAGCCTGTTTAGCTGTGGCATAATAAATGCACCATATAACAGTCTTTGAACTGTTTGACTCAATCAAAACATTACTGTTATATACGGAACCCCTGAAGGGACATTTCCTTTCCGGTATTTATCAGAATAAAAATTGAAACAAGAAGATTAGAATCAAAACATCAAATATCTCGTTTAAACGATTTATTATATCGTTTAAACGATATATTATGTCGTTTGAACGATATAAAATAGAAGAGAAATTAAAACAAGAAAACCAGAGTGGAAATTATATCAAGAAAACAGAAATGAAATTGAAACAACAATATGTCGTTTAAACGACTTATCTTCTTTCTTTTCTGATATTTTTAGAATTGAAATTGAAACAAGAAAATAAGAACATATTAGACATATTATAGTTATTAGACATATTAAAATTAGATATATTATCGTTTAAACGATATATTAAGTCGTTTAAACGAGATACGTGTCGTCTTGATTTCCGTTCTAATTTTCTTGTTTCGATTTCTTTACCAATATTTATCGGAACGGAAAGTAAATAACAAGTCATTAAAACGACATCATTTTGTTTCAATTTCTTTTCTGATTTTCTTGAGTTAAATTCATTTCTGGTTTTCTTGTTTTAATTTCCATTCTGTTTTATATCGTTGAAACGACATGTTTTATCGTTTAAACGATATAATAAGTCGTTTAAACGTGATATTTGTTGTTTTGATTTCCGTTCTAATTTTCTTGTTTCAATTTCTTTTCTATTAAATATCGGAAAAGAAATGTCCCTTTAGGGGTTCCGTAGTTATATGCAGAGTACTGCGTGTTCATTATTCGAGTTAGCTAGCGAAGCTTGACCCCGTCCTTTCAGGAAAGTGGGTACCTCGGTTGCCCATTACTGCATACTTGTTTCTCTGCAGTTCCAATATCACTTAATGAATTGTAAGTTTTCTTTGAACGGATGGGCCATCAAGTATTTATTGCAATGACTTCATACCATTTGTTATTCATTTATTCATAAACAATGGACATGGATAAGATGGAAAATTGATATGCCAACTAAACTGATTAACTGATTATGCCTTGCATAGTTAGAATAAACAGGGTCCTTATCAGACGTTTTCGCCTTGAAGCTCTCTCTGTGTGTGTGTGTGTGTGTGTGTGTGTGTGTGTGCGTGTGTGTGTGTGTGTGTAGGGGAGGAGAAGTGGGGCTTATAAAGTTTTATGCGCAAAACCGTGCAGCCATTACTCATTCAGCTCTAAACACAAAAAGGCATAGGATTATCCAAACTCTTAAGTAAGATAAAGCAAAGTTTAGAAGTCAATGCAATCCAAGCTAGAGTCAAAGGAAACCACCTGTTCGACCACGATTTGCCCGACCGAAAGAATTGTTCAGTGATTAGGCGCCAACCAATAGTAACCTATAATAATTTCTTCACAGATTTAGGAGAGTGTCGTCATATTGTCCGACTCGCCGTTGTGCAAATACATGCAATTCATCGCATAGACATTATGTAGGAAGAATATTTTTCATATTTTATCTATTCAGTTCCATTTACTTTCTTTTTATAGATCAATCAGGCGGCGTATATACGAAAACTCAGCCAACAGACATACAGTAAGTACAGAAAAGCATGTTGTTATAGTCAGAGATTAGATAATGTAAGACATGTATATTTACTGTAACATTGTGTCCCCTCGTCAGTTTTATGCAAGTACAACCTACATGTGTCTGCTCTATATTAATGCGCGGACTATTTATGGAAAAATTTTGATGCATCATAATCTTGACGCATAACTGGTTACGACACATTTAATCTATTAGTATTCTAAATCAAATTTAGGGAATAGCTCATGCAGATAAATTGCACACGAGCTTTTACAGATTGTTTTATATGAAAATTTGTGAATGGAAAACGTTTTTGGATGTTCAGTATCAGACAAAGGAAGCATTTACCGTATAAATCCTGATAAACGTTCCTGCTCTAATTAACTCACCTGACTTTTTACTAAAATATAATGCCATATTCATTGCCAACCTCCCTGCTTTCCATTAGTTTTACTTAGAGAAACAGTATGAATTCCTGCTTGTTTCTCTGACTCTTCCAAATGGGATCCACTCTTTAAGGAAAGACTTTGCTCCTAGAGGATATCTATCGAAAAGGAAGGCAAAACAACAAAAGTAGTATAATAACGTCATCTGAAAGTATATCCATACGCCATAATACTGTTTATTAGAAGTATTTTGGCTGTGACTGATCTATTCTAAATAACGATCCCCTTTCGTGAAATGCAACACCACCATGACGTTTTATAGGATTAAAGGCAATTGTCTTTTGTTGGCTTTCCGCCTGTATACAATAGCTGATTTATGTCTTAATGCTATCTCATTTCATAAATGTCCCATACGATAGTGTAACGATGCTTAGAATATGTGAGTGGAGAAATAGAGCCAACAGAAAGCACAGGGCATTTGATTTAATCACAAATGGCAAATTATAGGCATAATAAAACATTTATCCGGATACCGAAATTTGAGAAGTAGATTTTGGCTGTGTGCTGAATATAAGCCTTGTACTTTTGCAGTTTAGTAAAGTTAGTAAAGATTCGAAGTTCTGATTTGACCAATAGAATGTTCTACTCCCGATCAACATGTTAACCACATGTATAAAGGCTACGACGGTGATACTTGCTAGGTTCGAATGCCACAACAAAAGAAACATCAACACAAAAAAGGAAAAAGAAAAAAAAAAACACCAAATTCTGGCATATGCAATTCAGAATCTGATGATTATGTAAATGTTTTAGTATTAACTTCAGCTGTTCAAATGTCCAAACTCTTAGAAATTAGCTAAAGAATTTTAAATTCTGATTTGACTGATACCTTACCATGGATTATTAATTACACGACAGATACCGTCGCCATGGCCGCATTATACCTGGGCACTGTCATTTTCGTTTTCAGTCGATAGGTCAGACTGGTTAGCAAAGTCAGGTTTAAGCTAGTTTTGACTAAATTCTGAAACCAGTTCAATTTTGATAATGAAATTGTTTGCATAACAGAGATTTTGATAGTCTAATGGCTTTTCTCAAGATTTTAAGTAACGGTTAAAGTTCTTTCCCATAATATGGCAAACAGTTACATTATCGCTCAACGTCAGCAAGGTGTATGCTCACGTGTTTTCTTGCGTCAATAACTTACGTCATTTTGAATGACGAAACCTGGAATTCTTCACGTTTTCTCAATACATTTGTTGTTTCTGTATGCATTCATTAAAAAAGAAGCACAGAAAATGTGTAATCATGAGGACGTTTAGGCGATTTACATGATTTTATCGTGTGTGTTTTTTTGTGTTTTAGATTTTGTTTTTAGTTAATCGTCCTCTAATATACAAAACCGAGAGTGAGCTTCGGTGATCTAGATCTCTATAAATGTTGTTGTTGCTCCATAACTAGGGGAGGTTTAACATGAAATCTTGAAAACTCTCAGTAAAGACAAGAAAACCACGTTAAAGTACTTACAAGTACGCTTTTTGTGCCTTATTCTATAAAAGTGCATTCGGAAATAAAAAAGTTGTCATTAAAAAAAAAAAACAAAAAAAAAAAAACGAAGCAGATCGATCGTCGTGTTGAAAATTCCGGTATTTCCTATGACGTGTTCATCCACCATGGTCAGTATTCTTCAGGCGTAAATGCTTACTGAATAAATATTTTTCATACTTACGAGCAATAGCTTTCAAAACAAATCGAAACAGAAAAAACTGAAACATAACCCGCCTAGGAGTGTTTATACAGTTTACAAGACCATGGACAAAGCACGCTTTCCACAAAGCCAGTCTGTAGGGGTTGAGAAAGGCAATTATCATTTTGCATTTCAGTTCGGCAGAACATCTTTACGAGGATGTGGTGAGTGTTATTATTATTGTTATTATTATCATTATAAATAGCACGCCTTTGCGTTAGCAAAGGGGGCTAATATGAATCCCGATGTGTGCGTCCGCCTCTTCATGTCGGTGATCTAAACCTTCACCTGTTGAGTTTAGTTCAGCTCCTTTAGCCCCAGTCTCACTGTCACGTGTTGAGGTCTACTTTGTTCTATGTTTAAATACGTTTAACTACAATTTACTTAGTTTTCCCGGTTATCAAACGGCCTAGTGTTACTGCGCTTTCAGAGGGAAATAGGTCATTTTACTAGCCTGCTTTGATTCGATAGGTCTTACTAGGGATTAGAAGGTAGTGTCTGGGATAAAATCATAGTCAAAGTGATTTTTGTTAGGTATTGCAAAACCAACTAAAACGTGAAAAACGTAGAATAAAACGTCACAAAACGTAGTAAGACGTACAAAAGCGTACATAATGCTTGATATTACGAAGAGAACCTCCAGGTATGGCTACGTATTTAGAACGTTTCATTTACGCTCAAGTACGTATAGACTAAGTTTGACTGCGTTTGTACCCAGCATACGCTAGGTATATTGAAAGGACACATTTGAGCTGAGTTCCGACTCGAACGTAAGGGCCTAATCTCACTGTCAGGTTTTGAGGGCTAGGTTGTTCTGCATTTCCCGCCCTACGTTTGTACCCCGTTTTGTAGGTATTTAGATGTTACTACGTGTCTAGTACGTTTCTAATACGTTTAACTACGATTTAACTTTGTATTATCCGGTTATCAAACGGCTTTGTGTCACGCTTTCAGAAGGGATGAGAACAGTTTACTTACCTACTACGATCCCGTACGGTTTACTAGGGACTATTATGTAGTGTCCGGTATAACTGCCGGTTTGCGAAGGTATCGGTAAACATACCAAATCGTAATAAAACGCAAAATAAAGGTCACAAAGCGTACTAAGACGTGGGAAAAGCGTACATAATGCGTAGAAGTACGTAGAGGGCCTTCACGTATTGCTACGTATTTGCACGTACTTGTAACGTTTCAACAACGTTCTTGTACGTTTACACTACGTTTCAATACGTTTTACTATGCATACAGTAGGTATTTCGAAATGCTACGTTTAAGTTGAACTTTCAATTCAAACGTAGCTATGTCACGTATGTAGCTGTATATATCCGTAATTATATAATACGTATTCACTACGTTTTTATACGCATATTCCCGTTTTGGTACGTTTTAAATACATAGAAAAACCTAGTCCTAGATACGTGACAGTGAGACTGAGGCTTAGAAGACCCCTAGGTAATTCTTGTTACGTTTTTATACGTTTTTATACGTTTTTAATGAGTTTCGAGTACGTTTTAATGCGTTTTAGTACGTTTTGACCACGTTTAACTACGTATTGCTACGTTTTACTAGGTATATGCTACGTATATCAAAATGCCATTCTTGAGTTAAACATTCTAAATAAAACGTAACTAGGCCACGTATTTAGCTATATTCATATACGTATTCACTACGTTTTGCAACGTATACCGCCGCTTTGTCACGTTTTAAAACGTAGTAAAACATAGCCCTCAAAATGTGACAGTGAGACTGTGGCTTAAGTGGACAACGTATGAAGATACATTTAGCAGTGTGCCATTCAGTCCTCTACGTTTTACTGCGCATGCTTTCGTTTTGCTACGTTTTAAAAACATAGTAAAACCTAGTCCTCAATACATGACAGTGAGACTGGGGCTTAAGCGAGCATACAGCTTTAAGATATATATTTATTGATTCCTTCAGCGACAAAAACTTTCATTGAATTCCATCAGTTAGTCGAGCGGGAAGAGGAGCAACAAAGGTACCCTTAAAACGCAATTTCACCGTCTATTAAAAACTCTGGTAAGATAACCATTGATAGCCATACTGTTCAAACATGTCTGTCGAATCTGAGTTTTTCAGTGGTAAAGAGATAATATCCTACGCCATTGCATTAGCTCAAGATGTCATACAGCAACGAAATGCGAAAACTCTATTATTTGACCACGATTAAACACACAATGTCCTTTGGTGATTGACATCAAGTATTTTGCAGTATGGCTGGACAGTCAGTAGTTATTACTTTTCACCTGACGTCATTTGTATTTCATGACGCGACTTCCGTAAACCTTAATTTTACTGATATTACAATGCGGGATAAAACCATGTGTATCGATGGAAATAGTAATTTTAGTAGAACTTGCATTCAGGACCTGCGAAATACTTTCATATGATGAAGCATTTATTTCGATGAATATGCAAATTGGTTGACCTGTAAATATAACATATTTACCTCCGCTTTGCATCGGTCAATATGTGGTGTGCAGGATAAAAAAACTGCTTAATATTCAACCCAACAAAGCTCAATCTCTGTAAATTTTAGTTAGTCTTATGTAAATCCAGGAAGTATACAATCGATCCAATGAGTGTTAAGACGTGTTTTAGTGTTTGTCTTCGTATGCTGTTATTTTATGCCCCCAACTTCGAAGAAGCTGTTCCGCTTTCATTTGAAAAACTGCGTATCAATCTTTTCCTGCTTCAACTGTAGCCCTTATCGCAAATTTGTGGTCAAAAAGCAGATATCAAAGCATGTAAATACATGTATAAGCAATGAACTTAATTTTTCTGGTGTTTATCGAAGTATAAACTACATTGGGTCGCGAGCAAAGTTTACATGAACCCCGTCGTGGTCCACTTACTTTTCACGCGACCCAATGTAGTTTATACTTCGATAAACATCAGCGAAATGAAATTCATTCGTTAAATAAAGTTATTATTTACAACTGATATTGATTATTACATGATGACACACCCACACGCACGAACGCACGCACACACACACACACACACACACACACACACACACACACACACACAAAGATTTGTACTGGTGACATCGCCCGAACAGGCATAGAATGGAAAATTAGAACAATCTACACATTGCAGTCATGTCTATGCTACCCATAGAAATGGCTCTGTTAAAGTCAAATATTGTTTTATTCTTTTCTTCTTTTCTATCATTTAACAAACATATCCAGAAAGAGGAAGGATCAGAGGCGAGACCACCTGTGGTGACTATTAGTGAACAAGATGAAAAGCATCCTGCTGAAACAAAAGTAACTCTGCAACAAGAAAAGACAAAACAGTCGCACAGTACCAAACCTCGAGTTAAACGTGCCAAGCATTTGAAACGAAAACGAAGGAAAGAGAAGTTCTATATTAATGAGTCTGTTTAAGAGTACTGATACAGTGTGTATTTCTGCTTACTTGGACATCTAAACTGACTCCTGACAAGATGTTTTACTCAACATGCTCTTCGTCCACTAATCGAATCTGAGATCAACCATAAAAGACATTTTCTCAAAATTCCTTTTATAAATAAAGGAATTGATTTTATTGACCTTCAAAGTATTTGTTAGGATCGGTCTGTAACTGCATGGATCCCTGATTATTTCGTGAATATGGAGCCACCTATCATATGTTATAAATATAACAAACCAATTACAAACACTATATTTAACTTTAATTAACTGGTCTCAGATCTTGATATTCACACAAATACCCCTGATACATGTGATTTTATAGACTCCAAATTTATCTATCCTGACGCTGGCCATGGCATTACAGGGAATCTAAATATTATTTCAGATTCAAGAATTCGTAACATTATTTCGAGGGGACCAAAATATAGATTTCCTAACCGTATTGATCTAAAAAAAATGTACGGAGGTATATAGCCTGTTCTTTAAGTGATTTTGGTAATCGATGGTGCAAGAGGGAGCATGTTGAGTCTGATGCCTGAAAGGAATGGAAGGTGAACATTTTTAAAGTAAGGGGTAAACGTATTAAATTCTATTCCCAAAACACAAATCTTTTGCCGCCTAAACCTAAATCAACATTCCGTCATCTGAAGTTGGGTATCCAGCAGTTTCATAGTAAATATGTTTTGGTTCCAGCAGACAAGGCTGCAAATAACGTTGTCGTTGTTTGACAGTTACACTATATTAACACATTAAAACAAGAACTTAGCGGCACTAAGGCCTATGAAGATACTTCAGAAGACGAAAAGCCAGTTGTCTTTAGGCACTGTAATGATACAGCCCTCAAGTTTTCTGTTAATGTTAATAATAATGAATCTTGAATTCGAACTGTCAAATGTAAGCCATTAGAACATAATATGGTTTATACTGCAATAACTACATCGGTCACGCGACGTTACACGGCTTTAAGTGACGTCAAAATAAACCATAATTCTCCAATATGATTTGACGTAGGCGACGTTATGACGTCGTTGTTACGCATTTGACGCTGTTCCGCTTTGACTAGAAAAACTGCGTATTAATGTTTGTTTTTTATGCTTCAACTGTAACCCCTTACTGTACGCAATGTGGTAAAATAAAAGATAGAAATGAATGTTAATATAAGCAATGAACTTAACTGTTCTGACGTTTATCGAAGTATAAACTACATATGGTCGCTAGCAAAGTTTACCTGAACCCCTTCGGGGTTCGCTTACTTTGCATGCGACCCACTGCAGTGTATACTCGCCAAAAGTTTAGCATATTTAAAGATGTACTTAGCAGCAGATATAACTGATACATTGGACCTCTGATATGTCTAAAAGGTTGTCATGATCGGTCTTATCGATGTCATAAAATTAACAGAAGATGCTGAGGCACTGGAATTTTGGAACTCAGCAGTTGTTTGGATACACAGAGCCAAAAGTTAAGACCCCTGTATTTCGATGAAAATTGTCGACCCTATTCCAAATTGCGTCCAAAACATCATTAAATTTAACTTCATCTTCCCCAAACTAGCATAGTCTATAGTCAAAATGTTAAATTGTAATGTGCTACATTAATCGAGGTCATGCCATTTCTAATTCGGTTATTAGAGGCAAACTTGTCAAAACTAGTTTCCAAAATGACCGATAGTGTAATTTCCCTGTAGATTCTTATCATTTTTGCCTTGCGGAAAATTGGTAGTCTTTGATACTGGAACTTCAAACTTTGTATGAAACACATCAATTACGTAGTCTCTAATCTGAGGTAGCACGAGTTTTTTAATGCGCAACTTTTTTGGGTTCAGAAAATTAAAATTTTGAAAACAGTGTTTTACTACAAAATGCTTTAAAATTACACACACCAATATTCTTAAAAATGATTTGCGTGGATTAAAATGTCAACAGGCTTATCCCTGGGTATACTGCCTTTCAAAATCAATAAATTTTATCGTTGTTTATTATTTTGCAATTGTTTTGCAAGATGAAAAACAGAACTACCGGGAAACTGAAATACTGTATGTTAAACTTTTGTCGAGATGTATAGTTCGTGTTTGCCCGTTAAACTTTAGTGAAACGACTCTGTAATATAAAATGATAAAGACAGGAGTCGTGAAAAAAGGAAGATAAAAATGCCATATTGTTCTTAGCCTATTTACAATCAGGACAGATCGTTGAATTATCATATTAACGTCGATACAAGGTCCTGACGACATTGCATCGACCGCGATAGGCCTACGGCTGCCTGGTGTTGTTAAAACGCTAGGGAGTGTCTAAGAACTTTTAATATAACTGAAATGTGGCATTACTTTTGCTATGTAGTGGCATAATGACACTTTCTCTGACTGCTACCGAGTAAACTCAAAAGTTTCGGACAAAATTATGTGGTCGAAGGGTAGACCCTGATCTAACTGCTCAGTGTACGGTTCTGGATTAAATTTTACGACGCCATTTTGCCGTATGAAATTTTCAGTTTCTTCCCTACGGAGCTTTCTATTTTCTTTAAATTTCAGCCGGAACTCGGCCGACTTGCATTTTGTAAACTGACCATACAGTGGTCTACTCAAAGAAGCAGCTAACGTTGACGCAATCTTGTTTTTCTCAAACGGAACGTTTGGGGTCGTTACGGTAATATAGCGACAGAAACTGCTGCACGACGGCGCTGAATTACTCCCACCTAACCTTAAGTTACTGATTTTCTTTTCCATTTCTAAGCATGTGTAAAACAATCATTTTGAGGACGCTCATGCTGTATTTCAAATCTTTCACAGGCGAGTTAAAAAAGTGGCACGTACATGTAGGTGTAATTCGCACTATTGAGCGCTGTCGCGTAAACAGATGCATATTTCAGTCCAGCCTACATGTACGTAATCGCTTAGAGTTTTCATTGTTCATGCAAATAAGAAATAAGAAAGACAGGAAAGATTCTGGTCAGGCTGACAAGGCTGATCCGAATTAATACTGTAAGCATATGCCAAGATTGCTCGTTTTCAGACGAAGCAAATCAATGAAACCTCTGACCAGACTTTTTCGATAGGCTTTGTTCTTGTCGTTGATTTTCGTCCACGATAAATCGCTTTGGTCATGTCGGATCGGTCAGCTAACCTAACCACACTATTCTCGGGCAGGCTTTGACCTCCGAAGCGGCTAACCAGCACAAACGGTGCACATACTTTCGCCAGTAACTGACAACTGCCCATCTTGAATCAGCATAAGAAGAAGAACGTGAGTGGCCGGATCGAGTATCGAACCCGGAACCTCTGGATTTTGAGTTTTTAGATTGGCAAACTGATCTGCCTTTTATTGGTAATATGTTGACACTTAAACACAGTGACATAGCTCCAGTTGCAAGGACCTCTGAGGGTGTTATTAGCACCAGAGCTAGTAAGTCTCATTCTAATTATTTTATGCATCTTACACTTTGTAGTCTGGGGGGTGGAGCGGGTCAGGGACCTCGAGGGCATATTGGTATGCCGTGGCCTCGTATCACAAAAAACCCATCCACTTCATATAAATTGGTGCAGAAAACTATGACCCATTCATATACCTTACTTCATAAAATACTGACCTATTCATATACTGTCCTTCGAGTTTTCATGCATATTCATATACTCTGAATGAGGTTCACAGTAATTAACTATAGCATTTCTTCATAGAGAATAATTTCATGTTCTTAAAACTCAGTCTAACAAAATCAGTTTTGAACAGGTACAAATAAAAAAAAAGAAATGATTCATTAAAATGACCATGTGAGTATTTTAGAAACACTTTTCCTCAGTTTAATCTACAAGAAAGCTTCTCTAAGAAGATGTAATTCATTTAAGAAATAAATGTCATTTTTCGGATGTTCATGGTAGTATGAACGCAATGGGTTACGTTCAAACTGAGGTCCGAAGGCAGCCGTATCAAGAAAAACAGGTTAGACATATACCTTTTGCTTAACAAATTGGGTTCAATCATATACAAAAAGAGGCTATTTGGGCCGCATATCTACTGTACCAGGAATTTATCCCCCCCTCCCTTCCAGCCAAGTTCCCACACCCGAGGGTATAGTGTGCGGTATTCAGTTAAATGTATGTGAGTGAATGAGAAACGCTGTTATTGCTTTGATGTTTGTAAAGAGATCACATTAGTACAGGTCGTTGAGCGCTTCATTTTCGAAGCAAGATACTGATGGCAATGGTACACAGTACATATAATAGTTTGCTTCATTTTATGTAACAAAATCTCAGCAAGAAAACACGTGTACGGTTTTAACCACTCACCTTCGTTGCTGAGCTGTATAAAATTAGCACAGTAGGTGTCATTCCATTATCTTTGTTTGTTGTTCACTCCTAATTAATATATTGGGGCGGATTCGAAACCATACCGAATGCGTCTGTGTTCAATTAGTATGACGAATGCCTAAGAGCAGGACCACTAGGTTATGTATATTTTGACAAAAACGTGATGAAACGATTTTATGTTTTATTACATGTATCTTTCATAATGTTTCTTAGGCGAAAGGGCCTGTAACCGCCGTATCTGTCATCACAACACTAAAACTTTGATCCTGTGTTTTTTCTTACCAGTCATGTTTCAAGACAGATTACGATCAACTGAGGAGTTAGACTATAAAACATTTGCAAGCAGCATAGACCCAGTTCAACCTACTTACCTGCGAATTCTGATTAGGCACTTTGCTCAGAGTTCAATTACTTCAGTACACAGATTTCTATAGAGGATGTTCTAATGTTGCTTTTAAGGAGTTTCAAATTAAATTGATGAAAATTTTCAGCGAAACCTCAGTATTTAGCGTCTTCCAATCTTTTTTTGAGTCAATGATAGAAATAAATGAATAGATAACTTGCGATTTTACGTCCTTTTCAATAGTATTTCAGGCATATCAGGACGTTGGGCGGATGATAATGAAAGGCTGTGTGCAATGGAACCCCGTTTACGATGGAAAGAACTCCGCCTCTGGCGGGGCTCGAATCCGCGACCGCTAGATCAGTAGGCCAGCGCTTAACCATTTGAGCTACCGGGGCTCCGTCAATGATAGAAACGTTTATGAACCCGGTGGTACCTTTGCAAGCAATGTTTACTCACATATGCGCATATGACGCTACCGAATGCGCTGTATGACCAGTGTCCACCTTTGATGCATTCAAACATCAGTTCATATGGTGGAAAATATAAATGCTTTTAACTCTGATCAAACTGATCAAAGCTGAAAATATTTGTCTTTGATCAGGGTCTACACTCTTTTTATTTTTTCTGACATTAAAGACTTGGCATAGAAGAGATCATTCGGAATTTTGTACTTAGCCAGATGCCACTGAAAATTACAATGCCGGAGCTGTGTTGTATCGAATATGAGTACCGTCGGACACTCATTGCAATGTGTGTGCAGTGAATAACTTTCATTGCCGGGGCGTCCTACTAATTTGAATGATAGAAGGGCGAGGGCCTGCTGTGCTTGCAAGAGCTGCGGGGGGAGGGGGTGGGGGTTGTCTGGTAATTTTATTCTCTTCCTATCGTATCTCTTTTCTTTCTCCCTTTCTCTGGGAGGCGGCTGCTATAGTTCCTTAATATATGGTATTTAGGAGACAGTGCTTAAGCGTTTGAAACCCCACTAGAATGAGTCCCTTCAGAACGTTAGTGGCGGGATAAGTGTCGGGGAAAGTGTCGGAGTATTACGTTTTCCCGTTGGCTGTCCGTATGTCTGTCCACCCCTGCTTCGGAAATGATTTTTAGTCTCAGGGGCGGCTAGAGGGTGAAAGGCTCGAAAATACCATACAACATGTAAGTAACACTGAATCTTTGCTGCCTCTGTAATCTAGGATCACCAAGTCTACCCAGCAGGGACGTGACGTTAAAATGACGTCGTACTGACGTCGATGTGACGTAATGACGTCGCATCGACGCCGTTTTGACGTCATGTGCCTGCTGGGCAGGATAGCTCTTTTCGAAAGAAAACCGATCATGTTCCGAATACAGCTATGCTTCAGCATGATAGCTCTGTTCGTACGACCTCTATTTGTAGGCTCCCTTCTAATGGAGTGGCTGTATTCGAAAGTAGCTATCTTCGGTACAACGTAGCAGTCACCTCCCTCTACTGCTATAGAATCACGTGATTTGTGGAATGCAGAACAGTGTCTACCCTGCTATTTAAAGTCTCCATACTCCTATCGGTGGTAAAAATGACTAAACTCGAATCATTGTAAAAATGGTTCAATACCTGCGATACCTCATGATAAAACTTTTCATGCTGATGGAGAAGGGGGCCTGAAAGAGACCACTGAAAATTAAAATGTCGGAGCTATGTTAAAAGTAGAATACTAGCAAAGCTTTGCAGTTTCTTCTTACGGTGCGGTTCGCTTTGACACCGCTACGGCCGCGCTGAGTCTGGCCGTGCCAAGTCAGTCTATGTAGGTTGGTACTACATGAACTCATAATGACTACACAATCAGTTGCAAAATCTTCGCATTTTCAGGGTTTGTTCGGATCTAGTCCCATGTAGGAACGAAACTGCTCTGGTTGCCATTTAAAGTATTTTATGACGGTAGCCCATCTTTTAAGACTTTATGTTATCAATTTCTTTGCTATAGACCGATAACTAATGATTCCCTATGTTAAACGAAGTACAGACTCAGTCTCGAACGAACGCTTTATTTTTTCTTTTTTTTTTTTTTTCTTTTTTTTATCAAACCGGGTTCCTATCTCTCTCTCTCTATCTCTCTCCCTCTCTGGCTTTAACTATAATATTATAGTTATCTAAATTAAATGAAGTACATACTAATTAGTTCTGAATAGTAAGATCCCGCCGGGCCGCGTAGCACAATCGGTAGGGCACCTGACTCATAAGTCAGAGGTCCTGGGTTCGAAACCCGATCTAGCCACATACTTCCGTTTCTCCTTCCGCTGATTAAAGAAGGGCAGTTGTCAGCTACTGGCGAAAGTAGGTGCACTTAGTACTGGTTAACCGCTAAGGAGGCCTAAGCCTGCCCAGGAATAGTGTGGTTAGGTTAACTGACCGTCCCGACATGACCTTAGCTGGTCACAGTGGACGTTAAGCATCAAACCAACCAACCAACCAATAGTAAGATCCCTCGGAAGCAAGGAATACATCAAAGAACAGGAAATTGCAGACTCAGTTTAATGAAGTCTCTAACAAACGTTTTTAAACCGGGGTTTTTCTCTCTCTCTCTCTGGCTTTATCTGTAATGTTTTAATATTAAACTACGTGAATGATAAATGAAATCTACACATTAATTTGTTACTACCCATATCTTTGCATTGCACAGCTTAAGGTCTTACAGCTGATGTAAAACAAATAATTAGGAAACAAAAATAGTAATAAAGGGGTTTAAGTTATTCCTCCCATGGTAGTCTATCAAACCAAATTCAAGCCCAAGCACAGTTCAAAATTGCAAATTACATAAGTTTTGATCCTCATTTCCATGAACTTAACATGGAGCTCCTTCCAGGGCTTTACTGAAAAACAATGAATTAACATATGTTTGTAGGAGGACAGAGGATCGTACATACTGTATTTCAGACGCGTGTGTGGTTGTGAGCGGGAAAGGAAAGGGGCAAGAACGCCGCAACAGTTTAAAAGACCCTTAAACTGTTTTCAGCATTCATATTTGAATAAAAAAAAAAAACACGAATATTTGAGAGTTTGCTTTTATTCCATAGCTTTGACAACCCAAAATGAATGAATAAACTCATTATATGATAATTTAAATTCGGAAAAGTAGTTTGCACTTTTGCAGTTTTATCATAAATTATAGTTATGCCGGGCCGCGTAGCGCAATCGGTAAGGCACCTGACTCATATGTCAGAGGTCCTGGGTTCGCTACCCAGTCTGGCCACATACTTTCGTTTCTCCTTCCGCTGATTCAAGAAGGGCAGTTGTCAGTTACTGGTGAAAGTATGTGCACTTAGTACTGGTATACCACTTAGGAGGTCTAAGCCTGCCCTGGAATAGTGTTGTTAGGTTAACTGACCATCCCGACATGACCATAGCTGTTTACCGTGGACGTTAAACAACAAATTAATCAATCAATCAATATATGCGCGGTCATACACTTTAAATCTCTCTCTCTCTCTCCATTTTCTTCTATAAATTACCTTGGCCTCATCATAAATATTTTACATGTGCATTAATTGGATTAAATGCTAATCTGCAATTTACGATATGCCACCTTACATGTAGTAAATACCTTACAAAAGTTGTATAAATTATGCAAATATCGACTGTGTAGTGAGATAATTAACAGACTGCATTATCTCTCAAATTCGGCGGGAAAATTGACAGCACCATCATTTCTACGCTAGCAACGAGAGATAAAGGATGTGCTAAGCGCGGACATAAGTTGTATATTGTACAAATATTTCTTACGACAGACGTAGACAATTACAAAGGTCGGACATTACGTAAAGATGTGATATGTAATGAGTATTAAAATACAATTATATGTTGCTGTTTTTTGTTGTTGATATAACTGAAGATTATGTATAGCCATGAAATGTCTTCTAGCTCTAAAAACTTACTCCTTATTTGATATCTGCTAAACAGTGAAAGAAGGAAGAAAGCAAAGCTAGCGATTCTAAGTCGTATGTTGTTTATAAGCTACTATAAGCAATGACTTATAATGGCTAAAACATTAATAAAAAAAATAAAGAAAAATAAATTATAAGCAACAATTACCATCATATATGTTGCAATTATTACTAGCTTAAAGGTGCTTACAGATGGTTCTCCTTAAGCTTTTAAGGAGTCCTTAAAAATGCTTAAAAGAGGATATATCAAGCAGTGATAAGCTGCATATTTTACCGCTTATTGTTCAGGGGCCAGTTTCATGAACATATTTTAGATTTGTGCTTAAGTTACAACTTAAGATATAACTTAAGTAAAAATGTAAGAATGACTTAAGTTCCTACTTAAGCCGTTTCACAAATTTATCTTAGCAAAAACTTAACCTGTTTTGACTTAAGTCTTGTCTATTTTTAGGAGTCTATTTTTATCCGTGTTAAATGTCTGCAATATACTTCTATGTACCAAACAACCCAATTACGTATCTGATGCGGCGGTGTAGTGGACAGCGTTTTGCCCTCCAACACAGGCAGTTACGGGTTCGAATCTCCGCTTTTCCCTTTCATTTTTTTTCAGTTATTTTATTTGTATACGGTACTTTAATATAAAATAGTACTGCTTTGAATGTGTTCCCTAATTTTAATGCATTTTAAAGTTAAACTGAGTATACGAAGGTTCCTGACATGCTCGTCGTTATTGAAAATTAAGCTTCCCCAACCTTTTGGGGATGGTCGTGGTCGAGAGATGGAGATGGGTAAGTTTCAGTGCTAGGGCGTCCTCCTAATATGGATAATAGTGGGGCAAGGGCCAACTGTGTTTGCATTAGGTGCGGGAGGGTATTGTTTGGATATTTTTTCTCTCTCCTATATCCTATCTCTTTTCCTTCTCTCTCTCTCTCTCTGAGAGACGGTTCGATATAGACTGAAAGACTGTCTCAAAGAGACCAAAAACGACCAACCAACCAAATCTGAAACCTTTTCTGCTTCGTTCAACTGCGGCAGACACAGTAAGTACCACTGTGCGGAAGTGATAGTCTTGTCTGGTCGAAAACTTGATCAATGGAAAGGATATTGCTGGCATCAGAAATGTTTAGAACCGCTGCGACCGTTAGTCATTATCAACAGTGTGTACAATGGTCAGTGCCAAAGCGTAGGGTCCCTCTTTCAGTAATCAGATAAGGGGTAAAACGGATAATTGAGGGACAATTTTCAATACTTCTCCATAAAAGCATATGTTGTGACTACTCATTAGAACCGTGTTTCCGAGACGGATCGAATGAGGGCCTTAACATATGTTTTCCTTCAGAAAAAGGGAAATTATCTCAGAATTATCCCTGTTACCCCTTCTTATCTGGAGCACTGCCCTTGCTTCCTAAATAAAGCGATTATTTAGTGAAATATACCCTATCTGATAGGCCCTTCCTCACTTCACCCAGGATCCCCGGTAGCTCAGTGGGTTTAATGCTGGCCTGCTGATATCGCGGACTGGGTTCGAGCCCCGCTTGAGGCGAGAATCTTTCCTACCGTAATTGGGGTTTCATTGCACACCACCTTTAATTATCAACGTCCCATTGTCCTGATATAACTGAAATACTGTTGAAAAGGACGTTAAAACGCAAGTCATCCATCCATCACTTCACCCACTCACCCACACTTAACTCTTGTATTCAACCGAAACATGGCTACAGGAGAGTTTTCACTGTAGGACTTTGGCATTTCCCACTCTCATCATAGCTGAATTCCTCGATCTAAAATGCACCTTTATTTTGGGCACGATGTGAGAAAACATTTACCCCCGAATGATCATGCAGACCTCCACAAACTCGTACATGTATGAAAAAGATACCACGGACTTTCGACATTTGGACGTCCCAAGGACCTGCTACTTTTGCAGTAGGTGCAGTATTTGAGTGAAATACTGTCTCAACAGGGTCATTAGGTAAAAACAATATACCAGTAGCAGGTTAGGCGTCACTCTACATGGTTTAGTTTATAATTTCCTCATATTGATAGAAAGAGGGACAGGCATACATAAAAACACACACACACATATATATACGAATGCGTTCGTATGAGGCTTTATAAAAAAACGACCTGAATGTACAGGCCTAGGCTGCAATGTACATACCGTTTTCTTTTTTACCTTGTAAGGACTCGGTGCCGCAGGGGATGGGTCCTAAATCCGATCCCTGTCTTCATCACCTTCAGAAGTAATCGTCTATATGACTCATGTATATTGGTTCAGCTATGACAGAGCTAAGAATTTACCCAGGAATGGCCGCAATCACAGAACATAGGGTTCCCGAAGCACAAACAGTAGAAGACTGAAGGAGGGCAAGATCAAACCCTACCACGCACAGTGCCTACTGAATGAACACAGAGGAGCCGGAACAGAAACCATATAGGACGTGCAGTAGCAAAGTTGCTTGTGTTTCAAGCCGCTTATAGGTTACAGCATTAAATACAAGTTAGAACTCGAGACGCATAATGGATGAATAAAACAGTCTTCATTTATTCACGCATTTTGTGGTATCTCCTGAAATATGACAGCCTATCATCAGCATATCTACCTTACACATTTTAAGTGAGAACTTAAGTCACCTCGCTGGTTGACTTAAGTTTATAGCAAAATCTAAGCAAAGAGTTTAAACTAAGATTTTTTATGAAACCACTTGAGTATAAACTTTTGACTTAAGTTATAACTTAAGTCAAAAGTTCTTGCTTAGATCGTTTGTGAAACTGGCCCCAGATTTAATGACCTTTCAGCAGGAGCTAAAAATCACTAAAAAGGTATGTCACTAAGTTGTTACAAACTTGCTTAAATGCGACTAAAAACTGCTTCTTCAGCAGTTTTACGCTGCTTATTTATATTTTTACGTCACATTTAATGTACATATACGCAGACTTATAGGTGCTTATAGATGCACGTTTCCCCTGTGAGTGTGGTTAGGTTAACCGACCGTCCTGACTTGACCATAGACGTTTACCGTGGACGTTAAGCAACAAATCAATCAATCAATCACATGTCGACCGACATACGCTTGCATCTTGAGATGGGCGGCTTGCATCAAGGATAATCAGCTAGTGGATTACTCACTAGGTTACAGTGCGTAACACTATATAAACATTTTTCCAAAGGGGCAACTTATATATTTTAATATTGTTTGCTTCCCTGGATGAAAGAAATCCCTTCCAAAATGGGGAAAAACCTTTAAAGGAAAGAAGTTGCACCTACATGAGCAAATCCTTGGATTCAAAATTAAAAAGAGTGAGTGAGTGAACTCGGGTTTAACGTCCCACCAACAACGAGGTCAAATGGACACGGGACCTCGGTTTAAAGTCTTATCAGAAAGACCAGAGAAGCGGGGGATCGATCTTGCGACCACTGAACTGGTAGTCTGGCGTGTTTTCCACTACACTACAGCCGCTCCTAATAAAATGAAAACGATCGAGTGGCTTCTATTGGAAGTGTACCCATTCCCCTTGAATAAAATCAAACTCTTAAAATTTTAAATAGAAAAAAAATGGGAATTTAATTCGATTTTTGTGTGAAACGATAAACTGCATTTATCCAATCGGTAATTCGTTAATGAAAAGGCACCCTACAAAGCCTTGCATCCTATCTTATACCGATAGCTGGGTTCGAGGTTATAAAACTTGAGAATAATCTCAAACTCAAAATAAAGCACACTGATTTATTCCAACTCTTTCTCAAATTGTAATGTAGACCAGATGAAAACGGTAGCTTTTTCTCAAATGTTCAAACATGTACAAAGTAAATGTACACTGGACGCATTTATCAAATATAGGGTAGGCAAGCATAACTTCAATATAAATAATACATTACTGACATGATCAGTGGTGTGTAGATGAAATTGTTCAACCTTGTTAAAATAGTATCACCTGTCTCACCTGTGTGTTTTGACAAAAATATTTGGACACAGACTGCATCTTTTTTCATCTGCTCAGCCTAATAATATGTAAAAGAGTTTGGAAAAATAATTGCTAGGACGCTCTCCATTATGCAACAAGGTACTCTAAGTACTAAGTATATTTTCAATAATGATATTATTTTTTCAGATTTATTCGCAGAAAATTGCCCTTTGATCCTCTCTTATAAAAACACTTTTTAACACTAACAAATGCTGCATTTTGGGATTCTAAATTATGAGAAACAACATAAAGAAGGCATCTGCTAAGTTTTGGAAAGATCAGTGTTATTTTGAGTATTTTATGCAGATTTTTGTCTTTGTCCCAAATCAGTGATTATCACCACCTTAAGATTATCAAAGGTTTCGATACCAGTTAATCAGTTCTTTCAGTTTTCAAAGTCAACTACCAGAGGACATATGTATAAATTACAGAAATCATCATGCCGTTTGGATGTAAGAAAGTTCTTTTTTCTCCAACCGTGTCGTAAATGACTGGAATAACTTATCACCATATGTGGTTAAAGCTGAAACAGTGAATCAGTTCAAGGACAGACTTGACCCCCACTGGACGCATAAGATATATGACCTCCCTGAGACTTTTACTTGAAGTTTTATAAACCTTCCATTCCCGAAAAATAACAGTTTTAAGTGAAAAAATATATAAGAAGATTGGGTATACAGGCTACAAGCCTTTCAACCCGTAGCAAAGGTATCCAGGCCCAGAGGTTATAAAACTTGAGTACATTCACAAACTGAAAATAAAGCGCACTGATTGGGGAAGCAAATAAAAAGGAAAGAAACTTAAAATAAACTTTGAAACTTAAAGGAAAGAATTTACACTCCAAAGAGCAAATTCTTTCATTTAAGAAATCACCCGAATTGCGATGGGAGGCAGGAATATAAATGACAGAGTTGTTTCCCCGGAAAATGTATTAATTCACTTCAGACTGTATCGATTCAGTGTCCAATAATTAGACTTTGCTTGTGCAGCGTTTTTAACCCATTAATGCACTAAAGAGCGTTCCATAAAAAGTATCTTTGCAGATAAAAGAGAGCCAGATCAGACGACAGTGTCTTTTAGCATTAAATACAAATGTACATGAATTCCATTCCTAAAATTGAATATTTTATATTCAAATCAGCCACTCCGGACTACCGATCCAGGGGTCGATCCCCCATCAACCCCCCACCCACTCCCGCTTCTCCGGTCTTTCGAATGCGACTTTAAACCGAGGTCCCGTCTCCATACCTAGTTGTTGGTAGGACGTTAAACCCGATTTCACTCCTTCACTCATCCAAATCAGCTGCGCTTGTATGGTAAAGGAGCTTTTTAGGCATTAGCCGATAAATTTACAAAAAAAAAACAGAATTTGCAAAATTAATGTCTGCAAAACTTAGTAAAAAAAAATCTTTCGTCCGAGCTATATCATATTGAGAATTCAAGGACTGGAGGATAAACAATGTAAATCCTGATCAGGCGGCTTATCCGCCTCAACAGGCTTTGTGTAGTTGGAAAATTCAACATTTTTTTATTTATTTTTTTTTATTATTATTATTTTACTTTATTTTTGGCGCTTTTAGGCTTAATGGGTAAGTCCTGCTTTGCGGAGTTCTAGTAACAGAAATCGTATAGGGGAGAGTCGGGTAACTTCGGACAGAGGGTAAATTCGGACACTGATATTGTTTCATTTATACGTCAGTTGTTTGGAATTAAAACAAAATTAAGTGGCCAAACAGAGAAAATCCTGATGAGACGGCTCATTATGAGCCGTTTCATCTGGATTTTTACTGTTTGCAATTGTATGTCCGAATTTACCCGCCTGTCAGAAGTTACCCGGCTCTCCCCTAGGCAAACGTGCATCTCACCAAAAATAGTTATACCCCGGATACACAAGATTGTCGGAGGATTCGCCTGTCCGTCCCTTCTTTCGTTCATTATTTTGTCTGTTTGCTGGTCCGTCATATTTACGTAAAAGTTTTGCCTACATGTTAAGTTTGCTTTCATAAGTAGGATGGCACTAGTCGGGGATAAACGTGAGCCCTTGTTTCATATGTTTAAGTGTAGCATGCAGGACTGTTACGTAAGTCAATATCACATTAAATTGAAATCGATTTATTCCATTATGTTTATTGAATAAACTAAGGCAGCATGCATACGACCATTGCGTCATGAAATATGATTCCAAAGCAGCAGCAGGTTCAACGTGTTTTATCCTGTAAACTGATGATTGTTTCTACAAAGATGTTTTTTATGATCAGTGCAGTAAAATGCAAAATCTCGAAGAGTTCCTTAAAGAGCAGAGAACACATTAAGAAGAAGGAACATGGGCCAGATTACGTAGTTTCGGCTAATAAAGCCTCCCCAGTGGCCCTGACAATATCTGGTGACGAAACCAGAGAAAAGCATACTGTAATTTCTTAATTTTAATTGGGTTGTCAATTCAAGGACTGTCGATTAGTATCAAATAGGGTCCAAATGATATAAAAGACGATGATTTAGAATAAGAGCCTAAACCAGTCTAAAATTTCAGATTCTTCAGAACATATCCTCTGATCTCATGGGACGAAAATAAAAAATATAATCTGCACTATGGATGATGTAATGAGAGACGTTTTACGGCCGCCACACGGCACAATACCAGCTGAAGTAAAGTAAAATTTAAAACTTAAAGAGTTCCTAAAAGAGCAGAGAACACCTTCAGAAGAAGGAACATGGACCAGACTACTTAGTTTCGGCTAATACAGCCTCCTCAGTGCCCCGACAATATCTGGTGACGAAACCAGAGAGAAGCGTACCGTAATTTATTAATTTTAATTGGGCAGTCAATTCAAAGACTGATTAGTATCAAAAGGGTCCATATAGATAGCAATAATCTCTTATCAGCCAATAACTGGCCGAAATCGATTAAAGAAACTTTAAATTATCCATGACACGACAAAACCAACAATGTGATTGTGTACCCAGCACAGACTCAGATCAGCCTGGGCATCCGCCCAGTCTGATCAGAGTCTTGTGTGTCCGCATGGATGTAGCTTAGACCCTTAGCTACCCTTTGAGCACTTAAGGAAGAGTCTGATCAAACTGGGCGGAAGCCCAGCCTGATCTGAGTCTGTGCTGGGCGCACAACCACTTTGTTGGTTTTCTCGTGTCGCTGCTCAAATTATCCATGATAGCCTGTAGCTTCTCCCCATATGTTTGTATTAAATTTCAAAATTCTCATGAAAAATTATACCCTAGGCAAATAATGAGCGATAGTAAAAGTACTTTTATCTGCCAAATGGATGATTTGTGACGGTAATTGGAAAGAAAAGAATTTGGAAAATATCGCAGACCGCGCTTTCCGCCCAAAACGAAGACTGGGTACGCCTAGCATAGTTGAACAAGTGCGTATGTCTATAAAGGAAGGAATTTACTGCTCTAAGAGACTTGGAAAAAATCTATATGAGAGATGCTGTTAAAAAGTGATTTCTGCAGAATACATGAACATGCATAAACTGCTGAAAAATACAACATATCTTCCTAGAACTTCATGTGTTTTTTTCATAATTTAGAATTCAAAAATGCGTGAGCTTTTGATGTTAAAAACGACTTCGTTGGTGTAGTCGTCTGTTTCTTAAGGACCTAATTACTCAGACGTACTTATTTTCAATGCAGCAGGTGTTGTGCTGTGTGGTGGCCGTAAGACGCCTTCCCGTACATCATCATAGTGCAGATTATATTTTCTGGCCCTTTGGTATCAATGAGTTCAGACAGAGTCAACTTGAACTTAAGCCAGTGCTAGGGGCATAGCCGGTGTCAGACATTTCATTTCTACTCATGAACAGTCTCCATTATGCTGAGTCTGCTATTTTCGTTTTATTTCATGTTCATTTGAGCAGCGACACGAGAAAACCAACAAAGTGGCTGTACACCCAGCGCAGACTGAGATCAGCCTGAGCATCCGCCTGGTCTGCTTCGACTCTTCGCTAAGCGCTTAAAGAGTAGCTACATGTAGGGGTGTAAGCTACCTCCATGCGGACAGCAAATACTCTGATCAGACTGGGCGGATGCCGAGTATGATCTGCGTCTGCGCTGGGAAAACAACCACTTCGTTGGTTTTGTCGTGTCGCAATTCAATTTTGTTTTTTTTCATGGGCTAGATTTGCTGCAGTAAAACAGAATGCTACAGACTCAACATTTCAAACACCCGAGCCTTATATTCTTTGCTGGCGGGGATTGAAAATGCAGCCACGGGATGCGCCACTAACATTGAATGTATACATAAGGTAAGTTTGCATATTGTGTTATGTTATATAGAATATATCCTTTGTTCGGGTGTATGTTTATGGCCCACAGCATAATTCATGTTGAGGGAAACGGGCGTGTGAAACCGAATAAAGCCCCGCCTCTCTTAGCCACACCTCTTCTAGTATATTCATAAGGCGGTGCTTGAGGGTTACGCACATATGAAACCGAATACATGTATAGCCCCGCCCTTCTCAGGCCCGCCTCTTCCAGTATGTTTATAAATAAGGCGGTGCTTGCGTTGTGGTTTATTGATACATGCATTACCATTTATTGTATCCGCTTATCTTTAACGAATGTCGATCAAGAAATATTGTTAACTATATCGCTGCCCATAAATTCCTTTCTGTTTGGTTTCGTGGTTTAAAACAGAAAACAGGTTAAAGATGTTAAATGCGTTCGATGATTTCTGTGATTATGAACCACAACAAAACCTACGACGAGGGTTACGCGCGTGTAAAACCCGTTAAAGCTTCTTTCCATTTACGTCCAGTAACGTGTTGCTGGCCTTTCCGAGGCAATGCTTCTGTTGTGGTTTATTATTGTCATTGTTTGTCGGCTGACTGTTTATTCATAATTTAGGATGGCCTTGCAGCCACTTGCTGAGAAAGAGTTGGCCCCGAGGTTATATTGTTTTCGTGCTCAACTCACCTGAGCATGAAATTTTATCTGCTGATAAATATGAAAATGCCAACTTGCCAAATGTTGGCATTTTCACATTCATAAACAGAAAAAAATTCCTTCTCAGCTAAACTGAGCAAGAAAACCACTGAACTTATCAGTAATTTGCTATTCTATTAGCAGATACAATTTCATGCTCAGCTGAGTTGAGCATGAAGAAAACGTTTTATAACATCGGGGCCTGATTTCTTGGATTTTTGCCTTACGTTCCGTCTTTATGAGGTGAGGTTGAGGTTGGGCCTGTAAAATCGATTTAAAGCCCCCCAGTAATTCATTACTGACCGTTCCAAGGCGGTAGTTCTGTTGTGGTTCTCTGTTGCCTGTTTTTGGTGTCAGAGTTTCTGTGATGTTTTACCTTATGTATGTTCTTATTATTTTTGGTTCGGTTTGGGTTGCTGAGTGGCCACCTTTTGGGAACAAGCTGCTCACTCGGTTGACCATATGTTCTCTGTATCTTGATTATTTGTAATCTTAGTTGTTTCCAACTATGGTTTGAGGGCTGGATTTGGATTTTGATTGTTTCAGTTCCTGGTCTTTGCATACTTTTTACTTTTATGGTATTTCCTTTCCTATTTTAAGTTTGGGGCAGGATGTGAAAATCGATTGTGTCGGTTCCTGATCAGTGCCTTCTTATTAGGGGATAACTGTACCCAAAATTGTCATTTGGGGAGATAAATCGTCGGATTAGGAGAGGATACCTATAAGTTCTTGGAACTTGTTTTCCGATCCTAACATTATATGTATGTGTGAATATATTTTGTACGAAACAAAAACAAAATATTGTTAAAACCAATCGTCGGTTTTATTGTCGGAAATTTTGTTTTACGGCGACGCGCAAGAGGAGCCGTAAAACGAAATGTGCGATCATAAAACCGACGATTTACCTCCCCAAATGACAGTTTTCAATACAGTTATCCTCATTCTAATGCACTTTCCACATTTCCACCTTTAAAAGTGTGCTACTTTGCACACACAGCAAACGCTTTCAGCGACGTAGAACCAGACTTCAATCAATGGGAAGCGACGTTACATAATGACGTTGGGTTTCCGACAGTATATTTAGGGGATAACTGTCTTGAAAATTGTCATTTGGGGAGGTAAATCATCGGTTTTATGGTCGGAAATTTCGTTTTACGGCGACGCGCTAGCGGAGCCGTAAAACGCAATTTGCGACCATAAAACCGATGATTTACCTCCCCAAATGATAATTTTCAAAACAGTTATCCCCATTCTAATGCACTTTTCCACATTTTCACCTTTCATAATGGACTATTTTGCACCCATTTCAAGCGCCGTCAGCAACGTAAAACCAAACGTCAGCCAATGAGAAGCAAATACTGTCGCAAATATTTGACGTTATCCAATCAGACGTCGCGTTATATTTGTAAGTGCATTAGAATGCAGGATATACTGTCACAATTTTTTACGTTACCCAAACAGGCGTCGCGTTACATACGTAAGTGCGTTAGAATGTGCGTTGGTTTTCACTAGTTTTCAAAATAGAAAAAAAAAAGAAATTAAATAACGAAAAGAAATGAAGAAGAAGAAATAAAGAAATTTTCAGTGCAGTTTGCAGTTTTCCAAGATGTCAGCTACCAAAACAGATCAACGTCTGGACTACGAACTACATGTGTATCTATAAACAAATGCGCGCTTATGCTGTACTTGAGTTTTTATCCTTTCGGCTAGATATTCTATAAGACACGGTTATTTGGAATTTATGTATTATTTTTCACTGCATTGTAGGAGAAAATCTTCAAGCCTTGTCTATGCAAGCTATGGATGTTATGGAAATAGCAGAAGAAGGGTAATTTTATGTTGTGGCGCACTGACTATTACATGGGTATTAATCAGGGCCCAGTTAGGCAAAACATCGTTAGCTTAACGAAATTGTAAGGTCAGTGATTTTTTAAGTCATCTAGTACTAATAAAACCAAATGTGCTCATATGTTTAGGCAAAATATGATGGTGTTTGAAAGTTTAACGTCTTGCCTATTAACGACGTCATTAGTTTTAACATGTTCTGTGCCAAATGGACCATGGTGCATTTCTAGTGTGAGTAATTCGGTCCCAAAATTCCGTAAAAATAATTGTAAATATAATATTTTTTTTATAAAATAATCTGTCGTTTCATAAATCTATAAATTGTTGCTTTTATAGACGCTAAAATCGACTTTTGAAGGGTTGTTATTTTTGATTATGTCGTGTGAGGAGAGTAAAATGAAACGTTCGGCGCCACTAACGTCACGTAACGTCGCGCCAAACGCTGGGGATGTTCAAACTTTTACACTGGAAAGGTGTAATTGTTTTAATTGCATTGTTTCGCCGTTTCATTTGTTTATCCTTTATGTTATCTGGTTGTGAGTTTGGCTTCCATTCTTTTGAATTGTTTTGGCTTTTTGCGGGTTCTTGCTGCATCGAACATCTCTTTCCTGATGCCCTTGGCTGTCGCTTTTCTCGAGACACAGGGGCTGAGGTGGCTCGATGGGGGACGCCTGCGCTCGCGAGTTAATATACGTAGGCGTCTCTTATCTGTTGTCTGCAGTTAATGTGTCCCGCGGAATGCGACAATAGGGGGATGCTCGTTGCCTACCGAGACCTACCCATCATCTCTTTTCTTTCAAACTTTTGGGGTTTAGCGACACTGGAGAAGTTAAATACAGAAACGCGCATCTATCGCACTAAAATTGGTACGGATACGTTTATATTATGAGCATTTTCAGAAAAAAAACTGATGAAAATTTTTCAGGACAGACATGGCAAGACCTATCTCGTTCTTTTGTTTTGGATATTCTCCCCAAAACAAAAGCAAAAAAGAAATAAATACAAATAAAAACATTTGATGGAAAGAAGGAAGAAAACATTCTTTTTTTATCGGGCGGTAGTTTTTTTGTTTGTTTTTTTCGTTCAAATATTTTTTTATTTCTGTTTTAACATCGGACAGCCCTCCTATGGCATGCAAGGGAGCGAAGTCTAGACATGTAACCGCCGGCGTAAATCCACTAAAATGTTAAGACGGCTATGCTAAAATAGGTCTAGGAGATCTTTTCCTGTGGGAATTTCCTATATAGTCTATATTTCTGGGACAGTCCAGTCGGGGGTATGTGTATTTGTGTGTGTGTGTGGGGGGGGGGGGTGTCAAGATTGCATTTTATAGTAATATTTCCGGAAGAAATATTTCCGAAACAGCAGTGGTTGTGGCACTTTATCACGAAAAATCAATGATAATTACTGTAAATATAATTTTATTGCATTTCCTATACGTTTTGTGTTTTGGAAGACCTGTCAGAGAGTTCAGAAAGTCAGAAAGTAGTCCCACCCTCACACTCCTCACCCCCCCCCTTCCCCGCCCCCCCCCCCCCCCCCCCCCCCCCCACACACACATCTTGAAATATGGCTATAGGAAGAAAGACAATGTATTGTATTGTTCGAACCTTTTTAGAGCCACTTTTCCCCATAGTCTTCCCACCACGTCCTCACCCCACCAGAAATTGGCTATTAGAAACTTTGGTATATAGTGGGATTTCAAGTTCTGATCATAGCTGAAAACACACACACACACACACACACACACACACACACACACAGAGATATATATGTACATGTATATACATATGACTTACATACGACTTACACGCCCACTGAGTATAAAGACAAGGACATATTGTCACTCTCTTACTTAGCAATAGCTGCAGAAGAAAGGACCGGAATCACTTTTGACCATTTCTTCATTTCTTCATTCTTACTTCTTCCCAGACAGACCGTGGCAGACTGACACGTATACAGACACATGGAAATTTGCATAACTTGAAATTTAAAGGTAGGTTCCTGTACTTTTGAATGCATCATAATTTTGATGAACTTTCATCCAAGTTGTTGGAAAGAACTTATAAAAGGTAATTGATAAGTTTCACTAAAAAGTGTAAATCAAAACAATATTAGAAAAGTTGTTTTGCAAGGGAATTCCTAACTCTGCTTCGCACACCAGTTAGCGCTATTTTTAGTTCGCGCCAAAAATAGATAACGCAGCTGATGTCATGCTGCATTGCATTTTGGGCTAGTTTTAACCCTTCCGCCATGCCAGGACCTCTAGGAGAGCTCACGTCAAGTGAAAATTGACCTTTGGAGAATGGCATCAGAAATTGCGCACTTATAGACATAATAAACATAGTTATTTTTAGAACTCGAATTCCAACGAAAGAAAATAAACAAAAAGGGAAAACGACTATTTTCTTCAACATCTGACGAGTTTCTCAGTAGCAACAAATTCAGAAAAGAACTCAATACTGCTCAGAAAAAGACGAAATTATTTTGTGGACATAATTGACATCGCTAGCCCAGGAACCTACCTTTAATCATTTACGGTGATTTCTCGGCATCGGCATCGCTTTACCTGCGTACATGTACAGTACGCAATGCAAATTATCACATACGCATTCCAGCTTACAAGAAGACTAACAAACAAGCAGATGAATGCGCGTTTTGTTCAGTCGCCTATAGTCCCTGGGTACGAAACCATAACAGACACATTACGGTGTCCTAAGGTACAGTGTCGCCGCTTCCATAAGGCTGACGCCATCCTACCACCCTGGGCCCATGACACACTGCGCGGATTTCCTTATATAGATTGAAATAATAATCGGACAAGTGTCCCGATGGAAGTTGAGTCCACGACTCCCTGCATGGGGGTGGTAAATGTAATGGTCGGGCGATGGTTCAGGGTGACTTTCAGTGTCGGGGTGTCTTACTAATTTGGATAATAGAAGGGCCTATTGTTCTTGCAAACAGTGTGGGCGGGAGTAGTTTGAACATTTTTTTCTCTCCTCTATCATTATCTATTTTCTTCCTGGGAGTCGGCTCGAAATAGACTGAAATACTGTGTCAAAGATCCGTTAAATCCAAAATAACCAACCAAACGCTGCGCGCATGCATAAATGGACGCCTGCACAAACTTACAAATGTCAAAAGGTATGTGCATGACCACGTACGTACGCTGACATGGAAAGACAAAGTGTCAAGCTGTTTCTCTCCGACGGACTGATAAACACATGTACATGTACATGCCTTTCTAGCATGTATTATCCGGCGGTTTTTTGCTTTTTGCGGACAGGTACTTGCCCTTCTGTGTCAGATTTGAACCTCATTATAATGAGTGTGGAGGGAGCAAATTCAACTACACTGTAGAACAATAATACGTGAATTTTACTGTAGAATACCCGGCAACAAGCTGCCAGTCCATTTCTCGTTATTTTTACGGGCGCCCGTGAACATTGGCGGAATCATCACGCAGAGCAGGGTTGAATAAGACTGGTATTGTTTTGGTTAGATAGCCCTTCAACACTATTTTAAATAAATAATAAAACAAACAAAAAATCTTTCCAGTGAAATGAGCAGGGCATCAGTTGTATTGAGTCCCTTTTGAAAATGCTGCAAAAGAACAGGAAGTGTTTGAAAACTGGCGGTCGAATTGATGGAATGTAGGAGATAGATAGGGAAGGCCAGGATGCGGTAAACAATGGCATAGGAAAAAAGCATACACTGTAAAAAACATTCCTTAATCATCACGCAGAGTAGGGAAGAATAAGGCAGGTGTTGTTTTGGTCACATAGCCCTTCAACACTATAAAGTCTGGCCACATACTTTCGTTTCTCCTTCCGCTGATTCAAGAAGGGCAGTTGTCAGTTACTGGCGAAAGTATGTGCACTTAGTACTGGTTAACCGCTTAGGAGGTCTAAGCCTGCCCAGGAATAGTGTGGTTAGGTTAACTGACCGTCCCGACATGACCTTAGTTGTTTACCGTGGACGTTAAGCATCAAATCAACCAACCAACCAACCAACACTATAGAGGTATTTTCGAGTGCGGTCAGTTAGCATAAGTCTACCAAATCGAGATTTCTAAAAAAACATGTTTTACAGGCAGTAAAATTAACGGGAAATGGACTGGCAGCTGGTTGCCAGGTATTCTACCGTAAAATCTAAGGAATGTTTTTTACAGTGTATGCTTTTTTCCTATGCCATTGTTTACCGCATCCTGGCCTTCCCTATCTATCTCCTACATTCCATCAATTCGACCGCCAGTTTTCAAACACTTCCTGTTCTTTTGCAGCATTTTCAAAAGGGATTCAATACAACTGATGCCCTGCTCATTTCACTGGAAATATTTTTTGTTTGTTTTATTATTTATTTAAAATAGTGTTGAAGGGCTATCTAACCAAAACAATACCAGTCTTATTCAACCCTGCTCTGCGTGATGATTCCGCCAATGTTCACGGGCGCCCGTAAAAATAACGGGAAATAGACTGGCAGCTGGTTGCCGGGTATTCTACAGTAAAATTCACGTATTATTGTTCTACAGTGTAGTTGAATTTGCTCCCTCCACACTCATTATAATGAGGTTCAAATCTGACACAGAAGGGCAAGTACCTGTCCGCAAAAAGCAAAAAACCGCCGGATAATACATGCTAGAAAGGCATGTACATGTACATGTGCTTATCAGTCCGTCGGAGAGAAACAGCTTGACACTTTGTCTTTCCATGTCAGCGTGCGTACGTGGTCATGCACATACCTTTTGACATTTGTAAGTTTGTGCAGGCGTCCATTTATGCATGCGCGCAGCGTTTGGTTGGTTATTTTAGATTTAACGGATCTTTGACACAGTATTTCAGTCTATTTCGAGCCGACTCACAGGAAGAAAATAGATAATGATAGAGGAGAGAAAAAAATGTTCAAACTACCCCCGCCCACACTTTCAGCAAGAACAATAGGCCCTTCTATTATCCAAATTAGTAGGACACCCCGACACTGAAAGCCACCCAGAACCATCGCCCGACCATTACATTTACCACCCCCATGCAGGGAGTCGTGGGCTCAACTTTCATCGGGACACTTGTCCGATTATTATTTCAATCTATATAAGGAAATCCGCGCAGTGTGTCATGGGCCCAGGGTGGTAGGATGGCGTCAGCCTTATGGAAGCGGCGACACTGTACCTTAGGACACCGTAATGTGTCTGTTATGGTTTCGTACCCAGGGACTATAGGCGACTGAACAAAACGCGCATTCATCTGCTTGTTTGTTAGTCTTCTTGTAAGCTGGAATGCGTATGTGATAATTTGCATTGCGTACTGTACATGTACGCAGGTAAAGCGATGCCGATGCCGAGAAATCACCGTAATTTCAAGTTATGCATATTTCCACGTGTCTGTATACGTGTCAGTCTGCCACGGTCTGTCTGGGAAGAAATAAGAATGAAGAAATGAAGAAATGGTCAAAAGTGATTTCGGTTCTTTCTTCTGCAGCTATTGCTAAGTAAGAGAGTGACAATATGTCCTTGTCTTTATACTCAGTGGGCGTGTAAGTCGTGTGTAAGTCGTATGTACATACATGTACATATATATCTGTGTGTGTGTGTGTGTGTGTGTGTGTGTGTGTGTGTGTGTTTTCAGCTATGATCAGAACTTGAAATCCCACTATATACCAAAGTTTCTAATAGCCAATTTCTGGTGGGGTGAGGACGTGGTGGGAAGACTATGGGAAAAAAGTGGCTCTAAAAAGGTTCGAACAATACACTACATTGTCTTTCTTCCTATAGCCATATTTCAAGATGTGTGTGTTTGTGGGGGGGGGGGGGGGGCGGAGAAGGGGGGGGGGTGAGGAGTGTGAGGGTGGGACTACTTTCTGACTTTCTGAACTCTCTGACAGGTCTTCCAAAACACAAAACGTATAGGAAATGCAATAAAATTATATTTACAGTAATTATCATTGATTTTTCGTGATAAAGTGCCACAACCACTGCTGTTCCGGAAATATTTCTTCCGGAAATATTACTATAAAATGCAATCTCGACACCCCCCCCCACACACACACACACACAAATACACATACCCCCGACTGGACTGTCCCAGAAACATAGACTATATAGGAAATTCCCACAGGAAAAGATCTCCTAGACCTATTTTAGCATAGCCGTCTTAACATTTTAGTGGATTTACCCCGGCGGTTACATGTCTAGACTTCGCTCCCTTGCATGCCATAGGAGGGCTGTCCGATGTTAAAACAGAAATAAATAATATTTGAACGAACAAACAAAAATAAAAACTACCACCCGATAAAAAAAGAATGAGTCTTCCTTCTTTCCATTAAATGTTTTTATTTGTATTTATTTCTTTTTTGCTTTTGTTTTGGGGAGAATATCCAAAACAAAAGATCGAGATAGGTCTTGCCATGTCTGTCCTGAAAAATTTTCATCAGTTTTTTTTTCTGAAAATGCTCATAATATAAACGTATCCGTACCAATTTTAGTGCGATAGATGCGCGTTTCTGTATTTAACTTCTCCAGTGTCGCTAAACCCCAAAAGTTTGAAAGAAAAGAGATGATGGGCAGGTCTCGGTAGGCAACGAGCATCCCCCTATTGTCGCATTCCGCGGGACACATTAACTGCAGACAACAGGTAAGAGACGCCTACGTATATTAACTCGCGAGCGCAGGCGTCCCCCATCGAGCCACCTCAGCCCCTGTGTCTCGAGAAAAGCGACAGCCAAGGGCATCAGGAAAGAGATGTTCGATGCAGCAAGAACCCACAAAAAGCCAAAACAATTCAAAAGAATGGAAGCCAAACTCAGGTAAGATTCTTGTCGCTATGTCAAGTTTGTCTTAGTTTTAGAAGAATTTAGAAATTTTACCAGATAACATAAAGGATAAACAAATGAAACGGCGAAACAATGCAATTAAAACAATTACACCTTTCCAGTGTAAACGTTTGAACATCCCCCGCGTTTGGCGCGACGTTACGTGACGTTAGTGGCGCCAAACGTTTCATTTCACTCTCCTCGCATGACGTAATCAAAAATAACAACCTTTTAAAGTCGATTTTAGCGTCTATAAAAGCAACAATTTATATATTTATGAAACGACAGACTATTTTATAAAAAAATATTATATTTACAATTATTTTTACGGAATTTTGGGACCGAATTAATCACACCAGAAATGGATCATAAATGGTCCATTTGGCACAGAACATGTTAAAACTAATGACGTCGTTAATAAGCAAGACGTTAAACTTTCAAACACCATCATATTTTGCCTAAACATATGAGCACATTTGGTTTTATTAGTACTAGATGACTTAAAAAATCACTGACCTTACAATTTCGTTAAGCTAACGATGTTTTGCCTTACTGGGCCCTGATTAATACCCATGTAATAGTCAGTGCGCCACAACATAAAATTACCCTTCTTCTGCTATTTCCATAACATCCATAGCTTGCATAGACAAGGCTTGAAGATTTTCTCCTACAATGCAGTGAAAAATAATACATAAATTCCAAATAACCGTGTCTTATAGAATATCTAGCCGAAAGGATAAAAACTCAAGTACAGCATATGCGCGCATTTGTTTATAGATACACATGTAGTTCGTAGTCCAGACGTTGGACTGTTTTGGTAGCTGACATCTTGCAAAACTGCAAACTGCACTCACTGAAAATTTCTTTATTTCTTCTTCTTCATTTCTTTTCGTTTCTTTATTTCTTTTTTTTCTATTTTGAAAACTAGTGAAAACCAACGCACATTCTAATGCACTTACGTATGTAACGCGACGCCTGTTTGGGTAACGTAAAAAAATTGTGACAGTATATCCTGCGATATACTGTCGGAAACCCGACGTCATTATGTAACGTCGCTTCCCATTGATTGAAGTCTGGTTCTACGTCGCTGAAAGCGTTTGCTGTGTGTGCAAAGTAGCACACTTTTAAAGGTGGAAATGTGGAAAGTGCATTAGAATGAGGATAACTGTATTGAAAACTGTCATTTGGGGAGGTAAATCGTCGGTTTTATGATCGCACATTTCGTTTTACGGCTCCTCTTGCGCGTCGCCGTAAAACAAAATTTCCGACAATAAAACCGACGATTGGTTTTAACAATATTTTGTTTTTGTTTCGTACAAAATATATTCACACATACATATAATGTTAGGATCGGAAAACAAGTTCCAAGAACTTATAGGTATCCTCTCCTAATCCGACGATTTATCTCCCCAAATGACAATTTTGGGTACAGTTATCCCCTAATAAGAAGGCACTGATCAGGAACCGACACAATCGATTTTCACATCCTGCCCCAAACTTAAAATAGGAAAGGAAATACCATAAAAGTAAAAAGTATGCAAAGACCAGGAACTGAAACAATCAAAATCCAAATCCAGCCCTCAAACCATAGTTGGAAACAACTAAGATTACAAATAATCAAGATACAGAGAACATATGGTCAACCGAGTGAGCAGCTTGTTCCCAAAAGGTGGCCACTCAGCAACCCAAACCGAACCAAAAATAATAAGAACATACATAAGGTAAAACATCACAGAAACTCTGACACCAAAAACAGGCAACAGAGAACCACAACAGAACTACCGCCTTGGAACGGTCAGTAATGAATTACTGGGGGGCTTTAATCGATTTTACAGGCCCAACCTCAACCTCACCTCATAAAGACGGAACGTAAGGCAAAAATCCAAGAAATCAGGCCCCGATGTTATAAAACGTTTTCTTCATGCTCAACTCAGCTGAGCATGAAATTGTATCTGCTAATAGAATAGCAAATTACTGATAAGTTCAGTGGTTTTCTTGCTCAGTTTAGCTGAGAAGGAATTTTTTTCTGTTTATGAATGTGAAAATGCCAACATTTGGCAAGTTGGCATTTTCATATTTATCAGCAGATAAAATTTCATGCTCAGGTGAGTTGAGCACGAAAAAAATATAACCTCGGGGCCAACTCTTTCTCAGCAAGTGGCTGCAAGGCCATCCTAAATTATGAATAAACAGTCAGCCGACAAACAATGACAATAATAAACCACAACAGAAGCATTGCCTCGGAAAGGCCAGCAACACGTTACTGGACGTAAATGGAAAGAAGCTTTAACGGGTTTTACACGCGCGTAACCCTCGTCGTAGGTTTTGTTGTGGTTCATAATCACAGAAATCATCGAACGCATTTAACATCCTTAACCTGTTTTCTGTTTTAAACCACGAAACCAAACAGAAAGGAATTTATGGGCAGCGATACAGTTAACAATATTTCTTAATCGACATTCGTTAAAGATAAGCGGACACAATAAATGGTAATGCATGTATCAATAAACCACAACGCAAGCACCGCCTTATTTATAAACATACTGGAAGAGGCGGGCCTGAGAAGGGCGGGGCTATACATGTATTCGGTTTCATATGTGCGTAACCCTCAAGCACCGCCTTATGAATATACTAGAAGAGGTGTGGCTAAGAGAGGCGGGGCTTTATTCGGTTTCACACGCCCGTTTCCCTCAACATGAATTATGCTGTGGGCCATAAACATACACCCGAACAAAGGATATATTCTATATAACATAACACAATATACAAACTTACCTTATGTATACATTCAATGTAAGTGGCGCATCCCGTGGCTGCATTTTCAATCACCGCCAGCAAAGAATATTAGGCTCGGGTGTTTGAAATGTTGAGTCTGTAGCATTCTGTTTTACTGCAGCAAATCTAGCCCATGAAATAAAACAAAATTGAATTGCGACACGACAAAACCAACGAAGTGGTTGTTTTCCCAGCGCAGACGCAGATCATACTCGGCATCCGCCCTGTCTGATCAGAGTATTTGCTGTCCGCATGGAGGTAGCTTACACCCCTACATGTAGCTACTCTTTAAGCGCTTAGCGAAGAGTCGAAGCAGACCAGGCGGATGCCCAGGCTGATCTCTGTCTGCGCTGGGTGTACAGCCACTTTGTTTGTTTTCTCGTGTCGCTGCTCAAATGAACATGAAATAAAACGAAAATAGCAGACTCAGCATAATGGAGACTGTTCATGAGTAGAAATGAAATGTCTGACACCGGCTATGCCCCTAGCACTGGCTTAAGTTCAAGTTGACTCTGTCTGAACTCATTGATACCAAAGGGCCAGAAAATATAATCTGCACTATGATGATGTACGGGAAGGCGTCTTACGGCCACCACATAGCACAACATCTGCTGCATTGAAAATAAGTACGTCTGAGTAATTAGGTCCTTAAGAAACAGACGACTACACCAAAGAAGTCGTCTTTAACATCAAAAGCTCACGCATTTTTGAATTCTAAATTATGAAAAAACACATAAAGTTCTAGGAAGATATGTTGTATTTTTCAGCAGTTATGCATGTTCATGTATTCTGCAGAAATCACTTTTTAACAGCATCTCTCAAATAGATTTTTTCCAAGTCTCTTAGAGCAGTAAATTCCTTCCTTTATAGATATACGCACTTGTTCAACTATGCTAGGCGTACCCAGTCTTCGTTTTGGGCGGAAAGCGCGGTCTGCGATATTTTCCAAATTCTTTTCTTTCCAATAACCGTCACAAATCATCCATTTGGCAGATAAAAGTACTTTTACTATCGCTCATTATTTGCCTAGGGTATAATTTTTCATGAGAATTTTGAAATTTAATACAAACATATGGGGAGAAGCTACAGGCTATCATGGATAATTTGAGCAGCGACACGAGAAAACCAACAAATTGGTTGTGCGCCCAGTTTGATCGGACTCTTCCTTAAGTGCTCAAAGGGTAGCTAAGGGTCTAAGCTACATCCATACGGACACTCAAGACTCTGATCAGACTGGACGGATGCCCAGGCTGATCTGAGTCTGTGCTGGGTACACAATCACATTGTTGGTTTGTCGTGTCATGGATAATTAAAGTTTGTTTAATCGATTTCGGCCAGTTATTGGCTGATAAGAGATCATTGCTATCTATATGGACCCTTTTGATACTAATCAGTCTTTGAATTGACTGCCCAATTAAAATTAATAAATTACGGTACGCTTCTCTCTGGTTTCGTCACCAGATATTGTCAGGGTCACTGAGGAGGCTTAATTAGCCGAAACTACGTAGTCTGGTCCATGTTCCTTCTTCTGAATGTGTTCTATGCTCTTTTAGGAACTCTTTAAGTTTTAAATTTTACTTTACTTCAGCTGGTATTGTGCCGTGTGGCGGCCGTAAAACGTCTCTCCTTACATCATCCATAGTGCAGATTATATTTTTTATTTTTGTCCCATGAGATCAGAGGATATGTTCTGAAGAATCTGAAATTTTAGACTGGTTAGGCGCTTATTCTAAATCATCGTCTTTTATATCATTTGGACCCTTTTTGATACTAATCCGCAGTCCTTGAATTGACTGCTCAATTAAAATTAAGAAATTACAGTATGCTTTTATCTGGTTTCGGCACCAGATATTGTCATGGTCACTGGGGAGGCTTTATTAGCCGAAACTACGTAATCTGGCCCATGTTCCTTCTTCTGAATGTGTTCTCTGCTCTTTAAGGAACTCTTCGAGATTTTGCATTTTACTGCACTGATCATAAAAAAACATCTTTGTAGAAACAATCATCAGTTTACAGGATAAAACAGGTTGAACCTGCTGTTGCTTTGGAATCATATTTCATGACGCAATGGTCGTATGCATGCTGCCTTAGCTTATTCAATAAACATAATGGAATAAATCGATTTCAATTTAATGTGATATTGACTTACGTAACAGTCCCGCGTGCTACACTTAAACACACTGAAACAAGGGCTCACGTTTATCCCCGACTAGTGCCATCCTACTTATGAAAGCAAACTTAACATGTAGGCAAAACTTTTACGTAAATATGAAGGACCAGCAAACAGACAAAATAATGAACTAAAGAACGGATGGACAGGCGAATCCTCCGACAATCTTGTGTATCCGGGGTATAACTATTTGTGGTGAGATGCACGTTTGCCTAGGGGAGAGTCGGGTAACTTCGGACAGGCAGGTAAATTCGGACATACCGAATTGCAATCAGTGAAAATCCAGATGAGATGGCTCATAATGAGCCGTCTCATCAGAATTTTCTCTGTTTGGTCACTTAATTTTTGTTTTAATTCCAAACAACTGACGTATGAAGGAAACAGTGTCAGTGTCCGAATTAACCCGCTGTCCGAAGTTACCCGACTCTCCCCTATACGATTTCTGTTACTAGAACTCCGCAGAGCAGGATTTACCCTTGAACCCTTAAAAGCGCCAAAAACAAATAAAATAATGATAATAATAATAATATTAATAATAATAATAATAATAAAAATACAATAATGTTGAATTTTCTAACTACACAGAGCCTGCTGAGGCGGATAAGCCGCATGATCAGGATTTGTTTATCCTCCAGTTCTTGAATTCTCAATATGATATAGCTTGGAAGAAACATTTTTTTTTCTTTTTTTTTAGTTTAAATTTGCAGACATTAATTTTGCCAATTCTGCTTTTTTGCACTTTATCGGCTAATGCCTAAAGGGCTCCTTTACCATACAAGCGCAACTGATTCGGGTGAGTGAACACGGGTTTAACGTCCCACCAACAACGAAGTATGGAGACGGGACCTCAGTTTAAAGTCGCATTCGAAAGACCGGAAAAGCGGGGGATCGATCTTGCGAGCGCTGGATCGGTAGTCCGGAGTGGCTGATTTGAATATAAAATATTCAATTTTAGGAATTCATGTACATTTGTATTTAATGCTAAAGGACACCGTCGTCTGATCTGGCTCTCTATTGTCTGCAAACTAAGATACTTTTTTATGGAACGGCATTAATGGGTTAAAAACGCTGCACAAGCAAAGTCTAATAATTGGACACTGAATCGATACAGTCTGAAGTGAATTAATACAATTTCCGGGGAAACAACTCTGTCATTTACATTCCTGCCGCCCATCACAATTGGGATAATTTCTTAAATGAAAGAATTTGCTCTTTGGAGTGCAAATTCTTTCCTTTAAGTTTCAAAGTTTATTTTAAGCTTATTTCCTTTTTATTTGCTTCTCCTGACATCATAGGCCTTCAAAATAGGTCTGCAACCCATTTTGAAGGGCTATGATGTCAGGGGAAGCGAATTGAATGTCACAAAAGTTGTTCCTCTTTGTAAAAATGGCAAAAGACATGGATGTATACATGATTTATATAATATTTTAATTTGCGTGCATTTTTTGAGCTATAGAGGATCTGTCATGAGTCCTTGTGTGTTATGTATTGAATTTATTGAACGAGTTGGGAAAAAGAGGTGACATGATTCAGACGTTTAAGATCATCAAAGGTTTCGATAGAATACCAGCTAATCAGTTCTTCAGTTTTCAAAGTCTACTACTAGAGGACATAATATAAATTACAGAAATCATCATGCCTTTTGGATGTAAGAAAGTTCTTTTTCTCCAACCGTGTCGTAAATGACTGAAATAACTTATCACCACATGTGGTTGAAGCTGAAACAGTGAACCAGTTTAAGTATAGACTTGACTCCCACCGGAGGCATAAGATGTATGACCTGAGACTTTTACTTGAAGTTTTATAAACCTTCCATTCCCGAAAAATAACAGTTTTAAGTGAAAAAATCTAAGAAGATTGGGTATACAGGCTACAAGCCTTTCAACCCGTAGCAGAGGTATCCAGGCCCAGAGGTTATAAAACTTGAGTACATTCTCAAACTCAAAATAAAGCACACTGATTGGCTGCTTCCGAGCACATGCTTGGAAGCAGCCAATCAGTGTGCTTTATTTTGAGTTTGAGATTATTCTCAAGTTTTATAACCTCGAACCCAGGTATCGGTATAAGATAGGATGCAAGGCTTTGTTGGGTGCCTTGTCACCAACGAATTACCGATTGGATAAATGCAGTTTATCGTTTCACACAAAATTCTCATTAAATTCCCATTTTTTTCTAATTAAAATTTGAAGATTTTGTTATTATTCAAGGGGTATGGATACACTTCCAATAAAAACACTCGATCGTTTACATTTTTATTTTTGAATCCAAGGATTTGCTCATGTAGGTGCAACTTCTTTCCTTTAAACTTTTACCCCCATTTTGGAAGGGATTTTTTTCATCCAGGGAAGCAAACAATATTTAAAACATATGAGTTGTCCCTTTGGAAAAATGTATATATAGCGTTACGCGCTGTAACCTAGTGAGTAATCCACTAGCTGATTATTCTTGATGCAAGCCGACCATCACAAGATGCAAGCGTACGGTCGACATGTGAGCAGCGTACTGACTGCAAGGGTAATATTTCGAATATATTAAAAGTAAAGTTAACACAATTTAAGACAAGATTTCTCTACCGGAGGGTGGGAGTTTAGTGGTAGAGGTGGGTTTCAGAACATTTAACATGCTACCTGTACAGGTAAAATGTGGGAAAATGATCTCAGCCAATTAGCTGACAAGAATTTAAAAATAATTTGATTTTTCTGGCTGACTGGAAATATTGTCACTACTCGGATCCAGACCATCACGTACTGGTGTGGATCTGGCTGACTGGTGGGGCTGAGAGTTGCCGAGATGTGTGTGTGTGTGTGAGGGGAGGGGGCTTGAAAATATTTTACTAGTTAGGGATCAGTTTGGTGAGAATTTTTGAGAATGGCTTTTTTTTTGCCTTGAAATATATGTGGTGATCGCATTAGAATCGCCTCGATGAGGCGATTCTAATGAGATTTCACAAAATATATTTGAATCTAACCGCATGAATAAATTATCTCAAACTGTCATCAGATACTCCTAATTACCTTGAGGCGTACATATTATACATAACACAGAGGCCCAGATGGCGGGGCTAAAGCCCCAATGCCCGCCCCCCTGGATCCGGGGCTGATGAGAGTAAGAAACAAAATGACACGGTTTTATTTTTTAGTTCAGGATGTTCTCCATCAGGATCATAGTTACAATCTATAATATGCAACTCCTGACACTGCGTCTGTCTGTATCATGATGAAACTGTGGTAGTTAATTCTCACATGGCTCTATTTTCCCCAAGCGGGTGCAATTGATTTCTCAAATGCAAGGGGTGTTAAAAAAATAGTGAAAATGGCCATGTGCATACTTGAATACCCAAAATCAGCCAGCACACCAGCTTATAAACTAATCAGTATATTCAGATCCCCCTTATACGTGCATTCATATACTCTGCTTGCAAATAGGGAAAACTGTGATCATACTGTGCAGACGTGCAGGCTGATCAGTCTTCATTGTTGTTATATGCCATAAAATCCCTTTTCATGGGCTTCTTCAGTCTTTTGGATGAGACTTTAAACCGAGGTCCTGTCTCCATATGACCTATGTGTTGGTGGGGTGTTAAACCCGAGTTCAATCACTCATCCTATGGCGGCAACCCCAAAAATAGATTTCATTGATAATACTGTTACATTGGCTATAAAACAAGGTTTTTTCCTCTCTAGAAAGACCCCGAAGATCTAAATCAGTCTTTTGACGTTGTGCTACATGTATGAGATTTTTGTTGTTGCTGTTGTTGTTTTTTCCCCCAACCAATTTAGATCTGTCTTTTAACAGATCTAGAATTTTGAGATTGTGTTGGAAGGGAAAACCCTTTGTCTTCGAACTGAAGAATTGTGATATGAAAAATCATCTTTGGATTATCACCAAAATATACCTTTACCTGAGGCCCTCATCTGGCCATTGGGTTAAGCACTGGCCTGCTGATCTAGTTGTCCTCGGTTCAGTTCCTGTTGCAGGCGAAATCATTTCCACTATAAACAGGTCTCAATGGCACAAAGCCTGTCATAATTATTTTCCCATCTTCCTGATATGACTGAAATACCGTTGAAAAGGACATCAGAATGGCAAGTCATCAGTCCATCAATCTAATTTGACAGTTTGTTTAGCACCTGAGCAATGATAATTCCTCAAAGGTCTGCACTTCATGCTTGTGATGTGAGTGAGTGAGGTCAGGTTTCACATCCCACCACCAACTAGGTCATACGAAAATGGGAGCTAGGTTTAAAGTCTCATCCAAAAGACAGGAGAAGCAAGGGATTGGTCTTCTGATCCCTGGATTGGCAGTCCAGTACGCTATCCACTACACTACCACCGCTCCTAATGTTTGTGATAGTCTCTGAACAGACTACACTAGACTTTAAATCCAATGGCTGCAGGTTGAACCCCCTACTCGTTCTGCAGTCTGCACCATAGCTAAGTTGCTCTAAGTACTCAACTACAGCGCCTCTCTTTTCTGGGTATTTTCGCTCAAACAATAATAAACATTTGACAGAATCTGTAGGCTTTATTACAAAACTTTTGTATGAAAGAGGTAAAAGCTATGTATTTAATAAATATACGTGTACATATAAATAGAAATAGGAACTTGATGGTGTCAGCCACCCTGATGAGCCTATCAGTGCATGCAGCTTTCCTTATACTCTAAAAATTGGAACATCTGAAATAATTATGGTAATTTTCCTAAAATGGTGCAGTTTAGTTTTACAAAGTATTATGCATGCAAAAGAAGCAAATGGAATGGCCAACAGTGTAAGACCCTGATCAGACTGCTCCTGGAGCAGTCTGATCTGGGTCTACACTGTTTCCTCGGTCCAATCTGTCCCAATACTTAATCTTTTATGGTATAATTTCCCAAAATGTTGGACACAGTGACCTATTTTCCTGGATGTTCACTTAAAGTAGTTGGATCTCATTAAGTCTGAGATGTCCCGAACCTATGAAAACCAAGCCATGTCAACTTTCTCACAAAGTGTGACTGGACTAACAAAAGAGTGAGCAAATGGTAGGATGCATTAACACCAAGCAAGCAACAACTGCTAGCGCACTGCAGGTGGGCTGAACCATATAAATCATCTATGAAAACGAATATGACTAAAATTAGGAAAAGGATACTAAAAAGAAATGGATTTCACACTAACGCTATTGAAATTTTTCGACATACAGGTTTTACATAAATATTGATGGATATAAACACATTATTTGGCTGCCATTTTTGCATCAACTTCCAGCTGAGTGAGTCCCTTTTTGCAAGATGGTTATTATCCAATGAAAGAATTTGCTGTCTACTATGAGCAAAATCCTTTACTTTAATAACAGCCATGCCCCCCACCCCCACCGCCCTTCACGTGAGAGTGAGCAGGACTGCAAATATCCATCTCCCTTTGGTGTCTATCCATACTATTGGAAGTGAATGAATATATCTTCATATTATTTTGCTATTATTTTCTTCAAGAGGAGATAACTGGGGAATTCAGGTATACTTCTTAGGCAATGAAATGTTTCCACGAAAGGAGTCAACTCTTAAAGGAAAGAATTTGCTCCTAGAGGAGCAATATCTTTCCTTTAAGAGCTGACCCCTTGAGAGTCAACTCTTAAAGGAAAGAATCTGCTCCTAGAGGGTCAACTCTTAAAGAAAGAATTTGCTCCTAGAGGAACTGTTTTAGCAAGTTTGGTTCATGGCCATGCCTCAAACAGTTATATGAAATTGTTTTGAAATCAAGCCATTGGCTGCTGAGATGTCGTTTAAAGGTTTTTCTATTTTTAGCTCTGGCTGCCATTTTTTTCAGCGGGGTGGAACCATTTTAGCAATTTTGGTTCAGGGCTATAACAGAAACATATGTGAAATTATTTTGCAATTGGCTTACTGCTCTAGGAGGAGATGTCGTTTGAAGAAATTGTTGACAACGGATGGACGACTGACAAATATCCGTGCTCAGGTGAGCTAAAAATGTATGAGTCAAGGAAAATTTACAATGCTATAACTTAACATATCGGATAAAAACAATACAAAACTACAAAACAGGATATAAAACTATCATGAATATGCCTATTATTGAGAGGTAAAAAAAATATCTAATATATACTTAATGTAATTGGTAAATATAAAGCACATGGTCACACATGTATTTGTGCTTCCACAAAGAACAGTCATGACAAGAGCTGTCGGCTGACAGCATATCTCGCCTGAATAGGTGCTTGCCCATCACACAGACGCTTTGGTGGTGTGGACTGCTATGCATAAAACTTCAGGCAAGCATGTCCATTATGATGACACATTTATAAACAAAAGCTTTCTCAGAAGTAATCCTTAAAATAAAATTAAAATAAAAAAAATCCACATGAAATTTCAAAGTCCATGAGCTTGAGGTCAAAGAACGAAGAGGTGGGGTGGGGATGGGGAGGACTAGGATGTATCAAAACCTTGAACCATTACCTAAAACATCAGTCCAAGTATTAGTATCAACTGAGTCCATCGTGGCACTGTGAAATTATGTCTTCATAAATATAAAACTTTAACAAAATATTTAAGTCAAAATTCTAAGTCGATGACCTTGACTTCAAGGTCACCCAGTGGGGTAAGTATATAGTGTTTTGTAAAAACTAAAAAAAGTGTCTAACATCAGTTAAAGTGTAAACTAAATCTCTGAATTATGAATCAGTATATATATCAGTAGTATAGACCAAATTTCCTAAGTCCCTGACCTTGACATCAAGGTACCTGAGCAGGGTTGGGGTAGTACTCTGTAAAACTTTGGACTAATATCTAACTAAAGTGCAAATATAAAAAGAATTCATTGCTGGGTTCAGGAGATATGTGTCTTTAAAAGACTTTAACCAAAACATCCAATCAATAAAAAGAAATGTTTCTAAGTCCACGGCCTTGACATCAAGGTCACTGAGGGGAGTGAGGGTAGTACCTTGGAAAACTTCGGACCAATATCTAACTACAGTGCAAGTATCAAAGGAATCCATCCATGCAGTTTTGGAGCGGAAGATTTTTGAATATCTTTACAATATATGTGCGTGGCGGTCATTTTTGGTCATGTTCCAAGACCATCCGAACAAACTTTGGTTCCTTTGATAGACTTATGAAATATGGCTTCAATCGACTCAGTGGCTTCAGAGTAAAAGATGTTTGGAAATGTTGACGGGCGACAGAATATCTCGATTTTAGCAACATAATATCTTCATTTTCTCTTTTAGTTTACCATACACATGTATATAAGACATATTATACCTTAAACTTAAATTTTTCTGAGAAATCCAAAGTTTATTAATGCATTTTCCCATATAAAAGGATAACACACCAAAATAGACATTACCATAAATAAAGTCAATGCTACATACCGATCCACAAGGTCATTGGGTTTTTGATAAAGGTCAAAATACGATCATCAATGGTACAAACGATGATGGGAACGGGTCCACAATACTACATACCAAGCAACAAGGTCATTGGGCCTTTGGTTTTGGATAACAAGATTTTTGAATGGTTTTAACCATATATGGGCGTGGCGGCCCTTCTGGTCATGCTGAACAAGCTCTGGTTCCATTGACACACTAAAGCTCCACAAGAAATATTGCTTCAATCGGTCCAGTGGCTTCAGAGATGATGTATGAAAATGTTGACGTGTGACAGAATCTCAGTGACCTTGAACAAAGGTCAAGAGCGACCCCGACCTTAAGAGCATAATTTCTTCATATGGTTATTTAGTTAACCATATATAATAAAAGTTATGCCTAAGTGTTTGAGAAGAAATTCACTGTTTAAGCATTTTGCCGTAACTTACCTAAGTACAGTAACGGTTGTAAACCGCGTTATGAATTAGGTCAAGATCTACCTACGGTTATCATTTGTACAAACTATGATGGGCTCGAGTGCCCAATGGTACATACCATGTTTCAAAGTCATAAGCCTTTCGATTCTGGAGAACTTTTTTGAAGAGTTTTACCATATATGGCCATGGCGGCTATCTTGGTCATGTAACCAAGACCCCATGCACACACTTTTGTTTCCTCCTACCTAGGTAGCCCTATATTAATATGGCTTCACCCGGCCCAGTGGTTTTAGAGAAGAAGAATGTTTGAAAATGTTGGCGACGGGCGACAGACGGACGACGGGTGCTATACTAGCCGACCTCTGAGCCTAAAGTCTCAGGAGAGCTAAAAACTAAATTAAGCTAATGTGACTTTCACTGATTTGACCATTAGCTTATATGTCAAAAAGTACTTTCATGGACTTAACAGTTACACTACATAAACATACATGCGACAATATCGATTGATTTTTTGAGTTTGAAAAAAACATTTGCAAAATAAATTTAATGGAACATGGACTGAACTTATCACACTTGACCATTTGCACATTATAATCACGTGTAACTGTTGGATAAGATCGTTGATATATATCGTTGGGTCTCTTTCTCTCACCCAAGTCTGGCCGTAATTATGAGGATATAATGAGATACACAAAACAAGAACATTATTACTGTGAAGAAAAACAATGCATGTTTCTTCATACTTTCTGTGGACAGAAATCTCATTCTGAGATACTGATATAGCATGTTTTCTTAAGAAAACAACTGTCGACCAATAATTTGTCTCCATATAAAAGGATGTCCCGATCCCCACAGTGTTGGTTCTAAACTGTATAAAGGTGCCCCGAACTATGGTAAAACAGTAGGTCTCTGTCTCTTTCTCTCTCTAAACTTTGTTGCCTCTCATAGGATTACAATATAATGTCGACTTTTTTTAAAGCGAAAGGATCAATTGTATTTGCAACATCTGTTTGATTGTCACTATCATCGCCATTCTGCTTCCATATGTTGTGATTACACAGAACTTGTATTCCTTTTTCTCGTCGTTGTGCATCATTGTCTGCTTTTCTCTTCAATAATGGATCTTCTACAATTATAAGAATAATAAATAGTTCAAGATTTTGTAGTTTCAAAATGTTTCAAACAAACAAGGCAAGCGCATAAAATCTTTATTGAACCACAATTCGTCAGGTTAGGGTAATTGATGCAAATTTAAGTGTTCGCTCCTTAGTAAACTGTGTACATAAATGCGCGAAATTAATACCCGCGAACATGATGTTTTAATAAAGGAATGATACGAAGTCAGTCTATTAATGAACAGGTCTTAAACTAAAATCGTTAACCTTTTTCCTCCCACTCCCTGATCATAAAACCAACACGAAATGTCTGATTGCAAGTACCTTACATGATATCCCCGCTCAGTAATTAATCCATTGGTGTTAAAATCCATTTAGCGGTTATTGTGATATTGTCATTTTCATGTGTCACAGGGTGTAGGTTAGGTATATCATACATTTTTACTGCCTTGCGGTGCAAGCCGGCTTTTATAGCGACGTAGTAAGCGTGCTCGACTTTAAACCAAAGGGTCCCCGGTTCGATCCTCGGCCGAGGCGTGAGATTTTTTAAGAGTCCGTGACACTTGTTTTGAGCTATTTTACGTCACGGCATATGGCGGCCATCTTGAAATGCCAAATAACAAATAATCGACGTTCTTATGCAAGGACCACTCTGACACAAAATTAAAGGTGGTCCAATCCCACTGAGAGATTCTCATTTTCTTATTTTTTTATTTTTTTTTGTAAAAGAAGGAAGCAATCTTGAATTGTCCATTTCTAAATATTTTTGAAACAACTTAGTACAATAACTATTCTGACACGAATTTCGTCAAAAACCATACAGCGGTTATTGAGATATTGTCCATTTTTCTGTTTTGTGCAATTTTATTATAGCAGCAAATAGCGGCCATCTTGTAGTACCAAAATGCAAAAAAAGAATGAATTGTAATAACTTTATGCACAAACCATCAAAAATGTTCAATTCCATTGAGATTTTCTCATTGTCACAATTTTTATTTTAAGTTCTAGAAGTCAGCTTGCCTGGTCTTTTCTTTTAAATAATGTTTCAAACAACTCAATGAAATAAGCATTTTAACACTAGTTTGTCAAAATCCATTCAGCGGTTATTGACATATTGTCATTTTCATGTTTGTGTTATTTTAATAACGGCAGATGGCGGCCATCTTAGAATGGCAAGGCCAATTATGATGGTTTTCATGCATGAAACATTCTGACACAAAGTTGGTCCAATTTCATTCAAGGGTTTTTGAGATATTGTCATTTTTCATGTTTTTGCAAATTTTGAAAACACGCGACCCCTGGTGGTCATCTTGCATACTTCATTTGTAGAAATTTAGAATAATTTCATTCTAGGACTAGTCAGACCAAATCAGACCAAAATCCATCATGTTTTCTTCAGATATTGGCATTTGGTCAAAATCAGACTTCTAATTAATTCCTGATCATTGACCATCTTTTTACTTTGTAAGTACTTGCTGATTTTGAATTTAAAATTTTATGTATTTACAGGTTCCAACAATGTTTCAGTGACTTCAAACAATTTTTACTAATGGTTATGGAGAAGAAAGGGATTTTGTTGTTTTGATTTTTTTAGCAACGGCAGCCATCGTAGATTCTCAACCTACATTTAACCCAATTTTACAATTCTGAAACCCTGTTGTCTCGGTATACTTCATGTGAAAATTAACAACAATGGGTGGTGGGTGTAGTGGTCATAGAGACGAGAATGTTAAAGTTGTTTGAATAAGTTATTTTTAGATATAGAAGCATGAGCAAAATCACACTTGTTAACACCAAACAGGTCACTGCGACAAAATTTCGCAACAGATTGTTTTTGTTTTTACAGTTTTAAATACCAATGTTTCATTGATGTTCGATGACAAAATTCAGCCAAATACACTGAATGGCTCTGGAGCTGAAGCTGATTCTGTTACTTTTGCTTGAATTCTTAGTAACGGCGGCCATCTTGGATTTTTGACCTAACACAATTTTACAATTTGATACTTTAGAATCATGTCATGCTCCATGTGAAATGGGAGAACTATGGGTCCAGTGGATTTATAGAAGAAGATGCTTGAACATTATGTTTTCAATTGTTGACGGACTACCCACGACGGACGACGCACGCATTGGTGTGCCAGTGGCTTACTAATGCCCTTCGGGCCAGGTGAGCTAACATTTTATGCCAAGTCAGGTTTCTACAAATTAGAATAAATCAGGTAAAATCATTTTTTCAAAGTAGAGGAATTTGGACTGGTCATATAAAGTTAGACTTTAGTCTGGCCCATGTTACTACTTCTGTATGTATTCTCTGCTCTTGAAGGAACTTTTTTAGATTTTAATTTTACCTCACTGCAGCGAGTGTTGTGCCGTGTGGAGGCCGTAAAAAGTCTCCCCGTACATCATCCATAGTGCAGATTATATTTTAATTACATCCTTTGAGATCAGAGGATAGATTCTGAGAAATCTAAAATTTGAGATCGATGAAGACTATTATTCTAGATCATCGTCTTTTATATTATTTGGATCCTTTTGAAACTAATCAGTCTTTGAATCGACTGCCCAATTAAAATAAAGAAATTACAGTATGCTTTTTTTTTTTTTTTTTTTTTTTTCTTCTGGTTTCGTCACCAGATATTGCCAGGGTCACTGACGAGGCTTTATTAGCCGAAACTACGTAGTCTGGCCCATGTTACTACTTCTGTATGTATTCTCTGCTCTTGAAGGAACTTTTTTAGAGTTTAATTTTAGCTTCATATGTATTCAAATAAAAGTGAAAATTGATAAGCATCGTCGTGGTATCATGCAGTTCTTTTTATATGTCTCCTTTGATGGATATTACCCCTCACCTTCAAGTGTGCGTGTTTGTATCTGTCTCTTTAACTTTAAAATCTCAGAATTCAAGTTGTCAATCATTTGTTTAAGATCTTCATTTTCCTGGAATAATACTTTCAGTTTCTGCTGAGCTTCTGTCAATTCCATGCCAAGTTTCCCAGAACCTGAAAAATAGATTTTAACCTAGCGAAACAATTCATTTTGAAACATGACATTCCTTTGCTTAGATGTATTTAATGCTGTAGTATTTGCGGCGAGTAACTTTCATGCATGAATAAGTAGCCTAAAGGTTTCTCGCACGAAAAAGAATGGCATTCTACTGTAGTTATTTCCGGATGAAAAAGTTAACGCATACGGAAAATTGTTAATATTCTACTTGCGCTTGGTATGAATAAATCTACCTCCGTCATTTCTTGTTCATTTAGCATAAGAAGGCTCCGGTGGATCTGTTTGGATGGACAAACTCCGTCAGTTTCAAACGACTTCATCTCTGAATATCATAACGAAGTTTCATGTGGCGACTGCAGGGCTAGGAATAAAGTTTTACTCGAATGGCTATGATTACATGACCAAAATGGCCGTCATGCCCATGTGCGGTAAAAACCAGAACACATTTTCAATTGCTTTGAAAAAGAAGATGAGGAGGTAATGGTTTTGAGCCGATACAATCGATTTCGCATCCGACTCTAGACACCAAATGGGATAGAAAGACAATAAAAACGGAAGACAAAATGAACCAAAATTATACAAGCGAGAACCAAGAGGCCAGTTCTTTCCCAGGAAAAGGCCGTGCGGTTATTCTAAAATGAACCAAAAGCCAAACCTAATAGAGAAGCGACAACCAATTACTTAGACAAAGAACCACAACAGAAGCACCGCATTTTAACGGTCTGTAGTAAACTACTGGGTGTTGGAAGCGGGGGGGGGGGGGGGGGGCGGGGGGCTGAAAGTGAAGAGATATGTAATGATCAGGAAGTATTGCAATCATACCCATAGCCTGTATTCAAAACCAAAATGGGAAAGAAGTATGTACCTAAATGGACCGCAGTCACAATAGGGATACATGGTAAAACCAACGAACAGCTTTTTTGCAGACTGATGAGCATTCAGCTACGAAACTAAAATACTATTTATCCCATAACCTTATTAGGTCGTTGGAGCACCACAGCTGACTTCTAAACAATCCCTTTCCAACTTGTCCTGTTTTCAGCGGCCCTAGTTGAGCTGGCAAAACTCTGCTGTCAAGGTCCACGATTCACAGGCATACAGAAATATGCAAATGACAAGGGAGCGCATAAGTTTCACCTTGGATCCAAGGTATAGTTGGACACTAAAATACCTTTCGCATAATAGTTGACCAAAAATTTCGAAATGGACGAGAACACTGGAGATACCCATCATCTTTTATATTATTTGGACCCTTTTTGATACTAGGTCAGCCTTTGAATCAAACTGCCCAATTAAAATTAAGAAATGTCAGTTTGCTTTTCTCTGGTTTCGTTACCATATATTGTCAGGGTCACTGATGAGGCTTTATTAGCCGAAACTACGTAGTCTGGCCCATGTTCCTTCTTCTCAATGTATTTTCTGCTCTTGAAGGGTCTCTTTAAAATTTTTATTTGACTTCACTGCGGCTGGTGTTGTGTCGTGTGGCGGCCGTAAAACGTCTCCTCGTGCATCATCCATAGCGCAGATTTTATTCTTATTTTCGTCCTTTCTGATCAGAGGATATATTTTGAGAAATCTGAAATTTTAGACTGGTTAAGACTCTTTTTCTAGATCAGCGTCTTTTATATTATTTGGACCGATTTTGATACTAGGTCAGTCTTTGAATCGACTGTCCAATTAAAATTAAAAAAAAAAAAAAAAAAAACAGTTTGCTTTTCTCTGGTTTCGTCACCAGATATTGTCAGGGTTACTGATGAGGCTTTATTAGCCGAAACTACGTAGTCTGGCCCATTATCCTTCTTCTGAATGTGTTCTCTGCTCTTGAAGGAACTCTTTAAGATTTTAATTGGGGTGCCAAACCAAACCACTGCAATACAAGGGGAAAATAAACCCTGTTAAATGCCTATCAGCTAAACGATAGCCCGAAAAAGTTCCGACCGTATTTTCCTAAACTAAATAGCTTTCGTCGAAGCGATCATTGAGTCTGATGCCCGACCCAACGGCATGCATTTAATATCAACCATTTTTAGGTTAATTACTTAGCATAAAATCCGTAGCATTTCATTATGTTACAGCCAAAACATGGAAAGGTATGATATTTTTTTTAGCTAATCATACCAATCAGCTCTACCTACAATGTTTCTGACTCGGTATAGAAAGTCATCATAAAATTCTGGTTTCAATAAACCTTGATGCAAAAGCGGTTTAAGCCGACAACGAATGTAAAAACAAAATAGGTTTTACACTCTCGTAACCCTCGCCCTTCGACGTTTCATTATTCTTGTATACAGAAACTATTCGAAAAACCTGCAGCACTTTATTTTCCTTTACTATGTCCCTGTCAAAAAGTGGGGAGGTGCATTAAGTCTTGCCCTCGTCCATACGTACGTCCTTTCGTCCGTCCGTCACACTTTGTAGTACTGTTATTGTCTCCGCAATTTCTCCTACAGTGTTTGGTGCAGAGATTTGAAACTTGTAACACAGTTCAGATATGCATTGAAGATGTGCATAATGGAAACGGAACTTTGATCCATGTTATTATTGCAGAACAAATCCCCTTAAATGACAAGTAATTTAAGGACTACATGAAGTGTGTTTTATACGTGACAAAACCAATCATATTTCAAACTGTAATACATAGAGACTTGACAAATTCTGAACACGCACACCAGGTTTTGCAGTTTGTTTACTTATTAAAGCATAAAAGAAAAGTTTTGTTGTTGATATTGTCTACTACTCAATCTTACGATTTTTGAGACAGGAACATAAGTGATTTTTTATTTAAGATAAAAATTATTATAACAGATACCCTTCTCTTGAGAAAAAATATGCAATCATAATTCAGCCTTAAATCTGTATATGTATAAAGGCACCAAATAAAGTAAATATAGTCAGTTTGACAAAGTTAAAATCTGGCCGGTAACTGTCCTGGTAAGTGTAACATTACCAGTCATCAGAAATTCAAAACATTTTTGAAAACATCTGGTACCGTAACGTTGAACGTACAAACTGAAATACTCTAAGACAGAAATAATACCCGACCTTTGAAGAGTGAAGCCACACTGTTATCTAAAAAAATTAATGTGAACATATGCTGACAGAATATACTTGCTTTTGTCTGGCTATCACGTATTCTACGTTTACAAGGGAATCATTGCTAAGTTTAAGTCGAGAAACCAGCCCCGTTGTCGAAACGTTGCATAGTAGTTTATTATAAAGCTTTATCTGGTCTATGTATATAGTTCCTAACGGTAATATTACAGTCGGGACATTTATTATAGAAGGAAAAGAAACAAGAAAAGTCGTGTCACAAAGATTATCTTTATTTCCAAGCTATATCTCCTTTGTCTTAATAGTCTTAATATATATAACAGTCTCTTAAAATAGTTAATTCAGCATGGAACCTCTGCTTACTTTTAATTTGACGAATATTTTAATTTGTAAGGGACAGAGTTTACAGAGTTCTAAGCCACATAACGAAATGGTAAATAAATTGACAGAATATTTGATGAAAGATATTGCTGCTCAGGTATTTCTTGGGGAGTCAAATTTGTTGTAAATAATGTATTGAACCATGGTTTTACTTTGCAGTACAATATCAAAATAAAGAGAAGAACAACAGAGCGGGAAACGTATGCAACCATTTATGAGTAATTTTAAAACTTTTAAATTTCTCATACCTTAATACTTTTCTGATGATTCAGTGATTTTGAACATATTCCCATATTGCTTAGCTATCGTTACGGGAGTAAACTTATTAGTTAATTTGGTTTAAACATATTTTATTCATTTATAAATTTTTACATACATACATAATAGTACACAGTACAATCTTGGGATTAGAACGAAAGCTGAGTGCTTATAGAGTTCTTCTCCCTGAATTACTACTTAAATTTTACTGCTATTCTGAATGATCCTAGTCTAGATTCATTCAATACAGTAAGAAAATTAGTTGTTGTTTTTTTGTTGTTGTTTTTTTTTCATTTTTTTTTGACGCTTGTAAATCATTGCAGCAACTGAAGAAACATACATATCAAAAGTTGAATGACTTAAATAATATTCGTCTTTCGTTACATTTAAGTTGGTGGTTGTAATGTATCAGAAAACAGACAGGTGCTGTACAGAATTATCTGACCGAATAAATCGTAGTAATGTTACAATAAGCGAAACATGCCATGAACAGATAGATGAAGAGACTCTCTGTGTCTCATAAAAATAAAAATTTGCATTGTTACATTATCACTGTGATAAAAATACGTTGCAATATAACTGATGGAAGCAACACCAGCGGGTAACATAGATAATAATTTAGCATGAAAATTACAAAAAACGTGATAAGCAGAAACTTGCTGATGAGCTGACACTGTGCAAAGGGCAGTTGACTGAGAATGCAATTGACTTAAGAGTAATAAGGGTGTCAATAACGGTCAAATGTGCCGATACTTCTGTCAGTTGCCACAGCTGACGGGCATTTTTTCTCGGTCGACAGTCAGATAAGGAAATAGGTATCACCTCTGTGACAATTCTAAACCTAAACATGAATCTCTTTTGTCAAATATCAGTGGGGGATAGTAGCAGTTTTTCTATTACTTCTCTTGTCAGAAAAAGTCAGAAGTACAACAAATCCTCAGGAGGTCCTTCCAATTAAATTACTCGGCTTTTATCCCTGAATACTTACTGAGACATCATTTATTTGCCCATCTTCATCATTTGTGTGTGTGTTTATTAGATAAATTATCGAAAAGTAATTTCAGCACAGGGGTGTTGTTTCTAGAGGCTACAAAATATTTCTTTATGCTGTATAATAGCAGCAGCAATAAGAAGTCTGTTCTTATACTTACAGTATATACATAATTACTAAAAACAATACTCCTCCCTGATAAGCTATAATATATGTGATATAGCATTCTGCCGCCTTGTAAAGAAATTAGTTCAGAGCTAGAACCCACATTGTTTAGTTGTGTCTATTTGTACAAAACAATACTTGGCGACGAGATTTTGGATTTTATGGGCCTGAACTCAAGATTTTGGATTTCTTGGATAGATTTAAATAAAATTTAAAAAAGCAATAAATTCTGAATTATCACAACTTTTCTATCGGGAATGTTGGAGAGTATAATGAGCTGACAGAGACATGGAACAGTTACACAGAACGTGTTGCGCAGTTTTTCGTTGCTAACGAGGTAGCTAATGATCGGAAGCTTCCTGCGTTATTAGCAATTATGGGAGGAAAAACCTACGGACTGTTGCGCAATTTGACAATACCGGATGATCCACCAACAAAGAGTTATGATAAAATTGTGACTATTTTAAGGGACCATTTGTCCCCAAAGCCATAAGTGATTGCTGAGCGATTCCGATTTGATAAAAGGGACCAGAAACAGGGAGAATCAATAACTGTGTATGTGGCAGAATTGAGGAAGCTCACTGAACATTGCAATTTCGAAGCAAATCTCAACGATGCTCTACGCGATAGGTTCGTTTGTGTAATTAGGAATGAAAATATTCAGAAAAAGTTACTATCTGTGTCAGATTTAACACTGCAAAAAGCAACTGAAATCGCGACAGCCATAGAAACAGCTTCCAAAGATGCTGTAGAATTGCAGCACCAGCACAGGCCTGATCCTGTCAACAAGATAAGTAAGAAGAAGGGTTCTTAAACAGAAAAAATGTCAAAAATGCATGTTTCCGCTGCGACAGGAAAAACATTCGCCGGATGAATGTCATTTTAAAGATGAATCATGCAATAAGGACATATTGAGAGAGCTTGTTTGAGTTAAAAGGCCCAAAAGAAAAACCAATCCAAGAAGCCAAAACCAAAAATTGTGAAATCGGTGGAAGAGCAAGATCTTTAAACTGTTACGGTAAATACGGTAAAGAGATCATATGTTATCAGCATAACGCCCAGCATTGAAGGAAAACACTCTAAATGGAACTAGATACTGGGTCTGCCATATCAGTTATACCAAGTAGGACATACAATCAAATGTTTTCTCACAAGAAATTATCTGAAACAAACACAACACTCAAGACATATTCAGGTCAAACAATTAAGCCAGCTGGATTAATTAATGTGAAAGTGAATTATGAAGGACAGGAACACAATTTGGATTTATTTGTTGTGAAAAATGGCAGTCCTGCATTATTTGGTAGATCATGGCTAAAATACATTAAACTTGATTGGAATTCAATTAAATTTTTGAACACAAGTAGGTCTACAGAAGAAAACCTTCAGGAAATTCTACAGATTAAGTACAATTCAGTTTTCACAGAGGAAGCAGGGAAAGTTAAGAGCATGAAAGCTACTTTAACTTTAAAAGATAATGCACAGCCAAAAGTTTGCAAAGCAAGGCAAGTACCTTATGCAATGAAGCCAAAAGTTGAACAAGAGTTGGAAAGGCTTGAAAAGGAAGGAATAATCGAGAAAGTAGATCACAGCGACTGGGCAACACCTAAAGTGGCAGTACCAAAGAAGGATTATTCAGTCAGAATATGCGGTGATTACAAGACAACTGTAAACCTGAGAATCGACCAATATCCACTGCCTAGGATCGATGATATATTTGCGTCACTGGCGGGAGGACAGCGATTTTCCAAGATAGACTTGACACAAGCATACCATCAATTAGAACTAGATGATAAGTTCAAGAATTATCTTACCATTAATACACACAAAGGCTTTTACCAGTATAATCGACTTGTTTTCGGGATAGCAGCCTCTCCATCAATATGGCAACGTACCATTGATCAGGTATTGAAAGGAATACCAAATACAAGCTGTATTCTTGATGACATGATCATCACTGGAAAAACAGATGAAGATCACTTGGAAACCCTTCAATCTGTACTTCAGAGATTACACGACTACAACTTGCATGTGAACAAAGAGAAATGCAGTTTCTTCCAGAAAGACATTACTTACTGCGGTCACAAAATAGACTCTAACGGTCTACATAAAACTCAAGCAAAAATAGAAGCTATTACATGTGCACCAAAGCCGGAGAACATAACCCAGTTAAGATCTTTTTTGGGACTTGTGAACTATTATTCCAAGTTTATGCCAAATTTGGCAAGTGTACTACATCCCCTTAATCAGCTATTGCAGAAGGACCTGAAATTTAAATGGACACTTGAGACGCAAAAAGCTTTTGAAGTACAAACATTAATAACAGCAGAAACTGTTTTGACACATTACAATCCAAATCTACCTGTCAGACTGGCTTGTGACTCTTCCGCTTTCGGATTAAGTGCCGTAATTTCACATGTCATGGAAAATGGTGAAGAAAGACCGATCGCCTTCGCGTCACGTTCATTAAAATCGGCAGAGAAAAACTATGCCCAAATCCACAAAGAAGTTTTAGCAATCATATGGGGAATCAAGAAATTTCACTGTTATCTCTATGGACGTTATTTTACTTTGGTGACGGATCGTCAACCGCTGTTAACCATTTTCAGTCCAAAGAAAGGAATTCCAGCAGCAACAGCAGCACGTCTGCAACGTTATGCCCTATTTTTGGAAGGACATGAATATGAAACCGAGTACAAGAACTCGAAATCGCAGGCTAACGCGGACACTCTTTCACGTTTGCCATGTCGACAAGAAAAGGAAGTACCAGACAGTGATCCTGTGGAAATTTATAATTTGTCGCAGATTGATAGCCTGTCTGTCAGTGCTAATGCCATTAAGCGTGAAACACGTCGAGATAATAGTTTGTCAAAGGTCTTAGACTTTACATTGAATGGCTGGACAGAGAAACCTCAAGAAGAGCGGCTTAAGCCATACTACACGCGTACAATTGAACTTTCAGTTCAACAAGAATGTCTAATGTGGGGTATCCGTGTCATTATACCTTTAAAACTCAGAAATAAAGTGCTGGAAGACATAAATGTCGGACATATATGCATAGTTAAACTGAAAGCACTTAGCAGAAGTTTCTTTTGGTGGCCAGGACTTGACAATGAAATTGAACAGTTAGCAAAACGCTGTGCTGGCTGTCAAAGCAATCAAAAGTCACCAACAAAATCATCGTTACACCCTTTGGAATGGCCGTCTGCACCTTGGGACCGCATACATATTGACTTCGCTGGACCATTTTTAGGACACATGTTTCTTATAGCTGTGGATGCGCACTCGAAATGGCCAGAACTGGAAGTTATGACAACTACAACCGCGTCAAAGACAGTAGATATTTTGTGGCAAATGTTTGGACGATTTGGTTTTCCGAAACAAATTGTTAGCGACAATGGTCCACAATTTACGTCTGAACAATTCCAAACATTTGTTAGGAACAATGGCATACAACATAAAACATCAGTGCCATGGCATCCTGCTACAAATGGATTAGCAGAGCGCTTTGTACAAAGTTTTAAACTGGCAATGAAGTCAGCAGCATCTGATATTGGCTCACTACATAAAAAAATTGGTAATTTCTTGCTAGCGTATAGGAATTCCCCGCATTCTACAACGAATGAAAGCACAGCAAAACTATTTCTCGGTCGAAGCATCGTTCTCGATTGGATTTGGTAAAACAAAATGTGAAGGACACAGTTCAAAAGAAGCAATTTGATTCTTTGACTGACTCGAAAAGGCCTCAGTTCAATATTGGAGATAATGTAATGGTTCGAGACTATCGATAAAATAGTGACAAATGGACCAGTGCGAAAATAAGTGTGAAAAATGGACCGCTTTCGTACAAAGTTCAAATGGGGGAAAAGGGAAACTCGCGTCGTCACGCAGACCAAATAGTACCGACATCGGTAGAGCCGAAACCATCAGAACAGGCTCCGGACATATCTGTGGACACCAGTGCCGAAAAGGCAGTTTCGACAAATAGCGATGTGCAACCTAAAATAGTCGAAAGACGGTACCCAACAAGGAACAGAAAGACTCCCGACAGATTCACTAATCAGTGAAAGGAACTGTAAATATTCTGTGTGTTAAGGCCCATTACAGATAAACAGGGCATAATAAACCCCTCTCTGTAATGCTTATGAAGCGATGGGTTGTAATAATCACCTTCTTATCTCGGATGCAGTGTTGTAAAGTCATGTTTCTGTCAGACAAGCCATTTTCATGAATGGGGTGGTATCATCTTAGGGATTTACTATGATTGCTTTTTCATGGGAAATTTCTAATTAATGAATAAATGAAAATATGAATGATACAGGCTTGTCTCATTGAGTCCAGTACTCTAATACTGATTGTATATTTCATTATCTGCATGCTATATACATATAATATAATCAGCAGTTAAATTTTAGAATCGCATCAGTTTAACTAGGATTTATGAAAAAGACTGTAGTTTTATAGCAAAAGACATTAAGCAGAGAAAATTCAGTGATCTTGGATAAGCAACAACTAATTGGACTCAGAAACAGTTATATAGCAGTGACATTCAAATGATTGCTTTATGAGACTGAATAAAGTTAACTTTAGTAACTTTAATCTAAAAGAGGAAAAATGTTGTATACTTGCAGCAGCAATAAGAAGTCTGTTCTTATACTTACAGTATATACATAATTACTGAAAACAATACCCCTCCCTAATAAGCTATAATCTATGTGATAAAGCGTTCTGCCGCCTTGTAAATAAATTAGTTCAGAGCTAGAACCCACATTGTTTGGTTGTGTCTATTAGTACATAAAACTTTACATCTGATAAAACTAGAAGAAATATCATAGGAAAAAATATAGCATGCACAAAGGAAAAGGCGATAATGACTGTAACTGCTAGGGAGAACACAAGGGCAATAACTGTCTGCTATTTCCCATTTATTCATATTTTCCTTGTGGCATGTAATTCCAAATGATGCGATTTGTGTTATTGCTATAAATCAGACTAAATGTTAGGAAAGTTCTACATGCTTCAAATTATGCTTCTTGTTGAGTCATTGTGTGTATAAAATATCAAACATTGCCATCTTAGTACTAGTGGTAAGTTTAATATTCTCTGCCAACAGAGAATTTAGCCTTTGAAAATAGCTTTCTCAATAAAAACCCCAACATATCCATGTTAGATTACAAACATGTAATGTAATGCTACTATTACATTGCTTTTCAAATACAGGGCAACCCCGATATTATTGTACATTAAAGACATATAAAATTGGTATTGTGTTCTTAGTTACAAATAAAAGATTAAACTGAAGGGCTACACCAACTAAAGCTGGCAATTTTCGTCAGTTTAAGGGACATTTCTATGAAAAAACTGCATTGTTTTTTTAACTGGCAATGCCACTGCTAACTGCTACCTAGCTAATTCATAATATACAAAAAAATTACGGGATGATTCAAACAAAAGAAACAGAGTGTTTTTATAAGGAACCACACATCTTTAATTCATTCCAGCGATTCGTTCAGATCATCGTTGTTAATTCGTATTTTGATTAAGACAATATACGTTACAGGTATTGCGTGACGGATAACTAGTCTTCTTCAAAATATCTCGGTTTGCTTTTGGTACATTTAGATTTTTTAAGGAAAAATAGTCATATTTATAAACTTTATTGTTCTCTACATTCGATATGTAACAGCTGGCTGCTATAAAGGTAAATGTTACCGCACCCACTATGTTGCCAGTTTTTATGTAAAACACTGAAATATGATTTGGCAACAACAATTTTTGAGCTTCAAAAACCTGCCCTTGGTAACCGTGATGCAGGCATAACATAAACAAGGCATGCCTACATGGCCCCACTTTTATTGCACATGACCCTGGATTATCATTCTTTCAAATAAAACACCAGTGTTATTATAGTAGAGGGAACGTAAGCATGGCTTTGTTAATGCTTACACGCACACTTTTCATCTTTAGACACAGTATAGACTAAATCTACGGTTAGTTCTTCTTACTAGTGTTTTGGGAATCTTAAGAAATAAGTTACAGTCTGCCTTCAATTAATATTGCCACTGCTAACTGTCACCTAACTTATTCAATACATATCAAGAAATTATTTCAAATATGAGAGGAGGAGGGATCAAAATAAGTGATATATGCTCATTGAGGGCCACATGCATAAACTTGAAACTACTAAGTCGATATAATTCTCATAGTTAATTCGAATTTTTGTGTTTTTATGTATAAGGATATTCAAAGAGGCATATTAATGATATAAAATATTTATATATATATATATCTCGTTTGTTACAATAGAGTGTTGTGTTGGGTCAGTGTTACCCCACCCACTATCTTGGCCATTTTCTACGTAAAATGATGAAAGAAAAAAATGGCAACAGCCATTTATCAACTTCTTAAGGACTACCCTTAGTGTCTATGATAAGGGTAAAATATTTACATTCATACTTTCGCGACCCAGTATTTACGACATACATGTGTGCCCCTGTACTATTGGTGTACTTAAACATCATATTGCAAGCCATCTTGCCGAAACCTATTGTAATTACATTTAATATAAAGCGACGTAGTAGCAAAGCATCTCCCTGCATTGGTCAGCATAAGGTCGATTTGACCTATATTTTATGGTTCAAATAGATTGACCAATATTTCATTAATTTGTTTGCACAGAACTTAGACTGTGGTGTCACCCTTACACTCCGAGTTACCTTGGTTACTTATATGTCTCTGTCACCTATATTTGGTAGCTCGCTAATTTTGCGTCACATCTTGAACACTTTTAATACATTTCCTTTATACTTTCAGTTTATCTTCTGTGTCACTATGGCTTATAGCTCCTAGTCTGGCAAGTTTTGCCCTTTATCTCAACTACTTTTCGATGTATTGCCATCATACTTTGGCTAGTAAGTAACTGTGCCGATACAGCGGACCTAATATAACTTATGGTTCGATTTGCCTTATATTTCATGATGTAATAATTTATGTTAAATTTTGAACGCTAGTTATACATTGCATCTTACTTTGGAAAAATCTCAGTTTTACACTTCGGATGCCTTCATACAATACACGAATAATAAAAATCTAAATCAGTTCCTTCAACAGCAGCGAACACATTCAAATGATGTAACAGCCTACTTTATTTTCCTGCTGAAATGGCCCATATATTTACTTTATAATTTTGCACTTTTAGAAAATCCTGAGGAAGGAAGAGCTAAACAGTTTAAATTGTAGTATGTCAGGATACCTTGTACAGATAACTTAGTGATCTATAACACAATTGTGTTAAGACCAATTTAATCTTTAGTTAACAAGAACGATGTCATTTAGCTTACTGAGCCAGCTTATTCACACATTTTTAATTAAAATCTCCCAGCAGTCTCTGTTCAAGTACACTGCATTACTGCACCCTTTATAGTGTAGAGGCGTAGGGCCAAAAATAGCAACATAGTTTAAATAGTTATACAAACATCATCTTTTGCGAAGATATTCGTCTCTATTTGGCAATTCGAAAATAATGTTGACCACCAACAATTATACCTGGCGGTAAATCAGGCCAATTTTGCTCAGATATCAATTGTGGCCAATTTATATAGTCTTTGTCTGCATAAAAATCCCCTCCCGCACCTTAAGAAATTTTCTATACTTTTTTGTGAAGGTACTCTGACAGTTGTGGCTTTCTTGCCGCTGCAATTTGGCATTTACTACCATTATACATAAGTTATTCTTATGAATTTTGTCTATTATTGATTGGTTGCCTAACGTCAACGGTAAACAGCTATTGGTCATGTCGGGACGGTCAGTTAACCTAACCACCCTATTCCTGGGCAGGCTTAGACCTCCTAAACGGTTAACCAGTACTAAGCGCACATACTTTCGCAGTAACTGACAACTGCCATTCTTGAATCAGCGGAAGGCGAAACGAAATGGCCAGACCGGGTATCGAACTCAGGACCTCTGGCCTATGAGTCAGGTGCCTTACCGATTACGCTACGCGGCCCGGCGGTCTAATATTCATATATTATTTCTCCAATAGACACTGAAATAGATACAAAGCTAAGAATTGTAAAAAAAAAAATACGGTACTTTATTATTCTCTGACGAAAACATGGTATTCTCAGAATGAAAAAAATAAAGTTACTTACGTCACCGGATCTTTTATAAGACAAAATGAGCCAAATACTTCATTTTGCTTGAGGAAAGCCTTTTACTAATACCAGTATAAAAAACTTCCATTACTTACTGTAAGCAAAATACTACTATTACAACTGTATCAAAATAAACAGAACATTTGCACTGTTATATACGTAACCGAGTATTTTTAACCCCTAATAATTTCTTAAACATGAATGTTTGCATTACAGATTGTGTGTAAGGACTTAGGAGTAAACACTACCGTTGTATTTCAGCAGTCTTGAGTGGTGGTACCATATCAGTTCTTAGACACAGATATTCAGTGACTTTGGCCGGTACCACATTATGACACTTGGCTTTGCAATAGACCGAAGCAGCAGTTACAACAGGGGTCTAACAGTACCTTAAGCTTGCACCTCAGTATTGGCAGAGACCATTTAGTACACGGAAGTGGTAAATAAATCCTCATAGAGGTATGAGTCGAAGAGAAAAGCAATGAAAAGTAGACCGAAGAAAGCATTTGAAGGCATAATCAAGAAATGGTTAAGTCTTGAGTTGGCAGACTGTTTATGGACTGAAAGAGGTGAAAGTGTTGTAAATCATCTACGGTGCTCTGATGACTGGTCTGGCTAAGAAGGCTTATATGACACCAAAGTGTAACCAGGAGTGCTGAAGTAGCTTGAACTACTATTTTAGCTGTGGCCTTAAATTATCAGAGTAACTAAGGCTTGTGCAGCAGCATCTGTGTATGTTTACAACAGCGAGCGGCCACCACAGTCTGACTATCAGAGCTAGCCTATCATTTCAGTGTTCCTTGATATCTTGCAATGCATCACACGGTAATACGGAGGTCATCTTAAACATGTAGCTAGTACGTTGTTGTCCACGTAAATTTTGTAATAGCATCGACTTCAACGTTATATAAATTGTAGTTGTGTGAGTGTGTACCTCTTGTTCCTAACTATCGTATGTAACTAAGTTTGCGCTACAGGCTACAGGCGGTCTGAGCTGGGCTCGATTCAGCTGCATTCCATTCTATGATTAAATAATGCTCAATGGCACATACTTCTTACCATTTGTATACTTTGATACAGATACCATTACACATCATTAACATGACTGCATACATTTGCATTTTATTTTGATACATGTAAAGCTGTTCTAAAACGTAAACTACCCCAGTTAATGATGCTGAAGTGTATTCAGTGTAAAGACTGTACTGGAACTATATTACTTTCTTAACTTTCTTAGCAAAATTCAAAAATTATATGTCAGCTTGAGGTAATCCAAATAATCTGAAAAAGATCGTCCTCTTGAACTGAAGAGATCAAAAAGTGTTTAATAAAAGTAGACTCATCTAGATCCTGTTTAATGAGATACTGATATATGCAGCTCCATGCAACCTGAAACGTCTTAAGTGTAACTGGCGTTCTTGATAACGGACTTGAGCTCAAGGTTCCAAAATGAAACAAAAGAAAATTAAAAACGTAACTAAAACAGTCCTCTGGCGACATATGGTCCGCACACGTAGTGACAAGATACGGGATATCTTTTTGATTTCTGCATAATCACAATAAAATACAGAAATGCTTCTTGTATGTGTCTGAACACAATCATTGGAATCATATACACATTTTATGGTCTTTGAAGTGTCCGTCCAACAGATGCTTTGTTGTTTTATTCTAAACATATAAGGAGGAGCCGTGGTAGAGTTGGTGGTTACGGTGCAGAAGGTCGAGAGTGTAAATCCAGATTGGGTATAAATCCAGATTTGAAATCTCTGTCAATCCAGCTGTAAATGGGTATTTTTTAAGAATTAGCGAAGGGTAAGGCAGCGAAAGGATAGGGACAGCCTCCGCCTTTCATATGCTGTACCCAAGATACATTGTTTCTTTGGAAAGGTCATGTTTAAAATACGACAAGTAGATTACAAGGATCATATTGCATACATTTGTCTTAACGTCGGTCATCTTGAAAAACGAAATGTTTGGTGGCCAATGTTATTTTTGTCTCTTAAGGAGCCTGCAAACCATATTTGGAGTTTTATCATTAAGCCAAAAATATTGGCCACATTTATTGCAATGAAGACTAAAGCAACATAATTTAGAAAAACGATTTTTTTATTGTACCAAAGTAAATAACCAGTATGGTATAGGCTATGCTTATGAGATTTTATTTTCAGTTGGAAAAAGTAAGAAAATTATGCTTTACCTGGTAAACCATATTGAGTGTTTTCGATACGTATATAGTCAACACCAAAATACGTCCACTCCTTCAAACAGTCAGAATTTTCGGCTGCATGTCTTAGATTCTCAACATATTTCTCTGGGATCATCAATGTAATAAGAATGCTACTGGATGGCTCAATGCCGGCAATAACTACCAGTGCTGGTTTCACAAACATGAGTCTAGCTGCGTGAGCCCGAAGAGCTTCCAAGCTGGAGCGTTTGTAATCGCTAAAATTTGGTCCTTGGATGTGTATCTGTACGTATCTGAATCCATTTGCTGTGCAAAAAATAGAAGAAAAATAAGAAAACTAAGATTTTAAAGGTTTTATCCATATATGGGCGTGGCGGCCATGCTGATCATGTGACTAGGACCGGCTGAACAAATTTTCATATACCCGCCCACTAAAAGCTCTATATGAAATTCATTTACATTGGCCCAGTGGCTTTTGAGGAGATGCTTGAAATTGTCAAAATATGAGAGACCAGGGTCAAAGGTCAAAGAATGACTTTGGCCTCTTTTACTGATAAATGTTCATGTTTTCTTTATGGTGACTGTATGTACCAATTTTCAGGTCAAAATCTTCAACATTTATCTAGAAATCTTATGTTCTAGTATGTTCCCATAACAAAAGCTACAGAAAGCAAATTTGACCTTACCGTAAAAAGGTAAAGGTCAACCAAAGGTCTAAATTTGAACATTCTTGGTAGAACTTGCGTACCCGATGCTACATACCAAGTTTCAAGGCCATCTGCTTATTGGTTCAGGAGAAGTAGATTTTTCTATGTTTTTACCATATATGGGCGTGGCGGCCATGTTGGTCATGTGACTAGGACCGTTTGAACAAATTTTCGTGCCCTCAGCCCCTAGAGGTTCTTCGTGAAATTTGGTTACAATTGACCCAGTGGCTGTTTAGGGCATGTGTGAAATTATCAAAATATGAGAGACCAGGGTCAAAAGTCAACGAATGACCTTGACTTTTTGTATGCAAACATTTTCATGTACTCATTAGGATGACTGTATATACCAGTTTTCAGGTCAAAATCTTCAACATTTATCTAAAAATCTTATGTTCTAGTATTTTCCCATAAAAAAGCTACAGAAAGCAAATTTGACCTTACCGTAAAAAAGGCAAAGGTCAACCAAAGGTCTAAATTTGAACACTCTTGGTAGAACTTGCGTACCCGATGCTACATACCAAGTTTCAAGGCCATCTGCTTATTGGTTCAGGAGAAGTAGATTTTTCTATGTTTTTACCATATACGGATGTGGCGGCCATGTTGGTCATGTGACGAGGACCGTTTGAACAAATTTTCGTGCCCTCAGCCCCTAGAGGTTCTTCGTGAAATTTGGTTACAATTGACCCAGTGGCTGTTTACACACTGGTCTGGCATTCAATACAGGTAACGAAGACAACGTACATGAATCTTGCTTGTTCCGCTCATCAGGATAAGTTTGTTTCAGAAGTATAGTCTCATGGACCATCCGATCCCCGGCTCTTGAAATAAGAATCAAAAGTTTTACTGAATTCATATGCATATTCAAGAAATGCTTGAAAACAATTTTTGGACTACAACGTCTATGCAACGAATCGGTAAAGAAACTTATTCAAGCACTGCATTTATACTAGAAGGAATTTCTTCAAAAATCTGGTCTGACTAAGAGGTATAACGAACTGCCGGGTCCGTAAGAATAATGGTTTGAAATTAATCTAAGAGATATGCGAAAAAATCAAGTTTTATGGTACGTTGCCTTCGTTGCCTGTGATGAATGCCAGACCAGTGTGGTTTAGGGCATGTGTAAAATTATCAAACTATGAGAGACCAGGGTCAAAAGTCAACGAATGATCTTGACTTTTTGTATGCATACATTTTCATGTACTCATTAGGATGACTGTATATACCAGTTTTCAGGTCAAAATCTTCAACAGCTTCCAAGAAATCTTATGTCCTAGCAATTTCCCATATCAAAGCTACAGAAAGCAAAATTGACTTTAGCGTAAAAATGGTCAAGGTCAACCGAAGGTCGCAATTTGAACAATCTTGGTAGTACTCGCATATTCGATGCTACATACCAAGTTTCATGGCCATCGGCCTATTGGTTCTGGAGAAGAAGATTTTTAAAGGTTTTTACCATACATGGGCGTGGCGGCCATGTTGGTCATGTGACCAGGACCGTTTCAACAATGTTTCGTTCCCCGCCCCGTAGAGGCTCAACATGAAATTTGGATTCAATCGGCCTAGCGGTTTCAGAGGAGGAGTCGCTTGAAATTGTTGACGGACAACGACGGACGTCGGAGCCTTACCATCCTTAAAGCTTCCCCGCAGCCGCTTGCTCAGGTGAGCTAAAAAAGCAGTTTATTGGTCATCTTTTGCTTCCCAGAGCAAAAAAATGAGCATTATAGCAACAGAGGTTCTCGATATATTTTGTTCACAAGGTTCCATAGGCTTAAATGCACTAAGTCGAAAAAGGGACATAACTCGGTCAAAAATTCATGAATCGTTTTCGAATGTTAATCAGGTCATCTACACCCTGGGCAATGTCATCTTGCAAAAATTATGATCCTAGCAACAGGGCTTCTTGAGATAAATTGTTCACAAGGTACCATAGACTAAGATCAAAAAGGGGCATAACTCCGGCGATACATGACCGGCAGAAAAAGAAAAAAATGTGGTTCCGCTTATTACTAAATGTACATGACACATATAATATTTCAAGATCCTAGCAAAATTGTCTCTTGAATTTCTAAGTGCCTAAAAGCTTACGGACGGACGGACGTACAGACAGGACCAAACAATATGCCTCTAAACGTATCCGAAGTTGTGGGAATAAAAAGAGGTCAGAAACAAGTGTGCTTACGAGGGTCTGTTGGTGGTTTCGTAAAATGCACTACATTGCCAGTTGATTGGGCATATTTTACCGCCAGTTCAAAGAGTTCTGTTTTCTGTATTCTGTACAGCAGCGCCTGCAGCATGAGTACATTGTCTCTGTTAATGAATCGGTATCTCTGAAGAAGGTCGAATAGCTCACGAGCATTTACAATGGTTTCCAGCACTTTTCTTCCTAGTCCCCCGTCACCTATGAATTTGTAGAGACAAGAAATAAGCCTAGATAAACGCTTGATAGGTGCAAAGGAAAGATAATTCAATAAATCAAATGTTTGAATTTGATGCAGTACTACATGCAGCTTCAATCATAACCCAAATTTTTATTGATCATCCCGCAGCTGATGGCAAATATCAAGCAAACAGGTGTATTAGCTAATATGCACTTGAGCCATTAACTGGATTTCTTTTTCTAGAATTTAGCAGATAACCAAGTGTCCCTTAATTTAGTCAATTTTAGTAAGCACTCTAGCAGTTAGCACATAAATATTGGCGAACATTAGAATAAATAAATAAAAAAAAATCCATATTTTCTTTTATTTCCAAAGCATTGTGGATAACTGAGCATAACAATAACTACTATTACAGTAACAGTAACAAAATCAGGCAGTAAATACTAAACAAAAGTGATAACGCTACAATTGATGTTTGTTACATGGAACTATATAGCTTAAATGAATAGGAATTGCATGTTACAGCTAAATGGATCTGTAAAGCAAATAATCTAGCTGATAGCTGCAAAAGCCTTATCAGATACAACGGATACATTTCAAGTATCCAGTGGTTCAGGTTCAGCTCTGCTGTTTTGAAACAGTCGATTTGACATTTTAAGCTTGACTGGAAAAAGAACGGAGTGCATGACAGAACTATTCTTATTTTATATTTGGAGAAAAAAAGATACCAAAATGTCAAAACAAAAAAGACACATCAGTTTGATGTTGTGCTATCATGTCTTAGAAAATCAATGTTGAAATGTATATTTTTAATTTTGGAAAACATAATAAGAAAGGATGAGCAAAGCTGTTTCCCCCATTCGTCGTATGTCAAAGATTCTTCAAACTGATATTAGGTTCAATGCATAATTCATCTTTCCGCAACAAAAAGAAACACATGAGAAACAGAGAACTATCGGAAATTTATAAAAAATCTGTTTCAATGCAAGGGGAGATAATTTGTAATCATTGGAAAAATTGGTAACACTTAGAATGTAAAAGTGCGCAAAGTTGGTGTATTGTAGAACTACTTTAACATGAATAAGGTAAGGTGACTCTGTTATAAGGATACTAAGATTCATAACTCTTATAGATCTAATTTTGGATACCCAGGTTAAAAGTATCATGGTGAATATTACAAACTGTCTTTTCCGTCATCTATAGTACTAGACTTCAGTCTTGTAAAGGTTGTTCTCTCTCTCCCTCTGCTTCGTTTAGTATGAGAGACAGACAGACATACAAAGGGACAGAGAGAGAAAGAACGAGACAGACAGACAGGCAAACAGACAGGTGGTATCAGATTATCAACAATTATAGGTATTTTGATCGACTTATGGACTAATGGTTCAGCTATAAGCCAAGAGCAAACATAAGAATTATAATAAGTATAATAACAGCAATAATAATATCGATATGGGCAGAATCGTTTTACTTGCTATGTTAACTTCTGCAGACGGTCAATTTGAAAGTCTAAAATGCTATTCATTTTATATAGTTACCTTTCACTCTTGATTTCATGTCCTCAAGATCTTCTTTTGTCATCTGTTTAGCAATATTTGAAAGCAGATCGTTAAACTCCCAGTCAACCGGGACAGGGGTTAAAAGGAGTTCTTTGCCTTGGACAGTATCGGAGTCTTCATTTGGACAAGATAATGGGTAAAATTTCTCGGAGCTCATATTTGTCAACAGTTGCGTTCCTGCATCATCAGGTATCGATACTTGTAATTCTTCCTCTTGACTACTTTGCTCCATTTTGGTACTCTGTATTAATTAAAACTGCTCAATGAAATATATTACGTTCAAACAAACAACTAAACAAGTTTTATTCAAATGTATATATTTCAATTCAAACTAAATATACGAAATAACTACAAAGGTTTAATTATTTCATGTACCCAGCGTGTGTATGTGTATCTATCAAACATAAAGCAGAAGTTGCATCCAACATAAACGTTATGAAATGCCTAACGACGCTGTAACGTCTCTATGCTGTGATGAAAATCTGTCTTCCGAGAGCACAGTACAAAGCGCATACCTAGAACACAATTTAAACGATAAAACTCGTGTTCTTAAACCACCAAATCAACTGTTAGTCAAAAGTGCTATGTTTTGCAAAATCTGTGAAGAGCGTTTCTCAATGTGAACATCTTCTGTACGTTTTGCAAACATGTCCTTCCTTCTACTCTGATTTCAATCAGTTAATTTCATAACGCAGTATAGGAACTTAATAATAATTTGGCTGTTTATATATCACACTATAATATATATGTACTAATGTAATGAAAAGGACAACAAGAAGGTGGCTAAGTTTGAATAGCAGATAAAACTCAGCCATGTTTATGTCAATTAACCATATCTATGAAATATACTAGAGGATGAAAGTATTTGTGTGTGAAAGGTGAAAGTGAGGAAGGAGGTTGAAGAAGGCAATTTATTTGTTAATGTCAAACTTTGTTTTAAGTGCAAATTTCTTAGTACACAACAGATATAAGACACAATCTGGTACATAAAAGCTCTTATACCTTATATTGGGAAATTTCGCGTCGCCTAATTTTCGCGGTAGGTTGCCGCAAAATATTTTCCGAGTCTATCGATAAATGTAAGAAATTTGAATCGTCCCAACATTATGGTTTTCGGTATTTAAGGCGCCCAACAAAACCTTAAAATGTTGATTTACATGTATTCCCCGCAGCGCAATTATGTCACCAGGTAATTAAAAGGTAATTACAATTTAAGTGCTGTCACTGTTATCGCTTGAATAATGGTCATCAATCAAACTCTCAATAGGCAAATACAATTAAATCAATTTTCATTGACTGTAAGTGTTGTTTACTTATACCCTGATAATAGCCATTCTGTCATTTGCTCGCATATTTTAGTTTTATGGTCCTGTATGATAAACATCGGTTTGTACAACTCTCTGTCTTAAAGACCGGGAGTGGTATTCTACCAAATCCAAAAGGACCTTTATCCGAAAGTGTTTCCCCTCGGACTGTTAACCATTTTACCGCCTAAACTATTTCAACAAATGTGTTCATAATAAAGCGATTTGAGTTACTCCTTGTACGTTTTAGCTTTTCAGTGTAGCCAATATTGTCACATCGACGAAAATTAGATCCGCGAAAATTTACCCTAATGTTTTTGGGACGAATCCGCGAAAATTTTACGACGCGAAAAAATTTCCATTATACGGTATCATGAAATGGAGCGAAAAACATTTAAAATCATGTTTAGTTTTAATATTGGTTTCTGAATAATGAATATTCAGATATCATACAAGTGGACGATTTAAATCTAGATAGATTGAATTACTTTTGAATTCTACGTGATAGCCACTGATATCAGAATCTTATGTAGACTATTCTACAGATATGCCCTAAAGTAGTTTACAAGGTTATTGATCGAGAACTGATATAATCAAATTCTACATCTCACCCAGACAATAACCGGTAATATTTACGTGTGGCAACAATGTAAGTAGTAAGATACATGCAATACAAGCGGACTGCAAAATGGCGGTTGCGCGCTGATCTGAGCCTTTGCCCACCATAAGTGCCCCAATTTTTCATTGCACGGCGCATTTAGTGACTTGGTATTACCATGTAAGGGTAACGTAGTTTTTTAAGAGAAATTTGGATTTACTCATAGGGGTTTAGACAGCGTATGCGTGCTGGGTTGTAAGAAGGAAACAGTAGATAGTTGTGCGATTTTCGACAATTTCATGCATGCTTTTTCTTCAGATGAGCTTTTTTCTAGGCGAGCTAGCTTTATATTATTACCGCATTATACCTTTTCTAGAAATATACTCTTCGAAGGTAGTAAGTCCAGAAATAAGCTCCGCCCCGTCAAGGACAGGAAATCGAGGAATATGTCAGATAGATACTGAGTCCATATCATTTGTTTGCTTAAGCTCCAATTCTTGCCTTTACGACTTAGTTGCCACTATCCATATGCTGATAAATTACAGACTGAAATGTGATTAGACATTATAAGTCTGTAATTTATCAGCTTATTCGTATCTCTGAGATTCATGACCACCTTTCTCCCCTTTTCACCAACGCCGCTTTCACCAGCCTGTACGCATGGCAGGTATTTGGCGGCACACACAACAACAATGTAGTCAGATAAAAATTATTTTTTTCTACGTCATATTAAATAATCGCCATCAAATCATATGTATCCTCGATGTTGGTCGTATGAGTCAACAGATGTCCTCTGGCAGTGGTCGTATCTTACTCAGGCGTTCATTGTATCTCGTTACAGACAGTACCCGACTACGATCGAGTTGTTGATGCGATAAACAGTAATTTAGGTGTACATTTTTGTGCTACCGATGCAAGAAAGTGTTTGTAAAATGGAAAAATACAACATAACTAGACTTCTTCCAATAGAAATACTTTATAAACAATAATAAAGAGTAGGGTCATTTTAAACCGATTGCACGGGAATTCTTGAAGCACTATCAGTGAATTTAATCATAATAATGCAATTTCTTACACACACACAATATCAACACATACAATTTTATATCTAATTTTGGTGTGATAGCTTGATTGTTCTATCTTTATTCTTCGAATAAATAAAGCACATCCCTTTTCTGTTAGATGTACCTCGGTGTGAACTGGATCCTCTGGCGTTTGTCAAATATCGATTTTGGTATGCATAGTGTGTTTATTGTAGCCTCATTAAGTAAAAGGTCTGGCCCATCGGCGCCCTATTTAAGTCGGCACAATAAACTTTAGATCCAATAATATGACCATCTAAAATGGGAAATTAACAATATCAAATCACTGCGTTTGATAAAGAAATATATAAATGAAATACGGGTCAGATGAGTTTGACTTGTTTAGCTCAAGCTCAGTGGGATATCTTTGTTTGGCCATCCCATCAAAAATACATGTGTATACAAAGTTCAAGAGGTAACCTTCGTATCTATAACTGGAACTATCTTTTGAAGAAAAAAAAGTTTCTTAATCGTCAGAAAGAGACATAATTAAATCATTTTCCTAGCCAAACAAAACACGTCAGCTACTAAAGGAGGACACGTTGTATCAGTTAGACTACCAACAATTTGTATACATAAATCTTCCACCAAATCTAATGTAGATATTCCCTAAGACAGAGGGACCAACCGTAACGCCGGAAAAGCGGTCGAAACGCAGGATTTGCGGTGTTTTCACGACGGATTGCGGTATTTTTCGTAGGATTCGCCGCCATTTTTGTTGACAGTTTCCGAGGTGGGTTGAAAAACCTATTTATTTATAACGTAAGGAGATTTTGTTTGAGCATTAGAACTAGACTATCCGGCTCTACTAAGATGCCTTTAATCGCCAGATCTTCTGTTGGTACATAGATATTGTTGAAATATGCAATCAGTCAAGGAGAAAATTGTTTTGCATGTTCGGCCAAACGCTCAGACAGCATTTGAAGCATGAGGGTTCGTACTTTTTTCAGTTTCCTTAAGTTTGGACCAACTGGTGGATGAATGTGCAGTTTTTAATATAACTACATAATAAACAGCCGATTGCTCATGATTTTTTGTCCGAGGAAGCACAGATCGAAACACAATATGCGAATTTCAAAGTAACGCCGGATAAAGTGGCAACTTCTGGTTTCTCATTTGGCCAGTATTTTCACAGATAAACACATTTAAAAAAGTAAAACGCTGGTAAAAGTCTTATGTTAATACAATCTAGCCTTAAGAAAGGCTGCTCCTGACCACCCACAAGTAGAACTTGACTAGTCCCACATGTGACCCGAGCTGGCGGTAAGATTACCATTTTATCACTCGGCCAATGAGGCCGCCATATATTGTAAGCTCCAGTGAGGTCAGCTTAGTGGTTATCTGTTTAATAAAAAGCTGTTCACTTACTTGCCACATTTGCAATGAGGCGTTTGGTGTCATTTTTGTGTTATTATTTCTTTAATGAATGCTACAATATAAGTTTGAAAGGTAATTATGTCGGAGACAAATAAAAGTCATTTCACTTTACTTACACTGTAAAAAATGTGTTTAGATCCAATGCAAAAAATGCAGTCCGATTTTCTATGTGTTTAAATCGTAACATGTTCAATTTGCAACATGTTAAGGTTTAGGTTTAGAAATTAAACATGTACAAAACTGAATATATCTACCTTTTTGTTTTGAAAATTTCCTCTGTCAGCATTTTCGTCTCTTATTTTCGTTCTTCAACGGGGAAAACAGATAATGGATTCATCAAAAATGCGTAACAGAATAAAACGTAGTTAGCAGACTTTGTCCGGAAAAATAATAAAAAAATGCATACATGTTTAGCTATATGACATATTCCTAAACATGTTTACATATAAACATGTAACCACTTGTGTTGTATAGCTAAGCGCGATTTTTACAGTGTAGTTATCAACTGGAAAAATGGGCTATCATACGCTTTGGTATACTGTTGTGGGATTCGCAGAAGGTACCTATTTCCCTAGTTTCCTGACAGACTAAGACTACAATATTATCTAAGTTTGCACCAAAAATAAATATCTTAATTTCTGATGTCCGTTGTTGTCCAAAAATGACCATGTCTCATATACATGCACCAAGTTGTACTCCCTAGAATATCCTTGTTCCAAGACTCCTTCCAAAATTATTTGGAGACCTCACTCTTAGCTGATGGTTCTCACGATCGCGGTAGCATTGTGCGTCTGGATACTTCAAGTGACCGATATATCTGATTTGACAATCGAGTTGCACACTTGTGAACATTCTGATTGAAACTATGTCCTTTGTGTGCAACCGTATTTCTGTATCACTTTTGAGCTTTTACACAGAAATGTGTTATATATTATAACCTCAAAAGCCAATGTTCCTTTTGCGGCTCTATTAAAATCGTGTCTTCATAATAGCTTTTCTGTCAACATGTTCTCTGAAGTTATATTTTGGGTCGTTGGTGGCTGTATGTCGCGATGGTGCTAGGTAGCTTCTAGTGCAGGGGCGTGCTACTGAATTGGAATATAGTAGGACAAGGGGTTGTTGTGCTTGCAGCAGATGTTGGAAGGGTGGGCCAGGTTTTTAATGTGTGCGTCTTCTTCTTTACGTCAATCCTATCTTTCATTTTCTAATGCATAATCTCTTGGGAGACCGACTGATCTTGACTGAAATATTGTGGTTTCCGTCGTTATCACCCAACGGTAGTTGTCAGATACGACTAGCGCGAGCTTTTTTGGTACTGGTTAACCGCTTAAAAGGTTTAAGTCTGCCCAGGAACGGTGTTGACGAATGACCTACTGGCTCAACATGACCTAAGCTGTCGACCGAGTAGTAACACCAGACAAACCGTACAAACAAAAGTTTTAGGTCGCAGATAGTTAGTAGCAGAACAGGAACCGAACAAGGCACCAAGAAGAAAGGAAAAGAAGGCTCTGTAGCTATATTTTATGGCTATCTTCATGGCATCTGTGCTGAATCAATGTTTAAGCATTGTAATGACCTAATATGGCAAAGAAAGAGCTGACTGCCTTGCATTCAAGGCTTATATTACGTTTAGTGACTCGTACTTCATTTTAAATGTTATGTTTCCTGTCGGTGCAATTTGGATTGATTTACTGATTGACTGACTGATTGATGGATTAATACTTGCCAGCCAAAAGACACTGCTGAAGCTAACTCTGCAAATAAAGGTTTCACATTAGCATATACCGTATAATGGAAAAATTTCGCGTCGCCAAATTTTCGCAGATTTGTCCCAAAAACATAAGGATTAATTTTCGCGGTTTTTATTTTTCGCGGATGTGAATATCCACGAAAATAAAAATTGTTTTTGTCCTTTAAAATATTGGCTTGACTGAAAAGTCAAGACGTAAAAGGAGAGAGAAACGTCAAGAAACTGTAATCACTTTACACTGAACATATTTGTTTAGATAGAATCGGCTCCTTTTGGGTGGATACCAATCCTTATTTCACACAAAAAAAACGTAAGATAAACATTTGTACAAATCAATGTTTAGTTCACAGAAACAGTCAACTGAAATATGCGAGCAATTGATAGAATGGCTATTGTTCAGGATAAAAGTAAACGGAACTCACAGTCGGTTAAAAGTAATTCAATTGTACTTGCACAATCAGGGACAAGTGACCGTTAATCAAGTGAAAAAAGTGACAGCATGTTCAAATTATAATTACCTGCTGATTACCAGCTAACGTAATTGCGCCAAAATAATAGCTCTATATCTACCTAGTTTTAAGGTTTTGTGAGGCGCTTTGAATACGGCAAACCATATGTTTGGACGATTCAAATTTCTTATTACTATTTTGTAGAAACATGGAAAATATTTTGCGGAGTTCGACCGCGAAATTCCGCGAAAATTAGGCGACGCAAAAATTTTCCATTATACGGTAGTCTTATGCAGCAATGTATAATCTCTGGCATGTCTCCTTTAACTAGAGACTGTGTTTGTGAAAGACTATGCCTTCAACCGTAAGCGTGAACTAAAGGAGCAAAGCTTCACAATGTCTAAATCTGAAAAGGGACACAGTGCTATTAATTTTATGAAAATTTCTCAGAAATTAATCAGATTATCTACATACTGATTCCAAGCTGTATGCCACATGTCACAGTCCCATCTCAAATGGCTCTCTAGATATTTTGTTAAAACTTTGTTTAATCTAAATATGTGAGTCCAAAAGTAAAAAAAAAACAAGAATATTTTCCTCACCTTTACCAAAATATGTGACACATTTCGGACTAATAATATACAAAAAAAAAAAACTTCCTAGAAGTTGGGAAATTATCAAATGCAAGCAAAGGGGATCTCTCCATCATTTTCAAACGAAATTTGCCCAAATGTTAATAAATTCTTCTACATCTGATATTAAAGCTAAATGTTAACATCCTTTCGCAAAGGATTATTAAGATATTGTGCTAATAAGATTTCGATTTTATTTTGATAAAGGGAGGTAACTCTAAAAGTACAAGTTCGACGGCTGAAAAAAATGGGCTTTCACTTTTTTCATGACCTAAACATATATACATTGTAAATTTCACCTTCTACAGCCAGTGGTTCTTGAGCCCATATCTGCATAGGCGACCATCAGGATAAATACTCCGTAATTAATTAACACATTTATTTATCTTTGCCAAAACTTTTTGTACACCAAGGACTACTTGTTTCCCAAAACTGGGCAAACTGGTTCAGAAGTCGGAAAAATTGCAAATTTGAATCCTGAAGGGCCTAACTCAGTCGTTTTCAACCAAATTTGCCCAAAGATTAATCAGATCTTGCACATCTCACCCCAAAACTGCATACTAAATATCATTATCCTAGCTTTAATACTTCTTTAGATATTATGGTAACGCGACTTTATCTTAATTTTAAGAAAGGAGAGGTAACTATAATAAAAGTACAAATCTGACAGAGGAAAACAACAAGGGTCCCCTCAGTTTTCATGACATATTGGTATGTGGGATTGCGAAACCCTAGGCACAATGGTTCTTGAGCCTAGTAGCTACATCAGTAATGATTGTCAGGGAAATAACTTTCAATTTCCTATGCGCAATGGTTCTCCAGCCCAGTAGCCGCATCAGGCGTTAAGTATGAGATGAAGAACTGACGAACAGATAAGGCGACAGCAACTTGCCCTTTCAACTTCTTTGAAGTTCTGGGCATATAAGAAATGCCAGTGGATTTAACCTGGGGTGAACCGGGTTCAGAGCAGGTTGGTTGGTTGGTTGGTTGATTTGGGGTTAACAGCCCTTTGAGACAGTATTTCAGTTTATATCGGACCGTCTCCCAAAGAGAGGGAGAAAGAAGAGAGAAATGATAGACGAGAGAAAAAATGTCCAAACAACCCCCACCCGCACCTACTGCAAGCACAGTAAGCCCTTGCCCTACTACTATTCAAATGAGTAGGACGCCCCGGCACTGGAAGTTACACACAGCACCTTCGCATCACCCGACCACCCCTGTTCAGAGCAGAAAGGAGTACCACAGAACAGCTCTTCAACCTTAGAATCTTGTGTGGAAAGTATCTTAAAAGTCAATAAAATCTGTACTATGTCTTCATTATTTTCAAAAAAGCCTCTGGAAGAGTATGGCATGCAGCCTCATGGGCCACAATGCGGAAGTATAATATCCGTGCAAATCTAGTTTGCACCGTTGAGCAGCTCTGCGTAGAGGCTACAAGTGCATTCCTGATGAATGGCAGCGCGAAAAAATGATTCAGAACAACAGTTAGAGTAAGGCAAGGATGTCCTTTGTCACCCACCCTGTTCAACATTTTTTCTCGAACTCATTGTGTCTGATGCTCTGGAAGAACATGACGAAAGGTTAGCAAAGGCGGCAGAAATATTACGTTTCTGCAGTTTGCAGATGACAAAGACGCTCTAGCTGTGGTAGAGGAGGAACTAGAAGCCCCAGTTGAAAGTCTCGCCAACCGTGCAAAAGGTTTAAGATGGAGATCAGTGCTAAGAAGACTAAACTGATGACACACAGCGCCAATGACATCCAGAGGGAGATCAAGATAAACGGACAGAAGCTGGGCACTGTAACACGCTTCATATACCTTAGAGCAGTTGTCTCAGATGATGGGTCTAAACAGGAGGTTCTCTCAAGGATTAAACAGGCCACTTCAGCTTTTATAAAGCTGAAGCCAATTAGGAGAAATAACGGCCTATCTCTTGGATCAAAGGTAAAACTTATGCGCTCCCTTGTAATTTCCATATTTCTGTATGCCTGTGAATAGTGGATCTTGACAGCAGAGTCAGAGAAACGCAGGCCTTTGAAACGAGATGCTACCGAAGATTACTAAACATTTCGTACAAGGCCCATATAACCCATGAAGAGGTTCGCAGAAAGATCAAAGCGGCCATTGAAGAATATAATGAACTTCTGGCCCTGGTCAAGAAACGGAAACCAAGGTGGTTTGTATACGTCTCAAGGTCTTCTGGTTTGGCAAAGACGTTTCTACAGGGCGCAATGAAAGAAGAAGAGGTAGACAGAAGAAAGGGTGATGACAATGATATTAAAGAGTGGACAAGAATGGATTTCGCCAGCTCAGCTAGGGCAGCTGAAAACAGGACAAGGTGGAAAGGGATAGTTTTGAAGTCATCTGTGGTGCCCAAACGACCTTTCAAGGTAAAGGGGTAGAATAGAATAGAACCAGATATTTGTAGTTCACAGCTTGGTGAATATATTTCCGTCACCTGGCCTTTCAACCTAAAAGGAATATGAAACATGCCAGAAGAAGACATGTCTTAAAATAAAAACTGGCGAAACTTTCCACAAAGAAAATATTGAAAAATTCATGGTGTCTCTCATGGAATGCTGAAGGGAGCAGTCTTACGCCTAAACTGCATTAACATAAGTATTTTACCTGTGTTTTACCCTTTCAGATATGTTTGTCTGTGAAAATACTGGCCAAATGAGAAACCTGAAGCTACCACATTATCCGGCGTTACTTTGAATTTTCGCATATTGTGTCTCAGTCTATGCCTCCTCAGGCAAAAGATCCTATGCAATCGGCTGTTTAAGATGTAGTTTTATTTAAAAATGCAAATTCATCCACCAGTTGGTCAAGAATTTAAGGAAACTGAAGAAAGTACGAAGCCTCTGGCTTCAAATGCTGTCTGAGCGTTTGGCCGAACATGCAAAACAATTTTTTCCTTGACTGATTGTATATTTCAACAATATCTATGTACCAACAGAAGATCTGGCGATTAAAGGCATCTATGTAGATCCGGATAGGCTAGTTCTAATGCTCACACAAAATCTCCTTACGTTATAAATAAATAGTTTTTCAACCCACCTCGGAAACTGTCAACAAAAATGGCGGCGAATCCTACGAAAAATACCGCAATCCGTCGTGAAAACACCGCAAATCCTGCGTTTCGACCACTTTTCCGGCGTTACGGTTGGTCCCTGTGTAAGAGAAAGAAGACAACTTTACACTCTTTTCTGGCAAGACTACTATGTATCCTAAATATGAAATAGGAGGCACCTATATTGCAACCAACAACCATTATGACTCCAACAGTTAACAAACTTAACAGGATTAAACACCACGTTAAAAATTAATGCTGCAGTGACATTATTCAGAGAACAGTAGACAGGATGCAGTAGACATTTAACAGTAGACAGTACGTGATAGGCAACAAACATGACATATAGAAAGTACATGTATACAGTCCTTATGTGTGCATGATCTTGGATCCACAGTAGTAGGTAGGAGACATTAAGAATATACTTGCTCTTTTCAGGTAAGATTATTTTGTTTTCTTTCGGGCCAGTCCCCCACCGCATCCCAACTCAAAACCATGAAGAGCATATTATCATTATAAGTATTACTAGTCATATTATTTTCATCATCCCATTTGATAAGAAAAAGGAAAAATCAGACCCAACATAGGGTATCAAACGTTGCGGTCCAGCTGCCTGAAAATAATTTCAAGTGTTCGAATCTCCCTGCGAAGAAATTTTTCATCTCTCTAAAACGCAAAGGAGGTTGTTACGTGTTTCTACCATTAATATTTTACAACATTCTGCTTGTAATATGATATCTAAAATATCGTGTGCGCATTAGTTTTAAGCAGTAGATACGCTAACTACCGGTAGATTCTTTTCAACTTAAGCTGGAATAGATCAATCTCATATTTTGGCATAATTTGGTTCAATCTAAATGATTTAGACCAACAGACGGGTTACAACGGACTAAGCAAATTATTTGAAAAACATTTAACAATTATTTTTACCTATTTTTATGATAGAAGGATTAAACTGAGAACACAATAAATTAAACAGCACCGAACATAAAACAAATGCAACCGCAACAAAAGCACCGCCTTGGGACGGTCAGTTATAATTACTGGGGGGTTTAAACCGGTTTTACTGGGCCCAAACCTTCACCCTCACCCTCCGCTGCGGTGCACACAATTAGTTGGCAGTTAAGTTCGTATGGAGGTCCCCTAACTCATCAGAGAGTCATCACGGTCAACAATTAAGATCAAGAAAGGACCGTGATGAAGCAAGGATGAGGACTCGACAGCCAAAACGTGTTAAGTTTAATGCGAAAACGAAAAGAAACGAGTTTTATGGTCTTAAATGTTTGTTTGCATGGGTGTTGCTTTCGTTGCCATGTTGTGCTAGACCAGTGTGAACTCAATCGTCAGCACTGTTTCATAGATTCAGGAAGATTTCCACAAGGACCTATTCTGCACAGATGTATGTTCCTGCATCTAGATTTAAGGGGTCATTGAAGGTATTGAAAGGCTTAAACACCTGAGCCTTGTGAGTCTGGTTGCTTGTATTATAGGCAGTGGGCAAATCAGTTACTTGCTGGGAAAAAAAAATAAGATGCAGGGGCTCAGGACCTGCGAGCACAACATCACTGTGTGGAAGTCTGCCTAGAATAAGTCAACGACCAGTGTTGAGCGCCAAAAAAGCTCAAACGTTATTTGTACTTGCAACACCCGAGCCAGCCTCGCACAGCCTGATACTGCGTCTAGTTTGAGGGCTGCTCAGTAACTTTCAGGAACACCGGATTAGTTTTCAAACGGGGCTTGACACATAGGCTTATTAGCTATATAGGAAGCTCAAAATATAGAACTTGTAGACTGACATCGGATCCTGGAGCCAGCTGGTAAGAACATTGTTTAACATAATTGTACATTCAAATTTTAAAACGCATATATGTGTCTTCAGCAACATTACAAGGTACCAGACAGATGGAAACAGCAACATTTGATCACATTGATATACGAGCGACCGATGTTATTTTCATCTGCAACGAAACCTCACACTATATGCTCTTATCATCCAGATCTACCAATTTAGAGTTAACTCAACTGTGCAAAACATGACCATGATCTACTCCATATCATGGATTGAAAAGAATCTGTAGTCAGTAAATCTCCTGGTAAAGACATTATTGAGAAAATAAGGTTTTTAGCATGTTAATGTTGTAAAATATGAATGCACACTTGTTTGAGCTGCAAATTCTGCAGTTATCAGTCGTCTGTATCGCAACTGCAGGGGCGGATCCAGAAATTCTGGAAAGGGGGTTCAAATTCAATTTATGCAGTTTGGCCAATTTTTCTGAAATTCCCCATGAAAATGAAATAAATCAGGCTGAAGAGGGGGCTCGTTTGAACCCCCGATCCCCCTCCCATCTGGATCCACCACTGCATCTAGTATTATTTGAGTTGCTACAGACAATAAAAATCGATGCTTTAATAGCGTGACTATTATACAAACTGTCGCTGTTAGAGTTCTTACGATAAAAAATTAAAGAGTGAACTCACCTTACCTACCGAACCAAGACTAGGCGAACTACAAAGGCAGAAAAAGGTGGTAAGTCTCTCAGTATTTCTCCAGACACCTACGGGTTAACATCTCAAGGAGGTCAAGGAACTCCAATAACTGAGACTGAACTGATTGGCTGTTTGTCGTGTAGAGAAATTTACCTGAAAAATTATTGACACTGACCGAGGTTAATATTCATCAATAAGACTATTGATTAGGATAAAGTTTGACCAGTAAGACAGTACCCCTACCCAATTAGAAACTCAAAGAGGAAGTTAATTCCCTGCCGTGGGGTACAGGATGTAGACATTTAAACAAACTGACCGCTGTATGTTAAAGTCGTCTAAACGGTTTGCGTAATGTCAACATACTAACACGCACGGGTATTCAGATTCTTTAAAAGAGCAGCGATTTCTTCCTTACATTGCCTATATATCAATACGGAAAGGATATCTGCATCCATTTAAATGGAATCGCTCGGTCGGATAACCAAAGTAAAGTTCTAGCCTATTTATTTTTTTTTCTTTATGGAGCGCGACTCTACACTGGCTTCTTACCACGTCTGTTAGTAACCTCGTGGATTCCAGGTCCAAAATCGCTTGCATTTTAATATTTTTGCAATCATCAGGAAATGAGGATTCCTCTAAATTCGGCCGTTTGGTCTACCTGGCTACTTCAGCAACGCCGGATTGCTTTCCTCAAGATTACTTTGTCACATGGTACTTGGAAATGCTGCAGACAGCCATCGTTAGCGATTCGTTGGTTAGAGGGTGATTTATTGATTAACATAGAAGACGTTTCAATAAACTTATTTCATCTTTATAAACTGAACCGTACTTGCTCACTTATTCCTGAGAAAATTTACCTGATAGGTCATACCTGAGAAAAGTTCATACCAGAGAGTTAATTCGACCAGTAGGGTAAATACGAGTCAGTGTGATTCCGTGAAAAGAGCCTCGCGCCATGTGTGTAATATGTCTATTTAAATGAGCAAGCTGCTTTTTTTAAGTCATTTTGATTCCTAGAATGCATGTGTAAAAAAGAGACTCTTATTACACTGCACAAATGCGCAAGTAGATTAGAGTTTTCCATTTTCGCGTTTACCGAAGGGTATATTTTTTGTCCAATTCTCATAATGATGTCACCCAAGATGCTCAGCGGAACGAATCAATAGATACACACTCCTAGTCTGTTTGTCCGTCCCCTCTCCAATTTGGAGAGGAGAGTCATTGCTATCTTTGCTCACAAGAAAATATCTGTGTATACTAAGCACTTGTTCACTTCAATAAAATATAGTTTAAGTATACACATATTATTTATTTTCTTCTCTCTGTAATTTTATATGCTGGTTTTATGTCAAAACGTTATTCAAACATTGGGTTAATTTATAATTTCCCATACTTGTGAATTTCAGTATGCTAAAACAAACCTCATTTGTATGAAGAGAATAAATAAATTACTGAAATAAAAATAAATAGAAATTTTAAAGTAAAGGGTAGCAATAAGTTGTGTCTGAGGCCACAACATATAAGTATAAGTTTTTTAAACAGAAAAACAACTGTGTGTTTTAATAATACTCTAATATAGTTTTCAGCGGATGTTAAATGTTATATATATATATATACATATATATATATATGGTAAGATTTAAGGCAATACATCTAACAAACACAATATTTCGGAAGCACTGGATCCGCTGGGGATGCTAAAATGATTTGAAACCGATTATAAATGGAGAGATAATCATTAACAGTGCAATTCTCAATTTTTTACCTAAGCGCTTTCGCCTTTCGGCTTCTTCAGAGGTTTCAAACAACAAAAAAATAGAATCAATAATCACAAATATTTACATTTCGAGAAAAATAATTAAACATAAAACAACACACAAAATGGCTGCCCACGTTAGATGTTATACAAATGTGTTGCACATACACAATAGTAAACACAACGCTACAAAAATCATCGTATAAAACACGGATATGTACAAGAGTCAAGTCTCACTGTCTTGCAGCTTCTGAAACCGTGAAACTGCATAACAACAGAAGTAATGTTTGATGGGTTGTTGGTTATATTGGATTTGATAGTCCCCAGAGACGGCGCATCCGTTCCTACGAAGTTTAACAGTATATGGGAATAGAAACAAAAAAGGAACCCGCACCTACTGCAAGCGCAGCAGGCCCTCCATTATTTTATCGGTTAAGCCATGCTCATGGCACCTACGTCCAAAGAACAAAGTGCATTTGTCCCTACGAAGTTTAACAGTGTATGGGAATAGAAACAAAAAGCAATGCCGCACCTACTGCAAGCACAGCAGGCTCTCCAAAATCTCATCGGTTAGGCAATGTTCGTGGCACCTACGTCTAAAGACGATATCCAAAAGGGGACAAAAGAGGCGTCCCGTACCTACTGAAAGCACAGCAGGCACTTGTAAGTCTATAGCCAAATCAGAAGGGCGCCTCATATGCATCCAGTTAAATTTTCCCTGGGAGGTATGCTGGAGTTGAACAGTCCTTTGAGGCAGTATTTCAGCCGATTTCGGACCGCCCCGCAGAGACGGAGAGAGAAAAGCGAAACATGCTAGATAAGAAGAGTTAATCCAAACAACCAAAAGCCGCACCTACAAGTACAGCAGTCATTTGTGTGGCATTACCAACTGTTGTGAGACAATTTCACGGCATCATTACTGCTCCATACCATTGCTTCAGGCACGACACGAGGGCGACTAGAGGTCAATCGCCCCCACGCACTGATACAACCATTTCAGTCCTAGTCACCCTTGTTGATACCATGAGGTTGTATGGTATTCAGTCGTCGGATCCAGTAGCTCTCGCGGGCTTTTCTGGTATCATCCGACCACTGAGTATCATGCTCGATGCAGCAAAGGGAGACATGGCTGTTAAAGTCGTGGTCGTGTAAGTGGAAATGCTCGGCGACAGGTGACCTCTGAAATCTTCGTTTTGTCCAGTCAGAGCGGTGGCTATTCATGCGCTCAGTAAGTGCACGTTTTGTTTCACCCACGTACTGTTTGCCACATTGAGTACAGGTGATAAGGTAGATGACATTTGCAGATTTGCAGTTTGCCTGTTTCCTGAGTTTAACTGACGCCCCTGATGATGATTTGACTATTTGAGTTGGTGTCATCAGTTTACAAGTAAAGCATCTTTTGTTACCGCAAGGCTTTCACTACCCTATGGGCCCATCATCACTAGGGTCTGGGTTTAGCTTTGCTCGAACAAGAATATCCCTTAGACTTTTTGGCCTTCTGTATGCCATTATTGGCTTCTGAGGGAAAATCTTATTCAAACGTTTTGAAGACTCGATGATCGGCCAATGTTTGTTGACAATCTCCTTGACTTTAGATGATATGTCAGTACAAAGGGGATCAAAGTATTTGACGGTTCTGGCTTTTGCTTGTAGCGAAGTAGGTCTTCTCTTCTCTGTGATCTAGCTTTCGAAGTCGCTGTGGCAATTGCTTGAGTGCTGTAGCCACGTCTTCGAAGCTGACCCGACAACTCTGTTGCCCTAGACTCAAATGTATCAAGATTTGAGCATATTCGCCTGATACGGAGAGCCAAACTGTATGGAACATTTCTACTGCAGTGTTTCGGATGGCAGCTTGAGGGTAGAAGGTATGCATGTGTGTCTGTAGGTTTCGTATACAGGTCGACATCAATCTCGTTCCCCACAAGTTTAGACTGGGTGTCCAGAAACACATGCTCCTGGAGGGGTCAGCTGTGAATTTGATGGTGGGGTGGAAGCTGTTTGTTTCTTGAAGGAAACCCTCTAAGTTGTCATGCCCATGTGCCATTTCATGTCCACGTCGTCAATAAACCTGAACCATGAAAATGGTTTTAGACTGACTAACCTGAAAAGTTGTCCCTCTAACCGTCCCATGAAAATATTTGCAAAAGCTGGAGCCATTTTTGTGCCCATAGCTGTGCCTTGGACCTGCAGGTAGTGTTTCCCCTTGAACTCAAAGTTATTGCACTTCAGAATCAGTGTGAGAAGCTTGACAAGAGTTTCTGTTGGTGGATCGTTGACAGGCCTCTCCTCCCAAACCTCCCTGCATGCACGAATGCCATCTTCATGTGGAATGTTAGTATACAGAGATGTAACATCCATTGAGACAAGGAGTGTTTCAGAGGGGATCGGGCATGATTCCTTAAGTTTCCTCAAGTAATCAGTAGTGTCTTTCAAGTAGGAAGGTAAGTTGTTCACGTGGGGCTGCAGGTGTAGGTCCACAAACTCTGAAATCTTCTCAATGGGATGTCCATTGGCTGAAACTATGGGGCGTCCAGGGTTTCCAGCTTTGTTAATTTTCGGGAGCAAATAAGATCTGCCGGCTTTTGGCTGGTCAACAATGAGGTACCTCATGTTCTTATCGCTGATGCGGCCATCGTCAAACATTTCCTCCACTGCCTCAGATACCTCTTTGGCAAACTGGTCTTTTGGGTCATGATCTAGAAGTTCGTAATATGTCGAATCATTTAGTTGCCTTTCTGCCGTTGAGACATAGTGATCTCTATGCATGACAACGACTGCGGATCCTTTGTCGGCTGGCCTTATGACAATGTCACTTCTTTGTTGTAAAGAGTGCAGTGCATTGCGTTCATTTTTGGTGAGATTGTCGTGTCTTGGTTTGGGAGGCTTGTGGGAGGCAATGTCAGATTCGACGCTATTTGCAAACGTTTCGAGGTCTTGACCCTGTTTGGGGGGTTGCCAGTGACTCTTGGGAATTAATGTGGAATATTTCTCCCTAGAGTCTGAAGTATGAGTGGTATTGGCGGTTTGAGAAGGGTTGTCAGGATCGCTATCAGGGTCAATGGTGTTGTCGAAGATATCGACCTATGTCAAGTGAGACTTCAGTCTCATGCGCCTGCTGAACGCCTGTGTGTCCTCAATGAGTTTTCCACGATCGTAACCTTTAGGACTTGGGCAGAAGCCGAGGCCTTTGGAGAGTAAAGATTTTTCCGATTCGGTCAAATTCATGGCTTGACAGGTTAACAACAAAGCTGTCACTGTCTTTCTCCCCACTCCTTAAAGGCCCTGCTCTGCGTTTGAAACGCCTAGTTCTGGGTTTCTTGCTTTTAGCAGACTCACTTAGGGTGGCTGCAGCTACGTTGCGGACACCCAAGGCATTCAGCTTTTTCTGGCGTTTTACAGTGAGACGCTGGTCTAGTTTAAGTGACTCCACTCTCAGTCTTGACAGTATCCGGTTCAATGCGTCGTCGCTGACCGATGCCTTCAATTTTGCATTGATTTCATCTATTGATGAATTTAAGTTGCTCATCAAAGATGTGAACTGACCAAGCAACAGTCGCATGAGATGACCAGACGCTTTACGCAAGATGCCCTCGGTACGCCTATTAAAGCTAGGCGAGGGATTTCCTGGCGCATTTATGCTTACATTTATGGTAAGTCCTTTTGGATAATTTCGAAGACCTTTCTAAATTATTCGTTACGTTAAAATGAACGTCATACACTCGCTTGCTTCAATCGTCTTAAAAAGTTGCGCTTTAATCCTAATTTAAATTAGAAATTTTAAAACTGTTTATCCATCAAAACAAACGCAGAAAAAACTAAGCAGAAGATAAAGTCTCGTATGAATACAACATCCAACAGGATTTATTGATGTAAAAACTTCTCTCTGGTTTCGCTGTCATCCAGTCATATGTTGGAAATAGCGCTTAGAATATACTGTTTTAATTATAGATTCCTAGCTTGTTATAAACGAATTTATAACCTGAAATAACAAGTTCGCAACCTTATTTAACAGATTCATAACCTGTTTCAACGGGTTTATAACTGTTACAACGCTTTCATAGCTTGAAATAACAGATTCATAACTTGAAATATATTCAACTTCAGATACAGATTAACGACATATTATAATAGAATCAAAACGTACAAACTTTTGTTGCAGAATCACAATCAGAAAAAAAACAGATTCATAACATCAAATAACAAATTCATACATTGTTATTACAGATTCACACATTGAAATAACAGAATCACAACCTGAAAATGATAGATTCGCAATCTTGAAATAACATATGCGTAGCTTGTTTTAGCAGATTCCTCGCTTTTTCTAGTTCAAGATGTAAAATGGTTATAACAAGTAATGAATCCGCTATTTCATCTGTCTTGCTGTTCATTTAAAATACATCTTTACCAAATTAATTACAACAGATGCACATGCTTGCATTTACCTTTTTCAGTGTCCGTATATCCAAAACAGTTTAAACAAAATTATGAGTAGGTCTCGGCAGACAACTGACATCTGTTTCCGAGCCACACTTGGCGTCAGTCTAGCTTCACAATTACAGGAGCGTCTTCGAGTGACTGTTAACTTGAAGGCTTTAGCATGTTACCACTTTATAAATGTCACAAGATGCTGGATTTTCATATTAGAATCATAACAATACTAATAATACTGATAATACTAAATGCATATTCTGGTGAATATCAAATTGGCGAACCACAGTATTTACCTTTATAGTATTCTAATGAATATCATCGATGTACGTTTATTATATCTGAACTTGCTTTTTATCCAGTTGCATTTGCTGAAACTGCGTAGTCAGATCCATCTTTGTTCCAATGAATATTGTTTTCGCTCTGGAAAAAACTATATACAAAACAAAAAAAGAAACGCACACGGTAAGATTTTCCCATTTAATTGACCTTATATAGCATGGTTAGAAAACGCTCATAAATCCGTATTTCTAATCAAATCTTGTTCAAGCTTCATCATAGCGTAGACGGGTATCTGTACCATCCATGTGCATGAAAACTAGACATTAATAGCATCGTTGACAATGATTTCCATGCGTTTATTCAAGCTTACTGTCTGCATGGACTGTAGAGTACACATGTGCATCTGGATATTGATAGTGAGTTTTGATTGTGTTTTAAACGTCAGTATACGTCAGTAAATGGTCGTTGCTTTACGTCAAGAAAGTAATGCGATTCCTCGGAATTAGATTTGGTATATCATCAGTTCAGTGCGCGGAAGATGTACGGCGTGCATACGAGCCTAGGGAGGTCACACCTCTTACTGAAAGCTCTGACATTGAAAACTGACACCTGCCTTGTTCAGAGACCCGTCACAAAGTACTGAATTGACACAATTAAATGAACTTTTTGGGTTGAACTGTCCGATTGTCTACCTCTAATACTGTTTGCATTATTTTCTTAACTTATATGTAATTTTCAAGAAAACACCAACATATTACTTTGTGTGTTTCTTTTTTTGTTTGGTATAATTTGTAAATTCTAATTATTTAGACACGATAAATATTCCTGTCTAAAATCATTGCTATAATTTGCACCAATTTTTGCAATTATTCATAATCTCGGAGAAAGAAATCTTTGTTCATTTTTCTTTTACCTTTTACAAAACCAAACTCCATTGAAAAAAAAAGAAAATACAAATGTACTTCACAAAAGAAAATAAAAAAAAAATAGACGGTTATATTTACACTCTCCACGCTACACTGATCGCAAAAGCAAATTATGATTCTGTTATAATTTTAGTTTGTGTTGCTGTTATAACAGAATCAGTTTATAAATAATCTGTTATTTTAGTTTGTGATACTGTAATAACAGGTTCTGAACCTGTAATTATGCCCCAACCTTGAAAAGAATTGGTGGGTGTATTGCTTTCAGCTTGTCCGTCCGTATATCCGTCCATCACGCTTTTAAATGCCTCTAATAACACTAGATTTTGTTGGTTGTTTTTTGGTTTAACGGCCCTTTGAGACAGTTTTTCAGTCTATATCGGGCCGTCTCTCAGATAGAGGTAGAAAGAATAGAGAAAGGATAGACGAGAGTAAAATTGTCCTGACAGTCCCCACCTGCACCTACTGCAAGTACAGTAGGCCATTGCCCTACTATTATCCAACTCAGTAGGACGCCCCGGCATTATACTTAGCACCTACGCACCACCCAACCACCCCAAATAACATTAGAACCATGCACGCTATGAACTTAAAATTTTGTATATGAATTCCCCATGAATAAAATAACTGACACCTATTTTATTCCGAGTAATGTCCCTGATTGAGTTATGCCCTTTTCAAAAAAAAGAGATGATTATCTTGTTAACAAAATATTTCAATTTTTTATAAGGTATGGCCCTGATATTTGAAACATTGATTCGGTATGATGAGTAGAACCCCAGATTTGCTTTTGGGAGAATTCAGTAAAATTTTGATGGCATAATGGGCCTTGTTTAAATTTGGCATGTTTCCAACTTGTTAACCTCTTGGCCGAGAAAGCTGTTTTTTTTTTCATTACGAAATAATGACAAAATTATGAAACTGGTTAGTTGTATGCAACATAATTAAAATTTGCTAAAAAAATCTTCGGCGAAAACATCTTTGTTACGGAGGCAGAGACGAAATATCAATGCGTACCCTTCTTGAATATTCACGAGTATTTTGTCGTCATAAATCGACTGACTCCAACAGGGGGACTGCACGCATGTTTTAAATTTTATGATTGGTGGAGTAAATAACTTTACAATAGCATTAACCTCTAATCTGTGCACGTGAGTTATTTACAGCCAATGACTGCCTGAAGTCGATTAAAGAAAGGGCTTAATTATATTCATTATATAACTTTAACCTGATTAACTATGATTGATGGGCGTATCCAGTCTTCATTTTTGGCGGGAATGGCGGTCCGCTATTGCCGCTCTTTTTGTGTATTTTCTTAAATTCTTCTATTTTTGTGACCATCACAAATCATAAATGTGGCAGATAAATAAACTTTTAATAGCAATCATTATCATGCCTAGGATATAATGTTTTGTGAGAAATTTAAAAGTTAATAGAAATATTGAGTGTGCAAAAAATCTTTAAATATTTCAGTGAAGGTAATAAATACTGAATACTTTTGCAGCTGGTGGCTTCAAGAACCATTGGGCATAGTGTCTTGTAATTTCATATGTGAGCTCCTCATGAAAAAATAGCTGACCTGTGTTTTTTTTATCCTTTTCCTAGTTTTGCTCCTTTTTGGGGTTATGCCCTTTTCATAAATTGAGATGACTATCTTGTTTGCAAAACGTCTAAAAATGATTTAAGGGCTGGCCATGACAATTGTTGCACCGATTCGGTATGAGGAGTTGATCACCAGATTATCTTTAGGGAGAGCTCCGTAAAAATTTCGATCGCGTTATGGCCCTTGTTTGATTGTGGCATTTTTTGCCAATTGCTCCTATGTTCTTTGTCGGTACGGTGACCTGTTTTGCTACCCAATCTTCCTTTTGTTTTGTTTTGTAAGTTAAAAATAAAATAGATATAATAGAGGATATTTGTCTTTTTCTGTGTAAGATCGATTTTAATTTTAACGAATGAACAACAAAAGCAGTATTTTCACGAGTGGCAAAGCCACTGGTGAAAACACACTTTAATTTGGTGTTCACGAGTGAAATAAAAGTCATCTTACACTGAAAAACAACTACTAATTTTCTATTTCTTTTATGCTTAAAAATCGCGATAATTCTGTTTATTCAAGAGCGTCAATCATCGCGACAGAAACACAACTTTTTTCCTGGCCGTTTTGCGTCAAATTTGATGCTTCCAGCGTGTTTATTGGGTATGATATAGGTTGCAAAATGTTGCAACTGAAAAATAGCTTCAAATATCAGTTTGATAAACAGATCCCCAAAATATTACAAAGAAAAAATGCCTACAGGAGACTGAAGCGGCCTGACGTCGCGTGCAGTATTAAAGTTCTGTGGGCGCTTTAAGTGACGTCATTAACGTCGTTACGACGTGCAACATGCGTAACGTAATTTTTGTCAAGCCAGATACGATTTAGCCAATCAATCAACAAAAAAATTGAGGCTTTATTACAATAATCCTATTTCAGAAACAGTGAAATCGAAACTGATAATTTCACTGTTTGAAACGGTGAGATTATCAGTTTCGATTTCACCGAGAAATCTCTATAATTCATAGAAAAGTATAAAAGAAAAAATGATATTGATGCTGAAGAAGGCTAGGAAGCCAACCCAGCCAAGGCTAAAGTTTGATCTTAAAAAGCTAAGGGACCCAGATGTGGCATGCACTTTTCAAGCAACAATAGGTCGAAAATTTGCACCACTAATTGGTCTGAGGGATGATGACATGTACATAGATACCATGATTACCACCTACAACACAGTAGTGACTGATGCAGCCAGTGAGATACTTGGGAAGGAATGTCGCAGGAAAAGCCCTGGGTCACTAGAGATGTTCTCGACCTCTGTGAAGAGAGGAGAAATTTGAAGAAGAAGAGGTATGGAGCAGGAGGAGCAAAAGAATACAGGGAAGCAAACAAGAGGATTCAGATGGCAGTGAAGAAAGCGAAGGAGGACTGGATGGCTAGTCAGTGCGAGGAGATCGAAACTCGCCTGAAAAAAACAACAGCAAGAAAGCATACCAGCTGGTGAAGGATCTAACTTCAGATAACAGGGTAAATCCACAACTATTCAGGACAAGTCTGGGACATGCCTTACAGAGGAACAAGAGATTCTCAGAAGATGGACAGACTATTGCTCAGAACTATACAACCATGTGACTTACGGTGACAATGCAGTTCTGGACTGCAGTCAGCCCACAGAAGGAGATCAACAACCGATCCTTCGTGAAGAGGTTGAGATTGCAGTAGCAGCACTGAAGAAGGGGAAACCTGCCGGAGTTGATAATATACCAGCAGAACTTGTTCAAGCTGGCGGGGAGACCATGATTGATGTTTTAACAGATATATGTAACAGGATCTGGAGAACAGGAGAATGGCCTACCCCATGGATCCAGTCTCAGATTATTACGCTCCCTAAAAAGGGCAACCAACAGCTCTGCCAGAACTACAGAACCATAAGCCTCATAATTCATTCAAGCAAAGTTATGCTGAAAGTCGTCTTGAACAGGCTTAAACCAAAAGCCGAAGAGATAATCGCTGAGTCACAGGCTGGGTTCCGAGCAGGAAGGAGCACCACAGAACAGATCTTCAACCTTAGAATTCTGTGTGAAAAGTATCTCCAACATCAGCAGAATCTGTATTATGTCTTGTTTGATTTCAAAAAAGCCTTTGACAGGGTATGGCATGCAGCCTTATGGGCCACCATGCGGAAGTACAATATCAGTGCAAACCTAATTCGCTCCATTGAACATCTTTTCGACAAGGCTACAAGTGCAGTTCTCATAAATGGCAGCACAGGAGAATGGTTCAGAACAACAGTTGGCGTAGGACAAGGATGTCTTCTGTCACCCACTTTCTTCAACATTTTTCTTGAACGGATTATGTCTGATTCTCTTGAAGAACATGACGGAAAGGTTAGCATAGGTGGCAAAAACATTACCAATCTGCGGTTTGCCGATGACATAGACGCTCTAGCTGAGGATGAGAGGAACTAGAAGCTATAGTTAAAAGTCTCGATCAAACCTGCACAATGTATAAGATGGAGATCAGTGCTGAGACTACCAAACTGATGACGAACAGCGCAGATGGTATCCAGAGGGAGATCAAACTAAAAGGGCAGAAGCTGGGCACCGTAACAAGCTTCAAATACCTTGGAGCAGTTGTCTCAGATGATGGCTCAAAACAGAAGGTTCTCTCAAGGATTGCACAAGCTACTTCAGCTCTTACCAATTTGGAACCAATTTGGAGAGATAACAACATATCTCTTGGATCAAAGGTGAAACTTTTGCGCTGCCTTGTCATTTCCATATTTCTGTATGCCTGTGAATCGTGGACCTTGACAGCAGAGTTAGAGAAAAGAACGCAGGCCTTTGAGATGAGATGCTACCGAAGATTACTGAACATTTCATACAAGGATCATATAACCAATGCGGAGTTTCGCAGGAAGATCAAAGCAGCCATTGGAGAACTCATGACGCTAGAAACGGAAACTAATGTGGTTTGGCCACGTCACAATGTCTTCTGGTTTAGCAAAGACGATTCTACAGGGCACAGTGAAAGGAAAAAGAAGAAGAGGCAGACAGAAGAGGTGGGAAGACAATATTGAAGAATAGACAGGGATGAATTTTGACAGCTCAACTAGGGCAGCTGAAGACAGGACAAGGTGGAAAGGGATTCTTCGAAGTCATCTGTGGTGCCCCAACGACCTCGTAAGGTTATGGGATAGAATAGAAAAATAGAATATCACAAGCTGTGAGAATTTTATAAAAGGTCATAAAATGTTATTACAAGTTATGAATCTGTTTTCACAGGCTGTGAATCTGTTACTTCCAGTTATGAATCTGTTATAATTGGTTGCAAATCTGTTATTTCAAGTAATATTTTAACAGGTTTCCAAAGTGTTATTTCAAGTTATAATTTGTTGTAAAAGGTGGTAACTCTGTTATTTCAAGTTATGAATATGTTACAACATACATGTATTGTAAATCTGTTATTTCTGGCCGTTTAACTTACCAAAAGCGAAACTGAAATCAAATCTATATGGCCCTTTTGTTCTTCCGTAAAGGAAAGATTTTTCAATAGTTACCCCAATAACATAAACCCATCTACTTTTTCTTTCAAAAGGCATTTGTGTTCGTGTGTTTACTTTGTACAAAGCTATTGTTAAAATGTCAAATTAAATTGGACCATTTTTTTTAATTGGCTCAATTTTATCTTTTATATTTACATGTCTCTTTGTGCACAATGAGGTAATGTTTTTTCCGATACCATTCGATATTGTTTTTTGTCAAATTATTTAAGTGCGCAGTATGTTTTGTTGCTGTCCTCCACACACGGCGTACGGTTTTGGTTCAAACTATTAAAACAGAAGTGCCCGAGCAAACAATGTAGAACATGGTAAGGGATGCACTTCTTGCTACTCTGCCAGACAGTACATGACAGACTCATCTGAAAGTACAATTTATGTTTTCATATACTATGATGAAAATAATTATATGATGATTGTGGATTGAATCGAGTTTTACGTCCCTTTCAACAGTATTTCAATCACACTGAGATGTTGCAAGAAGGTTAATGAAAACCTGTGTGCAAGGAAACTTTATTTAGGATGTATAGAAGTTCGCCTTGGCAGGATGCAGTGAGTCTGTCACTATCTCAGTATGCTTGTCTTTAACAACCCGCACTACCAGAAAGTAAATGGCAAAATTATTCTAAGTACGGGTAGTGGTCTTTGTAATATGATAATGTTAAGGTTAGTCGTTATGATTATAGGAACACAAATTTACGTCCCCGATGCTGTATTATACCCCTATTCCACACAGACCACGAATCCCACGAATCGTCACGAATTGATAAATTTTTGGATTCGTAGCTCAATCGTAATTACTTTGTGAAGTTCTTAACTGAATCGTTTATATTCGTAGTCAGTTCTTGCAATTCTTGAGCAATCGGGAATTCGTGGCAAAAGTTTTGAGCTGTTCAAAATTTTGGCCACGAACTCCCGATTAAAAAAATTCGTAGTTAATTCGTAACAGATTCTTAATGCATTCTCAGGCATCGTAACTGAATCTAAATCGATTCTGAGGCGTTCGTTGTGTTCTTAACTCATTCGGGGATTCGTGAATTTGTACCTTTGATGCATTTGGGCACAGTGAGGACTCTGGACGCATGCATTTATCTACCCAGCGGGCAACTGCCGTCGTACTGACGTCGATGAGATGTCACCACGTCGCACTGGCCTTAGTACGACGTCGTCACGACATCATGTGCCTCGTGCGTGGATATTTCATTTTGTGGCCATAGATTTCTGATGGTTCATACTTAATATGTACGTACAGCAAAGGATCTAATCAGGCTTGGGGCCTTTTCATACCTATCTTGGGAGAAAATCCCACGAATTTTCAAGAATAGTCACGAATTAATTATTTTCGTACCGGATTCGTATGTGCATTCGGCGTATTCTTAACTGATTCGTAACTAATTCTAAACGTGTGTGCAGTATTTCCAAAGAGATTCCTGTAAATCGTACTGAATTCTTGACAATATTCGTGCGAGTCCAGCCGAATCCAGTCGCATCCCACGAATATTCGTAACCCCATCGTACTTGTTTCGTAACTGAATCGTAGAGCATCACGAATTGGACCAGAAAATTTACAATCGCCACGAATTCTAATATTTATCTATTCGTGGCTATTCGTGGGATTCGTGGTCTGTGTGGAATAGGGGCATTAGGAAGGATTATTTTATTGTGAGGTATCGCTGGATAGTTACGTCATTGATGACCGCGAATAGCAAACTTTAAAGACATAAGTATCATAGAGTTTCAAATAAAAACGGTTGAAACATGCTTTGGGTTATTTTAGTTTGCGACGAAAATGCCGTACTATCGATTGTTAGAAAGTTGATTAAAATGTTACAAATCATGCCGTGTACATGCTCTTAGAGAATTGACCCCGACCGACCCGACTTACTGCTATATAAACTCGGGTTACTCGGGGTATCGATTTCACATGTGTTTCTAATGAAACTGGTCATATAATCCTCCGGTATACCAATAAATGATGCAGAATTATGCAACTTCGCAGCAGTGCCCCAGATGGTGAAGATAACGATGTTAACCGATTTTCTCTACTTAAATGTAAAACATTAAATATCCCGCATCCTAATCATGATATAAACTAGAAAATCGAAATCCTCGTTAAAAGTTCTGTTGTTTAGGCGTTTTGAATGGATTTCTACGTTAAAATTTAAGCGTTTTGTAATATAACAATTTTGTAATGGCACGGGAACCAGCGAAACAGTATTCCCTGTTTTACAGCCTTTGTAAAAAAATAATTCCATTATTTTCGTGTGATACTTCAAAAATTTGTCTTCAAACCCACTGACTGTATTAAGAATAAAAGTAGACAAAACTTTATCATTGGACATGCGATTTTCTAGAGTATTTTATGAGAGCGTTCTTCAATCGGCGCACTAATACCGTGAATCAGGTTTCAGTAGCACCGCTGATAAAAATACTATATGCTTGAATTACCTGTAATATAAACCGGGAACCAGAGTTAATGGCAAAAGTAGTTCACAGAGCATGTTTATCTGATACCTGCAGTGTCCAGATAAATAGGGGATGGCTAAAACATCTGGTCTGATTATCAGTTAGGCATAAATTTTAGGTTATTTTTCTCTAAGAGGATGTACACATCATGATACGTGGCGTATGGTCCCATTCATTATCGCGGTATTGTTTGTATTCCATTTTTCTACACGAAACCAGGAAAAGAAAGGAAAAATATTTTGTGTCGAGTTGTAGTTTTAGCAAAATTATATACATTGTATTCTCAATATATTTCCATCAATCCACATTCTATCAGCAAACAGGAAAAATGAAGCGCTTTTCAGAATGATTTTTGTGTAGCCGATTTTACTACTGGTAGAGCTAGGGAGACTTTAAGCATTATTTTCTTTTTCGTTTGAATAGTATACCTTATATAATTTACCGGTATTGAAATGACGGGTTTATTATGTTTCTCTTTTATAAGCACTATGGGGTGCGTTGCTTGCAGTGGATAAAACTTATGCCAAACATTATATCATTAATCGATGTGTTAATTAAATCTACCAACCATCGTGAAATTCAGCTGTTTTAGGTGTTTTGATACACCTCCATACTCTTTCCGAACGAAACAATGTCTGTGACTTCCTTCAAATGTTTGGTTTTCTGGGTAAAAATAACGAAAAAAACCTCTGCTTAAGACCTGCTTTATTTCTAAGATGCTTAAAAAGTGACAGTCTGGGAGCTGCTACCCTGAAATTGTATTCATTCCTTTAAGTAAAACTGAGGCAAACCATTAACAGAAAAATTCTAATTCCATGTCATTAGCCTACAAGCCACTTTCACTGGGTGGTTTCTTAGTCCCGGTAGGTGGTGATTTTTTTCTGACAATTGTCAACGATTTTTTCTGACGATGGTCCCGGACTTTTCCCAAGTTGTCAATGATTTTTCTCCGTCACGTCATAAAACAAAACTGATGCGACAAAATGGTGACTTTTTCAGTTAAACCATGAATTTACAAATCTTAAGCGTATTCCTGGTAGATCTTAGGCAGATTAGATACACTACAAGTGTTTAACGTTTTCATCAGATTAATTAAACCCGGGAATTTTCATTTAGGGTACATCTTAATGAACTGTCCGCTCTGTCTATGTCTTGGACGTTTACCATAGAGAAAAGCTATTTTAAATCATAAATCGGCGTTGGGAAACATATTTTATTACTTTTTGACACTTTACAATGATATAAATGGGTCTGTCAGAAGATTTTAAATTTTCGTAATTCCCGGATATTTTCCTACAAGTCCCGGATTCGCTCCTACAACAGATTTTAAGCTTCTGATTTTTACTGACAACGTAAACTGCCAAATGAGTAGTCAGTATGATATTTTATTGCGCATAGATCGAATGGCAAGATTTAAGCATGTCTGAAACTTTAATTGTGGTGCATATATGGAAGACGAAATACGTGTTGGTCATTAAAAACAAGCCGTTTGATTATATACAGACCATTCTATTACTCCATATATAAAATTTACAATGGAATATCATGTAGTAAAGAGCTGAGATAAAAACAATATTCAGTGGCCTTCCCAATGCAAGCGAGACCGCTGTACTAATTCTACCAACTGAACGACGTGGCCACATGGTCGTCCAATGCCAGAAAAGCTCAGCTGGCAGAGCAGTCCTGATCATTGCCTATCTTTTACTCGGTAGTACTGAGAAGGTTGAAGACTCGAGTTCCGCCACGGTCAGGGTGTTTTTCTCGCTTAGGCGGCGTAAAAGATTTATAATATTTTCTTCAAAATTGTGCTTGCGTAGCTCTGTGTGTGTGTGTGTGTGTGTGTGTGTGTGTGTGTGTGTGTGTGTGTGTGAAATCAAAGAATCAGTTTGTACTTTCCTTAGTCTACAAAAGCTACCTGTACCTCACTATAACGTAGTTAATGTGAGGCTTGATAAATCTGAAAGCAGTGCACAGGTCCAGCCGGTACTGGAACCCGGTAGCTCTGTAGGTTAAACGCCGGCTTGCTGATCTAGCGGTCCCGAATTCGATCCTCGCTTGAGGCGAGAATCTTTTCAAACGTAAAAGAGGTTCCATTGCACACAGTCTTTCATTATCGTCCTCTCAACGTCCTGATATGACTGAAATACTGTTGAAAAGGACGCAAAATCGTGTCATCAATCCATCCAGGCAGTTCTTCTCTTGAGGGCCATACAGTTTTGTTTACAACACTGCAAAACTTTAATAGAAAAAGTTCGGAAAAGTCAGATCCTTTGAAAGCAAGGAAAACACCAAAGAAATGAAAATAGCATACTCGGTTTAACTGCGACTGCTCATGAACAGTCATGAAATGTGCAACTCCGGCCATGCCCCTTGCAGCGGCTACTGTATTATTAAAATGAGTCGAAATGAAATAAGTGATTCCAAAGGACTAGAACTTATACAATCTACACTATGAATGGATACCTACGGACGATTAAGGGCCGTCACACGGTACCTAACACCAGTTTCAGTGAAGTTTCAATAAAATGTGCAAACCCAGACATGCCCCCTAGCAGAAGCTGGGCTACCCTTTTTTCAGAATGACTCGAAATGAAATCATTGATTCAAAAGGACTAGAAATTATATAATCTGCGATATGATGGAGCACGGGGAGACTAAGCGGCCGCCGCACAATACCTCCAGAATCCTGTGAAGTTAAATAAGATTTGAAATGTTAGAGTTTTTGGAAGCAAGAAATGGCCAGAAAGAATGAAAAAAGCAGCTTATGTTTATTGAGTCTGCACTTGAAAAGAGGACTCAAGTAATCAAAGACTTCTGATGTTACGTCTTTTACGTATTCTTTGCTTTTAAAGTGTCCGTATTTTCGATTTCATCACCATCATAAGGCATACATGACAGAAATGCGTTTGATGTTCATTCATTGAAGTATTTTTTTTTCGGTAGTAAATTTTATTCTCCCCGTGAATTGGTATATTGTGGGTCGGGGACCATCCCACCGTATACCACACAATCCTATGCATGCTATATATATTTTTACATATTCCAATGAGCATGCTCTTTGCTAATGTCCTATATAATTCTTTCTACTTACTACATATAAGGTAAAACTTTCTTATTACCTTCAGATGTATTTAGACTTATATTTATTTCGATATCTGAGGTTATGCGCTTTAACTCAGTTATTCTAAGAATAATTTTTGTACTGTGACCGTAAGTATCATTCAAGAGAGTCCTTAGTCATAACCTTCTTGTTTCAACTTTGAGACTTTAAATTGTGAAATAACTAAATCACTGTATACCTGTCTAAATACATCTACTGGTAGGGTATGTCAATATTTCTATTACACTCATAATACCGTAATCAACCTTTTTAGCACTACGCCTGCCTATCCCCTTCAATGCTGCCAACACTTATAGTATAATTTCCCCCGCCCCACGTGCACACATTTCAATAATTTACCACTCAGCAAAGTAAACAAATCCAAAGCCAAAGCAAAGGAGAAAAAGGCCACTTAATGTCACGGAAGGACAGCGCAGCTTTACAAATTTAAATTTTAAGACACTGTAGCATTTTTCATCTATTGTATGCTAGCAAACAAGGGGATAAACCAGAATCATCCATTTCCACCACTATGGACCCCTCCAGACATTACACAGAACATTTTATGTCACAGAGTATCATTTTATATAATACCTTTTTTTCTCCCAACAATGCTATCTAATCTATTAGTTTACCATAGTCTCCCGTAAGGTCATCAAACGGTTGTAATTCATTTTTCAGACATGTATTGACCTTTGCACCGCATATAATGACTTTATCCTTGTTTTCAAAAGTATTAAGATTTAAGTTTTGTTTTAGACATCGTGTGCGATATATATAATATCTGGCTTCTAACAGTATTTGATTTAGACCAGAAAAATCTCTTTATCTGTCATACCAAACAAAAATTCTGTTCAACTAAGTTCAATATAAGATCTTTAGACTGGAACGCGTATTTTATATGTGTTACCAGATTCTGAGTATCTCTACATTCCCATACTAGATGTTGTATCGTTTCATCTTCTGTTTTACAGAAATTACATCTAGGACTATCTATTAATTTTATTTTCTGAAGAACTAATATTTTATGATTAATTTGAACTTGGAACCATTGTAATTTTATATTTATTGTAGCCTGTTGAAGTAAAATTAGTTCCCATACTGAAAAAATCCAACTGCTCTCACTATGCTAGTAATTTAAGACTCTGAAACGCAGTACAAGTTGTGGGGAAAAATCCGGGAAACTGTAGGAAAAAATCCGGAACACTAAAGCCGTTGTAGGAAAAATCCTTGACATTTGCAGTATTGTTTGTCCTTGGTTTGCCGAGGCTATTTCACAAAGAAAAATATGACAAACGACAAAATATGCTAAAGTAAACATCCTGATTGCGAAAGATCTCAAGGAAGTATTGAAAATACGTTTGTTTACCTACTTTATTGCCCCATCATGCTTTTGAGACATAAATTGTCAGAAAAAAATCGTTGACGGTTGTCAGAAAAAATCACCGCCTACCGGGAATAAGCAACCACCCAGTGCTTTGGGAGGAAAATAGGAATGTCACCGCTTAAAATATTGGGACATTAGGGCTGTGCTGTTACAACTCTTGATCATAGTTTAAGATTAGCCCAAATGAAACAAACCCAGTACATTTTAAATTATATGTCTTCAAACATTTTGATCAAATAAGTTTGTTATATATATTTTTAACTGCAACTCCTGAACTTTAGGGTCATTGAACAAGGATAGATTTTACCATTTAAAACTCGACCAGTATCCAACATCAGTCCGAGAACATCATAATTTTAAAACTGTGAGTCTTATTAAACTTCAACCAAGTCTTTGACATGAAATTGCTAAGTCCATGTCTTTGCTTTTTTAAGACACCGAGATGTAAGAGATGTAAGGAAGATTGGGGCAGACTGAAAAACTACAACTCTAGACCTAGTACCCATATAACTATACACTTATCCATTCAGCCTCTGTGAAAAAAAAAAAAAAAAACATAAGTAAATTTTGACCAAACTTTTTTCATAATATTTATAAGGTCGCCATTTTTGCCCCAAGACCACAAAGCGGAGTGGCAATGGACAAGTGTCACTGTCACAATCTGGGGCTCTGTAAGATGCGCTGATTAAACTTTGGTTAGATGTCAACAGATGAAAGACGAGAGGTTTAATTCAGTGGAAAAGGGGACATAAATGAGAATGGGGTTAGATTTCTTGTGTATAAGGACATGGTGAGTGCTGTCTTTGGACGTTGACCAGTCTCCAGCAGACTGATCTCAAGTCGTTTGAGAACAGCGCCTTTCAATATCACCATTGTACAGGTTTATGTACCAACATCTGGATATATGACAATGAGGTCGATCACTTGAACCAGTAACTCCAGGAAATCTAGACCAAACAGCAAAGCAGGACAATGGTTTAAACGATATTTTATTAATTATAAATTGCATATACACACTATAATGAAATTGCAAAGGTGACAGGATTTGGCAGTAAGCAAAACTTAAATATATAAAGTCATTTTCTTGGAAGAAGGACATTCGGGTTGTACATTGGGAATGGAATGCTAAAGTTAAAAAAGATGCACAGGCAGACTGAGTAGACGTATGTGGACCCTTCTGAAATTTCGAAAAAAAACTTTTCAGAGTTATAGAGTTAGCAGCCTTAACCAACCTAGAACTCGCAAACAACCTTGGCCATCCTAAACCATACGCGAGATGGACGGGGCACAGTCTACATAAGAAGCACTACAATCAGATTGAATACATCTTGGCGAGAAAGCGCATCAGATCAGAAGCTAACATCAATTAGGCAATAAATCCAAATCAGCCAAAACTGAGGTTTTGTCGTGAAAAGTTCTGGGACCAAGATGTGGCACACACTTTTTAAGCAACAGTAGGTGGGAAATTAGCACCACTCATCGGCCTCGAGATTATCACATGGACATAGATACCGTGATTACCACCTACAATACAGCAATGACTGACGCAGCCAGTGCGATACTTGGGAATGAGCGTCGCAGACTAATATCGAAGGTCACCACAGATGTTCTCCACATTCGTGATAAGAGAAGCGATTTGGAGAAGACGCGATGCGAAGGATAAGACGCAAAAATACAGGGAAGCTAAGAAGATGAATCAGAAGGCAGTGAAGAAACCTTACGAAGACTGGATAGGTATTCCATGAGAGGAGATCGAAGTTTGCCTGAACAAAAAAAAAAACAGAGGGCCAATGGCCCTATATCGCTCACCTGAGCACTGAGGCACTGAGGTTACAGCAACAAAACGCCATGCACAACAAACAGCAATAAAAAACACCATTTATATAGAGGATAATATCACAAACATTTATGCAAAAAATCAGTTTTATCCCCCATTAATGGCTTCTCAGAAGATCTTTGGCAAAAAAAAAAATGTGAAAATTTGGCCTTTCAGCTGCAATGGCAACCAATCAAAATCAGCTGTTTGGGAAATATTCATATGGCTGGTAGAGGACTACTCCAGGAACATTTCTGTGAAGTTTTGTCAAAATATCTGCAGTAACACAGAAATAAATAGCAAATGTCCACTTTCCTCATTATAAGTCTATGGAAACTTTAAGTTGCCATAGCAACAAATTCACATGAGCAATGATAATATAAAACATACTTTAGGTAGAGGTTAAAATTATCAATATGTATGCTAAGTATCAGCTTCATCCTCCTCATGGCTTCACTTTTCCCATTATGAGTCAATGGAAACTATAAGTCGCCATAGCAACCAAAGTTCTTATGGGATTGGAAGAAAAAGAATAAAGTTTATGTAGAAACTACTGTCATCAACACGTTTGCACAATATCAGCTTCATCCCCTATATGGCTTCTGAGCAGAAGATTTTTTTTTTCGAAATTTACACTATATTTTGCCATGGCAACCAATCAAATTCAGCGATTTGGAGAAAATTCATATGAATCATAGAGGACTACTCAAGAAATATTTCTGTAGAAAAAAATTTAAATAACTGCAGTTAGTTAGACAGCAAAAATTGCCAATTTCCATTTTCCTCATTATAAGTCAAATGGAAACTCTTAGTTGCCATAGCAACCAAACTGCTGGAGCAACTGCCATGAAAAACAGTAATTCTATAGAAGCTAGTACTAAGGTTCTTTCTGTAAAGTTTGAGCTTTATTGGCCACACAGTTTCTGCGAAGATGATTTTTTAATATTTTTCTATTTTTAACCATTTGGTTGCAATGGCAACCAAACAAATTGCGCAATTTGTATAAATTTAACATGGCTGGTTAAAGACTATTCAAGGTACATTTCTATGAAAGTTTTGTCAAAATATCCACAGTGGCATAGCAATAAATGCAAATATTCCATTTTGCCTTTACAAGTCAATGGCAACTTTCAGTTCCCATAGCAACCAAACTGCTAGAGCAATTGCCAAGAAAAACAGTACTTTTATAGAAGCTAGTACTAAGATCCTTTCTGTGAAGTTTGAGCTTTATTGGTTGCATAGTTTCTGAGGAGATGATTTTTAAATATTTTTCTATTTTTAAACATTTGGTTGCCATGGCAACCAGCCAAATTGTGCAATTTACATAAAGTTCATGTGGTTGATAGAGGACTACTCAAGGAACATTTCTGTAAAAGTTTTGTCAAAATATCTGCAGTAACATAGCAATAAATGCAAATTTTCCATTTTGCCTTTATAAGTCAATGGCAACTTTCAGTTCCCATAGCAACCAAACTGCTAGAGCAATTGCCAAGAAAAACAGTACTTTTATAGAAGCTAGTACTAAGATCCTTTCTGTGAAGTTTGAGCTTTATTGGTTGCATAGTTTCTGAGGAGATGATTTTTGAATATTTTTTTCTATTTTTAACCATTCGATTGCCATGGCAACCAGCCAAATTGTGCAATTTACATAAAGTTCATGTGGTTGATAGAGGAATACTCAAGAAACATTTCTGTAAAAGTTTTGTCAAAATATCTGCAGTGACATAGCAATAAATGCAAATTTTCAATTTTTCCCATACAAGTCAATGGAAACATTAAGTTGCCATAGCAACCAAAGTTCTGAAGCGATTTGGATAAAAACAGTATTATTGGTTCCCCCTGCCTATAGATGCTATATATGAAATTTGGTAACAATGGGCCTTGTAGTTTCAGAGGAGATGTCGTTTGAAAATATTGACGGACGACGGACGGACGGACGACGGACGACGGACGACGGATGCCTGCCTATACTATAAGCTCACCTGTGAGCCTTCGGCTCAGGTGAGCTAAAAAAACAGAAAGAGAGCAAACCAACCGATAAAGGATCTTATTTCAGAGAAATAGGATAGGTCCGCATCTTTCGAAGGCAAGTCTAGTAAATGTCTTAATCAGATTAAATACATCTTGGCGAGGAAGCGCATCCGATCAGAAGCTAACATCAATTAGGCAATAAATCCAAATCAGCCAAAACTGAGGTTTTGTCGTGAAAAGTTCTGGGACCAAGATGTGGCACACACTTTTCAAGCAACAGTAGATGGGACATTAGCACCACTCATCGGCCTCGAGATTATGACATGGACACAGATACCGTGATTACCACCTACAATACAGCAATGACTGACGCAGCCAGTGAGATACTTGGGAATGAGCGTCGCAGACTAATATCGAAGGTCACCACAGATGTTCTCCACATTCGTGATAAGAGAAGAGATTTGAAGAAGACGCGATACGAAGGATAAGACGCAAAAATACAGGGAAGCTAATAAGATGAATCAGAAGGCAGTGAAGAAACCTTACGAAGACTGAATAGGTATTCCATGAGAGGAGATCGAAGTTTGCCTGAACAAAAAAAAAACAAAAAAAAAAAAAAAAAAAAAAACAGGAAGAGAGCAAACCAACCGATAAAGAATCTTATTTCAGAGAAATAGGATAGGTCCGCAACTTTCGAAGGCAAGTCTAGTAAATGTCTTACAGAAGAGCAAGAGATTATCAGCAGATGGACAGAATATTGCTCAGCACTATACAGTCATGAGAGTTATAGTAACAATGCAGTTCTGAACTACAATCATCCACCAATAGACAGAATCATCAGAACAGATGTTCAGAATCCTGTGTAGAAAGTACCTTCAACACCAGCAAAATCTATGCCATCTCTTCATTGATTTCTGAAAAAGCCTTTGACAGCGTATGGCACCTGCCTTATAGTGGAGCAAACTTGATGGGCTATCTTTCAAGGGGGTGGTCTACGGAGTGTAACATTTGTTTTAATATATCAAAACGATTGACTGGGTCTCTGGTTATCAAATTCAGCGTTTGCCACCTTGGCAAACCTTGCATAACTCTGTAGTGGCCAGTTAGTTATGTTACCCCTTTAAATTTTGAATATCAAAACTATTTATTGAAGTCAATAAGAAAAGGTTTTAAACTATATAAATTTATCAAATCTAAATATTTTCTGTAAGGAGAGTTAATATGCTATAAATTAGGCTGCTCAGAAAACAGTTCAACACTTTGGTGTTGTTACTTTCATTACAATATATCATGTACGCATTGAAAATTTAAAATTGGAACTTAAGTTGTTGCATTTTACAAAGACTCTCTTACAAAAAGGCCCAAAATGATCATTTTTACATACTATTCAATTGGGCCTTTCAGTGCATTTCTAGTAAAACAAATATGAGACCTCTGGATTTTATACTTTGTCAACCACGTTCTATTGAACAGCTACACATATTCCCTGTTTTTGGTTGAAAAGGCATTTTTCGTATAATTGTTCGTACAAAAATGGCTTATAACTAATTTAAACTTGACAAATTGGGGCCTTTTGCAAAAAGATCATGTTAACTATGATAAAACACAATAGTTTAAAAGTTATTTTTGACCTTACAACACATTTTAGCCAGAGTAACGTACTTAACAGATAAAATGTTTGCGTAAAGCGTCTGTCATTCACATCAGGAAAACACTCTTTTCAAATCCTGACTTTGAAACAACGCAGTTGTGATAAATATGTTTATTGGTTATCGTAAAATGAATTTTTTGCGTAGTAGTCGCCTACATAGACGGAAAAACAGTGTTATTTACCTGACATGCAATGCTCAGGTTGCACCGATGTTAAAATGAAGCCTTTATGAGTTAATCTGTGCATGAATTTTTTTCATTTATAACTTTAAACGTTTAAATAAAACCACAGAATATCAAATAACTTGTAATAACGTACAGTTTTATATTCAGAAAGGTAACGTTTGTAACATTTGAAAAAAACTCCCCGAGATTAAATATTGCTACTGCCAAATATGCGTAAGCTTTATTTTTTTGAGTAAAAAAGCATTTTTAGAATGGCCGGTTTAAATCCACTCATGTAACTCATTATTGACAGCCCCAAGGTGGAGCATCAGTGCTGGTGTATCTATGTCATCATATGTGTTGTCCACTTATTTGTCGTCTTCAAAAACTCGATTTGTTTCATATGTATATTTGCCATCATTCTGGTGTATAACTGGCATATATGGAAAAAGAAAGAAAATAGATGAAAGTTTTGTATGCCTAATTTTGTTTGTTTAAGGCTAGCTTTGTACCCATGAACTTGTAAAGGGGCTGCATTTTTATCTGACTAGCTGCTAGTATCGTCTTACTACTTTTATGCAGCTATATCAAGTTTGGTATCGTGGTAGGGTTGTTGCGCAGATAACATTAATTTCTGCTCATTGCCCCTTTACTCTAATTAAAATTAAAGAATTCCTTGAAGAGCAGAGAACACATTCAAAAGAAGGAATTTGGACCAGTCTACGTAGTTTCGACTAGTAAAGCCTCATCAGTGACCCTGACAATATTTGCTGATGCAACCAGACAAAAGTATACTGTAATTTCTTAATTTCAATTGGCAGTCGATGTAAAGACCGATTAGAACCAAAAGGGGACCGAATAATATAGAAGATGATGATCTAGAATAAGAATCTAAACTAATCTAAAATTTCAGATTTCTCAGCATATATCCCTTGATCTCAAAGAACGAAAATAGAAATATAATCTGCACTATGGATGATGTACGGGGAGACGTTTTACGGCCGCCACACGGCACAATACCAGCTGCAGTGAAGTAAAAATAAAATTAAAGAGTTCCTTTAAGAGCAGAGAACTGATTTACCTCTTCTATAAAAACAATGTATAAACCCAAAGTTGCCTTGTAGCATATATTTTCACCAAAGTAACGTACATAACAGGTTAAAAAGTATATGTATTTTTTACTGCAGCTACAGTAAAGTACCATTGGGCTACTGTGGAAAGCTTCCTCTTACTTCATCATATTGAAAATTATGTTTGGAATCATCTGGGCTCAATTTGAGTCAGTTAAGCTGAAGCTGGTGCTAGGGACACCTTATTGCATTATATCAAACAAAAAATATCATTAAAAATCATAAATCTAATCTGACAAATCGCTTACATTTGAATGCTGTATGCGTTACTTGTTTTAATACCAAACCAAGAAGTCAAAGTAAGTGAATTATCATTGACTCAATTGAAAAGGCATTTTGATAATGATTTTAAAGTAATAACAATATGTCAAAATCATCTTATCCGTGCCTCTAGGTAATATCATCCGATTTTGAAAGGAATCAGTTAAACTGTGTCTGCTATGTTATTTCTCGTGTGTGTTCCTCGCTTTGACATGATCTTCTGGCAAGTCTTTGCAATAATACTGTATTAATATGAAAGGACACACCTCAGTATTTTACTGCAATTTGTTAGAAAGAAACAATATTTATTTCCGTAGATGTTTCCTATTCGCTTCTGAGAAAGCTATAACCTTTCCAAGAATGGTCTGCTCTTAAAGGAAACATTTTTTACAGTAGTAAATTATTTTTAAAAGTTTTCCCCATTAAGAAAGGAGGTCAAAGTAAAATTGGCAGAATAACTTACGTGAAATTGTATCCCTTCACCTTAAATTCTAAGACTGATAAAAACTTAATTAAATTCTGAAGGATGAGTCTCTGGAGTAAGGGATGAATCACAAAAAATAACAGCAACCTCGGTTTAACTAAGGAATGTAATGTTGCGACACTGCCAATGCCTTATAGCACCAGCTATTGCCTTTTTCAAACTGACTCAGAAAGAGCCCAGATGATTCCAAATGACCAGAACATGAAGTACAAGGAAGCATTTTATCTTAGTCACATGCCACCATGCCACTTTACACTAGCAGCAGTGGGGTAAAATTACTTTTTCTTCTTAAGCTGTTATATTCGTTACTTCGTTTTCAATACATTCTATACGGCCAAAAGTAATTAAACTATGGTTTCATTTATTGCGTTTATAGGAAAAGGCCATTACAGGTAAAGAAGTTTAAAAGGGCAATGATCAGAAACTGATTCAACTAGTGCATCAACCCTCCCACAACACCAAACTAAAATTAGTAATATTACGCATACAACAAGTACTCAAACGATACTAGTGGGTAGCAAAATATATGTGCGCCCATTCCATGCAGATTTTCCACAAGTTAGCTTTCATCGAGCATACCCTGGCACACAAAATGTATATTTTCACCTTCTTTCTTCCTGTTTTACATACATCAGAATGATGGCGAATAAACAGACAAAACAAATCAATTTGTCGAACACTACAGATAAGTGGCCAGCACAAACTATAACATCGTTACACAACAACAGATGCATCGCCGTGGAACTTTCACTGATGAATTACATAAGGTGGGTTTAAACCAGTCCAAAACCCCGCTTTAAAAATATTTTTAACAAAACTAATGAGATTTGGACATATTTTTCAGTAACAACACATAATCTCGGTGATTGTTTTCAAATAATGGTTACAAACGTTACCTTTCTGAGTATAAAACAGTAAGTTCTGATTAGTAAATTTCTTATGGTGTGATATTTTAAATGTCATTTGGATATTAATGGGGTAAAAAATGAAAGTGTTCTCTGTATAGATTAATTCACGAAGGTTTTCTTGTCTAGTTTTAGGACAATCGCATCATTGCATGTTATGCAAATAACACTGTTTGCTGCCCGATTAGTTTATTAAACAATGCAAAAATTTCATTTTACAATAGATAATATACATATATATCACAACTGCGTTGTTTAAAAGTCAGAATTTGAAAGGAGTTTTTTTTTTTTTTTCTGGCGGGAATGATAGACGCCATATGCAAACATTTTAATCTGTTAAGTACGTTACTCTGGCTAAAATGTGTCAAAAGGTCAAACAATTTTTAAGCTATTGTGTTATATTATGGTTAACATGATCTTTTTACAAAAGGCCCCAATTTATCAAGTTTATATCGGTTATTAGCCTTTTTCGTACGAACAATTATACGAAAAATGCCTTTTCAACCAAAAACAGGGAGAAGGTGTAACTGTTCAACAGGACGTAGCTGACATAGTATAAAAACTAGAGGTCTCATAATTGCTTTGCTAGAAATGCATTGAATGGGCCAATTGAATAGTAGGTATAAATTATCATTTTGGGCCTTTTTGTAATAGAGTCTTCGTAAAATGCAACAACTTAAGTTCTAATTTTAAATTTTCAAGGGGGTACATGATATATTGTAACGAAAGTAACAACACCAAAGCTCTGAATTGTTTTCTGAGCAGCCTAATTTATAGCATATTAATTATTCTTACAGAAAATATTTAAATTTGATACATTTATATAGTTTAAACTCATTTCTCATTGAAGTGAATAAATATTTTTGATATTCAAAATTTAAAGAGGTAACGTAAATAACTGACCACTACAGAATTATGCAAGGTTTGCCAAGGTGGCAAACGCTGAATTTGATAACTAGAGACCCAGACGATCATTTTGATATATAAAAACAAATGTTATACTCCGTAGACCACTATCTTCCTTTTCTAGGCCACTTATGCAATCAAATTTGCTCCACTATTATGGACCACCATGCGGAAGTACAATATCAAATCAAATCTAGTTCGTCCCAGTGAGCAGCTATACGACAAGGCTACAAGGGCAGTCCAGATGAATGGCAGCACGGGAGCGTGGTTCAAAACAACAAGAATAAGGCAAGAATGTCACCCCCTCCTTCAAAGTCTTCTCGAATGGATCATGTCTGATGCTGTGGAAGAACATGATAAAAAGGTAGCCTAGAAATATTGACTGACTGTGGCTTGCAGATGACCTAGAAGCTCTAGCTGAAGAAGTGCAGTAACTAGAAACTTAAGCTAATATTCTCAACTTAATCTTCACAAGGAATAAGATGGAGGTCAGGGCTAAGAGGACCAAATTGATGAAAGCACAGCACAAATCACAGCCAGCAGGTAAAGAGCAAATGCTGCGAACCGAAACAAGTTTCAATTACATTGGAGCAGTTGTCGCAGATGATGGCTAAAATAACGGAGGTTCTCTCAAGGATAGCACAAGCCACTTCAGCTCTTACAAAGCTAAAGATAAAAAACATATCTCTTGGATCAAACTTGAAACTAATGCCCTCCCTCGTCATTTCCAAGTTTCTCCTAGCCTGTGAAACGTGAACCTTGACATCAGACGTAGAGAAAAGAGTGCATGTCTTTAAGATGAGACGCTACCGAAGGTAATTGAACATTTCGTACTAGAATCATGTCACCAAAGAGGAGATTTGCAGACATTTTGAGAATATGGTGAACTCCTGACCATGGTCAAGAAACCGACACTATGGTGGTTTGGACATGTTTCGCGGTCTTCTGGTCTTCTGGTTTAGCAAAGACGATTCTACACGGCACAGTAAAACGAAAAAGGAGAGGTAGATAGAGGAAGAGCCCGGAAGCCAATATTGAAGAGTGGACAGGGACCATATTATTATAGGGCAGCTCACAACAGGACCAGACGGAGAGGCATAAATGAAATGGTTATGGGATAGAATAGAAGAGAATCAAATGTTTTGCAATGGCCCGATCATAAGTCCGAGGCAATCTGAGTGTCAACCCGAGACCTTCAGGCCTAGGCATAATACTGCTGACCCTGACTTTTCACTGGGACAATACAAAAACACTTGATTCATGACATAGTTTTTAATTACTCAAATTGTCCTAGCCTAGTAGCTTTGTTCATAAAATAAAAAGGACCTGATATGTTATGAAACATATTTAGCTCATTTCTGATTTTAAATGGAGTGAAACTTTATCCTACTATATATGGCAGCTATAAGAATTGACATATTCAAAATACTTGTTTCTGTCCCCCTTATTTTCAACGTTTATTACGCTTGTATTTCTAATATGGACTGATTTAAGACTGGACAAAAGTGGGGATTTGTATGACATGAATAAAACACGAAAGACATATTCTGAGAGGAAACATCCTGACCATCTAATGTTGTTATAATTGATGTCTGATCCCATTGTAAAATGTACAAAAAACTAGTATAACCGTATCCTGTCTCCTGTGTAACGCTGACCATGCGATCCGTATTGTAGTAGTAGCCCATTATTTAGTTAGTCTGTTAAAGTCTCCATAGTCCTATCAAAGGTACAAAAACTAGTATAACCGTATCCTGTCTTCTGTGTTACGCTGTCCATACGATCCGCATTGTAGTAGTAGCCAATAAATTAGTTACTATAGTCTGTTAAGGCGAATCAAAAACTTTCAACGGATTAATCTGATTTGACTACCATGCGATTCCTCATGTTCCAACTAAGAAAACGAGTCCCCAGTATACAAATGTTTGTCTAGTCTTCCTAAAAGCCGAGATATTCGCTTTTATGTTGTGGATGGCTGTCAGCAAATATATTTCATTTCAAAACTGCTTGTTTTCAATCAATCTGTCAATGTTTCTTTAATAATGAGCGTCGCTTATACCTTTAATATCTTTCAAAGAATGTTTTGCTGCTTTCAGCTAATTTCTAAGCCTAAAACTTATAAGAAGTTCAGACTATAAAAACAAACTTGGCTGTAAAATCTAAAAATGGCAGGAGTTGTCCTTGTCCTATCAAGGTCGGGTGATTTTCCGCATTTAGCCTACATTTCTCTGTATTAACATGAACTCACCCGTGTTAAGCGCGGGTCAGTTGTACTGGCCCAGTCTGTCACCGGTATGACACTGACCAAATGTTCCGTATAAGTACTATATTAATGATAGTTAATTAGTTATGGTTTGTATCGTTCAGACTAATCCCTTAACTATAAATGCACAAAAATGTATAAACATTTATGAATTTAGTGCCTTCCAATGAAATTTTGGTACATTCTGGCCATATTATGGTTGTTACCATGGTAACGAGACTGCGACAACAAAGTAGCACTAGACTCTTAAATATATTTAAACTTTATTTCTAACAGAAAATAATAATTGCTAAAAGTATTTGAATATGGACAATTTTAATCAATATTGGAATAGATACAAACATTTATTAGGAACTGATGAACAGTCAGTTATATGCTAAAACTGTATGTGTTCAGAAGGTACAGTTTGATTGTGATTGCACCGTTCACAGTTTTTGCCTGTACACTGTTTTTCATAGCATATAAAATATACCTATTCATAGTCTTCTGTAATGGCAAGACAGTGATAAAGAGCAATTTGATAATTATCATCCATTAGAGACGGTGGTCGCGCTCATTTGGGACATAAACTAATTACTTACAACTCTTTTGTAGCCATCATTACACCATTTTACTCCTTTCTCTGTGATTTTTTTTTAAATAAATCTCTTAAATATTTTATATGAATTACCATAGCTGCTCAAACTTTAGCCTACTTTTAAGCTAGTGATTCAAATCAAATATGTTTCGAAAAGTAAGATTCTTTGGAAGCTAGGAGCACACCAAAAGTATAGAAAATAGCAGACTCGGTTATATTGAATCTGTTCATGATTAGTAATGAAATGTGCGACACCCACCACGCCCCCTAACACCGGCTTAAGCGGAGTTCTATTTTCAAAATTTCTCAGATGAACTCAATGTATTTGATTTGACTCAGTGGGCATAATGCTAAATAAAGGGTCAGTTAGCGCAGATCTGGATAATGCTGTTCTTAATTGAGTTGCATGGTCCGGGCCTCGACTGTTTGTTTTAGTACTTTCTGAGTGGCTTTGGTTTAGCAAATAAGCAGATATATATACAGAGCAGGGACATGCACAGTTCAGAAGAAATAATTTCACTAATTTTAGTCAGCCTAAGTTTCCTAAGTATACTTGTGATATGTTGGACATCAGTTGGCAGTATGAAGTAAGGCGATGCTGTATATTTTGAATTATGTTAGGGCCCAGTCGCACTGTCGCATTTTGAGGGTTAGATTGTACTACGTTTCTCGCCCTACGTTTGGCAAAAAGGTACCCAGTTTTGTAGGTATTTAGGTGTTACTATGTGTTAAGTACGCGTCTAGTACGTTTCTAATATGCTAGACTACGATTTACCCGGTTATCAAACGGCTTAGTGCCAGGCTTAAGTTTCAGAATGGATGAGAACAATTTACTTACATACTACGATTCTGTACGTTTTACTAAGGAGTATTACGTAGTGTCCAGTAAAACCGCCTAGTCAAAGTGACGCTTGGGCAGGTATCGCTTTAAACATACCAAATCGTAAAAAACGCACAAAACGTAAGACGTGGGAAAAGCGTATATAATGCGTAGAAATACGAAGAGGACCCTCACGTATGGCTACGTACTTGTAAGTATTTGCAACGTTTCGTCTACGTTGTAGTACGTTTAGACTATCTTTCAATACGTTTTTACTAATGATACAGTAAGTATTTCAAAATGCTATGTTAAAGCTGAATTTTCAATTCAAACGTAGCTACGCCACGTAATGTAGCTGTATATATCTGTATCACTTGGTTTTAATACACATATCCATGCTTTGATACTTTTCGAATACGGAGAAAACCCTTGTGCTCAATACGTGACAGTGAGACAGAGGCTTAGAGGACCTCTAGGTTATTCTTGCAACGTTTTTGTACGTAACTACTGCGTTTCGGCTACGTTTTAGTACGTTTTGACCACGTTTATCTACGTGTTGCTACGTTTTACTAGGAATACACTACGTTTATCAAAATGCCTTTTTTGAGTTAAACATTGTTAGGACCCAGTCTCACTGTGACCTTTTAAGGGTTAGGCTTTACTATGTTTCCCGCCCTACGTTTGGCAACAATTGTATCCCGTTTGTAAATGATAGTGGTCAAAGTACCCAAATCATAAATCCGAACTCGTAGGTCATTTAAACATAGACAATTCCGGAATATTTTAGATACACAGACATGGACCCCAAAACAGAGGTGTAAGTATTTAGGTGTTGCTACGTTTCTAGAACGTTTCAAATACGTTTAACTATGATTTTTAAAAAATCGTGTTACCCGGTTATCAAACGGCTTAGATTCACGCTTGTAGAGTCACGCTTTCAGAAGGGATGAGAAAAGTTTACTTACCTATTACGATTCGGTACTTTTTACTACGAACCACTAGGTAGTGCCTAGAATAACTACCTAGCCAAAGTGGCGTTTGAGTAGGTATCGCAAAACATACGAAATCGTAATAAAACACAGAATAAAACGTCACAAACATACTAAGACGTGGGCAAGCGTATATGATGCGTAGCAGTACTTAGAGGACTATCACGTATGGCTACGTATTTAAAACGCTTCGTCTACGATGTAGTACGTTTAGACTACGTTTTAATATGTTTTTACTATGCATACAGTAAGTATTTTGAAATGATACGTTTAAGTTGAATTTTTAGTTCAAACGTAGCTAGGCCATGTATTACTATGTAGATGTGTTTATCCATGTTTGAGTTAAACATTCTAAATCAAACGTAACTAGACCACGTGTTTAGCTATATCTATATACGTTTTCACTACGTTTTACAACGTATACTGTCTTTTTGCCTTGTTTAAACGTATTAAAACCTAGCCCGCAAAACGTGACATTGAGACTGTGGCTTAAATAAAAAATAACTAGGAAACGCACTTAGCTATATCTATATACGTCTTCACTACGTTTTACAATGTATACTGCCGTTTTGCCACGTTTTAAACGTGGTAAATCCTAGCCCTCAAAACGTGTCGGTGAGACGATTGCTTAAAAAATATCTGAGTGTAGCATAACATATCCTGTAACAAATAGTGTCATAATAAATCTGTCAAAATTGGTCACCTCGCATCAGCGGCATTCAATCTGAAAAATGCCCGAAGGCATATATGAAATGCGTTTGTCCATACAGGTATGCAAACTGGACAATGCACACACAGCTCGCGCTGGCAACAAGTAGATTTCGTATTATACTTAATGTGATTTAGTACACCTCTTTGGTTTCCACCATATTTACAAAGCAGAACAACAATATTGTGACATCCTGTTTGCTTTCCCTGTAGCTGAGGTCTTTCCGGGATATGGTCTGCTCTTCAAGGAAAGAATTTGGTCCAGGGGAGCAATTTGAAATTCTTTCCTTCAACAGTTGATCCCATTTGGAAGGAAGGAAGGAATAGTTGATGAATGTTTTTTGTTGTTGTTTTTTTTACTTAACGTACGGCCCTTTCAGTCAGAATTTCAATCTATATCGGGCCGTCTCCCAGAGAGAGGGAGAAGAAGAGAAATGAAAGGCGGGAGAAAATATATACCAAACAACTCCCCCCTACCCGCGACTTCTGCAATCCGGGAAAGCCCTTGTCCTACAATTGGATAGGAACTGAAGTGACAGATATGTTTCCCATGAGAGTATGGATATACTTACTTTCAACCAAGGTCTGATAGTTGTAAACATTATACATCAGGAACACATTTATATTATCTCACAGGAATGTTATCTTACAAGAATGAAGAATGAAAGAACTCTTGTAAAACGCATGTGCATGCAGATGTCTTTTGAGAAATAGTATCGGATCTCCCAGTAAAATCGATCCTTGGTTTGTTTGATATTTCTATGCTGTTCATTCTACTTATAGTTTGCTGGGTATTGCAAGACATAAAACTAATTATTTTTTTTATGGAAAGGAATTGGGTCTAGATAGAGTTTTCATTTAGATCGTTCTGGTAAGGGTATACCGATGCTGTATTTAACATTTATGACGCTTGTTAGTGAACTTAACTTTAGTCAAGCACTCATAAAAAGTGAAAATAGTGTAGTACTATGATGACCCTGAATGTAGAGATGTGTTTGTGTGTGTATTTCAAATCTTCTGACGACGTCCCCCACCCCCGACCACCTACCCGCCCCCACCTCCCACACCTTAAGCTTTTAGAAGAGATACCAGATATATACAATGCATGTGTGTGTGTACTTACAGTAATCACTTTATCATTTAATCGGTATTTGGCAAACCTGCTGTAATGTAAAGCCTTATAAATTATGTGACGGGCTCGTTACAATGAGTAATGTAGACACGGATGAGACTGCTCTAAATGGCAGTCTGACCAGGGTCTGCACTGCTAGTCATCCTGCATTTACCCATTTGGATGTTAACCCGTTTTTGTTCCTAGTATGTTAATGGTAACTGTAGTTTAGAGTATTCTAGTTGTTTGAGATTGGTACTGTACTTCTAAGGTATTGGTATAGTTTATCTGTACATGTATTTACTCTGTACTTAATGATAAGGGAAGTAAGTCCTATTAGGTGTGATGAGGTTGATTGTTTTTCTTCGTTGTTTGTTTGTACATTATGGAGATGTATTAAAATTAAAATGAATTAAAAGAAGTATCACTAGACTGATTAAGTGATCCTTAAACAGAAGCCGCACTTCGACAGTCGTCAATTGTATAATTAATTTAACCAATCCAAAGCTTTGCGAAAGAATGTACTTTCCTCCTAGCTGTACTGCTTTTGATTAACAAATACATTCGTACTCATATCAGGTAGGATGGGTTAGTTACACTTTTTAGCAGTAAACACATGAAATACATTATAAAATATTGTAATCAGCAGTATAGCTGAGATTTATGTTTATTTAACACAAATAAAAGTAAAAAGTATGCAAAGACCAGGAACTGAAACAATCAAAATCCAAATCCAGCCCTAAAACCATAGTTGGAAACAACTAAGATTACAAATAATCAAGATACAGAGAACATATGGCCAACCGAGTGAGCAGCTTGTTCCCAAAAGGTGGCCACTCAGCAACCCAAACCGAACCAAAAATAATAAGAACATACATAAGGTAAAACATCACAGAAACTCTGACACCAAAAACAGGCAACAGAGAACCACAACAGAACTACCGCCTTGGAACGGTCAGTAATGAATTACTGGGGGGCTTAAATCGATTTTACAGGCCCAACCTCACCCTCAGTTTCTGAAGTGGTACAAAACATTTAGTTGGTTGTTCGGCTCGTATGATAACCCTCCATGATAAGACCAAAGACTTAATCTGCAAGTTTCTTTAAAATACATTAAATGGACAGTTTCGGCATGTTTGATCACATATGACAGAACCAGAATCATCTGATAGTATGTCTCTTCCAGACTGTGTTTGAAATTTACAAATATTGTTTCTAAGCGACTTTAAGTTAAGACCAAAATCAATGCTTGGAATAAAGGTTTTAAACCTGGTCGGATCCTTTTTCAGTACAATCGATGTCTCAGGATCTATTTCTGTAATCGAATTATCACAGCTGTAATTTGTGGCTAATGGCAAATCTATCCCATCATTTGATCCGCCTGTACGTTTGGTTTCAAGGTTTGCTTTTATTCCATGACTTTCAGATAACATATCCCGTTGAAGGGATAAGTTTGAATAAGAAACATCGTTTCCAGCCTTGATTGCACTATTTGAATTTATACATAGTTTGACGGTGTTAACATCTAAAAGATCCTCAGTAGGATGCTCTGCATGATAAAGGACTTTACAATAAATGCAAATCGTCTCACAGCATTTCAAACAGTAAAAGGTTTTATTCGTTTTCTGATGTTTTATGCACAGTTTCGTTCCTTCAAGTTCGAATGAATCTGAATCCAAAGCTGTAGTTATCAAATGATGAAACATAGAGGACCGCATGTTTCTGTGACGTGAAGCACACATAGAACACATATTTTGCTTACATTCTAAACACGTTAGCATTGCAGGTTTAACCGATCTGCACTCACAAATTTCACAAAGTTCTTCAACTGACGAGCTTTTCTCAAGTGTAGTTTTTGAAGTAACGGGATATTTGATATATTTTCCGTTATTCGACTCTTCTTTTTCAATATCAGTCCTAGTATTTTGTCTTTTGAACACATCCTGGAGAGAACCAGTTCCAGTTTTCAACATTTCAATAGTCAATGACCTCTTTAAATATATAAGTGTATCAAGATATCCACGAGGACACTTTTTGCGGTCGTTAGAAAGAGCAACTGGTTTTGCAGTATTACTTCTAATACTCTAGTAAAGTATTGACTCTACATTTAGAATACTTTTTCCGTCAGTTATAATCCTCTTTTTCATTTATAGCTAAAAATCAAACGGTGTTTTAAATCAAACAACAGTTATTTGCTGGACTACAATTTCAGCGACAAGTATCGGTTTTCACAAGGGTAGTGAATTGAAACAATTATCTATTTGATTATTTCTACGGTTGTTGATCAGCGTAACTCTATAGTCCTCGCGAAGTGACCTGGCAGGGTGGAGCTATCATTCTGGATCAATGCATTATGGAATTCCTGTTTTCGCCAACAATCGGAAAATATTCGAAAATCCTTGCCCATCTTTTTATTATAATTAGAACAGTATTTTAGCCAAGTCCTGTAAAAAGCCGTGGTGTCATTGATGTGGTAGGGTCGAGACGGCATTTCCAAGGCAATCAGTGGAACCGTCTAAATTTCTCGGTCTTTGTTTTTTTCTGTGTATGTTTCTTTTTAACTTGTATTTGGTTGCTTTAATACTTTCATTTCTACTTTCATATTCTTTCGACACGTTCATTCATTATTAAATCAAAATGTATAATTTCATAACGATGAAATTCACGAATATTGCAAATCAATCAACGTCATCCTTGCTGCGTTATCCGTTGCCTCACTGCCGGTGTCAGCCAAGTTGATGACCAGTTGATCAAATTCTACGTAAAAGTATGTATCACTGCCGATTAGATGAACTCGATCAAGCACAATGAAACGATGTGGGGCCTGTCGAGCTCGAGCAGTGGTCGGGGTGGTCTACCTTGCTTGGCATCGCTTTGGCTTCAAACTTGAAACTTTTGGTCATGGAAATATTTGAGTATAGATCGCAAAGCCAAGCACTCGATAATCCATCGGGAAGTGATCGGGTACTGGTTGAGTACAGGTCGAGTTGACCGGGAAACGATCGTGTAGCGATCTGATTTGGTCGTAATAAAACAAATTTACGGATCATTATCCGATCAACTCCACCTTTATTTGACCAATATTTGATCATTTCCTGATGGACGTGATCCCTATTCAACCTGTTGTCTAGATCTACTCGACCTCTACCCGATTGCTTCATGATCGCTTCTCGATCTAGCATGAGCGCACTCGACTGCGACACGATCCTTCGAAAGGGCGAGTAGATCCGGCAATCTCTCATCTACAACTACTAGAATGCCATGAAGAGTCTGAGAAGTCCGCCCAGCTGCATAGTTTTTAATGATAAAGCCACAACTTCATCTTTTTCTTCTAGCACCTTTACAACCATGGCACTGTCTTTCTTGAGCTCTAACCACCTGACCTCACAACTGCTATTACCCTGCATCACAACCATGACCCTGTCCATCTAAAGCTCTAACCACCTAAACCAACAACTGCAATTACCTGTCCTTCCTGACGTCGTTATAATGCTGATACATAATCATGTAGAGCTTCTGATAAAAACAGTGCTACCCTTAAACGTTGAAGTTTTTATTCTGAACTAGTCGTACACGACTAGCTCACGACCCCCAATGACTTTTTTACGACCATGTCGATCAAGTCGGGTCGAACTTGAGTAAAGATCGAGTAGAAGTCGAGATGGTTGAGTAGAGATTGTGTAAGGGTCCGGATGATCGCGTGAAAATCAAGTTGATTGTCGGGTTAAGTCGTAAAGGACACGTGAGTCATATCGGACTCATGCACAGTCGAGCATCGGTCGGGAAAAAGTCGTGTGCAACCGCTATCAAACAGTTGGCCGAGCTAGGTCAGGGATCGGTATGATCGAATTGATCTGATCGACTGTGGGATCCGCTCGATCTATTGACGCTGTGGATCCCACTTTGATCAGATCAATTCGGCAGTGGAAAATTAAGATATCAGAACCGGTATTTGATAGAATGCGTGCAAAGATGCGAATAAGTTAGAGTAATGGAGTTACTGGAAAATTTCGCATGTTTGCACACATTCTATCATATACCGGTTCTGATCTCTTAAAATTCCACTGTCGTGATCTGGAGAACATCGTTTATACTATGCGCGAAGTTCCTTGGGGCTACGATCTGCTTGATCTGGCCCCATATCAATTCAATGACGTTTAGATATGAATGGTATAGTGGAGGTCACAAAACATCGTGTCCATATTTAGGCACAATGCTATCTTTCAGGTCTCACTCACACTTGCTAAGCTTGGCCAATGCATACAGCTGCTGTGAAAATGGAGAAAAACATCAAAGAGAAATTTAAAGTGATCATGATATTATTAAATCAAGTAAATATATGTAAAACTAGTTCCTGACAATAACAAAACAAAAAACAGAAACAAGGAAAAAGAGAAAGACAGAGAGAGAGAGAGAGAGAGAGAGAGAGAGAAACTTTTTTTCTACTCATCCTTGATTCTAACCAAAGCCGTTTCAAATGCCATCTCGACGCCTACGACACATCCATTACACCACAGCTCTTTGTATACGAGTTGGCTAAAATATGGCTTTTATATTTAGCACCATAATTAGCGAAAGATTACGAATATTTCTATCCAGTTGTTGGCGAAAGTAGGAATTGCCTATTCATAGTGCACTGACCCATAACGATAGCTCCGCCCTGTCAGGTAACTTCAAGAGGACTATATATAACTTAAATGATTGTACTAGATAGTTTCAATACTGTTTGGGCAAAACTAGTTTATTACATTTTGGTATTGTCTTGTCTTTAATCACACCAAAATTACATAGAACTGTTCTATAGGTGACTGGATACACATTCGGGGAAGAAATTAAAATCTTAAAGAGTTCCTTCAAGAGCAGAGAATATATTCAGAAGAAGGAACATGGGCCAGACTACGTAGTTTCGGTTAATAAAGCCTCTTCAGTGACCCTGACAATATCTGGTGACGAAACCAGAGAAAAGCATACCTTGATTTTTAATCTTAATTGGACAGTCGATTCAAAGACTGATTAGTATCAAAAAGGGTCCAAATAATATATAAAACAATGGTTTAGAAAATGAGTATAAACCAATTAAAATTTCAGATTTCTCAGGACATATCCCCGATCTCAAAGGACGAAAGTAAAATATTATCTGCACTATGGATGATGTACGGGGAGACGTTTTACGGCCGCCACACGGCACAACACCAGCTGCAGTGTGGTAAAATTAAAATCTTAAAGAGTTCCTTCAAGAGCAGAGAATGAATTCAGAGAACACTGCCACTTTTATTTTTGCAGCACTTCCTATGGGGGTCTTCTTTTAAAGAGAAGACTTTGCTCCCTTATTTGTAAATTCTTTTCTTTGAGAATATACCTCATTTTGGAAGGGTCATGTTGTTGTGGAAACAATCAGAAAGTCACAATAGTTATTTCCCTTTGAAAAAAATGACGGAATAACATGGTTGCTTGCCCATACACCTCAAAACGGCTTTTTTTCATTCGGTGAATATCAGTATAAAAATGAAAATGCCATATAATTCACATTGCCAAACAGTACTGCATATTCCTGCCAGTGGTAAAACGACATCTAATCTCAAATTGATGTGAAAAACAGCTCAACCGATAAAATGTGGACTGATATGCTTATATTGTCATATAACCGTCAAAAATAGGGAGGGGTGGGCCATGTTTTTTCCAAATGAAAAACTGCTCAATTAAATGCGAATTCCTTATCTGGTTCCTCATCGAGCGATACAATTTATACAAGAGTGAATTAATGAACGGGGCCCCAGACCTTTACCTTTTACGCTGGTTTATGATAACAAAAAAAAACAAAAAAACAAAAAAAAAAAAAAACTGGTCATCCTATAAGCCAACTCAAATAACCCAAATCATTTTAAAAATGAAAGTGGTCAAAGTACCCAAATCATAAGTTCGAACTCGTCAGTCATTTTGATATTGACAATTCCGGAATATTCTAGATACACAGAAATGGACCCCAAAATAGAGGTGTCATCAGGTGTTCGCGAGTAGCAAGCTTCACCTGTCTTTTTGTAAACCACCGACCATATGTATGTATCAGTGGAAAAGGTCAGTGAAAATGAAAGTCTTGATATTTGAAACAGGCTCCTGCATAACAGACTAGCTGAGAGACATAAACTCCGTATGCAGGTGCCGAAGGGATAGTATTACTCAAAAAATGGAGAGTTAGCTACATGTATGAGAAAATTGAAGTTGCCCCTCTTGTCATAAATAAGTTCTGAATAGTAAGATCCTTTGGAAGCAAGGAATACATTAAAGAACAGAAAATTGAGTCTATTCATAACCAGTAATGAAATGAGCGACACCAGCCACGCCCCCTAGCACCGACTTAAGCGGAACTCTATTTTCAAAATAACTCAGATGAACTCAAGTATCCCAAAGGACCAGAAAATATAATCTGCACTATGATGACGTACGGGGAGACGTTTTACGGCCGCCACACGGCACAACCACCCGCTGCAGTGAAGATAAATAAGTTCTGAATAGTAAGATCCTTAGGAAGCAAGAAATAAATTGAAGAACAGAAAACAGCAGACTCGGTTTAATTGAGTCTGTTCATGACCATTAATGAAATGTGCGACACCAGCCATGCCCCCCTAGCCTAGTCCCTTAAAATCGACGTCGAGGTGTTTTTATTATTGGCTGGCACCTCGACGTCTCTTCGCTAAACATGGACTTGGTATACCAAATGCCGATCGTGAATCAAAGCGGCTTAAACTTGGTTTTCCTGCCATGGCCAAGGAAGATCAAGGAAAGTGCTATACAGCATTCGAAAAGTTATACAAAAATGTGTAAACTACCATCATTTTATTGTCAAAACATTCCAGGAACCTTTCCTAATCTCACCTTTTTTTAAATTCGATGGCGACAGCCTGTTGCTGGTACTTGACAAGAGCTAAAGTGTTCCGAATGAAATATTGGGAAAACCAATATTTTATGACGACACATAGGTATATGTAAAACACGGATTTAGTTTTGCGACGAAGCCCTATTAATATAAGATATTCTGAGCAAAGCGTCATACGACGAAAGAATGTGTGTGTGTGTGTGTGTGTGTGTGTGTGTGTGTGTGTGTGTGTGTGTGTGTTTCCTTTCCTCTCCTCATCTGTTTCCGCCTCCTCAGTCTGTCTATCTATGCACACGACATGGAAACAACGCCCTACTGTTGCATCAACATCCTTGAGGCGAGAATATTTCCTACCGTAAACGGGGTTCCATTGCACACGGCCTTTCATTATCACATTCCCATCGTCCTGATATGACTGAAATACTGTTGAAAAGGACGTAAAATCGCAAGTGATCCATCCATCCATGCATCAACATCAGTTTTTTTCGTTTCCTTACTTTTCTGTTCCCGCCCTCCAACCTCGCCCAGTTACACACAATCATTGGGCCGTCTCACAAAAATGCATGCCTATGGACTAACGCGACCAGTAAGGCTTTAGTCTCGCCTGCGCCTCCATGCAATCTCTTTGCTGGACGCTGTATGGGTAGCCCAGACTCGCTAAATAACATGTTTGGACGGAAAAGATTAGACTGGGCGGATGCGCAGGCTGATCTGAGTCTTCGCTAAATGCACATATCTTGTTGTCAGACTTGTTGTCATGACGCGGCAGTTCGAACTGCCCAAATGGTCATTGATTTGGAGAGGGAGAAAAGTAAATAAATAATTTCTCAAGATTATCTCTTCAAAAAGAAAAAGGTGCCGTTCAGATACATCAAAAGTATAAAAATTCAATTGAAAATATCAGAGAGCTGTCTAAAAGCTAGACGAAAGAAGGACGGCAATAATTTTGTCTGATTAATCAATGTTTACCCGATATATTTTTTCCACAATGATTTATGTAAGCAGAATGACTGGGTAAATGGGGATTGTCTCGCATATCCTATGGACAATTTCAAAAACTTCACTAAAAGGTTTGCTAATCAGTAATTTTTACTGCGTATTCCGCATCTTGTACGTATATATACCCTCTGGGGTGCATTTTTTTTATTTTGATGGTCCCAAGACTCAACGAAATTATAGAATTGCAGTAGAAAAGAAGTATATGGGACTTATTGGCTTTGGGTCCAGTGAGTCTCTCGACCCACAGGAATAAAATTGTTAATAACTCACGAAATTAAAAAAAAAAAAAAAAAAAAAAAAAAAACAATTCAATCAACAAGGTTACTACGGAAAGCATAATCTATTACCATAGTCATCCTAAGATGCCAAATAAATAAATTTATAATGAGAAATACCAGTATGAAAAAAAGTACCAATGAGCAAGAAATGTAACAGTATGTAACAAATGCCCCAGAAGGTCCCTTAAACTGACATTTGATCCCTGATTGTGGTTCTTTACTCCAATCTATAACTGGAACTTGTCGGAATGAGCTCAGCGAATTCAAAAGTAATCTAGTTTGTAAATACTTATTTTCCGTCGGACAATATCCGGTAAGTTAGGCCATGAATTCATATCCCAGCAGGCACAAAACGTCGAATAAACACTGAATCAACAAAGATTCAACATCATGACATTGAATCTTGGTTGATTCAGTGTTGAGTCAACAGTGTGTGTCTAGTGGGATGCCATTTCATATATGTTTATTCAGTTCAAAAGGCTGTTTGGCTTTAAAACCCTCGAGTAAATATACAACATAGCATTCCGGGATAAGGTTTGACGCAAAATTAAAAAAAAATGTCAACACTAGACCCCTTTTCAAACTGGAGAGCGGGCCGACTCGGTGTCAAGAGTGTGCAACCGCACTGTAAGCAAAATCCGTGCATATACTGGTGTCATTTATACCGCCTTCGTGACGTCATCTTCTAAAATGCCAACGTCACCTGACGACGCAGGTACGTGAGCTCCTAAACGACCCATGCATTGACAGCTCGTTATTTTTTTTCGGTCCTGGGTCAGAACACCAGAGTTAGATAAGATTTTCTTTCCCAGGCGAAAGGATGGCATTTTCTTTCCGTTATGCAAGAATATTAGTAACTTTCATGGGTGTGAGGTGTGAGGGTCACTGTTCGGCATCACGAGGCTTGCCGAGTGATGCCGAACAGTGATTCCGAGTAAAGGATTTTTCTATCAGCAACTCACACCCATGATAGATAATTTTTTCTTGCACATCACGTTTTGTTTTTACTTTTGAACTTATTGAAATCCGTAATTCTAGTGCTTGAGAGGTTTCAATTTGATTTTGAAAAAAGGCACCGCTTTCAACGACCGCCATTCGAACCTTTACGTCAACGACTTTCGTGCATAAACTGACGTCATTTTTGCCGTCTTCGTGACGTCATCATTTAAGAAGCCAACGTCACTTAACGACACAGGTACAACAAATGCATTGACAGCTTGTGATTTTAACCGGTCATGGGCGAGATAACATGGGTGAGATAAGATTTGTAGGTACAGGCGAAGCACGCGGATATCCTTATCTGGTGTGCAAGAATATTAGATAACACATAGGCATTTATACTTTAAGCCGCGACACGAGAAAAACAAAGAAAGTGGCATGTGCCCCCCGCGAAGGCTTAGATCAGCCTGGACATCTGCCCAGTCTGACCAGAGTCTTCACTGTCAGCTTAGACCCTCAGCTACCCCTTACACGCACAGCGAAGTGTCAGATAGGACTGGGTGGCAGCTCAGGCTGACCTGAGTCTTCGCTGGACGCGCATGCTACTTTTTTGTTATCTCGTGTCGCAGCATGTATCCTTCTGGAAACAGAATCCTGAGCTATGCTGATTGGGGACACAAGCGTCCTGGTACCTGCAAGGAAGACAGTTTGGTCTTTACCAGATGTGAGCCAGTGATATCCCCTTCTATCCTTTAATACGTAGCGTTCTCTTTTATTATATAAGGTTTACATCACGCTATATCTGCATGGATATCAAAGTTATTAGAACTTCTTAATTCAGTATTTTTATGGCCTTTCTATTGATATGTATCTTATATCACTTTCTTTTTTTCGGCCTGTGTTTTCCAATTTTATTTTCATCTTTACTAGGACTACCACCCGAAGTCAACCCATTGAGTAATAGTCAAATGAGACTGTTCAGGTAGTAGGCGTTATTGAAATTTTATATTAACTATAGCCTTTTCTGTGTTAAATAATGTCTTTTCAACCATTTCTAAGAAAGATTTTGAATGTGTATGGGTCAGATTTCAGTTAGATCTGAATGTAGAAATGCTCTAAATAGCATATAAAAATATAATTGAGCCGCGACACGAGAAAACCAACAAAGTGGTTGTGCGCCCAGCGCAGACTCAGATCAGCCTGGGCATCCACCCAGTCTGATCAGAGTCTTTGATGTCCGCACTAAGGTAGCTGAGGCCCATACCTACCCTTTAAGCGCTTAGCTAAGAGTCTGATCAAACAGAGTGGCTGCCAAGGCTGACCTGTCTTCACTGGGCGGACAACCACCTTTTTATTTTTGTTGTGTCGCGGCTCAATAATGAATTTCGCCGAAACTGCGTGAAGGCGGTGTCTCGCCTTTCAGTGCATTGTGATGAAACAGATATAAACGAAAAAAAAAAAAAACACCAAAGAAAAGAAAAAAAGACTTGACAAATGTTTGCGATGCCAACGCCGATGAAAAAACAACAGCTTAAACTTTTAAAATAAATGAAAACTACACGTATTATTTTTCGTTTTGTTTTTGTTTTTCTTTCATTCTTTCTTTCTTTCTAAGAGTACTGCCTTCAGATACATTAATAATAAGACATGGAACGGAGCCATGTGCTCAAGAAACGTTTTTTTTTTTTTTTTTTTTTTTTTTTTAAGAGTAGTGCCTTTATGATACCTCCACATCAAGACAAAGAAAGGAAACAAAGACTCAAGAAAGCGAACATAGAGTTAAAACCTTCATAGAAACAAGATAAAATGTTTTAAAAACCGATGACAGCTAGTATTTGAGGAAAATTAGAATTACTCAACCATTCAACGCAAAAACTCATTCTCATTTCAGCTCATAACTTTGATATCCATGCAGATATAGCGTGATGTATTGTCACTGTAATTTGATACTGACATTCTTTGCTGAATATATTTGAGCCGCGACACGAGAAAAACCAGCAATGTGGTCGTGCGTCCAGCGCAGACTCAGATCAGCCTTGGCATTCGCCCAGTCTGATCAGAGTCTTCTCTGTCCGCGTGAAGGTAGCTAAGTCCCTTGGCTACCATTTAAGCGCTTAGCAAAGACTGATCAGACTGGGCGGATGCCCAGGCTGATCTGAGTCTGCGCTTAGCGCACAACCACATTGTTGGTTTTCTCATGTCGCTGCTCTTTTCTTTTTACCATTATAATTTCGGAATGTATTTACATATGCATCATAAAGGTTCTAAAACTTGTGCTGATAGACAAGGAGGAAATACAGACTAAACCACTTAACAGTTGGCAGTTTATTTAACCCGCAAATAATAAGTGGATTTTTCCACATGTTTCTCTAGATCGGTTCATTTCCAATTTAAGTTGTGTAAGGTTTATTTTATTCTTTTACAAATTTATCATTCAAAAATCAAATATTATAGAGAAACAGTTTTGACCTTGATCAGACGTCGCATTTGCAGCGTCTGATCTAGGTCCACACTTTTGGCTAACGTGACTTTTAATGAGTCTCTTTTCATAAATGGGTTAAGGTTGCAATTTACTATTTTTATCTTGCCTCCATTCTCTTCAGATGTCAATTCTAAATAGTGAGAATTTTATCTCTAGGAGCAAATCCATTTCCGTCAAAGTAGATATAATCACAGGTACTTGCAGTTCTATGCTAAAAAAACTCCAAACCAAAAAAGGCTCGTTTCATATATTTCATCTGAAATGACCACGAGTGTAAGATCCTCTATGTGTGTAATTGCAGTTATGCGCATTTCTTTATCCCAGTGATCAAAGTTTTCCGGGAGATTAAATGACAACTCTTGGTTTCATGGTGATGTTCTGGCGCGCAAATATTTGCATGGTTCAATAACTTCCTTTATTCAACATTTTTTACGGATGCATATTTGGTTGTCCTGCTCAGTTTTTATCAGGCTGAATATCTGAATGTGGATGTCGTTTTTATTAAGTTAACAAAATGCTGGATTTTACATGGCTGCATTTTACGTTTGTCTTTGCAATAAAAGCTGGTATGTAATCTTTGTTAAAACATATACACATAACGCCATCAGAAATGCAAGCTTTACTGATATAAGAGTTTTCTGTACTTGGACTGAATAAGTGGCACATTATGTGTTTAAATGAAGCAAAGAACCTCGGGAAGCATTTATATCACAACATAATTTTCATAATTGTCTACGTGTGATGTACTTGAAAATTATTTTTGTGCCAATTGTAGGGGGTGCAGAGCAACACATTTCAATAAAAATTTTGAAGTATACAGAAAGTTCATTTTCCCCCATTTTTATAGGCAAATTTACATTACAACTGTCAGAGGTCCTTACTTAACTGAAGCGTTTGATCAAAAACGTTCTATTAGGGATTTCCGACATAAGCTACGAAACCATAACGGACGAACGTTAGCGACGATAGCATACGTTAGGAGCTAATTTCTGGGGAGCGATTATTCTTTATAAAGTCCCTCTGTAAAATTATTCACAAATTTCAAATCGTATATTAATCATGTCTTGTCGTGAGAAAAAGCTTGTCTTAAGGCACAGGACACCTTCGTACGCCCATATCCGCCTGCACACGTGTGCAGTCTGGTTAGAACGTTCTGAAAGTTTCAATGCCTAGTTAAAAGGGGTAAACTGCGCATGTTAGGACTACAATGTGCAAATGCGGAGGCTCATATGAGTATGCATTGTTTTGACGGCCTTAGCTTAGGGTTTCACATGACGCGCCTCACACATGTATATACAAATATTATATATGCAGAACTCTTGAGTTGTCTTCCCCACCCCCACCCTCTCTCTCTCTCTCTCTCTGCCTACTCACCCCCCCCCCCCTCCTTCCCCACCACCCGCTTCCCTCCTGAAAAAAAGTCTGAATTCCGCACACACTGCGATCACAGCAGGCTCCTACCCCCTGTGTGTTCGCCAGTACAAGAATTAGCTTTTAAAAAAACATGGTCTACGCGTAGAAACCTTCTCGCACATTGTTTCAAGGAAACCCTTGTAAGTAATAAAGGTACAAGGAAAACAGAGGAGTAGCCTTTTCAGAATGGTCTAGCTTCGATGCAAAACGCTGCATGATAATCAACTCATTAAACTTTGTTTTCATTTGGTGATATCGCGGACACGCGCATCTCCAACTAAAATTGCTTTCGGAACAAAACAAAACACTAGTCGACGTCCAAGCGTAGACCTCCGAATTCTGAAAGGTTTTACTGCATCTTAGCACCATTCTACCATCTCTGCTGATTAGTCTAGGGTCGAGATTAACATATTTTGTAATTATGCCCGCAGAAAATTATGTTTTCACTGGGATTAAATGTTTTACGTCTGTCCCTGAAGTCTTGGGACTCGGTAATGGATATACGGTGATGAGTTGTGTTACATGGTAGGAATGAAAATCGGGCTTATATCTCATGTTTATCCCTGCATTTGTCTATTTATATGCCCCTGAAGGAACTTTGGGTGGCATTTTAAAATCGCACGTCCGTCCGTCCGTCTTAGAGATAATTTTAAAACTGCTGAAGCAAATCTGATGAAACTTCGCACAAAGATAAAGCACAAGGAGAAGGTGTGTCGCGCACAAGACTTAGGTCGTTACACCCAAGATCAGTGCCACAATTGGGTCAGAGGTCAATTTGTATTTCAAAATCGTGTTTCAGCGATAACTAATAAACCAATGAAGCAAATTTAATGAAACTTCACAGAACAGGTCTTATGAGAAGATGAACCATGAACAAGACATAGGTTCCAACACCCAAGGTCAAGATCATAGCCAGAGGTCAAAGGTCAAGTCATTTATCTTCAATGACTTAAAAACTACTGAAGCAAACTATCTTTGTGAAAAGGCAAAATATGTCACAAATTACTGATCTGTAACCCAAGGTCAGGGTCACAGTCAGAGCTCAGAGGTCAAATAATGTCTCTGAACTGACTCGAAACTGTTGAAGCAAATTTCATCAGATTTCACTGAAAGGTAAAGCAACATAAAGGTGTAACTTAAAGAAAAGTAAAGTATAATGATAGGTTATGTCAGGTGCGACATTTAGATTACCACACCCAGTGTCAAGGACACACGCATTAGTGGTTGAATAAAGTCTCTATGAATCCTCTTAAACTTCCGAAGTGCATTTAAATGTCACAGAAAAGTAAAGCAAAATGAGAATGTATGTCATGTGCAAGATTCAGGTTCCATGCCTAAGTCAAAGTCACAACCAGGGCTCAAAGATCAGTTTAAGCGGCCTCCGGGGGCATTTGTTACACAGTGTAACATTTCTTGTTTATTTTTCTTTTTAATTTTTGTTTCTTTTGAAGATTAAAATTTTGTTTGGCGTTCTTTTCAACCATCTATAAAGATATATGTAGACTGTTAACATTGGCGATTAGAAAGACAACTGGTTATGTAACTGTTTCTGTCGACAATATTTGAAATGAATTTTTACCTGACGGTTTTGTTTTTCGGTAAGTACATACTACAATGGTGAGTTACAGGTAGAAATGTGTAAAACTTAGCATCTTTGGGGTTTGAACTGGCCCGCCGGTCCTCTGTTACCTGCTTTTGTCAGTTATTTTTATCCCCCGACCGAAAGGTTCGGGGGCTATAGCGATGAGCCTGGCGTCCGTCCGTCCGTCCGTCCGTCCGTCCGTCTGTCCGTCCGTCCGTAAACACTTTCTTGTCCGCTCTATATCTTGAATACCCTTTGGAATATTTTCATGATACTTCACAGTTATGTAGAACAGGTCATGACGATGTGTCGCGGACAAGAGTGGTAACTCTTGCTATTGTACTTTTTGAATTATCTCCCCTTTGGTGATTTTTTGGCAAATTCGTGTCCGCTCTGTAACTTGAATACCCTTTGGAATATTTTCATGATACTTCACAGAAATGTAGAACAGGTCATGACGATGTGTCGCGAACAAGAATGACAACTCTTGCTTTCTTACTTTTTGAGTTATTTCCCTTTGATAGTTTTAGGTGTGATTTTTTGGCAGATTCGTGTCCGCTCTATAACTAGAATACCCTCTGGAATATTCTCATGATACTTCACAGATATGTAGAACAGGTCATGACGGTGTGTCGCGAACAAGAATGACAACTCTTGCTTTCTTACTTTTTGAGTTATTTCCCCTTGATCATTTTAGGTATGATTTCGTGTCCGCTCTATAACTTGAATACCTTTTGGAATATTTTCATGATACTTCACAGATATGTAGAACAGGTCATGACGATGTGTCGCGAACAAAAAAGACAACTCCTGCTTTCTTACTTTTTGAGTTATTACCCCTTGATGGTTTTAGGTGTGATTTCGTGTCCGCTCTATAACTTGAATACCTTTTGGAATATTTTCATGATACTTCACAGATATGCAGAACAGGTCATGATGATGTTTTGCGAACAAGAATGACAACTCTTGCTGTCTTACTTTTTGAGTTATTTCCCTTTGATGATTTTAAGTGTCCGCTCCATAGCTTGAATACCTTTGAAATATTTCCATGATACTTCACAGATATGCAGAACAGGTCATGACAATTTGTCTCATACATGAATGATAACTCTTGCTTTTAGACCTAGTGAATTATTTCCCTTTGGTAGTTTGAGCTGCTGTTTGAGTCTCTGCTCCATAACTGTATACCCTGGCCAGCTCCAGAATTTGAATAACCGTGAACCTTTTAGAATATTGATGATCATGCTGTGATATCTTATCAGTGTTCCTAACTCTCTCTTACCCCTCCACTATCCCGTGCCCCCTCCCACCCCCCCCCCCCCCCCCAAAAAAAAAAAAAAAAAAGAAAAAAAAAGTTTTTCCCAGATTTGGATTCTTTGTCCAAATTCACTTACTAGAGAGCTCAAAATTAGGTTTGTAGGGCTTGTACTTTAGAAGTTAGTCACACATTTTGAAAGTTGAATGTATTGTATGCTATACATTTGTGTATATGGTGGCTGTTTGAGATATTACCTCTTTTTAGCAGTCAAGCATACTGTTTTAGTCTGAGTGTTAGATAATCATTCATCTGTTAACAGTTAATGTCAATCAGAAGCATATAAGAACGACAATATATTACTAATATGTGTTTTGAAGTGCACCCTTTTTACCAAGGCCTATGGGGGTCTTCGGTCGGGGGATTTGCCATCTCCTCTGATGGCTATTTTTTCCTACCTTTGAAATTTTATCAGCATTGAAAATGTTCAAACTTGGAATACATGTACGGGCAGACAGTGACTTCTTGTATTGTGTTATTGAAAACAGGGCATATAGCCCCAAGCTTTCCTTGTTTTCGTCTTTTCTTTCTCTTTTTGTTTTATATACATATACATGTATTGAATTTTGTGCCGCAGTTTTCCCGATTATTAGCCGAAACAGACATGTTTTAAACTGGTAAACATGCCGACAGTCGTGAATATATTTGGTAATATTTGTCCTTGTATTTGTCCATTTTCTGTCTATTGTTTGTTTGAACATTGGAAAAAATCTTTGTTTCAACATGATAAGTGGAACCTTAGCATTCGGATTTCACATTGTAGTTTGTTTAGGGCAACCAAAGAGAGGCTATGCGTTGCTTCTGGCAGGAGCTATTTCCTCTTATAAAAAACGAAAATGGCCTTATTGTGGTTTCAATTCATTGTTTTAGTATTTTTAGTATTTCAATAAAATCATAATAAATAAATACGGGTCAGGTTTAAGTAGAACCTGAAACAAGTCACTGCTTCTTTAAAACGCGAAGATGGACAAGATTTGGTTTGCATTCCAAAAGGTGTTATCGAATTTCAGTGAAAAAAAAGGAAGACAAGGATGAGTCAGTTTTGAAAAAAGAATGTTTGAATCCAAGTAGCAAAACATGCCAGGAAAGTGGAAAGTTTGTGGTTTGCGACTGAGTGACATAATGATTAAGTTGGGTTATCGACCCTTTGAGGTAGTATTTCAGTGTAAATGGAGCCAGGAGCGAAAATAATAATATAAAAAAAGACGGGATAGGTCCACACCCGGCAACTACTGCAAGCACAGCAGGTCATTGCCTTACTTCACAGCTAATATCGGAAGCTCGTTTTACGGCAACTTTGCCCTACAGTTCCATCCTCTCCCGTTAGCCAGCATTTCAATTTCTTATTATCGGTAATGGTTATGAAGCACAGTTCGGTTAGAAAACGACAATAATGCCTTATGGCATGAGTACGATATTGACTGAACGTTTGATTTTAGTATTTTGAAATCAGATCTCATAACACTTTTCTTACTGACGGTTGTAATTTTAGAAAAATAAAAGTGGTCCGTCTGGACCCTTTTCTCTACGCTACTTTCCATACCCAATACCCTCTTCAACCTACCGTCGTCCTCTCCTGTCTGAAAATAAATTCTTCTTTTTTTCAATAGTTTCATTTTCAACAGTTTTCTGTTTTATTTGATTTGAAGTTTCTACTGACAATGCGCTTTGGTCAAGCGGTTAGAGCGACTCGGCTATGGTGCTGAACTTCGGGTCGCGAGTTCGAATCCCGGCTTTTTAAAATTCGGATTTAACAATATGGCAAGTACTAACACATTGCAGAAATTCTACCACTTAATTGCATTTGCGCAGTATGATCATAATCTTCATGGTACACTTTAGTGAATTTCCAAGCATGCAGACTGTATGTGCAAACAGTTAAATGCTCTAAATACACTCTATACAGGTGACCATGCTGATCTTAGTCTTCCGTGGCCGAAGATGTCAGCCTGTCAGTAGCTGTATTTATGTTCTACGTGCACAGTCAGTCAAACGGAACATTTATTTACGTTTGATATCTCACACTTACATGTCGTGTACTGTTTAATGTGTCGGAAAACTGCATCCGAATAACCGGATCCAAATACGAAAGTCTCCCCAGTAAACAGCTTCTAACGTCTGCTATCGTTTCGCTAACGTAGTAAAGGTTCGTTGGTTGTCGTTACGTATCTTATGTCGGAAATCCCTATTACGACTTGGTATGTTTTGCGATACCTACTCAAACGTCACAGGGAGAGGAACTCGATAAGCATTTTGCTTTCGTTCCAATCCCTAAGCCTGTACTGTTAAAATTTGATTGTATGTTACTTGTAATTTAGAAACAATAAATATGTTTAAACCAAACGTCACTTTGACTAGGCAGTTAAACCGGACATTATCTAGGAGTCCGTAGTTAAACGTACGGAATCGTAGTAGGTAAGTTAACTGTTCGAATCCCTTCTAAAAGCGTAACACTTACTTAATAGCCGTTTGATAGTAGGGTGATACGAAGCAAATCGTAAGTTAAACGTATTAGAAACGTACTAGACACGTACTAGACACGTGGGGAGGACCGTAACTAATGTTTTTGGGACTTGTGGTCCGACCCAATGGCTTGTACTTTTTGTGGCAATAAAATACGGTTAAACTACTAGACTGATATTCAGTCTCATGTTCAGCAATATTCCTCTCTGATCCCGTTTTAAGGGTAGCTGAATAAGAGACTGATTAACCTTGCACTGCCGGGACAAAATAAGAATCAGCTATTTTTAGCCTGGCAGTAGGTGATGGTATCAATATTGCTTCACCTTTCAGCAGAACTAATCCATTAATTAATGATAAAAGTTTAGATCCTTTAAGAGCAAAGAAAACATTCATAAGTAAGAAGTTGGGCCATACCGCGGTTTCGGCTATTCAAGCCTCATCAGTGACCCTTTAAATCTGGCACAAGGAGCCAGAGGAAAAAAAAACAGTAAATTTGCAGGTTTAACATGGCAGTCGTCTCAAAGACTGATATAAGTCGAAAAATACCAAAATATTTCAAATTTGTTTAGAAAATGAATCTAAACGTATGATCATTTCTGACTTCTCAGAATATATTCCATGATCTCAAAGGACCAAAAGGAAAATATAATCTGCACTATAGATGAGTGCGGGGAGACTTTTTACGGCCGCCACACGGCACAACATCCAGCTGCAGTGATAGTAAATAATGATAAAAGTTTAGATCCTTTAATAGCAAAGAAAACATTCATAAGTAAGAAGTTGGGCCATACCGCGGTTTCGGCTATTCAAGCCTCATCAGTGACCCTTTAAATCTGGCACAAGGAGCCAGAGGAAAAAAAACAGTAAATTTGCAGGTTTAACATGGCAGTCGTCTCAAAGACTGATATAAGTCGAAAAATACCAAAATATTTCAAATTTGTTTAGAAAATGAATCTAAACGTATGATCATTTCTGACTTCTCAGAATATATTCCATGATCTCAAAGGACCAAAAGGAAAATATAATCTGCACTATAGATGAGTGCGGGGAGACTTTTTACGGCCGCCACACGGCACAACATCCAGCTGCAGTGATAGTAAATAATGATAAAAGTTTAGATCCTTTAAGAGCAAAGAAAACATTCATAAGTAAGAAGTTGGGCCATACCGCGGTTTCGGCTATTCAAGCCTCATCAGTGACCCTTTAAATCTGGCACAAGGAGCCAGAGGGAAAAAAAAACAGTAAATTTGCAGGTTTAACATGGCAGTCGTCTCAAAGACTGATATAAGTCGAAAAATACCAAAATATTTCAAATTTGTTTAGAAAATGAATCTAAACGTATGATCATTTCTGACTTCTCAGAATATATTCCATGATCTCAAAGGACCAAAAGGAAAATATAATCTGCACTATAGATGAGTGCGGGGAGACTTTTTACGGCCGCCGGGGCGGGGTCATTAGGTCAAAGTAGGGGTCATTTAGATAAGGATCTCTTGGTCATTCCCCAGATGTTGAACTATGAAGGAATATTGAAAAGCAAAGATTATGGCCAGCCTGTACAGACAAACGTTGTGATCTTAGTATTTCACACCTGCAACAGGAAGATATGAAAATGGAATTATTCAAAACTAAAATAATTTACCCATGTCTCAATATCCATCATACTCTTCAGGCAAAATTTATGAAATTCTAAAATCCAATGCAGTTTAAACAGTAATAATTTTAAGTAAAAAGATAGGCAATTATCAGGAATTAACCCTATCGTACCAAGTGTCACAAAGTAAACTTACGAATCTCATGAGTTGGACAACTGAATGTGTGCTTTAAATGCAAAATCGGACTCTGCATTCTGCAGTGTCTACTCTAGGTCTGAAATTTCCATTATTTCAATAATGTCACATTTCTGATTATCACTGTGGTAATACCAATTTTCCTACCTGTGCTGTCGACTGAGCCAGTCAGTTACCATAAATGCAAAAACTACTGTTGACCGAGGCAATCGACAATAGTATCTGCTCGGTCAACAGCCATTTTCAAAAGTATCATTTACCGTTATTGGTAATGCTTACAACTGAATTCTTGGTCAACAGCCATTTTGTATAGTACTGTCTCGGTCAACAGCATAGATAGCAAAATTGGTATTACCACCGTGATAATGTACTGTGCAAGGATGTTTCATTTCTTCATGAAACGTGATTAGGACTGGCATTACTGTAAAATGCTTAGTGTTGGGACAAAAAGTGCAGACAAAGATCAGTCTGCTACAGAAGCTGTCTAATCAAGGTCTACACTGTTTGCCATTCCATATTTATCTTTTGGACGCATTACTGATTTTTATCATATAACGTCGCATCTGAGAGTGTAATAAAGCCTTGCATTAAAAACGATAATCCACTAGTGGATTAAATATGCAAATTACGTCGTAACGTTATGCGTTGACGTTCATAAAAACGTCGCGTTTTCTAACTGCGAAATCGTGACGTTTTAGTGCAAATTTTGCTGATAAAATGCGATTTTAGTGTCATATGATAAATAGAATCTTGCATTCGTGCTCCTGTATTATTGAATTTATTAAACTCGTTGGGAAAAACCGATAAGATGCTCGGCATAGCCTCGCTTCTTATCTTTTTCCCCAACTCGTTTAATAAATTTAATAATACATGAGCACTCATGTAAGATCCTCTATGTAAAACCAAACTGTTCCATTTTGAGGAAAATACAGCCATTATTTTAGATATCCCATTTTTTTTATAATTTTATGGAATATCCCCCTTGGGGAGGTGCTCTTTACTGAGGTGCCACAACATGTTTTTTTCTTCCCTGAAGGATAAACAATATGTAAAAATAAATTCCACAGTACTTTAAATTTAATGTCCTCTCTGTCAATAAAATGCAGTCTTGAATGAATTCCTGGGAAGTCACTGGCCATAAAATACTGTTACAGTGGTCAGTGGCATCTTGATTGAATAAGTGTGAAATATTTAACAACTGGTGGAGTTAACCAAAATAAACATTAAGCTGCATTTCTTTCACTTTAGATAAATGATAATACCTGGGGGGTCTAGACTCTCTAAGCAAGGTTTATAAGTCTCCTTCTTCGAGCCAATGTATAGCTGGAGCTTGAGAAAGATTGCAAATATTCAGAAAAGTAAAATATTCTTTAAGTAGGAGACTTGTATAAGTCTACTAGACACGTAGTAGCACCTAAATACCTACAAAACGGGGTGTATTTTTTGACAAACGTAGGGCGGGAAACGTAGTACAACCTAGCCCTCAAAACGTGACAGTGAGACTGGGCCCTTGACAATGCCCAGGCAATGTTGTCCTGTAAAAATCGCGGAAATTATATTTAATCTAGGTTCCATACTGTCCCATAAATATGTATTATCCGTATTCTATGTAGTAGCGAATTCTACTAAAGTTATGATGATATTCTAATGAAAACAAGTCCGTTAGAATTCGAGATCTTGTGAACAAGAGCCTTTCCATGGGTCAAGTACTATATGTCAATAAATTTAAATAAATGCTAAAAATGAAAACGCTACGTTCTTTCAAAATATACGTTGACGTCGATTTCAATATCGTCATAAGAATTGCGCATTGCTTTGTACGGAATAAATCGATAACAGTTGCTACCCTTCCATCTTCTGTATGCATAACGTAGGCAACGATGATCAAGCAGCTGACAAAGAAATAATTTGTATTTACAACGATATTTGACTTGAATGCCTAACACTAACAAGATTTTACAAATGAAATTAGCCCAGTGGTATGACTGGGGCCTAATAAAATGCGTGGTAAGTCAGTCAGTATAGTGTTTGGTATCATTGTAAAGACCAAATGTAGTGCTTTTATCACATGCATAGCATTTGTACCCAGCATGCCCCTAAACAAAGTTATAAGGCCATTTGCAATACTTTCCGAACGTCCCTCGTATGGTTGTGTCCTTGGGACTGTGGCCTCGATAAACAAGCACGCCTGGACAAGCAACCAACAGCAACATAAACGATTTGAAAAAAATAATAAAAACGAATATGAGACCTTGAATCGCTCATCTGAGTATTAGACCTTGCAGTTAAAAGGTCAAGGTCAACCCAAGGTAATCATTTAAATAATCTTGAAAGAACTCGAGTATCTGATTGGTTCTGGAGAAGAAGATTTATAAGGCTTTTACAATTTATGGGCACAGAGGCCATGTTTGTCATGTGGCCTGGACCATTTGAACAGATATTCGTATCCTCCAAACCTAGAGGCTGTTAATGAAATATGTTTACAAGTGGCCCAGTGGCTTTTGAGGAGCTGTTTGAAACTGTCGAAATATTATTGAGCTGGGTCAAAGGTTTAAGAATGACCTTGACCTCTTGTAGCCATAAATCTTCGTGTACTAATTAAGGTCTTTGTATTTACCAATATTAGGCCAAATTCTTAAACAATGTCCATGAACCTTATGTTCAAGCATATTTCCATGTTTGACCTTGCCGTAGAAGAAAAGTAAAGGTCAACCCAAGGTCATCATTGGAACATTCTTGGTATTATTTTTTGAGAAGATGTTTAAAATTGTTGAAATAAGAGTCTTGGGTCAAAGAATGACCTTGATCTCTTGTAGTCACAACTCTTTTTTCCCATAATAAAGCATTAGAAAGCAAATTCAACCTTGCCGAAAAAAAATGTCGAGGTCATTATTTGAAAAATCTTGGTTGTAGAGGAGCACCCGATGCTACATACCAAGTTTAAGCCAATCAGCCTATTTGGTCCAGAGAAGGAGATTTTTAAAGGTTTTACCATATATGGGCGTGGTGAGCATGTTGATCATGTGACCTAGATCATTTGAACAAAATTTAGTTCCCTAAAGCGCTGGAGGCTCTATATGAGATGTGGTTACAATTGGCACAGTGGTTTCAGAGGAGAAGTCTTTTGAAATTGTGGACGGACGGACAACGGACGCCGACGGATGACAGAGCATGTCTGTACTATAAGATCTCCCGAAGCCGCTGGCTCAGGTGAGCAAAGTGCGGCGTGTAAATCAATATATACGAGATTCGGATTGGAAACGCCTTTTTTTCTAAATAGCAAAGATAACCCTGTACAATAGTGAGAAGTTTTAAGTCGGTACTAAGAATTCGGAACTGAGAGTATGAAGTCATGATTCTTGAAGCAAGATGTGAGGAAGTGGGAAGTAAAAAGTTGTAAATGTAGAAGTTCATCCAGGGCTTCCCCATATATTCGACAATAGAAGCTTGAGGTTTGCCTGCGCATAGGTGCAGTCCATCTAAAATCGTTGCACCATGATAATGATTCTTTTTCAGCCATTTTTACAAAGGGAACAACTTTATGTGACATCCCGTTTGCTGCCTTCGTCGTCATGGCCCTTCCCTAATGGGATCTGTACTTGACCGTAATAGGGTCTGCTTATGGCCTAAGTTTATCCTGTCATAACAGGGATTGTTTTAAAAATGTTCTTTGAGGACAAATGACTACACTTCCAGGGAAAGATGTTCTGCCATTTTCTTTCAACCCCCCCCCCCCCCCCCGCTCACCCCTTTGTAAAATTGGTAGGAAAACATGGTGGTATCCCGACGCGCCTTAAGCAGCACGACCTTAAGCTGAACCGTCCGATCGCTGGTGCGCTGGGATTTTGTCCGCTTTTCAGAATACTACGGTATATCTAGTGAAATCCTTAACTGCAGACGCTGCAAATACATTTGCACATGCATATCCGATTGTCTTTTAATATCATAGTACAGACAGTGCATCATACGCACTGATAACGCTGACTGCATTTACCACAACATGCACAATTAAAGGAAACATAATCCATAGCACCTGGGGTATTGCTGATGCTTTACCCCTTTTTTACAATAATTATTAAGCCACGAGAAAACCAATAAAGTTGCATGTTCGCCAAGCGAAGACTAAGATCAGCCTGGGCATCCGCCCAGTCTGATCAGAGTTTACGCGTCATTTTAAGCGCTTAGCAAAGAGTCTGATTGCACTGAGAAGATGCCTAGGCTGATCCGAGTCTGTGCTAAGTGCACTACCACTTTGTTGGTTTTATCTCCTGTCGTTGCTAATGCTGCATAATAGTCAGTATATACTTTACAGGGTTTTCATTTTTAAAGAAATAAAATATTTCTACGATCATGATAAGGGAGGCCATTTTTACTTTTGTTACGTAATGTTTGCCATTTACGCCTTGTTTCACAACAGCCCAAAGATATGTGGGCCGTTCAAAAAGTTCTGAACCAAATGTACTTCTAATGAATCTGTGCATACTCGTGCAAAACATAAACGTAATTAACTATCAGTTACTAGCTTTCTGAGGAAGCTTTAAAAATTCTGGCGATATGTTTCTTTTATTAAGTGCCTGAAACACAAGATGATTGGCCTTTGAAAAACAAAATGAAAAAAAAAAAAAAAAAAAAAAAAAAAAAAATATTTGTCTTGCATTACTTTGACATGTCCTTCCTCATATACCACAAGAGATGAATTGTCCTTGTTGTAGTACATGCAAACATGATGATTTGTCTATGGTTTGATGAACTGAAATACAGACTGACATCTTATGGCTCCACCGTAAATCTTTAAATTTTGAAGCTTTGAAATTCAGAGACTCGTGTCTTACGTTCGTGTTTGTTGGAAACATTGTTGGCAAAGTCAAGTGATGTAAACACACAAAATTAACTTTTACATCCTTGGGTGAAGTCGGGTAAATTTGGACAGCAGGTAAATTTGGACAGTGGCATTGTTTCCTCTATATGTCAGTTGTTTAGAATTAAAACAAAATTAACTTGGCAAACAGTCAAAAACCTGATGAGACGGCTAATTATGAGCTGTCTCATCAGGATTTTCGCCGTTTGCAATGGTTTGTCCAAATTTACCCGCTGTCCGAAGTTACCCGACTTGACCCTATATGATTTTCGTCACAAAAAAGTGTTGAGCTTTTCACTCCTGAGCATAAACAGAATACGACTCCGATTGTGCGCTATCTGCAGAAACTCTCAAAATAGACACTTCTTAACAATCAAATGTTTACTTAGATTCTGAAATGGAATTAAGCGCAAATAAAAAGTCATAACAAAATGTTTGACTCTGCAAAAATTATGGTCGAGCAAAGAGCTTTACAGTGTACTCACTTGGGTTACAGTGAAAAAGGTTGAATGTCAACAGATTGATATTGAAAACTCATTCCAGAAAAATGGTGAGTGCGGCTCTGGAGTATAGATTTTAGAATCAATAACTCAAATCCACTGAAAAGATTTCAGAACATGGTACTACCCATAACTTTTTGAACATCCTTCGTATTATAAATGATCCTTTGGGACTTCAAGAGCAGGTTGTACCGAAAAACGCAATTTACAGTGATGGAAATAAAACTGCTGGTGGTGATATTGGCTACTCTGGTTCAGCGGAGTAAGTACTGCATTATTTTGCAAAACAAAATCTTAAAGAATTCCTTCGAGAGCAGAGAACACATTTCGAACAAATGAACATGGGCCGTACTTCTACGTTTCGGCTAATTAAGCCTCATTAGTGACCCTGATATCGCAGGGTCTATGGCTGAAGTTTATTCAACAGCTGACCCGAGGGTTCAAATTACCAAGGCCAAGCACGAAAGTGTATTATAAAATAATATTTAATACTAAGACATGTAATGTACAAGAATGATGCCTTTCATGAGATAAGGGTAGATGACTGAACGCCTGAAATACAATACAAACAATGTCACAGAAAGCATACATAGACGTTATGAAAAATGCAATTTCATAGAAGGAACATTGGTCTTACTTCGAAGTTTCGGCTATTCAAGCCTCATCAGTGACACTGACAAGTCTGGCGATGAAAGCCAGAGAAAAGCATACTGTAATTTCTTTATTTTAAAAAGGCAGTCGGTTGAAAGACTGATAGGTGCTGAAAGACGTCCAAATGATTAAAAAGCAATGATTTAGAAAAAATGTCTAGATCAATAAAAAATTTCTGATTTTTCAGAGTATATCCTCCGATCTCAAATATAACCGACACTATGGATGATGTACGGGGAGACGTTTTACGGCCGTCACACGGCACAACACCAGCCGCAGTAAAGTCAAATTAAAGTCTTAATGAGTTCCTTCGAGAGCAGCGAACAGATTCGAAGGAAGGAACATGGGCCTTACTTCGAAGTTTCGGCTGTTTACATTTTATTGTATTTGGAATAGAGATTCCTGTAAACAAACAGTGTAGACCCTGATTAGACCGCTTCAGAAGTGTCTGAACGGGGTCTGCAATGTTTGCATATGCCCCCAAAACGGGTTTCCAGTTTGAAAAAAAATACATTTGATCTCTTACTGTTCTGTTTTCGTCACATTATAATTCTATAGACGCACAGGCCTCCCCAATAAAACGACCCACCCGGGCGAGACCCTGCAGCAAGCCAAAGAAATCCAAAAGAATGAAATAAAAATTTCGCCGGAATAATTCCGCACTGTTACATCACTTTATCATATGACGTCGCATCTGAGAGTTTAAAAAAGCCATTCATTAAAAACGATAATCCACTAGTGGATTAAATATGCAAATTACGTCGTAACGTTATACCTTTACGTCCATAAAACGTCGCGTTTTCTAATGGCGAAATCGTGCCGTTTTAATGCAAATTTTGCTGATAAAATGCGATTTAAGTGTCATATGATGAATAGAATCTTGCATTCTTGACTTTATTAAACTCGTTGGGGAAAACCGATAAGATGCTCGGCAAAGCCTTGCATCTTATATTTTTCCCCAACTCGTTTAATAAATTCAATAAAACATGAGCACTCATGTAAGATCCTCTATTTAAGTGCCAGACACGAAACAGCTAAATTTGCAAACAGCATAGATCCAAGTGAGGCGGCTCATGATAAGCCGCCTCAGTTATATCTAGACTGTTTGCGCTCTAGTCATTGAAATCTCAATATGATATGGCTTGAACAAAATATTTTTTGGAATTTTGAAGACGTAAATGTTGTCGTTGTCGCCTGCTTTTTTTTGGCGCTAAAAGAGTTAGCCTGAGAAGAAGATTAAAAATTTCAAATCTGAAGTATTTCGTTACCTGATAGTATTAGGTATATGGTTTAGATAGAATGAATAGACTAACACGTATGGAAACTATGTCATCTCAAAATTCTATATATGTTTAATTCAAAGGGATATAATTTGAAAGTTTTGAATCTTTAAACTTTAATTTTAGTTTGTGTTTGCAATTGACATAAGCATTTCAAGTGTTTTCTGTGCACACAGAACTAATATTTATTGTGTACAAGTAAATTTTCTTCTGCAAATGCGCAACTTTAGTTTACGGTCAAGTTTATTAAATAAGAAAAATTTAGATAACGCCGGGTAGGACAGACATGAACTAGTAGTCTTCCGTGATTTAAATAATCAGATATCCGTCCAATCCGAAATAATCCGTATTTTAATTATTGTATTTTTATCATTATTTTTTTTCAAGTTTCTACATTTACACTCTTTGTACGCTATGTTAAGCCAAAGTTGTGAAATAAAACTCTATTAACTTCTGTTTCGAATTATAATATTTCTCTCACCAATGGAGGCGACACTTGTCTTTTCAACCACAATGGATACATAATTCTTTGTAAATATTTTACATGTCGCCGCCCAGGTTTCTACCCTCACTTTCTCGGTAATAGTTTTGTTCAGTATAGATTCGTCTAATAAGACGGAAATAGATCTTTGCGATTTTGGAAAGAACAAACCCGTCTTGCAACCAAATAAATGCAGCGTTAATCAAGTGAACCTATGCTATTTTTGTTTCTGTTGACAGGCTGTCAGAACTACCTTGGTTGCTATAAGGACGATCCTGCCGGAAGTGATCTAAATGAAGCTCTAAAAGTCTTTGATACAACCAATTCTCCGGATATTTGTCTACAATATTGTACAGAGAGAAGTAAGATCTATCTATCTATCTATCTATCTATCTATCTATCTATCTATCTATCTACGAGGGTTGATCCAGAAGTAATGCCACTGCTGCTATAAACTCGTGTAGAATGAAAAGAAAGCAACACAATTTCATATCCAATTACCTTAATCTACTTGTATTATGGTCTGAAAATGTCATGAAAATATAGTGTTCAGTTGTTGAGATATCGAGATAGACGGAAGGCATGGTAACGACACGCACTGCACTTCAATGACTTTGTTGACGTTCCAGACGAAGTTTCGATATTGTGTCATGCCAAAAGTAGCATCTTCGCTGTTCTAGCTTAACACTAATGTCTGTTCACTCATGTTTATCTCACCTTGCAATATTACTTTAGCAGCCTCGCAGCTCAGGTTCAATAGTTTACACAATATTCGAACTGCAAAACCTCGAACTTAATATATGGGGTCTAAACTAGAGTGCATTATTGTCTGACACTGCGCATAAAGGTCTTTCGGTTTTCAGACGATCCTCTAGCAAACCATCTGCATCACTATAGCGCTAATAGTACCTTTACACAAACTTTATAATCACTCTTATATCACCGCATGTTTAGTTAAAGCACTCTTGAGTTTCTAATGGTGATATTGTTAATTTGCAACAAACCCGCATAAATATGCGCTGACGCGTTGCCAGTAATCAACAGTATTCTACTCTGCAGGAACAAACATTCGCACTAACTAGCGCACTTCAAACTGCAATGACGCTATCAAAGTTTCAACGGTGGGCAGCAAAAATATACATGCATTTCGTCGTAGTATCAAATTTTTATCTGATTTGGTGCATTAGTTTAATTTCGATTTATAATTGCCTTTGAAAAAAATGTTCATGTAATAAAGGTTCTTTTAACATGTGGCGTGATGGCGTGGATGGCGTACTTTGAACGTCTATATAATAGGAACGGAAAAAGATTCCAACTTTATATTTATTCTGTTAACTTGAAATATTTACACTTGCCACTGACTTCCCATAGATAAACCGTTTAGAGCAACTGCCTTCATAAATAAATGAACGACAGTTGATCATGTGACTTCTAAGGTAAAGAAACGTCTTGATTGGTCCACATATCGTTCGATTGATGCCACGTTATGGCAACGGCTGTTTAACGTAATGGCTAAATACGTCGTTTCTGTCTTTTCTTCAACGCATGTTTTGCATATTCTACATTAGATTACCACGAAAACAGCACAGGAAGGGTAAAAAAATAAAGTGTAAATATAAGAATAAAAATTTGATTCTACAAGAAGCGCTTTGCGCTTCATGAAATTTTAGCTCCGCCTACTGGCTTCAGTACACGATGAACGCTGAAAAATCAAATTTAAATTCTTAATTGAATTCTAGTGTAGCTTGATATAATTTTTATGATAATGCTACTATGAGTAGGTGCGTAATGGACACATTGACATTACTTCTGGATCAACCCTTGTATCTATCTATCTATCTATCTATCTATCTATCTATCTATCTATCTATCTGAAAGTCTTTGATACAACGCTCTCTCCGATTACTTGTCGACAATATTGTACAGAGAGAAGTAAGATCTATCTATCTATCTATCTATCTATCTATCTAAATACAACATTCTTAAGCTTTGATATCACTATGCTACAGTTATTCTTCGTTAGAACATCTATCTATCTATCTATCTATCTATCTATCTATCTATTCTTAAGCTTAGATATCACTATTATGCAGTTATTCTTTGGAAGAACCTGACTGTGTTCGCACAACAAAACTAATCCGACAAGTAAAGCAGAAAAACGAAGCTTAACATCGTTCCATCATAGAAAAATACCAGAGAACAACCCCAAATGTCATAGGAGATTTACATTTTAGTTTCGTCCTTTGAGATCAGATAATATATTTTCTGAGACATCTGAAATTTTAGGTTGGTTTAAACTCTTATTCTAAAGCATCGTCTTTTATATTATTTGGACCCCTTTTGATACTAATCAGTCTTTGAATCGACTTCCTAGTTGAAATTAAGAAATATCAGTTTGTTTTTCTCTGGTTTTGTCACCAGATATTGTCAGGGTAACTGATGAGGCTTTATTTGCCGAAACTACGTTGTCTGGCATATGTTCCTTTTGATGAATGTGTTCTCTGCTCTTTAAGGAACTCTTTAAGATTTTAATATTTTTATCACTACGTTTCGGCAACCAATGGCCTTTTCAAGTCTAAGAAACATCTTTACAGGCAATGACGTAAACGTCACACGACGTCAATGACGATGGCGTCCAGTAAAAATACATCAGTAGACGTAAAAAGTATGAATAAAGGCCCTCTATGGGATACAAATTACTTACAAAGAAATGCAGTTGAAGTACAATAAAAAAAAGTCGGTAAAAACTTTACAAAAACTAATACACGTAACATACTGTTAGAATGGAAGCCGAAATAAGTCACTGTACCAAGACGTTGCATACAGGAAGATTTCTTCAGTAGGCTTTTACAATTGCCAGACACTTTGTCAATAGACATGAAGGAGATATCCTGAATAGTATGTCCAGGCAAATCAAAACTCTCTGAAACTGTTGTTGGGGTGTCAAGGAAATGTTTTATATCAAATTTATACTTGTGCATTGTCTGACTACATTTTTGCTGAGTTTGCATATTTATCTTATAAAGGAGGGGTGTCTATAAATTTAAAGAGTAACTACACTTCAGGAACTGACTGAATCAGATCCCAAACCCTATTCCCAACATCAAAGGGAAAGATTGACAAAGACATCCCAACAAACAAGCCGAGTCAGCAGCTCTTTCCCAAATAAATGGCAACTCAGCTATCTTTATTGAACTAAATAATTTAGACCAATAGACGGGTTACAACGGACTAAGCAAATTATATGAAAAACATTTAACAATTATTTTTACCTATTTTCTATTTTTATGATAGAAGGATTAAACTGAGAACACAACAAATTAAACAGCATCGAAGATAAAACAAATGCAACCGCAACAAAAGTACCGCCTTGGGACGGTCAGTAATAACTACTGGGGGGTGGGGGGGGTTAAACCGGTTTTACTGGGCCCAAACCTTCACCCTCACCCTCTGCTGCGGTGCACACAATTAGTTGGTAGTTCGGTTCGTATGGAGGTCCCCTAACTCATCAGAGAGTCATCACGGTGAACAATTAAGATCAAGAAAAGACCGTGATGAAGCAAGGATGAGGACTCGACAGCCAAAACGTGTTGAGACACCCGGAGATCCCTGGGGCGTCAGCAACACCACTGGAGTACTGGAGCAAAAGAAGACCACCAGTTGAACCCCGGTGGGCCAAGAAACAGACAAACCGGCCCCAACAACTAATATATAGCTTTATGTAGGGGCTATCATAGAGTCTGAACCCCGACCCACCGGCGTGCAATTAAAGAGGACAGCAAAGTTGTCAACCGTGATTGGGTTAACCACTAAGCATGCAGACTGTCGCATTATATCTATGTTATAGCCTATGCGTTTACATCGTATGATAATTTTCTTAAATTGATCGGGAAATTCTGTTTTCCCTACGATTTTGCGTAATTTATATACTAAGTCACCATAAAATTCAGGTTCCGATAGGCCTTGTTGCAAAAGTGACCTTAACCCTATATTATATTTAGAAAACCAATTCAAAGTGTCTACGATAAAATTTAGAAAAAGCTTTCCGAAGTTTATGGTACCGATACCCCTGCTGTAAAAGCTTGGCAGTCAAACTTTTATTACGAGCATTGAAGTCAGCCAGATGACTAGACACCCTAGCGAAGCGAATAAGCTGAGAAATGTAAACACCATAAGAAGTGGTGCGGGGAACATCAGCATCCAAAAACGGAAAATTAACAATGTCGAAAGCAAAATCATCGCGTTTGTCATAAATTTTAGATGAAACAAATCCATCTAAAATAGATAAATGTAAATCCAAAAATGGGGCCTCGGTATCAGAAGTATTTGCTTTATTTAACTGCAGTTCAGCAGGATAAATTTGACTAACCATTTCTTCAAAATAAGGGTTGTCAATATTTAAAAGGTCGTCCAAGTATCTAGACGTTGAGTTGAATGCTTTAATGACATGAGCTTGTGTATAATCAGAAAGAGACATCATAAAGTCTCTTTCATAGCAAAATAGAAACAAATCTGCTACAAGAGGAGCGCAATTAGTACCCATCGGAATTCCTATAATTTGTCTGTGTAACTTAGTACCGAATCTAATGAAAATGTTATCTAGAAGATATACTAAAGCATCACAAACATTTTGGCAAGACCACATTTTAAACCTTTTTTGGTCATCGGAAGTAAAAAAAAAGCATGTTTATCATTGCAAGCAAGATAAAGAGCACCCTCTCTCTGAAAAGTAGTCTCAATTAAATTTATTAGTTTCTTTTTTATTAAATTATGGGGCAAAGTTGTATAGAGTGTAGAAAAATCGTATGTAGACAAACTAGACGCGCGATATCCTCTAGACTTCAGTTTATCAAGAACCTCGGTTGAATTTTTAATTGACCAAAACAAATTTTTTCCTTACCGTTCGTAAACTTTTTCACAGTACCTAATTAGATGAATTTTGATAGCGGTAAGGCAAGAAGTTAATAATTTGGAATGTTCAGTAGCGGTACAAGCTTTAGAATTAGCAATAAACCTGGCTTTATATGGTCGTTTATGAAGTTTAGGTAACCAGTACATCGTAGGAAGCTTGTCCTGTCGTTCCTCTACATTTACAGAAAACTTGAGGGCTATATCATTGCAGTGCCTAAAGACAACAGACTTTTCGTCTTCTGAAGTCTCTTCATAGGCCTTAGTGCCGCCAAGTTCTTGTTTCAATGTGTTAATATAGTGTAACCGTCAAACAACGACAACGTTATTTGCAGCCTTGTCTGCTGGAACCAGAACGTACTTACTATGAAACTGCTGGATACCCAACTTCAGGTGACGGAATGTTGATTTAGGTTTAGGCGGCAAAAGATTTGTGTTTTGGGAATAGAATTTAATACGTTTATCCATTACATTAAAAATGTTCACCTTCCATTCCTTTAAGGCATCAGACTCAACATGTTCCCGATTGCACCATCGATTACCAAAACCAGTTAAAAAACAGGCTATATCTTCCCTACATTTTTTGAAATCAATACGGTTAGGAAATCTATATTTTGGTGCCTTCGAAATAATGTTACGAATTCTTGAATCTGAAATAATATTAAGATTCCCTGTAATGACATGGCCAGCGGCAGGATAGATAAATTTGGAGTCTATACAATCTCATGTATCGGGTGTATTTGTGTGAACATCAAGATCTGAGACCAGTTCATTAAAGTTAAATATAGTGTTTCTAATTGGTTTGTTATATTTATAACATATGATAGGTGGCTCCTTATTCACGAAATAATCCGGGATCGACCGTTACAGACCGATCCTTAAAAATTCTTTGTAGGTCAATAAAATCAATTCCTTTATTTATAAAAGGAATTTTGAGAAAATGTCTTTTATGGTTGATCTCAGATTCGATTAGTGGACGAAGAGCATGTTGAGTATAACATCTTGTCAGGAGTGCGGCCTCGTACAGTTGATGACCCTTATCGTTGAACTTATTAGCCTCATTATCTAAAATGCATTTAACAGAAACCGGAAGAGAACATAAAAATGAGAGCATAGATTGTCGACCTTGGTTTTTTAGTATAAGGCTGTTTTCATGGCCACTACCGATTTTCTTTAAACTTTGTAAACTCAGACTACTATGTAATGGCTGTAATGTCATGCAATATTAAATCATTTGGTGAAGGTTTCTTTGGTGTGTACAAGATGAAAGTGGGTAAGGTAATTCTGACCCGAAGAGGGATCTGTTACGAAAATGCTAATATTTTTATTGTTATTTAGAACTGGAAGTCTACCATGTCATGACTCCTTATGCAATGCTAGATATAACAAATGATTATAATACTTTTGTGAAATCTCTACATGCACTGCGTATATACTCACTTGTATGATATACGTAAATTTTAGCCTTTTTTTTCTCCAACTTTACGCAAAACCACAACAGCTTTTTACACTAAAAGCTATTCAAATGATATTTTTCAGTTATACAGTATATTAGATTGTTGTTCCAAAATTATGTTGATAATTTTCTACAATAAATATTTTCTGAGTTATCTCCCCTTAAAACTCCTTTTTTTTTTTCAAAATTATTACTCAGATTTTATATCCCGCCACATGTTAGTGGCGGAATATTTATACCCCGACATGCGAAGTATGTCAGGGGGTCTATAGTTTTTTGTCATTCCGTCTGTTCGTCCGTTCGTCAACTTTACGTCAAAGTTTTGCGTTAAACCTGCTGTGGATGCTCATTTCTTTAACCTTATATCAGATTCTCTTCATATTTACTTTGTTATATCTCTATAGCTTTACCTTTGATCTGAAATATCAAGGCACCTGGGTCAGGCCCCTGGGAGGAGGTCACGGGTCAATAATTATGACTTAGGAATTTTCATTTTGTCATAGTTTTGTGTTAAACCTTTTTTTATTGTTCATATTTCTGTAACCACAGGTCAGATTCTTTTCATATTTGGTTCATGATATCTCATGAACATTACCTGTGATGTGAAGAGTCTTTGTCCCTGGGTCAGGTCCCTGGGTGGGACCAAGGGTCGATAGTTAGGACTTTCGCCTTTTCATTATGTCAAAGTTTTTGGATTAAACTTTTTTTAAATGCATGTATCTCTGTAAATGCATTGCAAACATCTTCCATATTTATTCATGATATCTCTATAGCACTGCTTTTGATAGGGACTTCAGGGTCAGGCTCATGGGTGGGGCCAGGGGACAATAACTAGGACTCAGCCATTTGTTGTATTTTTTGCTTGTTCTGAAGTATTTAATTGAAGTCTAGTGATGCATGACTAATTTTATATTAGTTTACCGTTTACATGGATGCTGCTGCTGACCTAAGGTCAAGGTCACAGACTTAAGTTTAAACTTTATTTTTTTGTATATATTATCATGAAAATACAGAACATGCCAATACAATGTAATTGGAAGTACAATATAATACAAATGGGATTCAGAAGGACGTCTTAGACTTATTTTTATCTGTATCCCACAGACTTTGAATTTGTTCCATTAACATTTGCATTTAACTTTTGTGTTAAAATGTCTCATTTGACGGCGGCACTGGTCGGGGGTATACGTGAGCCCCTGCTTACATGCTTTAGTTTGTTTTCTGTTGTATGTATTTCTGTTCATCTGCCTGTCTGTTTGTCCGTATGTCAGTCTGTATATCCGTGAGGCTTCGTAATATTTAAAATAAAATAAAACTAATTAAATGCCCTCTGTCAAACGTCTTTGCTTATTCTCTCAGAATTGTATCATGTCCTTTCCAGTGTCTCTTCTTATTACACATACTCTAAGTAACGTATTTTGCAGCTTGTAAAGGCCCAAGACAAGTGCACATGCCAAGTTTGAAGAAAATCCATTAAAAACGAAAGGAATCGAAGTCTTACGAATAGACAGACTGACATACGGACAAACAGACAGGCAGACAAATGTACGTACAACAGATGAACAGAAATACAAACAACAGAAAACAAACTAGAGCAAGTGAGCAGGTGCTCACGTATACCCCCGACCAGTGCCACCGCCTAATGAAAGCAAACTTTTAACACAAAAAATAAATGGAAATGTAAATGGAACAAATTCAAACTCTGTGACATGACCTTAGGGCAGCAGCAGCATCCATGTAAAGTAAACTAGTATAAAATAAAATTAGTCATGCATCACTAGACTCCATTAAAATATATCAGAACAAGCAAAAAATACAAATGGCTGAGTCCTAGTTATTGACCTCTAGCCCCACCCACGAGGCTGACCCTGAAGTCTCTATCAAAAGCAATGCTATAAAGATATCATGAATACAATATGGAAGATATTTGCAATGCATTTACAGAGATATATGCAATCAAAATGGTTTAACCCAAAACTTGACATAATAAAAAGGCGTAAGTCATAATTATTGACTCTTGGCCCCACGCAGGGGCCTGAACCAGGGGCAAAGACTCTTCACATCAAAGGTAATGCTCAAGAGATAATCTTAACCAAATATGAAAAGAATCTGACTTGTGGTTACAGAAATATGAACAATTAGAAAAGGGATAACACAAAACTTTGACATAATGAAAATGCCTGAGTCATGATTATTGACCCCTGAACTCCTCCCAGGGGCCTAACCCAGGTGCCTTGATATTTCAGATCAAATGTAATGTTACAGAGATATAACAACATAAATATGAAGAGAATCTGATATAAAGTTAAAGAAATATAAGCATTCACAAAAGGTTTAACGCAAAACTTTGACGTAAAGTTGACGGACGGACGGACGGGCAAAGGGACGAACAGACGGAATGACAAAAACTATATACCCCCTGACATACTTCGCCTGACGAGGGTATAAATATCCCGCCACTAACATGTGGCGGGGTATAAAATCTGAGTAATAATTTTGAAAAAAAAAAATAAATAAAAGAAGCGGTTTTAAGGGGGGATAACTCAGAAAATATTTATTGTAGAAAATTATCGGAAAAATTTTGGAACAACAATCTAATATACTGTATAACCGCAAAATATCGTTGGAATAGCTTTGAGTGTAATAAGCTGTTGTGGTTTTGCGTAAAGTTGGAGAATAAAAAAGGCTAAAATTTCGGTACGTCATACAAGTGAGTATAAACATACTGCATGCAGTAATTTCACAAAAATATTATAATCATTTGTTATATATGGCATTACATAAGGAGTTATGAAATGGTTGACTTCCAGTTCTAAGTAGCAATAAAAATATTAGCATTTTTGTAACAGAACCCTCTTCGGGTCAGAATTACCCCACCCACTTTCATCTTGTACACACCAAAGAAACCTTCACCAAATGATTGCATGACATTACAGCCAACACATAGTAGTCTGTGTTTACAAAGTTTAAAGAAAATCGGTAGTGGCCATGAAAACAGCCTTACAGACAACCCTACTTTAATTTACATTTTGTAAATTGAAACTTCCGTCATGAAGCGTCATGTCTCAGTCGGTGACTGACACTGGTGTCTATGAATGCCTAGTCGCGATGATCGCAGATAGCTTGGGTTCGTGACCAGCTTCATGCATTTCTCTCCTAATTACTGTTTTGGCTGTACTTGCAGAGTAATGATCCCGGGTGGGATATCTGTTGAAGTTCGATAATTCATAATTTAAAATAATATAATCTTCTCTGCGTCGGTATCTATTTATACAGATATTCCTTGCAAGTACCTGAGTGTATCCGCAAAAAAAATCAGACGGGTCATGCAGAGAATTCATCATCCTTTAACATTGCTCTAGGAAACTTCTTTTGGTTATTGAAGGAATGAATTTCATTTTTCTGATGTTTATAAACTATGTTGGGTCGCGTGCAAAGTACGTGAACCCCGTAGGGGTTCATGTAAACCTTGCTCGCGGCCCAATGTAGTTTATACTTCGATAAACACTAGAAAAATTAAGTTCATTGCTTATATTTATATCCTTTTCTATCTACAGTTGAAGCAGAAAAGTTGTTCTACTAAAAGCGGAACAGTGTCAACGACGTAACAGCGACATCATAACGTCGCCCACGTCCAATCAGATTGGAGAACCATGGTTTATTTTGATGTCACTTAACTTCATATAACGTCGCGTGAACCGATGTACAGTCGAACCTCGGTAATTCGAATTGACAGGGACCACGATATTTTATTCGAATTATCCGTAGTTCGAATTTACGAATTCGGGGACTTCCGTTCATTTCCGTACATTTCCGGAAATCAACATTTCGGCGGCAGAAAGAGAGATGATATCGGTCCGATTCGATATTGAATTTCTTTATACTTACAGAACCTCGTAAATTTAAAAATAAATGAAGAAAACAAAATAAGAATGTGAGTTATTTTTATTTACACATACACAAACTCATACCAAAAACGTTGGAAAATCCATGAACTCCAATGGATGCACAATATGTGCAGCTCAAGAAATTCACAGGCCGGAGTATGCAGCTGGCGAAGACCAAAGCCCGTCGGCACGGAAACAGGCTTGTGGTGTTCCCCAGTTTGTTTTTGTCTCGGCCTACAATCACTGTACTTTCACTTTCAGTTTGAGTTTCTGGGAATTAGGCTACTTTCAATTTTCGGAGAAAAGCTCAACCAGTTCATTGAACCGCTTCATGCGAAAGGCTGTTGAACGGCATGTAAACTGGAAACAGCGAAAACACAAACTAGTCTGCGAAATCTGCATTCGTTTGGTTCCGTGTGCTAGCTACAAAGACTGACCAGAAATGCGCAGGTGCGCATGCTGGTCTGAGCCTTTGTTATTCGCTTCCGTATGTCATAAACAGCCGCTTTTGTTCCGGTTTTTATACAGATCGGAAGGACTTAGAATTAATCAGACTGATTGTCGGCTAGATCTAGTCGGTGCTCGCTTTGAAAATGCAAAAACAGAAGAAAGCAAAAATAAATGGAATTTAGATTTATTTAGATTAAGTCGGTATAGCCTTTAACATCACCCAGTTTGCAAACTTCAAACACGATAATCCCTGTCAAATCAGGTGATTAAAATCCGATAATATGACCTAATCACGTAACAGTTAATTGGTACACCAAACAGACGCGCCAGTTACCTGTACAACCAACTGTAAAATTACCGGAGGGTCCAATTATTAATCCATCGATGACAATAACCGAAATCTGCCGGCGTGAATTTAGGGCAAATATTTTTAGTTCGAATAATTGAGGTGTATTTATAATGAATTTTCGTCATCGGGACCGAATTTTTCTTTCGAAAAATCCGATTTTTCGAATAATCGAATTTCGAATTTGCGGAAGTTTTTTTGCACAGAACAAAGGGACTGACGAACGGGACATTGTTTCTAATTCGAAAAATCCGGTATTTTCGAAAAATCGGCGTTCGAACTACCGAGATTCGACTGTAGTTATTGAAGTATAAACTACATTACGTTCTAATGGTATACTATAGGGCATTTCAATAAATGCCCGGATAATTCAAATATTTAATTCCTCAATCAGTAAGACTGATGTCTCTGTGTATGGCAAGGCGCAGTGGCTGCAGTCGGCATGGGTTCGAAACCTCGCATCGCCCACTAGTTTCGACGAAAGCGACGTCAATGACAATATAGTATGGGAAATTCGTTTATGTTTTTATTTCATCTATGTTTAATGAAGAGATGTTAACACATATTTAAGGCTTTAGCATCTTTTAAGTTAATTTATATTTAATGTTACTATTTTAGATTATCTCTATGCGGGTGTTGGACTAGGTATCAACTGTTACTGTGGCAACAGGTTCGGATCACAAGGAATCGTGCATGGATCAGAGTGCAATTTACCTTGTCCCGGGAATAATGCTGAGATAACTTGTGGCGGAGATATGGCGGCACAAGTAAACAGTACCGGGATAAGTATGTCGATTTATCACAGTTTTTAAGCGTTTTCAAGCAGTAGTACGGGTTAATGAGTACAACGTGAGGGGGAAAAACACTGTCGTTTTCATTATTTTTACCTCGCGCCTCAGTGGGGAGCGGTTTTCGAAGGGGGAAACTGGTCTCGTAATAGAAAATTATTTCCTTTTATTGTAGACCTCCATTTTGAAAAAATCCAGGGAAACAAACAAAAACGCATAATGAATTCCCTAATTAGAAAATCGAAGAAATAAATGACGGGTAGTCCTTGCACCTTAACGACTGTAGATTAGTCTAAAATGAATTCAAGATTAATTTTCTAAACAGTATTTAGATGCCGTATAGACTAGTAAATTTCCATAAGAGAATTAGGATATTTCGGTCAGTGGTTTTTGCATAGTAACTTTGCTTGTATTCTTAAACGGAGTGTCTATTTACAGTAACTGTAAAAGCCAAAAGCGTTAATATGGCTTATTGCTGTTAGGTTTCTTAGATTTCACGGGTAGGACAAGATTTTATCATAGGACGTCTCTGTTCAGGTGGAATAGGACAAACCAAAATTTTCAGTTTTCTATTCAAACAATATATCATCAAAAACTTTAGTCATTTGTGACTCACTAAATGACTTGCTTTTGAGCATATAAAAACAATTCATATTTCAATGACGTCATGGAAGTATGGCTGTTTGACATTTTTTACGCAAAATTTATAGCTCTCAAATATCCACTTTAATCAACGTTACTCTGCAGTCCTTTGAGATATTGGAATAAATATTATACCAAAGTACGTGCCATCAAGAGGCCCATAAAGGTGTGCTATGTTTTCTGCCCTATCTCAACGCATTACGAGTGAATGGAAGCAAACATGAAATTTTAATAGCTGTTGAAATTTTCCCTTTTTCAATAGAGGAAAAACGTCTCCGAAAAATATATCTCAAATTTGATATGTTTTACAGAAATGTAAAATTGGAATATTGGTGAAATAAAATAAGATTTTACAGTGTAAATATTCCGCAAAGTAGATTTATTTAACTATACTTCCTGTTCAGATAACGTTAGGTATTTTTAGTACCAAAGAAAGGGCGCTCAGAGAGGTTTCCAAAATATCTTTTAGTTTCGATATAACAATGTCGAGTTATTTTAGAGAATCTGTGAAAATGAAAACCGAAATAATCGAAATATATCTCATTTCTTTTTCTAGACAGAAAAGTTGAAACAGGTCAGGGGTTCATTTGTCCCGGTTTTGCTTTTTCAGAAGTAATTCACGTCGTGAAGTACGAGGTTCGTAAGAGTTGAAATAACGAGACGTCACGTTACGCAAAATAAACAGTATGACAAAAATGAGCCCCTTACGTGTTTAAATCTTCTTCCCTGAAAAACGGAATAAGAATTCAGTGTTTTCGTTTTTCGTGCTGTTATATTCTCTACTGGAGATCAAAAATGTTTTACAAGAAACTAAAAAAATATTGGAAAATATTTTGGGAATAATCTCCCTTTGACGTTGAAAGAATCAGAACAGGGAATATAGTTAAACAAAACTACTTTGTGAAAAATTAGGACGGTGAAAACTTAAAATTGTTTAAAAAATTACATGTAAACATGTTTCAGTAAAATATATCAAAATTTGAGATATATTTCTCGGAGACGTTTTTTCTCTATCTAAGCTTTTATGTGAAATTAAGCAATATTCAGTAGCTAATGAAATGTCATAGTTGCCTAAATTAAGACAAAATGCGGAAATATTTGGAAAAAGCAATGAAACATCTTTAAAGGCCTCTTGATGGCTCGCACTTTGATATGATTGTTATAACAATATCTTTACGGAGAACAAATCAAATGCGAAATAATATATAATCCAGCGTTTTTAGTTTGTATAAAATGCGTCAATTCCTCACATTTGCATGACGTCAAAGAAAAAGAAGTATTAGATTCCAAATGTAAAGATTATTATTTCATAATTTAGTTCTTGATTATTGTTCTTTTCACACGGAAACTGAAAATTTTGGTTTTGTACTATTCGTATGACCACACGTGTAATAACACATTTGCACGTACATGTAACGTCATTGACAACGTTCATGTCCACAACGCATTGTCTTATTGAGAAAATGTTCATTTTGAAGGCGTTAAACCCCCATTTGAAAAGCTCATATGATAAACAGAATAATGACATATTACGCAAGTTTTTTATTTTAACCCTATATGTAGGTTTGTGCATTACGAAGGTTTTAGTGAATAGCTGAAACTTCGAAGTATGGCCAACGTTCCTTCTTTCGAATGTTGTCTCTGCTCTTGAAGGAAATCTTACAACAACGATTTTTTATAGGTTTTATTGGGGGACTTGGGGTAAGTGGTCACCTGTGGCAAATGGTCACATTTGCAAATATACAAAAAATAGATAAAAGGAGTTGCTTCCCTTGAAAAATATCGTGTGCGTCACAATAATATATGACGTCACCAAATGTTTTTCTTGATCTGAAGCAGAAAGTCTTTAAAAGAAAGAGTTTTCGTGAGAAGTTTCTGGGCACCTATCTGGGTAAGTCGTGTTCGTTTTTTAAATTAGAATGGGTGCCTTGTTTAGTATTGCGCTTACAGCCGAAAACATGAAATTTTATGTGTTTCAGTACAAAAACAGGCACCATATTTAGCTGGCTCATGAATCGGATTTTATTCAGATATTAAGTGATGTGTAATTTAAAAAAAAAAACAGATATCTACATTAGAAATATAAGTACCCGAACATCTTATCTCAATTTACATTGCAACAATTCCTATTGAATGTCGTAACGTCAAGTTTGTATGGAAAAAATTTATCTTGTGACAGTGTTTTTTTATAAAAAATACTACGGGCGAAGCCGTCGGTAAGATATCACCAAGCATGAAGTTACCATGTCCATTGCAAATCTATCTTCTAATGAGTATCTACAACTTAAAATCATAAGTTGCTGTACTCATTAGAAGCGTCTTGGTGAGGCGCCTCTAATCAGTACGGTACAATGCGCCTCTTATGAGCACGGTACCTACCTATAGCTTAAAACATAAGTTGTGGGTAATCATTAGAAGCGCCTCGGTGAGGCGCTTCTAATGAGTTCCTACAACTTATGCTTTTATGGAGAAATAAACAAAATTATCTGTTAATTAACGCAAAATACCTACCTTAATTAGGCTGCTGAGGCATCAGACAATATGTTTGTTATCTTGATATAAATACCAGGGTACAAGTTACTGAATTGTTGCTTCTTTATCTTCACAGCCACCCGAGATGATACTCTTTGGATTTTTCTGAAATAATCGCTATTTATCACCATATGGGAGCACTTTGCATTGTTGTAAATATTGTCCTGGTCTGTATCGCTGAGAGAACTTTGTCTACCACACTAGCTTACATCCTGTTGATTATCAACTGTTTTTTTGTTTTTTGTTGTTGTCACTAGCTTTGGTAAGCGTGTCTTCTTCTAGAGACTGCAATAAATCTCTCGACTGCTAAAACCTTATCTTTCCAGTGGCATATCGTTTTGCGCAGGGTGATTCCGACTAATTCGTAGATAGACGGATAAGTTTTAAGCGCTTTAAGCAATCTATTGCAGTCTCTAGAGTGGCGCTTTTCTGGAAAACAATAACAACAAAGTCAGTACATGAAAAAGTACAATTTTCTGTATAGTTTGTCGCCAAACATCTTTCGACGATACAGATCAAGACAAAGTGTACAGAGAATCGGAGATGGCATCTGCTCCATGCAATTTATATGCATCGCATACGATGAAAATGCATTACAATGGTTTGAAGCGACCTAGATTGTGAAAACTGCGTTTGTTGTTGTGTTCATTTTGCTGCGTTCGTTTTGTATCCTAACCACTAGTTTTAAGAAGAATGGATGCAGCTGATGACTTGCATGTAATGTGCAGCAAACAACTCGCTCTTTCATCCGTGCATCACTAGCATCAGAATATGGTTTGCTTGTGAAAAAGCAACACTATTGAATCAAGCAGCATTTTATCATTTCTGGATATGATCTAAAGAACAACAAACACAGTGAAGTTAATATGCTTAACAAAAGCAATAAACAATACACAGTTGCAGGAACGCAGGTGACCTTGCAGGGGCAATTACATGATATGCACAATAATGCTTCATACTCTTGGAGGAAAATCCTAGGTGCTAAGCAACTAGCATATTGCATATCCTCATATCTAATGGCCCTGCTTCTGAAGCCTTGTCAAAGGGGGGGGGTCTGCATTAGGGCCATTTTCTGGTTACAAATGGATTTTCACCAAACATCACCAATCTCTACTTGTAAGTGTTGGCTTCTATATACTGAAATACTGATCTCATCGAAAGTGTATTTGGAGTGAAGCGCAGTGTCAAAGTGGGTGGGGTAATTCCACCCCATACCTTACCATGTATGATTTTATTCAATTATCTCTTGATTTACCATTATGATTTGAAATAATACAGACATATATGCTAATTAATCGGGGTACATAACTTACCATTGTTTGCTTATTCAATACCAATATATGAGCTTATAAGTGGTAACAGGAATTTTACTTATTTTTGCTTCTCCAACATTACGAAAAACCATAATATTTCTTTATTTGTCCAGATATATTAAGGAAATTTTGTAATTATATTGATATGATAGTGTAAATTGCAGAATAATGAGAAAACTATCCTAGGCATATCCAAACCTGAATTATCTGCCCTTGATTCAAGAAAATATAAGTTATTAAATTGGAAATGTAAGATCGAAATTCTACACTGGAAGGTACATTTCTGATGACTCTTTTGCTCATGTTTCTAATATTATACTGATTGTTGAGCTTTCAAATCCATATAGTGCCCGTGATATTACACAAGAACTGTAACTGTACATCAGAGCTCATCCCAGTTGGAACGCAGACTCATCACATTTGAGTAATTCATTTTCTGAGCGGTCGTCTACGCACAAAGAAATAATCCCTTTTTTCGCCGGAAAAAATGGCGGGAAATTTTGAACAGAAACAGTCCCAAAATAATGCTTCCAACGGACCAGATCAAAATGAAATTTGATGTTTTGTTATTGAAATCAGACGCATATCGGTACCTCAATGCAGTTTGCACACCCAAAACAACGATCACAGTTTGACAACCGTTTTTCAGAAAAGTAAAACCCTACGACAGTACCCCAAAGTTATTTTGCAAAGAAAATTGTCCCAAAAACCAAATTAGATGCCATTATAACTGAACCGTAGTTCATACATTCGACCGTCTTTTAGCGTGGTATATCTTCGGGAGAAAGTCTATTTAGTTTGAAAATCGATAATGAAGTTGGTCATTTTTACGTATACATGGCACGTGCGTTCGTCAACACACCGACATTTTTCAGCTGGATCGACTTGAGGAGACCTACTGTTTCTTCATTTATGGTATAGTAAAGCTTGTAATCATTTAGCAAACTGTGAATTTATTAAGATTTTGCGTTAGTCTGTCTGCTTGCGATTTTTTGGGCTTCTGAATTTAGGCTACACGCCGAGAACGAGAGAAAGCAAAACAAATACACTGGTCAACCACAAAGTTTGACAAACGAAAAAGCAACAAGACATGTCGCCCCATCTTCAGGTGACAACTCGCCCCAGATTCTAAGAAAACTCCCCAAGACAACTTCCCCCAAGATAACGCGCCCCACATTCTGAGACCACTCGCTCTTCTAAAGAATTCTGTCCCGAACGACGCCACCCCCCCCCTACCCCCTCAACACACACGTACCATTTCAGAAGTCATCCAACAAAAAGTACAAGAGACAGCTTGTCCTTCCTCATAAATCTGCCAAAACCCTGTCCCGCTAGGCGCTAAGGGACCGACCATTTGATATTCTTGGTGGGAGTGGGGGATTGGGGGGGGGGGGGGGGGGGGGGGGGGGCTGGTATATTTTTCGAAAAAAAATCCCTGTCTTTAGAAGAAAAAATATGCAAGTAAAACATAAATCAGCTCATAAGGGGATTTCAAAAAATAATCTGGCCTCAAAAATCAGTGAAAAAAAAAAATAACCTGGCTCCACCCAAAATTTCCAAAAAAAGAGTCTGGGCCCTGCACTTTTGGGGGGAAGATAGCAACTGCCCACCTACCCACCAAAATTTACCTTACCCCTGAGTCTGGACCCTGCACTTTTGGTGGGTAGATAGCAACTGCTTACCTACACACCAAAGTTCACCTAACCCCTCCCTCCCCCCGCCCCCCCCCCCCAAAAAAAAAAAAAAGATGGCCACTTGGGACACCCTAGATCTATATTTTTATTTAACGGCACATTTACCGTGATCAGCCTGCATAGTAAGAGAAACAGGTCTGAGCAAGCAGTGTAGACCCAGGAGCAGTCTGATCTGGGTCAGCAATTTTTCCTTAATACCTGCACATTTTGGGTACTCCATTTTGTTACGCAGAAGGTTTTACACACGGTCGACACGGGTGTAGAGCCTTATGCGTCGCCAGGACGGCGGAGGGTGACTTCCGGTTAAAGGGTTATCTACCAGTGTAATACGCTAACAAGGAAACCCTAACAACGTTAGAATTTTTGAAGTTTATATATAATGTAAATTCTATATACAACAATACAATTTACAACTGTCACAATTACAATAATATACGACACATATCAGTTCATGTCGCTGGCCCAAGTAAGGTGTTTGTTTCAAATCTGTAATCGATTTGCGTACAATACGCAAATAGATTACCGTCTGACGTCAACACCGTACTCGGCTCAGCGCCATGAACTAAAGGAAAACACAAAGGACAAAAAACGTTAGTTTGAGCTCATACAAAAAAAACAAGGCCTTATGTTGGTAGACTTCAATTCGTCGTTCCCTGGATCATGTCATGGGCCAGTCCATATATCATGAGGAACACCAACTTATATAAACACGTGCACGATTATATACTGGTCGCTCCCTGGATCGTACCAGGGACCAGTCTATATATATTAACACGCCTTAGTGAACGAACACTGTCCCACACTTGATGTGACCTTCAGATCTTATCACAGAATCTGGCAAAACTGTGCTAACCACTTCCGCCTACATTTTGTGCTTCCCGCCTCTGCTTAGGAACCATGCACAAACGGCGTTGTAACTGCCTCTACCCGGGTTGGTATTAACCTGGAGACATATCGATTCTCCAGGTGAGACGTGGCTCTAAGCCCTAACAGCTGACTGCCGGACTTGATGTGCCTAAAAATAACGAACTTACACTTAATACATTGTAACTACATAATAACAATACGTAAGACTTGGGCCTGTCTTGGAAATACCATACAACGCCCTCGGCGAATGCCGAGCATAACGTGCACACGCCAGCCGTGTCACTAGACACGACTCGCGCTCACGATGTAAAGCTAAAAGTCTGCTTACCACTTCCGCCAATGAAGAAACGTAGACCCTACAACGCATGTGCGTCAAAGGATCTGACGTCAAACATTGTCAAGAAGTATACTGACGTCAACAGGCATTACCATGACATACCCCACATAAAACATGAATAATCTAAACAATGTCCTATTTACATTAAATTGATTGACCAAAATCTAACTCGCATATGTTTTAATTCATTTCTTTAAACTAAGCGTAATACCATTTGCCATAGAATATAATAGCTGAATAAGCGTTTCTAACACATTTGGGGTCATAACGTTTGATCTGACATCATGACGCCAATGATGTTATACCATATGACGTCATCTAGTGAAGGCAAATCAAACGCATGACGACCAAATGTTACCATTATAACTTATGGAAAAAAAAAAACTTAATGCGGTGCATGCTATGGCGTCAATTGACGTCACGAGTATATAAATTAGTTCCATTACAAATCAATCTACTTCTATAGGCCACGTATACGTGAAACTAATATAAAAAGTGCTGACGTCGCAATAACATGAATGCAACTGACGTCACATGAATAACATGAATGCAACTGACGTCACTGGACGTCAAATAGACGCACACCATTGCAACCAACATCAGTGATATAAACTATTTCCGTAATTTACAAAACTTCCTAATATACAAATATTATGCGCAGCATGCTCACTAAAAAAATCGGTCGACACATGCGCAGCCTGATCACTGCCAACAAAATCAAATCAGTCGACACATATAATCATACCATATCAATCAGAAGTCACATTTTTCATTCTTAGCCAAACTATTCTAAATAAATATAATAAAATCTTACCCTTCTAGGTCTTAACACAGAATCTGGGCACACAACAATATAACATCCATCAAGAATTAAACAGCCACGTCTAACTTTTCATTAAAAGATAGGCGTATAAATACTATGCGTCTCACATTAAAATCATGCAACACGCTTTCCACAATCAAAAGACTCGTGCAGGTATTCACCTTAAAATCATGCAATACGCTGTCCACGAGAGGTATTCACAAACAACCCATGCATAACGTAGCCACAATTTCCGTAAATGTTTTATTACCACAGTTACCCTAAAAACTGTAGCCTTACTGATTGAAAGGATTAAAATAATCTCGACGACATAGTGGACGATTAGATCCATTTCGTAATATCGGTTTCCCCTTAGGGAGAAAAAAACATAACAATGTTTCTTTTCTGAAATAGTACGAAATGCGATCGAATCGTAGGCTATGTCAAAACTGGAAAACTAGCTATATACACAACAACGGTGCGATGCATAACGTGGCCAAACTATCTACTAAGGTAGTCCGCCCCCAAATTATCTTGGCCGCGGATAGCAACGATCCTGAATCTGTACGGCTGTAATTTCATGGCCCAACGCATGATTCGGGGATTGAGCACCTTAGCTGTCTGCATATAAGACAAAGGTTTGTGGTCAGTTTCAAGTAGGAACTCCGCCCCATACAGGTACTTACGAAATTTCTCAACACCCCAGATAATACCCAAACATTCCTTCTCAATTACAGAGTAGTTCTTTTCCCGAGGTAACAATTTCTTGCTAGCATAAGCAATCGGCAAACGACCTTCACCTTCGAACTCCTGAAGCAAAATAGCTCCAAGACCAACGTCGGAAGCGTCTGTTCGAAGTACAAACGGGTTACCTTCTTGAAAAACAGGTAAGCGAAGAATAGGACTAGACGTGAGCCTACTCTTCAGGGTTTGAAATGCCCTTTCATGCTGATCTTGCCAATCTTTGATAGAATTAGGTCTATCCCGTTTAGTTAAATCAGTCAGAGGAGAAGCTATGGATGAGAAATTTGGGATGAAACGACGGTAAAACCCAGCTAATCCCAGAAAAGATTTAATTTGTCTTTTCGTACATGGACGAGGAGCATCTCTGATAGCCTGTATCTTGTCCTCTTGCGGTCGTACCGTCTGTCCGACGATATTGTGACCAAGGCACTCGATACTGCCATATCCGATCATGCATTTAGATGGTTTTGCCGTCAATTTGGCCGACCTGAGCCGATCTAACACTTGACGTAATGACGTCACATGATCCTTCCATGTTTCAGTGAATATCCACATGTCATCAACAAAGCTGTCAACATTTGGGAGATTGGACAATATGATTCTCATTAACCTACAAAATGAGGCTCCCGAATTGACCAAACCGAAGGGCATAGTTTTAAACTGGAATAAACCCTTAGGCGTTTCAAATGCCGTCAAAGGTTTAGACCTTTCAGTAAGACTGACTTGCCAATAACCCTTACTCAGGTCCATCTTTGTAAAGAATTTATGTCCCGACATTTTATTGATAACCTCCTCCATATTTGGCATAGGTTCTGCATCGAATTCCGTCACTTTGTTAAGCTTCCGGAAGTCGATACAGAATCTAACTGACCCGTCTTTCTTCGGAACTAGGACAACAGGAGATGAATACGGTGAAATCGACGGCTCGATTACCCCTAAATCTAACATATCCTGTATCTCCGTCTCCATGACGTTACGCGTCTTATACGGGATAGAATAACCTTTCGTCCGTATGGGTTCTGACGTGAGTAGTTTGATATCGTGCTGTATCTGATCAGTTCGACCGGGTAAACTTGATAGTACATCCGGGTACTGTTTAATCAACGCTTGAACCTCCATACGTTGTTCTGACGTTAACGTATCTGAAATACTGACGTCATTATAAGTTTCCGGCTCTTTAGCTGTCGGAAAAGCACAATCATCAAGAGAAAATTCATCACTACCATCGTCATCAACCGACTCTGTAGTCTCAGTAGACAATAAACAATGTGACGGCACACTACGACGTTCGACATATTGTTTCAGCATATTAGCATGATATGTACTCACGACACCATTGACGTCGATTTTATAGTCCATTCTATTCACCACCTCTACTACTTCATATGGACCCTTCCACTGCAATAACAGTTTATTACTGTCAGTTGGCAGTAATAACAGTACTTTATCTCCCACGTTAAATTTACGCGACCTAGCGCGTTTGTCATAATAAGCCTTTTGCTTTACTTGTACTTTCCGTAAATTATCATGTGCTAACTTACACGTCTGCTCTAACCGTTCTCTCAACTCAATTACGTACTGGTACGTAGACAGAACCTGCTCATCCTGTACCTCTTCAGACCATAATTCACGTAATATTGCCATAGGGCCCTTAACGTTACGTCCGTATAACAATTCGAACGGAGAAAACCCTAATGACTCTTGCGGAACCTCCCTTATTGCAAACAGTAGTGCTGGGAGATATTTATCCCAGTCTTTTGGACGTTCTGCGCACATCCTACGTAGCATTTGCTTCAACGTCGCGTGAAAACGCTCTACAAGACCGTTACAAATAGGATGATACGGCGTCGTGGTTAACTGCTGGAGTGATAACAGCCTGCTTACTTCTTTCATAACTTCAGCAGTAAACTGACTTCCGCAATCTGTTAACATTTCATCAGGTATGCCAACTCTACTAAACATCTCAACTAACGCTTCGGCTACGCGTTCCGTCTCAATGCCGGGTAACGCTACCGCCTCGGGATATCTCGTCGCATAATTTATCATTGTTAAAATATAGCGGGATTTCCTGTCAGAACGAGGTTCTATCGGTCCAACTATATCAACAGCGACTCGTTTAAATGGTGTGTCAATCTGTGGCAACTTTCCTAAAGGAACCTTAGTGACACGACCTTTTTGAATAGTCCTTTGACATATGTCACAAGATTTACAAAACCTTGCCACATCACCACAAATTCCAGGCCAAAAGAACTCAGTTAACACTCTATCCATAGTTTTCTTTATGCCCAAATGACCCGACATCAAGGTTTCGTGCGCCAATCTTAACACCTTTTCACGAAAACCTTCAGGGATAATAAGTTGCAAAGTGACCTTGTTTCCCTTAGTAAACTGCCTATACAATAAATCTTTCTTTCGGATAAACTTAGTTTCACCTCGGTTCAATCCACGACTAATAGTCACATTCCCAGATTCCACTCTTTGCCTTATGCCATTCAATTTAGGGTCAACAACTTGGGCCTGCTTCAATGCCTCCTTATCACTAGCAATAATTTGATCAGGAACTTTAAGTTTCCTATAGACCTCTTCACCTTGCTTAGCTTGTGACCTAGTCACTGCCGCCATTGCAAAATGGGACATATCGGGAAGTTTTGACCCGTCAATATTTCCAATAACCAGGTCATACAATGTATCTTCCATGCACAATGCCTCAGTTTTTCCTGTGAAAAATGGACAATCTATGTCAACCATTGCTAAGGGATACCTTTGGGTAGATTCATCAATCAAAGTTACATCAGATTCTCTACCAAGTAACTGATCATTAGAAACCAAGTTTCTACGAACGACACACCCAGTACAACCTGTGTCCCTTAAAACTACAACAGTCTTACCATTAACCGTACCCTGCGCTGTTGGTAATCGCGACCTTAAAAAGTAACAGACACCTTCCCTATCCACGTTATCATTGATTAATGGACTTTCTTCCTTACTCTTATAGAGACCTTCAATTTCATGAGACCTATTCATTGTAGTTTTACAAAAGCTCATTTGATGTCCGCCACCCCGACCACGTCCGCGGGAATAACCCCGACCACGGCCACGATCTGAATTACTACCCTTCGTCTGCACAGTATCGCTCTTACTATGTGATCTTTGTGTCTCATCTTTCGGTGCATACCTACTCCCCTTACTTCCGCTATACCCGCTTGCACTTGCACCTACCTCCGCACTATATGCTTGCTTCCTATCGGGATTCTTAAAACATTTATATTTTAAATGTCCCTTACCACAAATACTACATTTTATCTCTGGCTTCGCACTCGGCTTATTATCAGATCTACTCTGAGTTACGCCCTTACTATCACGCTGCCCCTTATTAACACAAGCATAGACACCGCCACGTGCTTCTGCAAATAAATCTGCTTCCCTAGCCATCTCACCTAGATTCGTGAATGTTTTCGGTTTCAAATGAACATATAGTTCTTTACTACAGGATTCTAAAAACTGATCCCTAGCGAAAAAATCGCAAACAGCTTCGTAAGACTGGTCTACTTTCGCCATTTTCAACCATTTATTAAGATACGACCTAAGTCTACTACTAAACTGAATAAACGTTTCGGACTTTTCAGGCCTATCATAGCGAAATTTCTTCCTAAATCCGCGTTCAGTCATATCGAAATTCTTTAACAACGCATCTTTCAACTTGTCATAATCCGCTGCATCATCTACAGACAATCTGTCATAGACATCAAGCGCGCGACCTTTAAGTAATGCGCTTAAATATGCAGCCCAAACGTTTTTATCCCATTTATTCGCCGTCGCGTATTTCTCAAACCTTGATAAGTAACTATCCATTTTGTCCTTACTTTCATCAAAATACGGTAATTTGGGATCTCGCGCATGCGCTAACTTTTCAGCCTTCTGTTTTTCTAATTCAACTCTAAACGTTACCTTCTGCAAATCTATCTGATTCTTCAACTCGCGTTGCTGCAATTCAAAACTATACTACAACTTTTCTAACTCAACTTCGCTCGACAACTTTGCTTCCTTATCGCTTTCGACTTGATACAACTTAGCTTCCCTATCTTTCTCGGCTTGCCGCTCTATACTTTCAATTCGCGCCATCTCGATTTCCCTATCCGCCGCAATCTTAGCTAGTTCTACTTCCCTATCTTTCTCGGCTTGCACAATCCTCTCTTTCTCCGTCGCGATCCTAGCTAACTCAATTTCCCTATCTTTATCGGCCTGCGCAATCTTTTCTTTCTCCGCCGCGATCTTCTCTTTCTCCGCCGCGATCTTCTCTTTATCAAGTTCCCTTACCGCGTGCCTTTCTGCCCTTTCAGTCTCTTGCTGTTGCTTTACAAATTCCTGCAATGCCTGCCCTTCATAACCTAACTCCCTTCCCGTCTTAACTAACTGATCCATGACGCTTAACGTAATGCTCACGTTAATTTAACTGAAACCGATGTTCACTTATAGTCACACACGTTAACTAAAACGTTAACAATAATAATATCAAACTAATCCAACTAAAACGTTGATTAATTAGTATACTCGCGATCTAGACGTAGCTATTAGAGTTACGTTCATAACAGACCGGAAATGACGTCATAAACTGACGTTGACTTTGCCGAGAATTACTTTTCACTATTAGATGACGTAATTAGATGACGTAAATAACCCACATACAATTACGCCCAACTTGATCTAGCGTATCGGATATACAAACGTAACGTATGTAACGCAACGTATTAACACTGACACGACAACTGTACGTCCTACCTTACAAAACCATATAAGATACCAACGGTAAATCAAACTTAAGATTCCGCTATTAGGTTTAATTCATTGTAACGATATTATATAACGTTACGAGTGACCTACGTTACTAAATCAGGACATAAAATGGACCTCAGTAACGGTTACGACACCACGTACAAACGTTTGAATTAATGAACTAACAGATTGTCATGCAACAGCAGTGCCAAGGTACTCAAACGGACCTTAAAACTAAATATGTATCATCCGTGCCAAGACAATTCAGGTCTATATACCTCAGTTTCCCCACTCAGATATGCAACCTGTTACATTTTATCACAAATTAATGCATGGGCTATCGCACTTCATCACGTAGGGAATAAGGATAGTTGACCTTAATTGAGTGTAGGTTACATTTACAAAGAATTTAGTGGCAAAATTGCTCCCCTAAAATTCACAGCCTTACGTTACCTTAGAAAAGAACAATCAGAAAGTCAATAATAATAAAAAAAAATGTCTGACAAAATTGTGCCTAGATTCTGTATATATTGTCAATGTGTTACACTGGCAGATATTAACCGGAAATCAAATCCCGTTACTTCATGACACCATGTTACGCAGAAGGTTTTACACACGGTCGACACGGGTGTAGAGCCTTATGCGTCGCCAGGACGGCGGAGGGTGACTTCCGGTTAAAGGGTTATCTACCAGTGTAATACGCTAACAAGGAAACCCTAACAACGTTAGAATTTTTGAAGTTTATATATAATGTAAATTCTATATACAACAATACAATTTACAACTGTCACAATTACAATAATATACAACACATATCAGTTCATGTCGCTGGCCCAAGTAAGGTGTTTGTTTCAAATCTGTAATCGATTTGCGTACAATACGCAAATAGATTACCGTCTGACGTCAACACCGTACTCGGCTCAGCGCCATGAACTAAAGGAAAACACAAAGGACCAAAAACGTTAGTTTGAGCTCATACAAAAAAAACAAGGCCTTATGCTGGTAGACTTCAATTCGTCGTTCCCTGGATCATGTCATGGGCCAGTCCATATATCATGAGGAACACCAACTTATATAAACACGTGCACGATTATATACTGGTCGCTCCCTGGATCGTACCAGGGACCAGTCTATATATATTAACACGCCTTAGTGAACGAACACTGTCCCACACTTGATGTGACCTTTAGATCTTATCACAGAATCTGGCAAAACTGTGCTAACCACTTCCGCCTACATTTTGTGCTTCCCGCCTCTGCTTAGGAACCATGCACAAACGGCGTTGTAACTGCCTCTACCCGGGTTGGTATTAACCTGGAGACATATCGATTCTCCAGGTGAGACGTGGCTCTAAGCCCTAACAGCTGACTGCCGGACTTGATGTGCCTAAAAATAACGAACTTACACTTAATACATTGTAACTACATAATAACAATACGTAAGACTTGGGCCTGTCTTGGAAATACCATACAACGCCCTCGGCGAATGCCGAGCATAACGTGCACACGCCAGCCGTGTCACTAGACACGACTCGCGCTCACGATGTAAAGCTAAAAGTCTGCTTACCACTTCCGCCAATGAAGAAACGTAGACCCTACCACGCATGTGCGTCAAAGGATCTGACGTCAAACATTGTCAAGAAGTATACTGACGTCAACAGGCATTACCATGACATACCCCACATAAAACATGAATAATCTAAACAATGTCCTATTTACATTAAATTGATTGACCAAAATCTAACTCGCATATGTTTTAATTCATTTCTTTAAACTAAGCGTAATACCATTTGCCATAGAATATAATAGCTGAATAAGCGTTTCTAACACATTTGGGGTCATAACGTTTGATCTGACATCATGACGCCAATGATGTTATACCATATGACGTCATCTAGTGAAGGCAAATCAAACGCATGACGACCAAATGTTACCATTATAACTTATGGAAAAAAAAACCTTAATGCGGTGCATGTTATGGCGTCAATTGACGTCACGAGTATATAAATTAGTTCCATTACAAATCAATCTACTTCTATAGGCCACGTATACGTGAAACTAATATAAAAAGTGCTGACGTCGCAATAACATGAATGCAACTGACGTCACATGAATAACATGAATGCAACTGACGTCACTGGACGTCAAATAGACGCACACCATTGCAACCAACATCAGTGATATAAACTATTTCCGTATTTTACAAAACTTCCTAATATACAAATATTATGCGCAGCATGCTCACTAAAAAAATCGGTCGACACATGCGCAGCCTGATCACTGCCAACAAAATCAAATCAGTCGACACATATAATCATACCATATCAATCAGAAGTCACATTTTTCATTCTTAGCCAAACTATTCTAAATAAATATAATAAAATCTTACCCTTCTAGGTCTTAACACAGAATCTGGGCACACAACAATATAACATCCATCAAGAATTAAACAGCCACGTCTAACTTTTCATTAAAAGATAGGCGTATAAATACTATGCGTCTCACATTAAAATCATGCAACACGCTTTCCACAATCAAAAGACTCGTGCAGGTATTCACCTTAAAATCATGCAATACGCTGTCCACGAGAGGTATTCACAAACAACCCATGCATAACGTAGCCACAATTTCCGTAAATGTTTTATTACCACAGTTACCCTAAAAACTGTAGCCTTACTGATTGAAAGGATTAAAATAATCTCAACGACATAGTGGACGATTAGATCCATTTCGTAATACATTTGTGGGTGATATAGATATGTTCAAAATGTAGGATGCTGTTATCTTAGTATTATGGGTAATTACTGTAACTGTGTGAGACATTTTTTGTAGAAGTATTATTTGTTTTTGTTGTTTTCATAGTTTGCAGGGATTAAAAAGAAAGCCTACCTACCTAAGTACTCTCCAAAAATCCTAGTTAATAGGCAACTGCAAACAAAATACTTTTTATGATTGGCCTGTGGCTGAGACGGGAGGAGGGGAAAGGGGCATGAAGAAATACATATTCTATAGAATTAAATGCCAAAAGTTATGTTTTAGCTTAAATCTCATAAAGAAAATTAAAAGGCTCATATTGAAGTTATATTAATAGAAATGATACCATAAACTGAAAAATAAAAAAATATATATATTTCCTGATTAATTTAATCCATCTTAAATGTTTGCAGCTTCTGACCAAAGCCAAGAAACTTGTAATTACTAATCAGTTATTAAGTTACTAGAGAGAAAAGCTTGATGACAGACATTAAATGATGAGTCATGACTGTTAAGGGATGCCGTTTAGTGCAGTTGAATGAGAGGTAGCCCCTTCTTGTCTATCCCCACCCCCCAAACACACACACACACACACACCAACCTATTAAAAAGCATTTTCACAGAGGATTTTATTGGCCAAATATTTAGGACTTTATTATGCTAGCAAGCGTTTTTATATCATTATAAGTGCACAAAATAATGAATGGGGCATGCCCTGCTAACTGATGGACCCTGCACTTTATGTGGAATGTTGCATAATGCTGTTTGTCCTTCTACAAGTCAAGACTATGGGGCGGATCCAGGAATTTTGGATAGGGGGTTCAAACTATCTGAAAGGGGGTTCGATTTATGCAGTTTGACCAATTTTTCCTGAAATTCCACATGAAAATAAAATAATTTGGGCTGAGAAGGGGGTTCGTTTGAACCCCCGAACCCCCTCTGGATCCGCCACTGACGGTGGAGGAAGAAGGGGGGGGAGGGGCCTTAAGTTGGGTAAGGTGATCGTGTGAGTTGCAGGAGAGGCTTTGAAATATTGGCACGTGCAGGATTAATTGGATGGCAAAAATATTTTTTTCTAGCAGTTCCTCTGATTGTGACCACAATGTACCGGTCTTAATAACTTATAAGCAAGTAAATGCGAAGTTTGAAACAGTTGACACAGTTCTGTAATTGCGTCACAACTGTCATAAATCGATCGATTTGTTTACAGTATGGTGTAGGCTACTGATCAGAATTCTTTTCCCAATCATTCTGAAGAAAGTACAGAAAAAAATATTGTTGTATGTTGAATTACTAGATGCGTTCCTCTTCGTGTGTCGGATTTCAGGATTCAAGAACATTTCGGTAATGTTTAAATTTATTACAGATTATTTTGCTGTCTATCGATCAGGTAAAAAATCCGCCATTAATTTGAGAAAATGAAATAGGGTACCTAAACATTATTTTGCAAAGGAAATTGTCCCAAACACCGAATTACTTAATTTTTATAAAGGAGAAAGGGCAGACACCATGGTTTTTCATGGCATATGTCCGCCGACGGGAGAAAGTCGATTTATTTTGAAAATTGCTGTTGAAGTTGGCGGATAAGAGTCGTCTTTACATGATCACGTAAAACGTTCGATTGCAGAATATCTCGGTGTTTAGCTCTGCTCTTAAAGGCATAGAGAATTAAATTAAGATGTAAGGAATAAAACCATATCTTATTTTCGGCTTTGTGGAGCTTGATTCGCCGACAAAGCATCACTGAAATTGCGACACGTTCGTCGATTGAATCTGAGTCTGAGAAATTTCGAACGTTATTTCGTTGCTATCTGTATAAAAATATCACTCCGCCATGGATACGCGTTCCCACTGTCCTGTTATATGCCACTTAATTACATCACATTCAAGATATCATTTTCCGACCAAAAGTTTGATTTATGGATTTTATGGATTTTAGTTTCTGATATATCGAATGGTATTGAATACCTTACTTAGAAATTTAAATTTTCCTTACTTAATTTAAGAGTTACTTCCCTTTGATTAGTATTTTAGGCTATTTTTGTGATACTTACCTTGTGCATACCATAGCTATGAAATATTTAATAAAACTTTATGGTGGTCTGCATGATTACAAGACAATATGTCGCACATAAGAATGATTTCTCCCCCTTACTTAATTTTGGAGTAACTTCCCTTTGATTTGCTGTTTATTCTATTCCGATTCACTCCATAACTCCTTAACCCTTTGAAATATTGTATTCAAACTTTCTAGGAATATGTATATAATGAGGCAATGTATTCTGAGCAACAACCACAACTCTGGCTTACTTAATCCCTAAATTATGTGCCCTTGCATAAATTTCCTGTTTATTTCGTAGCTCCTTAATAGTTCAAAATGTTTTAAACAACTTAATGGTGTTGTGCATATTGTCAAGGTTTATATTAGCTCAAGAATGGTAACTCTAGTTTACTTGGTTTATGAATTATCTCCCTTGTTTGGCTTTGACATTTCTCAACTTAACGGGTGTATTATTCACCGCTAGCGAAGCTCTTGTTATGCCTTTGCTTAACTTCACAGATTCTCTTCTTTAAGGGTGTTCTTGTAACATTTCTTCTGGCAACTTTATGAACATTTTCCCACCAAAGCTCTCCCTGGAATATTTTCTTTGGTAAACATATCTCCAACAGCGTCTGTGAATTTTTTTTCATATCTGCATTTGTTCTGGTGACTTGGCCAACCCATCTTAGCTGAGCCAGTTTCAAAAAGGGTATATATGCTTTGCATCCCTGCCTCTCTTCAGGACTCTCTTATCCTGTCTTGTCACCTGAGTTTTAGGAGTGTCTTCAGACAGTTTCTATGTAACATTAGGATGATCACTGTCAGATATATACAAATTATTGCGTGTGTTGGGCAGGAGGGTCCTGTACACTATCTCTGTCGTTAGTTTTCAGTGAGACTTGTAAATTCTAAACTAAGTTATTCAACACCATTTGATAGATCAGTAACTAAAATCCATAAATCAAACTTTTGGTCGGGAAATAACATCTCGAATGTTATGTAATTAAGTGGCGAGGACGAGCTCTGCTTTTCAGATACAGTTCTTGTGTAATATCACGGGCACTATATGGAATTGAAAGCTCAACAATCAGCATAATGTTAAAAACATGAGCAAAAATGTCATCAAAAATATACCTTCTAGTGTAGAATTTCTGTCTTACATTTTCAACTAAATTACTTTTATTTTCTTGAATCAAGGGCAGATAATTCATGTTTTGATATGGCTAGGATAGTTTTCTCATAATTCTGCAATGTACACTATCATTTCAATATAATTACAAAGTTTCCTTTATATATCTGGACAAATAATGAAAAAAAATAGTTTTTTCATAAAGTTGGAGAATCGAAAATAAGTAAAATTCCTGTTACCATATATAAGCTCCTAACAGGATGAGCTCTGCTGTCCAGTTAAAGTTCTTGTGTGATATCACGGGCACTATATGGAATTTAAAGCTTAGCAGTCAGTATAATATTAGAAACATGAGCAAAAGAGTCATCAAAAATAAACCTACCAGTGTGAAATTTCGGTCTTTCATTTTAGGTTGAATTACTTATATTTTCTTGAATCAAGGGCAGATAATTCTGGCATTGATAAGCCTAGGATAATTTTCTCATAATTATGCAATACATACTATCATGTCAATATAATTACAAAATTTCCTGTGTATATCTGGACAAATAAAGAAAAATTGTGGTTTTTCGTAAAGTTGGAGAAGCAAAAACAAGTAAAATTCCTGTTACCACTTATAAGCTCATATATTGGTATTGGTAAGAAACAATGGTAGTTAAATAACCCAGTTAATTAGCATATATGCCTGTATTATTTCAAATCATAATGGTAAATCTGTCGTTATTACTTATTGAGATAATTGAAAAAAACGGTACATGGTAAGATATGGGGTGGAATTACCCCATCCACTTTGACACTGCGCCGCACTCAAAATGCGCTTTCGATGAGATCAGTATTTCAGTATATGAAAGCCATCACTTACAAGTAGAGATTGGTGAGATTTGGTGCAAATCCATTTGTAACCAGAAAATGACCCTTATGGAGACCCCCCCCCCCTTTTACACAAATTACAGCATGCATATACGCAGGTGAGTGTTGAATTTTTGACAGTTTCACAAAACTGCGAATTTGCGTCAAGGTAGCTCCACCCTTGCCTTGAGATTTGACTTTGACCACTATTATATTGAATACATGTATGTTATACAAATGCAGACATAGCTGCAAGAGTATCTCCTGTAAAAACTCGTATAAATGTCGTAAAGCTCATGTAAACGACTGGAAGGTCTGAGGGACAATGAACGTAATTACGAATGTCTGAACGTTATTTCGCACATGTTGACTTAAGGACCGGTATCACTTCTGGAAAATTTTGATATTATGTCCAGATAGTACCTTGTTAGATATGAAGGTGTATTTAAGTGCCTGTTTTCCTTATATCTGATATTTTACATGCAGTTGGAAAGCAGGTGTAACACGGTGGAGAATTACTTGATATATTGTACATATATTCGGACAGAATGGATGAGAAAATTGACAATAATTTCTTTAATACTCAATGAATTTTCATGCGGTAAAGTGCAGATACCTTGCAGCAAGCAATGAGTTAAAAGCCGTTTCCATGCACAATGTATTTTTCCAGGGGAAAACTACAGCGCATAGCATAGAAACGCCCGATTCTTGTTTGCTGCGAATAGAGACAAGGTATATGCATTTAACCGCAAGAAAATTCATTGTATATTAAGGAAGTAATAAACCATTTTCTTACCGGTTCTGCCCGAATACAGGTACAAAATAAGCGAGGTAAGTCACGTGATTCCTCGCCCTGCTTAAAGAACCCTACGGCCAACAGGTAAGGTATATATGCATAACTGAATACGCGGAAGAAGTCTAGCACGTGGATTTACAGTCGCCATAGAAACCAAATAGCATATTTGAATAACATACAATAACACCTTTTAAACTGAAAAACAGAGGTCAAAATCTACCTAGACTGCATTGTGGTCTCTGTATTATCCTGAATTATACCGTTATGTCGAGGGTGTCCAGTCGCCCCAACACGGTGGTTTAAATGGTAAGATTGGGTAACCTGTATCAGGTTTGCGTCAGTTAAAACCGGAAATAAATAGAAATGTTTTTACTCATATAGAGATGCTATGATGTCATGCCCTACAGTAAGGATAATCTTTTATTTTAGCTATTTTTCTTTAGTTTGTGGCCCCGAAAATACTTAAGGTGTCCATCTGCCCCATTTTCCCCTACGACGCATTACGCAGGTTTTATAACATGTATCTATGCAGGTTGTGCGCATCTTGCTGTTTTTTTAAACAACATATTTATAAGGTTTAATTATAACGCAATCTGCAGGCTTTATAGGGACGCATTATGCAGGTTTTGTAACAACGCAGCATGCATGGTTTTACACATACATGTACTGAATTCCTTATTTTAGATCCGTCGGACATCGCTGAGTCGAGAATGTGTAAGACGCCAGAGTGTAAACTGAAATGCAAAAAGCTTGGCCGAACCCATGGGTATTGTGTAGAAATAACAGATGAATGCAAATGTTCTTTAGAGTAAGTATTTGTTTTATGTAGTTATGAAACAAAGGCCATATTTATAAAACGACTTAAGTAGTTGCTATGCTTTTTCTAAGGCCGAATTTATATGATACGTGTAGAGATTCCCTACAACTATAAAATTTGCCCTGGAGGAACAGTCTGAAAGTATTCGTCACCAGATATTGTCAGGGTCACTGATGAGGCTTTATTAGCCGAAACTACGTAGTCTGGCCCATGTTCCTACTTCTGTATGTATTCTCTGCTCTTGAAGGAACTTTTTTAGATTTTAAGTCATTTTATAAAAACGACCCCAGATGCTCAGTGCTATGCATGGACCAGAGAAAACATGCCAATTGACTGAGTCTTATCTCCCGCCAAAATGGCTTCGTCTTGTTTTGACTTTCAATTTCATAAATTTTATTTCTTTCCATTACTTAGTTACGACCTTATTACCAATCTTATATCACTACTTTGGAAATAAGTCGTGCATTATTCAGTAGCCCCGGTAGCTCTGTAGGCTAAGCACTGGCCTACTGATCGATCGGTCCCCGTTCCTGCTTCGATTCCCGTAGGATGTAGAAATCTTGTAGAACGTAAATCGGTGTTCACCACCTTATCGTCATACTATTTATATTAAGTTTCATGCAACTTTGTAAACAACTATCTCAGTTTTGGTTTACTTTGTGGAGTGTAAAACAATTGAAGGGCAATTTCTCATGCATCAGTGATGCCAGCTTGACAAAACGTGCTTATGCACTATTGCATTCTGGTGATACATATATCTGTTTAAAATTTTATGAATTTCTGTTTATTACCTAGTTATCACTCAACTTTTTTAATATTATATTAAGGGCAATAACCTATGCATTACTAACTCCATTTCAACAAAACATTACAACAATATCGCGTTATGTCGATGCATATTCCGTTGGACCTGGCAGACCTTAAAAGAGAAGTCTTTTTTATACTTTTCCATTGTGGTCTTGTCTGAATTTCTAATAATACAAGATCAAACCAACATCATTTAGTTGTAGAATTTTGCAATATTGTGTATTCTGCTTTTGTAAAAAAAAAAAAATATGTTGACATTTTTCCCCACCACTCACTGCATCCAGTGGGTGGGGTAAGGTGTTCGGCTACTAATCCCATAGCATAGTATTTAATGAATTAACAACTATTATTGTGTGAGAACAAAAAAGTTATTTGTGAGGATAAAAAATATTTTGAGGGAACAAAATAATGTATCGTATGCATAAACAAAAACTTTGTGGGAACAAAATGCATAAAACTTGGGAATAAAATCATTCTCATATAATAAAATCAGTACATATATTGCTATGTCTCCAGTCGCGGGCTCAGTACAAATTAAATCTTGTGATAATACAAATATGTATAGATAAAAGAAAAGACGCTGAGCCTGTACTGTGTACATGAGCATGCTGGGCCTTCCTTGTGCGCATGTTGCTGGGTAGCCTAGGCTCATTGTCTACGCCCATTGGCTCCGAAGCGAAAGTACAACCATTTGTCATCCACAATTGAACTTAACTCTTATGCTCCGGTTGACCTAACGTGACCTTTATATAGAAGAGAGCTTCAACAACAAAGAATCTGTTTGCATATACATGTATGTCGTGAGCGCTATTCGCATAGACGTCAGGAATGGTCATCTTAAGCACTGTAGAATTGCATATGGTATCACAAGGCGTCAAAATGTAGCACAAGGTACATATGAATGAATAACTTGTGGTTTAACGGCATTTGGCTGACAATAAAAGAGAAGTGGTATGAAACCCACAACCGACCTGTGCTTGGAATCGACCAGTGGAGATTTTAGTGTCGACTTATGAGATACAAATAAAAAGTTGATTTAGCCTATATTTCTGTGGTTGCAATGATATAATTGATAAGCATCAATCATTAATGGTCGATAAGCGTAGACCAAGCTTTTTGTGAAATTTATACTGGTCATGTTCTTATTTGTAGTTCCACTGTTCACGGATGCCCGGAACACGAGGAACGGTGTAATTATCATTGTCAGGGGCATGGACGTAAACTTGGGCAATGCTTCTCATCAGTTTGTTATTGCGCAGTAAAGTAAGTCCGTTTTTGGCAAAACCTTTTCATGCATTAAATTAATTGAAAGAATATAAAGGGAAAGTCTATAATTAAGGGTTTCAATAATGACAACCTGCGGGACTTAACCCTTAAAGTGGCGAAAAGCAGACGACAAAATTTACGTCTGAAAAATTTATATAAAAATGTTTTATCTAAGCTGAGTAGTCAAAGACTAGAGAACAGAAAGACACTTAATGTGGAACAAGCTGAGCTTATTCATTGTGAACAGTTTCATCTGGCTCTAATTGTATGCTGTTTGAAAATTCGACTATTTCGTGTTTGGCACTTTCAGTATTAAGCCTAGTGTGCATAGTGTTGATTTTGCAATGGCAAATTCTTCGTTAACAAGTAAAATTTATGTGCTTATTTTTTCTCGATTTTTAAAAAAAACTGTAAAAATCTTTAAAAAATGCATTACTGAAGATTAGTATGCACAGTTTTAATACTTCAGGTGAAAAGTTTTGATAATAAGTATAATTTCTGTCCGTGTTTGTCCATTTGCAATACTTACCGTAAAAGTTCTTATAATTTGGCATCGCTTAAGACTACAAAAAGGCATCAGAAGGTTTAAATTTCTGCGTAGCGATTGCTTTTTTTTTTGTTGTTGTTTTTATAATAAGTATAAGGTCTGTCATTTTTTCTTGATTAAGAATTCCGTAAAAATCTAATCATCGGGAACACTAATACATTTACCGTAACTTTCCTAAATATAAGTTTGGTTTAACAAAATAGTAGTGCGCCCAAAAGATGCAGATGAAATGGAAAAGAGTGTCTGCCCTTGTAGGAATCCTCTGATCGGGTTTGCACACTTAGACCTGTCTGACCCAATATTTTTTGGAATTTAGGATATGAAGATTCTGATAAATTATAAAGCATCAGGATTTTTTTTCACAACGAATATGCTAATTTGTTGACAAAAATCAGAATCCTGTTTTCGACCAAACTGAGGCTGACAAGAAAACACTGCATAACCAATAATATTGCATTGGAACTCTATTTATTAGTAACGTAAAAGTACAATATTGCTGTTTTTGATGCGGGAAAACGCAGGGGCGCAACTATGCATTTTTTTGCTGTCGAACACATATTATTTGAATGACATACATGATATCACGTTTAAAAAAGATAAAGTTATTTTTTCTCCTCACACTGGGCACACAACGTTGATTCAGTGCTGTCATGACGTTGAATCAACGTTGAGTCAATGTTGATTCAACATTGTGTGTCTGCTTGGTTATTTCAGGATTATGCCAGACGGTGTGTCTTACATTCAAGATTAGTTCGATTGCTTCGTGGATGGTTTCCAGCTAGTCTTAGGTTCTGTTGAAAGAATGAATCATGAATAATCTCTTGGAACGACTGATCTTCTATGGAAGGGATGAATCATGAAATACTTGTGTGGGTGACTGATATTCTGCGGAAAGGATAAATCATAAAATACTTCTTGTCAGTTAAAGTGGTATGATTGATAGTCTGTGGAAAGGATGAATCATGAAGTGCCTCTTGGCACGGCTGATAATCTATGGAAAGAATGAATCATGAAGTATCTTTTGTTACGACTGCTATTCTGTGGAAAGGATGATTCATGAAATAGCTCTTAGCACGACTGATAGTGTATGGAAAAGATCAAACGTGTAGATATATCTTGCCACAACTGATATTCTGTTGGAATTATTTTTCAGTAAAGACTGCTTAAAGACATTTATTCTATACTATTTAGAAAGCACTCTGTGTTCGCTTTCATTTTTTTTGTTGTTGTTTTTTGTGGGGGTTTTTGTTGTTGTTGTTGATTTTGGTCCCGTTATATAGTCACTTTTGTAAACCCGGGTATTTTCTTAGCTGATACATCAGTTTCACTGTATTGTTGCATTACAGTATTATGGAACCCAATAAAGAGACTATTTGCATTTAAAGGTCAAATACGACAGTGGAAATGATGAATCATCAAATACCTCTCGACTAGATATATATTCTGTGGAAAATATTAATGACGATTCAAAGGAAGAATCAAGAAAGGCTTGTCAACAAGAATGAGTTTCTGTGGAAAGGCTTAATCATTAATGACTCTGAACAGAACTGATATTAAATGCAAAAGCTTAAACGTGAAAGTCTCCTTAAAAAGCCAGAGTCTATGTGGACAGGATGAAAAGTCTTCAAACTGGCATGCAAAGTTGATTTCAAAAATGATTTCAGTGCCTAAAACAAAACTTTTTACATTAAAATACATGAAAAATTCAAAGTCTTAAAGCTGGAAGTCAAACCCATGCTGAGGAACATAAGGCCCAGACTGGATGACTAGACTATTCGCAAATGCCTTAATTAGAAAAGGCAAATCAAAAAGGCTTCTGAAGAAGACTAAGGTTATGTGCAAAGGATCAGTCCTTTTTAAAAAAACAAAAAAAATAAAACAGAAAAAACACTGTATGGGAAGGATGAGTTGTGAATACCTGTACGTATGACTGAAAAATTCTGATGGATGAGGCAGAGAGTCATTAGGCAGAATCAAATTTCTTTGCTTACAGTTCTAATGCATTTGGAGCTTCATACTTATTTACATCATATGGGTGCTGCTTATCTGAGGTCAAGGTTATAGACTTTAAAATGTGTTCATGTTGAACAGTAGCGTTAAAGCTTTGTGTTAAATGTTTGCTTTCATTAGTGACATAGAATTAAAAAAAAACTCGAGAATATATTTTGTTAGAGAAAATCTGAAGGCATCTGTTGAGAGAAATTCTGTTTGCAATGCTATTTTATCATAATTATGGCGTCGCATCTGAGAGTTGAATAAAGCCATGCATTAAAAACGATGATCCACTAGTGGACCAAAATGCAAATTACGTAACGGTTTTCATTGACGTCCATAAAACGTCGCGTTTTCTAATGGCTGAATCATGGCGTGTATATGTAAGTTTCAAATTTGCTAATGAAATAAGATTTTAGTGTCATATGATAAATAGAATCTTTCATTCGGGCTCCTTTATTATTAAATGTATCAAACTCGTTGGGGGAAACCGATTATATGCTCGGCATAACCTCTCATCTTATGTTTTCCCCCAACTCGTTTAATAAATTCAATAATACATGAGCACTCATGTAAGATACTCTATGAAAAATTGGCTGAGCATGACAAACACAGTATGATCTTGCAGACATGTACGATATTACAGCTCCATAATTATAGCAACCACTTCATATTGATGTCACAGCGAGGCCATTTAGACGTCATGTTGCAAATAGCTGTGGAAAATAAACTCGAACGTAAAAATAACACATATATCTGTTTTTGTGTGTTTCTATGCCAAAAAAAAAATAAATCTGCTGAAATTAGCCAAACAGGAACGGTATTGTCAAAGTATTGATTACATTTCGTCTCTACATTATTGAAATTTTGTTTGTTTATCCATGCGTAACGAAAGTGTAAACAACCAAGGGGTCAATCTCAAAATTCACAAATACTGGTCAGTTGACTAATTGTCTGTGGCTGGGTTGTACCTGGCTCTAAAACTGATGCCGTCTTTATCTAGGACGTTACAATGTTTTAGAAACATAATAAAGAATTTTCAGCATTGGTTACTCGTTATAAACAAAGTTATGCCCCTTTATGCAAATCCCGTTAAGGACGCAATTTTTGCGATAGCAAAAGTAAATTTTGTGGAATTTTCAGCAAACCGAATCGGAGCTGGATTCCATTTCAGGTTAAATGAAAGGGTAAGTGGTCACAGCTAACAAAGGGTAGTAACTCTGTATGGTTTTCCAATAAAGCAGCCAAGTATTGAACTTTTGGGCGCTGGATCATTAAAATAACTCGGCAAAATTGACTGAAAATAATACTGTATCTTTATCATGACAGGCAGGCCACGGTTAGCGAATTGCGAAACCAATTTTTTTTCCAGGAAAACATTTTATCGGCCTTTAAATTTCGTAACTTAAACAGGAAGTGAGCCAAATACGTGCCCATTTCAAACTAAAATTTGTTTTCAAACGGGTCCTTTGCCCATAGCCTTACTCATTTTGAATCCCAAATAACCAGATTTTTCTAATAGTTTGATGATTCAGACGATTTTCAAAAACTTGAAAAAACTTTGGAAAATACAGATTTTTGCATGTGCGATTTAACTGTGTAAGAGCCAATCTTTTTAAAGTTTTATTCCGTTTTCCAGTTGGTTACATCATTCTGAACTCACGTCCGGCAGAACCGTATTTATAATTTAATTTTTGACACTGTAACCCAGAATTTAGTGTTTTTGGGGCCTTTTTGACAAAATCTTCATAATTTTTCGAAGAATTGCACTGTAAAAAGAGAATGCTGCAAACCTTAGGGACACGTACACATAGGCAAATCTCATTACTCAGTTAAAAGTAAAATATTATTGCATTTTATGAGGCAAACCGAGACAGTAAAAATTATGCGTTTCTTTTGTTGTTGAGTATAGTAGTCATTCCACAGTTGCTGTGGTAACAGATCTAAAATATCAATGGTATTTGCTTCGGAAAATAGCGAATGCTATGCGCCGCTCGAAGTTTAAGTAAGATACTACCTGAAATTCATAAATTTAAGAAGTGTTATTTTCTCTACACTTGTAAGTCAGTTTCAAATGATTTAATTTTCTGTTTACTTCGAAAAGTAAAAAAGCTAGACAATAATCAGGAAATAATACAAAATATCCAAAAACGCAACCTCGAAACCAAAAGGGAAAGATAACACACACACACACACACACACACACACACACACACAAATTGACAAAAGTAAATGAAAGACATAAACAATCAACCTTTCAAAATAGTGTTGCAGTCGTTAGGTCCGTCGGTTGCAGTTTTACTGCCCTTTCAGATCCAAGGAGCTGTGTTGCTGGATTTTTGACTCACCAAACGTTCTTAAGTGGTTGTGGTATATGAGTGCTGCCATTCGTACACAACGATGTAAAATCCCTTTGACCATATTTATAAAACGATCTAAGTGGTTGCTATGCTGTTGCTAAGGCTGAATTTCTATGAAGAAAATTCCCTACAACTATGAAATTTGCTCTGGAGGAGTAGTCTGAAAAAGACTGTTCTTCCAGAGCAAATTTCATAGCTGAAGAAAATTTGCTTCATAGAAATTTAGCCTTAGCAACAGCATAGCAACGACCTAAGTCGTTTTATAAATACGGCCCCTGCAAATTATGTTTAAGTGCGGGGTGGGATTGGGTGGGAGGGGCTTGGGCTTTACTGCCAGGAGTCCTACTATTGACAGTGCCAAGGCGGCTTTTCAGCTGTATTTCCTTTTTGTTCTCATCGCAGGCGTCTCTGTTGTCGTGAATATGCAAATAGTGTAGGCTCTGATCAGACGCCAGGTTCTGCGATCTCTGAACTGGGTCTGCACTGTTAGAAAATGTTCCGAAATCGGGTTCTTGGTTTTTTACATTGATTGTCGCTTTGTCTGTTATTGATATATTGTTTGGGATGTTAAGGCTAGCCCGATGGTAGCCTAAATGGGAAATTGATATTCACATGTCTGTCGCAGGTGATGTCTGTGATGGTGTCTTATTTGGTGCTGTTTTTCCCGCATGGTGTCTTTGTTGGGATCTGGGATTAAATTGTACATTTGTCATTTCCTTCGAATTTTCCTACTTACTCTTCTCGGCTTTCTGAAAGGGTTAATAACAATTCCTCTTCTTTCGATGTTTTACGTGGGGTGTGATTTATTGTTGTGGACCTTCTTGGGAATCGTTATTTTCAGGCGCATGAGCGTACATTTTTTTAGATAATTGCATATATACGGTGATGCGTGATCGCCTTATGAATAAAATGTTGACATATAATATACAATGCAGACAGCCGTAGGATTATGTAATCACTAAAACAGGAGACAAGTCTGATTCCATACCTTTCCGTAGTCCCTGTATGGATTACATAAGAATGAGCGTTGTGCATCGTTTGCATGGCGAAAGCTACAATCAGTGGCCAAAAGTGCTTCATCATTTACATGTATGTAAACTCGCACTGACTTTCATGCATGTATACATTTTTCACTGTGAAAGAAAATTAATTATTTTGCTTCTGCTACATGTAATCCAATTCAAAAGTAAAAAATAAGATGCCTGAAATTAACCACTGCACGCTTTTATCGCATAAAGTCACTATCCAGAAAAAACAGATGTGTTTTGCAGGAAATACACAGCAATTGTGTTTTCTTTTCCAAAACTGACATTGTCATATAAAGGGTCAAATACAGGTCTGTCTAGCCTAAAAAGTAATTAATGATACATGTATATACAAGTATAAATAAATACCTCATAAGGGTTTGCGTCTAGAGACAAAATAAGACATCAATTCGTTTCAACAGATTTAATGTCCAATTATTAATAAGTACATAAGTAGCTTTGAAATACATTTGGAATTAATGTGGATAGAGTGTGACATATAAAAAGTGGCGTTGGTTTCATAATACAAATATATGACGGGCTCAGGCCGAGACAAGGTAATCTCAGGGTAGTTTTCGGATCATTAAGTCTAATACAAGGCTTGTCGGGCATAAAACTTAATAATCTGAAAACGAGCCTAAGATTTCCTTTCCGCGGCCTCAATCTCATTATTGATTATTTTTTCACTCATTTTATTTTATCGAACAGATGGATATTCATTGAATTTCCTAGCTTCTTGTTGAAGCCATTCCTACAAACTTCAACTAAATTTCCTTTTCATTATTCTGACATAGGTATTAATTTCACTTCCAGTGCGAACAATTTTCATAACTTGCAGCTATCAGAAAATTAACAGCGACACCTCATGCACATCACTGGCTACTAATTTCATTTTGCATGCAATTCTACATGACAGGTAGTAGCAAGTGGATTGTTGAATTTTAAATTAATTGACCTGCACTACATAGCAATGATTGGCATTTTGAGACTACTGTCTGGAGCCTAGGCTGAGATAGCAGGCCGAGATAGAAAAATCTCATACACCTCTAAAAGGAATATTCTTGCCCGATGGATGAGAAAATGATAGTACACGAGTTTCAGATGACTAAGAGGAATGACTTCAGGGACGCATTAAATATTTATATGTATGAATTTTCCAAAATACGATTTCTTTGATATCTAGGAATTTTCTAGCAAATAGTCACTGTCATCATGTTTCCTCTGTTGATTTCATATTTTCCATTTATTAAAAATAGCATCTTGGTTAGCTTTCTATCAAAGACTGCCAATTTAGCTTTCTGTTTTCCGGGGGTTTCGGTTGTATTTCTTTGTTTTGTTGACTAGTGTTTATATATTTTGTGTGATACTAAAACGAAATACCAAGAGTATGCTTTTAGAATGAAGCTGAACACATCCTAGCGTCAGTAAGCATGTGGGCGACGTCTGAAATGATACCTTATGACTTGGGAGAACAGGAAGAACACTCAGCCTGCGGATTCACACAGTATGAACAGAGTCTTACTTATTCACAAAAAATTCTAGAAATCTTTTGGAACCTATACAGTTAAAACTCGACAGTTTTCGCAGATATACTACTGATTTTAGCAATTACTATTCACAAGCACTTAATGAACATTTCACGCGACGCCCAGACTAAATTTCGTTAACATTACAGGTAATCTGTGTCTTCTTTTTCCTTTCCTTCTGAACTCTTAGCGCTGACTGTGGCGTCATCTGTGTTTTCTACCAAATCATTAATCTTATCAGTGACATCATTTAAGTGATCGGTAGATTGTTTAGTGCTCTCAGTGGTATTATTCAACAAGTCTTCTGTTTCTCCTTTAGGACTATCTGTGGCGATATTTACATAGTCAGTGCTATCTGTGGGTCCCTGAACATCTTCTGTTGAGCATTTATGGTTGTCTATAGTGGCTGTCACGTATCCATTAGCCTGTTCAGTACCATCAGTGGCTTGATGTAGGGCTTCTCTTGAATACTTAGGGCTGTCTGTGGTGGCAGTGATGTATTCATTGGAATGTCTTGCGCTATCAGTCCCTTCATTTAGGTCTAGTTTTGAACCCTTAAGGCTATCTTCTGTGGCTTCATCTACTATTTCATGAATAGTCAAACTTGGAAACGGCCCTGAGCCTAAAAAGAAAGGAACAGACTGCAGCAATCAATGAAAAAGATTTTACCAGCGGTTTACCCTGTATTTGATCTCTTGTTTTATTATTTTAACCGTCGAAACTGCATTAAGGAGTCACACAAAGGGATACATAAAACTGGCTGGTTAAGACAGATCACCTCTAAATGAAGGTAAACATAGTTCAACGGACTCAAAGTATTAATAATAGTTGTCCCCTCAACAGAGTGACCCCTTTAGCCAGGTTAAATTGCAAGTAATAACGTATTTTTACACGAATTAATAAGGTGTATTTAAGAATGCTGTCATACAGATAATAACGCTAAATTTTGTAAAATGAATGGTATTAAAACACCAAGTCTATAAAAACATTGATATAAGCACCATTCCTATACTCAGAGCAAAATGATGAAACCAACAATAAGTTCGATATCCATATTTGCGAACTCTCCTGGTCTACAATTTCTTCATAATCTCTGCATTAAAAAACGTTTCGCAGGGTTGGCAGTAAAAAGGCTTTTTAAATCCCCGGTGGTCTATTCTAAGGAAGCAGTACCTATGTTTGTCTTAATTATATGTTGCTTTGTGGTGTATACCATTAGGCGCTTTGTGTTTTAAACTCTTCGTTTGCTCTTTGTCCTCGTTTCTGTGTTTGTTCAGATTCCCCTTGCTTTGGGAAGAGGGAGCTGTTTTTATGCTTCTCGAGCATTTGTTTGTTTCGTGTGTATGTATTTGTCCTTGTTCTCTTCCTCTTGGTGTCATGGGCTGGCTGCGGTTTGTGACTGTGGCATACCCTGGACTTTTCTATTTACTTATTTGCAGCACACGATGAAATGTTATTATATTTGACTTCGAAATTTGTTAATGCCTTACGAAAAATCATCTCGTTGTCTTTGATCGATAAAGTAGGAGTTTTGCAGCAATAGCTCTCCTGACAAAGACTGCTATGGTGTTACATTATTATTTTGCTTTCTGAGGCTAGAGATATTCAAAACAGTCCGAATCGTCTTATGCAACAGTTAAATGGTTTTGATGGAAATGGTCTTTATGTATTAGACGTTCAAAGATCAGCAAGTTATTGCTTACTGGACTTTCGCTTCAAGTCACTCTAGCTTACGGGTGGGGACTTATCACTCATCCCCAGTATATCATTCCGCAACAATCCACCGCGGACAGGTATGATGTCTAAATTAATACTAATATAATCAAATACGAACTAACACTAACTAATTTAAAACTCTGATTAGAAATCGGCAAGTTCTGCAGTACAGACTTAGCCGAAATCACATTAGTCAAATTAAAAATATTAATAAATATGTATACGTTTTTATCTGCATGATCACCAAATGCAAATTATTACTGCTGTTGCTTGGCAAAACTAGTAAATGCCACACTATTCTGGACACCAAATGAAGAAGAGATTCGCAGCACAAGATGACAAGTATTGATTGCCATTCAATCGTCCAGACGTCCTTTATATAGATAATGATGTCACAAAAACGACACAAAACGTCACTTATAAATTTACCTGTGGTATCATCAGCTATGTCTGACTGAGTCAAGCTTGGAAACTTCATTGAGCCTCCCATATCTGTAAAACAATATGAAATGATGCAGAACAATACATAATTAAATAAGGTACATGTTATCAACATACATAAAATTAGTGCCATGTTTTCTTTAAGGATTTGTCAGAGCATTGTGGACCATTTTTTTTATTATTATTTTTTATTTTGTCGAATGACGATAAACAAACGAACAACTGTCGTTAATGATGTCGGATATGTAAGGTTTGCCAGAGCCATTGACACGAACGAGATAAAAGAGCACATTGCATGAGCTGCACTGTGAATCATACATAAACATAAAAATATTATTTACTTTTTCAGAAATCTAAACGCTTAAGAGTCATTCTCTGTAAGCATCAAAGTGGCCGGGAAATGGCATCTCTTAGATTTTGATGAAACTTATCATATAAACTTGTTATGTCATATAACCGGTAAAAATGGCATCATTTCCGATCTGCGGTGCTTTGGTTGCCATGGCAACGCAAAGTTCACTTTTTTCTCAAAAATGACTATTTTCCTTCTTGTAAATGTACAAAAAGCATGAAATTCAGACAATCATAACATGAACATAGAACATGATTTTACCAAACATCTTTATACTAGACCAAAGCATAAACCTTGATTTTGAAAATAACTATAGTCTTAGACGCATAGTTCTGAAGATATGTTGAGCTTTTAGGTGCTGAAGTTAAGCTGTATTCACAAAAACACCAAAACAAAAAATTGCTCAAAAATGGGATAATTTGAAACAAAATATGTAAAAAACGCAGCAATAGATTTTTATAATTTTTCAATATATTGTAGCTCCACTATCACTGATTCATATATGTAAAAATTGGAATGGGTATATTTAACAAACTAGAATAAAGAAAGTCAAAAGATGACTACCTATTCAAAAATCCAAAATATGGATTTTTCACAAACTTATAAACAACAGCAGATTTCTTTATTTTTTCAATAACAGTTCTGTAGACTGACTGAAAATACAAATAGACTTCAGTTGAAATACCTAAATTTGTAAAAAAAATATGATAGGCATGAAAATAACGTATAATACAGGGGGTAAATTACCCCACCCACTTGGAACACAATGAAAAATTGAGTGAGATAAGCAGTTGATTTGGTCAGCTTTGAGCTATACATGTACTTATATTGAACTACAAGGACTCTTTTATGCAATCAGTTGAAACACACATGTATTATTGTCCATAGCAACCAGTCTGAGCCCTTAGCAACAGCCTTTAAACAATGTAAGACTTAGGACTGAGCTGTGCATGGAATGACCATTGTGAGCAATAAACTCTGAAGACACGTAAATGATATTTGATGTCCAGTAGGCTGTTGATTTTTTTCGAATCAGTTGAAAAGTATGTGCACATATTTGTCCTTGGCAACCCTTTTGAGCCCTTAGCAACCAACAACTTTTAACAGATTTGGAACTTTGAATAAAATCAACACAGCAATGTCTTCCTTTGCAATGTTTAATGTAGACAATTCCACTTAATAGTTTTAAGCACACATCATAGTTTTATAAATAATGCTTAGAAACTCTGTTTAGACTCGTCCATAGCAACCACTATTTGCCCTTAGCAACCACCTTCTATCAGATGTGAAGTTTTTGACGGAATTCGATGAGAAATATCTTTATTGAGCACAGACTCAGAAATATCTGAAGCACAGCTGCTTGACCTGTAAAACTTGTCGAATGATATGTGTATTTAATTATCCTTAGCAACAAATTGGGGCACTTAGCAACAATATATTTGCAGATTTTAAACCTTTTACTGGATTCCCAAAGAACACTACTTAAGCTTAACAAGATATTTGGACCTTTATAAATAAGGTTTAAAGCACAGTTGTTTGACTTTTAGACTTTAGCAACCAGTGTTAGCCCTTTGCAACCATCTTCATATTTGAAAATAGTAACTGTGTTTCAAAAAATACCCGTGTGCAACGGAATATATGAATTAAGGAGACAACTGTAAGTTAAAATTAAAATAAAGCTATGTAACTGTTTAACCAACAGCTCAGATAAGGATCAACATTGCCCACATTAACATATGCATATTTGTTGTAATTCTAGCATTAAGGGCTCCTAGTTTGCTGCAAGCTTTGGTTTTTTTCTGTCTTGTTTTATAATTATGAAAATATAGAAAATAGGTAAAAATAGATGGTCATTAACTTTTATGTTTACTGCGACGTTTTGGTTTAACTTGTTACACACAGAAGGTATTATTTTTTAAATGCAGAAACCATTTTAAGTCTGTTAGTAGGTGGTTGCTTAGGGCTATATATCCACATGGTTTTCAACAGATCTTGAAAATCAAAAAACCGTGCTTTAAACTTTATTTGATAAGGTCTGAATTCCTTGTCGGATATCAACAATATTATTCGTGAATCCAATAAAAGGTTCTAAATCTGCAAAGAAATGGTTGCTTTAGGCTTCATCTAGCTTCAAAGGATATGTCCGTTGACAGGTTTTAGCTGTGCTTCAGAGATTTCAAAGTTTGATGGTGAATAAAGATATTCAACATGGAATTCCATCAAAACTTTCACATCCGATAGAAGGTCATTGCTAGGGGCCAAAACTTAGCTCATAATTATTTACTCTGAACACTGCAAAGTAACAAATCTGTTAACAGTTGGTTTGCTTGGGGCTCAAAATGGTTGCCAAGGACGGGAGGACAAATATATAGATTTTCTTAACTGATTGTAAAATTCACTGGGCTGCTGGGCTTGAAATATCATTCAGAAATGCCTTCAGAGTTCACAAACAACATTTCTTGATCCTTAGTCTCACACCATTTAAAGGGCCATTGCTAGGGGCTCAAACTGGTTGCTATGGACAATAATACATACCCGTATGTGTTTCAACAAACTGCAAGAGCAAGAGTCCTTCTGCTTCAAGTTAACTTACACATGCTGACAAAGAAAACATAAAAGAGAATATATTTGGGTGGGGATTCCCTCTAAAGTGTCAAATCTGTTAGAGTTTGTTGCTAAGAGCACAAATTGGTTGCTATGGATGCATAAATAATTTTTTTGAAACAAAATTTAAAAGTCAATCTGACGTGCTCTTAACTTTACTGATAGCTATTGTCATAGTTTGTTGCATATAATAGATATTCTTTTTGAAATTCACCCATTTTTTTAGCTCACCTGAGCCAGCGGCTCCGGGGGAGCTTATAGGATGGTAAGGCTCCGTTGTCCGTCGTCCGTCCGTCCGTCGTCCGTCGTCCGTCCACACTTTCAAACATCTTCTCCTCTGAAACCGCTGGGCCGATTGTAACCAAATTTCATATAGAGCCTCCTGGGACCTTAGGAACGAAAAGTTGTTCAAACGGTCCTGGTCACATGACCAACATGGCTGCCATGCCCATATATGGTAAAAACCTGAAAAAATCTTCTTCTCCAGAACCAATAGGGCGATGGCCTTGAAACTTGGTATGTAGCATCGGGTACACGAGTACTACCAAGATTGTTCAAATTATGACCTTGGGTTGACCTTGGCCTTTTTTACGGTAAGGTCAAATTTGCTTCCTTATGCTTTTATATGGCAAAATGCTGCAACATAAGATCTTTTGGAAATTGTTGAATATTTGGCCTAAAAATTGGTACAGTCATCATAATGACTACATGAAGATTTATGAGTTCAAGAGGTCAAGGTCATTCTTTGACCTTTGACCCAGAACTCTCATATTTTGACAATATCAAACAATCTCCTCAAAATCAACTAGGCCAATTGTAATTAAATTGCATATAGATCCTCCAGGGGTTGAGGGAATGAAAATTTGTTCATACGGTCCAGGTCACATGACCAACATGGCCACCACGCCCATATATGGTAAAAACCTTTAAAAATCTTCTTCTCCAGAACCAGTAGACCGATGGCCTTGAAACTCGGTATGTAGCATTGGGTACTCAAGTACTATCAAGATTGTTCAAATTATGACCCTGGGTTGACCTTGCCCTTTTTTACGGCAAGGTCAAATATCGGAAAATGCTAGCACATGAGATTTCATGGTAAGTTTTGAAGATTTTGGCCTAAAAATTGGTATATACAATCTTCTTAATGAGAACATGAAGATATGTGAGTACAAGAGGTCAAGGTCATTCTTTGACCTTTGACCCATAAATCTCAAATGTTGACAATTTCAAAGAATCTGCTCTAAAACCACTGGGCCAATTGAAACCAAATTTCATATAGAGCCTCGAGGGGTTAAGGGAATGAAAAAATTTTCTAACGCTCCTGGACATATGACCAACATGGCTGCCAAACCCATATATGGTAAATACCTTTATAAATCTTCTTCTTCAGAACCAATTGACTGATGGCCTTGAGACTTTGTATTTAGCATTGGGTACTTGAGTACTATCAAGATTGTTCAAATTATGACCTTGTGTTGACCTTGACCTTTTACAGCAAGGCCAAATATGGGAAAATGGTAGAACATAAGATTTCATAGAAAGTTTTGAAGATTTTGGCCTAAAAAATTGGTATATACAGTTGTCTTAATGAGTTCATGAAGAATTATGAGTACAAGAGGTCAAGGTCATTTTTTACCTTCGATCCAGATCGCTCATATTTTGACATTTTCAACCATTTCCTCAAAAGCAAAAGGGCCAATTGTGAACACATTTCATATAGAGCCTCCAGGGGTTGATTGAATGAAAAATTTGTTGCTAGCTCCATGTGGACAGCTAAGAGTCTGATCAGACTGGGTGGATGCCAAGGCTGATCTGAGTCTTTGCTGGGTGCACATGCCACTTTGTTGGTTTTGTTGTGTTGCAGAATTTCAGACATGATAAGTAAAAGCCACCTTGCCAATTGTTCAGGTGAGCGATTCAGGGCCTCATGGCCCTCTTGTCAAATCTGTTAATTGTTGGTTGCTGAGGGCCCAAACCCTGAGTCAAATATATATACATATGTTTTTCAACTGATATTATAAGTCAGTCAAGCGTGCTTTGAACATTACTCGATTGATGGATGACTTGTCCTTTTCAGCAGTATATCAGTCATACCAGGATGATGAAAATAGGATAATGAAAGTCTTGTATGCAATGGAACCCCATTTATGGTAGGAAAAATTCTCGCCTCAAGCGGGATTCGAATCCGGTTCGCTAAATCAGTAGGCCAGCGCTTAACCCACTGAGCTACCAGGGCTAAACATTACTCAAAGTTCTCGTCATAGTTTCTTTCTGGTAAAAGATATTCCTTATATGCAGATCAGTCAAAGCTTCAAAATATGTTAAAAGTTGGTTGCTAAGGGCTCAAAATGATAGCTAAGTGCAAATATATCAACTGGACTGGAAAGTAAGTCAGCTGCCTTGCTTCATATATTATCAACAATTGTCTTCATAGTTTAGTGCTCATAAAAGGCAACAAGAGTTCAACACCAGCATCACACTTTTGACTTTGATGTGTTTAGTGGTATCCTCAGGACTTCTAAACCTTCTATTATATTGACGTATGCATGGAAGGTGATACTCTGAAGAATGAGGTGATACTCTGAAATATTTGATGCCTAGACCTATCATTACCACTCATAAGCAGCAATGAAAACCGCAAAAAAAAACTTTCTGTACAAAATCTTCGAAATTATGATAAGAGAAAATACTCTTTTCAAATGCATATCAGCATTCAACTTTGTTAAAAGTTAATCAGGTCTATTTTTTGTGTGTGTCTCCCTCTTTGAAAATTGTTGTCGTCGTTTGATATTGAATTTATGAAATAAACTTTCGGTGAGTTTCATAATTTTTTTATGAAATGACCAAGTGTATAACATTTGTTTATCATATGAAGTTATTAGACCATGCCACACGTTAGTGGCGGGATATTATGCTGTCCGTGTGTCTCTCCATCCATTTCTCGTACGTACGTACGCGCGTCTGTCTGTCCGTTCGATAACTTGAGTAGTTTTCTTCAAACTTGGCATGTGCATTAGTCTCGGAAATATCTTGATTGGAATTGTTAATGAGCGAATTTCGAAATCTTCGGACAGAGTTATTGCCCTTGTCAATGTTTCAAAAATTGCTTTTGGTCTGTAATTCCTTTACTCATTGAGATATCGTCATGAAAATTCACAGAAAAGAGTGAAACAATATATCCTTTCTGTTGCAAGCAGAATTTGGTCCACCAGGATTATCTGCCCCTGCCCCAGGGCTATATACATGCATAAAATCATGAAAAAATCTACATAAACTCAGGGTTGAAAGTGATTCTCCTGAAACTTGCAACAACTTATTGAAACGATAAAAGCTTCCTGCATGATCAAAATTTTCTCTCCAAGGGTTATCTTCCCCTGGCACAGCCCTATATACATGTATAAAATCATGAAAAAATCAGAGTTTTGGTATATCTTTACATGTATGAGATTTCACAGAAATGATATAAATATTATTTACAGCTGTTTTTTACAAACAGAATCTAGTCCAACAGGTTTATCTACCCCTGCCATGGGGATATATACATGTATAAAATCATGAAAAAAAAATCAGAATTGCAAGAGATTTTCTGGAAACTTGCAGCAAATTATCAAATTAATACAAGCTTCCTGTTGTGATCAAAATTTTGTCTCAAGGGTTTATATGCCCCTGACCCAGGGCTATATACTGGTATGTAATCATGAAAAAAAAATCTGTATAAAATCATCAGAACTGAAAGGGATTTTCCTGAAATATGTATTAAATAATCAAAGCAATAATAGCTTCCACTGATTGTAATTTTTTTTATCTCAGTATAGTTATCTGCCCCCTGACCTTGAGCTGTAAACAAGTATGAAATCATAAAAAAGCTGTATCTGGTATGCAGTGGCGGAGTATTACGCAGTCTTTTAGTGTGCTTTTATTAAGCCTGTTTTTTTTTCTCTCTGAAAAATGACTTTATTTGAACATTTTTGTCACATAAGGCATCACGGCGTTTTGCGCCAGTATCAAAGTCTAGTGTAACGCATATCAAATTTTAAACGCCCATTTTGAAAAAAAAATATGTCATGGCGCTGTCTATCCGTGTGTCTGTCCGTCCGTGTGTCTGTCCGTCACAATTCTTGTGTGCACCATAACTCAGTAACCCTTTGGGATATCTTCTTGCAATTTCGTAGGAGTGAGTGAGTGAGTGAACTCGGGTTTAACGTCCCACCAACAACGAGGTCATATGGAGACGGGACCTCGGTTTAAAGTCTCATCCGGAAGACCAGAGAAGCGGGGGATCGAACTTGCGACCCCTGGATTGGTAGTCCGGAGTGTTATCCACTTCGCTACAGCCGCTCCTAATTTCGTAGGAAGAATATGAATTAGGATAGGGCAAAGTGACGCGTACAATAATAGTTGCTCTCCCTTTCTTAGTTTCCAAGTTATGCCATTTTTGATGATTTTTTTCACGACTAGTCTTGTGCGTGCGGTAACTAGATAACCATTTAGGACATCTTCTTGAAACTTCATAGCAATGCGTATGAAGTCCCAACAATGTGTGGCATTTAACAATAGTTGCTCTCTCTTACTTAGTTTCAGAGTTACATCCTTTTGATAGTTTTTAGGCTTTTTTGTGTACACTAATCTTGTGCATACCATAAGTTGGTAATCGTTTAAAATGTCTTGATGAAACTTTACAGCAATACGCATTATTACAAGATAATGTGTTGCATTCAAGTATAGTTGCTCCCCCTTACTTAATTTTGGAGTACCTTCCGTTAGATTTGTTGCTTAAGGCTACTCACATTCACTCCTTAACCCATTGAAATATTTTGCTGGAATTTGTAGGAACATGTATAATAATAGGGCAATGCATCTTGAGTAAAAACCACAACTCTGGCTGACTTCCTGAATAATCTGCCCTTGCATAAATTTCCCGTTTACTCTGTAACTCCTTAATAGTTGAAAATATTTTCACGAAACTCTACGGTTATGTGTATATACACACTGGTCTGGCATTCAACACAGGCAACGAGGACAACGTACAGGAAACTTTGTTCTGCTCATCAGGATAAGTTTGTTTCAGAAGTATAGCCTCCCGGAACATCCAACCCCCGACTCTTGAGATAGGAATAAAAAGTTTTACTAAATGGATATGCGTATTCAAGAAATGCTTGAAACATTTTTTGGACAACAACGACCATGACAACCTTATTCAAGCACTGCATTGATACCGGACGGAATTTCTTTGAAAAAACTGGTCTGACTAAGAGGTCTAACAAACTGCGGGGTCCGTAAGAATGACAATTTGAAGTTAATCTAAGAGGTATGCGAAAACAATCGAGTTCTATAGTACATTGCCTTCGTTGCCTGTGTTGAATGCCAGATCTGTGTGATAAGGTAAGGGAATGTTTTAGGACCAAGAATGGTAACTCAAGTTTATCAGATCCACCTGTTTATCTTTCTGTTAACAATCTTGTTCATTCTGTAACTCCTTCATGGCACTAGATCGGGTGTATAATGGGCCGCTTGAAAAGCTCTTTTTTTAATGATGTTAGCCTCTGAATAAAAGCCATGTCATATGATAAACACAATTATGGCTAATTTGAAATTATAATTTTCAAATGAAAAAGATATATTCATTCTTTCCACTTCATATCTGATGTTTTCTTTTCGAGAAAAATTTTGATGGCAGCTCTCTTATTATTGCTGGCCAATGTGGGTGGGGTAATTAGACCCCATTAGATCAGTTAGTTAGAGCTTTTAGCACACCTTTCTTTAACAATTATGTCAGTCATCATCGACCAAATATCAAATAGACATAAATGTATAAGAATACATCTTTTCAAACATTTTTGTAGTGTTTTCATTGTAATATCTTTTATATTATACAATTCAAATGATGTTATTTTGGTTCCTTCCCTAGACAAAATTCCTTTTGTTTTATATTTCATAGCTCTATAGCAAAAAATGCATGTTTTTCTTCCCAAAGTTTGTCAAAAAGGTTCCAGTACTTAGCAAATTGTAGAAAGAAAACAAACTTTAAGTTATCTGTTGTAAGAAGTGGGTGGGGTAAGTAGACCCCATAAATTTTGATGTGAGACAGCTTCTGTATGCAAGTTTAGCAAGGATACCTTACTGTGGTTATATTTCTTGTTAATTTGTTGATTTTGGATCTTTCAAACAGATATATGAGTAAAAGAAATGTATTTGCTTTGGTATTTGTAATTTTTATATTTCCTGCAAACCAGTGACGGTAGACAACTTTGAAGCAATTTATTTTTTGAACAACAAATATACCCATTCCAAATTTTTGATATTATTTAGTATGAAAACTAATCTAAAAAATATAAGAAATTAAAAAAAAGTTATTGCTGCGATTTTGTGTAAATTCAATTCAAAATTTGATAATTTTGTCATTTTTCAAAAAAATCAAAAACTTAAATTCATGCCTAGTTTCCACGTGACCTACCGTCAGAATGGAAATACATATCGGCAATGTCATCAATCAGCCATACTGAGAAAATAACAGATATTTATAATCTATTGCTGGTTTAATTATATCTGCCTGATCAAATCATATGTACAAGTGCAAAAAGGCTTTAAATTCACGAAAATTTCATACACAGATCAGGCAATTCTGGCTTATTTCACTTTATTGCTGTTGCCATGGTAACGGGGCAGTGAATGAAAAAAATAAATACTGATTTGATGGTCCTGGGTGGATGTCTTGATGTACACCAAGTTTCATCAGAATCTGAGAGATGTCATTTCCAGCCTATATGGGAGGCACTTTGATGCTTACAGAGAATGACTCTTAAGTTCTGCATTTTCAATTAGGTTAGACTAAACTCTAAATTAGTGTCTTAAAATTATGTCGTAAGGCGCACATTTCAGAGACTCCAATTACACAGATAAACACAAACTCAACAAAATGTTCGGCAAATTAACAGGACATAAACAAATCATAATTACCAAGATAATCCTGACCTGGTGGAGCCACACCCTGACAAATTAAAACAGTAAAAATAAGTTACCGTAGTAATTAAGGCATACTTGAAGATCAAATTTAGACAATGAATTCATGACCACTATGCTAAGAAATATTCGAGGAAAACTACATTTTCGCCAAAAAAAAAAAAAGAAAATCGAAAATTCTAGTATAAGCAAAAAATTAGAATAATGAATATAATATAAAAACTGATGTAAACTGATTATATGGCCTTTATCAACGCAACGCATAATTTAATGAGAGAAATAGAAAATAAAACTAAAATTCGCGAGTGTGTATTATAAATTTAGTTTGTAAAAACAAGTACGAGGATCGTCCAAAAAGTTCTGTCACTTGCCTTATTTCCCGGGAAAAAGCATTAAAGTGATTCTGTAAATTACACCATTGAAGAAGCTCGACGACCCTACTCTGTCCCATTGCACCAATGATGGCGATGGCACCAAGATTACGTCCGTCGGGCAGAGCCTTATAGGAAATACCATTTTAGTTTCTTTTGATATCAAGTTTATCAGGCAAGACCAGAAACTGCGTAGGAATGGCGAGGCTTGCCGAGCCAGTCCGACGTGTTTCTAAGCGAGCCTATTAAACCCGATATCAAAAGACACTTACATGGTTTTCTATTTATCATGCACCATAAGATGGCTTTAAGATTAAGAGAGACTTAAACAAATGAAAAGCAAACACTGTCTTGTTCGAACTTGCTGACGTCGTGTATGCGTTATGCGTACCGGAGACGTCATTCGACCAATCGAAACCTGTTATTACGGCCAACGTCACTATACAACCAGTCGGCTTGAAAGGTCGCTTCTAAAGGCATGCTCGGATTATATTTGCGCAAACGCAATTCTACAGTGACATGATATCATATTGTGTTATCATACCCCTGTTATCAGGTGGAATTTTGCAGTAGATGCATGTTAAAACTGATTTGCAGGTGATCTCAAATCAGATAAGATTGTTTAAAATGCGTGTGCAAGACGTTGCTGAGCCGAAAATACCCATAAGCCCCGCTCCGTTGGAAAGGGCGTGGCTTGTCAGCTATGGGGTAATGCATGCGAGATTGTATGCGTCACATAAGCATGGAAAGTCGCTCAATGGCAGGAATAATGGAAGTCAGATTGAACCAATATAGTCTCAACAAGAAAATATTGACAGCTATGAATTTACGACAATCAGAAAACATTGGCAGTGGAAAACGCTCTTAAACGTAGTCTTTTACGCTGATAGTTGAACTTTCTCACTTACTGCGGCTCCAAATATCCGTCTTCATCTGGTTTGGGCCCAAACGATGGGTTGATATAGTCGTAAAGGTTGCCTCCTTGATGATTATCTATGTTAAAAATACAGAACGCACATACATTTAACTACATTAGCCCGCCATATCAGCTTAGAATAATTCGTCATAATTTTTAAAATCAGCACTCAGAAGCAAACGAAGTCTACACTTTTGCGAATGCCTATGCACTTAAAAGGCCACTAGATCGAACACTTGATCATCAACACTATTCATTAGACTGTAAATTTTGCACTTTTACCACGTGCATTTTAATGAGAATATCACTTTGCTGTCAATCAGTAATTTTGAAATTTTTGAACTGACGGTTGATCTTCTAAATCAAAATCGACGTTTGCGTTTCATTTACTTGATAACAAGGCCCTCGGTACTTGACTCGGCGCCAAATGGCCTTTTTGTGTTGATGTGCCGTAAAACACATATCACTCACTCATCAGTACTTGATAGGAATGATATAGACTTTCCGATGTACGAGTCATGCAATCATTAAATTTAGTATTTTTTCCTTTTTGTGTTTGTTTGAACTGAAACAATCTGAAGAACTGTCTCACTACCGCAAGAGTTTGGTGTTTAGAAGACTTTCAGTCCACGTTGATATATTTGTTGTCAATTGATCTTTTTAAATTTGAAAACAATTCCGATTTTTTTTGATGAACTGATGAATTTTATTTTTGAAATTTTCAGGTGATCATTAAACAATCATTGTTTATTTTCGTATGAGATTCTAACAAGGGATACCTTTTTGATCCTTTGTGTAACGTTTATTGGTTGCTTCATACCGATTTGCTACACCTGAAATCGAGCATACGCATCATTAGTTTACAAATACTGAACAAAACAAGTGTTAGAGTTCAACCTGTACTTAATTTGGTACAGTTAAACTACAAAAACTTCATATTGTTTTACCGAGCATTTTATTCTAGACATTATCTATCATTCCAGCACGTACATGTTTATATATAATTCCAGCTCGCACAAACCTTCTGAGCTTTATGATTATCGATCATTTTTTTATGATTTAGCGTCTCAATTTATATTTCCTTTCTAAAAGTGGTCTGTTTAATTTATTTGAAATATTGCGGCTTTGGGGATATATTTTGTGAAACAACGCATCAAATAAACCTTTCTCAAAATAAAATGTATGCGCCCAGCTTTTAAGTAGTTGCATTAAAAGGGGCTATCATCTACGTTCAAATACTAAAATACACCATGTTCTTTGAATTGTAAGATTTATTCCTTTGCTCAAGATAGGCGTTGCGTTGCTGTCTTTGTACAGATTAGAGGCTATGAAGAGAAATTTTTGCCATTAAAAACCTGAGGCGAGCGTAGCAAATGAAAGGCTCTTAACTGCGAAGATTTCTCCACGTAGCCTCTAACTGGCTTAGTGTTTTTGCCCTAGATAATAATCGGAATCTGATCCTGATTTTCAGGTCTTCAGTAGATTTAATGATGAAGGCGGTCTTCGTAAATATGTGACCAGTCTACACCAATAAATGTACTGAAAATTGGACATTTCAAATGACCAGATTATATTATTTTCCGAGAGAAAAACTAAAAAGGTCAGAAAACTTTTTAGTTGTTGTTTTGTTTGTTTTGAATAGAATAAAGTGTTCATTTTTCTAATTAAAGTACCCTCAGCATTCACATTTGAAATATGTCCTGAATGTTTACCACGCCTATTTGAAAAAGTTCTAATTGTAATTTTTCTGGCTCATCGAACTGAACTCATTTGGCTCATGAACTGACCCGTTCCAATCTTTTTCCGCAGCACGTTTAGCGCCGTTTTATCATGCGGAGCAATCAAATGTACATATTTTAAAACAGCAATTCATGATAAACTGAATAAATTACGATACGGCAAACTTAACGCTTTCTCGACTATAACAGACAGAAGTTACAAATGGAAAAAACAGTTAAAAAATAGCAGAAAGGAACACCATCACCTATAGTTACTGTCTTTAACTATTGTTGTGTAAACTTACAGTGTATAAAAATACCAAATGGCAACTACGAAAATAATAGGAAACAGATACAGTCATTGCAAGAATGATCGGAATGATAGTCGCCGTATAAAACACGGTGCGGCCAAGCGCAAATTTATATGAATATAGCAGGTAGACTTTCTAAATAAAAAGAGCAGAAATGAAAGAGCAAAAGAAACCACATTCACTGACCTAAAGTTTCTGGCATTGGCTGTCTCCGTCTAAATTTACAATAAATAAGGATGCCAATGACAACTGCGACAATAAGAACAACAGGTACAACGGTTGCTAGAATAACCACGGTTAAGTTATTAGTGTCGGCTCGCTGTGCTGGCTCTGCAGTGGTTGCTTTTTCTAAGAAAACAGAAACACGAAATAAAACGTCAAAGTATAGTTTTATATTTATTATGTATTTATTTGGCTTTGTCGGAAAACATCAGAGATTTTTAGGCACTTTTAGCTTTAAATCTAGCGGTTTGTATAATATATTGAATTATTTGTATTTTCGTTGAATGAATGTTTTGAAAATTCAGAGTTTGTCTTTGACTTTTGTAAATTAGAAATCGGAGTTTTGTAAACTCACTTGTTGAAATTTTCATACAGAAAGTTATTTTTAAAGCAAATGAATTACTTTGTTACACTGATCGTGTAAAGAACTGAAGAAAGATATAAACGTCCATAGAAATCACAGAAGAAAAAGAATCAACTTTCTTGACAACAACAAAAAATCATAACACATACCTCGCGGCGAAACTAAAAAGTGATGATAGGTGGATCCAACTGCATTATGAATCACAACTCGATATGCACCATAATTTTTTTCTGCCTGAACTTCAAACTCTATAGGTATTCCATATCCTGACTTAAGGATCTTTTGGTTGTAGACCGGAACGCCTACTGTCTTTTGGATTTTATCTGAGATTGTCCATACAGCAGTTGTCTGTATAGTATCCGGATTTCTTTCAATGTTAACAGTTAGAGGTTCAACGTTTGTATAAACTTCAAGGACGATATTGACTTTTTCGTCTATGTCTGAAAGATACTCTGTGCGGCCATCAACCACATATGGTACGTCTGGAAATAGTTGATAATGTAAACGATAATTTTTTGCCAAAGCTGAATCCGACGAATTAGAGCTAAGGTGTACGTCTACAAAGCCATGTGTTTCCGCCACTTTTACAAAGAAAAACAACGTTTGACTTCTTGTTTGCTTCCCTGGACAACGACCCCAATATGAGGGTCCTGTAAAAAGTTCTGTCATGAGAGGTGGATTTCTTTACTGAATCGTTTTATAAAAAAATGTAACTGTAACAAACCCTCTACGTATTCCCCCTTTGCCGACACATGTTTTGTAGCCTTTTCACCCAGTCGTGGATAGCGTTAAAATAGTGTCTCTGTTTGTAGCAAAAGCATATTTCATTTTGATGTATTCAAATAAACATATGTCACAAACAAATTTTGACGTATATGTTGGAAATATTAGAATATAGCGCTGCCAAGAGAATATCTGGAATTATATGTCTTTCAAGTGAAGATTTTCTTCAGCCTTTGAAATGAAAAGAAACACCATGGATTCAGGGCTAGAGAGTAAAATGGATGGTTTACAAACTGAGCGCTTCCAGACGCCAAAAAAAGGCTTAACATCCTCACACTTGTGAGAGGCTTTGTCATGAATCAGGTGGACTCCTGACCATCCTTTGCTTGGACGCTTCTTGCAATAAACACTTTCCACTGTTTTCAGCACAGAGTTCCTAGAGAAGCAGCAAGTGGCTGAATAACCAGACAAACACAGCACCTGAACGACTGGCCCACTAGAATCAAAGAAAATAGCGCACGACATCTTCTTTGTACTGACTGTTCGTTTGGCAATACATGTCCGTGCTTCACCTTCTTGCTTGCTTTACTTGTTTTAAGCCCTTCTCTGTGGCTCAAACATGTCTACCCAAGTTTTATCACCTGCTAGCAAATTACAATTGACCAGGCTGTTTTTTTTTACGTTTTCAGAAGTTCTCGGGCACATTTAAAACACTGCTTCTTTTGCTCGTTAGAGAGCAAGTGATGACCCAGCTGGCACAAAATTTTCTTTCTCAAATGCAAATGCTGCTTTAAAATTGTTTGAATGCTGCCTTCCAATATACAAGTCCTACCAGCTATATCTATTTCCGAAAATGTAGTATCTTGTTTTTCCAAAGCCTTTACAGCAGCGATGTTTGCCTTGGTAATAGAGGTTTTTAGGCCTACCAAGGGTTATCATTTTCTAGTTTTAAAAGATTTTACCAATTTAAATATTGTGTGCATGGAAATGAACTGAGGTCCATGTATCACATAGTTCAGAAATATCTGCTTTGCACCTATACCAAGCACATTACGGCATTTTATATAGCCCCAAATTTCTAATTTATTGCCCATGTTACAATGTGACATGTACACTGGTCAGTACCTATGACTGCATATGATTAAATAAATATGAAATAAAGGCAATTTGCACAAATAAGCGGATATCGTCCGCTTGTAAAAACAGTGATTCATTTTGAAATGTGTCTGACAGAAAACTAAGGAATCCTTTTTGTGACAAAACTTTTTGCAGGGCTCAGGACAAAACGGGATATACCCTTTAAAGAAAGAATTCGCTCCTAGGGAACAGAAAAAATTCTCCTCGGACAGTTGATCTCTAATGGGAAAGACGTCACCATGAAAATGTCATCCAGAATGGATGTTCTTTAACCTGAATTGAAATATTTGCAAAGAATTGAATTTGATATTGTATATCGATTATTTACATTCATACAATTATGAAGTTTTCTTTTCATGAAATTAAAGAAATGCGTAAACAATTCATAATTTACAGTATGTAAGATAATCTAAAAGCACTACAGCATTAAACTTAAGTAAAGAAGAAATGCAGTTACTTAGATTTCTGATTAATGTGTTGCACGAACGTTATTTACGTGATTTCTACCCATGTAAATATCCTCATAAATATACATGTGCACCATCCCAAATGTGAGTTAAATGCCACGTCATCTTATCTATATGAGCCGCGACACGACAAAACCAACAATGTGGTCGTGCGCCCAGCGCAGACTCAGATCAGCCTGGGTATTCACTCAATAAGCTCAAAGTCTTTTTGTGGGCTTAAAAGGTAGTTAAGGGTCTAAGCTACCTCCATGCGGACAGCGAAGACTCTGATCAGACTGGGCGGATGCCCAGGCTGATCTGAGTCTGCGCTGGCCGCACGACCACATTGTTGGTTTTGTCACGTCGCGGCTCATATCATATATGCATAATACGTGCTAACCAGCCAAGTAAGTATCGACTGCAGAATTACAATTGTTATATTACATTAAAAATGCATTAACTTTCCAATTTGTTTTGCCTAGGAGATGTATTGGCACTCACTTACTACTTCTTTGGTCCTTATCGGGAATATATCGGGAATATGATGTTGAAATATGGTTTTAAAATATACAGCATGTACTTTTCACAATATTTAGGTTTACATTGTTGCATTTATACAACAGTTACTTGTATGACTATTACTGCTTTAAGTCGTTATTGAGATTCCACTTACATCATTGTTTCAATAATAGTGATATTTACAATCTATCTTTTCTGTATCCACCATCAGAATTTGTAAATTGCTGTTATTTTGAGATGATTAATGTATACAGTTTAATTTATATCAACTAACATGTTTTTCAGTGCCAGAAATGGGCATTTACAGATGTATGATTAAATGATCTCATTTTCTCATTCTGTTGTTGAGATGTTTCTTTAAATGTAAATGGTCAAAGAACCAAAATCATAAGTCCGAACTCATAGGTCATTTAAACATAGACAAAATTCCGGAATATTTTAGATACGCAGACAGGGACCCCAAAACAATCTTTTTATTTACTCACCTTTTATAAATATGTATACATCTTGTTCCTCAACAAAATTAGGATTATCAGCAGTTCCCACTCCGTTGCTTACACGGCATTTGTACAGGCCACTGTCCTGGTAGGTGAGATTTGCAAGGGAGAGTATTGCTCTGTTGTTATCCACGCTTGTAGATTCAAGCTCCCGTAAAATGTTGTTGGAGGAGGGCCAGGTGTGTTGCCATTCGAAGAAAGAATTATTCTCAGGGTTGCCGTTGTTGGCGAGACATTCCAAAGAAACACTGTCTGTAGTAAACGTTGCGTTTTCTCCAATTACAATTGCAGATGGTGGGTCTAGGAAAATATATGGACATAAGAGGAATAGCGAAAATGCAAGCGAGTTAATGGCTTTACCAACTGGACCGGACTAAATCATTAAAACCATTAATGATATGCTCCAGAACTATAGAATCAGATACTTCACTTGCTCTTTAAATTGATGTGAGCCTGAAGGAAGCGGAACGCGAAGACAAATTCATAGCAAAATGGACAGAATCTGTCTACCGAAGGCGAAATCCGACAATAAAGACCAAATGAATGCATTACACGTGGGAACTTTATGAGTAATGTATAGACAAATATTCCGCTGACATGCTGAAACTGTCAGTTTAATGGCAAAAGGGTGAGTGTTTGGACCGATACGTGAAAATCGTATAGCTTCTCTACCGACGATTTTGTAATGTATAAAGAATATTCAAGATGCAATGTATTTACTTATAAACCTTCCAACTAGACACGCAACGTTGAGACAATATTTAATGAACCATGAGTCAACCCTACGACGTTCAACAGACGTTGATATAATACTTATTAAATGGTGTGTGATTGCTGAGTTGTGATTTCTACATTTACAGATTAAAATAAAATCATTACCTATTAGCATTGCTATAAATCCTGACACTGTTTTGAAAATCTTACCTAAAATTCAAAACACAATTTGGGCTTACAGTGATTAACCAAATTTGAATAAAAACTATATAGCGCATTGAAAATTATGGAGATAAAACCCACATACTTACAATGCACGACAACTCTTGAAGTCCTGCTGATAGGCGTTTCAAGCGTAATATGGCTAACCAAGCATGATATTACTTTTCCATCATCGATTCTATCCATTTCTTTAGAAAACTCGGATGTTACAGAGTATGTCCGAGTTGTATTATCATAGACTGATATACCCTGGTCAACTTCAGTAACAATTTCACCATCAAAAAGCAGTGTAACATTCGGTTCTGGTCTAGCTCCAAATACTTTACAACTAAAAGTGGCATCAAATCCATCTGTATTTATTGTTGCATCCTTGATATGTTCTAGTTGAGGTTTTACTGAAATAAGAACAGCATGATATAGAGAATACCATTTTAGTGTCTTTTGATATCAAGTTTATCAGGCGAGACCAGAAACAGTGTAGGAATGGCGAGGCTTGCCGAGCCAGTCCGACGTGTTTCTGGTCGAGACTTGTCATTCCTACGCTGTTTCTGGTCTCGCCTGATAAACTTGATAACAAAAGACACTCACATGGTTTTCTATTTATTATGCATCATTAGAATATTTTCAGGTGTAAAGAGCGTCAAACAAAACAAAAGTAAACACAGATTTGTTGAACTTTTGACGTCGCAAAAGCATTGTGACGTAAGTCGAGGACGTCATTCAACCAATCGAACGGTGTTATCACGGCCAACGTCAGTATACAGCCAATTGTCTTCAGAGATCGCTTCTAAAGGCATGACCTGATAACATTCGCGCAAGCGCAGTTCTTAAGTGACATGATATCACATCATGTTATCACACCCTGTTATGAGTGGAATTTTGCAGTAGGTGCATGATTAAAGTTTTTACAATGCCATCTGAGCACCCGAAAAATCAAACAAATAACTGAAACAGTTTCAGTGCTACTGGAAATATTGTAAACTAAAGGACTATTAATTATGACGATTCATCTTAATTAAGTAGTACACAAAGCCCGTAGCATATGTCCAGGTATGATTTAAGATAACGCATTATAACTGAGTATTAAGAACAAATTAATCGCACTTTCGTGTTGTTTTGTTTTTCCATGGCGACGGAATAGAGCAAACAATGATATACACATCCTACTCAAGGCTTCAAACATCGTTTATTTAACAAGCTATTTCATTTAGGTCATGCTGGCTTCGGCTGTGCTTTCTGTATAAGAACTTTTATGACAGTTCCGGAAGTTGGCATACAAACCGTGCAGGAAAAAACGAATGCATGGTAATTGAATAATCATGACATGATGACGTCCTACCCAGACAAAATCTCTTCTGTTTGATAGCGTTTTGGACTGCAATATATATGTTATGGGACAACATCAGTCAATCTTTACTAAACTAGCTTAGAGCATTTTCTTCTTTCTATATAGCTTTTCTGTGTCGTTCGCTTGTCTGCCATTTTGGTTAAACTAGTATTTTCTTTCTGTCCACACCACCTTATTGTCTGGATTGTCTGGAACACAGTTCCGGAGCCTTGAAATGCCGACCATGCGCACAACCCTATCGATCATAGCCATAGTAAAATTGTTCAACTATTTACACTCATAGTTGCTCAGCCAGCTCATTCATTCTTTAGTATTTGAATCAGTTTTCAGAGGGCGTATATTCAAAATACTTTCTAAATAAAGTGGGTGTTGAAATTTTGTAAAGATAACATAATTTGTATACGTAACATTAGTAATTTGAGCCGCGACACGACAAAACCAACAATGTGGTTGCGCGGCCAGCGCAGACTCAGATCAGCCTGGGCATCCGCCCAGTCTGATCAGAGTCTTCGCTGTCCGCATGAAGGTAGCTTAGTCCCTTAGCTACCCTTTAAGCACTTAAAGAAGAGTCTGACTAGACTAGGCGGATGCCCAGGCTGATCTGAGTCTGCGCTGGGCGCACAACCACATTGTTGGTTTTCTCGTGTCGGGGCTCATTTCTATACGTAATGTGTGTTGGCTTTAACATCCTTGGAAAAATTCCTTTACTTACAATCTAAGTCGACGTGTACATCAAGCTCCAGAGGGTACTCCAACGCAGGATGATAAACACTGCAGATGAATACCACTCCATCAAACGAACGATTTGCCAGGAACGTTAACGAGCTAGAAGCAGCAAAAGTGCCATTATCAAGTTCTGTTATATTGATATCAGAAGAATATGTCTCGTTCGTGTCCAACCTAGACCAAGTAATATTGGGTTCTGGTTTTCCTCCATCAGCGGAACAAAGGAGGGTGACGCTTTTATCCTCAGTGCCATGTATTATTGTAAGGTTGCCTTCCATCTGTATATTATCAACCACAAGAGCAGCAGGTGGAACTAATTAAAACAAGTTGTAAATATTATATTCAAAAGCATTGTACATGTATATACTGCGTATTCGTATTTACAAAATGTTCCTCAAAATTACTTATAATGTTTTGCAAACTTAAAATTAAACAATAGGAGTAACTGTTGCAGTCTATGTGTAGACTTGATAGAATCATTTCATTAGTTAACAACATCTCGATGTGTAATTTTAAGCGCTCTAGTATCATTGGCAAATGTTATTTCTCCCCCAGGTTTTGCCCTACAGAAATGTATTTTTCAAACTATATGTACCGTTACCAGAATACAATCAGTAGTTATTCCAAAAAATGAGGATCCAGCAAATGTCCCAACTTAACGATAGAGTTCTGGAGTTTAAAAAAAAACATATGAGCTTGTCAGCTGTAGGTGGCTGGATGACTTGCGATTTTACATCCTTTTCAACAGTATTTCAGTCATGTGAGGTCAATGAGAGTGTGATAATGTGAGGCCGTGTGCAATGGAATCCCGTTTACAGTTATAAAGATTTCCGCCTCGAGCGGATCTCGAGCCTGGGACCGCTAGACCCGCAGGCCAGCGCCAGAGCTATCGGGGCTCGTTGTCAGCAGCTGCTGTAGATGCTGGCTTTCAAACATATTACTTCATTTCGGCAAAAGTGCAGACCCTTGGGAATAACTACACTTTTGTCTGAGGGAATGTTATACTGGTGCATTCTTAACGGGAACTTCAACAACCCCATATTTTTATAAGGGACATTAGTTATGACATGTATAGTGTGAATAACATGTACGAAAGCTAAGGATGATTTCATGTCAATGCAAAACTAGTTTGTCATTCTCTATCGACATAAATGAAATATACTTTTAAAACGCGAATATATAAAATGCTCCTGTAGGCATGCAGATAGAGCAACATCTCAGATCAGCCTGCAAAATGTTGCAGTTTTATGTTATTTTATGCAATACATGAAGAACAAGAGCTGTCACCTGACAGCATAGCTCACCTGAATAGGTGCCTGCCCATCTTACAGTCGCTATGATAGTGTGGACTGCTATGCATAAAACTTCAGGCAAGCATGTCCATAATGACAACACATTTATAAACAAAAGCTATCTCAGAAATAAGTCTTAAAATAAGATAAAAATAAAATAAATCCACATGATATATGACATTTCAAAGTCCATGAGCTTGAGGTCCAATAACTAAAGGCTGGGGTTTTAAAGGCTGAGGGGGGGGGGCTAAGATGTATCAAAACCTTGAATCATTATCTAACACCAGTCCAAGTATTAGTATCAACTGAGTCCATTGTGGCACTGTGAAATTATGTCTTCATAAATATAAAACTTTAACCCAAATCTTTAAGACAAAATTCAAAGTCGATGACCCTGACTTCAAGGTCATCCAGTGGGGTAAGTAAATAATGTTTTGTAAAAACTCAAAAAAGTGTCCAACATCAGTTCAAGTGCAAACTAAATCTCTGCCAAGCATTATGAATAAGTATGCTATTAGAAAACTTTAACAAAGACCAAATTTCCTAAGTCCCTGACCTTGACATCAAGGTCACTGAGCTGGGTTGAGGTAGTACTCTGATCTAAGTACAGTGCAAATATAAAAAGAATTCATCTATGGGTTCAGGAGATATGTGTCTTTAAAAAACTTTAACCATAACATCCAATCAATAAAAAGACAATTTTCTAAGTCCATGACCTTGACATCAAAGCCATTGAGGGGAGTGGAGGTAGTATCTTGGAAAACGCTGGACCAATATCTAACTACAGTGCAAGTATCAAAGGAATCCATCCATGGGTTAAGGGGATATTGGGCTTTATAAAACTTTAACCAAAACATCCAGTCCCAAAAACCTCCCAATTTTCTAAGTCCATGACCTTGACATCAAGGTCATGGAGTGGAGTGGGGATGGTATCCTGTTAAACTTTGGACCAATATCTAACTACAGTGCAAGTATCAAAAGAATCTATCAATGGGTTAATGAGATATAGGTTTTTAAAACACTTTAACCAAAACATCCAATCCGGACGCAGACGCCGACGCCGACACTGACGCTGACGCTGACGCCAAGGTGACAACAATAGCTCTTCCTGAACTTTCGTTCAGGTGAGCTAAAAATGGATACATTCAAGGTTACGCAATTTTGTTCTTTCATTGCTGCCTCCATTTCCAAAGAGATCATATCGTAAAGTAAAGATTTTGCTTTTCTAGTAAATTTTAAATTTACTCTTCTAGGAGCAAATTCTTGCCTGCAAGAGTTGTCTTCTTTTGGAAGGGTTTTGCCACTCAGGAAAGCAAAAATTGTTTTCGTTGCATAAATGGTTGAACAAAAACATGGTGTTTGCTTACACCTTAAATCTAAGGAAAAATATATTAAAGAGAAAATACTTTTATCAAAAGAAAAAGGTTCTTGTGATTAATATCCTACACACGGCGTAGCTAAATGTCTTACTGTTCGTAACAGCCAGTCGTAAATCTGCGACCGCAGATCCTGTGGCAGAGCATCTGTATAGCCCCTCGTCATTTAACGTCACATTATGAATCAGCAAAGCTGCGTTCGTTTCATTAATTTCGAGTCTAGTTGCTTCATCATATACGATATCCGCTGATCCTGGGAAGTTATAAGTAGTGAATCCTGGTGGTCCTGTCCAAAATGTTATGGCTAAGTCCGTGCTTGAAGGACAGATAAGAACAGCCGTCTCGCCTGCATTTGCTGTCACCGCTGTCTCGGCATTGATTATTCCTGGAAAAAATATAATAGAATTTAGCTAAGGATACAATGAATTACAACCCTCTCGAGCACATACAAGACAGACCCTTAAACCTACGTGTTTTAAATATCAGGTCATGTTAACTGCAAGACTATACTATGCATCAGCATGTTGCAATATCAAGTGATAATCGCATAATCAACAGAAAAAAGTGTTTCTCAGATACGTTTTGTTCTCACTTTGTTTACCGTAAACATTCAAAAAACTGAAAAGTATAGGTCTAAGTAAAGTGTGCAGACCCAGATAAATAGAATCTATCACTTGTCTCCGATAAGGACATGGAAATCCCAAACCCGAGGGCACAGGGGTGTGTCGGAAACGAGGTTTGCCGCGTTTTCGACACTCCCCTTGTGCCCGAGGGTTGGGATTTCCCTGTCCGCATCGGAGACCGATGATTGATTATTTTTCTTACATACGATAATAATATAATAATTATTTCAATTGAACGGGGAACTATTATTCCATGCGAACGTACACAAGCGTAAGTAGTATTGTGACGTAACGTCAACGTTATTTCAAACGTCAGTTGGTAACGTCTTCGAAATGGCGGCACCATCGGCAGTGTTTGTGTGGAAGATTGACTATTTCGGAGGGTTTTTTTTCCATTTTAAGACCTAGAAACAGATAATGATAGACTTATAAAGAATTAATTCATTGGTTTAAAAAAATAATGCATAAAGTATAGAATCGCCGACCCGGGCTTATCGCATTTTATTGCTCGAGTAGTGATACGCAGAATTCAAGTTCGTGTGAGCTGTCCCAACCCATGGGCAAGACAGAATTTTCCAGCACCGCTAAAAATAGAACAAATGCTGTCTTGTAGGTAAGAAAAGACTCTCGATCAGGAACAGCATTTCAGATTATAATTGAGCCACGACACGTGAAAACCAACAATGTGGTTGTGCGCCCAGTGCAGACTCAGATCAGCCTGAGCATCCACCCAGTCGAATCAGAATCTTCGATAAGTGCTTAAAGGGTAGCTAAGGGTCTAAGCTAGCCTCTATGCGGACAGCGAAGACTCTGATCAGAGAGGGCGGATGCCCAGGCTGATCTGAGTCTGCGCTGGGCGCACAACCACAGTGTTGGTTTTGTCGTGTCGCGGCTCATATTCTGTTTGCCTTTCCATCTGCATCTTTTAGACGTCTTGAACTGATTACAGGACAGTTACAATGATTATGTTGGCTGTTCCAATAGCAAGATTTTTTACGGAAATTCTGTGTTTATTAACAACTCGGTAACCACATGATTAAAGTTTTTGAAAATCAACAGCTGCATCTTTTCCTTGTTTAAGAAAAATAATTTTGCCTACAAGGCACACATATAGCGTATAGGTTGTCACATATATGTATTTATTCATGTTGGATCGCATGTCAGCGGAACACTTGTTGACCATTATTATGTAAAATACTTCCCTGTATAGTATAGAAAGCAGAGGCGTTTAATGTATAAATGTTTGTATGCCTTGTATGTGGGTAGTAGTGCAAAGAAAATAAACCGTTTATTGCTCGATAAGCGCCTGCAATATTTGCGGTCATTTGAAAAACATTTCTGAAAATTTGATATCATGTTTAGAAGGCTTCTAATCTGAGATACTGAATGAACTAATTAAATAAAATAAGGCTGTGATCTTTTGACGGGATCACTGACTAACAATTTGCTACAATTTTTTTCAGTAAAAGTGAAAACTTCTAAAATATATGAGAAACTTAAATTGTAGATGGCATTAAATGACATACAGATTGGCTAAAATATACTTAAGGACAAAAGTTCTGCACGGATGTTAATTTAACATCCGTGCAGAACTTTTGTCCTTAAGTATATATACAAGGAACTGGAATTCCCTTTGCAGAATTTAAATACAAGTTAAATAGCTCGTTTACAGACAAACAGCCGCAATAAGATACAAAATTTTATGCATTATACCCAAAAAGGCAAAAATAGGCTGGTCGGTAAATTCCACCAAACATCGTCACAGATCGACAAACCTCACACTGTCAGTGCTTACACAGTTGGTAACGGCAGGTGACGGTGTGAGTCGATGCTCTGCGAAATTATTATCGGCAGTGTACGACGTCAGTCGCTGTTAAAAGAAATTGCCAACGGTAGTATACGATGTGAGTCGGTGCTGAATGAAGCCAGTTATGACAGAGTACAATGTGATTAGGTGTTGAACAAAGTCGGTGACGGCAGACTACGATGTGAGTGGGTGCTGAATGAAGCTGGTTATGGCATGTATGTGATTAGGCGTTGAACAAAGTTGGTAACTGCAGTGTACGACTTCAGTCGGTGCTGAACGAAGCTGGTTATGGCAGAGTATAATGTAATTAGGCGTTGTAAAACGTTAGCAACGGCAGATTACGATGTGAGTCGCTATTCAACGAATTCGTTCTTGAGAAAAGCGATGTGAGTCGCTGTTAAAGAAAGTTGCCAACGCCTGAGCAGGGTGTTAGTTGATATTAAAAAAGTTGGTCACGACACAGTTTGACACGAATCTGTAATGTAAGAAATAGCAAACTGCAGAGTTTGACACGATTTCGGGTTAAAACAAGTTGGAAACGAGTAAGTACAACGTGAGTCGGTATTAAACGATATTTGCAACGGCAGAGTTTGACACAAGTCGGTGTTAAACGAATTTGGTAACGCCAGAGTACGATATGTGTCGGTGTTAAGCTAAGTTAGTTACCGCACAGTACGACATGACTAGCTGTTAAATGAGAATGGTTAATGCTGAGTTCGATATGAGTCGGTACAAAAAGATGGTTGCGAAAGAGTACGACGTAAGTAGGTGTTGAACGAAGTTATCAACGGCAGCGCCCGATGTGCACCTGTCTTAAACGAAGTAGGGTACGCAGAGTACGATATGAATCGGTATTAAACGAAGTTTGTAACGACAGAGTGCGACGTCAGTTTGGTAGTAAACAAGGTTGCCATTGGCAGCGTACGATGTGACTATGTCTTAAAAGCAGTTGGTAACGACAGAGTACAACGTGAGCCAGAGTTGAACGAAGTACGATCTGATGAGCAGGGTACGATCTGATTTGGCGTTAAACGAAGTTGGCAACAACAGAGTGCGACATGAGACGGTGTTCAATGAAGTTACTATTGAAATAGTACGATGTAAGGCCGAGTAAAAGGAAAGCAGATTTCTTACGGTAGAGCACGTGATTAGTTGACATTGATCGAAGTGGCAAAAGGCAGAGTATGATTTGAGTTAGTTACAAGCGAAGTTCGTTATGGTAGAGAACGATATGAGTCGATATTAAACGATGACGGTAACGGCAAAGTAAGACATGATTAAATGGTTAAACGAATTTTCCAACGGCAAGTTATGATGTGAGTCTATGTTAAACTTAGTGGCAACTGCTGACTTTGGCGTGGGTCGGTGTTTAACGAAGTTCCCAACGACAGAATACAACGTTGATTGGGGTTTGACGGATTTTACCGATGTCATGTTATTTCGAAGCATCAACGAAGCTATTAGCTTGAATCTAGTGTTAATTATTTTGTGTTGCTTTCTTTTGTTATATCAAGATGTTAACTTATTTAAACTGTTATTGTTTCTTTACCTCAACGTTTTAGACTCATCACGGAAGCTGATATGAGTATTTTCAAAATTGGCCTGTTCATCTTTAATGTGTATCATTATACTTTTCTGTTGACACTGGCTTGTTATCTTAACCTGTGCTGTAGTTTGTTTTTATATGCATACACAAACCCATTTTTATATTGATATAGCTAAACTCTCTATTTATTCTTAAAAAGTTGTATTTTTTTATGTTGTATTGTTTTGATGTTGTTGTTAAAGAGGGCCAACTGGTAGACTGGCTACTGCAGCCAAAGGTGCATCCTCTTTAAATATTGTATAGAAGTAAATCTACATAAACTGATCAGATTTCATTATTTTATTCACGAAAACTGATAGCAGTCTCTGATCTGATCAGTTGTGGTTGTACTCTGAGCTTGCCCAGATCACGGTGCAGATATATAGGCTGATTACAGTATTTTCTGTTAATCAGCCTATACATATGCGCAAACTGATATTAGCCGCGACGTGAGAAAACGAACAAAAGTGTTATGCGTCGAGCGCAGCCTCAGATCAGCCTGGGGCATCCGCCCAGACTGATCAGAATCTACGCTGCCGCATGGCGGTAGCTTAGGCCCTTAGCTACCCTTTAAGCGCTTAGTGAAGAGTCTGATCAGACTGAGTAGCTGCCCAGGCTGATCTGAGTCTTGGCGCACAACCACATTGTTGGTTTTCTCATGTCGCGGCTCATATATTTTCCATTTTCCATTCGCAACTGACTGATTGATTTGGTTTTCAAAGTTACCAGACACCAGTCAGAAATGCAGAAAAAAAACAGTAGGAGTCAAAACTGAAAATAGACACTAAGATACACAATAAGAGTCAGAAATTAAAATAGAAAATATCAGTCTGAAAGTGAAAATAGTCAGCAATCGTCAGAAATGATATTAAAAATTTGAGCCGTGACACGAGAAAACCAACAAACTGGTTATGCACAGACTCAGATCAACCTGGGTATCTGTCAAATCTGGCCATGCTCTTCGCTTAGCGCTTAAAAAGTAACTAAGGGCCTGAGCTACCTCCATACGGACAGCGAAGACCTTGATCAGACTGGGCGGATGCCCAGGCTGATCTGAGTCTGCGCTGGGCGCACAATCACTTTGTTGGTTTTGTCGCGTCGCGGCTCATTTAGAGTCGGAAATAAACACGGACAACTACAGTCAGATGTGGAAATAGGCAATACTTGTCAGAAATGAAACCAGACATCTACAGTCAGAAATTAAAAAGACAATAAAAGTCACAATAAGGGTCAGAAAATAAAAACAGACGCCTAGAGCCAGAAAACAAAATAAGACAACAAGAGTCCTAATGAGAATCAAAAACGCAAATAGACAATAACAGCTAGAAATGAAATAGACTACATGTACATGTATAAGAGTTAAAATGAAAATAGACAACAACAGCCAAAATGAAATAGACAGTGAGAGTAAGAAATGAAAATAGACATTACGAGACGGAAATGAAATTAAAATCTAAAATAGGTCCTTCAAGGACAGAGAGCACATTCGAAAAAGAAACATGGACCATACTTCGAAGCTTCGGCTATTTAAGCCTCATCAGTAACCCTGGCATGATCTGGTGACGAAAGCCAGAGAAAACATACTGTAATTTTTCAATTTTGATAAGGCAGTCGGTTCAAAGACTGGCTAGCATCAAAAAGGGTCCAAAATGAATAAAAGCGATGATCTAGAATATGAGTGTAAATCATTTAAGAATTTCTGATTTCTCAGAATATATCCTCTGATCTCAAATGACAGAAAGAAGATATAATCTGCACTATGGATGATGTACGGCGAAACGTTTCGCGACCGTCACACGGCACAACACCGGCTGCAGTAAGGTCGAATAAAAATCTATAATAGTTCCTTCAAGAGCAAGTCGGCGATAAAAAAAGAAATGAAAAAAATGACAGTAAGAATAAAAAATGAAAAAATGACAGTAAGAGTGAGGAATGAACAAATGACAGTAAGAGTCAGAAATGACAAAATGATGGTAAGAGTCAGAAATGAAAAAATGACAGTAAGAGTCAGAAATGAAACAATGACAGTACGAGTCAGAAATGAAAAAATGACAGTAAGAGTCAGAAATGAAAAAATGACAGTAAGAGTCAGAAATGAAACAATGACAGTAAGAGTAAGAAACGCAACAATGATAGAGAAAGAAATGAAAAAATGACAGTAAGAGTAAGAAATGAAAAATGACAGTTAGATTAAGAAATGGAAAAAATGACTGTAAGGGTCAGGAATGAAAAGATGACAGTAAGAGTCAGAAATGAAAAAATGACAGTAAGAGTCAGAAATGAAAAAATGACAGTAAGAGTCAGAAATGAAACAATGACTGTAAGAGTAAGAAACGCAACAATGACAGAGTAAGAAATGAAAAAATGACAGTAAAAGTAAGAAATGAAAAAAATGTCAGTTAGAGTAAGAAATGGAAAAAATGACTGTAAGAGTCAGGAATGAAAAAATGACAGTAGGAATCAGAAATGAAAAAAAAATGACAGTAAGAGTCATAAATGAAAAAATGACAGGTAGAGTCAGAAATGAAACAATGACAGTAAGAGTAAGAAACGAAACAATGACAGTAAGAGTAAGAAATGAAAAAATGACAGTAAGAGAAAGAAATTAGAAAAATAACAGTTAGAGTGAGAAATGAAAGAAAATGACTGTAAGAGTCAGAAATTAAAAGAATGACAGTAAGAATCAGAAATGAAAAAGAATGACAGTAAGAATCAGAAATGAAAAAAAATGACAGTAAGAGTCAGAAATGAAAATACGCAATAACTCCGAAATGAAACTCCGAAATGAAACAAGATACACAATACATGTAAGAGTTAGAAATGAAAATATTATAAAAGATGGTACTTTGGAAAATGGTGTAAAATTTCTAATCAGTCATTTGAAAGAGACTGTTCCTGAACCAATATACATGAAATGAGACCAACCCAAATAGACAAAAAAAACGTAAAAAAAAATAATAATATAGGGGGCGCCGTGGTCAAATGGTAAAAGCAACTCGATTATTGTACGGAATGTCGCCGGTTCGAACCCGCGTCAGGCATCCGACGACTGGAAAACTCTTTTTGTCAACACGGAAGTAAATGGGTGCCTTTTCGACTCAGGGAGAATAAGGTAGCGAAAATAGGGGATGAGCTCCGCCTTTCTTATGCTGTGCCCAAGAAACAGTGGGCCTCTAAACCCATTGCCCCTGCGACCACTAGTCTATGGGAAACTTTACCTTGTTAGATAATTAAATGCTTAAAATACAGGTTCAGGTTCAGGTTTTAAAATCTAAAATTAAACTTCATAACAAAACTCAAGTTTTCGATTCTCGGAATGAGACCAATAATCAGTATAATTGAGCCGCGACACGAGAAAACCAACAATGTGGTCATGCGCCCAGCGCAGACTCAGATCAGCCTGGGCATCAGCACAGTCTGATCAGACTCTTTGCTAAGCGCTTAAAGGGTAGCTGAGGGACTAAGCTACCTCCATGCGGACAGCGAAGACTCTGATCAGACTGGGCGGATGCCCAGGCTGATCTGAGTCTGCGCTGGGCGCACGACCACATTGTTGGTTTCGTCACGTCGCGGCTCATATTTATTCATTCTTTGAACGTTATAATGAAATTCGACTCTTTACGAGTAAAATACATTGCACATTATAATAGATTTGCACACAAAATTAATCAACACTTTCTTTTCATCCAAACAGGTTTCAAAACTTTTAATGCTCTAGATTCATCAACGTTATTATGCACCACCCGATTTAAGGCTAGTCATGTATATTTTCACACGTACTTATATTTTTACTTACTACTTACTTTGGTACTTGCATTTTAATTTGTAGACTGAAGATTGTTGGTTCCATGTACTTACCAGGGGACTGGACTATCGGATATTTAGTTTCCGATAATAAAAATAACCTTTACACGCTCTCTATATAGCGACAGGAAGAGTTTCACCTTGATAAGCATGACTGTCAGCCTAAACGAAACTATGTTCGTGACAGTGTGCTTTTTACTACAACAACTCAAATGGAGCTTATTTGGATGAATGTACTGAAAAAGTAAACAAAACATGAGTAAAAGAGAATTACAGTTTCATCTAGTCAGTTAATAATAGCCCCGGTACCTCAGTGGGTGAAGTGCTAGCCGACTGGTCTAGCGATCCTGGGTTCGATTTCCGCTGGAGGCGGAACTCTTGTTAATAGTAAATAGGGTTCCTTTGCATACAGCCTTTCATTATCACCCTCTAGTCGTTCTGTTATAACTGAAATACTGTTGAAAAGGCTGTAAATTTAAAAGCCATCCATCTAAAACTTACCCAATAACAGAGCCAGAAGACTCACAAATAACCACTCGTTTACAACAGCCATTTCACAAATTATATTGACTATGAAACACTTTGTACTTCCTTCTTTCTTACCCTACTCAAAAACAACTTACCATGAAGCTACTTACTGTTTGGCCAGGTATTTATGAGCAAACAATGCAGACCTAGATCAGACTGCTTTTGCTCAGGTTCTGTAATGTTTTCTGTTTAATAAGCATTTCATTCATATATCTGGACAGTAAAAGCAAGTTGGCCAAACTGCAGGCAGACCAAACTAACTGGATTGGGTGTCCCAATAAATAGTCTACCAAATTTAAGTTTAACATCTTTACAAAACATCTACAATAAATATGCGTGATCTTGCGTCACAGTGTGGATCGTATTACTTTTGACTGCATACATACATGTAACACAACATATTATATTAACATAGTGCTATTTTAGTTGTTGAATTGTTTATAATACCTAGTATCTATTTTTTCTTTATATTATTTAGTTATAGTTTTTTGTTATCTAGTATCCCTGAGCAAAGTTCCTTTGTAGCTTCCTGGATAAGGGGTTCCCTTATGCATCGATGCCATTGTCCGTCAGCAAATTATTTATGTCCTTAACCATGGGACCAATATAGAAATCAAATTTCCTGTGAAGCCACCAAGAGTTAATCAAATTTCTAAGGTCCCTGAACATAGGGGCCGCCAGGAAAGATAACTCTGTGTGAGCCTAAAAACCTTTACATTCTAGAACCGGTGAAGCAAATAAGTGATACTTTGTAGAAATGTTGGACACACTTCAAATCCTAATTGTCAAAATAATTTAACCAAGATTTTTCTCTCCCTTACCACTTGCAAGAATCTTACTTTCTACGCTAATAGTTATTTTAATCGAGTTACTTCCATCAATACAAAACTTCATATATCAAACTTCTTGAAAGCAGATTTGCGATTGATTTAGACTATTATTCTAGATCTTCGTCTTTTATATTATTTGGATCCTTTTTTACACTAATGAGTCTTCGAATCGATTGTCCATTGAAATTAAGAAATTACAATATGTTTTCTCTGGTTTCGTCCACAGATATTGTTGGGGTCACTTCTTTCTACTGTCTGTCACAGCCGAAACTAAGTAGTCTGACCCATGTTCCCTCTTTTGAATGTACTCTCTGCTCTTGAAGAAATGACTTAAAATTTTAATTTAACATCACTGCAGCTGGTGTTGTGCCATGTGGCGGCCGTAAAACGTCTCCCCGTACATCATCCATAGTGCAGATTACATTTTATTTTCGTCCTTTGAGATCAGAGGTTGTATTCTGAGAAATCTAAAATTTGAGATTGATTTAGACTATTATTCTAGATCATCATCTTTTATATTATTTGTATCCTGTTTGATACTAATGAGTCTTTGAATTGAATGCCCTATTAAAATTAAGAAATTACAGAATGTTTTTCTCTAGTTTGGTCTCTAGATATCGTTAGGGTCACTGACGAGACTCTCTGATGAGATAGGGGACCTCCATATGAACCGAACTACCAACTAATTGTGTGCACCGCGGAGGAGGGTGGGGGTGAAGGTTTGGGCCCAGTAAAACCGGTAAAACCCCTCCCCCGCCCCCAGTAGTTATTACTGACCGTCCCAAGGCGGTACTTATGTTGCGGTTGCATTTGTTTATGTTCGGTGCTGTTTAATTTATTGTGTTCTCATTTCAACCCTTCTATAATAAAAATAGAAAATAGGTAAAAATAGTTGTTAAATGTTTTTCGTATAATTTGCTTAGTCTGTTGTAACCCTTGTGTTGGTCTAAATTATTTAGTTCACTAAAGATAGGTGAGTTCCCACCTATTTGGGAAAGAGCTGCTGACTCGGCTTATCACTTGTAATTAATTGTTTGTTGGGATGTCTTTGTCAATCTTTCCCTTTGATGTTGGGGATAGGGTTTGGGATCTGATTCAGTCAGTTCCTGAAGTGTAGTTACTCTTTAAATTTATTAGCCGAAACTACGTAGTCTGGCCCATGTTCCTTCTTCTGATTGTATTATCTGCTCTTGAAGGAACTATTTAAGATTTTAAACGAAAACAATCTGCTTGTTTAGCATTTTCATGATTATATTCGTGTCATTAAGCGTCCTAAATATACGCTGTGTCCATCATTTATTTAGCAAAGCCAAGGAATAAACCATTTTTGACGTAGAGGTAGGGAAAGTATCGCCTTGATTCGCATGACTGTCAGCAAAAACGACACAAATTCGTGTCGTGTGATGCTAAAAATCTTAGATAACACATTTTACTATAATAAGCTTGAAAGAGTAATGCAGGTCATCTTTGACGAATATACTGCAAACGTAAAGACAATGACTTTTGATTTCCAAGTTACCAGCAAGTTTGAATTTCTAGTTCACGTTGACGGCATTGAAGGTTTGACTTCTGCATTTTTCGTAGGGAGTGGCTCGCGTTTCTGACATTGAAGTTATCTTCCTATATTGACTATGTATTTACTTGCTGGCGAACCGACTGACTGGGAGTCGAACTCGGTACCACCAACGCAGTTAGCCAGCGCTTAACCGATTTTACTACGGAGGCTTCTGTAAAAGGTAACGTTGTGTACGGTTGTCATAAGAGTTTACTATGATAACGTTTATCAAGGTTTTCAGCATTGTACGCTAACACCTAACACAGATTTGAATGTAGAAAAAATGATTGGCTACAACTTTTCAGAGCTGCAGTCAGAACCACTGACGAAGCTTAATATTCAAAACGCGCGAGCATGTTTGATGCTTGACTAGTAATTGTATCGTATGTTCATCCCGGGTTTTACATAATTTATAATCATTATTATGGAGCCTGAATTGCATTAGTACAATAACTGTTTAAAATGGTAACAAATACCCCATAGAGAAGAATAATAGGTGACTTGCAATTTTACGTCGTTTTGAAAGTACTTCGATCGTATTAGTGAAAAGCTGTGTGCAGTGGAACCCCGTTTGCAGTTCAGGAGATTTCGCCTCGAGCTTGCTGAATCCGGAACCGCGTGATCAGCAGCGAGCGCTTAACTTACTGAACTACCGGGGCTCCTACCATGTAGGGAATAACAATGTCAAGGATATTACATCAATGACCTTATTGCAAATACTAAGGAAACATCTGAATACAACGAACATTTACTGTTTGGACTGGAACCAAATAGTTCGAACTGGACTTGTTTATTATCTCGCCTTACAGTACAGTCCTGGGTTTACGGTTTAAAGTTCTTTTTAGAGTCATTCACAATAAGATCAAACACAGTATTATCGAGAACACATACGGGAGCTAATGAATATGATCAGTAACGTAAAAAGGTAGGCAATGATCTTTCAGTTTACTATTTCTCTGTTCAAAGTAATAGGGGTAACAACCTACGTCATGGCGCGCGTGTCGGAACTAATCGTTCGGCGGTCATTTTTGAAGAAACTGTGACAAAAATATTCCGTTTGTTACATATAAGCGGCATGATTGTAACACAATATGATGCAGCGATGATGTGCCTACATGTACATATGGTCCAGATATATAGGACATTACTCATCAAAAGTTGAGAAATTACAAAACACATCACTACAGTTTTTGATGTGGAGATACAGATCACTATAATGAAGTGTTTTCAGAGTAAGCAAAAACTTCATAATTAATTCTGGTAATATCGGGTCCAGAACACCTAACAGTACCTCATCGACTAGTTATTTGGTTGCTTCAGTGTTTGCCAAACTTAAAAATATACAAAATATTTACCTTACTTAGGTCAAGATGGCTGCTGATAAAACGATTATGACGTAGAATAGCAACATTGAATAAACTCAGATCGTGTATGTATACTGGCTCGTAAGGAAGACATTGAGGCGGAGAAAATGACATACTAAATTGTGTATTAGGTGATCGTGAGTTCGACTCCCATGGGTGGCACATGTCAGATCTATTTTTTCAATCCTACCGTCCAGGAATCTGCACACAGTGTACTCTCAGATGTATGTCACCCGCCTAACCAAGCTACTGAAACTGGACATGTGCATGCACAACTCCACTGTGTCCATTCGTGTACGCCTATAAATGCGAGTTGGAGCAGTGTACGCCGAGTTAGAAGAAAACAAGAATTGGAAATGAAATCAGGGCTTTAAAGTAAGTTAATTTATCAAGGCTTTTCATCATCTAAAAGTAATAAACTAGTATGAGTGTATCTGTAACTGAATAAGCTTTCAGACTGATATATTTTCACGTGAATGCAATGTTCAATTTACAGAATATTTAACCAAACCAGTACATCCTTTCAAGTGAGAGTGCCTTTACGGAAAAAGAAGTCAGTATTTATTTACAAATACATTGTATCTTTTGATTGAAAGGTCCCTTATTAGTTAGGCAGGTATATATTGAAGCTATTGTTACAGATAAATCGGTCGAAACCTGTCCGTTTTGAATATAGAAATCATTTGTAGGCAAGCTGTAATGGTTTGAACTGCACGCCGAGTTGCAAATACATAATTAACGAAAATACGGCGAGTTGGAGAACCCATGTACGGCGAGTTTAAGCTTTTTTGTCAATAAAGGTGTACGCCTAGTTGGAGTAACGTACTGCTCTGTGCGAGTTTTTGAAGAAAAAAATGACACTTAATTTAGTTGCAGCTGTCTAGCTGAGCATTTCTTGACATTGCTTTGTACTGATAGTGTCAAAAATACCAAAGTCAGTCAGTTGTTGTTGGCTGTCCGATTGCTTGTATGAAAAATCATTCTGTTAGTAAATTCAACAGAATGACTGAGAATAATGTAAATATTTAAGGATCCACATTTTGTTTGTCTTTCAGTTATGAAGTTATGATGAGTTTGCCTGCCAATGTTAATACTGTTCATTCAGAACAAATGTTTTCCGAGAGCTATATTAGATCACGGTTGCTAATACCATTCGACGGATGAACTTTCAGTTCGAAGAATCACTTTATCTGTTGACAGATGGAAAAGTATATTCTAATCTTTACATTTTAAACACAGTTATCTAACAGTTTGTACATAATACTCTCCCTTATATTTTACTCCTCCGCCCGTTTTACGCAGAACGGTGTATCCGTAGAAACCCAGGTAGCTTAGAAAGCTATGCGCTGACCTGCTGAGCTAGACCTCCCTGGTTCGATGCAGGGTTCGATTTCACACAGCTTTTCTTCATTATCATCATCCCATGGTCCTGATACGATTAATACTGTTAAAAATGACGTAAGGTCGTAAGTCACCCTACCATCACTCCATCTGTGTCCGTATATAGAGGCATGGAAATCAACATGTGCCATATTACAGTATGAACAACAGCGCAGACTTAGCGCAACTTGTGTATTTATGTAGTACGTTCAGACTCTGATCCCTTTACAGCTGTATATACAAACTGTATTTGAATTGCAAAGTAACGATTCTGATTTTCTTGCTGCTTAGCGTATGTCAATAGCTTAATGCAACTGGACTTTAAGGCGTCTGGTTACACTGTTTTTTCGTCATTTAAATACATGTATAGGGAAGTTACTTTCGCGACTTCCTGTTTGTAATCCCAGATCATGAAGCATTTCTCAACTGTGCTCTACTCTTAAAGAAAGAAAAAAATGCTACGATCGGAGCAAATTCTTTCTTTTAAAAGTTGACCCATGTTGATAATGGAGGCAGACTTGCTTCCCCTGAAAGTGTACCATAAGGTAATTGTATTTATCATTGTACAAAGGGAAACAACTGTTGTGACTTCCTCATAAAAAGAACTTCCGAAATGGGACTCTTCTCTTAAAGGAAGTACTATGCTGCTTGGGCAGCAATTCTTCTTTTCAAGAATTTAAAAGGACGGAAAGAATGAAAATGACAGGTTTCTTCAACTGAAAGCGTAATCATTCACCAAAGCAAAGTATCTTTTTCTATAGAAAATGAAAGTTACTGTTATGCTAAGGAAAAGGAGTATGATTTGTTGACTCTGTCGTAAGACTCTTTTCTGGTTGAAATAGCTTTGAAATCTCTCTTCATCGCTCTTTATAGGCAGACACATTACTCTGTACGCTTCCCTAAATCAGATGGCTGGATACATGTATGCGAATAGTTGCACATTTACTTTGCTTTACTCCAGGTCTGGCCACTCTGGTCTCTCAATTCTTCAAAAGCAACGCTAGAAAAAATCTAGTTGCCTTTCCCTGTTATTTTTGTGTCCGTCCAAACTTTCGTATCTCCGCATATTTTCGTAGAAAGTAATTGTCCGTACGTCTGTACAGAAGATAAATACATGTATGTTAACGGGGAGGCTCACAGATAGAATTATGTTGCAGGCATGTGGAGTGGTGTTAAAATTGTGTCCGAATATACATGCGCAGAAAGGCAAAGCCCTTAAAGTAGAGACTGCATCCGCTTAAAGTTTACGCTTCTTACTGGGCTTGAAGGAGTGATCACGTTGTTTGTTTTACTATGCCCATTCTTCTTGCTTTAAGGAGACCACAGCTCCTGGTTACAAAACCATATCAGGAACATTGACTCAGTGTGTGTTGTGTGTTTTGCGTGCACATGTACAGTTTTGCCGGTTTTATCAGGCGGGCGCTACCACCGACGTTCATTGACGAGCTGTAATCACCAACTGCGACTCTGATGCCACTTATTTCAGCTCAGAACACACTGGCTCTGGCTGTGCATTTTCTGGTCTATTGGAAAAATGGATCGGACATTGCCGTCCGTTGGAGTTGAACCTGCCACAATTTGTATGAAAGGCGAAGATTATCCACTAGAAAAAGGCGCTCCAAAGGGTTAGGTGGCAGAGGTCTGGGTGCTAAGGTGTTAGATACCGATATTTTCATTGAGTTGTGTCAAAAGGGACTGCAGCTTATAACATACTTATCAGCCTGTGCGTACGGTTAAGGGTATAAAGCTTTAAAAATTGCCACACTGCTTTTGCACTATGTGATACGCAACCTTTTTACTCACAGCTCATGCAGTCAGCGTTAATGGTTGGTGCTTGCTAGTTTTAGCTAGGATGCTTCGAAATTTTCTTCAGGAACAGTTTTTTTCCTTTCGTCTTTTCGTAGTATTTCTGCACTTAAACGCAAAATGTAGTTTCATAACTGACTCTGACTATCAGTGGAAGAGATAAACGATTTCCTTTCAACAAATACAAAATTTGTTATTTATGTCAGGTCTGTATCAAATAAGGCTCATAAATACAGAGCATGGTACATGTTTGGTCATTAGTCTTTGAGCTTGACGTTTAAGTACTCCAACTCGCGGTACACCCTTACATCAATAATGATTAAACTCGGCGTGCACAGGTCCTGCAACTCGGCGTGTCCTTTGGCAACAACCCTGGTGCAAACAAATACAAACAGCTCTCTCAGTTTTACGGTCAGCATTTCGTGACTTCGCTCTGATGGTCACAGTTGGGTCATTTCTTATTATATTTTATATTTTTTTGTAAATGAAGGCAGTGTTTGCGTACATTTAGTACACATAAACACCAGTAGTAAATATTTTGACATGTTTTGCAAGGATTTGCCATGTTTCTTGTGTTATTACAAGAGGTGGTGCTTTGAAAATTTACCTGCGGTTGTAGATGATGTCAAAGACGAAAACTGTCAAAAAGAGAGGGACGCAAACTTTATTAAGCTGTTAAAATACATGGCAAACACTCACCTCTCGTTCGCGAGCATTCTCTGAAGGTGTTCTAACTCGGCGTACACTGCTCCAACTCGCATTTACAGGCGTACACGAATGGACACAGTGAACTCGGAATTGTGCATGTTATGGTTTCTTACCCAGAGCTGTGGCCTCACCATACAAGTACGACTGGACATACAACAGTGCTCTTACTTTTGTTACAGGATTTGATGAAAGCTTGATAATCGAATGTTCAGTTTGGTTATCGCCGGCTTGGTAATATTGCCTGAGCCTGTCTTGATCGCTTTTAGGGTGTCTGCTTTTTTCTGTTTTTTTTTTTTTTTTTCTTTGTTTGTTGTTTTTTTTTGTCCCGATTTGGTCAGAATGTGGTATATTTGTTATACCTGTGATGTTTTCCAATAGCAGGAAATAAATCCAGTTTTCAAAGCAACCCACCCTCGGTGCTTAGTAGTTTCAAATTCGCAACATACATCAGCGATCCAGATAAAAAGGGGTAACAAGGATGCTTAATGGATTATTTTTCCTTAGTTCTCAATAAAAACATATGACTTTTTTGTTAAGATTCTTCATTTTCTCGCCGATTCGTTTCTAATGAGGGGCACAACATAGGATTTCGTTGACAAATAAGAATAATTATCTCTGATTTATCTCTCAAAATCTAATCTATCTGGAATTCTGATACTTGGACAATTGAATTGGATGTTTTGGCTTCACAAATAGTATTTATTTGATGGAACCAAATTTGTGGATACTATGTTACAAATTGGTAAATAGCAAGTTTTCGAATATCCTGCCTGAGGTGCGCTGGTGTCACAGTTAATCAAAGATGATTGTCTATCATAAATAAAATATATTTCTCTTCTCTACTGTCTGTCTCCTGCAGAAGCATTAAACATATTACATGATAATATCCTTTGCGCAAATTTCTACTCATAAATTGATTTTTACCTGTTTAAGTAAGACTTTTACGAATATGAATGCTTTATTGATTAATTGTTTTGAATGGCCTAGCGGTCCCAAGTTCGATTTGAGCTTGAGGCAAAAATCTTTTCATTCGTAAAAGGGGTTTCATTGTACACAGCCTTCCATTATTAGCCTCCTATTGTCCTGATCTAACTTAAATACTGTTAAAATCGCAGAAACGATTTCTGTCTCAATCAGTATCGAATCTGGGAACGCTAGGTCAACGTGCCAGCACTTAAACTACTAAGCTGCCGGGCCCCTCATGACTACAAGGTTTCCTTAAATAGATGATAATGTACATAAGGCCCTCATCTAAAGGTTCATGGCTGAGTACCTCTGAAAAGCAGAAACAAATAAGCGGAAGAAAATGGAAAAAACTTAGGAAAAGAACAAATAATGAACATAACAATTAAAAAAAAGAAAGAACAAGAAGTCAATGGGGGACCAAACCTTGTTTAACTAACCTACCCTCATACGCTTGCATGATATGAAAATGTAGGTTATGTAGAGCATATCTAGACAACTTTAGGCGTTTCGGCTTTGAAGTGATCGGTATACAGACTTTCGCAATAAGCGCCAAATTTTACAAGATTTTCGGCACCAAGACATTTAGGGATCTAGACGTTTCGGTTCTAAAATAGATGGCTGAATGGATAGATGGTTCCTTAGTCGTTTGAAAAGCAATACGTTTCGACAGCAAGACCTACAGCAACATGACTCTTCAGTACCAAGACGTCTTGGCACCAAGCTCTTCCTGCATAAAAACAAAAACATGTAATGTGGCTTATGCGCCAAATGGGCTATTGGTATTTTGCGGAATTGAACGGAACTGAACGGAACGGAACAGAGACATTTCTCGAAAAAATCGCATTGCAACTGTATTAGGTTGAAAACGGAAGTAATAACAACATTGTGTTCTGTAAAATAATTTATCATATGACGTCGCTGATATTAAGTGGATAACATCGTGTCAAAAAATCGTGTATGATCACACGTGTAACAACACTTTGGCGCGTACACGTAACGCCATTGACAGCGTCCGTGTCAACAATGCGTTTTCTTACTGAAAGAATGTTCATTTTGAAGGCAATAAAATCCCATTTTAAAGGGTCATATGATAAACAGAATATTACACTCGTGGTCATTTCGTATGAAATTTATGAATCTCGCCAAAGGCTCGTTTCTTAAATTTCATAATTATGAAATTACCACTCGTATAAAATCCTCTATATGAAAATTTAGCAACCAAATTTATTATAATAATAATCAATAATTACTAATTTAAGAAACCAGAATGGTGGATAGCCATGGGGACGGAGGTGGCTAGTTGCTATTCCGTTCTGTTCTGCAAAATACCACACATTATCACTTTATTCAGGTAACTGCACCGCACAGAGGACTTATAAATGCAGAAGGGAGGGTAGTCGAATAGTAAATGATCAGTAATATTAGGATAGTGAGCATTTGCATAATGGAAAGGGCATGACACAATCACAAACCGCAGCCAACATCATCTTAAAATTTCATATGCTTCATATGCTTAAAGACGTTTATTCCCTGCTGTATAGAATTCACCTTCAACTTGAAAGCTGTTCTGTGTCCCTGTTATGTCATTACCTATGTGAGATGGGGTATTTCATAGCGAAACAGAAGTTTCACTGGACTGTTGCATAACAGGATTAGGCACCCAACAAACAAGGATACCGATGTTTCATAAGAAGAAATTAAGCCATTTATACATAGTGGATTCTTCTATCGTTATAAATTGGCTGGGCCTATTCATCATTTTAGGGTGCCTGGTGTCCATTTTTATTATCATTTTTAAAAAATTGTATTTTTTGAAAACTGTGTTGACTCTGATCAGACGCCTCGTTTAACGGCGCCTGACCTGGGTCAGCACTTTTTATCTATGCCATTCTGTGAGGCGCTAGGCATCATGGGGTTTGTAACAGAGCAGGCGCTGGGCCTGACTTATGGTTGCAGTTATTCTTAAATGGGTTCTGAAATCCTATTTTCTTATGTACATATTTTATTTTAGACTGCTTCCCCTAAGAAGTGGTCTGAAGGGTTAGTTATTCCAATTTTAAAAAGGATGGTGTAAAGGAAGTGTCAAATTATCTCTTTACTACCTTACTAAGCACTTTTGTTAACTGTTTACGAGGATGCTAAATAACAGATCTACATGTAATAATTGGGCGGACGGAAAATCACAATATGTAATTGAAGCACAGGCCGGATTTACAAAGCAGATGAGTACTTGTTTTAAGAGGCCAATCACTCCTTGCCTAAATAATATGAATAACTATATTGTTCTTTCACTGATTTAAAAGACAAAAAAAGGTAATAAAAAACAACAACTCGATTTTGTAGTAAGTGGAAAGTTTGCGTAAGAGGGAAGTGGTAGGGGAGAGTCGGGTAACTTCGGACAGCGGGTAATTTTGGACACTGACATTGTTTCCTTTATATGTCAGATGTTTAGAACTAAAACAAAAATTAACTGGCCAAACAGAGAAAATCCTGATGAGACTGCTCATTATGAGCCGTCTCATCTGGATCTTCATTGTTTTGCAATTGTATGTCCGAATTTACTCGCCTGTCCGAAGTTACCCGACTCTCCCCTACCCACCATAAAGTTCATACACAGTGTAGTTAAGTTGCAAGTACAGCATAACAACACAATTAAGGATAGTTTTACATTCAATTTGAGGTCCACCAGGGGCAGTGTCTCTCCTCTTTCCTTTTCCCTAAAAAAAGGACAATGTTCACGAAAAGTCAAAATCGACCCTGTCTCAGAAATTGATTAAACATCTACTATATGGTTTCAGAATGCTACTGATAAACGAAAATGGATTTTTTCAAAGTCTGACATCTCAATTACGTCAATGACGTCATTAACATACCTTACCCCACGCGACGTATTTAATGGTTTTATGACAACGACAAGGAGGGGTGGGAGATGGCTGGTTGTTTACGTCCTTTTCAACAGTATTCATTCATACCAAGATAATAGGTGGTTGATTATGAAAGGTCTGCGTAACAAAGTATTGCTAAGGTTAGGCAAAATATCGCTTTCTGCGGCACTCGAACCCGTAACGCCGTGATCCAAACTCGGCAACGCCGCTATGTTTGCCAGGTAGCACTACACTGTCGCTCATTGCCGAGGTAGATTTGATGTATGGGCAACTATTTCTTGACCGTATCTGGATTCGCACCTTTTCCCGCGCACCGGCTGCGCTATTACTTTGCGACCGCTATGATATTATATTTTACAGGGAAGTTTTACAGGGAAGTTTAACGGACAGACTTAATTGAACCGTCAAAAACTTGTTTTAGATTCAACTTAGAATATTTGTCCTCATATAATTAAAAAAACAACACTTTTTTTTTTGCTTTTCAAGCATATAAGATTTAGAGCATTTTAACTCAATTTACTCCTGTCCAATTGGACTGAAAGGCAACCCCTATCATTTCTCATCAAATATTCAGTAATATAGGGAAAGTACGAAAATTTATTGCCCCTAGCCTCTTTGACACACAATAACATGTCTTTATTTCTGTTTATTAATATTTGTCCTCATGTCAAACGATAAAGAAATTAAATCACGCATTTTGATAAGTTGTTTTTATTGTTCTGACCAAATATCTAGTCCTGTAAAAATGTTACTTTCTTACATTGTTCAGCATTACATTTTGACCTTCTGTACGTTGTGTGTAAAATCAAAAGACTACGAAAGTCATAGGGTTTTGATAAGTCTTCTAAGAATGTCTGCCCGATTAAACGAATGAATGAATGAATGAGTTTCGAGTGTCTGTCTCGTTTAATTTTATTATTAGATTTTTATTGAATTTTACGTATTTTGTACTTCTGGAATTTTGAGGAAGATCTTACGCGCAAAATAACTAGCTGATAGGTAATCAAAATTTTTAAATTATTCATAATTTCGTAAGATTCGTAATTTGGTTTTGCCAGGATTTTTTTCAATTTTGTTTGAAGACGATAAAGTCAAATTCATTGTAGATGCCGGTGAGTGGCCAATTTTAAATAAAAAAAGATCCTTGTGTTTGTGTAAGAAGGGTTTACCTTATTTGGGTAATTTAGTTGGCAATAAATATGATCCACACTTGCATAAAATGTAAAAATACAATGTGCAGGCACAAGGTCTCATTGGTTGTGAGGTTTTTGGTAAAATTGCATTGCTGGACGGAGAACCAGGAATTGAGATATCAAAAACATGTTCCACCCACTTTTTGCCAGTTAAATGACTCAAAATATGCAGATAAACACACATTTTATCACCAAATATCCGTATGCAACTTTCTGCGGTGGAATTTAATTATTGTTGTTGTACTTCAGCACTTCAGATGCATCTTTATTAATTGCATGTACCCCTTTACTCGGCGTTCTGCAAAGAAAAGTTGTAGATATCAGATGTCTCCATACTACAGAGAATTTACCCTCATCCAGAGCAAAGCAGACAGGTTTAAACGAACTCAAAAACTTCTGCAACTAGCATTTTTGATAAATAAAAATATTACTAGCTGACCTTCAGCCTTTAATGACAGCATTAAATTGTTGACATAATATCTAAACAGTTTTGCGCAAAGCAACTCGGTGTCTTAATTAATTACATACGAGGGGCATTTCAGAAATAATGTAAATGATCTCAGGGTAGTCTATTGGCTAATATTTAGCAGTGGTTTTTTATATCATTGGAAAGGTAAATTCAAGTGCTTTAGAATGGTAAGCGTTAAAAGAATTTCCATGTTACTCATGCATGACAGCACGTGCTTATACGTCATAGGGGTGTGGATACTGGCAACTGTCCATTTGCACTGAATGTCTTTTGTGTTCTTTTGCTGTTTTCTCAATCAGAAAATGATATATTTTAATGAAGAAACACGTAATACTGTCCTTTAGATATAAAATAAGAAAGTTGTACAGAAATCGTTTCTAGATTCTACACCAGTAATATCATAAACGAGATTTTTTTTCTCTGCTATGAATTTTTTTTGTCAAAGATATTATAGATGCATTATACCAAAAATTGTGATTTTTTACTTATTCGCATCCAATTTAAACAAATGACAGACATTTTATTACTGAAATGATTAGGCCTTTATATTTTGCTACGACTGGCATCAAACCACTGATGAAACTGGATGACAAGTGTGCAAACTCCACGCCGGAAGTTGCAAAGTAGCAGCAATTCATGTAAAATACATAAACAATAAAACGAAATGATCTTCTGATAAAAAGACACAGGCTAAATATACTTAATTTTGTTTATTGCCAAAAATTAGAAGGACATATTGAAAACAAAATCCATACAGTCATAAAGACTTGAAAAACTTGATATTTTATATGACATACTGACATTGAAATATATGGGTAGGTGGGGAAACTTATCGTAAAAAAAACATGTAGGCCACTGACAAAAGAGCATAAAGTGCCGTAAAAGATTATTTATGACAGAAAACAAGCGTGACGAATTAAATTTTATTTATTTTTTGTTTCATATCTGTCATCAAACATTCACTCTCACTTAAATTGACCTCAAAACCGAAGATTAAACAGCTACTTTACATTTCAATTAAGCACAGGAAGTGACATCACCAGAAATGCGCATTGTTCCATGATTAGTCTACTTTGCATTGCAAATCTTATGTTTTAGCAAAGCTGATGCAATGCTGTTCATATTGGAATATTTTCAGTGTAACAGATAATATAGGTATCGATCTAGAACTGCTTGTACCCAGAGTTAAGAAAATATGAATTTGTCTTTGCATAAATATTCCGTTTCCTCTCAGTGTCCTCACCCTTACAACCATTTTCAAGGCATATTTTGAAGAAAAAAACAGTGAATCAGATTTTTTGAGTAAAGGCCATTGGGTGATATGTAAACCTAAAAGTTAAAACAAACATTAAAAAAAATCGGTCAACATTCCAAGGAAAGGCAGACTCATTTACACTATTTCTGAAATGCCCCTCGTATAATACGGTTGGTCTGCCAGAAATAACCAAGAAACAGATAAAGCAAGCTCTGGCCGAAATCAACTAAACTTACTCTCTTTATGTCGGGCCAATCATTGAGTCTGATGCCCGAACAACCGGCGTGAAATTAAAGAGGGAAGCAAAGTTATTAACCATGATTGGGTTAACCACTAAACATGCAGACCGGAGCATTAAATATTTATGTAATAGCCAAATTATATACGTTTGTAACGTATGATAACCCTCGCCCTCAGCTTCTTAAGGTTTCTTAGAAAGATTAAATACAGAAATAGTGGTAGGGCATTCAACCCATAAAACCAGCTACATAACCAAAAGGCCTGAACAACACACACACATTTGCATAAGAAAGAAAAATATACCGCCGTTACACTTGTTCTATTTAAATTCATATTTTCGCAGATGTATGCACTTTCATTTCTGCAAATTATTTAATCTATATTATAGGATATTGAAAACAAACTGGTAAAAAGTGCAGATAATAATGTATTCCATTATTTTATATGCAAGATAATTGAAATATATGGTAAGATTTAGGGAAATACATCTGGCATACACAATATTTCGGTAGCACTGAATCAACTCGGGATGCTGAAAATGATTTATAATTGATTATAAATGGTAAGATAATCATAAACAGTGCAATCCTTAATATGCAACCTGAGCGCTTTTGCCTTTCGGCTTCTTCAGAGGTTTCAAACAATAAAAAATAAACACAATAACCAAAATATTTAAAAAGACGAATGTGCCCTCTATGGGGACCATCAAATCTAATACAACCATCAACCGAGCTACTTGTAATGCAGTTTCACGGTCTCACAAGCGGCAACACAGCGAGACTTGACTCGTGTACATATCCGTGTTTTATACTTTGATTTTTGTAGCGTTGTGTTTACTATTGTGTTTGTGCAAGACAATTGCATGACACTTAGCGTGGTTAGCCATTTTGTTTTTATAATTTGAACGGCATGGTCCTCGATAATGAGGAAAATTTTGTTCATTTTTTGTTTTATGGAGCTTCTCTTTTTTATTTCCAGATATTTTTCTCGAAATGTAAATACTTTGCTCTAAAGAAGCCGAAAGCGCTCAGGTTGCATATTGAGGATTGCACTGTTTATGATTATCTCTCCGGACACGCTTATGCGTAATACTACACTATATGTGACCGATTAACGCCTAAAAACAATACTTTCATCCATTAGCGTCCTGGTAATACAATGTTTAAGTCTAAAAATACCCTAAATCAATAAACTTGCAGCTTTTGTAATGTTAGAGTTTATCCCCCGGTAAGGTTGGTTGGTTGGTTGGTTGTCTTTGGGTTTAATGGCTCGATGAGAATTTCAGAGTCTTTATCGAGCCGTCTCCCAGACAGAAGGAGAAAGAAAAGGAATAGACAGCTCTAGGATAAAAGAGACCAAAACTAGATTTCAAACAACCCCATCCCGCACCTGCTGCAAGCACATCCGGCCCTTGCACTACCATGATTCCCCCTAAAAGCAGATATTCCTATGTCAGTGCAAAATACTTTGGTCCATTTTACTACAATTTGTTTGCAACTTTGAGATTGAACCAATAAAAAAGAGCATACCTTATTGTTCCTAAGTTTTCAGACACTCGAAAAAATTATAATACTAATCTTAAACCTCCACCAAACTGGTTCTTCCATAATGTAATACATACGAAGTCGTGCGGATGGAATGACAATAATGAATATCCTGATCAGACCGATTCCTAAGGAGCAGTCGGATTTTAGTTTGCACTGTCTTTGACTAAACCTAGCTGCCCGAAAACTTAGGACCTTTACAGTACACATTGTTAGTGTATACTAATTCCGGACAGCTCTACTGTTGACGGACTTCATTTAGAAAACAACAGTTTTCTGTTTTGTTCGAACAAATAAAAGATAGTTATTTTTATTCTTCAATGGTTAAACCTAACAAAAACAACTGTTTCCTCAAACCGTAATATGAAATTAAGGCACTGCCTTTGTGCGAACACACTCTTTACGGTCCTTGAAGATCTTTGGTGTGGGTGAAGTGCTACCCTAGGCTGGTACATCTGCTCATAATCCTCGAGAGAGGGTGTAGCAGTATAGAAAGAAAGAAAGAAACTATAACTGTGTGTGCAAGTTTCTGCCATTTTTACAAAGGGGGGGGTCAACTTATGTGTTTTCTTGCATGTTTACCTTAATTGGCACTCAGGTTGGCAGTGTGGCCTTTTTATGTGTGTGTGTGGGGGGGGGGGGGTCCACTCTGAAGGGAGGAAATTTGCTATATAGGGAGAAAATTCTTTCCTTTGGGTGTTGGCCCCAGTTTTGAAGTCACAGAGTCTGGGTTTGCCAACCTGCTTTCCCAGAGGGTGTTCTCACTAACCTTATCGTTATTATTCAGATACTTAACAGTTAAGGTGTGAAAAAACACCAGCTTTTCAATGGAGTGTAGCAGTACGGCCAATGAGTTATGTGTAAATATGTATATAGAGTGTATATAACTGACCAGTCTAACTGGTCCGGACCTTCTAGCCTAGTGGTTGTGTGCTCACTTCATAATCTTGGGGTCGATCTCTCGACCCCTGGTGGGGCGCTCGACGAAATTTTCTATACAGACTTTTCTCCTCCTACTACAGTGGTGCTGTGACCAGGGTGATTACCATTGGAGCCCAAGGGCGAAGCAATGGCTGCAGAGTCGAAAAGAACCTGGATTATAATTTTTCATTTCTTTAACGTTTTATACAAATGTTCTTTGGTAGGATGGAGGAGTGTAGTGGTACGGCCATTGAGTGATGTGTAGATATGTATATAGAGTGTATAACTGAACAGTCTAACTGGTCCGAACCTTTTAACCTAGTGGTTGTGTGCTCGCTTTATAATCTTGGGGTTGTGAGATCGATACCCGGTCGGGTCGCTCGACGAAATTTTCTTTACAGATTTTTCTCCTCCTAATACAGGTGCAACTAACTGTGGTGTATCTTGATATTTTTCGCCACTTTTACATAAGTAGACAGCCTTTATGATTTCTTTTTTGCTTCCTCGGGAGGCATAGCCCTTCCAGGTGGGTCTTCTATGGGGGAGAGCGTTTGCTCCAATGAATGGGGGGCAAATTCTTTTCTTAGGGAGCTGGTCTTCAGTTGGAGGGGGCGCAGAGATGGGATGATTAATTTGCTTCCTCTGGAGATGTTTCACTTTAACATTATATAAAGTAAGTAAGCCATACACTGTCATGGTTAGAAAGTACATCACTTGCATGTACCGGATGTTTTTATGTAAATGTTTGTACTGTACTTGGTGTCAGTACCTGTATTATATTGAACTGGATTTAGGAACCGTTAATTGATTTGATTTGATTTGAAGACGTTGCTAGCCGCCAGTACCCATGAGCGACATGAGCCTCATTGTTCAGGAAAGGGCATCACCCAGGGGGTAATGCACTGGAATAATGCATAGTAGAAAAGAAAGAAGAAAGAAAAAAAGTTTAAGAAAAAAAAAAGAAAAAAAAAGAAAGAAAGACAAAAAACACCTTATAGTGTTTAATGCTGGTGTTTGTAATCCTTAAGACGGGCTTGAACGTCATGCCAGTATCAATTAGAGTTTGAATTTTAATGTCTAAGAAGAACCGCAGTGCCCATTAAGAAAGAACCACAGCAGACTTGTTCGGTATGCAAATAGAACGGAAACATATGTAAGCCCGCCTTCCTAAGGTGTCCTTATGGTCTGCTGTCACAGTATTAAGCTGCTTTGTGTTAGTGGTGGGGTGCACTAATCATCTAGAAGTCCACACTTTCCTCAGCGATCTGCACTATTAAGAGGCAGGGGTTCAACTGTATTCAAATTAAGATTATCGTAAGTCAGTCCTGCTGCCCTCTCTCGGCAAACTTAATATTCCGCAGCTGAGAGACACTTCAGATAATAAGTGTAATTCTGGGGATTAAATTATATGGTGTTTAAAATTGTACTCATGATGGTTGCTTTGATTAGCAAAACAAAGAATTCGTTTTTGTATCTGATTGTTATTTATTCAGTTCCAAAGATAATTGAAATGTGCTAAAATATAGATGTTAAGGCTGTGTCATAATTATTTTACGAAAATAAGTCGTAGAAATCAACTCTTTCATTAAAGTGTTTGTTAACACTGGGTAAACACACCATTCCTGCTCCATTCTAGCGTAGGTGGGCTCTCTGATGCGATCTCAGGTGCGCCGTCATTTCCAATTAACATGACGCGCCACGGTACGGGGTTTTACCTAGGAACTCAGTTCCGGTCTAGACTAAGTTCCGGTCTCGAGCAGACGACATAACAACCGCAAACGAAAAACGTTTACAGTTTGAGCTATTCTTTCTACGAACATATCTAACAGAAACGAGAATTGTTGTAGCGAGAAGTATTAATTTTAATGTACATTTCCTTTATAGAGTGATTGCAAAAATAATTTTTTGACTCGCAAAACTTTGATAAGAGCACTGGGTTCGTGACTAGTCTCGCGATAACTTTCGAACTTCCGGTTCTCCAAGATGGCCGCAACCATGATCGTTACCATACATTTTAACTGCCTAAGTATATAGGACCAAAACTGATACAGTAAAGCGAACATACTTCGTGTGTTCGCTATTAAGACACTTGCAGTTCGCTGCGGTGTCAAACAAAACCACTGAAATAAAGGAGCTAACGGCAACCACCATTTAACCCGCAATGGCCAAGCAACAGACAAGTAAAGCTCCGGCCCAATCAACTAAAATAAATAGCTTCATGTTGGGGTCATGACTGAGTCTTATGACCGCCACTGGCGCGCAACTAAAGGGAGAAGCAAAGATATTAACTTATCGCATGCCTAGATACATATGTACATCGTAAATGTGGCTGAAGGACGGTAATAATGTACAGGTAAAGAAGGCAACAATGGCAATGTGATCACATTCAGTTGTTTGCTGAGAAATACAACAAACTTCTAAGTGTTGTGCGGGTATATGAGAAAAGGAAAAACTGACCCCGACCTTTTTGACCTACGGGGATATATAAGAAAAACTAATAACTACACAAACTTATTTATCTATGAAGCATACACTTATTTAATATCTTTGTATTTAATACGAACCTATAAAAAGGTAGAGACCGCAACAGCTGACTGTTAAACACATATGAGAGGAGAGTTTAATGGCAAGTATAGGGCACAAAAGCATCAGATGTGTACTCCACTAAAAAAGACACAAGTTTTTATTGGTTTGAGAATTTTCTTCGACAACATCAAAATGAAGTATCATAATAAATGTTCTGCATAATCAAGGAAGTCCTGATCACCTAATTTATTGTTTCTCCTCTCAATACACCCAGATCGTGCATGTACATTGCCCTACTCGGAATATCTCTTCAGTGCAGAGTGCATACCTAGTAGAACGAGTATTCGAAAATGTGCCGCTCATGGGAGTCAAATCCACGATGTGTGCGATACCCGATCTATTTCTTCATTCACAGCAGCCAGTAGATCCGGAGCCAGTGTGCATTCAGCTGAATTGCACGTGCCTTACCACAGCTGACAAAGCTGTACATGTGCATGCACAACTCGGTTATGAGTTTGTTATTGTTTCACTGACATGCACGGCTAGACAAACAACAGAGCTCTTCTTCTGTTACAAAGATTCGACGAAATCCAATCTTGATGATCAATTTGTAAATGCTCGCTTTTTTTTTTTTTTTTTTTTTTTTTTTTTTGGGGGGGGGGGGGGGGCGGGGGGCGTGTCTTTGTCACTCTTTTGGTTGTTCGTTTGATTTGTCCAAATTTTGTAAGCATTTGTTATATTTATTGTATATAAACTGTGAATCTGACATGTACGGTTAATTTACCAATGACATGGAATAACTCAACCCGGTGTTGGTGTTTCAAGTTTGACAAAATTGAGCTTCAAGTTCACAACATCGCATTGAATTTGATGTCATGGATGCATATACGGAATTTATTTGATAGACCCAAATTTGTGCTTCATAGCATACTGAAATTTAAACTGGTGAGTACCAAGGTTCATTGTTGCCCCAGTATGTTGAAGTAAATTGGCCATTGAATATGAAGTATTTCTCTTCTATACCAGCTCTCTTCTTCAGAAAACTAAAATTCATTATATGGTAATATACTTTGCCCCCTGCCCAGGGGCTATTTACATGCGTGAAATAATGAAAAACAATGTATAAAATTAGTCGAAAGGGATATTTCTGAAACCTGTAACAAGTTAGCATATTCATATAAGCTTTATGTGTTGATCAAAATTTTGTCCCCCAGTGGTTATCTGCCCCTGATACACGCTGTATACATGTATGAAATCATGAAAAAAAATGTATATAAAATCAGATTTTTGGTATATCTTGATGAAATTTCATAGAAATTATTGAAATAACATAAGCTTTCTGTTACAAGTAGTATTGAGTCCACATAGGTTACCTGTCCCTGTCCCAGAACATGTATACAAATATTTTAAAAAAAATCTGTATAAGTTCAAAGATGAACAGGATTTTTCTGAAACTTGGAACACATTATTTAGGTAATATGAGCTTCATGTCATGTTAAAAAATGTATAAAAGATACATGTAAAAGAAGGGTATTGGTTTGCAGTGGCTATTACGCAGTCGTTTACGATGCTTTTATTTTACTTTGGAAGGTCATGATACAAATATGAGCAGCCTTAAAAATATTCATCATTGCTTAGAACTTAAACACAGTCCACAGGCAATTGTATCTTGTAAACATCGCCGAAATTATATTAAATCTAGGTTCCATACTGTCCCATCTGCATTTTTATGTAGTAGCACATTCCCCTTTTCTACTAAAGTTAACATGATTTTGTAACTAGAACAAACGCCTTAGTATTCAAAATCTTGTCAGGGCGAGCTTTTGCATAGTCCAATTCGAAATTGTCGAAAAATTAAAATTAGTGTAAACAGCAAAGTTGCTACATTCTTCAAGAATGACGCTGACGTCCATTTCAATAATATCATAAAAACTGCACACTGCTCTGCAAGGAAAGAATCGGTAACGTTTGCTACCTTTATTACTTCTAAATGGATATTGAAGACAACGATTGATACAATGTAACAGCTGACAAAAATTAATTTTCTTTTTACAATGATTTTTTTACTTAAATGACTTTTTGTATAGTCTTTTCTATGACTGTAAAGGCAAAATGTAGTGCTTTCAATACATGCAAAGCATTTGTCCCCAGCATATCGCTTAACAAAGTTATGCGGCGAGAATCAGAACAGAAACACCCCTCGTAAATGCATCATTTATTTACTAATATATTTTATTAGATTTCTTTCGTTTATAAGTCTATTTTATACCCTGGTGGTCGGGTTGGGCGATGGTGGTGTGTTACTTTCAGTTCTGGAGCGTCATACAAAGGACCTGGTATGATAAGGGTCGTTTTTGGCCCTCATTCAAATTCTCTTAAAATTGCACGGTTTCTATTATTTATCATTTGTGCGTATGGGATTAAGCAGAAATAATATGTTTCGTGTTTGTTAATTCTCAGAATGACATGATTTCGGACATGCCTATGTTGTTTCAATAAAATGAAGGAAAATTGCAAAAGCAATAATTGAGTTTAATACATTTTCCTTTAAAGAAATAAGTCATTTACAATAGCTTTTGAAAGCTCTTAATAACAGGCCTTTGATGAAATGCTTATATCAAACTATGGGATTTAGCGACACTGAAGAAGTTAAATACAGAAACGCGCGTCTGTCGCACTAAATTAGGTATGAATACGTTTATTTTATACGTTAGATAGTACTGCTAATTACCTGTACACTGCACAAGACCTCTACAGGTACCCCACCCACTCAAGTTTGCAAGTCCACGGACGCTAACCAAAAAATTCTAACAGATCAAAATGAAATACATACCAAAGTATTTCTTGTGTTCTAGCTAAGAAAATGAATACCCACAACATATGTTTATTTTGTCTATGAGTGGAGATATGGGCATTTTCATGTTGACAAAACAGAAAAAAAGTTCCAAACGCTGCCAGAGTTGTAGCAAAAAGTTAAAAATAAACATACAGCCCGGTCTCCTGTACATTTAATATTTTCATGGCAAATAAATATATATATGAAAAGTCTGTCTGTATACAAAATATAAAATGTTCTGGAGGCTGGGCTCATATATTTTGAAAGCCACAAAACCTACCAAATTCATCATTTTCGTCAGGGGGTATGGGTATGTTCAGGGCAAAAATCACGAATATTTTGTGCAAGAACTGGTTAACTTTGTATTTGCTGTTACATTCACGGTTTAAACTTTCGTATAAAGACATTTTTATTATCGAAATAGAACTTTTGAAAAAAATTAGTTTTCTTGGGGGTGGGGGGGGGGGGGCTGTGCTTGCAGCAGGTGCGGGAATAGGTATCGTATGCCTATGTTTAGTCTCATCTTTCCTATCAATTCCTTTTCTTTGTCCCTCTCTCTAGGAGACGGCTCAATTAGAATACTGTCTCAAAGAGCCGCTAAAACACAAAATAACCTACCAACGAACTATTTCACACACTTTTGAAACATAAAGCATATACATGGACAGAAATTCTTATCTGAACCTTATGACATTTACTTTTTTTTTTTCAGAAAACTTATTATGTTTGCTTACCACTTTGTAGAGGATTTTATAAAGGCAAGAGATGATATATTGCGCATGTTGTGTCAATACTGAGATAAAAGCCGTTTTGGCCCTGTCAGAAGAAAACGTTACTTAGCAAATGTGCAGAAAGAAGAGACAAACATCTTTGGCTCAGAATGAGTCTCACTACAGTATATTGATTTCTGACAATGCGAAGAAATTGGCTCAAACGAAAAACGAAACTTTGATCTGATACTATATCTTGTCCGGCTCCTCTGTGTTTGCGCAGGTCGTTAAGGTCTTTTGGCATGCTTTCCTGTTGGGTTGCGCGGCTCATTTCGTGAACGCTGTTAAATCATCGTGGTTTCGTTTTGATTTTAGGCAACCATGATATAGCTATAGCGAAACAAAAAAAAATAAAAAAGAACATTTTGACATTAACACTGAACGATTTGCAGTTAACGCACTCAACATGCTTAAGATGGAATAGGACAAAAGCAAAATTTTCAGTTTTCTACTCAAATAATATATCATCAAAATCTTCAGTCGTTTGTGAGTCACTAGAGGACTTTCTTTTGAGCATTAAACAAACAATTACTATTTCATTGATATCTTGAAAATGTGATGGTTTGACGTTTTTTGCCCAAAATTTATAGTTCTCAGATATCCGCTTTAACCGACATTGCTCTGCAGTCCGTTGAGGTATTGAAATAAATTCTATACCAAAGTACGTGCCACCAAGAGATCAAAGCTGTGCTATACCTCTTTCCCAATCTGTATGAGTTACAAGTGTATCGATGCAAACATTTATTTTCATTAGCTGTTGAAATTAGCATTTTTCACTTAAAAATTGAATTAGAAGAAAAACGTCTCCGAAACATATATCTCAAATTTTGATATTGTTTTAATGAAATATTGAGTTGAAATATTGATGACATAATGTTAATATTTTACCGTGTAAATATTTCTCAAAGTAGATTTTTCAAACTATACCCCCCTGTTCAGAAAACGTCGATTTTTTAGCGTCAACTAAATTTTGCGCTAAGAGCGAACCAATCGTAGAAATATCCCATCCCGTTTTCTAGACATAAGAGTTCAAACAGCTCAGGGGCTCATTTTTCCCAGTTTTGCCTTTTCTGAGCTCATTGACGTCGCGAAGTACGAGGTTCGTAAGGGCTAAATAAACGAGACGTCACGTTACGCAAAATAAATGTCATGGCAAAAATGAACCTTTGGCGTGTTGAAACCTTCCTCCCTGGAAAACGGAATAAGATACCAATTCAGGTTTTTCTTTTTTTGTGCCGATATATTCCCTAGAAGAGATCATAAGTATTTTAATAGAAAATATGATATTGCTGGAAAACATTGTTGGGAATACTCTTCATTTGACGTTGAAAGAAACGACGTCATCGAGACAGAGGATATAGCTAAACATATCTACTTTGTAAAAAATTTACCAGGTGAAAACTTAAATTATTCAAAAAAATTCTAGCAAACATATTTCATTAAAACATATCAAATTTTCAGATCTATTTTTCGGAGACGTTTTTTTCTCTATCTAAGCTTTTAATATTCAGTAGTAAATGGAAGGCCATATTTGCCTAAATCAACATAAAATGCGGACATATTTGGAAGAAGAAATTACACATCTATAAAGTCTATAAAGGCCTTTTGACGGCTCGCACTTTGATATGAACCTTATTACAATATCCTTACAGAGAGCACAACAAATGCGAAAATCTTATATAATCAAGCGCTATTTATTTTTCATAAAAAAAGTCATTCCGTCACATCTTCATGATGTCATATAAAAAAGAAGTATTTGTTTCACACTGAAAAGAAAACGTTTTTCGTAGCTGAGAAAATGCTGAACTTCTTGATCATTGTTTTTTTACACAAAAACTGAAAATTTTGGTTTGTCCTATTCCATTTTAAATAATAGCATCTTAAAGGGCCATTAAACTTTTTAAATGGGCTCCTCCTTCCCTACACCAAGGAATTTATCTATTGTGGTCGTATATGTAATTCCATATACAATTTGTCTTGTCATGTACTGTTTCTGTGAACTGTCTACATGTAACTTCGACATAAGTTTTATATAACGACACGCCTAAGAGCATGCAAACATACTGACTGTATACTATTTGCTAAAGTGTAAACTGTGTACTGTTTACGGTCCACTGTTGCACAGTGTTGCAAAATAGTTGGGTTTTTTTCGCCACTGCGAGAGCATAGACACACACATCTACCTTTTACACGCGTTTTTGTTCATTTGTGCGTTTAATCAATGTCGCAGTGAACAGTGGACAGCACGCAGAAACCATTAAACAGGCAGTACAAAATAGTTGATTGGGGTTTAACGGCCCTTTTAGACAGGTTTTCAGTCTATATCAAGCCGTCTCCCTGGGAGAGGGAGAACGAAAAAGAGATACTGCATGCACAGTAGGCCTTTGTCTTTATATTATCCAAATTAGTAGGACGCATGGTCAATGTCCCACCACCCCATGGCCAAGTGCACAATAGGCAATAAACATGGCATTGTAGAGAGTATACAGTCAGTAGGCCTATACGTGCATGCTCTTGAATAGGTCGCAGTAGGTAGAATACATGAAGATTTATTTTTCTTCTTCTTTTCAGGCCAAATTATTTTCTTTTCTTTTGTGCCAATTTTTCTCCCTGACAAATCAAGGGCACACTATCATTATTGGTATGAATATTACAACCAAAATTGATCTAAAAAAGGATACATTAGACCTCACAAAGAGTATCATATGGTGGATCCATCCTATTAAAATTGGGGACGGAATAACAAATTGCCCGTCAGTCTTATTTTTGGACATCCTCCAAGGTTTTCACTCGGTCTTGTATTTAAAGTCTCCATAGTCCTATCAGTGGTAAAAATCGTCGAAATACGAATCATTATAAAACCTGTACAACCTTCAGAATCGATGATAATATATCGGTTGATGTGCTTTGTTTTTATCATACAACTGGCAAAAAAGAAGGAACAGGGTATTTAAAAAGACGATAAATACGATATTTTCCTCTGGTTCCCCGTTAAGCAATGAAATAATGCAACAGCGGCACAATCAATGGGATCCTTGCCTTACATATTTGTACATTGTATTTTTATCACCTGTTAAATGTCTGTACCTTGTATTTTTATCACTTGTACCTTGTGTTTTACCATGTTTTCTTACATGAAAAAATCGAAAGTAGGTTATTTTAGTGTGCAACTAAAATGACCTAGTTTTATTCTAAATCTTTTTTATGAGAAACTCAAGGATCTTTTGATTTCTTGAAGCCGGCTAGTCACGATCATAATCAATGATGAAACTGTAGTGAGAAGCTTGCAGTGATACCTCACGATAAAATATTTTATGCTGATAGAGCAATGGGGCCTTTAAGGAGTTTTGGGATTCACACACCAATTTTGTAAGTATCCAATACCAAAAGTAAAGGGTCCTGTGCTCTGAAACACCTTGTAAAATGTCCAAATCAAATATCAGAATATTATAAATACTTTACTGCTCACAAAAGTAAGTGATATTGTGAGATAGAAATCAGTACAAAAATTGATAATAATGGCTGGGCTAGATTATTATTGTATAATTATAGCGCACTATTCAGGTGACAATATTCAGCTAAAACAGAAATAGTCAAAGCAAGTAACGTGACTTAGCGACACACATTTATTTATACAATGTTTATAGAGGTGACACAATTAGCTATAAATAACCATTCTACCTTGTGGTCCTCTTAAATAAAATAAAATACAAATATATACATATATACAATGAGACAAGAATAAAACATTCTACAAAGAAGAATACCTAGTGATGGTTTCTCTTGTTTTACCAAGTTAGTGCTAAGATCTTTAAAAGTTTGATATTTATTTGGCACTTAATATCATCGTAGACGCATTGTTAAGCATAACAATGCGACTTACGTTGTTAAAACATTACGAGCGCATAAAACGATTTCAACATAAAATCATAAAATGTAGATTTATCATTTCTAAAAGAAACCTCAGCAGCAAGTGTATACTTTCAGTAGCAACAAGGTTCACAATTAACATCTTGTTCAACAATCACGGCTTAAAATGATGTTTTAAGAGACTGCTTAAAAGTTGACAGAGAACCCGTAGTTTTGACTGTTTGAGGAAGAGCATTCCATAACTTTGGTGCTGAACAGGAAAAGGAGCCATCGTAAAGCGCTGTTCGTGCTTTCGGTACGTATAATGAGCCATTTTCTGATGACCGCAGATTTAGAGTATGTGCCTCAGACATTGGTTTCAAAAGGCTTGACATATATTCCGGGGATAAATCATTTAAGGCCCTGTATATCAAGACCGCTTTGTTATATTTTAGTCTGTCTGGCACTGAGAGCCAGCCTAGATCATTGAACATCTCAACCGACGGAGTATCGTAATCCGCATGCAAGATGATTCTAGCAGCGCGTTTTTGCAATTTAGCTAATCGTTCAATGTTTGTCGCAGAGGCTGCTCCCCAGGTAACGGAGCCGTAATCAATATAGGGGAGAATATACCCCTGGTAAAAGCATTTTTGAACATGAGTTGGTACATATGTTGCCAGTTGTCTTAAAAGCGATATTTTTGATGAAATTATTGAACATAGATGGTCTATATGAGGAGACCAAGTGAGGTTTTCATCAATATAAACTCCAAGGAGTTTCTGTTTGGACACAGATTGTATGGTCATATCGTCTGCTTTTATAACCAGTGAGCGAGAGTCATTCAAACGTTTTCTGGGCCCGATTAACATGCTTGTTGTTTTCTTCATGTGAACATTCATATTGTTTTTCTTGCTCCAATCTAATGCATTTCTAAACTCACATTGCAAATTATCTTCAATTATGTCAATGCTGTTACTGTGAGTATGGACAGTCGTGTCGTCCGCGTACAAGTCAGAGGAGCATTTCTTGAAATGAAGCGAAAGATCATTTATAAATATAAGAAACAATGTAGGGCCTAATATAGAGCCCTGAGGTACTCCGGAGTAAACAGTAGTGAAATCTGTTAACCCCTTTTCGCTGTCGATAGCTTGTTTGCGAGAGCTTAAATATGATTTGAACCATTGGATAGCAGAAGGGTTAAATTTGTATAGTGAAAGTTTATTCAATAAGATGGTGTGATCTACCAGATCAAAAGCCTTACGGAAATCAATAAAAAGGGCTCCTACCATATCCCCCTTATCAATGCATTCCATCCAATCGTCTATAAGTTTGACTAGAGCGGTTTGGCAGCTGTGTTTGGGCCTAAATCCTGATTGGTTCTCATTCAGTAGTTTATATTTATTCAAAAATGCCATGAGATGCTTATTTACATGTTTTTCAAAAATCTTTGAAATAGTGGGCAAAATGGATATAGGCCAGATTGGTTTACTCCAGATATTAGCCATATGCAGACTTTACGAGATAAAAGCAAACGGCTTAAGCAGTGGAATGAGTATAAAAGATACCGTAACAAAACAAAAAAACTAATAAGGCAAGCTAAACGCAAGTATTTTTCAAACTGTATAAGTAATTCTAAAGACAGTAAAACTATATGGAAGCACCTTCGTAGTGTCAATAACGGCACCAACGCGGCTTCGAACAATTTACCTGAAGAGCTTATCATTGAAAATGAACGCATTACCGACTCTGAAAATATTGCGAATAAATTAAACACATACTTTTCAACAGTTGCTGAAACTATGAATAAACATAATTCTACAGGAAATACGTATGATTTGGACGTAAATAAAATCACTCAATTTATAGATGGTAAAGTACCTAAGAATATACAATTTACCATTCCTTTTATAACTCCCGAGCAAGTAATAATATATATCAATAAATTAGAATCGTCCAAATCTACTGGACTTGACGGTTTAGGGCCCAGGATAATAAAACTGGCTGCTCAAAACATAAAGGACTATGGGGTCTGCTGCACCTCAATTTCACTTCGGCGAAAAAAAAAATATTTTCGACCCTCAAATTCTGTACATATTAAAATTCTTCATAATTTCCAAAGTGAAAACATCCACTTTGGTAGGCTTTATTGCCTTATTTAAAGTGTAGGATTCTCGCAAATGACACCATCGCCGAGACAGTTCGCCACACATTGGTATCTTCTACGCATACTATTTCATCATGTGATAAAGCAGCATGAAAAAAGTATCTGTATCTTATAAACTGAGACATAAGGCGTCTGTCTTAATAAAGTTTGCATAAAAATGATTATTCATTGCTGTGCTGGATTCGTGCGAAATTTGGGTGTCGACCCCTTGTCTACTTCCAATGTACTGTAGGTCACGTGACAAACTTAAACATATCAATATTCATATTGAAGGTCTCTATGAATATTTGTTTTATGAATTATAACAGTTCAATATTCGTCTACTTATTTTTCTTAATTCTGCTTTCTGCAATATCTTAATATCCCTTACTTGTTTTGAGCAGTATATAATCTGAACATCATTAATATGTTTTGTGACAAGAATAATTTATCTTTATAGGAGATAAAAGCGTGACGTCACTGATAAGATACCTGGGGGATTCCCCGAGTGTGGTTGGCAAAAAGGTTGATACAGCATTATAGAATATAGTTAATACGCCTGATTGTTTGTGTAAATTATGAATTTAAAACAGCAAAATTTTAATGTTTTAGACAGATAATATGTAAGGCTTACATTTTCTTCAATGAAATTGAATTTCATGATTTATTTGCGTGCTAAGATGCTTCAAAAATATTGTTTGTTTTTTCCTTTCTATCACAAATGTTCATAGCGCAAATTTATAAAAGTCTAGATGATGTAGCATGTAAAAGGGGAAACGGAAAATACAACGAATGAACGAACGGACAAAAAACCATTACATGAACGAATGACTGAATAAATGACAGTGAATCGTTGATGAATGACTAGATGCATATATTTTTCTTTTATATTTTTTAGGTCAAGCTTTTGAACTTCACGTAACTTTCAAAAAGTACTGTTGGCTTAGCTCTATTATAGAATTTTATAAACTGTTATAAAATCAATATTTACTTGTTTTAGGATATAGATAAAGCTTACACTATGTATGTACAACGAGATGTAATGCGAAATTCAATTTTATCATTGAATTATTGTTAGCATTAAACTGTTCTTAACTTGTTAGATCTCGTATTCACAAAATACAATATATACTTTTCATCATAGATACTCTAATAAAAAGTATCTGAGTCTGTATCCTATGTTAATTTTCTGAATTAAAAATGTTTGTTTCCTATTGTATAATAGTATATTCGCGGTCTTTAGTGGATCCTCTGATCAAGGACGTCTTATCATAGTTCAAAACACGCCGCGGGTGTCCTGTGGTGACAATTTGAAATAAACATGTATCTAAAATAAACTGTTTGTGCGCCGAGTGCGACTAATTATCCGTTAGCACAAACGTATGGCTTCCTCTATTTTATCTATTTTTTCTTTCTTTCTTTATTGTTCACAGAGTGTTAAGAAATCGCAACCATCGATATATATTATCATTTCTATTATTTATATTTTTAATTTTCTTGTCCCTAAATCCGATCGACATTTTACAGTAATTCCGCTTAAGTTCTCTTAGATATAATATTCTATTATTTTTTTTTTCATCTTATCCTATTTATACTAATAAATACAGTTTATAGTAGAAAAGATTAAAATACTGATCTGCAGTATTTTCATTTTATTCTGTTAATATTTTTTCAGTCGTAGTTATTGAGAAAAACAGTCCGGTTACGTTAATGGGTTTATCCAAATACGCGTTTTACTAGATAAATTCAATTAATTAAATGATTTCTTTTTCGTATGACAGGTGACTAAGACCTTATTTCCAGTAGTTTTAAATCAGTAGCTATTTATTCGCACTTATTTTAATTATCTTTTACGCATTTTAGTGATTACACTTCAGACTATCCTATATGAAAGCACTGTCCACTGGCTAATCTTTTGCCAACCAAGCTACCCACGTGATCATCCGATGACGTCACTGCGGGGATTCCCGTTATCTCCTATACCCCGCCACACTTTAGTGGCGAGAAGTTATGGTTTCCTGCTGCTGTCCGTGTGTCCATCCATCCGTCCGTCTGTCTGTCTCTCCATCCGTATGTCCGTCCGTGAGCACTTCGTTTCTGTTCGATAACTTGAGTACTTTTCGATGGAGCTTCTTCAAACTTGGCATGTGCATTGGTCAAAACTACACCGAGATTTCAACAATCATTTACTGTCGGATGGCAGAGGAATAGTCTCGGGTCTTATATGCTACCTAAAAATGATTGCCATTCAAGGTATGAGCTTTTTGTTTGATAAATTTGCACTTGCACGGTGAGACTGAATTTCGGGTCGAGTGGCGGGATTGAAAAGGTTTGTTTTAAATTAAATGTTAAAATTTATTAAGCTCTGTCGGTTTCCGCCATTATAAGAATCATTTCAGAAGACATTCAAGTGTTGCCCTGGGAAAGTAAACAGAAACATATTTTCTGTTTTATTCTCTGAGCATGTGGGGGTGGTTGGGTAATGCGATGGTGCTGTGTGTAATTTCCAGTGCCGGGGCGCCCTACTGATTTGAATAGTAGTAGGGCAAGGGCCTACTGTGCTTGCAGTAGGTGCGGGTGGGGATTGTTTGGACATTTTGTCTCTCGTCAAAAATTTCTCTCTTCTTTCTCCCTCTCTCTGGGAGACGGCCTGATATAGACTGAAATACTGTCTCAAAGGGCTGTTAAACCCAAAACAACCAACCCAGCATGTGAGTTTAGTGGCATTGTGGATTACGTAGATCTAGTAAACGGTAAATTTCTATAATGAAAACAGGAAATTAGTCAAAAGGACAATAAAGAAGATAATAGCTTGGCCAATAAATTTAACCTTCGGTGAAGATTCTTTTTTATGACCAATGAAAATGCCAGAGTCTCATTTTCTCCCAAGAAAAAAATCCGACCGGAAATTTAGTGACAGAAAAAAATCGAAGCCTTAGTGGTATAATTGTACATAATAGAATAGAACAGAAATATACGTTATATCGTAAAGCAAACAATACTCGTTGTTTGGTTGCTGTGATAAGTGTAAATATATTTCAGTTGAATATGTGCATCATATGCTTTTGTTTTCCTCTTACAAAAACCAATGTATTCAAAAGTTGCATGTCTTGAATGTTTTGCAAGTTCGCAGTTGTACATCAGTAACATTCCATGCAATTTGTTGCGTAGGCACTCTACATAGGTAGTATAACAAATTCATCATAACTTTTCAATTTGATTTACAATCTCAATATAGCGCTTCCCTGAAAGTAAGAGGAGTCCTGATATTGAGATTCTGTGCATTGACGTTAACTTCTTCCTGCACGTTGAACGTTAGTTATAGTCGCTAGATAACCTTAAGTCTCGGAAACCGTTTGATGATAGTCAGAGATATTGAATCTTTAGTACCGTTTGAAATAAATATAAAATTCTGTATCAAAAGTGGTTTCTGCAGAATCATACAATTTCTCCTCCAAGTACCGAATATTTAGGTTTGCGTACGCTTGTGCAAATTTGGTACCCATAGCTGTGCCCTTTTCTTGAAATAAGTGCTATTGAAACAAAAAAATAATATTCTTAAGTATTAGTTTCATTCCGTCAAGCATAAAATCTTTTGAGAATATTGAATGTAGGGTACCTGGATATTTGTCTTACCAATAATTTACCGTCTCTATACCGAGATCGTGTGAAATATAGTGATTCTATGTCAAATGAAGTCAATATGTTACATGTTTTCGTTGGAAGATTTGTTGGAAGATTGTTTAGGAAGTCAGTAGTGTCTCTTAAATACATGTAGCTAGTGACATGTTTGGTATAGGATCTCAAAAGTATATCGAGTAAATTACTAAGCCAATGCGTATCACAGGAGGGACCAGCAACAACTGGTCTTAATTTCAAATCATGTACTTTTTCTGTAAATTCTATATAACCTGATTTTGTTAGTTTATTGTTAGTTTACATTTTTCATTTATTTCCTTGCATTTATGTACTTTTGGTAATCTGTAAAAATACTAGTTTTAAATTTGAAATTTTGTAGATAATCAAATTCTTTTTCAGTCAGTTGACTTTTATATTTTTTTAAAGAACTTCTTGTATTTCAGTTGTAAATCTTTTTTCTGGATTTTGTGTTTAAGTCAGAATAATAGGTTTCATCATTCAAAATTATTTCTTACATACTTTTGTAATCTTGTTTGTTCATTATTACTGAAAGACCCCCCCCCCCACCCCCCTTTCCCGGATCTTTTATTAAAATTGAATTATCTTCTTTTAAACATTTTACAGCCTCCCATTCTGATCTTGTTAGATTTTGTCTAACGCTATTTTGGCATGATTGTTTGGGAAATTTTTCAACCGTCTCAATAAAGTCGTCAATGGCTGCATTACATTTATCTCGAGGAGTAAAATTTGATTTATTTCTAACTAAAGAGGTAGCTTCACTTTCTGTGTCATGAAAGAACTCAACTAATCGCAACTTTCTGTTAATTTTATTCAAGGCGTCTGTAAGTTCTTGTGTATTTCCTAATTTGGGGGTCGGAGTAAATTTGAGTCTTTTCACTGAGGAGTGATATTTCTGCAATCGTTAATTTTCTGATGGACAAATTATTTTAATGTCAATAATTTCGGTATCTACTGCATCTGTGAACTGCGTCCCCATCCCTGTCTTTGCAGGTTCTAGTTGTTTGCTTCAAAGTTTTCTTGATTGTTTCTCGGGGAGGGTTTTCTCTGATTTTCGTCTTCTGGTCCGGTTATCTAGGAAGTCCTTGTATTCTTTGTGGTCGTGGTTGCCTTTGAGCTTGTCCACCTTGTTGATTTTCGTTCTGTCTCGATTGCGGTCTTTCAGTTAATGTAGGCCGCAGTCTTTGGTAAAAACTACTGACTTGATTTCGACCATCGGAAACGTTTGATGTGGTCTCCTTACTTGTGTTGGCTTTGCCGTTGCTTCTGCTTGCTTTTGTTTCTGCATGTGTCATCTGAAATTCGGACGGACGGGTTTTTATCTTGGTGTCGTAGTCTGAAAGTTTCTGCATACTTGCTAAGACAGGCTTAGTTTTTGAATATCCCATCGTTTGCTTGAGATTTCTTCATTTCCTTGCACAGTCGTCCTGCCACTATTTCATTAATAAACTGCGGCTCTGTCCCGTTGTTTACTATATGGGTCATTCTCTGTGAAAAACGGACTTAATGACATAACGTAACAATGACGGTGTAAACGTTTGAAAAACACAGAAAATTATGATTTTTCAGACCTCTCTTTATTTCCATTAAAATACAGTAGATGTTGAAATTTAAAAAAAAATGCATTTAGACAAAGTCAAGTTATAAATATGACATGTTGCCATGACAACGCTTAATGCATGGTAACCCCTCAGCTTCTAAAATTTTGGTATAGTTATAATAACTAAGACAAATAATTTGTGAAAGATTGTCGAATCATACAAATTATCACGTGTGTTCTATCTAATACACATTGAACATGATTGATTGGTTGATTTATTTGTTGCTTAACGTCCACGGTAAACGACTATGGTCATGTTGGGACGGTCAGTTAACCTAGCCACACTATTCCTGGGCAGGCGTAGACCTCCTAAGCGGTTAACCAGTACTAAGTGCACATACTTTCGCCAGTAACTGACAACTGCCCTTCTTGAATCAGCGGAAGGAGAAACGAAAGTATGTGGCCAGACCGGGTTTTGAACCCAAGACCTCTGACTTATGAGTCAGGTGCCCTACACATTGAACATGAGCAAATACACTTTTCCCCAAGTTAGTTTGCCTAGAACGCACCAAAAACTCGAACAAACAAACGCTACGACGCTGATATCAAAACATACTTGCACGACGTGAATAATGTCATGTAAAGAAACTGCACTACCAACATGAGTCTAAAGCCCAAATTAATAATGGTAACCCTGTCAAATTTTCAGGAAAGGCTTAGAACAGCTAATAAGTTTCCAGAAATATATAACTTTAATTATGTTTTTCATTGTCAAGTCATCAAGCCCAGTTTTCATAGAGATTGGCTCAATTATATATATCGTTTTGATCGTTCAATACGTTTCTTCTGTCGCAATTCCTTTTTGTTAAACTGTATGTGTATGTTATCGAATGAATGTTGATCATTTTGTCATTTGTATTTTTCTCTTCTTCTCCAGTCTTCTTTCAGTATCTTGGGTAGGTTGTTGTTGTGTTATTGTTTCTTGTCCACGGTAAACAGCTATGGTCATGTCGGGACGGTCATATAACCTAACCACACTATTCCTGGACAGGCTTAGACATTCTAAGCGGTTTACCAGTAATAAGTGCACTTACTTTCGCAAGTAAGTGACAACTGTCCTTCTTAAATCAGCGAAAGTAAAATAAAAGTAAGTGGCCGGCCCGGGTATTGAACCCGAGACCTCTGGCTCTTGAGTCTGGCGCGCTACTGACTGTGCTAATTGAGTGGCTTGTGCGTTGTGGATATTGCGTCGCTATGAATATCTTCATTTGTACTGAAAGTGAATAGACTAACATAGTCAACTCGTAATATCTCAAAGTCGATATTCATCTCAAATTACCGATATCTCAAAATTGCATATATGAATTTTGCCTGGAGACATGAAAATTAATATTGAAGTAAGTATACAGTACTCAAGTTAAAATTACGTCGTCAGTCAAGATTTTTTTATTGTTCATAGAAAAATAACCATGCTTTTAGGGAACCACAGTATCATATAAAATCAGTATTTTAACAAGTTGCGTTTACAACAGATGAACTATTTCTTAAAATGATATTTATTTAGTATCAACATGTGTTCGAGAGATGCTGTAATGTAGAAATGCAGTTAAACATAATCACGAGCCTCGCTTAATATTATTTGCGGGTTTCGAATACCAGAGGCAAACGTCCAATACTGCAAATTTATTAAAACTCTGTAATATTCATTAAATAGTGTTGCCTAGCGGCCACATATGTTTAGTATTGTGAAATGATAGTTGTCTCTCATTTGAGTTCTTAAATAGAAAACAATCATTATAAAACAAGAATTCGTATAATTTGAAAGACATATAAACAGAATGCAGGAATTCTCTTCCCCATACCTCTTGTAACATACGTAATGTTTTTGCAATTTACCACAGGTATCCCCTACACATTTGCATTCAAAGGAAAACGATAGGGAACGATCAGGAATTAAAACAATCAAATCTTACATCCTGTACTTAAAACTAAAAGGGAAAGAAGCATACACATAAAAATTGACAAAAGCTCACGAAAGGCACGCACGGCAAACCGAATGAGCCGCTCTTTCCGTGACAGGCGGTCATTCAGCCACCCTATCTAAAAACAGCAGCAACATCTATTGACAATAGATGACATAACGGTATGTAACACAGAGGAACCTCAGCAGAAATACCGCCTTGGCACAGTCAGCAGAATAATACTGGCGAGGGGTGGGAGGGGAGGTTTTTATTTTTTACTAGATCCAAACCTCGCCCCCTGCTTCTGCGCTGGCTTGAAACTTTTAGTTAGCTGGTTGGCCCGCATGAAGGTTTCCTAACCCATCAACGAATCGTCACAGGAAATGAACAAATCACGGATAAGACCTATGCTGAATCAAAGATTAGGACTCGACAGAAAAGAAACGTAGTGTGAAACCTAGAGATTCCTTGAGTGTCGTGCATTACCACCCACTGAAATACCGGAGCAAAAGAAACGATCAGTTGAACCACAAATAACCAAGCAACAGGCAACGCAAGCACCTGCCCCAACCAAAGAAACTGAACAACTTTATGTCGGGCTTATCATTGAGTCTGATGTCCGCCCAACCGCCATACAATTAGAGAGGGAAGCAAAATTATTAGCCATGTTTAACATGCATTTAGGTTATAGCCAACATTTTTGTTACGTATGATATTTTGTTGAACTAATCAGACAAATTAGACCTACATACATTTGTTTTTAATTTATAGACTAAGTCTTCCCTTAAGAGGTGGAATGTGGAACGTCACCATCCAAAAATGGAAAATTTATTTTTTCAAAATCAAAGTCATCGCGTTTATCATCATTTTAGATGAGACAAATCCGTTGGAAAGTTGGAAATAGCTACATGTAAATCTATAAAATTGGGATTTGGTATCTGCTGCATTAGCTTTGTTTACTGCAGCTCTTGTGATTGAATAAGATATACCATGCCTGAAAAATTAGGATTGTCAATATTTAAAAGATTATCTAGATGTCTAGATGTAGATTTAAATGCTTCATTAATTTCAGTTTGTGTATCATTAGAAAGACTCTTTCATAGCAAAATAAAGATAAATCCGCTAAAAGAGGAGCACAATTAGTACCACTTGCAATACCAACAATTTGTCTGTATAATTTATTACCAAATCTAATGTAAGTACTATCTAAAATAAATGTTTAAAAAATGTTAAATGTTCACACATATTTTGACATGACCAATGTTTATATCGGTTTTGGTGTTCAGAAGTAAAGCAAGCGTTTCCTTCCTTACAGGCAAGAAAAGGCGATCCTTCCCTTTGTAAAGTATACTCAATTAAATCTTTAATCTTTCATCAAATTACGTGGCAAAGTGGTATCGAGTAAAAAAATCAAATGTTGACAAACTGTTGGCGCAGAATCCTCTCAAGTTCAATTTATTAATAACCTTACGAGAGTATTTAATCGACCAAAATAGAAAAAATACCTAATCACACATAAACTTTTTCACAGTATCTTAAAACATGATTTTTGACAGCAGTGAGGCAATAAGTGAACAATTTAGAAAGTTCAGTACCATTATAGGAACTTGAGTTGGCAGTAAATCGTGCTTTAAATATGCGGTGTTTATGGGGCTTAGGTAACAAATACATCGCGGTAAGTCTGTCATGGCGTTCCTTAATATTTACAGAACATTTGAGGGGTCAATGGCTGCAATAGTCATAAACTACAGAACTCTCTTCTGCAGATTTCTCATAGCAGGCCCCGGTGCCGCCAGGCTCCTGCTTTAAAGTGTTAATGTAGTATAGCCTTCAAACAACAACAACCTTGTTTGCGGCCTTGTCTGCTGAAACCAAAACGTATTTGCTATGAAATTCTTGGATACCCCGCTTTAGATGTTGAAAGTTAACTTAGGTTTAGGGGGTAGAAGGTGAGTATTTTCTGAATTAAATTAAATACGTTTATCCACCACTTTGAAAACAGAAAATAAAATTAAATACGTTTATCTACCACTTTGAAAACTCTCCCTCTTTTGACATAGGAATGCCACATGTATTTTGTGAATAAAATTTAATACATGTATCTTTATCTCCTATTTTAAAAACCTTCCCATTTCTGAGATAGGTATATGACATGTATGGTTTTTAGTACATAAATTAAAATCTTAAAAAATTAAAATTCAAGAACAGAGAACACATTAATTGTATTGCACGTAAGAATCATATTATTATTAATAGTTTAGCAGTAATTAACAGTTATTACTACTGAACTAGTACAACTAAGGCTCGACTAACGACTAAAGACTAAAAACTATGCCAAAAACTAACGATGGCGGATTGTCTGACAAGTTTGCGAAAACGAAATTCCCGACTTCAGAAACCTTTGGTGGCATATATAAGGTCTCTAAGTTCGTGAACAAAGTTTTCCAGTTTCTTTCTTGAATAGTAATAAAATAATAAATCACAATCCCTTCTTTTCAAATAAAGCAAAAAAGGAAAACGAGCTAGATCCTCCACGCTTTGTTATTTATTTAACCGTGTCCAATGACGTGTATTTCACCGTTGTGCATAGTTGTACATCTTTACTAAAATGAGTTGTTGTTATTCGTTTGTGTGATTGATATTTGGGTTGAAAATGGCTGAACAAGCCAGTGGAACAAGCATGAGTAGGATGAAAATTCGAGTGGAAAAGTCCTCCCAGGGCGAGAAAGCCTCGGAGTGTTTTCTACCTCTAGTGGGTTAACTGGGCGGTCGGGTAGGGCGATGGTGATGGGTAGCTTTCAGTACTGGTGCGTCCTACTTATTTTGATTATTTTGGGGCAAGGACCGGCAGTGCTTGCGATCTTGCAGTAGATACGGGAAGGGTAGTTTGGACGTTTTTCTCTCATCTTTCCTTTCTCCTTTCTCGCCTACTCTCTGGGAGACGGCTCGATATAGACTGAAATACTATCTCAAAGGGCCGTTAAAACCTAAACGACGAAACAACTAATAACCGCCGGCTGTCATTGTCGTAAACAAAGAAATATTTTTTTTAAATCCTACAACTACATATAGTACCCTGGTGCAATGGTATGAGAGTCGGACCTGTATATGGGCTCCGGCTGAAAGCAAATATTTTCAAACATCTTAACGCGTTACAGCTCTTTATTTTCTTTCTCTCACCCTCACCTCCCCACCCCTCCCCCCCCCCCCCCTAAAAAAAAAAAAAGTCAAACGAAATTATCAATGAAATGGGTTTTGCAAAATTTCGTAGCATACGGGGCAAATCGGATATTTTGCCAAATCTAGTAAGCTCCTAACAGTGTAGAGCCTATATAAATATACTGCGATAGTGACCTAGCATACACATTTTTCCCAAACGCCTCCAAAAACGAGTCCTTCCAAGCGGTTCCGCGGAACGAATCCATAATAGAACCGTCTGGGTGCCCGAGTCCGTCTGTCATCTGTGTCAAATTCAAAGATAGTGTGCACGTTGTTCCTGGGATCGGTATCCGACCTAGCCGCCCCAAAACGTGCCTGAGAACGATCGATTGATTGGGGCCTCGGTTTAAATTATTATCTGGAATAGAAGAAGAGCGAAACGTCGAAATATATGACAAGAACGCTCATACGAACGGCTAAGCAATGCTTTTGTGTAAAGCGCTCAGTAGACTTACAAGACCAGCACCACTATCCGAGGTATAGGTCTAAATGCAACATAATTGCAAGTAAAATACTTCGAAGAAAGCTTTGGAATAGACTAGCATGACGACATTAGGAGAATAAGTTGCAGAGTTCAAGATGTGAGTGGGCACTGGGTGACAATTTTTGTCAGATCTGCTTATAAACCCCTCATCCGAACCGCCTCAACGAGGCTGGATGAAGGACCACAAGCCTGTCAGTTCATCTGCCGTCACACTGTGTCTGGGGAAGCTTAGACATACTAAGCGGTTAACCGGGTTACCAATACTGAGTGCACATACTTCCGCCAGTAACAGACAACTACCCTTGCCGGCGGCCCGCTAACGCAGTCGGCATCGCGTCAGACTGCAGGTCAAGGGGTCCTGAGATCGATTCCCAGACAGGCCACATAACGCTCGTGGAGACTGATTATGAAATATTTTCTACGGTCATTCTTTCCCTTCTGCTGATTCAAGAAGGGCAGTTGTCAGTTACTGGCGAAAGTATGTGCACTAAGTACTGGTTAAACGTTTAGGAGGTCTAATTAAAATCTTAAAGAGCTTCTTCGAGAGCAGAGAACACATTCGAAAGAAGGAACATGGGCCATACCATGGAACAGTGTCATGGAACAGTTGGAGTAGGTTAACTGACCGCCCCGACATGACCTTAGCTGTTTACTGGGCCGTAAATACTCAACAAAACAAACAAACTCACAACTGCCCTTAAGTCAGCGGAAGGGAAAGAATGGGCGTAGAAAATATTTCATGATCAATCTTCACGACTGTTCAGGGGCCGGGCTGGGAACGGAACTCGCGACCGCTTGATCTGCAGACCGACGTGCTGCCGACTGCGCTAGACGGCTCGGTAGGACACATGTCAAATTCTGAGGGTACCAAACTCTCTGCATAGGGTAAAGGTGATTTCTAGAATCTCCATGTGTAACGCCTTTCGTGCCTGAACTGGTCCTCCGTGTGTGAATGAGACCTTGGCATGTAAATGGGCGGATCATCAATGAAAACAACGAAAACAACAACAAAAAAACAACAGGTAATGTGAATTGAATCTCCTCCAGTGACCGGGTCCTCCATCGTCGGAAAGGATTCACCACGTGTGAACGAAACCGTTATAGGTGAACCAAACAAGAAGATGTAAACTTGACCTGCACGTGTGAACATGTATTCTACGTCTGACAGGGCCTCAATGTATGAACATTTCTGCTTGTTAGAATGGCTTCTCCAGGTGTGGACAAGATCCCCATATATAAACGGGACGGGACGTGTGAACGAGATAGGTACATATGTACGTATGAACAAGACACCCACCTGTGAAAAGGTGCTGCACGCTAGATGGAGACCTTCGCGGGTCCTGTATTTTTCAAAGATCCAGCACGTAAAACGGGACATGCAGTTTGATTATCCAAGTATGCAAGGGATCGCCACAGGCGAACGGACAATCCACGGTTGAACAGGCTCTGCGGCTGTGAAGTGTAAACGGAACCTCCACGTGTTAACGGGATCCGCATGTGAGAAAGGAACCTTCATTTGTGAACGGGTCCTCCATATGTGATCAGGAACTGCATTTGCGAACAGGACCGCCACCTGTAAATGGATCTTCCACGATGAACGGACCTCCACATGTGTATTTGACCGCTACATGTGAACGCGGTCTGCAAAAGTGAACTACATATGCAAGGCTGTACCTGCGAAAGGGAACTACATATGCAAACGGGATGTCCATATAGGAACGGGGCTTGCATTTTTCAGCGAATCCTCTACGTGTTAATGGGACTGTCCATGTGTGAACGAAACGTGAATGTATGAACAGGACCTCATTCTGATGTAACATTTAGCCGCAGATGCGCAATACGTGAAAATTATACAAGTGTCTATCACAAATATGTTTGGACTGTATTGACTAGTTTCAAGGAAACATAGCGAGTTGCGGCTCTAGACTGACCCTAGATGAATCCCCCCTCCCAAGGAAAAAATGCTATACAAGATTCTAGTTCAGTTCAGTTCAGTTCAATTCTCTTATCGACGTTACCCAAGTGGCTCAACGGTACGTAACCATAGTTGCACACACTTGGCGCCGTGTGTCCGTCCATAGAAGATTCTATCACAAATATGTTTGGACTGTATTGACAGGTTTCAAGGAAACAAAGTGAGTTGCGACTCTAGACTAACCCTAGATAAATAAAATAAAATTCACGTGTCTTGTCTACGTAATGCAGAAGACAACTTTTAAAGGAAGGGACCATTTGCCTTTTAAAATTGTCCAGGGGTAGCAAGTTTTTCATTTTAAAATGGTTCCTAACTGGCTAAGTAATGACTTTCATCAGACTGCCACTGTTTGGCGTGATGGACTTTCGAATAGGGACAAACTACATCTTCAAGACTAAAATGCTTGCAAAAGATCGGCGCGTAGAGTTTGGGAGGGCGGAGGGATTGGGAGTCCTGTGAGATTATAATTTTCTCTGCCTCGTCTTTGTCTCAACCCTATCTTTCCTTTCTACTATCGCGTTGTGAGAAGGCTCGACGTAACTCAAATATTATTACTCAAACAAACAACAAACCATCAAACCAAATGCCGATTCAAGTATTGGCTTCAAGCAAGTTATATTTAAGGTTTTCATTATTTACTGTCACTTAACGTTCAGGACCGCCGTGCAGTGCAACGTTAATGTTGACGTCGGCTTAACGAAAGCACTCGTAAATCGCATAATCTATCTATCACATTTTGAAGTCATACAGGCAACAGCTCTAGCAAAAGAGAGAGCAGTTATCGCTTTGGGCTCGGCCATGTTGTGACGTTACACTTGAACGTTTTGAAGTTGGAGTGATAGAAGTTACGTTTAACAAATAAGACTCAATGTCTTACCCTAAGGTGAATGGGTATACTTTCAAAGGAAACAACTCTGCCATTTTCATTTTTTGCCTCCCTTTTTCAACGACAGTCAAGTGTTAAACAGAATAACTTCCCCCCCCCCCCCACCCCCTCGTGCAGAAAAATTCTTTCCTTTAAGCGCAGACCCGATGTTAATGGAATTTATCTTCCAGGAAAGCAAATAGGAAGTCACTAACATTGTTGTGGTTCCCCTTTCCAAAAATGGCGGAAAAACATCAACGTGTACTCTTTTACCTAAATGTTTTTTTCAGGTGACCTTTAGCCTTTCTTACTTATTGTTGAGGATTGGGGAAATGTTGAGTACAAGTTCTAAACATAATTCACACTGAGGTTCAAACTTTCCACGCGTCTCGTATTGTTACAAAAAGTCCAGGCTTCCACTCGTCTCTGTAGGCCTCGTTTTAATTTAGCCACATACCTAAATCTTGGGCCACTGCTGGTGTAATATTAAATTTTTGAACCTGTTGAAAAATTGACCCAACTGGCCACTTTTCAATGTTGTATATCAACCCATAGAGCATTTTTCAATGTTGAAAATTGACCTGGGTCAAGTTTCAACTTTGAGAATTGACGCGTAGGGTCATGTTTTCACGGGGTCAAAATTTAATGTTATCCGGCTCAAGAACCTCGGGGCGAATACCCCATCATTTAAAGATAACATTGTAGTATACAAATCAGTTTTCCCGATTCAATATGATTTATATTGGATGTGACTCAAAGGATGTAAATTTTTATCAGGTTTGGCAACGGCGAAATCTACAGTCACATCGGACGCTTCAATGGATATATATATATAGCCGTTCACTATTCTAAACAGTGAGTTTAGTCTTTAGTCAATAGCCGATAGCAGCGTTAGTTGTACTAGTCCACTTATGCGCAGACAAATACAACTTACTATCTTCCAGCTGATCGGAAAGGTTGACAGGCAAAGCTGCAGATCAAACAATCCGCAGCACTACTGATTTCTTTGAAATAAGTTTCAACTATATTTTTGGCGGGAAATATTTCTTGATTGACAATGGTCACAGACAAGATCAATCTGTCTTTTTTCACTTTTAAGCCAATCATCATTTGCGTTGAGCTCCGATTATCATTCTTGCTCGGAAATTGGTAGCTTTTAATCGAGTGCATTGCCAAGTGATTAATTAATGCACCGTTTTGCTAAAGACGAAAACTGAATAGATCAATAACTATGATCGTTATCGGATTGTTTATCCTTAATAGCTTTGAAAGCGACTGACCTTGGCGCAAGACTGAAATGTTGCAATGGGCATTGGACGGGCAGTAATGAAAAAGTAGGTGTAAAAAGTAGGTGTAAGTTACTTGCAATTACATAAAAATATTAATAATGATTATGAAACATTTTCGGTGCACTCAGTCTTTGCAAAGATCTTTACTAGGCCGACAAAATAAAACGCTTGAAAACAGAGTTTTCCTTGCAGCCATCCTAACTAAACTGCAAAGAACAAGCCCAAGGGCGATTACAAAGCCAGATAAGTCTGTAATAATCAGCCAAGCTAAAATTAGAAAGGAAAACATATATGTACCGGCTAAGGTTATACGAAGCAAAATTCAGAAAGCAGAGATGCTAAACTGAGCAGTCAAACTGGTAGCGGTTCTCATTTTAATAGGGACTCTGTTCAATATCCGGGATGACTCAAACCTTAAAGATCTCTAACCATATACGACGGTCCTAAAGACCTTCAATGTTTTCTCATAGATCTCATAAAAGAAGCGTTACGGAGCGAGAGACAGAGGGGGATGTATAGTTTTTTACTGATACCCTGCCTAGCTTACCTCTGAAGGGTATCAGTATTAAACTATATGATATTAAATACAGGAAAGAGAAAATGTCTGGCTCACCTCTGAAGGGTATCAGTTTAGAGCTATACAGTCCCCTCTGTCTCTCGCTCCGTGACGCTTCAACTTTTAAGCTCCTTTGCCCTTTTCTATATTTCTGTATGCCTGTGAATCGTGGACCTTGCCAGCAGAGCTGGAGAAAAAAAAAACGCTGGCTTTTGAGATGAGATGCCACCGAAGGTTACTGAACATTTCGTACAAGGACCATATTAACCAATGAGGAGTAAGATCCAAGCAGCCTTGGAGAATATGATGAACTCCTGACCCTGGTCAAGAAATGAAAACTAAGGTGGTTTGGCCATGTCTCAATGTCTTCTGGTTAAGCAAAATATTCTACAGGGCACAGTGAAAGAAAGAAGAAGAAGAGGTAGACAGAAGAAGAGGTGGAAAGACAATATATTAAAGAGTGGACAAGAATGGACTTTGCCAGCTCAACTAGAGCAGATGAAAACAGGACAAGGTGGAAAGGGATCGTTTTGAAGTCATCTGAGGTGCCCCAACGACCTTGTACGATTATGGGATAGATTAGAATGGAATAGAATATTAAATATTAATCTGATAACAACTATGTTTAGGAGGTTTCCTCGGTCCTAAGCACTGGTACAACTATCAGAACTCTTTTCACTATTCCAGAATTCATTGATATACTCGTACTGGTACACTGCCGCAATACGGAAGTAATAAAGACAAAATGACATACGATTGATTATTCATCGATTGTGAAAGCTTATCTTTCACAGAAAACCCGGCTATGTGTATTTTGAAAGTCATCAAAATGAAAGTCTTGTGTCTTTTATTTAAGTTTGGCTACGTATTTTACATCTTAATTAGTAAGTATGAATTCAATTCAAAAGTGTGCATGAACTACTGTAAAATGAGACATCGTCCAGTCCGGAAAATAAAACAGGCAATGTTTGTTTACTCGTTACAGTGTATTTTACAAGAATCAACATTTGTCCATGATCATTTTTGGGGCACTGAAGTATGATAATATGTTCTTTGCCAGTTTGATAACACGAGCGTATGCAGTATCCCTTATAAGAATATTTAGATTCACAACCGACAGTACTTTCCTGTGAAGTTGCAATACAGATAAATTCTGAAAACAGTATTGCTAACGAGTACTGTTACTATCATCAAGCGCAGTTTTGAATAGACCAGTTATTCCAGAGCTGCACTATTATGTATGGGTTTCCTGTCACTAATTTATGTGGGAATGTGAATTCCAGTTTCCTTTCCTAGGCGATTAAACCAACTTTGATGGAAGAGTCGCTTGAAGCAAGGAACACATAAAAAACCGCTGAAATGATGACGGACTTGCGATTTTCCATCATTTTAACAGTATCTCAGTCATACATGTATCAGGGCGATGGATGGGTGATACGGAAAGGCTGTGTGCAGTGGATCCACGTTTACAATTGAAAAAAATCCCACCTACAGCGGTGTAGGTGTAGAAACGGAGTGTTTCAACTCTGCCCACGCCATTAAAAATGGGATCTTCTCTAAAGCTATCACTGAGAAGGGAGACAAAACGAAAATTGTAGAGTTACTACTCCTGAAAAGTGAACCCATTTAAGTCAAATATTTTTTTTTGTTGGCTCACTCTTAGCGTTTTTTCCTCAACCTATACAGTAGAAGGATTTCATTTCATTTGCCTGTCTATTATAAGCCGTCATAACACACCTAACGAATATTCTTGAACTACACTTGTCTCGCTGAAGTAACCTTTAAATGCTCCCTATACATGGTTCTTCTTCTTTCTTCTTCTTCCTCGAACAAATTAAGTAACTGAAACATACGTGTTACGACTTGGCAGTTGTATCAAAACAGCAACTAGATCTTTTTTTCAACTTTAGCTATAGCATGACAGAAATAGCATCGTCACCGTCATGGCGATTAATAATGACAATTTTGAATACAGTATTTGCTAACAAACGACCTTTTTATATTGGAACGAATTTTATTTATTGTTAATTTTGTCAACATAAAACGTATATGTATAGCTGAATCACTTTGTAATTTATGTCAAGATTATATCTGGCTCAAAATACAATGATATTTATGAGGTTAATAATGATGTATGTTTTATTGGCTGATGGGAGATAATTAGATGTAGTGCAAATATCCGTGCTCATGGAGTTCAGTGATGTGTTTCATTCCTATTCCTAGTTCTACATTTGCCAGTTTTCATAAGGTCGCAAATTAGAAGACTGTTTTGTAGCTGGGCAAAATTTGAAAAAATGCCAAAGCCTCTGTGACAGAGTTGTTTGCGATGGGGCTTGCTACACACGTGGCTACGGTTAATCTAATTCCACTGATGAAAGAAAGTACAGTTCAAATAATTACTGCTGAATGTCTTCGTTTATTGTATTATAGACCAACTCAACAGAAACTGTCTGTTCTAAATGGTTCTGAATTTATCGGACGACGGCCCAAACTTCCTGTTTTGGACTGGCAAACAATGGGAGCATGGACAGTTTCATTTTTGGCAGTTCCGACACCCCCGCACCATTAGATCTTCAGCCGCACATACCTATGTTCAATAGCAGAGTATCTCCTCCGACCCAAACCTGTCCGGGTAAACAGCTCGCAAACAAAGAAACGAAAAAGGTAAACGATATATAACTTTCTTTGTTTCTTTTTCTTCAAGATTTCAGCAAAATTCCAGCTGTAAATGCGAGCTCAAGTGTCGAGACAGTGACAGCAAATGCAAGTGGGACAGCTTTTTTGATCTGTCCCAAAAGCTTGAACTTAAGTATCACGTTTTGGACCGGACCTCCCGGATTTACAACTTACAACTTCCCTGGATCGACCGACATAGTTGAACTGCTCCCAAATGCCGATCGACTCGAAATTAATGCCAGTAACGCCGCCCTGCTCATACACAATATAACCTTGACAGATGAAGGACTGTACAGATGCTCCGCCACAGGTTTTGGAGAAGCTGACATACGTCTTGAAGTAACAAACGGTAAGTCTTTTGCGCAGTCTAAGATACACCCAAATGTGAATTCCTAGGGCCTTTCAGACAATTTACGTCCTCTTCCAGTATGTCATTACCGACCGTTTTAAGCCGGTGTAACGGAGTAAAGTGACCCCATAGAATAACGAAACCCCCGGTCATAATTCTTCTGAAAAAGTGACCCCTTTTCTATAAAATACTGACTCCCTTTAAAATATAACGACCCCCTGATGTTATCAATAAAATAGTGACTCCCGCTTATTTTTCTTTAAAGAATAGTGACCCCCACCTCGGTCATAATATTATGACACCACCTAAAAAATTATAGCCAGTGTTATAAACTAGGATAAATGACAATGTGTTTAGTTTCATGAACTATAAAGAGGTTTTGCTGTTGATTCTGAAAAAGTATCACGTCTGCACACTTACTCTCACTGCCTTTCTCAAGAGGGGTACATGACATTTTCAGACTTCCAAATATATTTTTCGATTTTATTCCTATTTATTGAATTTATTTTGTAAATATGCTTAAAATGAAGAAAATACCACAGCTGCTCGTAGCAATAATTTGTAAATGTGAATAGTATGCTAGCCTTATTCTAATATGCAATTGGTCTAATTGCCCCACCTACTTTTCAGTTTTTTAGCTGTATACTACCCCCCCTCACCTTTACCTAAGCATGCCACTCACATTTAATGTATATATTAAAAATACACGCATACATGCAAAGTGGCTTGCTGAAGCACGGGGGAGGGGGGAAAGTATCTCTATAAAACTTTGCTTATATTCAATGTCATTCAATTATAAAAACACCAAAACTCTATGTCTGTCGACTAGAAAATAAAAAAAAGTGCTATTTATAGGGCATTCGAAGCAACACCTTTTGAAAGAAATTTTGAAATATACCTAAGGTTCATTTTTCATCCCTTTATAAGCAATGTCTTAGCGTATCCTCATTTAACTTCGCGTAGAGGTGTCATAATATTATGACCAGGTGGTTTTCTTTGAAAACTAAGGGCTGGGGGTCAATTTTCTATAAAACAGTGACGCTGGTCGTTATTCTAGGCGTCACAATTCTTCGTGAGGAGTCATTTAACTTCGCGTGAGAAGGTAGGTGTGCGAAAAGGGTATGCGTGTGTGGTGTGTGTGTGTGTGTGTGTGTGTGTGTGTGTGTGTGTGTATGCGTGTGTGGGAGGGGGAGTCAAAATAGTATAAGGTTATGACCGGGAAGGCATAATATTATGACCGGGGGTCACTATTTTCTCAGAGAATAATGACCGGGATCCGGGGTCGTTATTCTATGGGGAACTTATAGAATAACGACCTCTGGTCATTATGCAATAGAAAAACTGACTCCGTTTCTAAAACATACTGACTCACATTAACCCCTTCGATGATAGCTATAAAATACTAATCCCCACCTAATCGACCACTAACTGACTATGAGCTACTGCAAGTTTTTTTATTGGTAATACTTGTTGGTGTTGCTTAGAAAGATGTGTGTGTGTGTGTGTGTGTGTGTGTGTGTGTGTGTGTGCAGGTGGCGGGGGGAAGGGGATGCATTATAAGATATTTAAGTTATGACCGCGGAGTCATAATATTATGACAGGTAGGGGGTACTATTCTTTAAAGAATAATGACCGGAGAGTCTTTATTCTATGGGGAACACATAGAATAACGACCCCGCGGTCATTATTCAATAGAAAATATACTCCATTTCTAAAAGATACTGACGGCCGTTAACCCATCGAGTATAGCTATAAAATGATAATCCCCACCTAATCGAAAACTAACTGACTATTAACTCCTGCAAGTTTTATTATTAGTAATACTTGTTGATGTTGTTGCTGCTGCTGCAGCTGTGTCGGCTATCGTAGCAGTGGTAGTGCTTACAAATTTCATGAAGAAAATTTGTTTTCGTGCTACCCAAGAAAATTTGACAAAATCTTCAAACCGGAAAAGGACCAGACACATGCCATTTCGATGAGTTTGTAAAACAGTGTCATTCTACATTAGGTACTTTTCTTTAGAAACTAACTAACAAACTTACGCCCCCACTCCTCCCCTACCACCCCCACACACATCCTTCCCACTCAAAGTTACATCGCTCCTCAAGAAGAATTGTGACCGCCTAGAATAACGACTCCTGTCACTTTATTATTTTTTTAAAATTGACTCCGTCAAAAGCAAAATGTCACATGGAACCTCCATGAGTCAGGGAAACAACAGTTTGCTTGAATGGTTCTTGTCACATGACCGGGATGTCCGTTATGACCATGTGTTATACACCTTTTTACTTGTTATTCTCCCAAACATCTAATGATATTGAAAATATGATATCCAGCATTTTGGGATTCATATAGTACCAGGTTTGTTCAAGCGATGACACTTGTTTGATCTTTGACCTTTTTTTTTAATTTGGTGAGCGATTCAGAAACTCATGGCCCTCCTGTTTCCATTTCATAGAAATTGCTGTAAATTCTATGCAAACAATGAAAACAATGATCAGACGCGCGTTTCTGCAGCTCTTGTTCTCATTGTTTGCCTCTGTCCCTTTTAACGACGCTAGGTGTAAATGGGTTAATGAAATCGTATGAGTCATAGGTGCGTACAGTATACTCGGAATGACTTTATTTTTCCTTCTATTTTATTCATTTGTTTATCATTTTTTGTATGGTGTGGTTGTGGGGAAGGGGGGCTGTTAGACTGGGTGACGTTCTTTTTTACGCGAATTGTCATTTAGTTTCGTGTAGAGGGGTAATAATATTATGACCGGCAGGGGGTGGGGGTCTCTCTTTTTTTCAAAGAATATTGACCGGGGGTCGTTATTCTATTGGGGTCACATTTCTTTGCGAGGGGTCGATTTATTTCGTGTGTGGGGGTCATTATACAATGACAAGGGAGTCATTATAAAATGACCGGGGAGTCACTTTTCTTTAAAGAATAATGACCGAGGGGTCGTTATACTATGGGGGTCACATTACTTCGTTACACCGGCGCTTCTGTTGTTGTTTACTATTATTGTCATTGTTCGTCGGCTATCTATTTGTCTTTGACTTTTGTACATTATTTATAGGCTTTCGGGAATATTCTGGGAGATCTGAACTCTTGGCTTTTAGCTTGTCTTATCCTTATTTGTGTCCCGTCTATATTGATTTTTTTCCAGTTTGGTGTTTATGATGGGATTTTCTGCAGTATTGCCTTCTCATCTATTTATAATTTATTGGCAAATAATGGCGAACATGCCATCACAAAAATGGGCGTGAAAATACATAGAAACGGCCAAAATTACAAACCATAATCCATAGACTGTCGACGGTCGGATGTCTCAAGAAAATTGCTGGAAAAGGGTGTGGGGTCGATTTTGTACCCTTAATTTTAACTTACCTACTTGATGAGCCAAATAGAAAGAGCAAACGATAACGGAGATGATTTGCTACGCAATACATGACACTTACTCTCCTCAGAGGTCACGGTGCAGGGGTCACCGTACCAAGGACTGAGCGTGTGGACTTAATTTATATTTTAATTTATTTATTTTTTTCGAATTTTCTACAAACATTTTCCTTTTTTCAGCTACCCTGAGCCAGAGGTTCCGGTGGAACTTATAAAATAGGCAGACTCCATCGTCCGTCGTCGTCCGTCTGACCGTCCGTCCGTCCGTCCACAATTTCAAATGACTTCTCCTCTGAAACCGCTGGGCCGATTGTGACCAAATTTTACATGTAGCCTCCAGGGGTCTTAGGAACGAAAAGCTGTTCAAACGGTTCTGGTCACATGACAAACATGGCCACCATGTCCATATATGGTGAAACCCTTAAAATATTATTCTAAAGAACCAACAGGCCGATGGACTTGAAACTAGGTATGTTGCATTGGGTACGCAAGTACTACTAAGATTGTTCAAATTCTGACCTTGGAATGACCTTGACCTATTTAACGGTAAGTTTAAATTTGGTCTTTGGTGCTTTTATATGGAAAATGCTAGAACATAAGATTTCTTGGAAACTGTTGAAGATTTTGCCTAAAATTGGTAAATGCAGTCACCTTTATGATTACATGAAGATTTGTGAGTACAAGAGGTCAAGGTCATTCTTTGACCTTTGACCCATGTCTCTCATATTTCGACAATTTCAAACAATCTCCTCAAAAGCCACTGGGTCAGTTGTTACCAAATTTCATATAGAGCTTTCAGGGCTTAAGGGAATGAAAATTTGTAAAAATGGTCTGAGTCACATGACCATTATGGCCGCCACGCCCATATATTTTAAAAACAAAAGTTATAAAATCTTCTTATCCAGAACCAATTGACCCATGACCTTGAAACTAAACTGGGTACATAGCATCTAGGACTCAAGAACAATCAAGGTTATTCAAACGATGACCTTGGGTTGACCTTGACCTTTCTTCCGGCAAGGTCAAATATGGGGAAATGCTAGAACATAGAATGTTTTGAAACTGTTGAAGATTTTGGCCTAAAAATTGGTAAATACAGTCATCTTAATGGATACATGAAGATTTGTGGGTACAAGCGGTCAAGGTGGTTCTTTGACCGTTGACCCAGGTCTCTCCTAATTTGACAATTTTAAATAATCTTCTCAAAAGCCATTGGGTCAATTGTAACCAAATTTCGTATAGAACTTTTAGGGCTTAAGGGAATGAAAATCTGTTCAAATGGTCTGAGTCACATGTCCATTATGGCCGCCACGCCCATATATTTTAAAATACTGAAAAAAATCTTCTCCAGAACCGATTGACCGATGGCCTTGAAACATGGTGTGTAGCATCGGGCACTTAAGTTCAAATGACGACCTTGGGTTGACCTTGACATTTTTACAGCAATGATAAATATGAAAAAAAAACAGCTAGAAAATAAGATTTCATGGACAGTTTTGAAGATTTAGACCTAAAATATGTCAATACAGTCATCTAAATGAATGCATGAAGATTCATGAGTTAAAGAGATCAAGGACTTTCTTTGAATTTTGACTCTGAATTCTCATATTTTGAAAAGTTCAAACTTCTTCTTAGAAGCCACTGAGCCAATTGTAACCAAATATCATATAGAGCCCCAGGGATTGAGGTAATAACGAATAGTTCTTCAAATTATCTAGGTCACATGATAAAAATGGCTGCCACGCTCATATATGGTAAAAACCTTTAAAATTTTCTTCTCCAGAACCAATTTATCGAAACTTATTATGTAGCATCGTGTACTCGAGTACTATCAAGATCGTTGAAATGATGTCAGCGGCATTTTCAAATATTGGAAAATGCTGGTTGTTCAAATCATGATCTTAGTTTGATCATTAATCGTTTTACTCATGTGAGCGTCATCGCCCTCTTGTTTCTCCTTCATTTTTTCTGTTTCCTCTTTTTTGCGATTTTGTTGCCTCGCATTTAAGGGTTTCTCAAAGCCTAACGGACTTACAGGCAGTAGGTGTTAGAGACCCACCGTATCTTGGATTCTTTGTCACAGACCATGAAAGGCAGAGCCCATCCGCCTCGTGTTTGTGCCTTTATCCTTCCCTGGTTCGAAATAGGTACCCAGTTCTGCTTGGTCCAAAATGTGGATGGTTCAATGGAGATTCAAAATCTTGACCGACTACGCGCTTCCCTTATCAGCAGCAGCAAGAGTACTAAAGGCTTAAACGTTTTTTGTTGTTGTTGTTGTTGTTTTTTTTTTCGTTTTTTTTTTCTTTTGTTGTTGTTGTTCTTGTTGTTGCTTTATTTATTGTTTTCTTTCTTTTTTATTTATTTATTTATATTCCTTTATTTTCTTTTATATTTTTCTTTTTTTTTTTGATTCTATGAAGAATTCCGTTTGCGTGACTTCCTGCGAACCACTTTGATGTTCTCTTTTATCTTTCTGTTTCTTGCCTCGTTCTACGCCAGATTACTTTTAAAAGGAGACTCCACAAGAAAACTTGCTTCAGACGTGTATTATATGCATGAAATTAATTATTTTTATAGACAAATTGACACCTTTTACTTTTCATGTATTTAAGTACCCCCTACCCATACTGAGATTGACAATGCTGTGAAGGATGGAAATCGTGAAGTCATTCGTGGATATGAAGATCGAAGCCTCACCTTGACCTGCTCAGCCGATGGAGGAAAACCAGAGCCAACCATAACCTGGTTAAGACCCGGCATGAGCGAAAACCTTCCTACCAATTATAGTGTAGTGATGCATGAAAACGGGACGTTTGATGTCTCTCGTGAATTAATCTTCCTTGCCAACCGATCTCTTGATGGTGTTGTTTTTACTTGCACCATCTATCATCCAGCGCTAGAGTCAGCTTTGGAGTATAATGCAGAAATAATTTTAAATCGTAAGTAAATACAGACCTTTGGCTTTTTACCTAAACTTGCATACATTCTTTCTTATGTTTACCGATGAAATATGTAGTATACTCAAGAGGATATAAATCAACGGAGAATGTCGATATATATCATACTCGTCCGACACTATGTGGTTAGTTTTATTTTTGGAACACTTATTTTGATACCTGGCTGCCAGTCGTATGACTGTACACTCTGAATAATTATATAATAGTGGTACCCAAAAGCAAAATCAATATTTACAAAACCCGGTAATATTTATGACTTTAGTTTATTGTGAACATGATATCAGTTACATGTTACTACGTTACTAATGGCGTTAATTCGAAGATGTTTGAATGTTGTGAACGTCGTATCACCTTGATACGACATTTCTTGCAACGGTGTCTACCTACCGGGATATTTTGACCCATATATTCCTAGTGGTCTGTTTTATCCTTTTAACTTGCGTGTGTTCATTACTTCTTTTCTGGGTGTCTGACTAATTTATGGTTCAATATTTTGATAGAAATTCCTGTAACTTTTACGCAAACAGTCGATTCTGATCAGACGCGCCGTCTGCGGAAGAGCCACAATATGATCTGGTTCTCGTCTGTTTTCCTTCGTCCTTTTCATGGGATACTTGGAATAGAAGAGTAAATACGTTCTTTTTTTATTTCTAGTAAAGTCTGTTAGAAATGGTTAAAGACCAAGAAATAACAGCAGAAGCGTTCAGTACAAAATGTAAGCCGTAACGTTTCTGACACCAGGCCGGAGTCTGATCTACTTTTCTATTTTCTAATTCTCTTGCTGTCGTTGTTTTTAGTAAAGCCTGTGCTAGAAAAGATTGGCGACACACAAATTACAACAGAAGGGTTTAATACAACCGTAAGCTGTAAAGTCTCTGACGCCAGACCGGAGTCAAATATTAGCCTCTACTTCAATGGTATACAAATTACTGATTTCAATGACGCTATTACCATATATGATGATTCAAGCAACACATTCTCTACTGCGACATCTTTCACAAGAGTTATGAACAGAGTTGACAATGAAATAACGGTTTTATGTAACGTTCACCATATGGCACTTGATGCTCCAATCAACAGAACTTGGAACATTTTTGTACAATGTAAGCTATCGTTTATTTCGTTTATTTTCTTTTTCCTTTTTAGCTCGCCTGAACGAAAGTTCAGGAAAACTATTGTTGTCACCCTGGCGTCGGCGTCCGCGTCAGCGTTCGGATTGGATGTTTTGGTTAAAGTTTTTGAAATACCTATATCTCCCTAACCAATAGATGGATTCTTTTGAAATTTGCACTGTAGTTAGATATTAGCCCAATGTTTAACACGATTTCACTCCCACCCCACTCCTTGACCTTGATGTCAAGGTCGTGTACTTAGAAAATTGGGTTTTTTTGGAACTGTATGTTTTGGTTAAAGTTTTATAAAGCCCAATATCTCCTTAACCCATGGATGGATTCCTTTGATACTTGCACTGTAGTGAGATATTGATCCACAGTTTTCTAAGATACAACCCCAACTCCCCTCAGTGACCTTGATGTCAAGGTCATGGACGTAGAAAATTGTCTTTTTATTGATTGGATGTTTTGGTTAAAGTTTTTTATTAAAGACACATATCTCCTGAACGCATTAATGAATTCTTTTTATATTTTGCACTGTAGTTAGATATTAATCCAAAATTTTACAGAGTACTACCCCAGCCCCGTTCGGTGACCTTGACGTCAAGGTCAGGGACTTAGGAAATTTGGTCTTTATTAAAGTTTTCTAATTGCGTACTTATTCATAATGCTTGGCAGAGATTTAGTTTACACTTGAACTGATGTTAGACACTTTTTGTAGTTTTTACAAAACACTATATACTTACCCCACTGAATGACCTTTATGTCAAGGCCATGGACTTTGAGTATTGTCTTAAAGATTTTGATTAAAGTTTTATATTAATGAAGACATAACAAATTGATACTAATACTTGGACTGATGTTATACAATGGTTCAAGGTTTGATACATCCTAGCCCCGCCCTCCTCTCCCCCCCCCCACCCCTATCCCTTACTTCTTTGACCCTAAGCTCATGGACTTTGAAATTTCATGTGGATTTATTTTTTGTATTTTAATTCTATTTTAAGACTTATTTCTGAGATAGCTTTTGTTGATAAATGTTTTGTGATTATGGGCATGCTTGCCTGGAGTTTTATGCATAGCAGTCCACACCCCCATAGCGACTGTGTGATGGGCAAGCACCTATTCAGGTAAACTATGCTGTCAGACGACAGCTCTTGTTGTTTTAGTCCGTTATTTTCTTATTATTATTTTGCTGTAACCGCAAAGTATGCAAACTTACCAGAGCTACACAACGTTGAATCGTCCTAACGTTGTGTGACCAGTAGGCTACTTTTTAAACACGAACGTTATAAATATTTTCAACAATAGTTGCCTCCTTACACCTGGCGTTTGCTGTTTTCAGCTTGGTAGAAAAAATTACGTGGGAGCAAATAGGGGCAGTTTGTCGAAACAACTTAAAGCTACATGCAGCTCTTAAAGGTTGACTCCAGGAGTTTCGAATGCATTTTATTTCTTATACATGGGAGAGCACTAATGACCAGGCTATTAACAAGGTAACAAAAATATTCTCAAAACATATAACGAGAAGCTGTTTTGCGAGACTATGTACACTTGTAAGGCAAATTTTTGATTTCGTGCAAACAACTGTCTGACATCATGCAGCATTGTATCTTGGAATAGTATTTGCCCATCTGCTATTCCCAGACCTCCATGAGAGCTCACGACTTGAGAGAAATTGACCTGAGGAGAATGACGTCAGAGGAGGTAATTTTATTGATTGATGTGTTGCTTTATATCCACGGTAAACAGCTATGGTCATGTTGGGACGGTCAGTCAGCCTAACTACACTGTTCCTGGGCAGGCTTAGACCTTCTAAGCGGGTTAATCAGTACTAAGTGCACATATTTCGCCAATAACTGACAACTGCCTTTCTTGAACCAGCAGAAGGAGAAACGAAAGTATGTTACCAGACCGGGAATCGAACCCAAGACCACTGACTTATGAGTCAGGTGCCCTACCGACTGCGCAACGCGGCCCGGCGTCAGAGGAGGCACGATTTAGCACATGTGACATTTTTGAAGTTCAGGAATTCCAAACGCGTTGTTTTGGCAAAGTTGATAAACAAGTAAAGATGTGGTTTCAACAAAAAATCTGGTGGTTTTCTCGACACAAACAGTTTCAAAGAATAATAATAATAAATAAATAAAATAATCATAAATATATGAGTATTTAAACATTGTACACAGAAAAAGAAAAATATTTTTCTCGGAATAGGTACCGGCAGTCCAGTAATCAACCTTGAAAATGTGTTTTCACATATCAGTTTTACCACAAATCTTAGTAAGCAATTTGTGATCTAGATAAATTTGGATATTGATTTTTCGTTATATTACGGGAGCCCAAATACCTGAACAATAAAACAGGGAAATTATTTGTGTGGTAAAATATTTAGATGAATGGGGAATACACATCCACGTTACTCCGTCAGTTTTACAATGCGAACACTTTTTGACTTCCTGGTTGCTTCCCTGGTAGACAAAGACCTTCCTAAATTGGTCCTATGGGAGAAAATGCTTGCCTGTAAGAGATACTCCGAGCTTAAAGGGAAGGATTAATGTAAATGGCTGAGTTGCTACCTTAATATGTAAACATGGTACTCATATACTTATATTTTTCGTAAGACTAGAATGCATATTCTATACTTCAAGTTCGTAGTACAGTACTGGTTTCATGGATTACTCGTTTTCCACGTTACACAGTGTAAGAGTTTAATTAATCCACGAACGGTCCACCGTGTATACATCGTGGTAAAACGCGTGGAAGCGTGTGCATCTGTGGGAATTCACGAATAACCGTGTCGATCAACGCTCCACCGTGGGTGTAATAATTCGTGGATTTCCTCTCAACACGGTGTACAAGCGTGACAATCAACGTTCCACCGTGATCTCAATAATTCGTGGACTTCCTCTCAACTCGGTGGGTTTGAAATCGAGGCAATCAACGGTACATCGTGGATATTATGATAAATTTATTTCCTGTCAACATGGTAATGGTTATTTAAGGTATGCATTTGTGAAACATTTAAACATTAATTTGTCGAACAGTTTTATTAACAATTATATGCACTGACACAATTAAAACAATTGATATTTTAGCGATACATGTACTGATGGATTTAAAGTGTTCCGATTTCGTGAAACTTGGATGGATGGATGGATGGATGGATGGACTGACGAACGGACGGCCAGATGAGTGGATGGGTGTAATTTTTACATTCCTTTCAATATGATTTCAGTCATATAGAGACGATGGTGGATGATAATGAAAGGCTGTATGCTAAAGTATTCTGCTGCCCGCCAAATTCGAAGCAAGCACCGCTAGCACAGTAAGAACGCACTTAACCTACTGCCCTAAAACGAAAATTAGAGTTTTTGCTACTACTTTAATCTGAAGTTTATCTTTTTGAGATGCAATAGACTAGTAGTCAAAAGGTCGCAACTACGGCAACTGCGGTAGATACACTTTGCAAATTATTTGTCCCAGAAAAATGTGTAACACATAGTCTATGCCAAACAAGCAAATTCGTTAAATTTATATTCCCCGCTCGAACAGAGATTTGTTGAGTAATAAATCTTAGTTTGGAGGTCAATTGTACAATAAATCATATCACGAATGCGGAAGCACGAGATATATTTCTACAGACAACTGACACACAAACAGTGATTTATTATTCAGCAAATCACAGCTAAAGCGAAACTATTCTGATTCAAAACACAAAATCATAGAAAATACTCATTTTCCTCAAATCCTCTCAACTATTATTCTAGTGTGCGAATATTTTCGCCAACAATGTAGGCTAGCGGCAAGAAGCAGAACCACGCGTTGCTCCCTGTAGAGACTACTGTCCTCAATAAATGGCTTCCTGCCGAGATGGTCCGCGTGACTCTTCTTCCTGGTGAGAGCCTCGGCAGGAAGCAGAATCACGCGGACAGTCTCTGCAGGAAGCAATTTATCATGTACAGAAGTCTCGGCATGAAGCAAGAGATCGCGGACAGTCTCGGCGGAAGCCAAATATAATGTACAGTCTCTGCAGGAACCGAAAATTAGTGGAATCGATTATACCCTGTGTTTAACGGTCGCCACACGTCTCAACATCACAAGTCGCTTTACACATAAGTAGTCCAATAAGGATAAATTTCATGAACACCTTATAACTCTGATAAGGTTTTAGTTCATTGACGGCCAAGACATGCTCAGATGAAACGTATTTCGACGTTGCCGTCTTTGTTCAACATCATATGGCCATGTAACACGAAGACGGCAATGCAGATTTGGACGTTTGTTGAAAATTATATATTCACCGATCGCCGAAAATAGTATCCTGTGCCTAAATCTAAGTACAAGTCAAGTGCGTAGCTACCTATACGGCAAATACGCAGATGCGTATTTAAATTTTGTCAAAATTGACAAAATTTCAAAACGCACCTGCATATTTGCTTGCTGAAAATTTATAAATTAGACCAGATTTCAATACCAATTACCAAAGTGCCTGAAATACTAGCTTTCCCTTCAAGAAGTAGAGAATAAAACATGGTTGTGCGTATAATGAAATTACCTCTAGTTACGCCCCTGCAAGTATATGGGTTGCAGCCGTTCATTGTGATTTCGTGCTACGAATTGGTTAGCTCATGAGTGACGTCATATGTGAACTGCAAATCAGTCTTCGCGCTTGCATATATTTCTCCTATTCCAAAGATTTCGCAAGAATTCTACAGCGTTACTGCAAACAAGGAATTCCGCTGAGACTGCAGGCTCTTTAGTTTGTATTTCCCACAATATGTGTTTCTACATGAAGAACAGAAATAATAAATCCATTCCCATGTTATGATTTATTTATTAGCATAAAAGCTTCTACATGTACGAAACGAAAACACAACACTTAAAGAATGAAAAAGGCAAATCTAATTAAAGAAGGAACTAAATTTTTTGAGAATGAATTATAGGTTTGAGAAAATCACACTTTTCCACTGTTTGAATTCCAGGTAGCATCGTACCTACAATGCGAGATGAGGATGTCATGCTCCAATATCAATGGCGTCATATATCGGTTACCATAGCAACTATGCATTTATCAATTGTTGTGCTTAGTACCTTGAAGAATGACGTATCGATGAAGCCACTTTGACATCAATATGAACCCTTAGTTGCTACGGTAAAAGATATATGATGCCGTTGGTATCGGAGCATGTCATACAGTGTATGCCATGCTCCACAAATTGTCAATGGCATTACAAACTGAAATTCTCTCAACAGAAACTTCAGTTTCTCTAATAAATAATTCGTCTCAAGAAATTTAAATTCTTGTTAATAATGTTTGAACACAAATGACAGAATAAAAGGTTGCATATATATACAAAGGCGCATAAGAAACTGCGTTAAGATGCCGCAAGAAAACACATTAGGTCGATATCTATCCATAGAGCACACAACGAGGACTGCTTAGACTGCGTGGATGCGCAGGCTTATTTGAGTCTTCGCTGGGCGCACATGCAAATTTAAGGAATTGCTGTGCCCTGGATCATATAGAGGGGGGAGGTGTTGTACCCGGACTTCTTATAAAACATTGCACCGTAGAATATTTACGGGAGCAAATCTTGTAAACCCCGACCGATCCCATTAGTGAGTTTACCTGGGTATACTCTAGTTTCCTATTCTACTCGGGAACATGTATTTTAAAACCGTCTCAACTTAGTCCATGCTTTTAACAGAAATAAGAAACAATTTCATCTGATTATTTTCATTTTACAGCAAAATATTGAATTAGTGCATAGGATTAATGTAATGAATATCGCCACTCTGCGAAAAATACGACGTTTTACGTCGTTTTGGACGTTACACAAATTATCATCAGCATCTGAGGCTTTATAAGTTATCGCTAAGATTCGATTTTGAGAAACAATTTGACCTCTGCACAATTGTGACCTTGACCTTCGGCGTAGGTACATGTACCTTAGTCTTGTGCGTGACATATTTTCTCATTATGCTAGATCTTTCTGTGAAGTTTCATCAAATTTGTTTCAGTAGTTTTAAAGTTATCGCTATGACACAATTTTGAGTCAATTTGACCTTTGACCCAATTGTTGCATTGACCTTGGGCGTAGGGACCTAAGTCTTGTGCGCGACACGGTTCCCCTTTATGCTTTATCTTTCTGTGAAATTTCATAAAATTTGCTGCCGTAGTTTTAAAGTTATCGCTGAGACACGATTTGTAACGGACGGACGGACAGACGGAAGGACGGTGCGATTTTAATATGTCACCCGAAGTTCCTTCGTGGGCATTAAAATAATAATAAGCACCTTTGCACCTTCCTTTGAACAGAAACCGGGCAGTGGATTCTGGTTTAACATTTTACAATCGTGTAGGTTTTACGGAGACGGGATCTCGGCTGAAAGATAAGACGGGCTGGGGATCGACCATGCGAACCCATACATACTATGTAGGTTGTCTAGTATTAACTGAATGGCAGGCATACTGGTAGTTTTGCAACGGTGCGAGTGCATGATGCTGCCATTGGAAACAGTAATTAGCAAATATTTATAATTTTGTCTGAGGCTTTACTGTAAATAATTACCGTAAAATTTACGGTGAATCTTAGAAATATCAATGATTTTAGCACCGTAAGTCATTGTACTATTTCTTATCATATTTATTATGGGCGGGCCGTAAAATAAGTATCGACATATATTGGCGAAAATAAACATTACTTTTTGTCAATTTTAGAATGACGAAAGATGTAGCTAAAGAAAAATGCATACATACTTAAATTTTACATTAAAAATACATAGTGATGCGGCATCAACAAACCAAAATATTTTGAATTTGTCAATATCAGTACGCCACAAAATTATAATCCCTGAAGGCATATAAATGAAAAATGACTGAATCCAACAACCTTAACAACAAGTGTGCAACAGTGGTTACGTACCGCTGAGCTACTTGGGGAAGGTCGTTAGGAGAACTGAAACAGAACAGAACAGAACCAACAACCTCTGTTCTGTTCTGTTTCAATTCTCGTACCGACGTCCCCCAAGCGGCTCAGCAGTTCGTAATCATAGTAAACAAAAATCCGTAGATTTTACGGTAGAATACCTGGCAAGCAGCTGCCAGTCTATTTCCTGTTATTTTTACGTGCATCTGCCTGTAGAACATTTTTTGAAATCATGATATGATAGGTTATGTTAACTGACCGCACTCGAAATTAATTTTAAAGTGTTATAGGGCTATATGAATAAATCAATACCCGTCTTATTCTAACCTACTCTGTGTGATGATTCCTGCCAGTGTTTACGGGCGTCCGTAAAAATAACGGGGAATGGACTGGCAGCTGGTTGCCAGGTATTCTACCGTAAAATCTACGGATTTTTTTACAGTGTGTCGCCGAGTGTCCGTCCATGTACTCAACCTGTACTTTACCAATGGTCATGTACCATATAAATTTCAAAGAAATCCATTATTCAAACATAACTTATTGAGCGGAAACCAAATGATTTCAATCTCTCAGATCTATCAGGGGTCATAGCTGCTGTTAAAATTGCTGAGTAACCTCCCTTTTCAAACTCAACCTGTATTTTGTTGAGTGTCATGTACCACATAAATTTCTGACTAGAGGCTGTCAAAAGTATGACTATCTGTATATGAGGCGTTTTCTAAGTAATCAGGCTCATCCAAACTTTCGGACTCTGCTTCGTGTATCTCTGTTATGAACCATTTGGGAATCACGATCCATTTGGCAATTTTTCAGCATTCCCAATTGGAGCACTCGATTTTAAAATCGGCGGCCCCGTCTCACGTGTTCGAAAGGGAGAAGAACGGGGGAAAACTTTCACGGGAAAGAAACTTTCGACTAATTAATTAATGTGAAGACAAGTGCGTTAGAAACAAACTATATGAAAAATGTATAGCTAATAATAATCGGCTTCAATTCGGTTGCTAGAAATACCGGAATATACAAAATTACCGGAATATACCAAACTACACCGGAATACACCAAAATGTACATCGTTATTTACCAAAATACTCTTTGATATTAAAATATACTTAATACTATCAAAAATTTGTTCGTGTTTAGCAAATACTGCATGTACAGGCTAGCAAGTGATTGACCCAAACCAGCTTGCAATCTGCACAATGATTCCTATCAAAGACCCATACGTTAGTCTATTTATTCTCACTTCCGATCCCAAAAATAGCCAACTATGAGATGGAAATAGTTTTTGTTTTACCTATTCTGGCAATTATAAGATTTAATTTGATAACAATAATGTATGTTTCAGTGTATTCCGGTAGCAAGTTGAATTCCGGTATTTCTAGTATCCCTGTTTTGAGCAAATTTACACCCCCCCCCCCCCTGACTAGCATTGAACCGTACTTGTAAGGCTGAAACTTTGATGACAGGCAACATTCTATTTCAACAACCAAAACTCTTATTAAACTTAAATTCCGGTTCCGCTGTCACTACCATGGCAACTCATGAATGCCTTCTTAAAGGATTCAACAGTTCAGTAGCTGTAGGATTTGTAACTTAAGTAAAAAAAATCTCATTTGACCAATATAGCTACACTGTTGACTAGCACCCTAAAGTCCAAAGGCTTGTTTTGAGATATGTTGGTGAGACAGGATCGCTCAACACATGCAGAATGACACCAGCATAATACCTATGAATGCTGGTCTGATTTCAGCCGGCTTAGACACACTCACCGTACTATCTAGAAACATGTCGTGGAACACCGGTCTTCTACCTACCTGCTCAGACACTTTCCGCACTACTAACAAACTTGCTGATGAACACTGGCCTAATACCTACCTGCTGAGACACCCTCATCCCACTACCTAGTTTCATATCCTTGAACTACGGTCTAACACCTACCTGCTCAGACACACTCTCCGCACTCCTTAGAAACTTGTTGATGAACACCGGCCCAATACCTAACTGCTGAGACACCCTCAACCCACTACCTATTATCATATCATTGAACACTGGTCTAATACCTACCGGCTCAGACACACTCTCCGCACTACTTGGAAACTTGTTGATGTACACCGGCCTAATACCTACCTGCTGAGACACCCTCATCCCACTACCTGGTATCATATCGTTGAACACCGGTCTTACCTGCTGAGACACCCTCAACCATCTACCTAGTATCATATAGTTGAACACTGGTCAAATACCTAACTGCTCAGACACATTCTCCGCACTACTTAGAAACTTGTTGATGAACACCGGCCTAATACCTACCTGCTGAGACACCCTCATCCCACTACCTAGTATCATATAGTTGAACACCGGTCTAATACCTACCTGCTCAGACACACTCTCCGCACTACTTAGAAACTTGTTGGTGGACACCAGCCTAATACCTACCTGCTGAGACACCCTGAACCCACTACCTAGTATCATATCATTGAACACTGGTCTAATACCTACCTTCTCAGACACACTTGCCGCACTATTTAGAAACTTGTTGATGAACACCGGCCTAATACCTACCTGCTGAGACACCATCAACCCAATACCTAGTATCATATTGTTGAACACCGGTCTTATACCTACCTGCTCAAACACACTCTCCGCACTACTTAGAAACTTGTTGATGATTACCGGCCTAATACCTACCTGCTGAGGCACCCTCAACCATCTACCTAGTATCATGGTTTGAGGGCTGGATTTGGATTTTGATTGTTTCAGTTCCTGGTCTTTGCATACTTTTTACTCATATAGTTGAACACCGGTCAAATACCTACCTGCTCAGACACATTCTTCGCACTACTTAGAAACATGTTGATAAACACCAGCCTAATACCTACCTGCTGAGACACCCTCATCCCACTGCCTAGTATCAAAACGTTGAACACCGGTCTAATACCTACCTGCTCAGACACACTCTCCGCACTCCTTAGAAACTTGTTGGTGGACACCAGCCTAATACCTACCTGCTGAGACACCCTCATTCCACTACCTAGTATCATATAGTTGAACACCGGTCTAATACCTACCTGGTCAGACACACTCTCCGCACTACTTAGAAACTTGATGATGAACACCGGCCTAATACCTACCTGCTGAGACAACCTCATCCCACTCCCTAGTATCATATCCTTGAACACCGGTCTAATACCTACCTGCTCAGACACACTCTCCGCACTCCTTAGAAACTTGTTGGTGGACACCAGCCTAATACCTACCTGCTGAGACACCCTCAACCCACTACCTATTATCATATCATTGAACACTGGTCTAATACCTACCTTCCCAGACACACTCTCTGCACTATTTAGAAACTTGTTGATGAACACCGGCCTAATACCTACCTGCTGAGACACCATCAACCCAATACCTAGTATCATATCGTTGAACACCGGCCTAATACCTACCTGTTCAAACACACTCTCCGCACTACTTCGAAACTTGTTGATGAACACCGGCCTAATACCTACCTGCTGAGACATCCTCAACCATCTACCTAGTATCATATAGTTGAACACTGGTCAAATACCTACCTGCTCAGACACATTCTCCGCACTACTTAGAAACTTGTTGATGAACACGGGCCCAATACCTTCCTGCTGAGACACCCTCATCCTACTACCTAGTATCATATAGTTGAACACCGGTCTAAGACCTACCTGCCCAGACACACTCTCCGCACTACTTAGAAACTTGATGATGAGCACCGGCCTAATACCTACCTGCTGAGACAACCGAATCCCACTACCTAGTATCATATCGTTGAACACCGGTCTAATACCTACTTGCCCAGACACACCCTCTGCACTACTTAGAAACTTGTTGATGAACACCAGCCTAATACCTACCTACTGAGACACCCTCAACCCCCTATCTGGTCACATGTCCTTGAACACTGGTCTAATACCTACCTGCTCAGACACACTTTCCGCACTACTTAGAAACTTGTTGATGATTACCGGCCTAATACCTACCTGCCGAGACACCATCAACCCACTACCTAGTATCATATCGTTGAACACTGGTCTTATACGTTCCTGCTCAGACACACTCACCGCACTCCTTAAAGTTAGAAACATGTCGATTAACAGCTGCCTGATTCCTACCTGTTAAGACACACATACTGCACTACTTAGAACATGTTGATGAACATCAGTCTGATTCCTGCCTGCTTAGATGAACTCATTCAATTGCACTACCTTGAAATGTGTCCATGAACACCGGTCTGATTCCTACTTGCTTTGGCACACTCATCACACTACCTAAAAACATTTCAATGAACACCTTTCTGATAGTTATCTTGTCAGACATACTCATCCCACTAAATTGAAATATTTTGATAAACACCTGCCTGTCTGATACCTATCTGGTCAGACACAGTCACCGTAATACCCAGATAAATGCAGATGAACATCGGTCTGATTCCTACCTGTTTTGGCACATCATCACACTACCTAAAAACATTCCAATGAACACCTTTCTGATTCATACCTGGTCAGTCTAACACTTACCACACTACCTAGAAACATTTTGATGAACATCTGTCTGATACCTACCTGGTCAGATATACTGCACTACCTAGAAACATGTCAATGGACATGGTCTGATTCCTTCCTTCTTCGACACACTCACCGCACTACCTATGATGAACACCTTTCTGATTCCTACCTGGTCAGATACACACTAAATGCATGCAAATGTTGTATGGAACGAGTTTTTACACCATTTTATTCTTGCACATTGAATTTATGGTAATTTTATAAAATTTCAAATTGGACAGGCGATCCATTTGGGAATATTCAGTTAAAACTCCTTATGTATCCATGTCAATGCGAAGACAAGGGAATCTGTCTTCTAAATGACTGCAAATGTTGTATGCAACAAGTTTAATACATCTTTTTTATACTTGGACTTTGAATTTTTTGCAAATTTTGAAAATTCCAAATTGGACAGGCGATCCATTTGGGAATACTCAGTTAAAATTCCACATTTAGCCATTGCAATGCAAAGACAAGGGAATCTGTCTTCTAAATGACTGCAAATATTGTATGGAAGTGTTAAATACATGATGTTTATTCTTGGACATTGAATTTATGGCGAATTTGAACATTCCCAATTGGACAGGCGATCCATTTGGGAATATTCAGTTGAAATTCCTTAGTTAGCCTTTTCAATGCAAAAACAGGGGAATCTGTCTTCTAAATGACTGCAAATGTTGTATGGAACGGGTTTTATATATCTGTTTTTAATCTTGGACATTGAATCTTTGGCAAATTTTGAAAATTTCAAATTGGACAGGCGATCCATTTGGGAATATTAAGTTAAAAATCCTTATGTACCCATTTCAACATTTCAATGCTAATACAAGGGAATACGAGGGAATCTGTCTTCTAAATGACAGCAAATATTGTATGGGACCTGTTAAATACATAATGTATATTCTTGGACATTGAATTTATTGCAAAATTTGAAAATTCCAAATTGGACAGGCGATACGTTTGGAAATATTAAGTTAAAACTCCTTATTTAGCCATTTCAATGCCATTACAAAGGAATCTGAATTCTAAATGACTGCAAATGTTGTATGAAACGAGTTTCATACATCTTTTCTATTATTGGACATTGAATTTTTGGCAAATTTTGAAAATTCCAAATTGGACAGGCGATCCATTTGGGAATATACATTTAAAATTCCCTTTTTAGAAATTTCAATGCAAAGACAAGGGAATCTGTCTTCTGAATGACTGCAAATGTTGTATAGAACGAGTTTAATACATCTTTTTTATTATACACATGCACCTTTAAATAACACTAATAGACTTTAAGGTGTAGCGACAATATCAAACACAACTTTCACTTAATTTCAAAATAACAGAAATGGTGTGAACAATTTTCACAAATTTAAGATTCTCTCTATCATACAAATGTGACATTTTGACACTTATGACTATTCATATTATAACCAATTCACTTTAAAAAATCGCAATTTTCCTTGCTGGGCACAAAATGCTACACCAAATACACAGTGTTGCAGTATCATGAAAGTTAACACAATTAACACAATACAGGCATCATGCTAGCATTCTATCCTATAGTATGGTAAATTTAAAGTATCGTTTAAATAAGGGATATCGCAAGTCATTTTTCAAGAATGCATATGAATGCGTAAGTAACCAGTCTTTAATTCATTAGTTTTTTCTCTTACCTGAATCATTTAAGGTGTCCAACATAAAATAAAAGTTCTGTCACTTAGCAAAATTTTCGAAACGCAAATTTTCTGCTGACAACTGATAACAAAACGCACCGCTTGGTCATGTGACCTAAAATTCACAGGTGGGCTTTAAACATGTAACATTATACACGGTCATCTGATTATTGGCAATATCTTATTTCATTTCCTTTAACAAAATAAATTTTATTGGCTTGATTATACAATTTTTTTCTTAAGAAATTCCCCCGTTGAATATGATACAAAATGTGTAATGATATAACCTTTCGGTCAAACAGCAAAGTTTCAGATAGCGACTAAATGAAATATATAAGTATCTAGACTGTCAAAATATTAATGTATTGGTGATAGGTTCTCTCAAAAAGACATACGAAACTTAGAACAAACTGCAGATTATTAAATCAATATCTTATTTCTAAAATCATTATTGATAATCCATATTGTATCTGTGGTGCAACTGACAACATACACACAAAAAAAGAAAGAGAAAAAATATCTCCTGAACGCCAGAAACATGCAAACTGTTATGATGACTTCTCAAATGCTTGTTCATATTTTCATTAAAACTGTTAATTATAAAGGTAAAAAGTATGATCAGAATCATGCCTCTAAACGTTTTTTGACAACAAAACCTATTCAGGTAGTGTGGAATTTGTTTATTATCACTTACACAAGGAGTCTGCCATTTTCTAGTTGAATTCAACTCAAATATTTAGCTCTGGAACCACTTAGCTGCTGCAGCAAGATACAATGAGCTACATCACAGTACAATAACTTCTCTGGAGGAATGAGGTATGGATAATACCCCGATGCTAGCCAGATTTTGCTGAGTCAAATGCAGAATGTGAGACCTGGACAGGAGATAAATGCCCTTGCAAAACCTGATCCTAAGGAAACTTGATTGCATATGAGCCGCGACACGTGAAAACCAACAACGTCGTTGTGCGCCCAGCACAGACTCAGATCAGCCTGGGCATCCGCGCCGTCTGATCACAGTCTTCGCTGTCCGCATGGCGGTAGATCAGACCCTTAGCTACCCTTTCAGCAGTAAGCGAAGAGTCTGATCAGCCTGGGCGGATGCCCAAGCTGATTTGAGTCTGCGCTTGGCGCACAACCACTTTGTTGGTTTTCTCGTGTCACGGCTTATATATCATAAACATTCGAACACCTGAATAATTACTCACAATAATTATTCTACGGAAAAGTTTGGTTTTACAATGCAGAAAAGCGTCCAAGAGATGCAGATGAATAGTACACAATGTAGACCATGATCAAATACCTTTTTATAAAAACACATACTATCTGTAATGGCACAAAGCGTTCAAGGCTATCGCAGTAGTAGAACTTGCAACATAATCTAGCAGACCTTCTAATTACTGGTAAAAATGTACTTCTACTTAGTATAATAATAATAATAATAAAAATAATAATACTAATTATAATATATGAATAATGCAAATATGCATAGAAAATATTAATAATGGTAATAGCTGTTGACTATGCATAGTTTAGAGGAAGATAACTCATGAGCTCATGGCGTAACAAGAAAAAGTGTGTTTTGTTATACGTCTCTAGTTGAAGATTTGACAATAACTTTCATGAATAAGTAAGCTATGTCGGTAGGCACCCATACCGTAATATTGACGCTGGGTAGCGACCTCAAAATTGAGCTGTCCAATTTGGAATTCCAAAATGGACCACGGTCAATCTTGAAATTGACCTGATTTCAAAATAGTTATTAACATGTTGCACAGTTTGTTTGTGTGTATTAAACCGAAAGTAGAAATCGAAAGTACATGTAGATCTACGACGAAAAAAGAAAGTTTTGAATAGCTGCGTCTGTTTTCGATAACATTTCTATTGTAAAATTACAAACAAGAAGGACATTTTGAATTATATAAGACAGAGTGCTAGTATTCACAGTACAGGACGACGGGGAAAAACGAAGATTAAATATTCACTGACCTTTGATATTATTGGCTAAATTTTGACATACGCGTTGTTTGACCAATGAAATGCGTTTGAGTCAGGCATGTTACCGACTGTGCATTTCCTCACTGCAGAAAGATTTAGCAAACATTCAAGAAAACCACAGAAAAGGGATGGATGGATTTTACGTCCGTTTCAACAGTATTTCAGTCATACCAAGATGAAGGGAGGGTATGCAATACACAGTTCCGAGCCACACCCAGAATGTCACACAAAATCACATGATATCGTATACCTGGCCAATGCAGCGACAACTTAGCACGTGACATAGTCTCACAAACAAATCGCACGTGGTCAATACCAACATAAGTCCGTGATTTTACCTTTCAGTTACTGAAGGGATGTATACCTGTTTAAAGAAAACAAACTAACACCACTTTTAATAAATTTTACCCTGCTTTGCAAGAACAGAACGCATCGGAAATGCATGAAGCGCCAACTGCCATGTGTAGGCCATGAGGAGGCTGATTCTTCGCCATAGATCGCCAACACTTGCATTTGTCATTTGTTTTTCCGCCATCTTTGTGTAAGCTTGTAAGACGTAGTAACAGTAACTAAGCAGGCGGAGCTTAGCAGCTATTCTCGGAACTGTGTATAGACCAGATCATCTTTTAATTTTGTTTTAATCTGCCAAGTGGATTTTCCGCCACATATGTAAGTAGCACATGAGTGAGAATGTTCCAGAGGAACCCGCCACATTTTTTGCAGCGTGTATGGCAAGCCATTTTACTAATATTATGGAACTTAGATATCTCATTTATTATATCAGATATCGAAAATATTATATAAGATATATTATTTATTATATAATATATCTTATCTTATATGTACATATAAATATCTTATCATGATAAATAATTCCAAATTGGACAGGCGATCCATATTGGAATATTCAGCTAAAAATCCGGATGTACCCATTTCAATACCAAGACATGGAATTCTATCTTCTAAATGACTTCAATGATGTAGGGAACATGTTTTATACTACATTTATATTCTTCAACATTGAATTTTTGGAAAAATTCAAAAATTGCAAATTGGGCAGGCGATCCATTTGGGAATATTCAGCTTAAAATCCATATGTACTCATTTCAATGCCAAGACAGGGAAATCTGTCTTCTAAATGATTGCAAATGTTGTAGGAAACATGTTTGATACATCAGGTGTTTACTTCAACATTGAATTTTTTAAAATTTTAAAAATTCCAAATTGGAGAGGCGATCCATTTGGGAATATTCAGTAAAAAATTCATATGTACCTATTTCAATGCCAAGACAGGGAGTTCTGTCTTCTAAATGACTTCAATGTTGTAGGGAAAAGGTTTTATACTACATTTATATTCTTCAAAATTGATTTTTTGGAAAAATTTAAAAGTTGCAAATTGGACAAGGCGATCCATTTGGGAATATTCAGCTCAAAATCCATATGTACCCATTTCAATGCCAAGACAGGGAAATCTGTCTTTTAAATGATTGCAAATGTTATAGGGAACATGTTTTATACATCATGTGTTTTCTTCAACATTGAATTTTTGAAAATTTTAAAAATTGCAAATTGGACAGGCGATCCATTTGGGAATATTCAGTAAAAAAAACGTATGTACCCATTTCAATGCCAAGACAGGGAGTTCTATCTTCTAAATGACTTCAAATGTTGTAGGGAACAGGCTTGATACTTCATTTATATTCTTCAACGTTGAATTTTTAAAAAAATTCTAAAAATTGCAAATTGGATAGGCGATCCATTTTGGAATATTCAGCTCAAAATCCATATGTACCCATTTCATTGCCAAGACAGGGAAATCTGTCTTTTAAATGATTGCAAATGTTGTAGGAAACATGTTTTATACATCATGAGTTTTCTCTAACATTGATTTTTTGAAAATTTTAAAAATTCCAAATTGGACAGGCGATCCATTTGGGAATATTCAGTAAAAAATCCGTATGTACTCATTTCAATGCCAAGACAGGGAGTTCTATCTTTTAAATGACTTCAATGTTGTAGGGAAAGGGATTATACTTCATTTATATTCTTCAACATTGAATTTTTTGAAAAATTTAAAAATTGCAAATTGGACAGGCGATCCATTTGGGAATAATCAGCTCAAAATCCATATGTACCTAATTCAATGCCAAGACAGGGAAATCTGTCTTTTAAATGATTGCAAATGTTGTAGGGAACATGTATTATACATCATGTGTTTTCTTCAACATTGAATTTTTGAAAACTTTAAAAATTGCAAATTGGACAGGCGATCCATTTGGGAATATTCAGTAAAAAATCCGTATGTACCCATTTCAATGCCATACAGGGAATTCTATCTTCTAAATGACTTCAATATTGTAGGGAACAGGTTTTATACTACATTTATATTTTTCAACATAGAATTATTGGAAAAATTTAGAAATTGCAAATTGGACAGGCGATCCATTTGGGAATAATCAGCTAAAAATCCGTATGTACCCATTTCAATGCCAAGACAGGGAGTTCTATCTTCTAAATGACTTCAAATGTTGTAGGGAACAGGTTTGATACTACATTTATATTCTTCAACATTGAATTTTTGGAAAAATTAAAAAATTGCAAATTGGACAGGCGATCCATTTGTGAATATTCAGCTCAAAATCCATATGTACCCATTTCAATGCCAAGACAGGGCAGTCTGTCTTTTAAAAGATTGCAAATGTTGTAGGGAACAGGTTTTATACATCTTGTGTTTTCTTCAACATTGAATTTTTTTGAAAATTTTAAAAATTCCAAATTGAACAGGCATTCCATTTGGGAATATTCAGTTAAAAATCCGTATGTATCCATTTCAATGCCAAGACAGGGAGTTCTATCTTCTGAATGACTTCAAATGTTGTAGGGAACAGGTTTTATACATTATTTATTTTCTTCAACATTTTTTTTTTTTTTTTAATTTAAAAATTCCAAATTGGACAGGCGATCCATTTGGGAATATTCACTTAAGAACTCATATGTACCCATTTCAATGCCAAGACAGGGAGTTCTATCTTCTGAATGACTTCAAATGTTGTAGGAAACAGGTTTTATACATCATTTATTTCCTTCAACATTGAATTTTTTGAAAAATTTAAAAATTCCCAATTGGACAGGCGATCCATTTGGGAACATTCACTTCAGAATTCATATGTACCCATTTTAATGCCGAGACAGGGGAATCTGTCTTCTAAATGACTGCAAATGTTGTACTGTATCTGTTTTATAGGTAGTGGGATGAGGGTGTCTCAACAGGTAGGTTTAAGGCCGGTGTTCATCGAAAAATGATTTTGGTGATTAAGTTGGCAAGTAAAATAACCCTCTTTTAATATAATAAACGTGAATAAAATGGTAAAAATACAATGTACAGGCATATTATTCCTTTCTTTTTCGTATGTTCCATCGCTCGACGGATAACCACAAAAAGAAGCTTGTATTTTGTGGAACGATTTGTCGTTTTAAAAAGATGTTCCTTTTATCTTATGCTAGTTATTGGACTTAGTATCGCACACCGACCCATACTAGTATTTAATCACCAAACTTGAAGGTTGAGGCGCCTAACATTATAATATGAGCCGCGACGCGAGAAAACCAACAAAGTGGCCGTGCGCCCAGCGCAGACTCAGATCAACCTGAGCATCCACCCAGTCTGATCAGACTCCATGCTAAGCGCATAAAGGGTAGCTAAAGGTCAAAGCTACCTCAGTGCGGACAGCCAAGACTGGTCATACTGGGCGATTAGCCTGATCTGAGCTTGCACTGGGCGCATAAGCCACTTTGTTGTTTTTTCGTGTCGCGGTTCAAAATTTTGTTTAAACAAGAATTAACCAATAAATAAGCCTTAGGGAACATTAAGAGAAAAATATCTAAGAACACCTAAGTTTAGAATACAGTAAAAACAGAAGCGAGACAATAATTCAATGCCTGTACATTGTATATTTACCATCTTTCCAAATTTCTTTATCGAACTTATTTCAGTTTGGTTGTCAACTACAATGATCCAAAGCATTTGTCAACATTTTATGTGAAGGCCAAATATGTTTTATGATCTGTGATTCAATATATTTATAATCACCACGGACAAACGGACAACGGACCATGGCTATACTTAAACCTCTGCTGTGAGCATTCGGCTCAGGTTAGCTAAAAGGCTAAGCAATATTTTGCTTTAAAACAAGTGACAGCGATTCCCTTCAATCGCGTTGCGCTATTTAGAATCTTACGTTCTCATAAGTTTTGCTCATTTTTAATATTAAGTTACGTACAATAAAGAGTAAATTTCTATCTTAACAAGTGATTAGGTCAAATTATAAGTGCAACTAAAATCTAGATCAGACTGCATAAATAGGCACACAAATTGTTATGCTAGAATACATGTACATGTACGTTTGTATCCTTTAACATATTAGGCTGATCTTCCGCCAAATTATAAGTCAAAAATGAGATTCCTTTTAGTAGTTATAAGAATTAACACAGGTCAGCATTCGCTTTCATCGTAATAACCTTTCTATTGACGGCATAATTATCTTAGGCAATGGCGATAATTATAACATCATGAGCCATTAACTGTAATCACTGACAAAGATATCGATATTGCCGAGTGCTTGTAAATGTGTAATACAAATATGAATTCAATTAAGGGATAGCTGACGAGATACTTAAAGCGAAAAAGAAACCTTCTCCGCCACAACAATGGGTAAAACAAGGTTAACACCAAACGAAAAGTGGAGAATAATTTCCAACTTTAGAAAAGGCTATAAACCATCAACAATATATAAATTATTAAAAGCGTCGGGAAGTTTTGCAAACATTCATTCTGTGAAATAATTTATTCGTCAATACCAGACAGGAGAAGTTGACATGGATAAGCTGCATTCAACCTGCTCTAAGTCAAAAGGGCGGACAGCAACATTCACAGATACTGACTGTGACATCATAAGACTGCTATTAGAACAGGAACCGCATCAATCAAACAGGAATCTTCGAACAAAACTCACTGAATACGGACTTGATATAAGACGCGGTGGTGCGCGTAACGCGATTGCTACTGCAGGATTTACAAGTGCAAAACCTCGTTACTGTCAACATCTCAGACCAGCAAATCGCCAAAAGAGACTGGAATTCTGTAGAAACTTGCTGTCTGCTAATGAAAACTTTAATGATGTTATTTTCAGTGACGAGTGTTCCGTTCAGCTACACCAAAATAAAATTGTCACATACCGCGCTAAAGATGCAGCTTCAAAGCTTTTACCGAAACACAAACATCCATACAAAATTCATATTTGGGGCGGCATCAGTAGACGCGGTCCTACCAAGTTGTTATGTTTTGATGGAATAATGAAATCCGAGTTCTACACTTCAGAAATTCTCGGAAACACTTTGTTGCCCTTTCTAAGAGCTACATATCCAGATGGACATAGATTTCAACAAGATAATGACCATAAACATAAGTCAAGACTCTCTCAAGCGTTCATGGCTGACAATGGAATAAACTGGTGGCAATGGCCTTCAGGTATGTATTTGAATTATATATCTCTCTCTCTTTATCTCTCTTTATCTCTCTTTATCTCTCTCTATCTCTCTCTCTCTCTCTCTCTCTCTGCGTGAATTGTTTAAAGTGAACAGATGGTTTAAATGAGATAAGACTGAACGTATATAAATAGTTTATGTCGGATAAGAAGATGACTATTTTCGGACTATTAAAATTCAGACAAAATCCAGTTAAAAATATGACATACGTTGCCATGACAACGCTTATTCTAGGATAACCCCAAAGTCTTGAAAACATATGGTATACCATCACGTAGACCTGTCATGTGAGAAAGAATGTTAAATAACGCAAATTGTCATGTGTGTGCTATGAAATACACATTGAAGTTGAGCATACACACTTTTTGTCCGAGCTACTTCGTGTTACAAGCACTGAAGGCTCGTTCAAACAAACATAATGACGTTGACTTCAAAACATGCTTACATGACGTTAATAACGTCATAAAAAGAAACTGCACTACCTGTGTGCTTCTAAAGTCTATAACTCAGTAATGAATAATGGTAACCATCTCAAATTTTCAGAAAATGTTTAGAAATGCTAATACTTTTCAGTGATGCAGATATTTATTTTTTTGTTTTTATGTCTTTAAGCCCGGTTTTCACAGAGACTGGCTCATATATATATTATCTTCTTTCAGAAAGCTGTGACTTAAATCCGATCGAAATGGTTTGGAATCAGCCGAAGCGGTACATTGCCAAAATGCAACCTCAAAACAAGGAAGAATTACTTGACAAAATTGAAAGATTTTGGCTGGAAACCGTTACTCCAGAACTGTGCAACAGATACATCGATCATTTATTCAAGGTCATTCCTATATGTGAGGCCGTGGGTGGAAAAGCAACAGGCGATCTTCCGAACAGGACGTTTTTGGAACGACCAGAGGGGAAAAACCTACAACATTTTGCGCGTAAATTGCAGGAGGAAACCACACTATTGAGACTGAAACGATTAGTTCCAGATTTACAAGCTGGGTTAAATCACTGAGCATATTGGCAAGCTAGTGGTTGTGTGGCTGATCACATTTTATCAAACATTTCAACAAAAGTTTAGCTAGGGCTGGATTTTGATAATTCTTCTTACAGTCCCCGAAATAATTTTCAACAAAGATTTTATATATTTTCATTTTCATGCATATACAGAGTTACCTAATCTAATATATACCATATAGGCGTTTACTGCGCATGCACAGTGCTGCTATGGTTGTCTCTTCTAATTTACGAGAAACGGTTGCTATGTGGAAGAACTGTTCATGAGTATTTGCAAATAAAATCTGTAAACTGTTTCAAACCGAAGAATACAATAAAAGTTTATGGTTTTACCTTCTGAGTCTTCTTCACTGTATTCGTTGCTTTTTTTGCCTGGTCGGGTGCATTCTCTTTCTGTGGAAGCAAAATAAACGAAATGTCATAAATGAATAGAAGAATGGTATAAAATATACCCGGAACGATATGTTTGCTTTATTTTATTTTATTTTTTATTTATTTTTTCATTTTGTTTCTTTTGTTTCTTTTTTTAAGTAGAGGTGGGCAAAATCCGGAGTTACCGGGCCAAAAGACCTGAACCGTAAAGGAAGCAGAACTTGGCTTTCTAACATGTGCGTCTTCGGGGCTTGAACATACTGAGCGGTGTGAGACCTGCTGTTTCAGGGTCAACGCTCTTCTCCTTTAGGCCATAAAAAACCCGTGGAATGATAACTTATTAAATTGAACAAGAGGTGACGTTGCATGTTTCGGTTTATAATAATTATTACGGAGTATGCAAACATATATGTCAACGCGTTTCACTGAGCTAATCCGGACTAATGCATTAAAATGACGCCCATGACATTCTATACAACAGTTCGGATGAGCTCAGCGAAACGAGTTGGCATACTTTTGCATAAACGGTAAAGGTTTCCCATAGCCTAATAGTGGTAGGGGCAGTGGGGGTTAGATACCCACTGTATCTTGGGCACAGGTGTTGAAAGGCAAAGCCTATCTCTCTCCTTTCACTGCCTTATCCTTTCCCTTATTCGAAGAAGGTATCCATTTACTGCTGGGTTGACAGAGAGAGTTTTCCAGTCGTCGGATGACGACGATAGGGCATCAACTCACGGCCTTCCGGCGACTTTCTGCACCATAACTGAGTCACTCTAACCACTCGACTAAGGCGCCTCTCTCGACTACGGCGCCTCTCTTTTGCATAGTTTATAATTAAAAAAAAAAGCAAGGTCATTTCTTACTTCATATAATATGTTGATGAATGAAACATAAAGTGCATGTATACGGTCTGTCAGCAAAATATTTATAGATCGCTAATAGGATAATTAGCATTTATTTTACTGCTTTAGGTTTCTGCTACAACAGAGAGCAATAAAATCGCAGATGACTATCTTCATACGTGATTTTCTCTATTCAACGCCTCGGGGAAATTGTAATTCACAAGTGGATACTAATGTTTTGTCAAACTATAAGTAGTGAGAAGCGTAAGCCTAAACCAGCCTGCTTATTTGCGCAGTCTGAACAGCTTCTGCTGCATTAACGTTGATCCAGAGTGTTTATACGGTGTTATAGAAATATGAGCCGCGACACGAGAAAACCAACAAAGTGGTTGTGCGCCCAGCGCTGAGACAGATCAGAGCATGCGCCCAGTCTGATTAGACTCTTCTCTAAGCGCTTACAGGGTAGCTAAGGGTCTCAGCAACCTCCATGCGGACAGTAAAGACTCTGATCAGACTGGGCAAATGCCCAGGCTGATCTGAGTTTCCGCTGGGTTCATCACCTTGTGGGTTTTCTCGTGTCGCGGATCATATATTTCTACGCTTGGCTTGTTTAGGTATTGGCAAACATGCAATTTCCAGACCAGCCTGCACAGATAAGCTGTTATCTACAGGGTGCGAAGACCACTGAAAATGAGTTACATCCAAACATATTCAAAGCAAAATACTGTACGCATGGTCTGGCATATGATTGTATGCTGGTCTAGGCATTCTATATTTGTACACAGCTTCACAAATATTGAGACAACATTTAAGTTCCAACACAAGGCGTTGAAACAGCGTCATTTCGTTGAAACAACTCTGATATGATTTTATTTCAATTTTATTTCAATGCAATGTGCCCGCTGGGCGCGTTTCCTAAGTAAAGACAGTAACAACTGACAGTTTGCTGTACTCGCGGTGGGGGGATCACATGGTTCTTATTTTTCATAAGCTTCGGCTAATGCTGTATGTATGGATGGATGGATGATTTGCGATTTTACGTTCTTTTTAATAGTATTTCAGTCATATCAGGACGATGGGTGGATGAAAATGGAAGGCTGGGTGCAATGGTATCCAGTTTATGATTGAAAAGTTTGCCGCCTACAGTGGGGCTCGAACCTGGGGCTGCTAGATCAGCAGGACAGCGCTTAACCTGCTGAGCTACCGGGGCTCCAATGCTTTAAGTCACTATTGTTGTATGTCAAGGTTAATGTCTCTTTCAAATATCTAACCCTCATTCAGTTATGCATAACTTGCCATATCTACATCGTGCCGTACTAGCGACCCCAAAGAGTCTTACTTTGAGCAAGAATTCTGTCAAAAATTTCAGTTGACGCCCATGCAAATCACATCACAATTTCAGTTCGGTATTTCTGATATTTCCTGATTGATATTTTGTGACACAGCGCAAATCTTTGTGGTTCTAACGAATTGGCGAAGTGCTGCATAGATCGATTCGTGTAGAATTTATTTCACACAAGTCGACTTAGTGAGATCACCAACTAGATTTTGTGATATCAGAAAGTGGACATGATTTGTGATCGAATTAGTGATATCGCAAATGGCTGTGATTTAGTGATGTTCTAAAATCGTTATTGTGATATCATTAATTCGATTATGTTATATGAGTTAATTGCACAATTAGTGATATAACAAAATAGAAAATTTGTAGTAAAAAGGAACCTCATGGACATATTTTTCATGCAGGATATCAAAGCCAAAAACCAAGTGACCCTCCACATTGCGTATTATTTATCTTGTGTGTGAATGACAAACAGCAGCATTCTGCTCGGTTTTTATATTAATTGTGCAGGTATGTCTGTGTCAATACTTCGTGACTCCTTCTACCTTTTGCTTGCATATTCCCAGGAGAATAGGTTAAAGATCAAGTGCAAAATACAGCTACTAAATTTGTTTGAGCAAACTGGTACGAATTTGCTTCTTTTCAAAGTTGGAATAGATCACTGATGCAAACAAGTTTTTTTTCCATAATAACTTTTACATACTGATCTTGAGTCGAACTTGCCAAGACGAACTTATTCCGTTGGCAGTGTTATGATGGGTTAATATTCAATACTTACATTTGAAATCTTTCTTTTCTTCGGAGGTAATGGAATGTTCTCTTCATCATCGTCTACTTGATCTTGTACGATACTAGCCGTTGGCACTTTTGTTTTCATTTGTTTGTATCGTGCAGAAATTTCCGGATAGGTGCCTGAAAAAGAGCAAAGTCACTGTACAGAACAGATTCTCATATGTTTTTTGAACAGCCTGACCAGTCAAAATAAAAAGAATAAGAAGAAAAAAATACTTATTGCAATATCACAAAATGAAAACTCTGTTCAATCATCAACACCATGCAGATTGATCAGTGTTCGGCTTTTCAGTTTCATATGAGCACCGAAATTGAGAGAGCATTCTCATATGATTATTAAACTAGGCTATCAATAGTCTAGTCTTATAATTATATGAAAATTAAAGGCGCCATTGCTCTAAGAGCGTGAAAAAAATTATAATGAGGTTTCGCGGCATGATTCTCAGTATAATTTCGTCAGTGTAAATGACCGTGATAAGCCACCCGTAAACAAATTAAACATCCTCAAATTTCACATTAAATGGGTTTGAAAACTTATTTGGGTCATTTTAGCTGGCAACTAATATGACCTACTTTCGATTTCATTAATTAGAATAAAAATGGTAAAAATACAATGTCCAGTCGTAGCGTCCCAATCACTATCCCGCCTATGTTTATATAGCATTGCTAGACGGGAAACCAGAACAGGACATTTTAATTGTTATTTTTCAATAGCTTGTTTTCTCTCCTTTTTTCAGTTATATACACATAACTCAGTATTTGCACATCAACCCATATTTTTATACCAACGTGAAGGTTGAACCGCCTTATACATTTGAGTTTAGACGTTTTTCCCACTGATAGGACTATGGAGATACTAATGCTCTATCAATTTCTATCATGTACATCAAAAGAAATAAAGAGACAGGCAGAATGCGACATCTATCATATTTATCCTCGTGCGAAAAGAGAAGACGGATTTAAAATGAAACATCATCGAAATACGTTAAATAGGCCGGGACATATGCTTACTTTTAATATTAGACAGTAATGTTAATAGAGATCTAGTAGATAGGGTAAAGTATTCGAGCACAAATATAATAATAATAATATTATTATTAATAATAATAATAACAATATGACGAAACAGCAAACACACGCACATACGCACGCACACACAGAGCAAATGGATGAGGGGGTGGGGGAGAATAAATGCAGAAGAGTCTAATGAGTAATGGCATAGTAGTTTTGGAGGTCAGTTGTAAAATAAATCACATCAAGAGCGCGGAGCGCGAGTGATATATCTAGTTAGAAAGGCTCGACATACAATGAATTATTACTCAGCATTTCAATGATAGGGCTAAATCTAAAAAGCATGTTCTTTTTCCCTAGACTCTCCAATTACTTCACAAATAACTGTAAATGGGTGGAAAATCAGGTACGGTACACACTCATGAGTTTCATATATTTCCAAAAACGTTCGATACATAATTTAATGAATAAATAATGTACAACTTAATGCTATATGTTAAAGTTTGCATCTATGTGATTCGCCCTCCGTCTCAGTCAATTATTTCACCTGGATCTATATAATTTTAGCTAAAAAACCATAAGCAATGACTTCCTTCATCATCATTCTTCTTCTTCTTATCATTATTATTACAGCTTCTTCATCATTATTTATTATCATCATCATTATTAATATTATTTTCTGACCAAATGAGTTGCTATGGGTTTTTTTCGCCGCCATTACTATGACGTCACGGCGGTTTCGGGAATTTCGAAGTTTTCACTTAAGGTAGTTCGTTACCTTTGTCGCATTTCATGAAAAAAAATCGCCGACATCAGGGAATTTGATGAAACTTGCTCTGATCGTTGTCTAACATGTCTAGTGTTTTTTAACTGTATTCATTTGTCATGTAGTTTATTTTATTACTTCATGAAGCGCCACCTAGCGGCAGTATGTCATTTTAGAGAAAACCCGCCTTTATGGGGTTACAGTTTTATAACATTTAGGCCAGCTCCTTCGCAAATCTTCTCTATTAACACCTGTTTATTGCTTGTTGAATTACTTCAATTTTTATTTTGGTAAAGAACCAAACAGAGCTAAAAATAAAGCCTTTACCATAGTAACCAACATTATTTTGACGTTAGGAAAGTGCTACCCTTCACAGATTAATGGGAGTTTATCTCAGAAAAACGCCCGGTAAGGCCATATAAAATGTCACTAAAATGCTCTTTACAGAGTTACAAAACAGGTTTTGAAATAAAAAGAGGAGGTCATCGCGCAAAGAATTGGTCAAAAATCGGACTTCAGCAAAAAATTGCAAGAAAAAAAAATAAAGCTGCGCGTGCGAAGTCACTTTGAAATATGTGTGACGTTCTTATAAAATTTCTGATTTTGTTGAAACATATTAAGACAAAATTAAATTAATACACCTCAAAATTGCCTGCCTTATTTTGTAAAGGGAAGTTTAGTGTGCTATCTTGGATGAAGTAGCCCTTCAAAGATGGGGTCTACTCGAAAATCAAAGAATAAAATGACGCTGAATCAACGTTAACTCAACATTGATTCAACGCTGTGTGACCGCTAACCAACCGCTTATGAATCGGCCGAGAAGAAGCATAACACCGATGATGAAGAAATTTTAATTATTGTAAGTAAAAATTCTCTAGTTTCAATTAAAAATAAAAACGTTACATACAATACAAATGAATACAATCTATAAAATATCCGGCATATTTACAAAATTAATCATGCCCCGCACATACGAGAGACATCGCGAGCAGTAAGTTCGGTCTGTGAATCAATGCAGACGGACAAGTGTTCTCATTTTCAGCTGTATATATTTTCATGGGGCCATATATTATTTATATTATCAGCAAAACAATGTGCAGATACACAAGTTGATCTGAATCTTCCCTGGCCGCACCTGTCGTAAGGTGCCGTTTCACACGACGTCACACATACAAAACATCCTGAGTAAACATAATCTAAAAATAAGTGAAAATAAAATAATTCTATTAGATTAAATATTTTCTGCATATATAATCAATTACCGTATTAATCATAATAAACGCCCCTGCTCTAATAAACGCCCCTGACTATTTTCTAAAAAAAATGTTATATTAACTTGCATGAAAGCCTGGTTGCTTCTTTGATTGCAGTTGCTCTTTGAAACAGGGCCTACTCTTAAAGGAAAGAATTTGCTCCTGGAGTTGCAAATTTATTGCTTTAAGAGTAGACCCTTACTGAGAAGAAAGGCAAAAATAGTAGAGTTTGTTCCTCTGAAAGTATTTCCATTCACAGTTACTGCTTATTGAAGGTATTTTGGTGATTTACTAAACTTTAGACCCTAAATAACGCCCCCTCTCCAAACATGCAACGCCCCCGGGGCATTAAATAGGAATAATACGGTAGTAATTTATTTCGCCACTTTTCTCAATTCGAGTTAACTCTTAAAGAAAAGAATTTTCTCCTCTAGGAAAATGGCGGAAATGTTGATCAGATGTACCCACTCAGCTTACGTTCTTGTTGTTGTTTTGGGTTTTACGGCCCTCTGGGACAGTATTTCAGTCTTCATCGGGCCGTCTCCCAGCTGAGAGAGGGAGACAGAAAACAGAAATGACGAGAGAAAAATATCCAAAAATTTGAAAACCGTATTTCTTCGTTTATAAGATGGAGATTTTTTCCATTCTAACACGATCCCAAAAAATCTAGACGGATCTAGATTTTTTTTTATTGTTTTGGAAGAGCTAACCCCATCTTATAACAGAATTTCTTAAGACTGATTTAGATATTTGGGGTCATTCTAGAGATGGGAACCCCCCGTTTTATAGTCGAATAAATACGTTATATGAAGCGGCGGAACTCACAGGTAACAAATTCACTGATCTGCTGATACCTCTAATACCAGTCTGGGGACTTATGGATTTCAATAACGCATATTTGTGATGGCTAACCATGCACTTTAAACAAACTGACATGATGGCTTACCATAACATAATTACTGAAATTTTTACCACCAGATGTCACTACATGTCCGAAGGATGAAACGTGATGGTAAGTCATAACGTTGGTTTCATCTGGTGTTATGGCTGACCATGACAAAACCAGAACCCCCGATGTACTTTGTTTGTCGAGTAACTGGTGCCAACCTTGAGTAACTCGTACAGTTAGGATCCATTACAAAAAAGCAAGCATTGAATACAATTTTCATCGTAACACTTTATAGAATATAGAAAGTAAACTTGTATTTTTCTTGGAAATAAAACAAGCCTAATACACACCAAAATTTACCTAATTTTGACTATAATTCTGCAGAAATAACCAAATACAGACTGTTTATACTGAGAATAGTTAAGGGCTGGGCCAAATATCAATTTTAAGTGTAGACAGGTCATACTGAACACTGGCAGTGGGTTAAATTGCCATTTTGATGAGTTGGACTGAAAACTGTAAAAGTGATGGCTGACCATCACAAATGTGCGTGATGGAAAACCGTAAGTCCCCAGACTGAATACTGTTCGAATATCACCAGTGGCAGGTAATAATTGAGCCGCGACCTGTCAAAACCAACAAAGTGGCATGTGCGTAAAGTGAAGACTCAGATCAGCTTGGGCATCCGTTCGCCCGGTGTTGCTAGTTAGTGTGGCTGTGACCCTGCGAGGCTTGCACGTTATACAGCTGTAGTACGTTAAAAATCGAACTGATTTATGTGCAAACAATACCATGTTTTTTATGCCGTATTAGGTCATTTCTGTCCTCCTGGGAGTGCACATTGTAAAATTCAGTTTTAAGAAAAAAGAAAAGTATTATAGACATTTCCACGTTAAAATAATAGAAACATCTATTTCGAATATACAGTAGAGAATTGACCAGACTACGCAACGTTTCAAAAATGACGAAGAGTTTATAACGTTACGTGTCGCTGACGTTCATCGCTTAATATATATTTTTTCTTTCAGATGAATTTCTCATTAATACTTTACGCGATCACCCTATATTTTTATTTGCATTTCTTATTCTACGAAATCCGCTCTTTATTTTCGTCGTAATTTTGTATAGTGTCGCCAGGCTCGTTTTGGAGAAATGTCTGCTTCAACAGTTGAAGGGTTCGAACTTTTATAGCGTCAAAAGAGATACAGGTGCCAGAATTTAACGTTTTTAAGTCATAAATGCTGTTCTTCACCATCGAAATGTATATACCAAATAACAGAGAGATTAAAACACTGTTGATTGAGTGTTCTGAAAACAAAATCCGACAGGGAATACGCAAGATATGGAACAAAACGTTAATTTTTTTGAAAAGAAACATCGTATTACGTTAGATGGCGCTTTAATATTAAATGATTACAAATTCCTCAAAACAAATAATACCATCAAAAGTGCAACATGTCAGAGTATAATTCAGGCAAGTTTCATCAAAATCCAAGGAATTTCGATTTTTTACCCATGACGTCGCCAAAGGTATCGAACTACGTTAAATAAACTCTTACCTGTTTCAATAACCTTTCCTTTGTCAGTTTCATCAGATCTTCTTCCCCATTGAACGGGACACTCGACACCAACTTTAACAATACCATCATACTTTAAATGTGATCTGGAGGCAATATACCAACTTTTGTCAACATCAAAATACACTAGAAATGTTGAATCTTCCTTTATCCTTTTTCTAGAACTCATTGTTTTTCACAACATTGGAACACAAATAAGTGTAAGGTAAAACTTAAAATTCATACGTTTCAGTCTACATTTCAAGTCGTGAATCACATGATGCACACACACATTTGGAAAGCATATAATGGCGAATTTCAAAATCGGTCAGTTTATATAGTCACAGACTTTAAGACATGCCCCTTTATATAACTTAAAGAATAACATCATGCTGTGAGTGATCGTCAAGTAGAAGTCATCTGGCAAATAATTTCAGGGCTAATACTCCACTCTCATAAAGAAAGACATAGCAGGACAGTGGGTGTTTTATACTCCTTTCTTCTTCCACTAGCTACCCTTAACATTATTGTCAACGTGCTATTAGCACTTCTTTTGTGTAACCAGTTTTATTATTATTATTATTTTAGTGTTTGTCCTTATTGCACTAAAAATCTATACGTCAAATCTGACGATCAAACAGTGTATTATTGCACTAGATTAGGTCCAAACATTAGGCTAAAGATGGTTACATTGTAACGCCCGAGTCCCTAAGTCTGACGGGAGCCTCTGTTTCTAAAAGATTAATTTTTCGCATTCAGTTATTTAAAGTAAGCGCACAATCGATTACACAGTAGATTTGGAATTTAACGTAATTTATTTAATACAACTTGGGAATTTCGTAATGGATGGATGGATGACTTGCGATTTTACGTCCGTTTCTACAGTATATCAGCCATACCGGGTGTTAATGAAAGCCTATGTGGAATAGAATTATGTGTACGGCTGAAAAGACTTTCGCTCTCCAGCGGGATTTGAAACCGGGCTGCTAGCTTAACAGGCCAGCAACCAACCCACAAAGCTTCGGGCATTACTTTTTTTTTTTTTTTTTTTTTTTTGTAAAACTTCGAACAAGAATGTAGGCTCTTTTTATACTGATTTTTACAAGCAGTATAATAGTATGATATACATCTGTAGTTTTTGCTGAGACAGATTGGCCGAATATTTTGGAGGAATGCGGTTGGAATCTTGATTTAAACATTGAATATTTCCAAAATCGACACTTATTCAACAAAGTGTTTCATTTTATAGGATTAGAACGAAAGCAGCATCTATTTTCTTCTATATCATTACATACACATTTAATCAACCTATGCGTAATCATTCAAGGCTTTTGGAACCTCCTGTTGTTACTGAAATAACATTTTTGTGAGCATATGTCGTTACAGCGGTATTAGGTACAACAGGATTTAAAAACTATTATATAAAATCACTAAAAGTGAAACTTGTTTTTTTTTTTGTTTGTTTTTTTTTTTTTTTTTTTTTTGTTGTTGTTGTTGAATAGTGAACACAGTAAAGTTCTAATTGCAAGCAAGAGAGCACACATCTACCAAAAAGTTTGGTAAGTAGCCATACCTCCCCCACCAGGGGCTAATAGCCACTACATAATTTGCGTGAACGTGTAAATGGGACATCAAATGATATCAATCGCGCACAGTCACAAACTCCAGCTGTGACAGGCTGGTTCTCCTCTGATAATCAAATGATTTTATGATACTAAGAAACTGACTGCGATTTTCAGTATCTTTTCGTTTTAACATGCCTTTTTATACGAATACAAAATAAATAAATAAATTTTACATAATATGTTGTAATCATAATATCTACAACACACGTTCTAATATTTGAATTGCTATCAACTGGATGCATGTGCTGCAGAATATTAATAATTCTGTGTATTCAGTAGACTGAGCTGTGACAAATTATTTTGTCTGAGTTACGGCCATAGAACAATTAGGACGTGGCACGAGAAAACCAACAATTTGAAAGTGGCATATGCGCCTAGTAAAGACTCAGATCAGCCTGGGCATCCACCCAGACTGATAAGAGTCTTTGCTCTGCGCTTAAAGGGTAGCTAAGGGTCTGCGGACAGCGAAGACTATTGAGCGGATGTCGAGGCTGAACTGTCTTCGCTGGGCGCACTTGTCACTTTGTTGATTTTGTCGTGTTGCGGCTCAATTAACCATAACAGATCTCAGTTTTGAGGTCAAAAGATACTACATGTCTCAGTTAGAACTACAGCACGCGCTTAACCATTTTGAAAAGTATTGTGAACAAATGAAATTGACTGTAAATATAGCCAAAACAAAAGTTATAATTTTTACAAATAAGAGACGTATCCAACAATCAACTTTCACATTTCAGTCAAAAAAACTTGAGGTTGTTACAGATTACAAATATTTAGGTATCTATTTTGCCAAAAACGGTTCATTTACACTTGCAAAGAAACAGGTTGCTGAACAAGCAAATAAGGCGCTCTTCTCACTGCTAAAGAAAATTAAAAACTTTGACTTACCTAATGATCTTCAGATAGATATTTTTAACAAAACAATAAAACCAATCTTGCTTTACGGTTCTGAAATCTGGGGCTTTGGAAATTGTGATGTAATAGAACGCGTTCATTTAAAATTTCTCAAATATATATTTAAGTTGAAAAAATCGACACCGTCTCATATGATATATGGAGAATTAGGCATACTACCAATTACAACTGAAATACAGTCCCGGGTAATAACATATTGGAGTAAATTAATAGAAAACGTCGAAAAACCTAAATTATCATCTATTATTTATATGGTTTTACACGCGATGCACGAAAATAACCATCTTACGTCAGCATGGATGGATAACGTAAAGCAGCTATTGTGCTCACTTGGTTTCTCAGGTATATGGTACTCGCAAAGTTTTCTTAACTCTAAATGGCTCATTAAGGCAGCAAAACAAAAGATAAAAGATATATATTTGCAAACTTGGTACTCCACAGTAAGTATCTCTTCCGGAAGTAACAATTATAAATTATTTAAAGATAAATTCGAAAAGAGTCCTTACTTAGATTTATTACCACAGTACTTAGGTAGACGATTACTCGCGTTCAGAACCCGAAATCATAAATTTCCTATTGAGACAGGTCGATGGAGTGGACAACCACTGACGGATCGAAAATGTGTCTTTTGTACTCGCGATATAGGAGATGAATATCATTATTTACTTGCTTGTGAAAAATTTAAAGAAGAACGAAAAGCGCACCTAGACCCGTACTACTATGTCCGCCCAAATGTTCTTAAATATAATAAGTTAATGAATACGAAACACGAACCCCACTTAAAAAGGTTAGGCCAATTTGTCGATATAATTCTGAAAATGCCGAATAATAACAGCTAATTTTCTTTTTTTTCTTTTTACAAAATGATATATACATTGCCTATGCCACCAGCATTTCACAGTTCAAAAGATGGTTTAGAGTATTGTAAATAATCACATATAGTACATGTGTAGCGATATGGCCCGATCAGATGGACGTCTTCAACACGTGTCTACATGTTTAATGATCGGTTCCTTTTCTAAGAAATATACGTATGTTATAAAAAGTCCTTCAAGTTATACGCAAAAAAAAAAAAAAAAAAAAAAAAAAAATAATAATAATAAAATAAATCCATAAGACTTGTAGATGTAAGCGTTGACAGCAGTCTAGGTAAGGGATATGACCCCATCAGCTGTTCGTCCTACGCATGCATTTACAAGACTTCTAAAGATTCCCTAAGTGCAATTACTTTACTTCCGGGGTTATAAATATGATGTATATCAAATCTGCTTAAATTTGGAAGGAGTTATGGGACGACCTTTCTACTCAGGACATATATTATATTCAGGTGGTAGTAAAAAAATTAAAGTTTGTATATTCCAGTACATCGTCCTCCCATAAGTCGTAAGCCAAAAGTCAGTTAGCTATATAATTTGCCGATTAAAACTTGAAGCACTTTCATCCACTCTCCACATAAGTTACTTTCAGCCGAACACGTGATGAAAATGTCTTGTTCACCACTATGCCATGTCTTGTATATGCTTTATATATTGCTCCTTTTGTTGTTTACACATTGTAAACCTAAGTGTAATAAAGAATTTTTTTTTTGAATTTTGGTATGGTTTGTTGCTTTACGTCCACGGTAAACAGCTATGGCCATGTCGGGACGGTCAGTTTACCTTACCACACTATTTTGGGGCAGGCTTAGACCTCCTAGGCGGTTAACCCATACTACATGTAAGTGCACAAACTTTCGCCAGTAACTGACAACTGCCCTTCTTGAATCAGTGGAAGGAGGAACGAAAGTATGTGGCCGGACCGGGTATTGAACTCGAGACCTCTGGCTCTTGAGTCAGACGCGCTGCCGACTGCGCTACGCGGCCTGGCAAAACTAACAAAACGCAAAATGTTATAAATTTCTTCACCCCGCAAAATGTAATAACAACGCAAAATATTATAACAATTATAGGAAAGCAAAATGTTATAATTTTATAACTTTTTGCGTCAAATTTTAAACTTAATAAAAACGCAAAAGGTTATAAATTTCTTTATCCTGCAAAATGTTATAGCTTTATAATATTTTGCGTCGAATCTCAATATCAATAAAAACACGTGGTTATAACATATTGCAGGATGAAGAAAATTATAATATTTGGCGTTTGCATTAGTTTTGAGATTCGACGCAAAATTTTATAAAAACACGTTGTTATAACATTTTGCAGGATGAAGGACTTTATAATATTTGGCGTTTGCATTAGTTTTTGAGATTCGACGCAAAATGTTATTAAAGGCCAGGGTCACGTCCCCAGGGAAACACATATTTGGTCCATAATTAGATAATTGGTCTCCAATTATTATCTATCAGCCAGCTCAGTATCTACCACCAGCTGATTGTACACATCTTGTAGAGAGAGGGAACATTACACATTTTCTGATTAGAACTATTTGCTTATCTGGTTCTATTAGAAAGAAAAGGGATTTATTGAGATTTTGGTACTCAAAATATTTGGTACCAATGCTATTGCCTGCCTGTCTGTGCGTTACATATGTGTACTTGGGAGCATGCGCATGTGCATGTGGGCATGCATGTGTTTCAAGTTTTCATCACTGAAATAGCTGTAAAAATTTAAGTTAATAAGTCTTGGGCTTCACAGTCTCGGCTGAAACATCATAAGGCCAGCATTTTCTATTATTGATTTACAAGAAATTGTTGAAATTTTACCAGTCCAAGGGACGAAATAAAAATAAAATTATAAAAACGCTTGAGTCGGTCAAATAAAAGTAATTTCTCACCAAAAACACAGGTAAAGATTAATTGAAAAAATAAATCAATAAAATCCATGGCTGTCACAGCAATTTTATATTTCTAGAGAAGCTTAAATATAAGGATATGCTCTCTCATATATCAGCAAATAAAATAAATGAAACATTCTGGCATTATGTTTGAAATATGGTAATCCAAATAAAAACATTTCAAGATTCAGTCTATATCTGGTCGTCTCCTAGAGAGAGGGAGAAAGAAGAGAAACGACAGACGAGAGAGAAAAAATGTCCAAACAGCCTCACCCGCACTACTGCAAGCACAGTAGGGCCTTGCCCTACAATGTTCCATATCAATAGGACGCCCTGGCACTGGATTTGGTTGGTTGGTTGGTTTTGGGTTTAACGGCCCTTTGAGACAGTATTTCAGTCTATACCTGGCTGTTTCCCAGAGAGAGGGAGAAAGAAGAGAGAAATGATAGACGAGGGAAAAAATGTCCAAACCAACCCCACCCGCACCTACTGCAAGCACAGTAGGCCCTTGCCCTACAATGTTCCAAATAAGTAGGATGCCCCGGCACTGGAAGTTATACACAGCACCATCGCACCACCCGGCCACCCCCATACGTGTTCTGATCAGGTTCCTGGAAAATGTAAGAAGATGGGACAGAGCTAGGATTTACTGCCCAACATGGTTGTTTGACTCATTTCAGCTGCGTCATAGAAGTAAAACAGAGGCAAAAGGTTAGATATTTTAATACAAAATTGGGCTGGGTCATGAGAAAATGTCATGAGAAAAAAGTGTCTTATGTTATATGAGAATAACAATGGCACAGGTCTTCATTAGCCTACTGACCCGCGCTTTTTGATCAGCGCCTTTTTATTCGCTGCCTATATAGTGTAATGTCTCTGGTTTCTGTGGCTGAAATTTCAAGCATCTAGCTAATGATCAATCAAAGATTTTGGTTTCACAGAGAAACAGCCATGCTGTGCAAATGATAAAATTTCATGGAGAAAAAGCAAATTTCAGGAAGAAATGTAGGGAAATTTCTCCCAGAAAAAAGCAGTTGTACACGGAGATAAATAACAGTGTCTTTTTTTTTACTTTAATAGATCGATAGCTTCTGTAGCTGCCCATGCCGGTTTGTGGCTTACAGGGTTGCGAATTTCTGAGGACAGGGTTTCTCATGATGTGGCTCAGATACAATGGTACTTCAAAATTATAACCAAATAGCACAAAGCACGGCCTATCAAAGTTATTTTACTCAATGAAAGCGTAGTAAAACAGGTGAAATGTTTGTCATCAAGCATCAGATAAATACAATATAACCAGCACTTCTACTGAATTATTGTACACTGTCATAAAATAAAAATCACACATTCAGTGGTAAAAATGAACCGACCAATGAGGAAGAAAGATACTTATCATATATGCGACTAGCGAAGGCCAAGGCAAAGCCTGCGCATCCACACAGTCTCGCAAAAGCCTTCACTGTTCACTCATACAATATAGGGAGGTAGGGAAAGCTTCAGACAAAGAGTCACACTTCTGATACTTTTCAGAGGCTGCCCATGCGCATTCGAAGGATCCCAAACCGTGTTACGCTAAGGTCCCTTCTCTCTTGAGTCCGCTCAAATATCTGTTCTGGTGTGTCACATGGGGTCCATGTATAGATAAAAGGCAAACAGCAGAGGTCCAATTTATAGCACAAGCCTTATAAATATCATAACCAAAAATGTCAAAGAACTAACCTCAGCATGATATCACTTACAGATACTTCAAAATTTTCATGCTGGGTTGCATTGTTTATCTTGGCTTTAGATATCAAGACTTTTAGCTAATAATTGTTTAAATCATCACAGATAAATTTATAAAATTATATAGTCACAAACAGAAAGAAAAGTTCGTGTTATCTAGTAACAGAATAAAATCGGCGTGAAACCTGTCAAAAGAAATAAACACAGAATTTTGTCTCCTCCGTTATGCTAAGTTCCTTTTGAAAACGGTTTATGCATTTTGGTAAAATCCCATTTTAATTGACACTTACACAAATAACATTATATGTAACAGTGACTTTTAAATACTACCCAACCCCCCTCCTCATCCATTGTTTGTAAGTAAAATATTGTTTTGTTGTATTTTTTCGTTTTATTTTTGTTTTTTGTTTTTGGTTTTACTTTAATTATAAAACATACGCACATACATGTAATTAGACTCAGTTTTAATCCATTGATTTCAAGAGTTGAGATAGAATGATGAATCCATTTATATGGAAATTCAGGAACTCGCCCTGATTCTTTTTATATGAGTGTACATGTATATATAGAAAGCATTGATACAAAATTAAATGGTTACAAAAAACTCTTACAAATAATGCTAGGAAAGTATAATACTAGAAAGCAGACATTCGTTTTTAGAACTGCTTTATAAAAGCAGAAAATTAGAATTTCAAAGAGAAAAAATGAAGTGAATAAATAAATGTATAAAGTACTCGTAAGGGATTTCTATGCACAGGACAGCTAAGCAAGTTTTGCTAAGTATATTGTTTGTACAAGTTCTGAAGCATTTGTGGAAATTTTGCATGGTCATACACACAAAACATCAATGTACTGCGTTCTATACCTGTATCTAATTAATTCTCTGGTTTCTGTGTTGTATAGACAACACACTTATCACCATTGGCAGATGGTTACCCTGGGTGGGAAGTTATGAACCTATTAAATTGGTGATAATACGGACCCCCGATGTGCCCGATCCTGGCCTTTAAGTTATATTATTTTGCATTCCTGTAATTGTTATAGCATTTTGCGTTGTTAAAACATTTTGCAGGATAAAAAAAAATATAAAAAAATGCTTTTTTATTAGTTTTGAGATTCGACGCAAAATGAGATAAAGTAATAACATTTTGCGTTCCTATAATTGTTATAACATTTTGCGTTTTTATTGTTCATTATACGGGGTGAAGAAATTTATAACATTTTGCGCTTTTATTAGTATTGAGACTCGACGCAGAATGTTATAAAGTTATAACCTTTTCGTTGCCGTTAATTTTATAACATTTTGCGGTTTTATAACATTTTGCGTGGTGACATAGCTATATTAAGGCCAAAAAACATAAAACGGGCGAACATCAGGCATAACTGCGTTTGGCACCTTGCGTACTTGCTTTTTCATTAGGCGTGTGTTTCATATCTAAGCCATACAAAAGGATTTACTTGGATGATACAGGCCACGTTAGGCGAAAAATTGCTAAATATCCTGGTGATATGATCTACCGGTGGTCTTAATATTTGAGTCTCGACATGACAAAACTAACCAAGTGGTATGTGCGCCACGCGAAGACTCAGATCAGCCTAGGCATTCGCCCAGTCTGGTAAGTTTAAGTGCACTGCGAAGACTCTGATCAGACTCGGCGGATGTCCAGGCTGATCGGAGTCTCCGCTTGACATGCATGCCACTTTGTTTGTTTTGTCTTGTTTCGGCTCATTTATAGTTAACCCAGTTATACATATTACTGAATATTTTAACACTTTTCTAATGAATGCGAATAAGTGATATCCCATTTCGAATTATGGATATCCGTAATGCGAATGTATCATTCAAAATATAGATATCCATAATTTCAATAAGTGATATCATTAAATAGGGGTGAATTATTAATATCCATAAATCAAGTTATGGATATCCATAAAATCCGGTAAATAAACTTATTTGCAAAGACGAATTACTAATATCCATATATAGGCCGAATACTGACATCCATAATTCGACTTACGAATATCACCAATTTGAATAATGGATATTCATTAATCTAAATGATTAATGGACATATCTAATTCGAACTGTGGTGGATATCACTTATTCAATTATTTGATATCCATAATTCGATATACATAAATGGACATAAATATGGAAACCAATAATTCGAAAGCTTGATACATAAATCTAATAAGTGATATCCGTTTTTCGAATTTGATATCCATAATTCGAAAACGTGATATCCATAATTCGAATTATGGATATCCATAAATATTTTCGGGAATCCGTAGATAAGAATGAATTTCACTTATTCGAATTATGCTTTTTAATTCTTTTGAATAATTATGGATATGTTTAAATAGGAAATAAATAGTAACACTATACCCCATAACTGCTAACCCAAACAACAATTTGGAGATTTAGAGCACGGAATTACCAAATGTTTTCACGTAAGGACAGACAGGGTGATGCTAACGACTTTTCAAACAAAGAGCCGACAATGAATGAGATTAAGCGCAAGTGGAAGAATCTGTTATTCTAACAACATAAAAGATTACTGTCTCCCGCCTTTTCGAAGAAAAGCAAGGGGACATACATGTAGTATTCGGCTTTCCGTAGTTCCGTGGTTCCGCCCGCCTTGACAGTAGAAGTCTTATATGTAGTATTTTTATGACTTATTCTGAAACTTTGTTTGCTTCTTTTTTCATGGCGTGTAAATACGTGTACGCACATGGCTTAGTCAGGGGTTATGATCGAATATTTTGTTTTCTTTCTCTTTGCGAATTTAGCCACTTTTATGCATCCGAAGACCCTTTCAGTAGATAACCTTGTGTGCGCAACCCCTCTTACAGTTTTCATAATTGCTACTAAGGGACCTATTGTTGGTCTTCATGCGCGCATCTCCTCTTGCAGATTTGCATGAATTATTCTACAGTTTGCATACTTCTTCATGATCTGTATTAATTATGCGTATGACTTATTGTATGTGCTAGGGTCGGTAAATTTTACCACTCCCCCCCCCCCGCCCCCCCTGCGAATTCAATGTTGTTGTTTTGTGCACCAGAAGAACTGTGGAATGTGTGCCTTGTGTGCGCAAATCCTTCTACAGTTCTTTTATGAATCAGTCTCTGAATCTTTGCGGATTTCAAAAACATTGACTTACATGTAGGAGTTATTGATGGATAATAGTTTGACATGTACGGCGGCGAGAATTCACTATCAAACGATCACTGCACTTCCATACGACGTCGTTTTGTAGCCGATGTTATAAGTAAGTAAGTAAGTAAAGACATATATATTAGGAAGCGGCGTTTAGGCAAACATACATGAGCGCTCCAACTCCGCAATAAGCCCCCTCCACCCATGCTTCCATGTAGCAGCATTTTTTCCGCGTTTCACGTCAACATTTTATCGGTCAAACCAATAACATTTTCTTCAAAACTGCTGCATACGCAAATGCATATATGCTCATATAATTTTAGCCGAAGATAAGTCATTTCTGGTTTGAGCAACGAATGGTGGAAAAGAATCAATAAATTATTTGGTAGAAATGAAAACAAAGTATATAAAGAGAGAAGATGACAATATGCATCTCCTCGTGGACCGTGCATGCACAGGAGCTATTGATTATATACACCGTGTAGCGTGTTGATTTGATCCAGGAAAGAAACACGATACACGGTGTATTTAATTAAGACCGCCTTAATTAGATACACCGTGTACCGTGTTTTGCGTCGATTCACGATCCGATCGTGGAAACCAATACGGCTCGTGGACGGTTATGTAATTGCCCACCGTGTACTGTGATAATCCGTGTATCCACGCAAGTTGTAGCCCACCGTGTAACGTGGAAAACGAGTAATCCATGAAACCAGTACTGTATTTGTTTAATTTAATAACCATATCCGTGTTTATAGTAATTATTATTATAATTATTATTATAATTTGCAGATCCGCCATCTGTATCTGTTAGTAGCGAAAATACAACATCTGAATCCGGGAATGTAGCCCTAGAATGTCTAGCTCACAATGGTAATCCCGAACTCTACACTTTCTTGTTATGGCAACACACATGGCCAGCTTATAGAGGTATTCTACGCGAGATTCCGTCCACAAGTACGGAGAACAACCGGGGCATACTCACGCTGAGTAATCCAACATTCAAAGACAGTGGCTTCTACAAATGTCGCGCAAGCAATGGCGTGGGAATTCTAAGTGATCCAAAATTTATTGCAGAAAATGACGTCTACATAATTGTTAAAGGTCAGCATACTATCATCATTATGAACATTTTTATAATATTTTATGTGTTCATTTACACAACAGGTTGTATGCTTGTGTGTCAACCATTGGAACTTCGTCACTGGAAGCAAAAATTAGAAGCATAACAAATTGCCATCTTCATATTTAAGTTTTCCCCCAATTTGTAATAAACATACACCAATTTGGGAGGATCAAACTGGTTTATTTTCTCTGCTTCATACACTGACGTCAATAGCATACTGTTGTGCTATGGGTTTAATGGCCAAAGTACCCGAACTCGCACAGCATAGGAACATTGACAAAGCAAACGTATAACGCGTATATTTCTACAGACCCTGGCTACATCAAAGTATATTATACATATCAGCAAAGAGTACCAACTTAACAAAAAACTTTAATGTAAACATATAAGTCTGTGCCCATGACCTTGGTCAGCAGCAGCATCCAGATGATGTCAAATAATCTGCATGAACATAGAAGTTAACTTAGTCATATATCAAAAAGGTTTCATCAAAGTATGTTGAAAATAATAACATAGAATATAAACTTAACGGCAAACTTTAACGCAAATACACAAGTCTGTGACCTTGACCTTTGGTAAGCAGCAGCATCCCGATGATGTAAACTACTCTGTATGAACCTAAAAGTAACCCTAGTCAAATATCAATAGGTTCCATCAAAGGATATAAGAAATATAAAAGAACACTCTAAACTTAATGCAAAACTTGAATGCAAATGTTTAAGTCTGTGGCCTTGACCTTAGGTCAGCAGCAGCATCCAGATGATGATAAGTATTCTGTTTGGACCTGTAAGTAAATCTAGGCACATACCAACAGGCTTCATCAAAGGATATTGGAAACATAAGCAAAATTAAGAACTTAACACAAAACTTTAACGCAAATGTTTAAGTCTGTGGCCTTGACCTTAGGTCAGCAGCAGCCTTCAGATGATGATAAGTATTCTGCTTGAACCTGTAAGTAAACCTAGGCACATATCAACATGCTTCATCAAAGGATATTTGAAACATAAGCAAAATTAAAAACTTAACGCAAAACTTTAACGCAAATGTTAACGGACGGACGGACACACGGACGGACGGACTAACGGACGGCCAGACAGACAGACGAACGGACGGCACTTTCAGTTCTAGCGTTATGCTTGGTAATATTCGCGGCTTTATTTGTATGACTTTCTTCAATATTTTTTCACAAGGGAATTAGTCCTGGCGTTTTTAATGCACATCCCTCTTTACTACAAATTTTGGCCTCCTGGCCTTTATCAAGGCGACTCAATAATAAATCAAATTACACATTTGAAAACAATGTTATGATGCTGTGCTACTGACGATGCGACGACGCATTTACTCCCGTACGCCAAATTGACGTCCCACTTTTTCTTGAACATAATGCCATAAAGCAAGACCCCACATTCCAAAATTTCTAGACATTCATACACATTGCAATAAATACCATTCTGAAAACAAAATCGTGAACTTGATTTTAATAAGATAAACTACAGTTAAGTAGCCAAAACTCTTGCACTCGTGTTGTAATTTCCAATATGTTCTATAAAAGCGTTATTCAAGCAATTTGCAATAGTGAACATCTTCACAATCTGCCTCTATTATAAAGTTTTTTTCTTCTCAGCTGAGATTGTGCTGAACTTTCAATATTAAATATTATTGAAAACAGTGTTATAATGCTGCGCTACTGATATTTGGAAACAATGCTATGTTGCTGCGCTACTCATATTTGAAAACAGTGTTATGATGTTGCGCGACTGATATTTGAAAACAATGTTACGATGCTGCACTGCTGATATTTGAATACAATGTTACGATGCTTCGCTACTGATATTTGAAAACAATGTTATGAAGTTGGGCTACTGATATTTGAAAACAATGCTATGTTGCTGTGCTGATATTTGAAAACAATGTGATGTGGCGCTACTGATATTTGAAAACAATGCTTTGGCTGTGATTCCTCTTGAGAAAGGCAGAAAATTTGAAATAAAAAGTGATTTAGATTATTATTTGTTTAGTGACAGATACAAACTAATTCATCTATTTATATATTTATTCTGTGGGGATACACTGACTTACAGAGCTGCTATGCAAGTTGATGTTATCGGTGTGTTTAAAGACTAATATAAGAACCAAGTCTGCTGACTTTCCTATAGGCGTTGGTTCTAACTTATGGCCCTTTTAGTATCATAGAACTTTACGTGCATACACAGAGTCACCTGGTAGTGAATGGTCACCTGACCAATGCAGCGACAACTAAGCAAAGCATGCGATATAGTCCCAAAACACAATCGCACGTGTTCGAATGTCCCACAATAAGTTCATGATTTAACTTATACTTAATGTAGAGATGAATACCTGTTTAAAGTGAACGTGGCTTCGAGTATGAATTTGTGGTAAGCCTTTTGTAGTATTTCATGGTTTCGTAGCTACGGTTTTTACGATCACCTCACGCAGGAACAAGAAAGCGGCTCGCTGTGCTAGCCATCTACCTATGTGTTTGGGATTTCATTTAATCTACTGTTCTCCTTGGAGCGAGAGGAGGACTGCAATCTCGCTGGGCATGTTCGGCATAATTAGTCGGGTAAACCCGAGCTATACCCAATTATCACTCCGGCATTAAGTGGTATGTATATTACTTGGATGAACTTGAGCAATACCAAAGTATTATTCGAATAGCCCGAGGAATACCTGGGTATTACTCGGGTCTAAGTATTCAGAACTTATTTACCCAAGTAATAATACCAAACGTGCCCAACTTTGGAGACATTTTCATTACTAACACGGAATTAAATGACTTGAGAAAAAGCGCTTGTCTGAGAAACTCTGCAGGTTCTGTTGAAATAATTCCAGTTTTGTATGTCATTGAAACCTAACTAAGCATGACAAACAGTGTTTGCCATGCTCTTATAGCAATGACGTCATGGATTTCTTACCATAGAAACTTACAATTTATTTTGATGTCCAAGTGACGTCATGCTCCTTCGAATTATAAGTGAGATGCTATCTGAAATTCTTAGAATGGAAAACTGTGAGTTTCGCAAACCTTTACTTCTATCAAAAATAATTAAATTCTTTTTACTGATTTTGCCTTGCTTTGCAGATGTTCCTTATGTAGTTGATGGTCGTCCTGAGTATCATTCAAATATCGATGAAAAGATTGATATTATTCTGGATGTTTATTCGAATGTAGAACCAATAGATGTTAGTATTAAATCGTACCTACACAGTGGGAGTACATCTGCTATATGGACTATCGTGGACATCAATCCGGAAATTGTGGGAGTTCCCGTTTATAGCCAGAAAATAGTTACCTCAGGGTTTAGAATCACAATAACGTTTGAAGTACAAGCTGAGAAAAATTATGGGTGGTATGGAGTTGCAGTTCGAAACAATATAGGTGTTACATACCACAACTTTTCTGTTTTGCCAATAGGTAGGTCAAACTTAACTGCTTCCTTTGTCTTTATGATATCAACATCAACAGCGCAAAAAGTAAATACAGACACTCCTATTACCTATACGTCATAACCGGATGCTCTTAGGGTTTCGAAGGAAAGTTAAGAATTCGGATGTATTGATGATTTAATGGATGGTGAAAGAAAAACGTCTCTAAAATAAACAAATACCTCACATTAAGAATACTATACATAATGGTATTATAAATGTCCATGACTGACATTTGATTTTCAGTAAATAATGATTTCAAACACTTGATGCATTAATTTATGTAAAAGATTGACTAAGATATATCGCTCATAACTGACCTAACAACCCAAACGAAATGACAATTGCCTTAATTAATCTAAACCACTCCAGCAGCACAAGCAAATTAGTAAGCTCTGACAAACCAAAACCGGTTGTAAGCCGTTGTTTTGTAATGTGCCTCAGTTCGTCAAAGGGGATTGATAACAGCCTGTCTGTGGCACTTGACCATGTAAGGTCATATCACGATGCACCACTTTATATACATTTTCTGCACATACATACAGCTTAGATATTAACTTGGAGAATGACATGTAAACACACAGTTGTGAAACCACGAAAATACATGGCATCGTTACACTATGATATAAATGTTATTTAGACTTCTGGCTTTAAAAGTATAACGAAGAACTCAGCAAGACAAAGATACTACTAAGCAACATACGTACCTGTCTCTTCTACAAGACTTGAAGTCACTGTAGGAGTGAAAAGAAAACGATTTTACCAGCTCGCACAAAGAATCTATCTTTTTACAAAATTGTGGGAAACTGTTGTGGTGTAGGTAAGTGTCATGCATCGTGACTGGTAAATTCGAGCGCTGACGCATACAACACACTTACAACGAATCTTCTGATTGGAAAATGGATAAAACATGATTCGTACGATTTTGTAAATGATCGGGATAATTCGTAAAATGTTCCTTAATCCTATGAAATGATCAAAGAGCTCTTTGGTGCAAGTGCAGTGACACATCACAGATTTTAGAATAAAAGCTGCATTATGAAATGTTTGAAATGATATGACAAATGAAGATGGTTTTTATTGTGAAAATGATAATAAAAGACCTGTGTGACATATATTTTCTCAAATTAAAACCAAAACAGACATTCAATTAGATTACGTCATAATGAATAAAATAGTTTACTTACGCTGACCAAAGACTTTACTTGCATGTATCTGATATAAATCTAAGCACAGCAGGCCCTTACTCTATTTCTCCTAAACCAGTATTTTGTCATTTGATACATTTAGCACTACATGTTGAGGCAAAACTAGCTGATAAACGCCTTATATATGTGATGACTATCTATTCTATTCTGTTCTATCCCATACCCTTACTGGATCGTTGAGGCACCACAGATGACTTCGAAACAATCCCTTTCTACCTTGTCCTGTTTTAGCTGCCCTTGTTGAGCTGGCGAAATCCATCCCTGCCCACCTTTTAATATTGTCTTCCCATCTCTTCTTCTGTCTACATGTACCTCTTCTTTTTCCTTTCCCTGTGCCCTGTAGAATCGTCTTTGCTAAACCAGAAGACCTACAAACGTGGCAAAACCACCTTAGCTGTCGTTTCTTGACCAGCGTCAGGAGTTCATCATATTCTCCAATGGCTGCGAACCTCAACACTGGTTATATAGTCTTGTACGTAATGTTCAGTAACCTTCGGTAGCCTATCATCTTAAAGGCCTGCGTTCTTTTCTCTAACTCTGCTTTCAAGGTCCACGATTCACAGGCATAAAGAAATATGGAAATTTCAAGGGAGTGCATGACAAGGGAGCGCATAAGTTTCACCTTTGATCCAAGAGATATGCTGTTATCTCTCCAAATTGGTTTCAGCTCGGTAAGAACTGAAGTGGCTTGTGCAATGCTTGAAAGAAACCTCCTGTTTTGAGCCATAATCTGAGACAACTTATTCAGAATGTAATATATTTAATTTACAGAGAAGGAACCTACTGGGAAGGAGACAAATATAGCGGGAATTGTTGCAGGGACAGTGGTGCCAGCCGTTGTCATAGCGATTGGTATTGTTGTTGGCTGTTTCATGTACCGTAGATTTCGCAGGGAGCAATCATCGCCAGGTAATTTTGGCGTAACTTACATGCAGGCCGAAATCTTGTTTTCTTTATCTATTTTTGTGCCGAATGAAGACTGTCATAACGTACAAAAAGCTGCCAAAGAGAAAAAAATCGATAATGATTAAAGTTGGTTTATCTTTTCTGTTTTTTGTCTTCAGAGAAACGGTTCACTAATTGATCACCTGTAACTTTACCCGATTAAAAGACCTCCATTTTAGCAAGAATGTTGCTCTGAGCTTAAAAACATGTAGTGGATGAACCTGTTTTCACGTCACAGGAATACTGAGAATTCAAGAGCTGTAACAGCGATTGCTTCGTGGTTATTTCCTCTTTTTCTTCTTCTTCTTCTTCTGTTTTTGGAGAAAGAACATCATTCAAGTGCCACATCCTACTTTCGATTTCTGATATTAGGGGACGATTAAATACAAAAACTAAAAATCCCATAATAAAATCGCGAATATCGTCTGAAAGTCCTAATGACTACATATTCACTGTGCTGCATTTGGAAAGAATGCATAGAGCGACAATGAAATTATTAACTAAAACCTGAAGAATTCCCGTGGTTTCCTCGTTCAGAATGACGTAAGAAAATGATGCAAGAAAACTCATAATTCCACCCTATTAAAGCATGGATGTTCTGCTTAAAATGAATGAATGTCCAGTTAACCAACAGAACATACCTGTGGAGACAACACACCAACAAATTGAACGACGTCAATCAATAAATCATTTTAGCTTCTACGACATCTTAAATTGAAATTAAGTCTATTTCAGTATTTGGAGGCGTATTTATTGTGAGGGGCTGGCGTATGTTGCATTAGTTAGTGGACTGGTAGTATGTTTACTTGAAATTGTTTTTGTTTTTTATTCTCCTCTTTGTAATGCGTTTTCAGCTGAAGCGATTTCTGGTCAGGAGTTTTCAAATGACGCGGTTGATGTTTATTCAGGACCTCCGTGAGTAACTGTTTTTAGTCATTTCAGCGCGACTATGCAAAGCAAAGACGGGACTGTGCAATTCCCTCCGTGCGCATGCGCGTGCACATGCGCGTGTGCCTTTGTATCAATATTCACCTGTTGCGTTTAGCTCGCTCAATTTTTAAGAAACCGTAAGGGCTAGAGTCTTCAAAATTGCTTTATATATACGTGTTGGGGAGATCCACTACGTCTTCAAACTTGCTCCATAGATGCGTCTGGGGAAGATCTACTAAAAGCGGTGCATAGCTTGCCACGGGCTAAATTTCACAGTTTATTAAACAAATATGAAAAATTCTCAGCTGACATGTTAAGCTCAGTTTCCTCTGAGTACGTAGTCTGGCCCATGTTCCTATTTCTGTATGTATTCTCTGCTCTTGAAGGAACTTTTTAAGATTTTAATTTTACCTCTCTGCAGCTGGTGTTGTGCCGTGTGGAGGCCGTAAAACGTCTCCCCGTACATCATTCATAGTGCAGATTATATTTCATTTACATCCTTTGAGATCAGAGGATAGATTCTGAGAAATCTAAAATTTGATATCGATTTAGACTATTATTCTAGATCATCGTCTTTTATATCATTTGGATCCTTTTAAAACTACTCAGTCTTTGAATCGACTGCCCAATTAAAATTAAGAAATTACAGTATGCTTTTTTCTGGTTTCGTACCAGATATTGTCAGGGCCACTGACGAGGCTTTATTAGCCGAAACTACGTAGTCTGGCCCATGTTCCTATTTCTGCATGTATTCTCTGCTCTTGAAGGAACTTTTTAAGATTTTAATTCTAAGTAACCGCAAGGGCTAGAGTCTGCAAACTTGCTTCATAGATATGTCGGGGAAGTTGTGCTGAAAAAAAGCGATGTATATTTTGCCTTTACAAATATTTCAAGTTTTTGGTTGCATTTAGAAAAAAAAATACTTGTGGGGTTTAGCTCAGTCATAGTAACCGCAAGGGCTATAATTTTTAAGAATGCTCCATGGATACGTCTTAGGAAGATCTGCTGAAAGCAGCGATACATATCGGACCATGGCCAATAATAAACGGTTGATTGAACATAGAAAAACATTCGCTAGTTGCGTTTAGCTTATTGTCTAAGTTCCTACAGACGCTAGAGTTTTCGAACCTGCTCCATGGATACGTTTTGGGAAAATCTGACAGCAGCGGTACATTTCCAGCCCTGAATTTCACGGTTGATTGAACATAGAAAAAAATGTTTGTCTGTTGCATGTCGCCCAGTTTCTTAGTAACTGCAAGGGCTAGAAATTGCAAACCGGCTACATAGTGACGTCTGGGAAAGATCTGCTAAAAGCAGAGATGCATATTTGACCAGTATTTCAAGGTTGGTTGAAATCAGAAATAAATTAAATACTTGTTGTTTTTTTGGCTAAGTTTCTTTGTTACCGCAAGGGCTTGAATTTTAAGAATGCTCCACAGATGCGTCTTGGGAAGAACTGCAGCGATACATATCGAGCCATGATTGAACATAGAAAAAGCATTTGCTTGATGCGTTTAGCTTAGTTTTTAAGTTCCTACAAGGACTGGAGTCTTCAGACATGCTCCAATTATACGTCTTCGGAAAATCTACCGACAGCAGCGATGCATATTGGGCCCTTGGCTAAATTTCACGGTTGATTGAACATAGAAAAAAAAATAAGTAACTTTTAAGCAAAGACGGGACTGTGTAACGCCTTTCGTGCGCACGCGCATGCACGTGCGAGTATGCAATTGTATAGATATTCATTTGTTGCATTTAGCACAGTTTCTAAGTAACCGCAGGGGCTAGAGTCTTCAAACTTGCTCCACAGATACGTCTTGGGTAGATCTACTGTGTGAAGCGATGCATATCGGGCCATGACCTATTGATTAAACAGTGATTGAATCATTGATTGAACATTGGAAAATCATCTCCCGTTGCGTTAAGAGCAGTTTGCAAGTAACTACAAGGACTAGAGAGTCTTCAAACTTCCTCCATAGATACGTCTTGGGAAGATCTACTAAAAGCAGCGATGTATATTGGGCTATGACCTACATTTAACGGTTGTTTAAACGAAGAAAAATGTCAGTTTGTTGTGTTAGCTCAGTTTGCAAATAAACACAAGGTCTAGAGTCTTCAAACTTGCTCTATTGATACGTCTAAGAGAGTTCCAGTAAAAGCAGCGATGATTATTGGGCAGTGTGCTGAATTTCATGGTCCAGTGATTTTTTTGTTTATCATGAAGACTTATGGATGTTGAAACATGATTGCTTGAGATAATGACTCAGTATGATCAAATGATTAATCTCAAACTATTGTAGGTCACAGTGACTTATATTTTCATGGCCAGTGATTTTTCAGTATATATTGAAGACCGTTTAATGCAGGAACATTTTTGCTTAGGATACGGACTCAGTATGCCCCTATGTTTGACCTTGAACTTACAGTAGGCCAAAGTGAAGACTATTTGATTTACAAATATGATTGCTTGGGAATATATCTTAGTATGACCCAAAGTTTGACCTCTTACTAGCAGAAGATCACAGTGACCTATATTTCATGGACCATCGGTTCTGCCGTGTATCTTGAAGACTATTAGATATACAAACGAGGTTCTTGAGATAACGACTCAGTATGACCCAACTTTCTACCTCAAATTAACAGTAAGTCACAGTACCAACTATTTCATGGTCCAGTGACGTTTGCATTATATCTTGAAGATTATTTAATGCACCAACATAATTCTTCTGTTGATGGATCAGCATGACCCAAGGTTTGACCGCAAACAAACAGTAGGTCACATTCACCTATATTTCAGTGTCCGGTGGTTTTGCCTTATTTCTTGATTTCTAGATGTACAAACATCATGCTTGCAATAATTACTTTGTATGACCGGAAGTTTGACCTCAAACAGTACGTCACAGTTCCCTATATTTCATGGTGCAGTCATTTTGCCAGATATACTGAAGACTATTTTAGGTAAAAACATGATGGCTTGAGAAAATGACTCAGCGTGACCCATCGTCTGACCTAAAAGAAAAACAGTAGGCCACATTTACATATATGTCAGTGTCCAGTGGTTGTGCCTTATTTATTGAAGACTTCTTAATGTACGAACTGTATTTCTTGAAATAATGACTTAGTATGTCTGGTTGTTAGACCCCAGTCAACCAGTAAGTCACAGTGCTCTATGTTTATGGACAGGCGAGTTTGCCTTATATTTCTAACATTATTTCATGGATAAAACATTTGCTTCGGTTAAGACTTTGCGCTTACATTATGAGTGACCTCAAACTGATTTTAGGTCATTGTGACCCATACATCATGGTCCAGTGACTTTGTCACCCATTCTGTCTCTTTTTATGAATTTGCATCATACTTGGTTAAATTGTTTGGGCTGACACTATGAATGATGCCATCTTAGTTGAAAGTCAGCGTGACCTATATTCCATGGTCAAGTGACTTTACCTCATATTTGCAACACTATTTCATGGATTTGCACATGGAAATCATCGCTGCTTTCAGTAGATCTTCCCCTTATGATACCTATGGAGCAATGTTGAAGACTCTAGCCCTTGCGGTTCTTAAAAGACCGAACTAAACCCACCAAATGAATATTTTGCTATGTTCAATCAACCGTGAAATATAGATCATGGCTTTATATGCGTCTCCATTTTCTTCCTCAGATATATCTATGGAACAAGTTTGAATACTCTTGCTTTTGTGGTTACATAGAATCTGAGCTAAACGCAACAGGTGATGTTTTACTATGTTCAAACAACCCTTAAATATATGTCATGGCCCGATGTAATGACTGCTTTCAGTGGATCTCCCCAGGCGTATCTATGGAGTAAGTTTGAAGACTCTAGCACTTGCAGTTACTTAGGAACTAAGCAAACGCAACAGGCGAATAATCTCCTCTGTTCAATCAACCGTGAAATATAACCCATGGCCCAGTTGCATGGCTGCAGTGGATCTTCCCCTATGGAGCAAGCAAATTTGGAGCCGCTAGCCCTTGCGGTTACTTAGAAACTGAACTAAACGCAACAGGTGAACATTTCTTTCTATATTCAATCAACCGTGAAATATAAGCCATTGCCCGATACGCATTGCGGCTTTCAGTAGATCTTTCTTAGAGGTTTCTATGGAGCAAGTTTGAAGTCTCAAACACTTGCTGATCCTTAGTTACTAAGCTACATGCAACATGTGAATGTGTTTTTGTATATTCAATCGACCGTGAAATTTACCCCAGGGCCCAATATGCATCACTGCTTTCAGAAGATCTCTCCCAGACTTATGTATGGAGTAATATTGAAGACTCTAGACCTTGCGGTAACTAAAAAACAGAGCTAAAGGCAATAGGTGACTATTGTTTTCTCTTTTCAATTAACCGTGTTATATAGGTCATGGAAAGATATGAATCGCAACTTTCAGAAGATCTTTCCCAGACGTATCTATGGAGCAAACTTGAAGACTCTAGCGCTGGCTGTTACTTATAGACGGAGGTAAACGCAACACGTTAATATTTTCTCTATGTTCAATCAACAGTGAAATGTCGCCCAGGGCCCGATATGCATCGCTTCATTCAGTAGATCTTCCCAGACGTATCTACGGTGCAAGATTGAAAACTCTTGCCCTTGCAGTTTCTAAGAAACTAAGCTAAACGCAACAGGTAAATATCGTTTTTTCTTTTCAATCAACCGTGTTATATAGGCCATGGAAAGATATAAATCGCAACTTTCAGTAGATCTTCTCCAGACGTATCTATGGAGCAAGTTTTAAGACTCTAGCCCTGACGGTATCTTAGAAACTGAGTTTAATAGAAAAGGTAAATATTTTTTCTATGTTTATCATCTGTGAAATTAAGCCCAGGGCATGATATACATCACTGCTTTCAGCAGATCTGCCAAGACGTATTTATCAGCGTGACCTATATTTCATAATCAAATGTGTAACCCTCATATATGCAACACTATTTCATGGATTTGCACATGGAAGGCATCGTTGCTTTCTATAGATCTTTCCCTTATGATACCTATGGAGCAAGTTTGAAGACTCTAACGCTTGCAGTTACTTAAAAGACCGAACTTAATCCAACAGATGATTATTTTTTCTATGTTCAATCAACCGTGAAAAATAGGTCATGGCTTAATGTGTATCATCACTTTCAGTAGATCTTCCTCAGATGTATCTAGGGAACAAGTTTGAAGAATCTACCCTTTGTGTTTACATAGAATCTGAGCTAACCGCAACAGGTGGATATGTTTTTCTATGTTCAATCAACCGGGAACGTTTGTTCAAGGCTAAATATGCATCCCTGCTTTCAGTAGATCGTCCCCAGACGCATATATGGAGTAAGTTTAAGACTCTAGCTCTTGTTTACAAAGGCACACGCGCACGCGCACCGGCACTCGCACGCACACGAGCTAAAAACCATATGTCAGCTTTTCAATATTACTATTATTATTATCATTATTATTATTATTATTTATCCTTTTTTTTGGCCTGAAAATCATACTCTGCAAAATATATTCAATTAAAATGGCTATCTTTATGTTTTCCGATAAAAGGAGAGTAAGTAACGGTTTTAGTCAGTTAGTATGTTGCCATTACACGTAAGGAGGAATGATCTCAGAGTAATTAAAATACCTCAGCGATGTGTGGGGCTGCATCTTAAAAGATGAATGTTTCGAAGAAAAAGAACATAAATGGTTTTGTAAATACACCATCAAAGACGATCAGTTTCATCATTTGCATTTGTCAGCCTATTGTTTTATCCTGAAAATCATGCTGAACAAAGTATATTCAATTAAAGCACCTGTCTTTATGTTTCCCGACAGAAGGAGACAAGTCTAATATGATCGTATAAGCATATTTGCCATAAGTTTGGCTTGTACATATGCCTTTTAGAATAAAACTGTCACCAACAAAACAATTTTTTTTTCTTGAAATGCGCAATTTCTCGTATTCCCTGTAACGGGTTCATCTTCAACAGAGATCAGTCTGGTAAAGAATTGTTTTACTCCCATCTGACTGAGACTTACTCGAAAGTAAAAAAAATGCTATGAAATAGAACGAAAGAGAGAGAAAACTATAAGGCGTATGGCATACAACCGTGTACTTCCGTCTTTTTTTACAAAGGAGAACAACTTTGTGACTTTGTATGTGCTTCCCTGGACAAAAAAAAAGCATCCAAAGGAGGTCTGCTCTTCAAAGAAAGAATTGCTTCTACATTAGGATTTTTCCGTGTAAAAGTTGAACCATATTCATTACCTTAAGAACCTTCACCTGGAAAGCCATACAGTGGCACCTCATTTTGTTACATTCCAAATCGTCAACAAATTCAGCTAATACATCAGATAACTGCCGGTCCGGGAGTGTGTGTGTGTGTGTGTGTGTGTGTGTGTGTGTTTGTTTTTTTCTTTTTTTGTTGTTGTTTTTTTCTCAGCACACTAAGGGTTTGTAATTGTCATAAAGTCTGGTTATGGATCCAGTTATGTAATCGTGCAAAGCACCATATTAAATTTAAAAAAATGCCAGTTTTTTTTTTATTTTTCCTTCAAACTAAAGTCTTTTTCGTTTGTTTTCTGGTCAGGCAACAACGGTTCAAGGCCACGCATGAGAAATGGATGACAAAAGACGGCGAAATGCACGAATTGAAAACAGTGGAGGTACATTTATTTTATTTTTACCATACAAATTCTAAATGTTTGACCTATAGATATGCGCAGACAGTGCTAATCCAAATCAGACTGTCGGAGTATTCCGATCAGGGTTTTCACTCTTTCCCATTCTACCTGCATCCTTTAAATGGCTAACTCCATTGAAACCAAACAGTCACTTTCAACGACAGTTGCTATAATTATTTTAGTTGTCCCTTTTTTCAGAAATTTTAATTTTTGCACACAACAAAATTTCAAAACAGAAAACTAAGAGCAGTTAATTTGTCTCTACCTGATAATTATCCTTGTTGTCTTTTTGTTCAAAACGTGAGCCAGGTCCAGTATTGCTTTATACTAATTTTGCCAGTTTATTGAGAAGCAAAATGGACTCTTCTCTTGATTGACCTCTTTTAGATTTTAATTTAACTTCACTGCAGTTGGGGATATGCCGTGTGGCGAACGTAAAACGTCTCCCCGCACATCATCCATAGTGCAAATTATATCTTATGTTTGTCCTTTGAGATCGGAGGATATATTCTGGGAATTCATAAATTTGTGATTGGTTTACACTCGTAATATCATATGACGTCGCATCTGAGGGTGTAATAAAGCCATGCATTTAAAACGATAATCCTTTAGTGGATTAGATATGCAATATGCAAATTACGTGGTAACGTTATGCGTTGACGTCCATATAACGTCGCGTTTTCTAATGGCGAAATCAGGCGTTTTAGTGCAAAATTTGCAAATAAAACGCGATTTTAGTGTCTTATGATAAACAGAATAAACTCGTTGGTGAACACGATAAGATGCTCGGCAGAGCCTCACAGCTTATCATTTTCCCCAACTCGTTTAATGAATTCAATAATACATTAGCACTCATGTAAGATCCTTTATATCTAGACCATGTTTTTTATTAATTTGGACCCCGTTTAGATATTTATTAGCCTTTCAATCGACTGCCTTATCAAAATTAGGAAATTACTGTATGTTTCCCTGACTTTTGTCACCAGAGCATTTCAGGGTCACTGAAAAGGCTTAAATAGCCGAAACTTCGAAGTATGGTGCATGTTCTTTTCTTTGAATGTATTTTCTGCTCTTGATTGAACTCTGTTAGACTTTAGTTTAAAATGCAACGGCGTCTCCTTGACCTTCACTGAAATGTGGCTTATCTTTTCAAGCCTTTGGGGATATTTAGACATTAGGTGCGGTCATTGTTAACCCGGGCAGCGACCAATCCGGAAGATGTATCAAGGGCGACATTAAGCCTGACGGTGACCATCCCTCTCCAGGCAATATGATGACCACGGCCGAAATTTGCGTTAACTGTATGGCTAGCCTTGGTCACAAACAAGTTCATCTAAAGAATGCCAGAAAGCAAAACAAGCCAAGACTGAAGTTTGATATTAAGAAGCTAAGGGACTTAGATGTTGCATGCACTTTTCAAGCAACAATAGGTGGGAAGTTCGCACCACTCATTGGTCTGAGGGATGATAACATGGACATAGTTGTCATGATTCCCACCTACAATACACCAGTGACTGATGCAGCCAGTTAGATACTTGGGAAGGAACGTTGTAGGAAAAAGCTCTGGGTCACCAGAGATATCATCGACCTCTGTGATGAAAGGAGAGATTTGAAGAAGAGGCTTTATAAAGCATAAGGAGCAAAAGAATACTGGTTAGCTAATAAGAGGAATCGGCTCGGAAGGCAATGAAGGAAACTAAGGATGACTGGATTGCCAGTTTTTGCAAGGAGACTGATTCTTGCCTCAACAAAAGCAACAGCAAGAGAGCATACCAGCTGGTGAAGGATCTAACTACAGAGAAACAAGGCAGTCCACATCTATTCAGGACAGATCTGGGAAATGTCTTACAGAAAACAAAAGATTATCATTAGATGGGTAGAATATTGCTCAGAACTATACAACCATGAGCGATATGGGGACAACGGTGTTCTGGACTGCATTCAGCCCCAGAGGAAGATTTACAGACGATCCTTTGTGAGGAAGTTGAGATTGCAGTAGCAGCACTGTTGAAGGGGAAGTCTGCCGGAGTTGATAATATACCAGCAGAACCGGTTCAAGCTGGCGGGAAGACCATGATTTATATTTTAACAGAAAACTGTAAAAGGATCTGGAGAACAGGAGAATGGCCTACCCAATTGACTCAGTCGCTGATTTTCACTATCCCTAAAAAGGGCAATCTACAGCTTTGCCAAAACTACAGAACCATCAACCTCATCAATTATTCAAGCCAAATCACGCTGAAAGTCGCTGATTTTCACTATCCCTAAAAAGGGAAATCTACAGCTTTGCCAGAACTACAGAACCATCAACCCCATCAATCATTCAAGCCAAATCACGCTGAAGGTCATCTTAAACAGGCTTAAACCACAAGCCGAAGAGATAATCTCTGAGGAATAGGCTGGATTCAGAGCACTAAGGAGCACCACAGAACAGATCTCTAACCTTACAATCCTTTGTGTAAAGCATTTCCGACATCAGCAAAATCTGTACCATGTCTTCGTTGATTTCAAAAAAGCCTTTGCCAGAGTCTGGCATGCAGCCTTATGGGCCCCCTTGCGGGAGTACAATATTATTGCACATCTAGTTTGCACCATAAAGTGGTTCTACGACAAGGGCACAAGTGCAGTCCTGATGAATGGAAGCATGGGAGAATGGTTCCGAACAACCGTTTGACTAAGACAAGGATGGCTTCAGTCACCCACCCTCTTCAACTTCTGTCTCGAATGATCATGTCTGATGCTCTGGAAGAGCAAGACGGGAAGGTTAGCATGGGGTGGCAGATATATTACCAATCTGCGGTTTGCGGATGATACAGACGCTCTAGCTGAGGGAAAGCAGGAACTAGAAGCCCTGGCTGACAGTCTCGACAAAGCCTGCATAAGGTATAAGATAGAGATCAGTGCTGAGAAGACCAAACTGACGACAAACAGCGCCATTGGCATCCAGAGGGGGACCAAGGTAAAAGGGCAGAAGCTGGGTACCGTAACAAATTTCAAATACCTTGGAGCAATTGTCTTAGATGATGGCTCTAAAAAGCTTGTATTAAGGATGGCACAAGCCATTTCAGCACTTACAAAGCTGAAGCCACTATGGAGAGATAACATATCTCTTGGATCAGTGGTGATACTGATGCACTCCCATGTTCCTGTATGCCTGTTAATCGTGGAACCTGACAGCAGAGTTAGAGAGAAAACTAAGGCCTTTGAGATGAAAAGTTCGTACAAGGACCATATAACCAATGAGGATGTTCGCATAAAGACCACAGCAGCTATTGTAGAATATGGCCAACTCCTGATCCTGGTCAGGAAACAGAAAATAAGGTTTGACCACGTCTCAAGGTCTGGTTTTGCAAAGACGATTCTGCAGGGCACCGTGATAGGAAAAAAGAAGAAGTTGTCAGGAGAAGAGTTGAGAAGACGAAATTAAAGTTTGGACAGGAATGGACTTTGCCAGTACATCTAGGGCAGCTGAAAATAGGACAAGATGGAAAGAAATCGTTTCAAAGTCATTAGTTAACGACCTTGTAAGGTTATGAGATAGAACAGAAAAAATAAAATAGAACTTTTGAATACTGACCGATTTTCTTCAAGCATGGTGTATGATTAGGTATTGATAATAGCTTATGGGCATTTGAATAATTTCTTACGGCTTCGGCGCTTGTCAGTGTCCAAAATGTTTAGGCCTTTAGTTTTAAATGATTGAATCAATATTTGGAATCTCTTGGTGAAGCTTCACAGAAATAATTAAAGTAAAGAAAGCTTTCTATTACAACCAGAAAGTACCCAACGATGTTATCTGACATTACTGCAGGGCTATATACAGGTCCAAAAATGTCGTAAGGTAAACTTATTGGTATAATCAGAATAAACTATATGCCCAAAAAGTGGTGTTTTAACCTGTGGTGCCTTTACTGTTTCGATTACCCAGAAATGGTTGAACAAAGGAAAGTGTTCTGCAATCAAAATTTGTAAAAAGTAGTCTCCCCTGCCTTGGGACCTAAAATACGATGCAGAAGGAAAATAAGAAAAATAACAAATGAGTGCATAGTTGGTTTGCAGTGGCAGGTTTCATGCGCTGTTAGCCTTGCATTCATTAATATTTATTTATTTTCAGTACAAACTGTGCTTAGTATCATGAAGCGCCTGTACTAAATATTTTCTTAATGTTTGTCTTTTGAGATGGATGAATGGCTTGCAATTGTTCGTCGTATTCAACAGTATTTCAGTCATATCAGGACGTTGGAAGAATGATGATACAAGGCTGTGTGCAATGAAACACCGTTTACGGTCGAAAAGATTTCCGATTCTAGCGGGACTCGAACCCAAGATCGCTAGATCAGTAGGCCGTCGCTTAACCAACTGAGCTACTGGGGCTCTGTGTCTTTTGTGACCATTCACTGTATTTGTAGTCGATTTGAAACATGGTCTGCACAAGTCGGTGGTAGAAAGCGTAGTCACTGCTGCCAATTTCATCACCAAAACTTGTTTAACTTCTTTTTTGTGTTTCTTGCTTTCGAAGGATATAACTTTCCAGAATTTGTTAACTTCATATACAAATCACATACAAAATATATTATGAATAAAGAGACTGTAGAAGCCCTGGATGGTCTTAATTATTTGTGTTCTAGACTTGTAAATTTTACCAACAAGCTTTCGATATTGCATCGATAATTCATCGGATTTGCGATTCGCTCGGTAAACGTCTTATATTTTACAATAAAGTTTGTTAACGCATTGAGACCAATTCTAGGAACCTCAACTGAGACGTAGTTGTAAATCTTAATCTTTAGTTCTTTCACCCCCACCCCCTTTTTTGTATACCGTATTAAATCCTTATAAACGGCCCTGCTCTTATAAACGCCCCTGCTTCTTTACAGAAAATAATCAATTTATATGAATTCCTGTTAACTTTACTTTTTTGGACGAGGTGGCTCTTTCAAATGCGGTCTTCTCTTTAGGAAAGAATTTGCTCCTAAAGTAGCAGATTCTTTATCTTAAGAGTTGACCCTTACTAATAAGTGAGGCAAAAAAAGTAGAATTTGCTTCCTTTGCAAGTTTACCTACATTTATCGCCTTAGTACTGTTTGTTAGAGGTGTTTTGGCTGGGGCTTATTTACAACACTTTAGGCCTCACTTTTATAAAATGCAACGCACTCCCCCCCCCCCCCCCCCGCCCCCAAATGCGGTATGTCAAAATATCGGAAAAAGTCATGACTTCAGGGGCACGGGAAAACCTCCTTGTTTTCCACTATTTTTACACAGGGAAACATTCTTTAGTAGGTACTAGGGGATTGACCGTTTTTGCATATTTCATTACTTGTCATGAACAGTATTCTTGTTTACTGCCATGGGCGACAAGACCCTTCCGTAATAGGTCCGCTATTTACGGTTGAAATTGCGCCTATGGGATCAATTTCTTCCCCTTAAAGAGTTCATCCCAGCCTTAAAGGGCAGAAAAAACGAAAGTTGCGGAATTGCTCCCCTTAAATGCTTCCCTGGAGCGGCGGTAGCATAGTGGTTAAAACGCGAAACGACCAAAGCAGGGGACACAGGTCCCCCCCCCCCTCACCCACCCACACACACACACCACCACCACCACCACAACCACCAACACCACCACCACCACCTCATCCACTCCTCTAGTCTTTCGGATGAGACTTTAAACCGAGGTCCTGCCTCCGTGTGACCTATGTGCTGGTGAGACGTTTGACCCGAGTCCATTCACTCCATCACTGCAAGTACATTCTATGCGGTAAATATGTCTCTCAATTGTTATAATGGAGATAAATTTAACGAAACACAAAATAGATTTCATTTCCTGGTAGATTCTTCCTTTCCCTAGTTTAAGATACTTTTCAGAATAAGAATTTTCTCTCTTTCTCTCTTTCTCTCTCTCTCTCTCTCTCTCTTGGAGCAGATATGAAGGGGTGTAAATTTATTTTAGTGAGAATCAGTAAAAGTGTCATTAAAATGGCGTCGTAACCCTACAGACACAAAACGTTAAAACAGCGTTGAGTCAACGATGTTTTAAAGTCTCTGTGCTGTTGGAAAGGGTCATTTTTCTAACCAAATTATTGTTCTTATTTTTCAGGGATATGGAGGCTGTTCTCCATCTGGTAATACAATAGTTTTATATTTTTCGTATTGGCTAATGGATGGTATTCTTTATTTTATGCGTCTGACATAATAAAATTGTTTCAAGTCAATTATTCTACACACACAGTGTGCTGGCAATTGTTTCATGACCTTGTAACACCTCGTTTGAGCTGGGGGATTAAATTATAAATAAGACAGCAGTTGTGTAGTAGGTGTGGATGAGGCTGTAATACTAGCCTAACCCAGGTAAAATTTGATCTACTATAGATACCGATAACAGTATCTTCAAGTTAAATGAACATCGGTAAATGTTTGTCGCTTGTTTGAGCGAGGCCTGTAACTCTCTCTGAAAAAATCGTACCATAAGCAAGTAAATATGATAACAGAAAGCGGTTTAAATATTTTAAAAGTTTTATGAAAATCCATTAGAAGATAAGGAGCTCCTTCAGTTTAATCTTTGCTCCGATACATATGTCCCAAAATTTAGAAGTTTTATGGTTAGAGGTGCGTACGAAAGTTCACGAAAATCCCCTAAACGATTCAACAGATTCGATGCAAAATATTGAAACTATTATCATATATTAAGAGTGCATATTGCCACATGGATTAACAACCTAAAAGATAAACGTGTTCGTGTGCGTTAGTAGAGTTACATTTTCAAATAAAATGTTTGAAGCGTAGTGAAAGTGATTTGTGAGATTAAGCGTTTTCACTACTTACGATGTGTTATTGCGGTATTCTGCATGCTAATGTTAACGTTATGGTTTTTGCCGGTTTTACAAAGAATTATGAGAAAGCGTCATTAGAAACCGTGTAAACAAATTATAAAACTGGAGTAAAATTTGTCAATTTAGGTATGTATGCCTTTATTCATATGAAAATTTGCCTGTAATAAGTCTTTCCATAAGAATGCATATATTCCGGGCTGATGAGTGCTTTATTCTTCCTTAAATCAGCTTTTATAGAGAAGAAAGTGAAAGAAGACATTTCATCATATATTTGTAGAATATAATCCATAGTCGGGTGCTTAAACATAATAATGTATTCCGCCAACCTTAAATCTATTTCCGGAAGGTCACTTTTGCGCCGTAATTTGCCTTTTTCATCATTTCTTTCTATAGTACTCGCCGGTAGATGTTATGGTTTCTTTCGGCTAAGATATATCATTCTACGGTTAAATTGTTATCTATGATACAGTATTCTACGTTTTGGGCGGTGGTATTTATTCTCACCTTCTTGGAAACATCATGAATTTTGTGAGTCAGATTTCAAGAAATGTCAATATAAATGAAAAAAAAATGTATACAAACTTCTTTGCTGGCCTAAGATGGGGGATTTAATGGGTATGGCTCTCTCCTTCCTATCTTAATTGTAACATAACATAACGTAACATAACATAACATAACATATCCTTTATTAGCACTAACATCACATAGGTGATACATACACATTATTATAATAGTAACTTGATCTGGCGTACTGTATCACGTCGAGTGGATGAGCTCATACCATCGGATCACCCGAGACGCTTGCGTCGAGGGTGATCCGATGGTATGAGCTCATCGACGAGACGTGATACAGTATGCCAGATCAAGTTACTGTTGTAATAATTTGTTTATTATATACCTTACGGAACAGTCAACTGTCCATACTTGCCAGCGATAATGCATCGACCCGGATTCGAACCTGCGCGGCAGAGGTATGTAGCTAGTCGTGAGACAAACGCTACCGACTGAGCTGTTGTGGCGCGCCATTTGACGTGTTTGTTGACGTAACGTCACTAGTCCGGTTTCTCTAGTTCTCGTTTCTGCGATGCACGTTAACAAATGACGCGCCTGAAGCTGGAAGTCTGAAATAGCCTCGTTTTAAAGGATAGTGATACGGATTTAGAAAACGTCAGTTTGATACGGCTCTCCATATCAGATGGCCAGAAAACAGGCAGTTCAAAGGGTGTATCATTGATAGGTATATGATAAATGAGGATATAATGCAGTTATATCTCATCGGTGACAGTGAAAAATAATTCTACTTTTGGATTGAGGTAAGACGGGAAGGAGGAAGCACACCATGTCCAATCAACAGGTAAGCAAAATCAAGGTTGATTCAATGTCGCTTCAACTTTGTGGGGATCAAACATGAGAGAGAGAGAGAAAGAGAGGGCAAATAACAGTCCACTGTAGCTCCTAAAATATCGTGCAAGGAGGAATGACACATTTGCATGAAAAAAAAAACACCCACACACACATAACATAACATAAAGTCAGTAACAATGGCTTAGATCAAGAGAGAGTACTCAGTGACACCAAGGGACAAGGGATAAGTCCCATCAAATCTCCACCAAGGCACATTTTGTGCCCTCTCATCAGAACGGTCTTGCCCAGACGATTTCGATGAGAGGCAAAACGTATGCCTCTACGAGGAAAGAAGAATTACAACCGACCAGTCACTATCCAGAGCGCTCGTGTACAGATATTGTAATATGCATGCACTGCTGACACCCGTGAATGGAATGTTCGTTTCCCAATAAAATCTTATTCTCCAGAGACGTCAATTATCATTTAGCAAACGTGCGACTCGCTAAAATATCTATTAAACCACAGAATACATATTTTTGTCCCCAAATTAAATTTTAAAAAAGTAGTATTTTTGTACGCTTTGTATTATTCACTTAATTATCGCAAGGAACTATCTTTCAGAACATAGTACACGGATCACAGGTGTTTGTTTTATTCTTTGTTTATCCCGAAACCAACACAAGCATTACATTTTGACACCCGCAACTTAGTATCTCTGACTAAGATCCCCGCCCATGCACGAACAAAGCGTGAAATATTTTTGTGAATGAGTGAGTGAATATTTCAGTCAGTTTAGAAACTGGAGTAAAACGAATAGTAGTTTCTGTTGCGAGGAATTTATCATGTACGTAAGTACATATGAATGTATCAGCTATTCTAATCATAAGATGTCGCTAGGTGCCAAGAAATAGTGTATCCAGTAGGCACTCCACACAGAACCAGCGTCGAACACGTGTCGATTCGGCTCCGGTTCAGTGTGTATTGCCGTCTTGGAATTGGGTCAGGACGGAGACTCGCCTCAGGCCTGTCTCCGCCCGGATTCAGTCCCGGCACCACGCGACAACTCTATAGCATGATAAAATAACTATTGATAAAGTCCTACCGCAAGGCCACCGAGTAGCAATAATAAAGTTATGCATCTACTCAAAACATCAGATAATGACGAAAAGGGGTCACTGCGCTGGTGCCTATGAATATTGTTTGAAACTAATGATATGTAGCAGTACTTGATTCAAGATCAGTCAGGGTTATGTAGCTAAGGTCAATGTAGAACATTTATGTTGAGCACCCTCTTTTAATATTGTATAAAAAAGAAAATTAGAATAAAACAATATTAATATTAGAAAAATATGTACTTTCAAAGATTTTATTCGTTTGAATATACATATCCCACCCCTTCCCCTAATCTCACCACTACCACCTATATCGCAAAAAGAGTTTGGGATTAGGGTATATTGTGTCCACCCTGTCCGCCAATCTGCTGTCCTCATTTTAGGTTTTTACTTATACCGCATTTGTCGGATCTCAATGACATTTTGAACATACTTTTATGATGACTCTCGACTGGAGACGAGTCAGCCTAAAAAAAGGGGGACCCGAAGACGTTTTTGAAGGAATTACACTTCTTTGTAGATCTAGTTTAAGCTAAAAATGTGTAAATAATGTCAGAGTTATTGAAGCTCAACATTGTTAATATATCAGTCAAGTTAGAAATTCGACTGTTTTTGACAGGTTTGGGGTTGTTTGTTTGTTTTGGGTAAACGGCTATTTGAGACAGTAATTCAGTCTTTATCGTGCGATCTGTCAGAGAGAGGAAGAAGGAACGATAGGACAGACGAAAGTAAAATGAAATCCGAACCCCATTCCGCACCTGCTGCAAGCACAGCAATTATTATCCAGATTTATAGTACGATCCTCAGGTACCCAAATCTTTAGCATGAGATATCCCATAACGTGCAAGGCCTACAATGAGTATCATGTTATGAGTAAGAAAGAACGCAGTTCAGTTTGTCCGCCTGTACGGTCGATAATGCACTCCCTAAAGCTCGTGGATTATGTCTCCGTACAGGAGAACGAACCATGCTCTAGCTTACAATAGTAAGACTCGCCTACATCAATCGTAGCCCTACCCGACACATACGAATGAGTATGTGTGGGGAGGGTCTCTCTCTCTTTCTCTCTCCCTCTCTATCTCTCTCTCTGTCTCTCTCTTGGAGGAGCCCCGGTAGCTCAGTGGGTTAAGCGCTGGCCAACTGATCTAGCGGACCCGGGTTCGAATCCTGCTCGAGGCGAGAATCTTTCCTAACGTAAACGGGGTTCCATTGCACACAGCCTTTCATTATCATCGTCCCATTGTCCTGATATGACTGAATACTGTTGATAAGGACGTAGAATAGCAAGTCATCCATCCTGCCATCTCTCTCTCTCTCTCTCTTGGAGACGTCTGACTATAGACTTATTTTTTTTTCAAACGACATTATAGCTGAAAGGAAGTACAAATCACATGACGTAAGCCAATAACGCAGCACCCATAAAATATGAATTTGTCACACACACCCAATAACGAAAAATGTATAACACAGAAGCCATCTGGCCTATAACAACAGCTTTTGGTAGTCGTGCTTCTTCGCATTGTCATATCATAGCCATGAAATCGCTGAAATATTGATCGAACTTAACTCGAGCCGCCGTCGAGGGAGCTTCACCGTTCCTCGACCAAACTTTACTTATTGGAGATGCTCCAGCTGCATTTATGCCCGTGAATACGACTTGACCTTACCTTGAGACAATCGTTGAGTTTGAGTTCAGTTTGCGAATAAGGGCCTCAGTATTAAAAAAACAAAAGTGAGCAATTCATATGCATGCACCGAAAAAGTATGACATCAGCCAGTCTTTCTATGATGTTTTACAGTCATCAAACGTATATTGAAATTGTGATCAATAAGGGTCTTATGATATTCTCGGAGATCGTGGGTTCTTACTTCGATCAGGACGGGGGGTTCTTAAAATATTTGCTAAAATCGCGTTGCACGCATAGATTTACCATCTCTATTTTACTATATTTCTTTTCATGCCACAATATTCACCATAGGAAACATAAACGTCCAATGTAGAATACGTCAGCATAACATTCGAAATCCAATACATAAGGTTTGTATTAGCCGTAGAAAACTATAAAAAATACTTTTTATCTAAAATTCACATTTTTTTCATACATTCGTGCATGCTGCAGTAAATATCGGTGTACATTTCCAGTTTATTGCAATATTCCTCTGCACGGACAAATACAGGAGTAAATAGAGCCAGTAGAAACCTACTTATGATGACTGGGATTCTCGCTAAGCCTATTTCGATAAAACTGCAAAAAAAAAACGAAATATTTTATGTGCAAAGGGATAACAGTATGAATTGGAATTCTTCGGCACAGAATAAAAGGCTAGATTCGCATTAAAATATGAAAATAAATATCTATTTTGTTAAAATCGTCTGCTAAACGGCCGTTACCATTAGAAATCTTCATCAAAAGCCGTAGAAAATCATAACGTTAACCTTAGCAGGCTGATTCCTGAAATAACACATTGTAGGTAGTGGTGTAAGTTCTGCTCGTTTTGCTTGGCAGATATGACATACATATGACGTTACACTATGTATACGCGTTTCAGCTTCTTTTTCTTGCACGACTTTGCGAAGCAAACATGTGCTTATGCAATACCCTTCGTGTGCGTCCTGGTGCGTGTGCACGCCTTTGTAACAATATTCAGCTGTTGCGTTTCAGCTCCGTTTTTCAGTAACCGCAAGAGCTAGAGTCTTCAAACTTGCTCCATAGGTATGTCTTGGAAAGTTCTACTGAAAGAAGCGATGCATATAGGGCCCTGGGCGACATTTCATGGTTGATTGAACAAAGAAAAAAGTATTCACCTGTAACGTTTAAGTCAAATTTCTTAGTAACTGCAAGGGCAAAAGCCTGTAAACTTGCTCCAGAGATACGTCTGGGAAGGATCTACCGAAAGCAGCGATGCACATCTGGTCATGACCTATATTTCACGGTTGATTGAAGATAGAATAAAATGACCTGTTGTATTAGCTCAGTTTCTAATTTAAAGCATAGACTTGAGTATTCAAACTTGCTCCATAGATACGTCTGAGAAAGATCTGTTGAAAGCAGCGATGCATATCGGCCATGACCTAGATTTCACGGTTGGCCGAATATAGAAAAAATATTAATCTGTTGCGTTAAGCTCAGTTTTTATGAAACCGCAATGGCTAGAATCTTCAAACTTGCTCCATAGATACCTCTGGGGAAGATCTGCTGAAAGCAGCGATGAATATCGGGCAGTTAGATGAATTTATGGTCCAGTATTTTGCCTCATATCTCGAAGACGATGTAGGATCGTGATTGCATGGGATAATGGCTCAATATTACCCAAAGGTTAACCTCAAACTAACAACAGGTCACACAGACCTATATTTAATGGTCCAGTTACTTTGCCTAATATCTTGAAAACTATTTAACTATCATGATTGCTTGGAATAATGACTCAGTATGACCCGATGTTTGACCTATATTTCACGGTCCAGTGATTTTTCCTTATATCTAGAAGACTGTTTGATGCACGAACATAATTGCATGGGATAATGACTCAGTACGACCCAAAGTTTGACCTAAACTAACTGTAGGTCACATTAACCTATATATCATGGTCCAGTAATTTTGTCTTATATCTTGAGGACTATCTTATGAACGAACATGATTGCTTTGGAATGACTCAGTATGACCAAAGTCTTACCTCAAACTAACAGTAGATCACATGGACATATATTTCATGGTCCAGTAATTTTGCCGTATATCTTGAAGACTGTTTGCTTACGAACATGATTGCTTGGGACAATGACTCAGTATGACCGGATGTTGACCTCAAACTCACAGTAGGTTACATTGACCTATAATTCAGTGTCTACTGAATTCGCCTTAGAAATCATGATTGCTTCTAATAATGGTTTAGAATGACCAGGTGTTTGACCTAAAACTAACAGTGGGTCACATTGACCTATATTTCATGGTCCAGTGGTTTAACCTAATACCGTGAAGGTTGTTTGATGTTTGTATGTGAAAGCTTGGGATAATGACTCAGTATGACTCAAAGTTTGAGCTCCAACTAGCAGTAGGGCACAGTGACCTTTATTTCATGCTCCAGTGATATTGCCTTATAACTTGAGACAATTTAATGTACGAACATGATTGGTTGGGGCTCATGATTCCGTATGACTTAAAATTTGACCTGTAACTAACAGCAGGTCACATGGACCTATATTTCATGGTCCAGTGATTTTGCCGTATATCTTGAAGACTGTTTGATGCACGAACTTGATTTGTTTGGGATAATGTCTCAGTATGATCCGAAGGTTGACCCTAAACGAACAGTAAGTAACAGTGATCTATAGTTCATTATTTAACTGTTTTGCCTTTATTTCTTTAAGGTTTTTAGATGTACAAACATGATTGCTTGCAATAATGACTCAATCTGACAAGATGTTTGCCCTCAAACTAAAAGTAGGTCATAGTGCCCTATATTTTGTAACAATATTTCATGGATTAAAATCGTGCTTCGTTAACGGTTTTTGCTGACACAGTTAGTGACCTTATACTGGTTGTAGGTCAGTGTGACCCCTTTTTTATGGTTAGGTGATTTTCCCGCACATTTCTATCACTATTTCGTGGATTTGCATCATACTTGATGAAATAGTTCTGGCTGACACTTTGAGTGTTAACGTCTTAGTTGAACGTCAGCCTTACCTATATTTCATGGTCCAGTGATTTTACATAATATTTCTTAAACTTTTACATGGATTTGCTTTTACATTGATATTACTTGGGCTATGGTTGTGAGCTGACCCTATGAGTGACCTGATAATAATTGTAGGTTTGTGTTACCTATATCTTATAGTCCAGTGATTTAAGCCAATATGTCTAAAACTATTTCTTTGACTTCTATTTTACTTGGTGTAACGGTACCGGTTGACTTCATGTTACCTCTAGGTGCGTGTGACATATATTTTACTGCTCATTGATATTGTCATATATCTGGCAATACTTAAGAGGTTTGAATAATTCTAAGGAGAACTGTTTATTTTGACACTGCCACTGCGATTGATCTCATTTAACCCAGTCTATATTGTCCATATCAAACTTTCGCTTGTTAAAGTCCAGCTCCAGGAAAATCGTGCTTTATTGTCTTCTGACAATTCTTGTTTATAGTTAATTTTATTTGTTGTTTTGCAAGAAAGTCTATTTCACACCCCAAAAGTTTTAATCCATTTTTCAATTTCAGATTTCTCACGTAGTCAAAAGAAATTTTACAGATTGGATTCATTAGAAGGTAAAGAGCTCCCATTTTATTTTATTTTATTTATTTATTTATTTTGTTTTATTTTGTTTTATTTTTTATTTTATTTTTTGCCGTGGGATAGGGCGTGCTAGGGAGGGATGGCGGGTGGGGGAGGGGTGAAGGGGTTGAGAAAAGTGTATTATGTGTTTAAACAATATTTATAAGCGCGACTTTACGAAACAAAGACGGGCTTATGGCATGCCCTTCGTGTACGTGCACGTGCGCGTGCATGTGGGCATGCGCCTTAATAAAACTGTTCACCTGTTGCGTCAGTTTCTAAGTAACCGCAAGGAACGGAGCTTCAAACTTGCCCAATAGATACGTCTGGGTACGAGCTACTGACACCAGTGATGCGTATCGCGCAATGACCTGTATTTTACGGTTGACTGAGCAAAGAAAAAATATTCCCTTTTGGGTTTAGCTCAGTTTCTGAGTAACCGTAAGGGAAAATGTCTTTAAACATGCTTTCTACACAGATACGCCAGGGGGAGATAAAATAAGAGTAACGATGCATATCGGGCGACCTTTATTTCACGGTTGATTGAACACAGAAAAAAATATTAACCAAATGCGTTTAGCTCAGTTTTCAAGTAACCACAAAGGCTACAGTCTTCAAACTTACTCCATAGATACGTCAGTGACAGATCCACTGAAAGCAGTGATGCATATTGAATATAGAAACTCAAAGACCTGTAGCCTCTGGCTCAGTTTATAAGTAACCGAAAGGGCCATATTCTTCAAACTTGTGCCATAGATATATCTGGGGAAGATCTACCTTAAACAGTGATACATATTGTGCCGTTACCTATATTCACGGTTGATTGAACATATGAAAAAAAAATATTCAAATGTTGCGATCAGCTCAGTTCCTTTGTAGCCTTTCAAACTTGCTCCATAGATATGTCTGGGGACAATCTACTGAAATCAGTGATGCGTATTTGGATGTGAGCTGTTTTAATGGTCTGGTGTGTTTCCATAATACCTCGAAGACTACTTGATGTATGAACATAATTGCTTGGGATAATGAATAAGTATGACCCAAAGGTTAACCTCAAACTAACAATAGGTCACAGTTACCTATATTTCATAGACCAGTGATTTTTGTCTCATATCCTGAAGACTATTTGATGTGCGACAATGACAATTTGCAATAATAACTCAGTATGACCCAATCTACGACCTCAAGCTAACGGTAGGTCGCTGTGACCTTTTTATTATTATTCAGCAATTCTGACTCATATTTTGAAGATTATATTTGATGTACCAACATGACTGCTTTAGATAATGACTAAGACTGACCGGGTGTGGACCTCATACTAATAGTAGGTCACAATTACCTATATTTCATGGTCCAGTGATTTTTGCCTTATTTATTGAAGGCAATTTGATATAAAGATATGATTGCTTGGGATAATGACTCAGTATGACAGGATGTTCGACCTCAAACTAACAGTAGTTCAAAGTGACCTATTTTCATGGTTAAATGTATTTGCCTTATAACTTGAAAACGATTTGATGCACGACTTTGGTGCTTCTGATAATGACGCAGTATGACTTATTGTTTGGCTTTCGACTTACAACACGTCACAGTGACGTATATTTTATGATCCAGTGATTTTACATAAATATCTTGCAGACTGTTTGACGTTTGTACATGCTTGGAAAAAGGTTTGACCTAACACTAACACTAGGACAAATTGACCTATATTTCAACGTCCGGTTATTTTTGCCTTATATTTTGAGGACTATTTGGTGAACGAGCATAATTATTCGGGATCAACTCAAAATTTGACCTCAAGCTAGCAGTAGGTCACATAGACCTATACTTCGTTATATAGAATTTATATCTTGAAGGCTAGTTGATGAACAAACATGATCGCTTCCGATAATGACTTCAAACAGACAATAGCACCGAGTGTAGCCGCACAATTGTAGAGGGGTGGTTGTGTCATGTCAGGAGTGTGTGTTTTTCAAGATATAGAGAAGGTTTGGTGAGTAACTAATATTTTTACTACCTTTAAACGGGCATATTGGCTCGGCAAGAAAAATGCACGGAACACATTAGTTTCTTAGCGTCTAATTCGACTTGTTGGATACAAATTTACTGGTGTTTTAACAAAACTGACGCGTGCAGCGTTTGCTTGGTCGCTGTAAATGTACTGAAAACACCAGGAAGTCGCTTTTAATGAGCAAATATGTCTTTTCAAACGTTTATTTTCCTAAGCTGCCAAACATTTACCTACTAATAAGTAAAAAAGGGATACAAATATATGATCTGATACTGAACAGACGCAATAAAAGCCAGAGAATGTCAAAATTTCAATGTGCAGTATGTGGAATGATGTCCCTGTGCAGAATGTGGCGTGCTGCTCTGTTTCCAAGTGCTCATATGACAAGCTTTCCGGTCAATTTGCATGAAATTTATAAGGACTCATGCCCGGGAAGGCATGCTATAAAATTACTGTTCATACGAATGAGTGTTGTCACGTGAAACTGGATATACAGCCACGTTTGAAAACAAATGCTCAAATCAGCCTGTTTAACTACAAAAACTGAAAACAATTTCAAAATTTCGAGCTTCAAATAAGAGTTTTCGAGTTTCGACTAAGGATTCTTCTTGAGTTGAATTTTTTTAGTTCTGAGTAAGGTGTTGCTGAGTTCAAGTTAACTTTTTTCAAATTCGAGTTTCGAGTTAATGTTTTCTAGTTTCAGAACAAAAATTAAAGCTCAAACATGTACTTGATGGGAGCCCCGGTATGTGTACCGTCAAGTGTTTTCGGTTTTTTGGGGGGGTTTGTGGCTAAGGGGGGCAACTTTCTGACTTCCTGTTTGCCTTCCATGACGACGAACCCCTAGGTTGGGATTCTTTCCTTTCGGAATTAACTCCCATGGGGTATAGGTAAAACTGACAGAGATACGACCCGTTCCTCCTCTTCCTCTTGAAGTTTACCTGTTTACCTTAAATACACTTAATTTGTCAAAACTGACAATACTAAGTTGAGTGTGTATAAAGGGAATTTTTCACCTTGGTGATAAACAGTTGATTTAGAGGAGACTCTCGCTAAAATTTCTCCTCGATACAAAAATATTAATTTGACGTTAGGCTAAATTGATGAACATGTAGGTTTTCAAAGCGCTGAATAGTTAATGTTCTCTCTTATCTACAAATTCATTCGCAAGGGCAATGTTAATGATCTGTAAGAAATGTATATGGCATTTTTATACTACCAATCTCAAACGTTGCGTTGGTTATGACGGCTTGCAAAAATCGTACAATAACGAAAGAAGTCACAATGACGTCATAGAACTTGGGTTTCTGACGTTAAATCAACCATGTGCGTGCTTATTAATTAAATTATGATGTAAATGGTAATGCATATTCCTTTAAGCGCAGAATGATTACATCATATTTTCTTCTGGATCAACAAATTTCTTCTCGGGAAAAATTCAAAATTTCTGCGAATGAATTTCATTTTATACCTTGCAGGAATACTCGTTGCATAACATAGCAGCTGCAATGTTTAAACTTGGCTTTCGATATCATGGTCAAAATAAGCATTAGGTTACACACGTTCACAGGTAACGTGTACATAAAATAATTAGAAATATTTGAGTGCGAAATAGAATTGAATTTCGCAGTATATGGCCATGTGAAATTCTTGTATAAACTTGCGGTTATTTGACATGCATGCACAGAATGTCTAATCTCCTGTTCTTATGAGGTAATTCCTAAGATGAGCATTGGTACTGTGACCTAGTTTATAGAGCAAAAGTCATATGTCTTGGGATAAAATAAGGAACTTCGACCATTTGTAAGAATGGTTTATACAAAAAAATGAAAATAAAGAAAACAAATGAAACGAACAAATAAGCAAAATCATTTTTTACTAGTGGTTAATTAGCACCGCTTAGAGCTTCATGTGCAATTCATTTTCTTATCCACATCATGACGACTAAACAACATTCCAACAATCTTACATAAAGGACCTGGCTCCGAGGTAATAAAACTTTTTCCATGCTCAACTCAGCTCAGCATGAAATTTTACCTGCTAATAAACAACAAATTACTGATACGTACAGTTGTTTTCTTGCTCAGCTGAGCTGAGTATGAAATTTTCTCAGCTTATGAATATTAAAATGCCAACATTAGTTGGCATTTTCAGATTTATCAGAAAAGAAAATTTCATGCTCAGCTGAGTTGAGCAAGAAAAAAGTTTTATAACCTCGGAGCCTGGTATGATAAGGCCCATATTTGGCCCCCAGAAAACTCAGTTTTCAAAAGTCCTATTTAGATAATAAAAATGTATTCATGGGAAAGTTCAAACCTTGAATGTATCAGCAAACACGAAATTGACCAGTTGTTGCATGAAATAATTGTGTGTGTTTTTTTATCTTGAACATACCAATACCCTCAGCGGATTCTGACAAAAATTACGAATTTAGTAGCTTGCGGCTTTCAAAATGTGTGAGCCCAGCTTCCAGCACATTATTTTATATTTTGTATAGAGACAAACTTTTTATATACATGTATTCACATGCCATGAAAATATAAAATGTGCTAAAGACCGGGCTCTATGTTTATTTTTAACTTTTTATTACAAAACTGGCAGCGTTTAAAACATTTTCCCTATTTTCTCAACATAAAAACGTCCATATCTCCGCTCATAGACAAAATAAACATATGTTGTTGGTATTCATTTTCTTAGAACACAAGGAATAATTTGGTAAACATTTCATTTTGATCTGTTGGAATTTTTGGTAAGCGTCTCTGGACTTGCAAACTTGAGTGGGTAAGGTACCTGCAGAGGCCTTGTGCAGTGCACAGGTAATTAGCAGTGTTATCTAACGTTTAAGCATTTCATCAAAAGCCTATTATCTAGAGCATTCAAAAGCTATTATAAATGACTTATTTCTTTAAAGGAAAGTGTGTTAAACTCAAATTGTCTTGCTGTTTTCCTTCATATTATTTAAACAATATCGGCATCAGAGATCACGTTATTCGGAGAATAAACATAGTTAAACTTATTTTTTTCTGTTTGTTCCCATACACACGAATGATGAGCAAAAGAAACCAGGCAATTTTAAGAGAATTTGAATGGGGGCCAAAAACAGCCCTTATCATACCAGGTTCTTTTATTATTATAACACTTTGTGAAACAGAACCATTATTTAAGAACAGTAGCACATTTACAAAGTTTGTGGAGGCAAACATACATGCCTAGGAACATGACTCTGCTAGGATGTAAGGCTTACAGGAATATATCAACTGAATTAATGCGAATGGTCGACAACAGGATAGAGAAACGTATTCTGAAATACTTATCGCACGCACAATCCGTTATGGACGTACGAACAAAAACACGTATGAGCAAATCTAAGGGTTGTATGCCCTCAGTTTTATCTGATATGGGTATAAAATGTGGAACAGTATAAAAACGAGAATAAAATTAGCCACAACATGCATAAAGGATCTTTATGACTTATGCGAACAGCAGCTGCTCAGACCAGTTTACGAGTAAGCGCAGTTCGCTCCCAGCCATTGATATTAACCAAAAATATAATGGACCCAGAGAAATCTACATGCACAACATGAAGACCGTTGATAGACTGCATGGATTCACAGTCTGCTTTAACATTTCGCAGATGTATTAAACCGACTTTTTGTCCGACACTGCCAGAATATATTTTTAACTAGCTCAAGAGATCATATACAATACAAAAACATAAACTTTAGATCACATGTGGGCCTGCGAATATCGTTTGTTATCTGTCATTTTTAAAACATACACCACTTCAGAAACTGAGGGTGAGGTTGGGCCTGTAAAATCGATTTAAGCCCCCCAGTAATTCATTACTGACCGTTCCAAGGCGGTAGTTCTGTTGTGGTTCTTTGTTGCCTGTTTTTGGTGTCAGAGTTTCTGTGATGTTTTACCTTATGTATGTTATTATTATTTTTGGTTCGGTTTGGGTTGCTGAGTGGCCACCTTTTGGGAACAAGCTGCTCACTCGGTTGGCCATATGTTCTCTGTATCTTGATTATTTGTAATCTTAGTTGTTTCCAACTATGGCTTGAGGGCTGGATTTGGATTTTGATTGTTTCAGTTCCTGGTCTTTGCATACTTTTTACTTATCTTTCACATACGGTACAAATACGATTTCCACATACTGCACATAGCAAAACGTTTAATTTTTAGCAAAAAGCAGAGGCGTGGTGTTTTTATTGAATATTAGGTTATGCTTAATAGCTTATAGGTGGCAACGGATAATTTGATCAAATAAAATAACGTAAAACAAGAACAAACACTGACAAACAAATACGATTTTTCCTGATTTACATTACATTTACATCGACCTAGTGAATGGTGCTCGCGTCAGTTTTTTTATTACGGCAGTGATTTTGCTTCCGAAACGGTGTTTCAATCGCTATGAAACTGATGTGTTCCGTGCATTTTTCAAGAAAAGCAAATATGTAGGTTAAAAGGGATAAAATAAACATCAATTTATGACCAAACCTTCGCAATATCCTAAAAAACACACACTCCCGATGCGACACATCATCACTCCACATTTGTGTGGCTATACCCGGTGAATAGGCATTTCATAGTCCTGTGGTTTTGTCTAATATTTGAAGACTCAAACTAACTTTAGATCCCAGTGACTTTTATTTCATGGACCAGTAATTTTTCTTCATATCTTGAAGACTGAGTTTGTACATGAAAGCTTGGGAAAATGACTCAGTATGGCCCAAAGTTCGACCGCAAACTAACAGTAGGGCGCATTAACCTACATTTCAACGCCCAAAGATATACCAAATATCTTGAAGACTTTTTTTTATGTACGAGCATGATTGTTTGGGATTAACCAAAATTAGACCTCAAACTAGCAGTATGTCGTTTTTACCTATATTTCATGGTCCAGTGATTTTACTTATATCTTGAAGACTATTTGGTTTACGAACATGATTGCTTCTGGAAATGACTCAGTTTTTACCCAAAGTTTTACCTCGAACAGACTATAGACCACAGCGTCCTATTTTTCATGGTTCGGTGGTTTTGCCTTATTTATGAAGACTAGTTGATGTGCGAACATGATTGCTTGCGATAATGACCCATTATGACCGGACGTTTAACCTCAAACTTAGAGTAGATCCCAGTGACTTATATTTCATGGACCATTGCTTTTGCCTCATATTTCTAACACTATTTCATTGATTTAACTTATATTTCGGTTAATGGGTTAGGCTAAAGCCGGTTGAAGGGGTCAGTGTCTGACTTAAGCTCGCTGATTGGCTTTGTCATGTGAGTGACCTCATACTGTATGTAGGTCAGTGCGACCCGTATATCATGGTACAGTGATTTTGCCTTATATTTCTAACACTATCTTATGGATTTGTATCGTACTTGGTAAAATGGTTTGGGCTGGCACTTCGAGTGTTATCATCTTAACGGGCATGATAGATCTGAATTTATCTCGAGTTTAAAAGAAGCTATGCTTGGTTATTCAGCTTTTGTTTCTGAAATTCATTAGTACAGATGGTACGAAAGAATTAGAGTAAAGTTAAGAGTTTGTATGAGCTGTTTTTTTTACGTTTATAGAATTTCGTGGCTGATAGTTAGTGGTATTCCCGAAAACATGGCGGAACTAAAGATGACAAGTAATTAGGAGACATGTCATTTTGTATTTCATAAAACAAAACGAGTTTATGCTTTTGTCATTCGAGTAAGAATTGTTTCCCAACCAGTCTCATTTATTAAGGCTAATTAAAAGCATACTCCCTCGTATTTTATTATCGAATAACCACAAGGAATGAAACGAATTAGTTGTATGCAACACAATTAAGAATTGTGCAAAAACTCTTCAGCAAAATATCTTTGATATGGAGGCAGAGACGATATATCATTGCGAACCCTTCTTGAATACTCACGAATATTTTGTTGTCATAAATTGGTTGACTCCCAAATAGGAATAAAAAGGCGTTTCTACAAGCATGTTTTGAATTTAATGAGCAGTGGAGTAAACAACTCAACAATGGCATTAATCTCTAAACCGTGCACGATATTGCTCGTACCACGTGCAATCACCGGATATGTTTATGTGAATTGACTTCCTAAATGGGATGTTGGTCCATGACGACATTAGGATGATTCTGTTTATTAAGTTTCCTTTAAAATATTACTGATTCTGATTTTGAAAGGTTTGAATGTAACGAGCCACTTTGGTGGCTCATAGATGCATCGTTAACAAATCGGAATTTAACTGATATTGAGTTATCAACTATAATATAAAGAGTAGTAACATCCGCAAAAAGTCTAATTGATGATTTCATATTTTCACTAATTTCACTAATTTCGTTAATATAAAGATGAAAAAGCAGTGGGCCTAATATCGAGCCTGGGGTTTGGGGAGGGGGGGGGGGGGGTCGAGATCATATTTTCACTAATTTCGTTAATATAAAGATGAAAAAGCGGTGGGCCTAATATCGAAGCTTGGGGAGGGGGGAGGGGCACTGAAAACCAGTCTGAGCTAACACCAGGAATAACTACTCTTTGCTTTCTATTATTTCTATTATCCAGATAATGTGTAAATCACTGTAGAAAAGATCCAGAAATGCCAACAGAATTAAATTTGAAGAGGAGACCTTCGAAGGCCTTAGTAATATCACAGAAAAATGGGCAAACATCTTTACCTTCCTTCATAAATGTCAACTAACTGATTTACGGAAGAATCGCCTGAAACAAAACCAGACTGTAAAGAAGTGATTACACGTTGATCGTTTAGGAAATTAAAAAAATATTTATGTACAACTTTTCACGAACGTTATCTATAGTATTAAATAGAAATATGGGCCCATAATTTGCTACGTCTGAGGGGTCGTTCTTTGTGAAAACAGAAGTAACACTGGCTTGTGTCCAAAAGCTTGGGACTTTGCCCTTAGTAAGGGAGAAGATTATAACATCAGTAACAGGACCTGCTACAGGTCAAGCAAGCTCTTCCAATAGTCTATTATCAACAGAATCAGGGCTTGCAGGTTTGCCAGTCTTAAAAGTATTTAATGTCTTCTTCTTCGAGAGAAGAGACAGAAATAGAGTTTATGAGGAGGTTGTGATTAATCGAAGGTAATGAGGCATTACTATCATCCAAAATCGATTGTTCGGTAAAAAATACTGATTTGAAATATCGGGTTTATTTTTATTATCTGTATATTAAAGGTCAATTACGAAGAAATTGTATAAATGCTTAATTTTGAAGTAAATTGATAGTGGACAGAGAGAGGATTATAATGCTACGAACGGCATAGAAAAATTCCTATCCGTTCAAAAGTTATGCCAGTTTAAAAATCCCACGGCTGTTTTTTCCTACATGACTTATCTCCCTTACTTTTTTAAAGTATTTCTAACCACAATGCACTATTCTGTGATGTCATTGATGATTTTAATTTTTTAAATGAATTTTTAAACTAATTAACAACCTTTATTCTAAAGAGTAAATGATTGTTATCTTACAGTTTTGATTATTTTAATCTTTGTTTATTAGCTGGGTAATTTATTGGGAATGTTCATCCACAAATTTAAATTCTATTCAAAATTTAAATTAAATTTAAAAAAAAAAATAAAAACAGATTTTAAAACATTTTCTTTTACTTCAGTACACAAAAGTAATTGTCAGAGACCTAATTAAACAGATCGAAAACTACTATGTTCAATTAAATCTACTGATAAGAATGTAAATTGAAATTTAACAAATTTTAATTTGATATTTAAATTTGAAAATTTAACTGCTTAAATTGCAAATATAAGCAATATTTTGAATTTGGGCAGTTGTTATTAGTGTCACCAATAATACAATACAATTTTTTACCATTTTAGAATGTTCAACAAGAAAATATTTGACAATTTAAAAAATTTAAATAAATTTGAAATTTCAGTGTTCATCGATGACGTCATCGAAGGCCTCATGAATATTAATGAGGCAGCTCAAAATGATTGTCAGATGTCATAAAATTTACAAATTCAACTCTTTATATCTCGAAAACTATTAATGATAATTTGATGCGGTTTTCGATACTCAGTTGCTTAGAGAAAACTGCTTTCATTTCTGTAATAAAAAAACACCTTAATAATTGACCTTTAAATTATTTCACTTTGTAGAGTGGAGGCACAGTTCACGGCTTTAGTATTTAGTATTTGACAAATTTTATTTAATTTTCTCATATAAAAAAAACATGAATGCGTGGCACTGAGATGCAGATGGCACATGTAGGCTACGATGTTTTGTGCCAGTAAAGTTATTTTTATTGCACTTACGTATGTAACGCGACGTCTGGTTGTATAAAGTCAAAAATTTGCGACAGTATATTCTGCGATATACTGTCACAAACCCGACGTCATTAAGAAACGTCGCTTCTTATTGGTTGACGTTTGGTTTTACGTCGCTGAATATACAGTCGCAAATTTTTGACATGGATGCAAAAATACACATTGAAAGGTGCAAATGTCAAAAAGTTAATTAGAATGGGGATAACTGTAGTGAAAATTGATATTTGGGGAGGTAAATCATCGGTTTTACGGTCGCCGTAAAACGAAATTTCCAACCATAAAACCGACGATTTACCTCCACAAATGACAATTTTACCTCCACAAATGACAATTTTGAGTACAGATTTCCCTAAATGTGGTACTATGACTGAAAACATGTATATGTTTATAGCATTGCCTGTTATTCTAACACTGCTTTCGGATTATGCTGTATATTTGTAAAGATACGAAATAATAAATCTTACCTTAAATTTGACACATATGGTGTTTTTGTAAGTCTTTAAATGCGAACTGCTTGACACTTCAGGTAAACCTGATGTGTTTATTCCTAAAGTTCCATTCCCCGTGGAACAACATGAATACGACGAAGGATACCAAAAAAGTTTTTGTGTAGTATCATTTACACTATTCAATAATATTTCAAATTACTTGTGTGTCGCTTGATAACGTCTGTAACTTTGGGACACAGAATTAAACAAGTCACATGACTTCTTTGTGAATCTCTTTTGAAAATTGTAGTCTCGTTTGTATTTCCTTAGCCCAACCCTCGGTAGAGATAAACAGGGCTTTAAAATGGATATGATGATGATCATGATGAATGATGATACACAATGCTGTTAAAACGTTACTATGCAAATACTGTTTGCACTAAAACGTTCCGAACATCTCTCAGGTTGGGCAGAAGTCCTGCAAATTCGGAGACAACGCCTCGACTTGACTGAAATATTGTTTACTGGGACGTTCAACCACAACTCAACAACAAAAACAACATTTCTATAAGCTTGATACCTTTATTTTCAACACTGTTTACATATAATTAAAGGTCACATTGCTCTATCAGTTATATAATTTCATGGAATATTTTACCAAGAGGTATCGCTGCAAGCTTCTAACTACAGTTTTGTCATTGAAAGTGACCGAGATTAGCCAATTTTAAACCAATAAAACATCCTTGAGTTTAACATTAAATGGTTTTGAAAAATGATTTGGTTCATTTTGGCAACTAAACTGGCCTACTTTCGCTGTCATAAACCTGAATAAAATAACAAAAAAACAAGGTACAGGCGTGGTATATTATTTATCGCTCGACGGGGAACTAAAGAAGTAAATTGTATTTCATTATTTTCTTAGCAATTTGACATTTAATTTTTTTAGAAAAAAACACATGTTCCCGTCTTTTTTGCCCAGTTATATGACTCAATATACAGTAGAAGGGCCTTTCCGATCGGCAAGTGGTTGACTTTTAGAAGTTAACAGCAAATTGTTACTATAAATCGAATTTGCTTTCTGACTTGGAAGCAAAATGGCACGTTATAGGTACCATCATTAAAAGGACCTGTGCATAAGGATATCAAACACAGAAAATAATGAAAATCATCGGACGAAAGAAAAATATCATATCATAAATACTACCGGGGACGTTTTTTTTGTTTTTGTGTTTTTTTATAATTGCTTCATTCACAAGTTATTTAATTTCAAAGTCAGGCGTTTCCGTCTACATTGCTTTGCTTCCAGATTGGTAACAGTTTGTCAATCAGGCAGCAAAGGAAAATTCTCAGGGGCTGACATCAGTCTCTTATCGCAGCCTTATTAGATACAGACACAGCCATTGAGACACTTAAGAAGGAACGTCGCAGAAAAAAAGCCCTGGGTCGCCAGATATGTTCTTGACCTCTGTTATGAGAGGAGATATTTGAAGAAGAGACGGTATAAAACAGAAGGAGCGAAAAAATACAAAAAGGCCACTTATAATAAGAAGAAAGTAAAGGAGGAATGGATGAGTATTCGGTGCGAAGAGAGCGAAACTTAACCCTCCAAAAATAACTACAAGACAGCACACCAGTTGGAAAAGATTTTACTGCAGAGAAACAGGCTAGATCTACAACTATTCTTTACAAGTCTGAGAAATGTCTCACAGAAGATTAAGAGATTCTCGGGAGATAGACAGAATATTGCTCAGACCAACAGAATCATGAGAGTGAGGAGCACCACGGAGCAGAACTTCAATCTCAGAATCCTGTGTCAAAAGTACCTTTAACATCAGCAAAATCGGTACCATGTCTTCATTGATTTCAAAAATCTGTTGACAGGGCACGGTATACAGCCTTATGCACCGGCTTGCGGAAGTACACAATCAATGCAATGTAGTTCGCACCAATGGGCATCTCTGCGACAAGGCTACACGTGCAGTTAAAGGCAGCACTGGAAAACGGTTCAAGACAACAGCTGGCGTTAGGCAAGGATGTCTTCTGTCACCCATTTTTATCAACGTTTTTCTTTAAATGGCTACGTTTGATGCTTAGGTGCAAAAGGTATTACCAATCTGCAATTTGCCGAAAACATAGACGCCCTAGCTGAGAAAAAAGCAGGACCCAGAAGCCCCGGTTGAAAGTCTTGGCAAAACCTGCACAAGGTATAAAATGGAGGTAAGTACCAAACTAATGACATCTAGAGGGAGCTAATGTAAAAGGACAGATCAGACCATGGCTCAAAACCGGGTGTTCTTCAAAGGGTCGCACAGGTTTTTACAGCTCTTACAAGGCTGACGTCCATTTGGAGAGAAAACAACATATCTCTTGGATCAAAGTAAAACTGGTGCACTCCCTTGTCATTTACATACTATTTCGTACCTGTGAATCGCGACCTTGACAGCAAAGGAAGGAAGGAGGATACAGGCCTTTGAAATGAAATCCTACCGAAGACTATTGAGCATCATGTACATGGACCATGTCACTAATGAGGATTTTCAAAGAAAGATTCAATCAGCCATTGGAGAATATAACGAACTCCTGACCATGGTCAAGAAACGGTAACTAAGGTGGTTTTGCCAAGTCTCAGGGTCTTCTGATTTAGCAAAGACAATTTTACAGAGCAGAATGGATGGACAAAATAAGAAGAGGCAGTTTAAAACAGGACGAGGTGGAAATGGATTGTTGCGAAGATATATGTCGTGCCCCAACGACTTTGTAAGGTTATAGGATAGAATAGAATAGAATTTGAGACAATACTCTTTCTATATCTAGCTGTCTCCAAGAGAGAGGGGATAAATAAACAGCAAAAAGAAAGAAAGAAAAAAGCCCAATCCCGCACTTACTGCGGGCAGTGCTGGTGCTTTTCCTACCCTAGGACACTCAGTGCCAAAAGGCAATACTGCATTACCCTACCACCCTAGATGGAATCGAATCATAGCAGTGATGGTGATTAATGGTGATTACTGTTGATTACCAAGCAAAGTGTGCCTCACTGAACAACGTAGCCCCGCCAATATGAAAACCAGGGTTTGCAGCTAGGAATCAAGTGACAACGCCGCATGGACGTGATGATAACCTACCTGTAATGTGGTAGCCAGATATGGCGTTGTTAGCTGCAGTTCCAAGAGCGTCAGAGGCTGTCAACGTTGTCACTGTAGTGCCTGATAACAGACAATAAAGATGTTTCAAAGGGCTGTAATAAAAAAACTATTACAACGCTGCGAGAACGAGATGTTAACTTACTGTAATGTAGTAGCCAGTTATGCCGTTGTTACCCGCTGTTCCATCAGCGTCAGAGACTGTGAACGTTGTCACTGTAGTGCCTGATAACAGACAATTAAAGACGTTTCAAGGGGCAATAATCAAAAAAACTAATACAACGCCGCGTGAACGAGATGTTACCTTACCTTTTCAGTATCACATGACGTCGCCTCTGAGAGTGTAATAAAGCCATGCATTAAAACGATTATCACTAGTGGATTAAATATGCAAATAACGTCGAAACGTTATACATTGACGTCCATAAAACGTCGAGTTTTCTAATGGCGAAATCTTGAGGGTTTTTTGCAAAATTTGCTAATAAAATGCGATTTTAGTGTCATATGATAAACAGAATCTTGCACTCGTGCTCCTGTATTATTGCATTTATTAAACTCGGCATAGCCTCGCATCTTATCTTTTTTCCCAACTCTTTTAATAAATTCAATGATACATGAGCACTCATGTTTGATCCTCTATGTAATAAAGTAGACAGTAATAGCGTTGTTAGCTGCAGTTCTATCAGCGTCAGTGGCTGTCAACGTTGTCACTGTAGTGCCTGATAAGAGACAAAACTCTGATAGAAGATTCGGGTTAATTGTGTTTTTTATGTGCAGAAGTGTAAAGGTATTACGTGCGGTAATGTAAAATTGCAACACTCCCCATGACTTGTTGCACTGACTTCAGACGAACTTTGAAACTCTATTTTCAAACTGACTCAGAATGAGCCCAGAGATACCACGGGACCAGCAAAGATATAATCTGCACTATGATGAAGTACGGGGAGACATTTTACGGCCGTCATACGGCACCAAAGCAAATGCAGTAAAGGTGAAATAAAATCTGAAGAAACCTCTTAAAATAAGACGCAAGGAATGCATCAGAGAAACGAAAATAGCAGACTCGGTTTTACTGAGTCTGCGCATCTGCAGTAACATAAACCTATATTGGAGCCGCGACACAACAAAACCAACAAAGCTGCATGTGCGCCTAGCGAAGACTCAGATCAGCCTGGGAATCCACCCATTCTTAGTCAGTCTCTTTACTGTGCGCTTAAAGAGTAGCTAACGGTCTAAGCTGACTCCATGCAGACAGCAAAGATTCTGATTAGACTTGGCAGATGCTCAGGCTGATCAAAGTCTCCGTTGGGTACATGCCACTTTGTTGGTTCTGTCGTGTCGCGGTTCATTGGGGGGGGGGGGGGGTTGTTGTTGTTATTCTATTTCTGGCAAAACTACTGCCATCGTAAATAAAACTAGATTTTGGTATGGAATAAATTATTGTCCAATGTTTAAAGTTATTCTTAGACGAGAACTAATTAATTTTGGTATAACTTTGGCCCTCTTTTTAATTAACTACAATTGACTCTAAGTTTTATACCATTTGAATCAATTTAAATGTGAAGTGTTTTTTTTTTGTTGTTTTTTGTTTGTTTGTTTGTTGTTGTTGTTGTTGTTGTTGTTGTTTGTTTTTTTTTACTTTAACGCAATATGTCTAAAAAGGAATTCCAAGTATTGAATTAAATTAATCAAAAAGAACAAAGAAGAAAAAGAAGAAGCGGAACGGACTGATGTTCGGACGGACTTAACGCTGATCAACTGTTACAATATAAAACCCTGTCACCACGCTGGTCTGGCATTCATCACAGGCAACGAAGGCAACGTAGTTTATACTCGGTTGTTTTCGCATATCTCTTATATTAATTTCAAACTATCATTCTTACGGACCCGGCAGTTTGTTAGACCTCTCAGTCAGACCAGATTTTCGAAGAAATTCCGTCTAGTATAAAGGCAGTGTTTGAATAAGGTTTTTCACCAATTCGTTGTCTGGTCGTTGTAGCCCAAAAATTGTTTTCAAGTATTTCTTGAATATGCATATCAATTCAGTAAAACTTTTGAGTCCTATTTCAAGAGTCGGGGGTCGGATGGTCCGTGAGACTATACTTCTGAAACAAACTTATCCTGATGAGCAGAAAAAGCAGGTTCCTTGTACGTTGTTTTCGTTGCCTGTGTTGAATGCCAGACAGTGTGGTCACTGTCGTGCTGCTGGGTACATGTATAAAACGATTTATTTGATAACACATAAATTTCGGATACCCAATGTTTCTGGCAGTTCAAATCTGAAATGGTTCCCGCAGATATACTCTATGTGATGTCAAAGCTCCAAAACCATGACAACTAGGGTTTGCCGTTTCTGTCTCAAGTTAGACGACATATCACATTAGCAGGTCTATGTTCTCTGTTGCCTGTTTTTGGTGTCAGAGTTTCTGTGATGTTTTACCTTATGTATGTTCTTATTATTTTTGGTTCGGTTTGGGTTGCTGAGTGGCCACCTTTTGGGAACAAGCTGCTCACTCGGTTGGCCATATGTTCTCTGTATCTTGATTATTTGTAATCTTAGTTGTTTCCAACTATGGTTTGAGGGCTGGATTTGGATTTTGATTGTTTCAGTTCCTGGTCTTTGCATACTTTTTACTATATTTCCTGGAAGCTTCAGCAAGAGAACTATAGTCTCATCCGACTTTACCGTGGGTTCTATTTTACCAAGTAATAGACACATCCTGCGAATATTCGCATACCATATACATTGTAATTTCAGATGTTTGGACTTGATAATAGCCACCTTTTCCAGTCAAGTCTATTTGTTTAATGCCTAAAGTCTACATAATAATTGAAAGAAAATCTGGTCATCTTTGATTTTTAATTATAACAAAACCCCAAAAAGTGTGTGTGTGTTGGGGGGGGGGGGGGGGGGGGGGGGGAGGGGGGGGGAGGGGTCCTTCAGCTTTAGGTATGAGCATATAAGTCTTTCCATGTATTTGGATCAAGATTATAACTTATTAAATAATGTTTTAGATAGTAGTAAAGACTTCAGAAAGTTAACCTATTTGATTTAATCGACAACTCAAAACTTGATAAAAATGCTTTTAATGCCATGACACCATTTATTTCACTTCCATAAGAATCAATGTATAAATGTACTAACTCGCTGTTGCAAGATATTTTGTCAAACTGCCTTTAAAGCCGACGCGTAAACATATAAACCCCTATCTGACACGATAAATTACAATGTTGCGAAAGAACAGTGTACCCAATACTCAAAGGGGTCCACTCTTATAGTAAAGAACTTGCTCATTCAAGAGTGTGCCCCATTTTGAAGGGCTTAGTCCTGCATGGAGGCCAACAGAAAAAAAAATGTTCCACATTGCAAAGGGTAGAAAAATGTAGGTGTACCCATAAACCTTAATTATTGGAAGCAGGAGAGTGGAACTTATGTAGCAATAGCCTTACCGGCATTTGATAATGAAGTAATGCACGCCTTATAACCTGTCACAGAGGAAAAAGATGGAGCATTGTCATTTACATCTGTTATTGACACTGTCAGTGTTCCAGTTGACGTAGCTATGGTGTCAGATGTTGCTCTGAAATAAGAATGAATGTCAAATTTACTGTCATTTTTAACAATACTAGCAATACTGGGCACTGTCAACTTGCAAGCTGAAATGTCATTAGCCGCTCTGAATGTGTTGGTATTGCCATTTTCATTCTATAATTGAAACATTGTCAAGTGGCCTTAGTATTTCATTTGAAGTTACGATAGCGGCGACGATAGTATCCGCTCTGAATAAAATAAAATAAAAGCTTTACTGTCATTTTCAGCCTGACTGAAGACGTTTTAATGAGTGATCATCACGCTTTGAATACAAGCCCATGGCACAAAAAGACTGACATTAAAATATTTAGGTCCGATAGACGTATATTAAATGGTCCATTGATTTTGTCTTATATCCTAAAAAGTAAGGAGGAAAATTCTCAGGAACAGATACAATTCAGTCCCAGATCCAACCCAAGACACTGTAGGGGAAAGAAAAACACAAAATTAGTCACCATCAAAGACAATACCAGTGGCAGCCATGTGAACAGCCATTTCCCATGTAGGTGGTCAACGTGCTAGCCTGAACATCACAAACAATATATCAATAACAGACAAAGCGACTAAAAACACAAACATCATATAAAACGACCCAGAAGGAAAAAAACTGCCTCCTTGAGACGATCAGTAATATATTAATGGGAGGGAGGGTGAGACCATTTTATGGTCGACCAACCCTCGCCCTGGATTCTGCCTTGGTTCATCAGACATTTAGTTGTTCAACCCAATGAAAACAACAACCACTCACACAACATACTAAAGAAAGCATCAATTTTGACAACAAAAACAATTTACACGAAAAACATTGAACAACTATTTTTACCTATTTTCTATTGTTATTTATTTTAGGACAATCCTTAACATATCAGTAACAGACAAAGCAAAAAATAACACACAAATCAACCAAGAAGAACCAAAACAGAAGTGTCGTCTTGGGACGGTCAGAAACGAAATTACTGGGGTTTAACTGGTTTCTGGTCGACCAAACCTTGCCCTTTGTTCTGCCTTGGTTCATCAGACACTTAGTTGTTCAACCCAACAAAAACAGCACTGCCCACACAACAGTTTTACAAAAAAGCACCAACCCTGAAAATAAGAACAAATTATACGAATTTTACGTAAAACATTAAGCATCTATGTTTATGTATTTTCAATTTTTAAAGTCACGGCTAGCATTAACATAACAAACCAAAGATCAAAACAGTCAAAGCAACAAACAACTCATAAAACAACTAAGTGGAACAAAAACAGAAGTGCCGCCTTGAGACGGCCAGCAATGAAATTACTAGGTTGGGGGGGGGGGGGGCTTAACCGGTTTGCAGTCGAGCCCTTGGTCCTGAAGACTATTCTATGACTGAATTGAAACTTGGAATATAACAGCAATACTGATAACATTTGCCTGTGTGACCTACATTTCTTGGTATAGTGATTTAGCTTTATATATAGAAGAACAAAATGCGTTTCAAACTTTAACTGTTCACAATCTGCCTTTCACATTTTTTATTTGGTAATAATTAGTCTTTCAACTTTTGTGTGTCTATGTAAATTATGTGCGGAATATCTTTTAAACAAAGATATTGCAATCGATTAACAATCCCCTCAATGAGCCACATCTAAGCTTAAACAAGATAACACCTGTGCAAAAAATAAACAAAAACCTTTTCAACCGTTACCCACCAATTTTAAAGTGACATGAACCCCTTATTATAATACATAGAATTTAGCGGCTTGTATCTCACTAAGATAGTTTTGTCATTTGCATCATATCAGTGGACCAAACCTTTTCAGCGGGTAATAAACGCCTTGCACAGACATGATGTTCTTTTCCTGAATAATTCAAAGATTTCGGAGTTTATTAGCCTCATTTATCTATGTGAACTTGAAATTAAAGATACTACAGAGTCCAGTTCTTCTGCCTCATACTTAGACTGTTAACTCTATATTGACAGGTATGCTTGTCACTAGGCTTTATGACAAGAGGGACGACTTCATTTTTCTCATTGTCAATTTTCCGTTTTTGAGTAGTAATATTCCTTCGGCACCTGTATACGGAGATTATGTCTCACAGCTAATCCGCTATGCTAGAGCCTGTTTAAAATATCAAGACTTTTGATAGAAGGAAGCTGCTTATACGTAAATTGTTGACACAGGGTTATCAGAGAACGAAGCTTGTGTCAATAGTTAAAAGGTTTTATGGGAGACACCATGACCTCGTTGATCCCTAGAATATGGTGGCCATTTCTAAACTTATATCCGGTTTGATGGCCTCAGCCGAAGCCTAGTAAGGCTTTCAAATACCGGACTTTATTTTCGGTGACTTATCCCATAGATACACCGATATGATGGATGTATTATAATAGGCAAACGATGCTTACTACAAATGAGCACCTGATCACACCTCTTTTTGGGGGTCCATATCTGTGTATCTAAAATATTCTGGAATTGTTAATGTTTATATTGCTTACGACCCAAACTTATGATTGGTACTGTGACAACTTTCATTCGTAATATGGACCAACTGGATCTGAGGTTCATCCATTCTCGCAAAAGGTAAACGGTAGCTCTTATGACCTCTCGTACTAGGGGCATAGACTTCGGGGTATTATCGAGTTTGTTTTATAAAGATGGCAGACATGGCTTGAAAGAGTAGCTACCGAACTTGTCCCAATAAAATTTCACCGGGCGGCGTAGCGCAATCGGTTGGGCACCGGACTCATAGGTCAGAGGTACTGGGTTTGAAACCCGGTCTGGCCACATACTTACGTTTCTCCTTCCACTGATTCAAGAAGGGCAGTTGTCAGTTACTGGCGAAAGTATGTGCACTTAGTACTTGTTAACCGCTCTGGAGGTCTAAGCCTGTCCAGGAATAGTGTGGTTAGGGTAACTGACCGTCCCGACATGACCATAGCTGTTCACCGAGGGCGTTAAGCATCAAATCAATCAATCAATCAAACTCAATAAAATACCCCAGCTTTACCCGCAAAATTGCGGTAGATCGGTGTAATGGAAGTTTGTTATGCCAAAGATAAACAGAAACAAACTTACACAATCAACAGTACAAAAGATAAATCTGCCATAGTTTCATAATCAATAATGACCGAAGTTCTTATTATCCCTGTAGTGTTGTCGATAGCAAAATATGTCGGCGTCGACGGGGTTTGACTGAAAATGGAGAAAGTTACAATTCCACCATCAAAAGCTGTGACAGCTGCCTGCAATGAAATATGATATTCTGATTCAAAATTCCGGATAATTGTGACAGTAACTGCTGATTTACATCTGCAAATATGGAAGACTTTTTCGCGAAACTCAAATTCGGCAAAACTTTATGAAAGCCACGTTCACTGGAAAACGATTCTAATGCAAATTGTTATATGTATTATAATGCGGAGAGTACTTCTGAGTATCTTAAATTAAATATATATATATATTAATCCATTAACACCCAACATCCCTCAAAAAGGACTTAGGTGAACAGTGCAGACCAGATTGGTCCATACCGACGGTGGCTGATCTGAGGTTGGAATTTTAACATAAATTTACAGGAGTTTCATAAAAATGATATCAAATAAATGCACCAAACACTCATAAAATAATAAATACAACCATTTAATAATTAGGAAAATTAAAAAAAAAAATCTTATTTGTTAAATCAGTGTATTTATTATTTTATGGTGTTTGGTGCATTTATTTGTTATCATTTTTTATGAAACTGCTAAAAATTTTATGTTAAAATTCCGCGACACGAGAAAACCAACAAAGTGGTTGTGCGCCCAGCGCAGACTCAGATCAGTCTGAGCTTCCACCCAGTCTGATTAGAGTTTTTCGCTGTCCGCATGGAGGTAGCTTAGACCCTTAGCTACCCTTTGAGCACTTAACAAAGAGCTTGTCAGACTGGACGGATGCCCAGGCTGATCTGAGTCTGCGCAAGGCAAACAACCACTTTGTTGGTTTTCTCGTGTCGCAGCTCAAATGAAGACTCCACTAGACATAAATGGGTTACTTGATATTATGTTAAGCTCTAAAAGTATTCCTCAGTCTGTTTCATAGTAGCGAAATACCATCAAATCTAGATCTTGAAAGCTAAAGGATATTGTCCCATATCATTTTGCATATGCATACCGCAAACATGTCGCTTATTTACTGATTTGTCAACCGTTTGATCTGTGGATGTTGCACATCTGGGCAAGGCAAGGTTTTCAAAATACGCTTTTGTTTCTTTTCCGTCAAGTTCACACACAAAATTTATTATAAACACGCGCTCAATTGGATGTTTATTATGAGTTATAGATAAATTGAACCAGCATATCCCACTCTAATTATAAAGACGGTAGGACAAGAAAATGAGTTAAAGGCTGTATCAATACATGCATGTTTGCCGATTTTTCGACAATGTTCGAAAAATCTCAAATTCAAACTATACCCGGCGGGTGCCCGCTTGGTTGCTAATATTTCATTTAAGGTAAATGGATACATTTTAAAGGGGAATCAACTTACCCATCTTCAATTTTTCCTCCCATTTCAATAAGGGTCATTTCTAGAAAGAAAGCATTTCTTGAGCTTGAATAGTTAGAAATCATTTACTTACACTAACTACAGTAGATCCTGCTGCGCATTCAGCCAGTTTAATTGTTTCATCCCATATCACCGGTTTTGTCCACGTTACAGCCGCCCCTGAAATAAATAAATATGTATGTATGTATGTATGTATGTATGAATGTATGAATGTATAATACAACAAGACGTCACGTTACGCAAAAAAAATGCCGTGGTAAAAATGAACCCCTAACGTGTTCAAACCTTCCTCGCTGGAAGACGGATTAAGAAATTGATTAAGCTTTTTCGTTTTTTGTGCAGTTATACTCCATAGAAGAGATCATAAATGTATACTAGAGACTGAATAACTACTGGAAAACATTCACAGGAATAATATCCCTTTGTCGTTGAAAGAAACGGCATCATCGGAACAGGGGATATAGTTAAACAATTCTACTTTGTGAAGGATTTACATAGAGAAAACTAAAAATTATTTAAAAAATAACACGTAACTTTTTTTTATTAATGCATATTGAAGTTCAACTATATTTTTCAGAGACATTTTTTTCTCTGTCTAAGCTTTTATGGGAAATTAAACAATATTAAGTAGCTAATTAAAAGTCATATTTGCCTTATTCAATACAAAATGCGGAAATATTTGGAAGAAGTAATTATAAACTTTTAAAGGCCACTTGACGGCTCGCACTTTGGTATGAAATTTATAACAATATCTTTAGGGAGAGCAAAATAAATGCAAAAAATATACGTAATTTATTATTTAGCGCTATTTATTTTGCATAAAAAGACGTCCAACCTTCACATTTTCATGACGTCATAGTAAAAACGTATTTATTTCACACTTAAAAGAAAATCATTTCGTAATACAGAAAATGCTGAACGTCTTGATACTTGTTATTTTTACACAAAAACTGAAAATTTTGGTTTTGTCCTATTCCATCTTAAATGTTTACGTCCGACGCCATCAAGGCGCAAATGTGCACGCTGAGCCTTAACAACGTGATTTATCACAAATTTTCACACGGCGCCGCTTCCTTTAGGCTCAATGGAGAAAACGTTAACGTCATGTTAGAATACAGACATTTCACGGAACAAACGTCGAACATTATCCTGCCTGAGCATGATGTTACACTTATAATGTCATTCCTTTTTGCCCATTTACGTCATTATTACATAATCTATGTCAACAAGCAAACAATGTCAATGAAGTTTCTGGCAGAGCACAGAATATAGAGCTATTGCGCTTTAAAAACTGGTACTTTTTCGTTTGCGCTGAGTATACTATATGTATATGACGACCAAAACTTTGGCAATGCCGCAGCGTACCATTATGATAAGCCATATAATTCACCGAAGATAAACGTAATTAAAGGATACCTTTTTGATCCCGATAATCATATTGCTAAGTTCTATTTATAGAACAATATTTAAGTTAGTTATTGATTATGTCATCCAAAAATGAAGGGTATTGCAATTGCCAACAAAACATATCAAAATTTTGAATTTCTTAAAGATTGTCCCCCTCGTTTATTTCATGTTTTAAGAAACAAATATTTTTAACAAAATTTCGTTAGACAAAATGTAATAGTCTCATACCAAACTGTACATGCTTTGGGAAAAAGCATGTTTTTTTTCGATAAATGTGGAATGAAAATTACAACTTCAAATTAAATGCAAATTACCTATTTCCTCACGGCCTGTAAGAATATCCATTTTGACCACGTGTTTCATGTGATTATGTACAGGTATTTTTCTTATTCATGCACGTGATTGTCACGTACGAATAAATTATTTTTGTCCAATAATGCGATTTCGAGCGCGGTCCGCGATCGTTTAAAGATTATTTTCTGTTTAAAGTTACTTTTATTAAATTTTATTATCTAAACTCTATTTCAAATGTTTAGTTAGACCATGTCGGAGGTATTGAATGAAATAGTTCATCCAGTTATTGTTGTTATTATCATAAAAGAGTAAATCTTTAAAGACTGCATATTTGAGCTTTGAACATTTCACTCAGTAGTCAAACATTTTAATGACGTCATTTCCGTGATTCCATGTTCTGAACACTGATATGTAGTCTGTGAAGAAATTCATAATTTTGATAAATCATTATGCTGAAACATAATAGTGACTGTTTCGAGTATATAATGTTGCCTGTCCCTACACGGATTTTCTTTTTCATGTCACTAATATCAATAGTTCAATGACTTACCCAATAACAAATTTAACAGGCATCCAAGAAACAATAGATTTACTACAACCATTATAAAAGGCTAGGGCGTAGCTACCATTACGCAAATACGTAGGTGCGTATTGAAATTTTGTCAAATTGACAAAATTTTAACACACACCTGCGTATTTTCATGCTGAAATGTTGTTTATTGAGCATTATTTAAATACTAACTGCCAACAGACCTCTATTATTGCCCTCAAAGAGTATAAAACATGATTGTGCGTACTGTGTAAGTGGCCTTAGCTACACCCCTTAAAGCTCTGTCCTAAGCTGGTCAACACTTTGTATTTCTTTCAGTTTCTTAAGTTACTTTAAACGACCTATCTAAGGTACAACATGACAAAGTCTCTGAGTGGCATGCTTGAACACACCAAGAGATAATTCCAGTGTTCAGCTCACTCCTAAAGGAGCAGTCTGTTCGAAGATTCTGCACTTTTGCTACTCCACTAGCATCCACTTTCAATAGACGGAGAAAAATGCATTGTTTAAACAAAATCTTAAGAAAAAGCTTGTATTTCTTTTTTTTTTTTTTTTTTTTTTTTCTTTTTTTTTTCTTTTCTTTGCTGTGACGTAATTTTTCGCTGGTTTAGATTTTTTTTTTGTTCTTTTTTTTTTTTTTTTACATTTTCTAGCTTTGTATATACGTACTCAAGAGGATCTTTAACAATGCAGTAATGCGCCAAAAAGATGTAGATGGAATGAAAAAAAGGTGTAGACCCTTATCAGGCTTTAGGAATGGTCTGGTCTGGGTCTTCTTTGTTTGCTCAAACCTATTTGTCCCAATAATTAGAATTTTACGGTGTATATTCTATGCCACTATATTCAAAAAATGATAAAGATATGCGATTTGCTACAAATATGCTTACAATATAACTGGGCAGCGACACGACAAAACCAACAAAGTGGCATGTACACCCAGCGAAGACTCGGATCAGCCTGGATATCCGCCCAGCGTATTAGCTGTGCGCGTAAAGAGTAGCCAAGGGTCTATGCTACCTCAGTGCCGACAGAAATGACTGACCAGACTGGGTGTTGCCCAGGCCAATCCGAGTCATTGATGGCTGCACATGCCACTTTGGTTTGGTTTGTCTTGTCGAGGCCCAAATTAGTATTTATTTATAATTATTGTTTTTAAATAACATAATTATTATTGTCATTCTAGTTTTCAGTTATTTGAATATCAGTCAAACAATTTTCTAATATACACAGAAAAAAAGGTTCAATATACTACCCGATAATCAATATATCAGGTTCACAAAAAGTAATGGATAATTGTATAAATTACAAAAAAAAAATCCATCTGAAACGGCAAGTGTCCATCAGACAAATATTTGATTAGACATTTTGTTACAATTTGTATGGTATATCCTGTCACGTGATCTGCATGCAAAAGTAAGTCGAAAAATTCTCAGGAACTGACACAATTCAAACCCAGATCCCACCCAAGACACCATGTGGGAAAGAGACAACACAAAATTAGTAACCACCAAAGAAAACGCCAGAGACTTCCATGTGAACAGCCCTTTCCCATGTAGGTGGTCACGGGCCAGCCTGAACATCACAAACAATATATCAATAACAGACATGGCAACAAACAACACATAAAACAACCAAGAAGAACCAAAACAGAACTGCCGCCTCGGGACGGCCAGTAATGAAATTACTTGGGGCGGGCGACCAACGTTCGTCATTTGTTCATCCTTGGTTCATCAGATACTTATTTGTTCAACCCAACAAAACCAACCAACGCCCACACAACAAAATTACAAAATGGACCAACCCTGACAATAGGAGCAAATAATACGAAAAACATTATTACACATCTATTTCACATATTTTCAATTGTTTAATGTCATGGCTTGTCTTAATATAACAAACCATATATCAAAACAGACAGAGCAACAAACAACACGTGAAACAACTAAGTAGAACCAAAACACAGAAGGGCCGCCTTATGAGGGCCTGCAATGAAATTACTTCTCTTTTTTTTTTTTTTTTTTTTTTTGGGGGGGGGGGGGGTGCTTACCCGGTTTGCGGTCGAGCCCTTGGTCCTGTTCTGGTTCATCAGACACCACTTAGTTGTTCAGTTTGCGTCAAAGATTCCTAACTTATAAGTGTAATATCTCAGGAACAAAGAAATCAAAATTTAAACCAAGATTAAACAAATGAAACAAACATAAGAACTCGCAGTTCGTTTAGAAGGTCGACCTCAAATTCACCAAATGACAACAGATCCTTTTCAGATTACAAAATTTACACAGAAACACTTGCAATGATTCATTACTCACGTCAAAATAAAGAGTGCACGCCATAAACATCTAAATATTTCGGTGACTCGATGTACCTGTGCGATTTTTGTTTTCCGGTTTACTTCTCAAAATAACAGTTTTGAAGAAGAAAGAAAGATCTTCGAGCATACAAAATTTAAAAATGCATTAAAAGGTTTTCTTAGTTGAAGAATCTGAACGAATTTTTGTTCGAATTTGCTACATTTTAGTCCTGAACTCCTGTCTGGAAAAAAAAAGTTGTATGCAGATCACTTGACAGCTAGGAAATATCGTCAAAGTGTCTTATCGACACTTACCGTTGCATATGGCAATTACATTTATTGTAGATGCTACAATTTTGCATAGCTTAATATCGCCATTTTTTGTATTAATGGAAGACTTCAATAATTATAGCTTACTTGAGCAGTGGGTTACTCTATCGCTATCCGTTATCGTCCGTCGACATCCATACTTTTAAATAACGTCTCCTCAAAAACCTCTGGCCCAACTGAAATTTCTCCAAGGGTTGGTGGTGGTGGGATGGGAGGAGGTGGGGGCACAGGTCGTTAGCTCACCTGAGCCGAAGGATCACATGTGAGCTTAAAGTATAGGCAGGTATCCGTCGTCCGTCCTTCGTTCGTCCGTCTGTCAATATTTTCAAACGACATCTCCTCTAAACCTACAAGGTCCATAGTTACCGAATTGCATATGTAGAATCTATAGGCAGCAGAAACCAAGAACACTGGAAGGAAAAGGTCAGGAAATTGACAGTTATTTCTGTGTTATCGTAGATATTTTGACAAAAAAAAATGCAGTAATGTTTCTTGAATAGGTCTCTATCAACCATATTGATTTTGTCCAAAGTACTGATGATATTTATTGGTTGCCATTGCACTCCAAGGCAAAATGTTCTAAAAAATGTGTTCAGAAATCTTCTTGGAAGCCATAAGGGACTCTGCATACATGTTGATGACTTTTAGTATCCACAAAAAAATGTTGTTGTTGTTTTTTTGTTTTGTTTTTTAGTTGTTGTTTTTTTGTTGTTTTTTTGTTATTATTATTGTTATCTTTATTGGTATTATAATTGTTGCCCAAGTAGTTTTGTTTCTATAACAAGTTAAAAGGTTATTCTGACAGCATAACCTCAGTGCCCAGGTGAGCGATATCGGACCATTGGCCCTCTGGTTTTCGCTCTGATAGCCAAGATGGTCGCCAGGGGTTATCAGCTCTTTTCAAGCCAAAATCTTCTGCTTCAGAAACAGTATGGAGGTTGAGCAGATATTTCTCAGGAAATTAAAGGGACACCTCCCTACTCATGTTTGTTCATATCGTAACCGTAGGACCACATATTCCTCTGACCATTGCAAAAGTAGCTGGCTTCGTTATTGGAAAACTTTGACCGTGTGATATACGCTACATTTCTTTACGAATTTTAATTCATAGTAGCGCTTTTCCCGGAGTTAGAAATAAAGGTTTACAAGACATGTACTGACATTAAATTTGATAGGACTTTGGACAAGTATGAATTTTACTACTGGGTTTTGGCCCTTCGCTCTTATGACAAAACGATAATCCACATGCTAGATAAAAATCGGATCTTTTACAAACACTTTGCACAATAATGATATGCTTTCGAATTAAGATAAACTTGAATTTGGGCTAGATCGGATGAAGTTCCCATTTCGACGCTTGTCCGAGGCTAGAATATACAGTTTTCAAGAATCTTATTGAAACTCTGGAGTAACATTTACTGGTGAGACATTTGGCATGCCGCAAGTACACTGCCTAAGATTAATCTAAATACAGCAAGCTAAACCTATTTCGTGCGTGGGTTTTTGGGCCATATTTTCATTTCGAAACTAATCTGAAGAATCGAGGCTTTGCGGTAGAAATGAAGTTTAATAGGCTTAAACACAGAAGTCAAATTATCAAATATATCTATCAAATATATCTATCAAACGAGACCCGGCAATCTGACCGTGGCACGTAAATGTGGAAAACGTGAAGACATTCAAGCTAAAAGAAACGGATCCAGTAAGAATGAAATTATTTGTCAACTTTCTTCCCTCCACTTTTGGAGAAACTGCTCATATCTGCCACAAAACTTAACCTGAGACATCTTATGACAATGACAATGAAACATTAACATCAGAATATATCAAGATAGTCCAAAATCCAAAATCTTAAATATGGGATAAAGTATATTTGAGCCGCGACGCGAGAAAATCAACAATGTGGTTGTGCGCCCAGCGTGGACTCAGATCAGCCTGGGCATCCACCCAGTTTGATCAAACTCTTCTTTAAGTGCTCAAAGGGTAGCTAGGGGTCTAAGATACGTCCAAGCGGACAGTGAAGACTCTAATCAGACTGGGCGGATGCCCAGGCTGATCTGAGTCTGCGCTAGACGCATAACCACATTGTTGGTTTTCTCGTGTCGCAGCTCATTTTTCTTTGAATTTTTCATGCGCTACTGATTAAAACTTTATACCGTCAAATCTTTCAGTGCCGGGCGTAACTTACTAGTTTGGATGGTGGTAGGGCAAGGGCCCACTGTGCTTGCAGTAGGTGCAGGAGGGGTTACGTCACATTACGTTACGATGATGGAGGTTTTGAGTTAGGCAGATGTCTCTTGTGCCCCATGTTACTTCAGTATTACTTGTCTAGACGATTCTTGAAAAAATTCACACTTAGCGCTGATATCATTCTATCCGGTAGAGCATTCCAAGTTTTAAGTAACCTAACACTGAAGAAATTAACTGTCTGTAAAATGTTCTAAGACTAGGTTTATAGATTTTCATCGAATTTCCGACCGATTAGAGTTGTCTCTGAATCTGAAGAACTTTTCACTATCTAACTGTTCCTTCCCAGTTATAATTTTATTTGTTTCAATAAGATCACCTCTCTCTTTAAATGTTGTCGATTAAAAACCCTCAGCCCATAAGATTTCTTTGATCAAAGGTGAAACTGATGCGCTCCCTCGTCATATCCATTTTTCTGTATGCCTGTGAGTCATGGATTTTGACAGCAGAGTTAGAAAAAAGAACGCATGCCTTTGAGATGGGATGCTTCCGAAGGTTACTGAACATTTCGCACAACGACCTTATAACCTACCAATGGGGAGGTTCGCATGAAGATCCAAGCAGCCATTGGAGATTATAACGAACTCCTGATCTTGGTCAATGAAGTATTTAGAGACAATACGGTATTAGCTACAAACTACTTTATTCTATGAGTATAAAAGAACAACTGACAATGTGGGTTAAACCAGCAAGATTATATTGCTGCTGCATATGTAGATTAGTCATCTAAAAGTTCATACCATATATCCTGACATCTCCCCTCTTAAGATCTTTAAATTATAAATTAAATTGATCTTTAACTCAAAGTAATATTTACTATAGCATTCTTTCATAAAACATGCATTACAATCATGAATGAATCACTGAACTTGATTTCATGAGCGGGAGAGGCAGTTCTACTCAGTACACAGTCATTAATCATTTGATAACAAGCATCGTCTACATTCTCATGGCCTCAAAGTCTGGGTGATAATCTGTAAACAATTAAGTGCTGATAAATCCATAGGCGGTTCTCAATTAGATAAACAATATCAACAAACTGTGAAATTTCCATGAAATGAAAGATTAATCCTGTGGAATTTTGTTTTCTTTCTATACTGTATTCCAAAAATTAGAAATGAGAATAAGCACTATACTGAATATACACTGATTACACTATGCAACTTTAACAGAAAACATCTCATCACGAGGTCTGAAGTATTGTATAATCTACTTAAAATGATGAAAAAACAATCAATAAAAAGATAAACATTGCTTATCAATAAACAAACAAAACATACTATTTGACCAGACTGCGTAATAAGATGTTTACTATTTCACTATTTTGAAACACTATATTATAACACACACATCTTTAACACTTTTGCACTGATTTTAATCCATTTCCAACGACATTACGAAATCTTCAAATCGTTTTGGCATCTTAACAACGCGACCACTAGCTGTAGTTTTCTGTCCCAATGGTGCCGGTTGTGCTGGTTCCTGTACATGTACAATGTTTTCATGCAGCTGTTCGTCGTCGAAGTCAACGTGCTGTTTTTCCGGTCTGTGTTCCTCAGTTTTAAGTATGTGTTCCCGGTTTCTTCTTAGAATCGATCCCGAATCCGTTTTTATGTTAAATGATCTTGGTTCTACGCTTTTGCTATCCACCACTCCTGGTTCCCAGCGTTTCTTATCAGATCTGATTCTAACCTGATCACCTGTTTTCAGTGGTTTCAACGGTTTTGTGTTTCTATCATAATAGAATTTCTGTTCTTGTTGTTTTTCATTCAGTACCTTCTTAATGTCCACTTAGACTTTCTCTGGATTCAACAATGAGGGCTTAATGGGTAAAACTGTCCTAGTTCTACGCCCATACAGAAGTTGAACTGGTGACCCTAGTCCATCCAGAGGTGTATTTCGCAGTTCTAAGAGTGCCAGATACGGATCACTTCTACTCTTTTTAGCTTCTATTAACAGTTTTTTCACTGTTTGAACTGTTCTTTCGGCCATTCCATTTGATCTAGCATATCATGGGCTAGATGTCACATGTTCAAACTGGTAAGTCTTTGCAAACTCTGCAAATCTTTCACTCGCATATCCTGAACCATTGTCTGAAATTAGCTTCTCTGCGATTCCGTGTCGCGCGAAGTGCTGTTTCAATGCATTAATTGTCGCTTCACTACCAGTTCCACTTATTTTAGAAACTTCAAAGAACTTGGAATAGTAGTCCACTAACACCAAGTAGTGCTGTCCATCCAGTTCAAACAAATCAGTTCCTAAGATTTGCCATGGCCTATCAGGAATTTCGTACGGTTTCATAGGCTCCTTTGCCTGTGAGTTTCTGAATTCATTACAGATTCCACAGGAAGCAACTTTGTCCTTTATTTGTCCATTTATTCCTGGCCAAAATACGATTTCACGCGCTCTCCTTAGGCATTTCTGTACTCCAAGATGGCTTACGTTATGGATTTTATCAAGCATTTCTTTATGCATACTTTTTGGTACAATCAGTCTTTCTCCTTTCAATAGAAATCCATCCATTTCACTCAGTTCGTCTCGAAAGTTCCAGTACTCTTTCAAACAAGGATCAACATTTTGCTTAATTTGTGGCCAACCCTGTAGAATTGTTTCTCTAAGCTTAATCAACACCATATCATTTTCAGTTTTATGCCTTATTTTTGACATAATTTCCTGACTGACTGGTAGATTTCCAATGCTGAATACCGTATACTCTCTACAGTTTTCATTTCCTTCAGTTGTTTTCAAGGGCTTTCTGCTTAAAGTGTCACTAATGAACATTTCTTTGCCTGGTTTGAAAATCACATTCAAGTCATATATCTGGACTTTTAACATCATTTTAGCTGTCCTGGGTTGCACAAGATACAGTGGCTTCTTGAATAGTATCTCCAATGCACGATGATCACTTTCTACTGTTACTTTCTGACCATAAATATATGAATGAAACTTGGTTGCCCCTTGCACTATTGCCAACATTTCTTTCTCAATTTGTGCATAGTTCTGTTCTGTTTTTGTCAACGACCTAGATCCATAAGCTATAGGCTGTCCATTCTGCATTAAGCACGCACCTAAACCATCCTTTGAAGCATCAACTTGCAGGGTTATTTCCCCTTCATTCTGATCATAGTATTTCAAAACTGGTGCTTCGGTGATTACATCCTTCAATGTCTGAAAACATTTTCTATGTTCTTCAGTCCAGTGCCATACTACGTCTTTTTCCAACAATTGCCTAAGTGGCTTATTCAAACTTGACAAGTTTGGTATATTTTCCTAGGTAATTGATCATGCCATTAAATCTCATGAGCTCGGTTTTGTCCTGTGGCTCGTCCATTTGCAATATTGCCTCTACATGGCTTTCACTTGCTTTTAAGCCTACCATTTGCAATATTGCCTCTACATGGCTTTCACTGGCTTTTAAGCCTTGTTTTGTGAAAGTATGACAAACATAGGTTACTTCAGGTAGCCCTATTTTAATCTTTGACCTGTTCAACTTAAGATTCGAGTCTCTAGCTTTCTGTAACACGGCCCGTAATCTCTTATTATGTTCGTCAATGTCACTACCCCACACTAATATGTCATCTGCAATAACTGCACACCCTTCCATGTTCTCATAAAGCTGACAAACATTTCTTTGCCAAACTTCCGGTGAGCTGGAAAGTCCAAATGGTATTCTTAGGAATTCATACCTGCCAAAAGGTGTATTAAACACAGTCAAATTTGTACAGTCATCTCTCTGTCGGATTTGCAAAAAACCCGAACTTGCATCAAGTACACTGAATACAGAGGCTCCTTCAACCATTGCAGCTACCTCCTCGACAGTTTTCATAGGATAATGCTCTCTTTTTATATATTTATTCAAATCTCGAGGATCAAGACAAATCCTTACATCCTTTTTATTTGCTTTTTCTGCAACTACAATGCTATTTACCCAGTCCGACGGCTCATTCACTGGCTCAATCACTCCATCCCCTACCATTCTATCAAGCTCCTTTTTCATCTTTGACGTTTGAGCAAATGGCATTTTCCTAGGTGGGTGAATAACTGGTTTTGCATTGTCTTGTAGTTGAATATTATAATCTCCAGGTAGGCATCCGAGTCCTTCAAATACATCTTTGTATTCATTTAACAACTGATTAGGATCTTCAGTGTTCACTGTATACATCCTTTGAATCAATTGTAAGTCTAGACATGTCTGTAAACCCAAAATAGGCTGTGCTTTGTGATCTACAACTTGAAATTCAACAGGCGAGAATTTCTCTTTAGTTCCAACAAGTAGTGTAGCCTTACCAATTGTGTTCAGTTTATGTCCTGAGTATGAAATAAGTTTGCATCTTGATTTCTTAAATGGACTACTGCTCAGTCTATTATATACTTTGATTGGTAGCACATTTACCTGTGATCCAGTATCCAATTTCATCTCAAGCTTTTTTCCACTTATTTCAACTACTATTTTCCAGTCTTTTTAATGTGTCGAATTATTTTCAACCGTTTCCACAAAATACTGTTCATATTCCGAATCTGAGTCATCATACTGATTTTCATTTAAGGCATGTACTTTCTGTCTTTTGCACATTTTTTTCAAAGTGATTCAGTTTTGAACAGTTTCTACATTTCTTTCCGAAAGCAGGACATTTCTTTTTTCATGAGCATATCCACATTTTTGACATTTGTATGATTGTGACGGAGCCTTGCGTGGCTGCTGTTTATGTTGTTGTTGAGTTGCTCCATTCTTTGCAGGTTTTTGTTTGGGCTGAATATTCCCTCTCTCTTGGACGGAATCAACTGGCTTTTCCTCAGTAAGACCTTTTAATTGTGTCTGACTTGTCTCAGCCGCCCTACACTGATCTAACGAAAGGTCTGGTTCCCTTAACAGCCTGGCTCTTACCTCGTCACTTCTTATACCGCATACTATTCTGTCCCTAATTTATGAGTCTTTTTAAGTACTAAACTCACACAAACTTGCTTTGTTCTTCAAGTCTGTCACATATGCATCTATGTATTCCCCAGGTTGCTGATTTCGTGTATTGAAAATGTGTCTCTCATATGTTAAGTTCTTTCTAGGATTGCAGTATGCTCTGAATTTCTCCATTATTTTGTCTAATTTCTTGTCATCACCATCTTCTGCCCAAGTGAAAGTATTTTAAATTTCTAAGCATTCAGGTCCAATCATATGAAGAAATGTACTTGATTTTATACTGTTATCCTTTTCTGCAATTCCTGTAGCAGTCATATAAATTTCAAGTTGCTGTTTAAAACGTCTCCAATTTTCAGATAAGTTCCCAGTTAAACATAGAGCACTTGGTGGTTGTAGTCTTTCCATTTTTCCTTATTTTTCTCTTTTCAAAATTAAATTAAGTCCAAATTTTTTACTTCTGACACCATGAAGTATTTAGAGACAATACGGTATTAGCTACAAACTACTTTATTCTATGAGTATAAAAGAACAACTGACAATGTGGGTTAAACCAGCAAGATAAAAATTGCTGCTGCATATGTAGATTAGTCATCTAAAAGTTCATACCATATATCCTGACAGTCAAGAAACGGAAACTGAGGTGGTTTGGCCACATCTCAATGTCTTCTGGTTAAGCCAAGACTGTTCTGCAAGACACAGTAAAAGGAAAAGAGAAAGAGAGGTAGACAGAAGAAGAGGTGGAGAGAAAATATTAAGGAATCGACAGGGACGGATTTTACTAGCTCAACTAGAGCAGCTGAAGACAGCGGTCCACCCAGGGGTTTGGGGGCTGGGGAGAAAGGCCATTTATTTTCAGGGAGTGGGGAGCACTGGCAATTATTTTCAGGGAGCTGGGGAGCAAGCTTTTTATTTTTTCGGAGCTGGGGAGCACTGTCTGTCAGAGTGTGGTTTTCTTAATTGTTTTGGCGTCTGGGGGCTATGCCCCCCCGACCCCCTTCATACATATAAGTTGTTAATATATGCGACTAGCATAGTCATTTTTTCTAGCGACACGCACCGTTTGATTGCCATACACACCAGACACTTTACAAGAACTTGAATAAAAACCTCAATATCCGTTCTACACATTTTCTCTGTTATGAAAATTGGTATGCAGGAAAGGCATGTACAACTTATGTTGTCCTACTTTGGAAAGAAATGGACACTTTTAGTATTGTGTGCTTGCAGAATATTTTGCTGTATCAGTTAATAGGTCATTGCATGCAGATCCTATACATCTGCAACAGAAAGTTACCCTTTTCTCACACAGTTTGTATTTCCCTCCACTAAGAATCAGATACGTACTACTTGGTAAGATGGATTTAGATTGTAAATCAGCAGTTGCAATCAGGTCTGCGCTGTCATAGGCGCAAAAAGTTCTATGAAAGTCAGTAGGGGCTTCAAATTCCTAAAGCAAGCAAAGTTCTAGACCAAGTTGCACAAGCAAAAGAGGCAAAGTTCTAGACCAAGTTACACTAGTAAAAGTATGTTTGCTGAGGCTAATGCTCTACTACATGACATATCTGTGATGCTTTTGCTTTTTCAGATTCACCGCAACTGAAGATTTCATCATTTTGGGTTGCTTTGGCAACCTAGCCAAACAAGCAGTTGGCACAAAAAACAATTTAGGGGACAACTAAAGAAAATTCATTTATTATTATATCTGCTATACAAAGGCCTTTAAAAAATATTTTAGCATTCCCATTAAAGTTGATGACAACTTCAAACTGCCATAGCAACCGAAGTACCATAGCAATTGGCATGAAACAGAACTTATTGCTCCCCCATTCCACAGTTGTTACATTTCGATTAGAAAGGGCCAACATGTCATTTGGAAATATTCAAAATGAATGGACGGCCGACAGAGAGTGGACCACAGCCCTATACTATGACTGTGGCCCAGTAGAGCTAACAATTGGCTAATATTTGTCCCTGAACAGTTGCAGATATCCTGTGCTGCAAAGAGACTGTTTTGTAAATTTCCTAGTATAAGGATTATACAGCTATTTAAAAGGTGTACCCTTGCTTTCGTTTCTGAGTATGTGATTTCTGTCTGCCTCAGAAAGGTCTTTCGTTAAATAGATAAAACGCAAATATTGTGGTTTGATTCGGAAAACATCCGAAATTTCAAATACGGATAAACAGCAAAGTCATGTTGTCAAGTTTTCTGCATGCATATGAAAAACGTGCAAAATCGACATATGTACATATAGTGTAGCTAGTCCAACATTTCGAACAGTAATTTTACTATTCCACATCAGTTTAACTTGTCTAGTTTAGCCTAGTCTATCACATAATCTTGCGAGGTCCTTGGGGCACCAAAAATGACTTTACAGCAATTTCTTTCCACATATTCCTGTTTTCAGATGCCCTAATTGAGTTAGTAGTTGACCGTGAGAAAACTTATATCATGTACAATTTGCATGAGCAGTAAAAGACAGTAAAATCACAGGCACCTGACGAAAGGATATTTTAGCCTTGCTCGTCTTTTCAGCCGTTTCCTAATGGTATTGTTCAGAAAGGTGTGTACAATACCATTAGGAAACAGCTATAGAGCTACAAGTCTTTATTTATTTTCTTTTTTTTTTTTTTTTTTTTTTTTGACTGAAAAAAAAAGATGTCAGAGCAAGGCTAAAAAATCCTATCGTCAGGAGCCTGTGAGTAAAATATGGACATTCAGAAAGTGTATACTTTCTTTGGCCTCTAAGTATAGTAGTTACTTTTCTTAAAATCTGACAAAATATTAATGCAGTGTAACTCTGATCAACTGATGAAAAGTGTCGAAAATTTTAGGGAGCATGCTTGAATATTTTGGGGAGTCGGGGAGAAGCTGTATTACTTTTAGGGATTTGGGGAGCAGACGCAAAATAATTTTAGTGAGCACAGGGAAATATTCTGAGGGGGGCTTGGGAGATTTGGGCATTATTTTCAGGGAGCTGGGGAGCACTGATCCCCCTGGTAGGGCCTCAAAACAGAACAAGGTGGGAAGAGATTGGTGTAGAGTCCTCTGTGGTGCCCCCAACGACCTCACAAGAATATAGGTAGACTAGACTAGACTAGCGTATATGAATAGTCGATGTTTCTCAGCTCTGGAACAAATTTAGTGGCATTATGCTGTTTTTTTTTCTAGACAATCGGGCTGTATTTTTTTCTAGACAATCGATATCCTTTCCATGCTTGAACTGCGAATTTCATGTGAGGCCCTATATAGTCTTATACAACATTGAAAGCTATTTACAAAACCTAAGGCCTCAGATGCCTGTTTAGCAACTTCAATACAATGTTTGCTCGGCTTCGCACCATCTGTTAAATAGATGCCAAGATCCTTCTCAGATGACACGTCATCTAACTGAGTATTACCTAGTATATACATGTACGTGTGCTTGGAGTTGTTCTTTTTTTCAAAAGTAATTTAACTGCATTTACCACGTCTGGAATGTCATTTACAAATAGTATAAACAACGGGGAGGGGGAGGGGCAAAGCAGAGCCTTGAGGGCACCCCACTTAAGATGACACTGGGTTCCGAGAATTGTCCTCTAACGAAACCACTTCGCTTCCTATTGGAAAAGTCACTGATCTCATTAAATGAATACTTACTTCTTCACTGCCATATTTCTTGACCTTGTTAACCTTTTGGTAGGTATTGTATCAAAGACCTTCTTATAACCTAAAAACACATTATTCATACCTTCCCCCTCATCTAAACTCGATGTAATATCATCTAATGTCTCAAGCGAATTTGTCAAGCAAGACCTTCATTTTACAAAACCATGCTGTTCTTTAGACACAATGTTATGAGCTTCAATTAAGATGCTTTTCAATGGGTGTTCGGACATTTTTTCTCTCCCCTATGGTATCTCTTTCCTTTCTCTGTCTCTCTATGGGACAGAATCTGAATTGTTTACTGGTGATACGTCCACATCCAGGAACGATTCGATATAGACTGAAATACTACCTCAAAGAGCCGGTAAGCCTAAAAATCAACTTCTGCACGACGTCCATGTACGTACGGCACGACTTTCATGCCAACAGTCACTTAATCATTAGCCACTTCCTGTCAAAACAAAGGTTTTTACGAGGATGCCAAAATATACAAAAAACAATCGGTATTTTTCGATGTATTAATGACAATGGACGACTATTATTGAGACAGATAGTGTCTAAGCAAATATTTCTATTGGAAGGTGTTCAGGTGAAATATTTTTTCTCTCCTAGGACTGAAAAACTTCGATTTAGTCATAGCTAGAAAAGTCAGTGCAACAGACACAATAAGTATGTCATCCTTATTTTTAGATGCAGAGCCACTAAAAGAGAAAAAACATAAATTTAACAGTTATGGGGCTCATAGAAATAAGTGTTATTATGATGGTTGAGGATAATCGATAAATGATCTGCAGCTAGCTGCAGGATGTACAGGATCGTCAATAACCTCGTTGAAATCCCTTCAGGCCAGTACCTGACAGCCACAGGAGTAGCAATTAGAGGACACCATCAACGAATCCTGCCAATATTTTGCTCCATCAACGCCTACAAGGGATCCTTCTTTCCATCAACAGTCTGTCTCTGGAATGGTCTGCCTGCCAAGGTCATATCTGTACCGACTCTGGATGACTTCAAGCTCCTTGTCAGTGCAGTTGTCCTTAGACCTTGATTGTGAATAACATGTTTTTATCTGATTTTAACTGTACATAAGAACCTCTCAGCACGAATGTTTTAAGGTTTGTTCACAGTGCTACTATGCCAGTATTGGCCATGCACTTAATTGGTAGATGTAGATAGATGTAGATGTAGCTGGGCCAAGAAAAAAAAATAAGTGTGGTTCAGGTTACCCGACCTACCCTAAATTTTTACCCCCTACCCTAAACTTTTTTTCTCCAAATTCTGATGTTGGAAGAGAATATCAGAACAAAATACGTATCAAAATGACCATCTAAAATGGGAATCTAAATTTCTATGCATTCAGTCTTTAGTATTGGACGTAAACAGGCCTCATACTTTTCAGGCTTTTGCAGGATTTCAGGCTTTCGTTTCTTGAATTTTACTTGATTTCAGGCTTTGATTTTTAAGTTTTCAGTGTTTTTCTGCTTAAAAAGGGCTATTTTAGGCTGCGAAAGCAGGCATTTCAGGCTTGGAAAAGCTTTGTCAGTAAGAGGCCTGCGTAAAAGGACTAAAACAAGGTTATATCTTCAAAAATAGACCCTTTTATATCAGTTTTGTCTTATTAGTTTAATATATTTCCAAGCAGATCTGAATATTCCAAGAAAAAAAATGTTTTCAAACAAAAAATGTTTCCTACCTACTAGTGATGTTCTGATGATCCATTATAAAAGTCGATTGATTACAATTGAATTTCGATTAATCGAGCCCAGATGTGTATAAACCGATTAATTGGGGAAATGTAAAATTCATTAATTTGTCAGCTTTATTGCTTTCTTAGTGTTTCCCCCAGCCCCTTTTAGCATGGCGCCGCGCCATGCCCCTTTTCCCCGCGCCATGCCCTTTTTTCCAGCGCCATGCCTTTTTCCAGCCATGCCCTTTTTGCTCTAAACTTCACCTGCCAATTAGGAGATACACATTACACATTGTGTATTCACTGCCTCGGTTGTTTTGACAGGGTAAGTAGACACATCAGTTGGCATTAATCCTGTTATGGTCCACTTGCTAATAAACTAACTGATCCGTGAAAATACCTGACTGATCTGCCGGTTAACGGAAAGATCAAGGTGAGGCCTGTTGAGTGAAAAGGAGCCAGTAGCCATGTTTCACAATTACACAAATCAACATGCCCATTACATATATATTTTGAAGTTTTTAGTTTTCTTTGGATTCATGGACTGTATTTGGGAAACTGATTTGATTCACAGATGTGCAAGCTGATCATTGTCTTGACTTGTTGCTCATGTGTAAAGTTTTTTTCGTAGTAGTATTTCAATTCTCATATCGACGTTACCCCCGCACCTCAGCGGAACGAATCCATAGCCGCAGTAACGGGGCGCCGAGCGTCCGTCCATTAATGTCAATCGTTAGTCAGATTCGTCCGTCAGTCCTGCTTTTTAAGGCCCTACGGCTGCTGCATGCGTGGAAAAGGAGTACATAAGCAGGTCCAGGAAACGGGGGGAGGGGCGCCATGAAAGCCAACCCCTATGGCAACACCCAGGGAACCACCAGGCCCCAGGCCGCTCCCAGAGGCAGCGCTGCGCGAATCTCAAGTCAAGTGGCCGTAGGCCACTATAGCCCTTAATCACTTGACAAAGTTTTTTTCTTCGATATGCGTATTATATATGGGTTACATTCGAGACGTTTGATAAATTATGGTGTAAAAATAATTACGCATATTATGTATGTTTTGATATTTTGGTCTTGTACATGCCGATTTTTGTGTCCAAAATAAATTTTTGAACAATATTTTATATATATATTTTAAAAGTTTTCAACAGTTCTGGGTACCCTGAACAAAACTCGCTTGTGTGAAGAAAATAAATAGAGCTAACTGAAACAGATATGAATACAAGTTAAAGGGAGGCAATTCTGTGCCCTTTGTCTTTGAAGTACGGATAATACTGGTCAGTAAGAATTAATAATAAATAAATAAATAAAGAAGGAACACTAATGATAAATAATGAAATATAAATTGTAATAATAATTAGGATATTGAAATGTTTCAGACTATTTTATTATGTTTCTTGATATTTGGAAGAAGAAAAAAGAATAGGTAGGTACTAGTAAAAGGACTTGGACACACACACCAAAAAAAAAAAAATTAATACAGCACAGGTAGGTAAAAGGACTTAACACACACACACACACACACACACAAAAAAAAAAAAATACAGAGAGCAGATGCAAATTCTCTATGTATTATCATCATATCCAGGCTCTACTATGGAGTAAAAAAAGTTTTCAAAAATACATGTACTGTCTTTTAAGAAAGATGCTGCTGCAGCTGTAAATGAAAAAAGAATGATATGATTTTATGCCTTATTAGCAGTATTCATCTCTGTAAGCTAATGTCCATTAAAACAGCGGCCTTCTAATTAAAGCATATACAGTGCCCTTTTTGCAAAAATCCACGCACTTAAGTGCCCTTTTCTGAGAAAATTTACCATGCCCTTTTTCATTTCTGGGGGAAACACTATTTCTAAGATCTCTAATTTGCAGCAAACTTTACAAAACATTTCTATGATTTATTCAGCTAATAATATTGAAACTACAATACATGTACATGCCACAGCAAAATAATCCTCCATTTGAGAGATGCAAAAATTGGATGCTTGATTTCTGCTATTGCATCATTCTGATTTACTAAATATGTATTTATTAATTCAAAAGTACCTTTCGTTTCCCCTTAGTATGACTGTAAAAGCTAGAGTCTGAATAACATAAAGACTATAAAAGATGTATACATTTTCTAGATCTTCTGTGGTGTCCAGATGTGTACATTATATGCATTACAATGTAATTATACAAACAATCTGTACAAGTTTTTTTTGTTAATGTGTACATGTACTAACCAAGTTCCTACAAACCAGTATGGATGTGCAGAACTGAATAATGCAGTATAAATATGAGGAATTCAGACCAAAGGTGGGGTTCAGCAATCCTGGTAACATTTTAGGGTTTCTGCCAACAGAATTTGATTGTCGGTCACTTGCACTGAACCGACAGTCGATTATAAAATTTCAACCGAATTCCATCACAACTGCCTAACTCTTTTCAGGTTGTAACCTGAACCACACATATTATTTTTTTTGCCCTATTAAAGTACATTTGGGGTTTTACCTATTAAGGCCTGGTAGCTTGTTCCCCAAATTACTCGGTTATAGGTTGTTTCTGCATTGTGTCCTGATCAGGACCACCCTTTGCTCTCAATGCCAAAACCACTCATCTGGGAACTCTTCTCCTTTGTTTTCACACCACTGAGTATGTCATTTCCAGTTTGGCTTATGCCACAGTGCCGCAGCAAAATACCGAAACACAACTTGTTCTCACTACATTATGTCGCCGAAGATTGCTTTACAAAATCAATCATCACTACAGTCCTTTGTCATATAGGAAGTTTTTGGGATTCCCATTATGACATAAATCTGGTGCATGTGCACAGAGCTGGCCATCAATTCATTGGCCAACACTATGTTTCATGTAGAGCATAGAAAGCCAAATTTTTATCATGCAAAAATTTGTGGTAGTTAATTGTAATTTTGGATAAGAATAATGATACTCTGATCATGTAATACACTTTCACCCATTTTCCAAATATTTTGACCAAAAATCACAGACTATTTGTGTTTATTTACTATGGGATTCTATCACAGTGCATGATAATCGAAGGTTGAAATATTCTTTCGGATTTTTCTCTAAATCAGAAATGTAAATATACTGTTATGTATAGATTATTTATTTCTCATCACAATAGATTTATCAATAAGTTTGAAACAAAAGTGAAAAAAAAATATATAAAAATAATAATTATGTTCAGAGAGGAATGTAAAATGGCCACGGCACACCTGATACCAAAGACTTCACTTGCTTATTATAGATCAAACTTCACTGGGGTTTTCGCTATATAAGTTGAGAAAATGAAAACACTGGAACAAAACTAAAGTAACTAACAGTAATAAAATCCACTAAGAACATACTGTTTTGAAATTAACTTTGTGAACAGCGAAGCACATTGTTGCATTGGCAATTCATTGCCGTGTAAATCTAATCCATTCTATGTACAGTATAAAGCCACATTCTGAGACAGATTTTCACCATAGATACATCAGTAAATGCTTGTATTGGCCAGAAGTCATAGATTGTATGTGCACAGGAGAGGCCTGGGTCGGACTGTGTGATCTAGCTCTTTTCTACATGCACAGGCCATGGAGTATCATTTTACCCGGTGACATTTATACATTGTAACTGAGGTATGGCGACAAGGTTGGGCGGTCGAAACCACCCCTGGTTTTAACCAGTGGTTTTAACCGGTTATAACTGCCCTGGTCAATACTCCCCAAAGTGGTCAATACTGGTCATTACTGGTCAATACTAGTCAGAATGGTCAATTGGAAATTTCAAGTGGTTCTGTGTTTTAATGGTGGACTGATGTATTTGGCCAGGTTTTGTTCTACATAAATATTGAAAAAAGAAAAAAATGAAATGTTTTGTCCCTGCCAAGGGTACTCATCAGGTGTGATTTCAATCTCAAGACCTTAGCACTGACTTCTGCATTACAGTCCAGGCACCTAACAATAATCTTTTTTCCATCATCAAGGGCAGAACAGAAATTCCATATAGGATCTTTTGGCTTCATTTTGACACTATTATGACACTTTGATTAACTTTAATTATAAACTTCACTGGTAACAGCAGATATCACTCTTTTACACATCTAAATAAACACAGGTGTCACAGAATTACCCTGTGCATTTTAAGCCCAGTGATTGGTTAGTTCTTGTAAACTGGACACACCTTCTACAGCTTGAGAGACAGGCCCAGTATTTTGACAGTTTTGTTTGTTCTGGAGCAGTTAAAGTTAGAATTACCTCTTTGACATATTGTTTAACAGTTAGTGTTTTCATTAAAATTTTCACACTTTTGTCTTCTTATCATATGTAAGAAGCCAGACCACTTTGTATTTTAGCTAATAGAGCATCACTAATTTGAACAAGATGATCTGTATGAAGTATTGTTTCATTTTTTGTACTTTCATTCAGTTAACTGCTTCAGTTAAATTAGTTACTCAGTGAAAAAAAATTAATGATTATGAAAAAGCTATTATTAAAATTTATTAATTTTTAATTTCCTATTTATTTTTTATCAATGGTTACAAAAAATAAGTTAGAGGTCTCTAGTCTGAACTGAAAGTTGGATGGTATTGATTCAGTCTGATTGAGACTGAAGACCTGAAACTACTAACTTTCAGATTTTGTATGTTTTACAATACAGTTCTGAGCAACAGCAACTCATTAAACACATTTTCAATTAAGCCTGTAGTGTCATGTATTGAAACTATTTTAACTCTGTTTATAGACTCCAGTAAAAATGTGATAACAAATGCTAAGTATCTTCCACTGACCATGGTTGTTTCAATCGACCAATTGACCACCAATCGACCACTAATAACCGGTTATAACCAGTAATGACCACCGGTCTGGTCAATACTCATATTGACCGGTCATTTGCCAACCTTGTATGGCGATGCTGCCGTTTGTCATAGGTTTTTAGAATATGCCTATAGCTTCTCATATTGTTTACATTATGTAAAACTGAGAGTAATAAAGAATTTGAATTTGGGTAGTAAAGAAGATCCCAAGCAAACAACAAGCGGGATGAAACAGAAAACTTTTACATGGCGTATTGTAGATTAGTACTTTTAAAAACCAAGTTGTTTATCTATTCGTAGTAAACAGTTCTATAGCCAAAATTTAAGATGGTTATACAGTCAATTCTTGATATCTTTGAAATCAAATTTCAGCCCAAACTACTGATATCTCAAAGTAAATTTTCTGGTACCAGAAAATTTACTTTGAGATATCAGTAGTTTGAGATAACAGGAGGGAAATGTAAATAAAAATAGGAAATACATTTTTGATATAAGAAGATATTTTGAGATATCAATGTTCGAGATATCGGGAGTTGACTGTATGAAATAATTGTAAACTGTTATCACTATAACAATGTAAACCTCAGACTCAAAGGGCCAGTATGATGTAAGTAGAAATCTTTTGCTTTTTCAGAAATCACAAAGTCCCCAAAATAAAAGTCCCCCAATAGGTCCATTTATAAAAAAACGCCAAATTTTGCTGCTGCAGAATATAGGTGTTTTACAATCACTGCTAGGAGCAGGCAGCCAGTGCATGATCATAGATAATTATGGCACTTTCACCCTCAATGATGTTTTCAGGTTCACAGCCCCGTGAGTAATTATAAGCCTCTGGAAATGCATATCCATTGGCATTCACACTCTCATAACAAACTTGAAAATTGTATGTTTGTTTATAGATTGCAAGTAATGATCTGTTACACTGCAATATAACGATTTCCTTCATTTGACAAAAATAGTAGTGTAAACTGCATGTAGTTCCTGCTTATTTTTGGAATTCCAAACAGTTTTGTATAGAGCTGTAAAATTTTATGTTACAGGCTAGAGAGTGTAGGGACAAGATGATAACATTGTCTAAGAAATTGAAGCAGGGGGCACCTGTAAAGAAAGAAGAGGAGAGTAAGAGAATTTCTATCAGGGACAAACTGCTTGTGAAAGGTAGGTTTATGGCAGCTTTAAAGCTTAAAGTTCCAAAAAGCAGACGACAAAATTAACGTCTGCAAAATTTTTGAAAAATGTTTCATTCAGGATTCAAAGACTTGAGGATGGGGTGGTTGGGTGGTGCGATGGTGCTGGGTATAACTTCCAGTGCCGGGGCGTCCTACTGATTTGGATAATAGTAGGGCAAGGGCCTGCTGTGCTTGCAGTGGGTGCGGATGAGGGTTCCTTGGGGAAGAAGAAAAGAAAATTATAGAATCACTTGCAGAAAAATTCTGTCTTTAGGACCTCCAGTGAGCCAATAAAATTGTGTTTTTTTATTCTAGTCCACTGATGGTTTAATAAATTTCTCACCTTTACCTGTACAGATAACATGCCTCGTGCTGGGAACCAGGGAGAAAAGTCCTGTCTTCAAGGTGTATAAGTTTAACTTAGACATCTTAAAGAATGGGGTTTTCTGCCAGGGCATCTGGTTCCCAGCACGTAGCATATTATGTTACTTGGTACAGATTAAGATATGAAAATTATGCATCAACTATCAATACATTACTTTGGGGTAACTCTGAGCTTTCACGCGAATCAAATAAAGAAATTTTCTTAACTGTTCAGAAGTTTATACTGAAAACTAAGCGCTTTGAAATACAGTAAATTAATCTTCATTCTATACTATATATAATTAGAATACATGGTGTGGTTAAATAGCAATATTACACAGGGCACAATTTTGAATCGACACTGAGCCGACGTTGATTCAACATCATGACATTGATCTAATGTCACGACGTTGAACCAGCGTTGACTCGGGGGTTATTAGGTCTTGCGTGCCTGCTGTGGCTGGAATTTTCAAATTAAAGTGAATCCGTCATGTGTCTGTGCAAACCTTTATCTTTTAAGCAATTAGAATGTTTTTGATTCTTATGTGCCTTTGCATTTCTTAAGAAGTGGTAATTGACGGCAAACTCAAAGTTCCATTCCCCGTGGAGCTCTCCTTTGCACATATTTTGCTCTGTTTCACACTTGTTGTCCTTTTCTCTGAATCTTTTCTATTTGCCTCTTCTAAATGTCCCACCGGCCACACAGCAATGAGTAAGTATTGAATCGACGTTGGTTCAACGTCAATGACGTTGGATAGGCGTTGATTTGAAGTTTATTGATCTTTGTGTTTCCGCCGTGGACTTTAATAACTTTACTGTTTAGTATCTTGTTCCCTAAATACCCGATTATATGTTACAATTTTGTTAGTCATCTTTGGTTAAAACTATGTTGATTCTATAGTCAATTGTTGAAAGTTTCAAAGTTCAAATTACTATATATTTGTTGACATGATCGATAGTAAAATAGGATACAGATTCACATAAGTCGAAAGACTTTCTTCTGAATCCTATTTGAACTGATTTCATTTATATATCATTGTATTCACTCTATGTATGCTTCAGTTTCAAATAAAATATTGTTTAAACCAAAATTATGCATCCCATCATTGGACCATGATTTGCAAACATGATAGTTTTATTGGCTGACTGGAGGTGATAGGTTTATTGGCTAACTGGAGGTGTTGACACTACGTGACCAAGAGACAGAATAAGAGGTACTTTTGTTGTTGTTCCAATTCTCATAATGATACCCTCCAGGAAGCTCAATGAAATGAATTAGGGGATAACTGTATTCAAAATTGTCATTTGGGGAGGTAAATCGTCGGTTTTATGGTCGGAAATTTCTTTTTACGGCGACGCGCCAGTGGAGCCGTAAAACGGAATTTGCGACCATAAAACCGACGATTTACATCCACAAATGACAATTTTCAATATAGTTATCCCCATTCTAATGCACTTTTTCACAATTTCACCTTTCAAAGTGTACTTCTTTGCACCCATTGCAAGAGCTTTCAGCAGCGTAAAACCAAACGTCAGCCAATGAGATACGACGTTTTATAATGATGTCGGGTTTGCGACAGTATATCGCAGAATATACTGTCGCAAACTTTTGACGTTATCCATTCAGACGTCGCGTTATATTTATAAGTGCATTAGAATCCAGAATAACTGGAAGTTTAACCTCCTAATATAGTACCATCACTGTCTTTAAACTTTAAGATGTGCAAATTCGCTTTTCTGCTGTTTTTCAGAAGTTCAAGAAATGGAAGAGAATCTACCTAAAACGTGCAAAGTTTTCTTCAGTGATTATAACCAGTTGCATATCTTCTCACTAACAATTTATCCTGATGAAGGTTTTTGGAGCGGCGGAAAGTTCAAATTTATTGTTAATGTGCCAGAAGAATATAATATTGTGGTAGGTACATGTATTTATGATAAATGGGCTTTCCACCATTTTTATAAAGGGGAACAACTTTCATCACTTCCTGTTTGCTTCCTTGGTGTAAACAATAGAATTGAAGCTACATCAGTTAGTATGATTTATGAGACAGAGGAGAAAGTCAGTGATTTTATTCTTCTGTATCCCATTCTTTTCTTCTGTTTGCTTCTGTTTTATTCCAAAAGAGGATCTACTCTTAAAGGAAAGAATTTGCTCCTATAGGAACAAATCCTATTCTTTAAGAGTTGTCCCCAAAGCGGATCTACTCTTAAAGAAAAGAATTTGCTCCTATAGGAGCAAATTCTTTCCTTTAAGAGTTGACTCCTTTTAGGAAGAGCTTCTTTCAGGAAAGAAATCAGGAAGTCACAATAGTTGTTGTCCTATAATATGAAAGAGTGGGGGGGGGAACATGGAGGGATACCCATGCATCTGGAATCTTGACATCCCTCATTAGAGGTGCATGTAACAATGTTTTTTTTTTTTCCAATAAAACATATTTTGTTGCCCTAATAAGACTGACCTGCGATTTTACGTCCTTTTCAACAGTATTTAAGTTATATCTGGATGATGGGAGGATGATAGTGAAAGGCAGCGTGAGCAGTGAAACTCTGTTAACTCTTAAAAAGTTTTTCACTGGGAATAGGGAGCCCCGGTAGCTCAGTTGGTTAAGTGCTGGCCTACTGATCTAGTGAATCGGGTTCGAGCCCCACTTGAGGCTAGAATCTTTCCCACTATAAAAGGGTTCCATTGTGCACAGCCTTTCATTATCATCCTCTGTCGTCCTGACATGACTGAAATACTGGTGAAAAGGACGTAAAATCGCAAGTCATCCATTCATCCATCATTGGGAATTGAACTCGAGACTCCTAGATCAGCAGGCCAGCACTTAACCCACTGAGCTACTGAGGCTCGTCTGGTTTTGATGAGGGCTGCAAAGAAAGTGTCAAGAGAAGATAAACCAAGATGTATGCTCCAGCATCATGTCAAATTATCTAAAATATTTTTAAACTAAGATGATCTTGGTATTAAAGAGAAAGTGAGTCCTAGTGGAATTTGTCAACCACACCTTGGAATAAATTGGCCAATTGCAGTTCTCCCTGCATCAGGCCCGGGAGGTTATAAAACTTTTTTCATGCTCAACTCAGCTGAGCATGAAATTTATCCTGCTAATAAATAGCAAATTACTGATAAATACATTTGTTTTCTTGCTCAGTTTAGCTGAGGATGAAATTTTCTCTGCTTATGAATATGAAAATACCAACATGTGTTGGCATTTTCAAATTTATCAGCAGAGAAAATTTCATGCTCAGCTGAATTGAGCACAAAATTTTTTTATAACCTCAGGACCAGGTTTTTCTTTCCTGATGCCTGTGACTGTCATCTTTCAAAGGCTGTTGGAGCTGTGGTGGCTTTGTTAATTGTTTTGGCTTTAACAGCTCTTTGAGACAGTTGGTGGTCGGTGCCTATATTCTTTGGCTTCCCGATGCCCCAGATAAGAAGGGGTAACAGGGATAATTTAGGGATAATTTTCCATATTTCTCCATAAAAACAGATCTTGTGACCCCACATTAGAACCGTCTCTTTGACGGGAACAACTTTCATCACTTCCTATTTGCTTCCTTGGTGTAAACAATATTTATTTCAATAAACTGTACATGTACAACAAAACAGAGATACCTTAGTAAGTACAGTGAATGGCATACAGAAGAAAGTCAGTGATTTTTTCCTACTGTATCCCGTTCATTTCTTCTGTTTGCTTCCTTGAAGGATGAGGCTCTTCCAAAAGGGGGTCTACACTTAAAGGGAAGAATTTGCTCCAAGAGGAGCAAATCCTTTTCTTTAAGAGTTGACTCCTTTTGGAAGAGTACCGTAAAATTCTAAATATTGGGACAGTTAGGTCTGAGGAGCAAATAGTGCATATCCAGATCAGACTGCAGTCTGATCTGGGTTTACACTATTTGCCATCTCATTTGCATTTTTTGGACACATTACTGCACTGTAAAACCAAACTGTTCCAATTTTAGGACAACTATGGTAATTATTTTTGGTGTCCCAATATTTAGAATTTTTACAGTACCATCCAGGGAAGCAAACAGGAAGTATCCTACATGAAAAATGGATAAACATGGAGGGATACCCATACATCTGGAGAATGAATCTGGATGCTCCTCATTAGAGGTGCATGTAATAACGGCCCCTTTTTATATTTCCATAAAACATTTTGTTGCCCTTATTAGACTGACCTGTAATTTTACATCCTTTTCAACAATATTTCATTTTTATCAGCATGATGGGAGAGTGATAATAAAAGGCTGTGTGCAATGAAACCCTATTTACTCTTAAAAAGATTTCTGCCTCCAGTGGGAATAGAACTTGGGACTGCTAGATCAGCAGGCCAGCACTTAACCCACTGAGCTACTGAGGCTCCTCTAGTTTCAGTGAGGGCTGCAACGAAAGTGTCAAAAGAAGGTAAAAGTGTGAAAGAAGGTGTCTGATGTATGCTCCAGCATCATGTCAGCTAAAGATTAATATCTAAAATATTTTTAAACTAATAAGATGATCTTGGTACATGTATGAAAGAGAAAGTGAGTCCTAGTGGAATTTGGCTTCCACACTTTGGAATACATTGGCCAGTTGCAGTTCTTTATGCATCAGGTTTCTCTTTCCTGATGCCTATGACTGTCCTCTTTCAAGGGCCAGGGGTGCTGCAGTGGCTTGATGTCTGTGGCTTGCATCAGTTTATCATATGTGCTTGACTTTTTTTTTGCTTCCTTAGATGAAGTTGGATCTACTTTGGAGGAGCAAATTCTTTCCTTTAAGAGTTGACCCACATTGCAAAGGGAGGGAAAAGTGAAAATGACAGAGTTGCTTCCCCTGAATGCATATCCATTCACCTTTAAGAAAGGAATGTTTTGTAGATGATGTTTACTGAGCTAAAACCTTGCACGCCTCAGCCCTCAGAAGCCGGGCCGCGTAGCGCAATCGGTAGGGCACCTGACTCATAAGTCAGGGGTCCTGGGTTCGAAACACGGTCTTGCCACATACTTTTGTTTCTCCTTCCGCTGATTCAAGAAGGCAGTTGTCAGTTACAGGTGAAAGTATGTGCTCTTAGTACTGGTTAACCGCTTAGGAGGTCTAAGCCTGCCCAGGAATAGTGTGGTTAGGTTAACTGACCATAGGTTAGGTTAACATGACCATAGCTGTTTACCATGGACGTTAAGCATCAAATCAATCAATCAATCAGTCCTCAGAAACAAGCATGAACAAGCATGAAAGAAATGTTTTAAGAAGTGTTGGACTCAAAACAGTTAGTGGATTTGCAAAGTGTAAACATTGATCAGACTGCTCCTAAATATTGAACATAGTCTTCCAACATTCTTGAATGACAAATGGACCATATGCAATATAGGACTCAAAACACGTTGTTTTTTTCAGCCTCCCTCAGTGACTTGTGAAACCAGAATATGGCATCCTAATATAGGGGAGAATGGTGAAGTTTGTCTAAGTTTATTACGGCAGAATTCCTATGATAGTATGGGTAGGTTTAGTTTTGACTTCAGTTTGGTTTTCCAGGGCCCGGCTGTTCAAAACTAACAACGTCATTAGTTAATAAGACGTTAAAATTTCAAACAATATCTCAAATAACAATGTCGATAGTTAATGAGAGGTTTAATTTCAAACAATATCTCAAATGTGCCAATTTTTTTGTTGACAAAAAATGTGAGAAGCTTTTGAATGGCCCAGGTTGTTTAAAACTAACAATGTCGTTAGTTAATGAGACCTTAAAATTTCAAACAATCTCAAATGTGCTGATATATTTGTTGAAAAAAAATATGAGAAGCTTTTGCATGGGCCCGGTTGTTCAAAATTAACAATGTTGTTAGTTAATGAGAGGTTTAAATTTCAAACAATATCTCAAATGTGCCGATTTTTTTGTTGAAAAAATGTGAGAAGCTTTAATGCAAAAGCTTCTCACAATTTTTCAACAAAAAATATTAGTGCATTTGGTTACAAAGTCATAAAATACTGTACTTAATGAGTTGACCTTTTTACAAGCTGGTTAGGCTAATGATGCTTTGAACAACTGGGCCCTGGAGTTTTATGATGTGGCATTGTGACCTGTCATTTGAACCATCCAAGATGGTCACAGTTACCAAAAAAGCAAAATATGAAAATGGCAAAATCTCAAGAACCCTCAAAAAGATTTTGATCATATTTAGTCAGAACCATCCATGATGACTCTCACGAAAACTAGCAAAAATCATAGAAATGACAATATCTTAAGAACCACTGAACAGATTTTGATCAAAGTTATGTCAGATTCACCCTTGCATTAAGATCTTTCAGGTATGTTCAGAAATTGACCATCAAAGTTGGCCAATATCACTGGCAAAGCATGAAACTGATGAAATCTCAAGAACCTCTTATGGGTTTTGATAGAATTTTGTCAGAGCCATCCTTGCATGGACAAATAATTAACAAGTATGTGCACGTTCTTGGCAATGATCATAAAAGCTTTATGTTTACTACCTTTTATTGGTTAATAATGAAAAGATTTGAAGCATTATGTCAAAATACAAGGGTTAGTTATATCAGACCCCCAATTGGGGATTTCGTATGCGTATTATGTACATGTAGCATAAGGTCTAACAAACATTTTGGGTAAGGTACTGAATCTACATATTAATTTATTTCTTGGGTGACAAATAATCGTCCTTTTAAGGCTTTGACTTTATCTTTTATTTTAAACAAGGATCCAGATTAGTAAGTGGCCTCAGCCCCTTTCAGTTTTGACAAGTTTTTATCTCGATGGTATTACAGAGACATTTTAAACGAAACTGTTTCTCTAATATTTCTGTTTATTTGGAATTATTCTCTGATGTCTTACAGTTTAAACTGTAACTGAGGGTTATTTGAGCAGCGACACGACAAAACCAACAATGTGGTTGTGCACCCTGCTTAGATTCAGATCAGCCTGGGCATCCGCTTATTTTGATCAGACTCTTCGTTAAGTGCCCAAAGGGTAGCTAAGGATCTAAGCTATCTCCATACGGACAGCGAAGACTCTGATCAGACTGGGCGAATGCCCAGGCTGATCTGAGTCTGAGCTGGGCGCACAGCCACATTGTTGGTTTTTTCGTGTCGCAGCTCATTTATTTTTGCCATGTGAAATTATTAAAGAAATCTAATTTTTTTCAGGCTGGGCACCTACCAGAAAGTTAAAAGATGTGATATGGGGGCTTAATTCTTTATTTTCTGTAAGTATGCCCTTCTTTAAGGGAAACAAATTAAAGTAATTTAAATTAAAGTGTATGGGTACCTTTTTAAAGAAAACAAATCAAACATTATTTTTGTTCTTGGCCTCTTTTCTCAGTGGGGGTGAACTCTATTTCCTCCTTGGAGCAAATTCTTTCTGTTAAGAGTAGACTCTGTTTTGGAAGGGCCTCTGTATGTGGGAAACATGAAGGTGTAACTATAGGAGATAAAAGCGTGACGTCACTGATAAGATACCTGGGGGATTCCCCGAGTCTGGTTGGCAGAAAGGTTGATTCAGCATTATAGAATATAGTTAATACGCGTGATTGTTTGTGTAAATCATGAATTTAAAACAGCAAAATTTCAATGTTTTAGACAGATGATATGTAAGGCTTACATTTTCTTTAATGAAATTGAATTTCATGATTTATTTGCGTGCTATGATGCTTCAAAAATATATATTGTTTTTCCTTTCTATAACAAATGTTCATAGCGCAAATTTATAAAAGTCTAGATGATGTAGCGTGTAAAAGGGGAAACGGAAAATACAACGAATGAACGAACGGTCAAACAAACCATTAAATGAATGAATGACTGAATAAATGGCAGTGAATCGTTGATGAATGACTTTTTCTTTTATATTTCATAGTTCAAGCTTTTGAACTTCATGTAACTTTCAAAAGGTACTGTTGGCTTAGCTCTATTATAGAATTTTATAAACTGTTATAAAATCAATATTATAAGTGCCATTTACTTGTTTTAGGATATAGCTAAAAGCTTAAACTGAAACGAGATGAAATGCGAAATTAAATTTTATCATTGAATTATTGTTAGCATTAAACTGTTCTTAACTTGTTAGATCTCGTATTCACAAAATACAATATATACTTTTTATAATAGATACTCTAATAAAAAGTATCTGAGTCTGTATCCTATGTTAATTTTCTAAATATTTGTTTCCTATTGTATAATGTATCGCGGTCTTTACTGGATCCTTTAATTAAGGACGTCTGATCATAATTCAAAACACGCCGCGGGTGAGCTGTGGTGACAATTTGAAATAAACATGTATCTAAAATAAACTGTTTGTGCGCCGAGTGCGGCTAATTATCCGTTAGCACAAACGTATGGCTTCCTCTATTTCATTTTTTCTTTCTTTCTTTCTTTATTGTTCACAGAATTTTAAGAAATCGCAACCATCGATATATATTATTATTTCTATTACTTTTATTTTTAATTTTCTTGTCCCTTAATCCGATCGACATTTTACAGAAATATCGCTTAAGTTCTCTTAGATATAATAGTCTATTTTTTTAGCTCACCTGAGCCGAAGGCTCACAGGTGAGCTTATAGTATAGGCAGGCATCCGTCGTCCGTCCGTCCGTCCGTCCGTCGTCCGTCCGTCAATATTTTCAAACGACATCTCCTCTGAAACTACAAGGCCCATTGTCACCAAATTTCATATATAGCATCTATAGGCAGGGGGAACCAATAATACTGTTTTTTATCCAAATCGCTTCATAACTTTGGTTGCTATGGCAACTTAAAGTTTCCATTGACTTGTATGGGAAAAATTGAAAATTTGCATTTATTGCTATGTCACTGCAGATATTTTGACAAAACTTTTGCAGAAATGTTCCTTGAGTAGTTCTCTATCAACCACATGAAATTCATGTAAATTACACAATTTGGCTGGTTGCCATGGCAACCGAATGGTTAAAATATTCAAAAATCATCTCCTCAGAAACTGTTCAACCAATAAAGCTGAAACTTCACAGGAAGGATCTTAGTACTAGCCTCTATAAAAGTACTGTTTTTCTTGGCAATTGCTCCAGCAGTTTGGTTGCTATGGGAACTGAAAGTTGCCATTGACTTATAATGGCAAAATGAAAAATTTGCATTTACTGCTATGCCACTGCAGATATGTTGACAAAACTTTCATAGAAATGTACCTTGAGTAGTCTTTAACCAGCCATGTTAAATTTATGCAAATTGGGCAATTTGGCTGGTTGCCATTGCAACCGAATAGTTAAAAATAGACAAATATTAAAAAATCATCTCCGCAGAAACTGTGTGGCCAATAAAGCTCAAACTTTACAGAAAGAACCTTAGTACTAGCCTCTATAGCATTACTGTTTTTCATGGCAATTGCTCCAGCAGTTTGGTTGCTATGGCAACTAAGAGTTTCCATTGACTTATAATGGGGAAAATGGAAATTGGCTATTTTTGCTGTCTAACTGCAGTTATTTAGATTTTTTTTCTACAGAAATGTTTCTTGAGTAGTCCTCTACGATTCATATGAATTTTCTCCAAATCTCTGAATTTGATTGGTTGCCATGGCAAAATATAGGGTAAATTTTCGAAAAAAAAAGAAGATCTTCTGCTCAGAAGCCATATGGGGGATGAAGCTGATATTGTGCAAACGTGTTGATGACAGTAGCCTCTACATAAATTTTATTCTTTTTCTTCCAATCCCATAAGAACTTTGGTTGCTATGGCAACATAGTTTCCATTGACTTACTATGGGAAAAATGAAGCCATGAGGGGGATGAAGCTGATGCTTCGCATACATATTAATAACATTAGCCTCTACCTAAAGTATGTTTTATATTATCTTTGCCCATGTGAATTCGTTGCTATGGCAACTTAAAGTTTCCATAGACTTATAATGGGGAAAGTGGACATTTGCTATTTATTTCTGTGTTACTGCAGATATTTTGACAAAAGCTTTACGGAAATGTTCCTGGAGTAGTCCTCTACCAGCCATATGAATATTTCCCAAAATACCTGATTTTGATTGGTTGCCATTGCAGCCAAAGATCTTCTTCTGAGAAGCCATAAAGGGGGGATAGAGCTTTTTTTCATAAATGTTTGTGATATTATCCTCTACATAAATGGTGCTTTTTATTGCTGTTGTGCATTGTGTTTTGTTGCTGTAACCTCAGTGCTCAGGTGAGCGATTTAGGGCCATAGGCCCTCTGGTTTTAACTTATCCTATTTATTCTAATAAATACAATTTATAGTAGAAAAGATTAAAATACTGATCTACAGTATTTTCATTTTATTCTGTTAATATTTTTTCAGTCGTAGTTATTGAGAAAATAGTCCGGTTACGTTAATGGGTTTATCCAAATACGTTTTACTAGATGAATTCAATTAATTAAATGATTTATTTTTCGTATGACAGGTGACTAAGACCTTATTACCAATTGTTTTAAATCAGTAGCTATTTATTCGCACTTATTTTAATTCTTTTACACATTTTAGCGATTACACTTCAGACTATCCTATAGAAAAACACTGTCCGCTGGCTAATCTTTTGCCAACCAAGCTACCCACGTGATCATCCGATGACGTCACTGCGGGGATTCCCGTTATCTCCTATAGACAGAGCCCTAGATAAGAGGGAGTATTTGATGATAATTAGGGATAATTTTTGTTAATTCTGGATAAAAACCATTGTAGTGACACCTCATTTGAGCTGTCTCGACGAGACGGTTCAGATGAGGGGTCACAACATATGGTTTCAATGAGAAATAAAGAAAATTATCCTACAATTATCATCAAATACCCCGCTTATCTAGAGCTCTGTATAGACCTGGCGACCTTTGGGTTAGAACATGTCCAGTTCTATTTTGACAACAGGATGTGGTAGATATGAGCCACAACAGGACAAAACCAACAAAGTGACATGTACACTCGGCAAAGACTCAGAGCAGCCTTGGCATCCACCCAGTCTGATCAGAGTCTTCACTATCCACATAGCGCTAGCTTAGTTACTTACCTACCCTTTAAAAGCTCTGTTCTCTCTGGGCAGATGTCCAGGCTGATCTTAGTCTTCACTCCTTTGTTGATTTTGTAGTGTCGCTGTTCGTATTTGTGCACTATTTTCACAGATCTACACAGCTTGCCTCCCAGGATGTTAAAACCTTTGTCACATTGCAAAATGTTATAGAAACGCAAAATGTTATAAAATTTATAGCAACGCAAATTGTTATAACTTTATAACATTTTGCGTCGAATCTCAAAACTAATTAAAACGCAAAATGTTATAAATTTCTTCACCCACCCCAACCCCCAAAAATGTTATAACGTTATAGCAACGCACAATGTTATAATAATTATAGGATAGCAAAATGTTATAACTTTATAACATTTTGCGTCAAATCTCAATACTAATAAAAACGCAAAATGTTATAAATTTCTTCAACCCGCAAAATGTAATAACAATGCAAGATGTTATAAAATTTATAACAACGCAAACTGTTATAACTTGATAACATTTTGCGTCGAATTTGACGCAAAATGTTATAAAGTTATAACAATTTGCGTTGTTATAAATTTTATAACATTTTGCGTTTTTATAAAATTTTGCAGGGTGACAAACCCTTCCAAAAGTTGATCTTCTCTAAAAATGAAAGAATTTATCCCAAGAGGAGCAACTTCTTCCTTTTAACTTTTAGGGTTGACCCCAATTGAAAAAGAAAACATAAGCAGAAATGGGAGAGTTGCTTTCCCTAAAAGTATACACAATCACAGGGTATAATCGATTCCGTCAATTTTCGCTTCCTGCAGAGACTGTCCGTCATATTTGGCTTCCGCCAAGACCGTCCGCGAACTCTTGCTTCCTGCAGAGACTACTGTCCGCATGATTCTGCTTCCTGCCGAGACTGTCCCCGTGACTCTGCTTCCTGCCGAGAGCCTCGGCAGGAAGCAGAATCAGGCGGACTGTCTCTGCAGGAAGCCATTTATCATGTACAGAAGTCTTGGCAGGAAGCAAGAGATCGCGGACAGTCTCGGCGGAAGCCAAATATGATGTACAGTCTCAGCAGGAAGCAAAAATTAGGGGAATCAATTATACCCTCAGTTCTGATTTCCTGGTTGTTACCTGTAAAATTCTAAAAAGTGGGACACCTAAAATAACTACTTATTGTCCTAAAAACGGAACAGTTTGCTTTTACAATGTATTACATGTAGTGTGTCCAGAAGAGGAAATAGTGTAGACTCTGATCAGACTGTTGTTTTTGGAGCAGGTTGATCTGGATGTACACTGTTTGCTCAGACCTATTTGTCCCAATAATTAAAATTTTCACTGTATCATTAATAAAATGTGCAGTTACTTGTGTTCAGATGCTATCCTTTTATTATTTTTTCAGGATCTACTCAATTTTGATGACCCTTTAAATGTAGAAGCAGCTGATCATTATGAACGAGATAAGGTAATAAATTACGTTTTCCACGTTTATGAGTGAGTGAGTGCATGTAATCAGGTTTACCTTCCCACAAACACATAGTTGATGGGAAGACATGACCTCTGTCCTCGTGTTTAAAGTCTCATCCAAAGGACAGGGGGAGTGGGGGATAGAACTTGTGGCCCTTGGATTGGTAGTCTAGCACTTAATCCACTACCAATTCCTTTACATGTTGAAGGCTTGTTATTTACGGTGAACATAATTATTCATAGTTATAGTTTCACAATCCTGGCACTGTGTTTGTCCATTATTGATAAATATTTGATAAATAGTTTTTTGGGGGTGTGCTGGGGAGGGGGGGTGGGGGGGTGTGGTTCCTGAAAAAAATGAATAACTTCATGATTTCAAGGGTGGTATGAATCCAATCTGGAGTTAACAGCAACAATTTTATCTGAATTTTGTAAGAAACCAGGACAATTTCTGCTTGATTTTATCCTATGTGAATAAACTAATGCATATAATAAGTTTAAAGCTTTTTATAAGCATAGCTGCAATATTTTTGACAGACTTTGAGAATTTCATGTTTTATGTACTGGAGTCAGAAATCAAAACCAAATATCAGAAAAAAAATTACTGTTTTGAGGGCTGACTTGTTGGGTTAACAGGATCACTATTTTTGTGATTTCCAAAATTAAAATTTTCTCCTTTTATTTTTCAGGAATCATTCAAGTCAAAAGTTAGAGACTATATACAGTTGTATGCCAAAAGATAGCAATAGTTGTTTGATAGGAATTCCAATGTGTGTTTATAATCCTAGATGCCAACGTTAATTATTGGTGGATCATTTCCCAGTGCTCAAAGTCAAGTGTGAATGTTGCTTCCGATACCACAGTTCAAAGGCCGAGAGTCATGCTACCTGGGCCCAGTAACAGTTGTTCGAAGCATAGTTTGCTTAACTAAGTTGATAGTCAAGGACTCATTAAGTCATCTAGTACCTATAAAGTCAAGTGTACTAATATTTTTTTGCCAAAAAATTTTGAGGAGCTTTTGCAGTGCAAAAGCTCCTCACATTTTTTTCAACAAAAAATGGCAATGATTTTGCGAACAATATGATTGAAATTTTAACATCTGGTTGATTAACAATGTTGTTTGCCTTGAGGAATCAGGCTTTTGCGGCCTGGAACAAGTGAAAATTAATGCTTGGCAAGTAAGAAGTCATTTGCCCAGCAAGGACAGAACAGTAATTATGAAGAAAGTTTTAACATACCTGCACTTAATGAAGAAAGTGCAGGTATTTGGCTCCCACAGTATATTTGTTCATATGTCAGTTAGCTAGTCCATCCATCAGTCACAATTGCCACGGCTTTAATAATGACTGATTTAGTAACCCTAATTATGTTAGTAAGGTTGGGTACCATGTCTAGAAACACAAACATTTGGTTTAAACGTATTTTTTTCTCTCCAAAATTACATACATTTATGGTTACAGAAATGTAAAGACACAAACACAAATCTGGGGTAAAAACAAAAGCATAAGCTTATTGTGTTCTTCTCCTTCTGCATAAATATTTCAGACAGTATATACCGGGTAATCAAACTAAAAAAATAAAGAGTGCTCATTGACTATGAAAATTTCAGCTGAGAGGCTTAATTTGGTAAATAACTATCTCCTTTAAGGGCTGAATTCTGCAACACACATCATAGATGTATTAACTTCTTCTTGTGGAAAAGTTTCCATACTGAACAAAGATTCCTTTACCTGTATCTGAGCTGCATATTATTTAAGCCAAAACTTTGAAGACATTTGAACTACGACATGACAAAAGTGACATTGTGAGCCCAGGGAAGACTAGGATCAGCCTCACCCAGTCCGATCAGTGGATGCCCAGGCTGATCTAAGTCTTCACTTGATGCTCGTCTGCACATGCCACTTTGTTTGTTTTTGTCTCGTCGCAGCTCTTTCTTTTCCCTGAATAAGGAGTGTTCTTTATGATAATGTATGCAGACCGACTGTTTATTCTCCATTCAAACTGCATGTATATGTTGCACTTATCAGTGGAGAAACCATTTTGTCATAAATCATACTGTAATTGTACAATGTTTGATTTGCATTTATTTATACATGCTGTCATGTAGAGATTGTGTTCCAGGGTTGATTTATTCAAAGCATTCTTAGCTTAGCAAAGTCATCAGTCAACAATTCTTTAAGCCTTCTAGCCCACGTACTGTAAAATCTGCTATTTTTTTGTTTTTATAGCAAACATCCTGAAGAGGTTTAGTGGTGCTAAAGCTCCTCTCATTTTTCAGTAAAAATGGCAGTTTATTTTGGTTCTTTAGTTGAAACTGCAATGTCTTTGTGAGTAACATCAATGCTAGTTTAACCCATTGCATTCTGGGTATTTTTAGATCACCTGTCAAGGTGAGCTTATAGTATAGCCTTGGTCTGTCGTCCGTCGGCGGCATCCTCCACACTTTTCAACACCTATACCTCCTACACCAGCAGGCCAATCTTGATCAAATTTTATGTGTAGCATTGTTGGGGTGGGGTATTGACTGCATAATGTTTTAGGGCAGATTGGATTGGAACTCTGGTTGCCATGAAAACATATAGCTCCCATAGACTTATAATGGGAAAAACTTCAAAAATCTTCTTCCCTGAAAACCATGAGGCCAGAGCTTACATATTTAGTATGTACCAATGTCTGATGGTCTCCTACATAAATCCTGCAAACCATGCCCCTGGGGCCCAAAATTGCCAACCCCAGGGGTCATTAGCTCCCATCGACTTACAATTGGAAAATCTTCAAAAATCTTCTCTGAAACCCATGAGGCCCCATAGCTTATATATATAACATGTATCAATGTCTAGTGCTCCCCTACTAAAATCATGCCACCCATGCCCCTTGGGCTCAAATTGGCCACTCCCCAGGGGGTCATTTGTTTATATATAGCCTAAGAACCTTAAAAAAATCTTCTTCTCTAGAACCATGAGGCCCAAAGCTTATATATTTGGTATGTAGCAATGTTTAGTGGTCCCCTACATGAATCCTGCCAACCATGCCCCTGGGGCCCAAAATTGCCAAACCCAGGGGTCATTAGCTCCCATAGACTTACAATGGGAAAATCTTCAAAAATCTTTTTCTCTGAAACCATGAGGCCCTGAGCTTATATATGTAGCATGTAGCAATGTCTAGTGGTCCCCTACATAAATCCTGCCAACCATGCCCCTGGGGTCCAAATTGGCCACGCCCCTAGAGGTCATTATTAGCTCCAATAGACTTACAATGGGAAAACCTTATAAAATCTTCTTCTCTGAAACCATGAGGCCCAGAGCTTATATATAGCATGTAGCAATGTCTAGTGGTCCCCTACATAAATCCTGCCAACCATGCCCCTGGGGTCCAAACTTGCCACTCCCCCAGGAGTCATAAGCTCCCATAGACTTACAATGAGAAAATCTTAAAAAATCTTCTTCTCTTAAACCATGAGGCCCAGAGCTTATATATGTAGCATGTGGCAATGTCTAGTGGTCCCCTACATAAATCCTACCAACCTGGGTTCAAAACCTGGTCTGGCCACATACTTTCGTTTCTCTTTCCGCTGATGCAAGAAGGGCAGTTGTCATTTACTGGTGAAAGTATGTGCACTTAGTACTGGTTAACCGCTTAGGAGGTCTAAGTCTGCCCAGGAATAGTTTGGTTAGGTTAACTGACAGTCCCGACATGACCATAGCTGTTTACTGAGGACTTTAAGCATCAAATCAATCAATCAATCAATCCAAATTAGCCACACCCTTGGGGTCATTAGTTCCCATTGACTTACAATGGGAAAATCTGAAAAAATCTTCTTCTCTTAAACCATGAGGCCCAGAGCTGACTTTTGTAGTATGTTGCAACATTTAGTGGTCTCCAACTTAAATCCTGCCAACTATGCACCCTGGGGTCCAAATTGGCCATGCTGCTCCCATAGACTTATAATGGGAAAGACTTCAAAAATCTTCTTTTCTGAAACTATGAGGCACAGAGCTTACAATTAGTATGCATCAATGTCTAGTGATCCCCTGCATAAATTCTACCAGTCAAGCACCTGAGGTCCGAACTGGTGACCCTGTTCATTTGTTTATTTAGAGCTATATAGCTAAAAAAACCTTCAAAAATCTTCTATGAAACCATAAGGCCAAGAGCTTATGTATTTAGTTTGTAGCAATGTATAGAGGTCCTCTACATAAATCCTGGCAATCAAGCTCCTGGGGGTCCAAACTTGCCACACCTCATGGGTCATCAAATCCTATAGAATTGCAGCCTGTTTATTAGCTCACCTGAGCTGGAAGCTTACAATTTAGAAGTCAGGTGAGCGGCAGTTGCCCTAGGGCTACTTGTTTGTCGTCTGCTGAAATTGTCATCTGCATCAAAAATCAAGAATATTTTGACAATATCAGTCTAACTAACTCTTGTAGAAATGAAATCTAGGCAGCAAACAGTTTGGATCTCAGATCAGGCCCCATGTTTGTGGGGCCTGATCTGGATCCAAACTGTTTGCCCAAATACTGCTAAAAGGGTAACCCAAATGGAATGGGTTTTAAAAAAATTTAAAAAAAACAGAGTTGCAGATCTCTTGAAGCTTAAAAGTGGATGGGTATACTTTCAGGGGAAGCAACTCTTCTGTTTTGGTTTTTTCCTCCCTTCTAAATGGGGTCCAGTTCTTGAAGGACAGGACATTAAGAGTAGACCCCCTTTAGGAAGGGCTTCATTTTCCAGGGAAGCAAACAGTAAGTCACAGAAGTTGTTTCCCTTTGTAAAAGTGGTGGAAAACATGCGGGTTTTCCCATTTACCTTGAGGTATTTGGATGCATCCCAAGTTTGGGTAACCTTAATGTGCTTAAGTATTGGGACACCTAAAACCATTAATTTTTCATTTGTCCCAAATGAAAAATTAATGGTTTTTAGGTGTCCTACCTAATATTTAAGCACATTAGGGTTTACATCCCTTCTCATTATGCCCCCAATTTCGGAGAAATTGTGGGGGCATATTGGTTTGGGCCTGTCCGTCTGTCCGTCTGTCATATCAAGAACCGTAAGAGCTAGGAGCTTGAAACTTTATACACATGATCAGTATGAAAAATAAGCGAACACGTGTTTTTTCTTTTTTCCGCGGGTCACATATTTCAAGAGTTATGCCCCTTTTTCGACTTAGCCTGCGGAACCTTGTGAACAAAATATCTCAAGAACCCCTGATGCTAGGATCATGAGGTTTTGCAGGATGAGAATGCCCAAGGTGTAGATGACCTGATTAACTTTTGAAACAAATTCGTGAATTTTTGACCGAGTTATGTCCCTTTTTCGACTTAGTGCATTGTAAGCCTATGGAACCTTGTGAACAAAATATCTCAAGAACCCCTGAAGCTAGGAGCATGCTTTTTTGCAGGAAGATACTGCCTGTGGTGTAGATGACCTGATTAACTTTGAAAAAAATTCGTGAATTTTTGATCAAGTTATTCCCCTTTTTCGACTTAGTGCATTGAGGCCTATGGTACAAAGGTACCCTTACATATAGTCAAGAACAATAAGAGCTAGGAACTTGAAACTTTATACACATGATCAGTATGGAAAATAAGCAGACCCGTATTTTTTTATTTTTCCGCCGGCAATGTATTTCCAGAGTTATGCCCCTTTTTCGACTTAGCCTGTGGAACCTTGTGAACAAAATATCTCAAGAGCCCCTGATGCTAGGATCATGAGGCTTTGCTAGATGAGAATGCCCAAGGTGTAGATGACCTGATTAACTTTTGAAACAAATTCGTGAATTTTTGACCGAGTTATGCCCCTTTTTCGACTTAGTGCATTGTAAGCCTATGGAACCTTGTGAACAAAATATCTCAAGAACCCCTGAAGCTGGGAGCATGATTATTTGCAGGAAGATACTGCTTGTGGTGTAGATGACCTGATTAACTTTTGAAAAAAAATCGTGAATTTTTGATTGAGTTATTCCCCTTTTTCGACTTAGTGCATTGAGGCCTATGGTACAAAGGTACCTTTACACATAGTCAAGAACAATAAGAGCTAGGAACTTGAAACTTTATACACATGATCAGTATGGAAAATAAGCAGACCCGTATTTTTTTATTTTTCCGCCGGTCATGTATTTCCAGAGTAATGCCCCTTTTTTGACTTAGCCTGTGGAACCTTGTGAACAAAATATCTCAAGAACCCCTGATGCTAGGATCATGAGGCTTTGCAGGATGAGAATGCCCAAGGTGTAGATGACCTGATTAACTTTTGAAACAAATTCATGAATTTTTGACAAAGTTATGCCCCTTTTTCGACTTAATGTATTGTAAGCCTATGGAACCTTGTGAACAAAATATCTCAAGAACCCCTGATGTTAGGAGCATGATCTTTTGCAGGAAGATACTGCCTGTGGTGTAGATGACCTGATTAACTTTTGAAAAGAAATCATGAATTTTTGATTGAGTAATGCCCCTTTTTCGACTTAGCCTGTGGAACCTTGTGAACAAAATATCTCAAGAACCCCTGATGCTAGGATCATGAGGCTTTGCAGGATGAGAATGCCCAAGGTGTAGATGACCTGATTAACTTTTGAAACAAATTCGTGAATTTTTGACAAAGTTATGCCCCTTTTCGACTTAGTGCATTGTAAGCCTGTGGAACCTTGTGAACAAAATATCTCAAGAACCCCTGATGCTAAGATCATGAGGCTTTGCAAGATGAGAATGCCCAAGGTGTAGATGACCTGATTAACTTTTGAAACAAATTTGTGAATTTTTGACCGAGTTATGCCCCTTTTTCGACTTAGTGCATTGTAAGCCTATGGAACCTTGTGAACAAAATATCTCAAGAACCCCTGAAGCTAGGAGCATGATTTTTTGCAGGAAGATACTGCCTGTGGTGTAGATGACCTGATTAACTTTTGAAAAAAAATCGTGAATTTTTGATCGAGTTATTCCCGTTTTTTGACTTAGTGCATTGAGGCCTATCTTACAAAGGTACCCTTACATATAGTCAAGAACAATAAGAGCTAAAGTCTTGAAACTTTATACACATGATCAGTATGGAAAATAAGCAGACCCGTATTTTTTTATTTTTCCGCCGGCAATGTATTTCCAGAGTTATGCCCCTTTTTCGACTTAGCTTGTGGAACCTTGTGAACAAAATATCTCAAGAACCCCTGATGCTAGGATCATGAGGCTTTGCAAGATGAGAATGCCCAAGGTGTAGATGACCTGATTAACTTTTGAAACAAATTCGTGAATTTTTGACAAAGTTATGCCCCTTTTTCGACTTAGTGCATTGTAAGCCGATGGAACCTTGTGAACAAAATATCTCAAGAACCCCTGAAGCTGGGAGCATGATTATTTGCAGGAAGATACTGCCTGCGGTGTAGATGACCTGATTAACTTTTGAAAAAAATTCGTGAATTTTTGATTGAGTTATTCCCCTTTTTCGACTTAGTGCATTGAGGCCTATGGTACAAAGGTACCCTTACATATAGTCAAGAACAATAAGAGCTAGGAACTTGAAACTTTATACACATGATCAGTATGGAAAATAAGCAGACCCGTATTTTTTTAGTTTTCCGCTGGCAATGTTTTTCCAGAATTATGCCCCTTTTACAACTTAGCCTGTGGAACCTTGTGAAAAAAATATCTCAAGAACCCATGATGCTAGGATCATGAGGTTTTGCAGGATGAGGATGCCCAAGGTGTAGATGACCTGATTAACTTTTGAAACAAATTCTTGAATTTTTGACAAAGTTATGCCCTTTTTCCGCCGGTCATGTATTTCCAGAGTTATGCCCCTTTTTCGACTTAGCCTGTGGAAACTTGTGAACAAAATATCTCAAGAACCCCTGATGCTAGGATCATGAGGTTTTGCAGGATGAGAATGCCCAAGGTGTAGATGACCTGATTAACTTTTGAAACAAATTCGTGAATTTTTGACAAAGTTATGCCCCTTTTTCGACTTAGTGCATGGTAAGCCTATGGAACCTTGTGAACAAAATATCTCAAGAACCCCTGATGTTAGGAGCATGATCTTTTGCAGGAAGATACTGCCTGTGGTGTAGATGACCTGATTAACTTTTGAAAAGAATTCATGAATTTTTGATTGAGTAATGCCCCTTTTTCGACTTAGTGCATTGTAAGCCTATGGAACCTTGTGAACAAAATATCTCAAGAACACCTGATGCTAGGAGCATGATTTTATGCAGGAAGATACTGCCTGTGGTGTAGATGACCTGATTAACTTTTGAAAATAATTTGTAAATTTTGGATTGAGTTATGCCCCTTTTTCAACTTAGTGCATTATTTGCCTATGGAAGCTTGTGAACAAAATATCTGGAGAACCCCTGATGCTAGGATCATGATTTTTATGCCCCCAACTTCGGAGAAGTTGAGGGGGCATATTGGTTTGGGCCTGTCCATCTGTCTGTCCGTCTGTCCGTATGTCCGTCCGTCCGTAACGCTTTATGGCAGATAGGAAACTCAAGAACCGCTTATGCTAGGATCTTGAAATTTCATATGTGGTATGTACATGAAAAATAAGCGGACCCGTATTTTTTCTTTTTTCCGCCGGTCACGTATTTCCAGAGTTATGCCCCTTTTTCGACTTAGCCTATGGAACCTTGTGAACAAAATATCTTGAGAACCTCTGCTGCTAGGATCATGATTTTTTGCAGGATAACATTGCCCAAGGTGTAGAAGACCTGATTAACTTGTGAAAATTTTTTATAAATTTTTGACCGAGTTATGCCCCTTTTTCAGCTTAGTGCATTGTAAGCCTATGGAACCTTATGAACAAAATATCTGAAGAACCCCTTAAGCTAGGATACTGATATTTGGCATACAGTTACAGACTAAGGGCTAAATGAACTGATTAACTTTTGAGCCTATTTCAATAATTCTCAGTTGAGTTATTCCCCTTTTTCGGACATAGGCATTTGTATAGGAACAACCTTGTGAACAAAATATCTAAAGAACCGCATAAGCTAGGGTCCTTAAATTTAGCATGCTGGTTTGGACTAAGGTGTAGATGAAGTGATTAACTTTTGAGTATATATCGTAATTTTTTGGTTGAGTTATTCCCCTTTTCAGGCCTTAGGCATTTTATATAGGAATTACCTTGTGAACAAAATATCTGAAGAACCGCTTAAGCTAGCACATTTATATTTGGCATACAGTTACAGACCAAGATGTAGATGAACTGATTTACTTTTGAGCATATTTCTTAAATTCTTGTTGATCGAGTTATGACCCTTTTTCGACTTAGTGCATTGTAAGCCTATGGAACCTTGTGAACAAAATATCTCAAGAACCCCTGATGCTAGGATCATGATATTTTGCAGGAAGATACTCCCTAAGGTGTAGATGACCTGATTAACTTTTGAAAAAAAATCATATATTTTTTATCGAGTTATGCCCCTTTTTCGACTTAATGCATTGAAGCCTATGGTACAAAGGTACCTTTACACCCAGTCAAGAACCGTAAGAGCTAGGAACTTGAAACTTTAAACACATGATCAGTATGAAAAATAAGCGAACATGTATTTTTTCTTTTTTACGTGGGTCACATATTTTCAGAGTTATGCCCCTTTTTCGAGTTAGCCTGTGGAACCTTGTGAACAAAATATCTCAAGAACCCCTGATGCTAGGATCATGAGGCTTTGCAGGATGACAATGCCCAAGGTGTAGATGACCAGGTTAACTTTTGAAACAAATTTGTGAATTTTTGACCGAGTTATGCCCCTTTTTCGACTTAGTGCATTGTAAGCCTATGGAACCTTGTGAATAAAATATCTCAAGAACCCCTGATGCTAGGAGCATGATTTTTTTGCAGGAAGATACTGCCTATGGTGTAGATGACCTGATTAGCTTTTGAAAAAAAAATCGTGAATTTTTGATCGAGTTATGCCCCTTTTTCAACTTAGTGCAGTATTTGCCTATGGAACCTTGTGAACAAAATATCTGGAGAACCCCTGATGCTAGGATCATGATTTTTGCAGGTTGATATTGCCCAAGGTGTAGCTGACCTGATTGACTTTCGAAAACAATTCGTAAATTTTTGCCTGAGTTAAGCCCCTTTTTCGACCTAGTACATTGAAGCCTATGGTACAAAGGTACAAACATTATTGGATGAACCTTCTTTAGAGGCAAGCATATGGTTGGGGGCATAGTGTTTCATAAACACATTTTCTAGTTGGGGTGGGAAGTGGGATGAAAAGGTGGGCGCAGGGGGGGGGGGGGGGGGGCATTCTTATAAGGAACAACTTGCTGGAGGAGAGAGCATTTTTATCTGATAGTCCATTTGTTGTGCTTAAAACAAATTTGTTTAATCAATCCTTCCTACAGTTTTTTAGCAGTCAATCAAAAATTTTGCACAAATGTTGCAGACATTTTGAAAATGTGCATGTGCCTTTTTGATGAGAGAAACAGTTGTTTTTGACAATTCTTACAGGTTCTGGCTTATACAGAATTGCAAGTTTGTATAGGAAATTTTGCATAGTTGTTTCAGACATACTGAAGCTGTGCATGTGCCCTTTTGAAGAGGGAAAAAAACATATTTGACAAAAATTAAGGTCCTTATGGATTTTGAAATTTTTACAGGTTCTGGCTAATACATAATGGCAATCTTGTATAATCAGCTCAGTAAGCTATCATTTTGAAACTTTGCACAGTTGTTTCAGACATTTGAAGATGGGCATGTGCCCATTTGAAGAGAAAATAATATTTTTCAAAATTAAGGTCTTTTTGAAAATTTTACAGATTCTAGCTAATTCAGAATGTAAAGTTTGTATAATCAACTCCTACCACAGTTTTAAGCTATCAGTCTGAAACTGTGCCCAGTTGTTCCATAGTTTACGTATTGAAGATGTGCATGTGTCTTTTTAAAGAGAAAAAAAATAGTTTTTTGACAAAATTATGTCCTTTTGCAGCTTCTGGCTAAATATAGGTTGGCAAGTTTGTATACTCAAACCATCCCAGGGTTTGTAAGCTATCAGTTTGAAATTTAGCACATTCATGTTCCAGACATATTGAAGATATGCATGTGTCATTTTAAACTGAAAAAAAAAAAACAAAAAAAACATGGCCTTTTAAACTTAGCAATTTTTCCAGTGACAAGACTGTATAATCAACTCCTTATGCAATGCAGGATGACAAGTTTGTATATTCAATACTTCCATTAGCTTTTAAACCATCACTGAAACCTTTCACAGATGTTACCAACATATTAAAGGTATGCACATGCCTGTTTGAAGTGCAAAAGTGGGGGAGGGGTTAGGAAGAGAGGAGGGGAATTGGGGAACAGGTGCAGCACGGGGGCATCATCTATGTTTTATAGACACAATTTTCTAGTTTTTTACTTTTTCACCCTTCAAATAAATTACTTTGCACCAAAGCAAGCACTTTCAGCAGTGTATAGCCAGAGGTCACCCAATGAGAAGGGACATTTCAGAGTGGTGTTGTGGTTCTGACAGTGGATCACAAGATATAACAACCCGTCATGAGTGTCCATGTAGGATAGGGAAATCTCACCCGAGGGGTCAGAATTTCAACCAGGGACGAGGCTTGCCAAGTCCCTGGTTGAAATTCCAACCCCGAGGGTGAGATTTACCTATCCTACATGGACTGGCTCATGATGGATTATTTTTCTCCCACTGTTAGCGAATTTTAAACCCCAAGTCGGATAAGGCTTCACAACAGGAAAATTTTAACTTTTTAACCAGTGATCTGAAGTAAATTTTGAGCAGCCCAGTATGTTTTATGGGTCCTCAAAAGGGTGCAAACACAGTTCGCCCCATAAAAATAGTCGGAAAACACGATATGTAGACTACTGTATCTTACAGAGGGCAAAAACAAAATGCAACTTAGCCTCTCATGTCAGGCGTGTCAAGTTTGATAGCGACATTTTATAATTGGTTTTAGTGACGTCATTAAAATTGAGTAATGTCATAAACCTATGATCTGCTATCAAACGTCACCTGACATGCTTGCGTGTCCATTTTGTTCATTTAAAATTAAAATATCAGTCAAAAAATGAAAAAGCCTGGTTGCTAATATAAGAAAGATGTTGCAAGGTGTGAGATGGCTGTTTCACACATGAGCTGAGGGCTTATCTTATATGTGCAAAGGTGGGAGAAATACTGTTTCAGATTTTTGATGCTATCCAAGAAGACCTCACATTATATTTGTAAGTGTATTGTACTAAGGAATGAAAGATTTTGAGCTTTGTTACATGATTATTTATATAAGCTGTGACATGACAAAACCAACAATGTGGCATGTGTGCCAGCAAAGACTCAGATCAGCATGGGCAAGCTCTAGCTTGCTGCCTGATCCCAATAAATTCATGTGTTGTATTATTATATATGTCTATACGGAAATAAATATTGTTTAAACTATCAGCATGGGCATCTGCCATATTGGAGGTAGCTTAGACCTTTAGCTACCCTTCAGGTGCACAGGGAGAACCTATTACTAATCAGACTGGGCAGCTGTTCAGGCTGATCTTAGATCTTTGCTGAGTCACAGCTGGGCACACATGCCACTTTGTTGGTTTTTTCATGATGCCTGTCAGTTATGTTGTTGCTGGTTTTTTTATATATCATGTAATTGCTTACTTTTCTGAATAAAGAAAAAGATAAAAGCCACCGCATTTGATATATTTTTGTGTCTGATATTCCTTGTCTAAAGACAGTGTACCATGAAAATCCTCAGATAGGTCTAAGCAAACAGGAGCAGTCTGATCAGCACCAATACTGTGCCATAATTCCATCTGCGTCTTTCGGACACATTTCTCTATTGAATAACCAAAGTGTTCCATTTTTATACTCGCCGAAGGGTGAGCATATAGGTGCCGCTTCGTCTGTCCATCCTTCTGTCCGTCCGTCACACTTTTGTCCGGAGCATATCTCTAAAAGTATTAGACGGAACTTGATAAAACTTCACACACTGAAAGAGGGCAATGAAAGGAAGTGCAGAGTGCAAGAATAGTAACTCTGTTACGAAGTTAGCTCCCTTCCTAGGTTTTTCACAGTATTTTGCTTGTCCGGAGCATATCTCTGAAAGTATTAGAGGGAACTCAGTGAAACTTCACACACTTAAAGAAGGCATTGAGGGGAAGGTAGAGCACAAGCACCATAATCCTATCACAAGTAATTACGGAACTACCTCCCTTCCTAGTTTTTTTTCTAAGTATTTAGCTTGTCCGCAGCATAAATCTGAAAGTATTAAAAGGAACTCAATGAAACTTCATTCATTGATAGAGGGCAATGAGGGGAAGTGCAATGTACAAGAACCATAACCATATCACAAGTAATTACGAAGTTAACTTCCTTCCTAGTTTTATTTTACAGTATTTTGCTTGTCCGGAGCATATCTCTGAAAGTATTAACAGGAACTAAATAAAACTGCACACATTGATAGAGGGCAATTAAAGGAAGTTCAGTGCACAAGAACCATAACCCTATCACAAGTAATCACAGAGTTAGCGCCTTCCTAATTTTTCTAGTATTTAGCCTGTCCGCAGCATATCTCAATAAGTATTGAAGTGAGCTAAATGAAACTTAATACATGGATAGAGGGCACTGACAGGAAGTGCAGAGCACAAGAACCATAACCTTATCACAAGTAATTATAGAATTAGCTCCCTTCTGATTTTATCCCACTTGTATGATTGTCCAGAAGATATCTCTGAAAGTATTGGAGAGAATAAAATGAAATTTCACACATTAGAGAGGACAATGAGAGGAAATGCAGAGCACAAAAACCATAACCCTATTATAAGTTATTTTGGAGTTATTTCCATTCTTATTATTTTCTCATTCATTTGCTTGTCCAGAGCATATCTACAAAGTATAAAAGGTACCTTAATGAAATTGCACATGTTAATAGAGGGCACTTAAAAGAAGTGCAAAGTGCAAGAGGCATAATGTTTTCAGTATTAGAATTATGTTGCCCTTGTTCAAAATTGTTCAGTGTAATGAAATGAAATTTACAATAGTGATAGCTGACAATGACAGATAATGCAGTGCTCAAGAATCCTTATCCTAACACAAGAAAGTTTTGTGTTTATCAGCCTTTATGTAGATATCATGGATAACATTTTACAAACAATGGGATGACTAATCATTAGTATTCTCAGTGACTGTTTGCCATGATTTGCCAAAGTTGAAAAAGCAATGGTACTAAGTAGATTTGCATCTTCTCATTCCTTTACCTGCCATTTTGTTTTTTTCATTTTTATTTGATTAAGTTTACACAGAATGTTGCTTCTACACCAGGATACTCATTTTAGCCATGACACGACAAAACCAACAATGAGGTTGTGCGGCCAGCGCAGACTCAGATCAGCCTGGGCGTCCGCCCAGTCTGATCAGAGTCTTTGCTGTCCGCATGGAGGTAGCTTAGACCCTTAGCTACCATTTGAGCATTAATAAAGAGTCTGGTCAAACTAGGCGGATGCCAAGGCTGATCTGAGTCTGCGCTGGCCGCATAACCACATTGTTGGTTTTGTTGTGTCGCGGCTCAGTTCACTACTGCACTTCTTGGGGGAGCGTCCACCAATTGTTTTATTAGAACAGTTATGGTAATGCTTTAAAGTGTCAGAAGATTTAGAATTTTATGGTTGGGTTCATATATGGTTCATATTTAAAGCTGCTCCTACCGTTTTATATATTTATTGCTTTGATCTTAGTCCCTAGAAGTATTTAATGATTCATCCTTTTCACAGATGAGTGGTCATCCTGATTCAACCTTTCCGAAGAAATATCATTTGTCCCAAGAGGTATTTTATGATTCATCCTTTCAACAAAATATCAGTCATCCCAAGAGGTATTTTATTATTCATCCTTTCCACTGACTATCAGTCATGCCAAGAGATAGTTTATGATTCATCCTTTCCACTGACTATCAGTCATGCCAAGAGATAATTTATGATTCATCTTTCCATTGACTTTCAGTCATGCCAAGAGATAATTTATGATTCATCCTTCCATTGACTATCAGTCATGCCAAGAGATAATTTATGATTCATCCTTTCCACTGACTATCAGTCATGCCAAGAGATAGTTTATGATTCATCCTTTCCATTGACTATCAGTCATGCCAAGAGATAATTTATGATTCATCCTTTCCACTGACTATCAGTCATGCCAAGAGATAGTTTATGATTCATCCTTTCCACTGACTATCAGTCATGCCAAGCGATAGTTTATGATTCATCCTTTCCATTGACTATCAGTCATGCCAAGAGATAATTTATGATTCATCCTTTCCACTGACTATCAGTCATGCCAAGAGATAATTTATTATTCATCCTTTCCACTGACTATCTGTCATGCCAAGAGATAGTTTATGATTCATCCTTTCCACTGACTATCAGTCATGCCAAGAGATAATTTATGATTCATCCTTTCCACTGACTATCAGTCATGCCAAGAGATAATTTATGATTCATCCTTTCCATTGACTATCAGTCATGCCATGCCAAGAGATATGTTATGATTCATCCTTTCAACTGACTATCAGTCATGCCAAGAGATAATTTATGATTCATCCTTTCCATTGACTATCAGTCATGCCAAGAGATAATTTGTGATTCGTCCTTTCCACTGACTATCAGTCATGCCAAGAGATAGTTTATGATTCATCCTTTCCACTGACTATCAGTCATGCCAAGAGATAATTCATGATTCATCCTTTCCATTGACTATCAGTCATGCCAAGAGATAATTTATGATTCATCCTTTCCACTGACTATCAGTCATGCCAAGAGATAATTTATGATTCATCCTTTCCACTGACTATCAGTCATGCCAAGAGATAATTTATGATTCATCCTTTCCACTGACTATCAGTCATGCCAAGAGATAATTTATGATTCATCCTTTCCATTGACTATCAGTCATGCCAAGAGATAATTTATGATTCATCCTTTCCACTGACTATCAGTCATGCCAAGAGATAGTTTATGATTCATCCTTTCAACTGACTATCAGTCATGCCAAGAGATAATTTATGATTCATCCTTTCCATTGACTATCAGTCATGCCAAGAGATAATTTGTGATTCATCCTTTCCACTGACTATCAGTCATGCCAAGAGATAGTTTATGATTCATCCTTTCCATTGACTATCAGTCATGCCAAGAGATAATTTATGATTCATCCTTTCCACTGACTATCAGTCATGCCAAGAGATAATTTATTATTCATCCTTTCCACTGACTATCAGTCATGCCAAAGAGATAGTTTATGATTCATCCTTTCCACTGACTATCAGTCATGCCAATAGATAGTTTATGATTCATCCTTTCCACTGACTATCAGTCATGCCAAGAGATAATTTATGATTCATCTTTCCATTGACTATCAGTCATGCCAAGAGGTATTTAATGATTTATTCTTTCCACAGAATATCAGCCATCCCAAGAGATATTTCATGATTCATCTTTTCCACAGAATATCAGCCATCCCAAGAAATATTTCATGATTCATCTTTTCCACAGAATATCTGCCATCCCAAGAGATATTTCATGATTCATCTTTTCCACAGAATATAAGCCTTCCCAAGAGATATTTCATGATTCATCTTTTCCACAGAATCTCAGCCATCCCAAGAGATATTTCATGATTCATCTTTTCCACAGAATATCAGTCGTCCCAAGAGGTATTTCATGATTCATCCTTCAACAGAATATCAGCCATCCCAAGAGATATTTCATGATTCATCTTTTCCACAGAATATCAGTCGTCCCAAGAGGTATTTCATGATTCATCCTTCAACAGAATATCAGCCATCCCAAGAGATATTTCATATTTCATCCATTCCACAGAATATCAGCCATCCCAAGAGATATTTCATGATTCATCCTTTAACAGAATATCAGCCATCCCAAAAGGTATTTCATGATTCAACCTTTCACAGAATATCAGCCATCCCAAGAGATATTTCATGATTCATCCATTCCACAGAATATCAGCCATCCCAAGAGATATTTCATGATTCATCCTTTAACAGAATATCAGCCATCCCAAAAGGTATTTCTATGATTCAACCTTTCACAGAATATCAGCCATCCCAAAAGGTATTTCATGATTCAACCTTTCACAGAATATCAGCCATCCCAAGAGATATTTCATGATTCATCCTTTAACAGAATATCAGCCATCCCAAAAGGTATTTCTATGATTCAACCTTTCCAATGAGTAGCAGTCGTCCCAAGTTGTATTTCATTATCATCCTTTCCACAGAATATCAGTTGTCTCAAGAGGTTTTTCCTGTTCATCCTTTCCACAGAATATCAGTCATTCTAAGAGGTATTTCAATATTCATCTTTTCCACAGAATATCAATCATTCTAAGAGTCAATTTATGATTCAGCCTTGCCACAGACTTTCAATAGGCCCAAGAAGTTTTTCATTATTCATGCTTTCCACAGAATGTAATTCAGAAATCGTTCATGATTCGATCAAACTATGTTATCTTGAATTAACTGAAATAAGTAAAAACATGTCTTTTAAAACATGGTCATGTTGGATTTAGTCGTTCAAATTGTCTAAAATATGTTATCATTGCTTTTCAACTTAACTGTAAAATGACCTTGCAATTCATGGTGAGTGAAAATACTGAGGCTTGGTAGTCTGTTAGAATTTTTACCCGTGAACTTCCTTAAAGGTTTTGGGACAAACAGATATGAGCAAACAGTGCGTACTTTGTTGGAACTTCCACTCGCTAATTTTTGTAAAAGTATTAGGAAAGAGCAAAAACTGCAGACCCAGATCAGACTCTTATAAGAGCAGTCTGATCAGGGACTACACAGTTGTAATTCCATCTGCATCTTTCAGATGCAATATTAGGTTTTAAAACCAAATTGTTCGATTTTTAGCTCACCTGAGCCTTTAGGCTCATAGGTGAGCTTATAGTATAGCCAGGCATCCGTCGTCCGTCCGTCCGTCCGTCGTTAACATTTTCAAACATCTCCTCCTCTGAAACCACTGGGCCGATTGAAGCCATATTTCATATGGAGCCTACCTAGGTCGGGGGAACGAAAGTTTGTTCGGGGTATCTGGGTCACATGACCAAGATGGCCGCCACGCCCATATATGGTAAAAACCCTTCAAAAATCTTCTTCTCCAGAACCAAATGGCCTATGACCTTGAAACTTGGTATGTAGCATCGGGCATGCAGGCCCATCATAGTTTGTACAAATCATGACCTTGCGTTGACCTTGACCTAATTTACGGCATCGTCAACTTTGGTACGTTAAGCTTTTATATTGGAAAACGCTTAAACAGTGGATTTCTCAGAAACTATTTAAGTTTAAGGAACAATACTTGGTATACATGGCCGACTTAATGACCAGATGAAGATATATGTCACTAAAGGTCAAGGTAATTCCGTCGGACCGTTCGTCGTCAAGATTTTCAAACATCTTCTCCTCTGAAACCACTGGGCCGATTGAAGCCAAATTTCATATGGAGTCTCAGTGGGATGGGGGAACCAAAGTTTATACCCAGGGTCTAGGTCACATGACCAAGATGGCCGCCACGTCCATATATGGTAAAAACCCTTCAAAAATCTTCTTCTCCAGAACCAAAAGGCCTATGACCTTGAAACTTGGTACGTAGCATCGGGCATGCAGGCCCATCATAGTTTATACAAATCATGACCTTGCTTTGACCTTGACCTAATTTACGGCATGGTCAACTTTGGCACGTTAGGCTTTTATATTGGAAAACGCTTAAATAGTGGATTTCTCAGAAACTATATAAGTCTAAGGTACCATACTTGGTATACATGGTCGACTAAATGACCAGATGAAGATAATATGTAACTAAAGGTCAAGGTCATTCCGTCGGACCATCCGTCGTCAAGATTTTCAAACATCCTCTCCTCTGAAACCACTGGGCCGATTGAAGCCAAATTTCATATGGATCTCAGTGGGATGGGGGAACGAAAGTTTATACCCGGGGTCTGGGTCACCTGACCAAGATGGCCGCCATGCCCATATATGTTAAAAACCCTTCAAAAATCTTCTTCTCCAGAACCAAAAGGCCTATGACCTTGAAACTTGGTACGTAGCATCGGGCATGCAGGCCCATCATAGTTTATACAAATCATGACCTTGCGTTGACCTTGACCTAATTTACGGCATCGTCAACTTTGGTACGTTAGGCTTTTATATTGGAAAACGCTTAAACAGTGGATTTCTCAGAAAATATTTAAGTCTAAGGTACAATACTTGGTATACATGGTCGACTAAATGACCAGATGAAGATATTATGTCACTAAAGGTCAAGGTCATTCCGTCGGACCATCCGTCGTCAAGATTTTCAAACATCTTCTCCTCTGAAACCACTGGTCTGATTGAAGCCAAATTTCATATGGAGTCTCAGTGGGATGGGGGAACGAAAGTTTATACCCGGGGTCTGGGTCACATGACCAAGATGGCCGCCATACCCATATATGGTAAAAACCCTTCAAAAATCTTCTTCCCCAAGAACCGAAAGGCCTATGACCTTGAAACTTGGTATGTAGCATCGGGCATGCAGGCCCATCATAGTTTATGCAAATCATGACCTTGCGTTGACCTTGACCTAATTTACGGCATGGTCAACTTTGGTACGTTAGGCTTTTATATGGGAAAATGCTTTAACAGTGGATTTCTCAGAAAATATTTAAGTCTAAGGTACAAATAAGGTACAATACTTGGTATACATGGTCGACTAAATGACCAGATGAAGATTTTATGTCACTAAAGGTCAAGGTCATTCCGTCGGACCATCCGTCGTCAAGATTTTCAAACATCTTCTCCTCTGAAACCACTGGGCCGATTGAAGCCAAATTTCATATGGAGTCTCAGTGGGATAGGGGAACGAAATTTTATACCCTAGGTCTGGGTCACATGACCAAGATGGCCGCCATGCCCATATATGGTAAAAACCCTTCAAAATTCTTCTTCCCCAAGAACCGAAAGGCCTATGGCCTTGAAACTTGGTATGTAGCATCGGGCATGCAGGCCCATCATAGTTTATGCAAATCATGACCTTGCGTTGACCTTGACCTAATTTACGGCATGGTCAACTTTGGTACGTTAGGCTTTTATATGGGAAAATGCTTTAACAGTGGATTTCTCAGAAAACATTTAAGTCTAAGGTACAAATAAGGTACAATACTTGGTATACATGGTCGACTAAATGACCAGATGAAGATTTTATGTCACTAAAGGTCAAGGTCATTCCGTCGGACCATCCGTCGTCAAGATTTTCAAACATCTTCTCCTCTGAAACCACTGGGCCGATTGAAGCCAAATTTCATGAGGAGTCTCATTGGGATAGGGGAACGAAATTTGATACCCTAGGTCTGGGTCACATGACCAAGATGGCCGCCATGCCCATATATGGTAAAAACCCTTTAAAATTCTTCTTCTCTAGAACCAAAAGACCTATGACCTTGAAACTTGGTACGTAGCATCGGGCATGCCGGCCCAACATAGTATATACAAATGATGACCTTGTGTTGACCTTGATCTAATTTACGGCATCGTCAACTTTGGTACGTTAGGCTTTTATAATGGAAAACGCTTTAACAATGGATTTCTCAAAAAAAAATATTTAAGTCTAAGGTACAATACTTGGTATACATGGTCGACTAAATGACCAGATGAAGATACATGTCACTAAAGGTCAAGGTCATTCCGGCGGACCATCCGTCGTCACGATTTTCAAACATCTTCTCCTCTGAAACCACTTGGCCGACTGAAGCCAAATTTCATATGGAGTCTCAGTGGGATGGGGGAACGAAAGTTTGTACCCGGGGTCTGGGTCACATGACCAGGATGGCCGCCATGCCCATATATGGTAAAAAACTTTCAAAAATCTTCTTCTCCAGAAAAGGCCTATGACCTTGAAACTTGGTATGTAGCTTTGGCCATGCGGGAAAACGCTTATATAGTGGATTTCTCAGAAACTAGTTAAGTCTAAGATACAATATGTGGTATATATGGTCCACTAAATGACCAGAGGAAGATATCATGTCACTGAAGGTCAAAGTCATTTTGTCGGTCTGTCCGTCATCAAGATTTTCAAACATCTTCTCCTCTGAAACCACTGGGGAGATTGAAGCCAAATTTCATATGGTGTCTCAGTGGGATAGGGGAACTAAAGTTTATACCGGGCGGCTGGGCTACATGACCAAAATGGCCACCATGCCCATATATGGTAAAAACCCTTCAAAAATCTTCTTCTCTAGAACCAAAAGGCCTATGACCTTGAAACTTGGTATGTATACCCGGGGTCTGGGTCACATGACCAAGATGGCCGCCATGCATATATATGGTAAAACCCTTCAAAAATCTTCTTCTCCAGAACCAAAAGGCCTATGATCTTGAAACTTGGTATGTGGCATGCTGGCCAATCATAGTTTATACAAATCATGACCATGCGTTGACCTTGAATTAATTGACGACATGGTCAACTTTGGTACGTTAGGCTTTCATATGGGAAAACACTTATACAGTGGATTTCTCAGAAACTATTTAAGTCTAAGGTACAATACATGGTATATATGGTCAAGTAAATGACCAGATGAAGATATTATTTCACTGAAGGTCAAGGTCATTTTGTCGGTCTGTCCGTCGTCAAGATTTTCAAAACATCTACTCCTCTGAAACCACTGGTCTGATTGAAGCAAAATTTCATATGGAGTCTAAGTGTGATCAGGGAATAAAAGTTTGTTCTCAGGGTCTTGACCAAGATGGCCGCCATGCCCGTATATGGTAAAAACCCTTCAAAATCTTCTTCTCCAGAACCAAAAGGTGTATGACCTTGAAACTTGCTATGTAGCTTTGGGCACTCAAGCCCATCATAGTTTATACAAATGATTGTGCGTTGACCTTGACCTAATTTATGACACTGTCAACTTTGGTACATTATGTAGTCTTTTATATGGGAAAATGCTTAAACTGTGGATTTTTCAGAAACTATTTAAGTCTAAGGTGCAATATTTGGTATATATGGTTGACTAAATGACCAGATGAAGATATTTTGTCGTTAAAGGTCAAGGTCATTCTTTGACTTTTGTACAAGGTCATTGAGATTGTGTCACCCGTCAACATTTTCAAACATCTTCTCAGAGGCCACTAAGGTCAATTGAAGCCATATTTCATATGGAGCTTCACCGGTTTAAAGGAACCATAGTTTGTTCAGATGGTCTTGGTCACTTGACCAAGATGGCCACCATGCCCATATTTGGTGAAAACTCTTCAAAAGTCTTTTTCTCAAGAACCGAAAGGCCTATAACCTTGAAACTTGGTACCGGTATGTAGCATTGGGCACTCAGGCCCATCATAGTTTATACAAATGATTACTGTATTTCGTATGGAGCTTTAATACTGGGTCAAAGGAATCAAAGTTTGTTCAGATGGTCATGGTCGTATGAACATGGTGGCTGCCACACCCATTTATGATAAAAAACCCTTCAGAAATCTTTGTCCAGAAACAAAGGCCCAGTGACCTTGTGGTTTGGTATATAGAATTGGGACTCAACATTAATCCCCAAGGGAGGGGGCCCCTGCCCTGGTGCTATATACATGTATAAAAGCATGAAAATATATACCAGGACCAAGTGTCAGGTGAGCTACAGGACCATTGGTCCTCTGGTTTTTACAATTACGGTAATTTGTTTTAGGTGTTCCAATTTTTAGGAATGTTATGGTACTATAAATCAAGAGGAAATGATACTTTTTATCAAAACGTTGCCACTGCAGACATATAAACCTATGCTTAGTAGTCTATCGGTGCAATTATTTTAAGTTGTTGTATTTTTTCGGAGTAGTATAAAATGGTGAAATTTGACAGAAATTATTGTTTATATCAAACATTTGACAAAAATTATACTTTTTCTATATCAAAAATTATACTTTTTATCAATAACTTTGCAGGACAAACTGTTCTTACTAGCCTTATGTGATGGATTTGTTTTTAAGATTTTTATAGTAAATTTTGTAAATCGAGAAAAATTACTCAAATTATGCTTTTTATTCAAAACGTTGCCACTGCAGAATAAAAAAATGTTACTAGGCTTTAAGCCATGCAAAAGTCATAATTTTAGACTTTGCCTTATTCCTTTTTAATAACTTTAATGCATAAAAATCAGGTTTCGTCAATTTTCAATATTCAAAAGGGGACTTACTTGAGCGTGCAATAACAATTTTTTGAAGTGAAACACTTGCCACGTTTACGCCTATGCATCTGACAATAGCGGTTACACCTGTCCTCGTCTTCCGGGCATCCTTGAACAGTGGAACTGCAAATAAGCACATTATAGAGCATGTGCCGTGATGTCACTGAACAGGTATTGATCAAGCGATATCTATGTTCACGCCTGACAATCAGTCTCATGCGGAACCGGCGGTTAAGCAAAGCAATCCGTTAGATCGCTTTCCGGTGACGTAGAAGAGGAGCCGAAAAAGGTAAACTAACGACAATCGTTCGTGTAAGAAGACGATTTATTTTCTTAGAAAATGTGCTCTTTAGAATATGAGAATGCTATTTTGTCGTTCACACATTTTTTTCTTTATATGCCGAAGGATTTGCTGAAACGTTGTCTTGTTTTTGTCGTTTTTATTCCCTCCTCCGAAACACCTGTTCGGACTGGATTATACATGAGGTAAGCAACACATTTATCCGCTAAATCTGACATTTGTGTACATATGATCTGCAATTTAGACGGCGTGTGGATATTTTAAACAGAAAGTGAAGTATGTAATACCTTTACGTTTTGCTAGAACTAAGAATTCTTTTGAAATACATACATAATTGCTCTCGAAAGTTTGGTTCCGCATGTAATCATTAAAAATAAGAAGAAAATAATTTCACAGATAATATTATTTTCAACCTGTAATATGTGCAGTAAAACTGTGCCCAGTATCATTCTGGAGTTTCTAAAGTTGACAAATGCAGGTCTGACGGATAATATTTGCTTGAAACCAGACTGCTAGAGAAATCATGGAACACTGCTTTGAGCCATTATATGTTGAACGTTAAGCATTGATTACGTCCTTGGAATATCAAATGACTTCATATACTATCTGTTTAGCTTATTTCAACACTTTTGTGTTGCCTATTTTTAAGGGAAAGTTCCCATGTCAATTTTTCCTGGTTACGCATGCGATAGCTCGGTTAAGCATTTGACTTCTTTCAAACTTCACAATTTTCTTTGCTTAAACTAAGCTATAAATGTCTCAAGCTATACAACTTCTTTTGCTTAAACTAAGCTATAAACCTCTCAAGCTATACATGGATCGCTATTAAATTAGTTACGCCAATACTGTTTCTTCTGATTTGTCTTCTGATAAAAATAGCCCCCGAAAACACTCATATGTCCTGCTTCAGTATCGTGATTATGGTATTAGATTAGTACTGAAGTAATTCTTCATTATGTCATGCTTACATGTACTTTGAGTGAATAAAGTTACTGTCTGTCTGGTAATTTACTGACTGTTCTTTATTGAGTGACGTTTTATGTCCCGCTCGACAATATTATTTCTTGGGAAAGTTATGATCAGTTTATATAAGTTTCAGTCGCAGTAAGTCTTTACTGTTTTGTACAAAAATGTACTTTCGGGAAAATATAGTTTATTTGATTCCGTCAATGATATTGATAGTTTATCGTTGATCAAAAGGAGGGAAAACTAACGAAAGATATGACGTACACGTACTGAATGACATTTCGGTTTCTGTATGTAGTCGTCTTGCTGAAACCCTCATCGACGTAAAATACATGAAATTATGGACGGGTATCCAATTCATATTAAATGATACAGTCAAACTTCAATGGTTCGAACTCGGATGACTCGTCAACCCTGCCTGACTAGAGCTCCTTCCTGAGTCCCTAGAGGTTACTTTAAGTAGAAACTATGTGGATGGCTAGAACTGGCTTTAACTAATTTTCATGGTCCCAAGCCTGTTAGAGCCATTATAGTTCACTGAAGAGAAAAAAATGTCATTTTTATACTGTTTGGAGAAAAATAAGAGCTTAAAAATCTGAGAAAAATAGAGATAGAGCAAAGGCACACAAATTAAAGAAAAGTATGGGCTATTTTTTTCCTGATACAGAAATTCACACGTCAGATTCAATTTGAAAGGACATATTCAATCAAACGGTAAAGAATTAGGTTTAACGGCTCTTTGAGACAGTATTTCAGTCAATATCGAAACTTATGAGAAAGTCTAACAGAGGTTAGCTCTGAACCCCATGATCGCGCGAACTTTCAGTTTTAAGGGGTAGCCTGTCAGGAAACCCCACTTTTTTAGGCTGTCATATGCAGAAGGGAATCTGCTTTTTACCAGAGCAAGGATTTGCCCACATCACTGGTTTGTAGTTTCCAAACACTGAAAATACGTTAAAATTTTAAGATATATTTTTTTCTGTATCATCTTTTCAAGTGGCACCATTACCTAGTTGATCCGATTTTCTGGAAAGTAGACCTCGTCCATCTAAACTTTTTTCTGTTGATAAATGTTCAGCAATAACATCGGATCTCAGACAAGCAGTCACTTTCCATCTTTAAAGCATATACCTGGGGTTGATATCTAGTATTCTTTTTTAAGTGTATTGGTCGGTTTCCGGTTGTTTCTGTTAGCTCCAAGTATGGACGTCGATGGACCTTGGTAACTTCCAGAACGGCAGCACACATCTTAATGCAGCTGAGTGAAAATATCAGTCAAATCGATCAGAGTTTGTGGCTTCTGAGGTATGGGTATCCGCATGTTTAGGGTCCCATGAATAACTTAAGTGGCTATTATAGATCTACTGAGACCAAGACCATCTTACTTGACCAAAATTATCTGGCGTATGTTTAGAAGTATTTAAACGTGCTTTTAAATTCAAGCGCACAATCCCTTTTGAGAAGAATATAATTGTCCCCATGTCAGTTTCAATACTATTGACCGCCGATAAATATTCGTTGAGTGCGTAGTAACAAAAGCATGCATTTTCTTGAAAGTGAATTTTCAACGCGGTTATATAAGTGAAGTGTCTTGCTGCATCGATAAGATTTCACAGAAAGTCTGCAAATGCACGCAGAGGGCCGATTTATCTGTGCAGGACTATTTCCTTCTTTCGGTACTGAACTTGGAGGACAAATGCAATATACCAAACACCACTTAAAACTGTTCATATCACTTGGTTTCAGTTGTAGACAATACAATTGTAAACAACTAATAGCATGGCATTCTCCAAATTTTCGCAATACCTTTCCTTGAGAGAAAAATCTGATGTGACTGAAATACTGCTGAAAAACGTCAAATCGCAAATCATCCATCCGCCAATTAAATTTTAGGCCCTTCTAAACTTTTAAGAGAGGCTAGTATCATAAACAATTTTATTCAAATGGTTGTCGTAAGAAAAACGTCTTTCTGGCTACATGTCACACGACCAGGTCAGACAAAACTAGATTATCTGCCAGAGAAGATCCTTAGAGTTGTTGGTTTAATGATACAACAGCTTTTCAGTGCTAAAAGAGCTGACCAAACCGTGCGAAGTCGCAGGTTGATCGATGTTTTCGCGGATCATATATAGGTCAGCCTGCATCGCAGCTAAATCAGGCACCCAAGCTCATTTGATTTTCCATACATTCCAATGCTCAACCGAACATTCTCATGCGCAACCACAAAATTTTTGACAGGAGCCTCCCATTCAAATGCAAAAAATCGAAATTTTGTGAAATCGTGTTAATTATTCAAATGTGATGTTAGAAATTTTAAATCAGCATGCATTTAAAACCATTGAAACAGTTAACACCAAATACCTTAGGGAATGGGATCAACTTTGTTCTGTTTTTTTTTTTATTTTGGTTAAAACATAATCTCCAACTGCATAGATCCTACAAGTCTCAGCTGACATCTAACCAATGTTGAAAAAACATCCAGTATAAAGTTTATGTAATAAAACAGACTAGAATAAGCAGATTGATGTTGACATATTTCCTTCTATTTTTTAATGATTAAATGCTGAACCAAAATATTTCGCCCCTTTCAACAATGATTTTAGAACAATGCTTGATACCTGGTCACTGAAACATCGTTATTGATGGCAGATATTAATTATTACATTGATATGCAATGATGAATTCGGATGCTTTTTGCTTGTTTTTGAGACCGAGCAGAAAAATGTTGTTATTTTATCTCCTGTTTTGTCTGACCTTGATCGTGTTGAACAGACATTTTGGATGAGGGAACAAATATCAAGAAAACCGCGGAACCAATTATAGAATTATTTGGTGTGTTGAAGGAGCAATGTTTAAGTAACAAAATAGCATTCTTAGATTTTGGGTATCTCTCCTATCATTCTGAAAAAAAAATCTAAAATCTGACTGAGTAAGTATTGTTTACCTTTTTCGGCTCCTCTTCTACGTCACCGGAAAGCGATCTAACGGATTGCTTTGCTTAACCGCCGGTTCCGCATGAGACTGATTGTCAGGCGTGTATGTTAGTGAGGGATTTGAAGTCTAACTGTAATGGACACAAATAATTAAATTCCAAAATGTGCGCATTTAGCAGCCAAAATGATTGGAAATCTGTCAAATAATGAAAACATGTGTTATAACAATTCAATGCATTAGCTTGTTAGTTGCCTTTTCTGGATAATTATTGAGATAATTTATGATTTTGCAAACACAATTGCTGAATTTCGTAAATTACTTATTTTAGCATATCAGAAATCATATAATGGTATAAGAAATCACTAACAGGGTATATAAATTAATAGAAAATATCAGTTTTGGAAAAGTTTGCTTAAACTCGCAGCTATATCACTGGTTAAAACTACCTTCTGCAGTATCCCTGCGGTAAGATAGACGTACGACTCTGTATTTCCTAGGTGTGTGACGTCACCAGATTATGGTCTGTAAGCTAGATACTATCCTAGCGTTTTTCCTCTTTTTCTGTACATGCTTGTAACAACACAAAGTTAGCATGGGAGGGGCCATAGCAAGTGTGGTCGAGCCTGATAGAATTTTCATTAAAAGACTTTTAATTCATTATCATGGCTGCATTATTTAAAACATTTTAATGCGATTTAAGCGTCAAACACCTGAATTAAAAGAGCAATGTTGTTCGAACTTGCTGATGTCACGATATGCATGATAAAATAAGATAATGATCAAGACAACATGATTTGGCGGCGTCATTTGAACAACTGAACGTTGTTATCATGCCAAACATAACTGAGTATCCAATCGCCTTCTGAGATTGATTCTGAAGGCTATGTCTTACAGCATTTGCGCAGGCGCAGCTCTAAACTAACGTGACATCACAGCCCCGGATTCAGGGGGTGGGCTATGGGGCTTAAGCCCCGCCATCTGGGGCTCTGTGTTCCATATTTATGCAGGAATGCAGGTAATAAGGGCACCTAATTATGTCCCCCCACCAAAGGTGAGGGGAGACATATTGTTTTCAGTGCGGATCCCGTCGGCGTCGGCGTGACAGATTCTTGTATGCGCGATATCTCTTGAACCAATGAATGGAATTTCTCCAAACTTGCATGGATATATAATTGGGACAAGCTTATGAGCTAATTAGATTTTGGTGACCTTGACCTCATTTTCAAGGTCACAGGAGGACTTAGATGACAATTTCTTGTATGCGCGATATCTCTTGAACCAATGGACAGAATTTCACCAAACTTGGATGGATACATTATTGGGACAAGTGTAAGAGCTGATTAGATTTTGGTGACCTTGACCTTATTTTCAAGGTCACAGGATGACTTAGATGACAATTTCTTGTACCCAATTTCTTGTATGTGCGATATCTCTTGAACCAATGGATGGAATTTCACCAAACTTCCATGGATATATCATTGGGACAAGTGTAAGAGCTGATCAGATTTTGGTGACCTTGACCTTATTTTCAAGGTCACAGGAGGACTTAGATGACAATTTTTTGTACCCACTACATTTCCTGAACCAATGGATGGAATTTCACAAAACTTGCATGGATACATTATTGGGACAAGTTTTTGAGCCGATTAGATTTTGGTGACCTTGACCTCATTTTCAAGGTCACTGGAGGACTAACATGGCTATTTCTTGTACCCACAAGATCTGCTGATCCAATAGATGGAATTTTGCCAAACTTTCGTGGATACATTATTTGGACAAGTTTATGAGCTGAACAAAATTTTGGTGACCTTGACCTCATTTTCAAGGTCACAAGAGGATTTAGATATGTGAAAATTTCACTAAAATTGATGTATCTCTTTAAGCTTTCGCTTGATTTCCACTTTACTTTCATAGATATACCTATGGGACAGTCTCAAGAGTGTGGTGTGTTTTGATGACCTTGACCCCATTTTCAAGGTCAAAAGTTATCTTACAAATGCGTATTTTTCTCTCTTAAAAATGAGATATCTTGAACCAGTGGATGGATATTCATTAGACTTGCATGAATGTATCATTGTGACAGGTTTAAGATATGTTTAGTAGTTGGTGACCTTGACCCATTTTGGAGGACATAGTCTTCTATGTAGGATATCTTTAGAACCAGCGGATGGATATTGTCCAAACTTGCATAGATATTTTATTTGTACAGGCTATTTATTCATTAGAGGGGATGGGAAATGGGCTGGTGGGGGGCTATCAGTTTTTCTCTGATATACATTTCTGGTGATAATTTTGGATGATTGTCCACAACATTAGATTGAAATATATGTTGTGCCATGTCATTGGAATCGCCTCGATTCCGTTGAGATGCCATAACATTTAAAAATAAGCATGACACTATCATGACTTTTCATCAGATACTCTATTTTATCTGGAACCCTGATAATGACCTTTTTCTTTTCTTTGGGCCCTAAATCCCACCAGTTGTCCAGAGAGAGCCCCGCTAGCTAGTTATGCTCTAGATCCGGTCCTACATTACATTATGTTGGTAGAAATTTGCAGGGGATGCATGATAAAAGGAGTATCTGCTTCAAAAATGCATTGAACAAACACTTACTCTAAAGAACATTTACATTCATCTGTTGTTTTTACACAATACCCATAGAGTCGGCCTAGCCTTTCGCATTTTATTTCACATTCTAGCACGTCACACATTCTCGAATCAGTTGTGTAAGATAGAACTGAAAATAAGGAATTTGATACATGTGAAACAATACATTATGCTGGTTTTATAGCAATGCATGGTGCGTTCTTATCAACTGCGTAATGTAATGGTACAAAACCTGTATACTGCATTGTTAAAGCACTTGCATAATGCGTTGTTGTAAAACCAGTATAATGCATTGTCAGCATAGTCGCCAGGAAAATGTTTGATATAATCTTATTTGGTGAAAGTTTGGCTTCTCTTTACTTATTTCATTAATGTATACTATCATATTGCCCTATAAAACATCATCAGATATTTATGAAAATAAAAGATCATTTAGATCGTTATGAAATAATTGAGAAACTGTATTTTACGTTTATTTTTACTTTGATACATGTACGAGCATATTTGCGTATTTTTGCCTCATGGTCGATTCGTTTAGAGTTTACAAAGATAAGACCTATTGTTGGTTTTCAATATCATTCAGCTGTTAAGTAGCGTAGAGAAATATATAAGAAGCAGGCTGGCAAATAATAATAATAATCTTTTAAAGCGTTTCTGATCATGAAAGCGATCGCAGTCGAAAAGAAAATGATTCGTATCCTCAAATGCTCGGCAAACGCATCACAAAATATGTTCCCGTGTTTTGAGCCTCCTGGCCACCTTCAGCTTCTCTTGACTCAGCGAAAATATTAAACTCTACGCCAACTACTTACCGGAGAGAGATGCAAGAAGGGCAGTTGTCAGTAACTGGTGAAAGTAAGTGCACTTTGTACTGGTTAACCGCTTAGGAGGTCTAAGCCTGCCCAGGAATAGTGTGGTTAGGTTAACATGACCATAGCTGTTTACCGTGGACGTTAAAAAATAAAACAACTTACCGGAGAGGACCAAAAGGATTCCACTACCCAATAAAAGAAATCCCATTGTTGCTACTTTTCTATTATTTAAGTAAGTTAAATAAATGTAATCTAATTCTAATCTAATTCTTATACCAGATAACGTTTCATTGGATCCAGGTGTAATTTGATCCAGTCGGGGGACCCGTATTATCATTTGCTTTAATGAAACCAAATCAGCTTTATTCACCACAATACCAGTATCATCATGATCATTAGATTTATTACAAGTATATCTATTGTTATGGTACAATAATAGTATATAATGATATCATAGTGTCATTTAAGACCCCATTGCTGGGACAGTGGTGTATTATTTCATCAAAACACACCACTGCAGACTTTTCAACAAAATTATTGGAACATGGCCGACATGCTATGCTTTCAATTCTTAGTTCCCTACCCATTCCAGTCTTACGCAAATTGGATATAGAGGCTAATAGGTTTTACGATAGAAATCACCAAATGTACGAAGCGGCACTTCTAACTAGATGTTATACTCAACACGCTCTCCGTCCACTAATTGATTCTGAAATCAATCATAAAAGAAATTTCATTAAAATCCCTTTCATTAACAAAGGTATTGACTTTATAGATTTACCTAGTATATTTCAGGATAAATCTGTTACATCTTCCATACCTGATTATTTCCAAAATTCTGAACCACCTATTATTTGTTATAAGTATAACAAACCGATTAGAAGTATCATATTTAATTTCAATAAACTTGTGTCTGATCTTGACATCGATGCTAATACTCCTGATTCATGAGATTGTAAAGATTCCAAATTTATTTACCCATCAGCAGGTCATGTTGTGACTGGAAATTTGAAGATCATCCCGGATTCTAGAATTCGTAACATTGTTTCTAAGGGTCCTAAGTATAGATTCCCTTCCCATATCGATTTCAACAGATGTAGGGAAGAAATTGCATCTGCATTAAATGATTTTGGTAATCGTTGGTGTAAACAAGAGGGTGTTGAAAGTAACGCTTTAAAGAAATGGAAACTAAGTATCTTTAATATTGTGGATAAACGTATAAAGTTTTATTCACACAATACTAATCTTTTACCTCCTAAGCCTAAATCTTCCTTTAGATATTTGAAGCAGGGTATCCAGGATTTTCATAGGAAGTATGTTTTGGTTCCTGCTGACAAGGCCGCAAACAACATTGTTGTTGTTTGTCGGATGCACTATATTAACACTTTGAAGCAGGAACTTAACGGCACCACGGCTTACGAAGAGACTTTTACAGACGAGAAGACTGTCGTTAATAGACACTCAAATAATTTGCCTTTAAAGTTTGCTGTAAACGTTAAGGAACGCCAAGACAAACTTCCTACGATGTATTGGTTACCTAAGCTTCACAAAAAACCGTATAAAGCTAGATTCATTGCCAACTCTAGCTCTTGTACTACTACAGAATTATCTAAATTATTAACTTCTTGCCTCACTGCTGTGAAATCTCGTGTCATTTGGTACTATGAGACAGTGTATGAGAGGTCAGGGAAAAATATGTTTTGGTCTATAAAAAATTCTGGTGAGGTACTTAGTAAACTGAAGTCAAGAGGGTTCCGTGCGACTAGTTTGTCCACTTATGATTTTTCTACTCTTTATACCACATTACCCCATAATTTAATAAAGGAAAAACTTGTTGATTTGATTGAGAGGGCCTTCAAAAAGTTCTCCAAAAATGAAGATACCCTTTATATTGCCTGTAACGATAAGAAAGCGTTTTTCACTTCTACTGACCGTAAAATATATAAAGGATATAGTCTTTGGTCATGTCAGAATGTATGTGACGCCTTATCATATCTCTTAGATAATATTTACATCAGATTTGGTAATAAGTTATGCAGACAAATTGTTGGTATTCCGATGGGTACAAATTGTGCTCCTCTTGTGGCCGATTTGTTTTTATTTTGTTATGAAAGAGATTTCATGACTTCTCTTTCGGTTGATAATCAAGCTGATGTCGTTGAGGCATTTAACTCAACCTCTAGATATTTAGACGATCTTCTGAATATTGATAATCCTTATTTTGAAAGCATGGTTAACCAAATTTACCCACCTGAACTTAAATTGAATAAAGCTAATACTTCAGATACCGAGGCCCCCGTTTTGGATTTACATCTATCTATTTCTAACGGTTTTGTATCTTCTAAAATTTATGATAAACGTGATGACTTTGACTTTGATATAGTTAATTTTCCATTTTTGGATGGTGATGTTCCACGTCGTCCCTCTTATGGAGTGTATATTTCTCAACTTATAAGATTTGCTAGAGTGTGTAGTCATGTAGATGACTTTAATGCTCGTAATAAATGTTTAACTGCTAAACTTCTTCAACAGGGCTATCGGTATCATAAGCTTAGAAAGGCTTTTTCTAAATTCTATCGCAGACACCATGAATTGGTTTCAAAATTTGATGTCGGATTAAAATTTCTTTTACACCAAGGCCTATCGGAACCAGAATTTTATGGTGACTTAGTATACAAATTCAAAAAGATTAAGGGTAGGACTGATTTTTCTGATCAATTCCGAAAAATAATAATACGTCACAAACGTATTGGCTATAATTTAAATGTTATGCGACAGTCTGCATGCTTAGTGATTAACCCAATCACGGTTGATAACTTTGCTGCACTCTTTAATTGCACACCGGGGGATCGGTCGTCAGACTCTATGATGGCCCCGACCTAAAGCTATATATTTTAGTTGGTTGGGACCGGAGCCGTTTTGTCTGTTGCTTGGTCCACCGGGGCTCAACTGGTGACCTTCTTTTGCTTCAGATTTCCAGTGGGGTCGTTTGGCAGGACAGGGATCTCCACCTGTCAGACGGCCCGTTGTATCTGTTGAGTCCTCGTCTTTGCTTCTTCATGGTGTTGAGATTTAATTTATGTGTTTACCGTGATGATTCATTGACGAGTTAGAGGGTTATCATGCGAACCGAACAACCAACTAAATGTTTTGTACCACTTCAGAAACTGAGGGTGAGGTTGGGCCTGTAAAATCGATTTAAGCCCCCCAGTAATTCATTACTGACCGTTCCAAGGCGGTAGTTCTGTTGTGGTTCTCTGTTGCCTGTTTTTGGTGTCAGAGTTTCTGTGATGTTTTACCTTATGTATGTTCTTATTATTTTTGGTTCGGTTTGGGTTGCTGAGTGGCCACCTTTTGGGAACAAGCTGCTCACTCGGTTGGCCATATGTTCTCTGTATCTTGATTATTTGTTATCTTAGTTGTTTCCAACTATGGTTTGAGGGCTGGATTTGGATTTTGATTGTTTCAGTTCCTGGTCTTTGCATACTTTTTACTTTTTTTACTTCGGTTGTGCCTAGGTTCATTATCCTGTGGTTATTTTGTTAATGATGTTGTCGGTGGTAATGCCGCAAAGTTTTAACGCGCCTTCTTAAAACAAATTCCTACGGTAAGATTGCCTACACATTCGATTGTATACAGTGAAACCTATCTAAAGTAGAAAAATACTGAATAGAAATATTGGCGCGGCATTCAAACCATTATACCAGCTAAATAACCCAAAGAGCTATAAAATATTTGATAAGAAAAAAAAATCACCGTTTTGTTTTCCTAAAAAAGAATTAAAAAAAATTGGATCATTATATACTTTTTTTTATACATTTTCCGTTTAAATTCATTCTAGCACATGAATGCACTTTCATTTCTGCAAATCATAAAATCAATATAATATACGATAATTGACTTTGAAACAAATTGGTTAATAAATGCAGTAACATGTAGCTTGATATGAAGTTGTTGTTTGTTTGTTGTTTTTTTATTACATTTTTTTTCAAAACTGAAAGAAAATTGAATCTCATTATATCTAGGCACAAGAACTGCTTTTATTTCAAAATTTTGCTTTATTTGGGCTGTGATTAGATGTGATTTTATGCAGAAATCTGGTCCAAAATGGCCGGTGTCTTGCGGAACCTTAACAAATAAAAAGGATTTTTTCTTCAGCAACCACCCAAGGGAAGGACCAAAACTGCTTGCTTAAAACGTATGTGCTCCAAACAGGTTGATTTACACTGAAACTGCTGCATTGGAATATTAGATTTTGACCTTTTAAGACAGGTTTTTGTTTAACGGGGGTGGCCTCTGAGACAGGTTAGATTGTGGTGTAAGTAATTTTACATTGGTCCGACATATCGACCTTTTTAAACACATGACATCCCTAAAGAAATTCTTTCTTCATGATTGTTATTAGTCAGACAAGCCCAAACTTCACTAACATTGCGAGCAGTTCTTCACATAGGATCATCATGAGTAACAAGGCAGGGGGTAGGTTGTGCCATATCAGATCACATCAGACAAAGGGTAGATTTTGCTATTTAAATATCTCTTCTGTGCATCTTGCGGAGTGATCAGTCTTTACCGTTTACCTTTCTCCTTGGCTATATAACTATACGACGTCCAGCGATAACTGATCACACTTTTGTTGTTGTTGTCATTTCGATTCCGTAACGATGTTAGACGTAACCACGGTGGGTAATCTCGATAAACGGAGCCGGCTTATGAAGAACTTCCGCAGCACGCGTGGCTCTGAAGTTTTAGCTGTTAAACAAGAGAAAACGTTTGACAGGTCTGGCGTTCCCATATTTTTATCTGTTGTTTCAGGGATTAAATGGGAAAAGACTGCTATCAGATGACGATGTCATTTAGACGTCGCGCATGGTATTAGGGTACATTCACGGACAGATATGAAATAGACCACACGGAAGCAATGCTTTTCCGGATTTTATACCATAAACTATTTTAAAATCGTGAATTGGTTCTTGTTTTATTATTGGGTCAAAATATTTGGTTTTGAGACGATGTAAATCCCAATGCGGGCGCAAGAAGAAATTACGAAATAAGGTTACTACAATGATTCGTGATTCCAAGCAATCTTATTATGATAAATTAGCAGATAAACTAAATTCCAGTACTATTACGACAAAAGATTGGTGGTCTACTCTTAAGAATTTTATTAATCCAAAGTCAAGTTCTTCCATTCCTCCCCTTGAATTTGAAAACAATATTTATACAGATGAAAACGATAAGGCAAACATCCTCAATAAATACTTTCAAAGTCAAACCATCTTAAACGCTGTTCCTCCAAATTTAATCTCACTTGCTCTTAATTCAGAATTGAACATGATTGTGCTCACTCCACTTGAAGTTGAATCTGTTCTTAAAACTTTAATTGTTTGTAAGGCAACTGGTCCAAATGGACTCCAAATGGACTCAGTAATTATATTCTTAAGGAACTTTCATCCCAACTCTCCACTCCTTTTTGTTCCCTCTTTAATCAGTCCTTACAGACCGGTCATTTGCCAGCTTTTTTAAAGAAGCAAATGTATTTCCTGTCCATAAGAAAGGAAATTTGTCGAATGTCTCTAATTACAGACCCATATCTTTGCTTAGTGCGGAAGCAAAAGTTTTTGAGAGGCTTGCTTTCAAATACTTATCTAATCACTTCGTGATAATAATTTGCTGTCGTCTTTGCAATCTGGTTTAATACCGGGTGACTCAACGGCAAATCAATTAACATTTCTTTAAAATACTTTCTGTCAAGCTCTTGATTCCGGTAAAGAGGTTAGGGCCGTCTTCTGTGATATAAGCAAAGCATTCGATCGTTTTTGGCATGTTGGTCTCTTGCATAAACTTAAAGCAGCTGGTGTCACAAGGGAAGTCCTTCAATGGTTTAAACATTATCTTTCTGACAGAAAGCAACGCGTTATTCTACCTGGTACTGTTTCTGATTGGGTTGTTATTAGGGCTGGAGTTCCTCAAGGATCTATACTGGGGCCTTTACTATTCTTGTTGTATATCAATGATATAGTAATTGATATTGGCTAAAACATTCGACTGTTTGCAGACGACACGGGTCTTTATATAGTTGTAGACGACCCGACAACTGCAGCGAACTGTCTAAATACAGATCTTGATAAGATTTCACGGTGGGCCGCTAACTGGCTAGTATCCTTCAATCCTGCTAAGACTGAATCTCTCCTTATTTCTCGTAAATCGAATAGACCGTATCATCCTGTTCTCGCTATACAAACTCACCAAATCTCCGAAGTTGACTCTAATAAACACCTTGGCATCTATCTTTCAAATGATTGCACCTGGCATCAGTACATAAATTATATCAAAGAAAAAGGCTTGGTTTAGGATTAACGTAATGAACAAATTAAAATTTAAATTAGACAGAAAATCACTTGAAATTATTTATACAGCATATATAAGACCTATACTAGAATATGGTGACGTTTTATGGGACAACTGTATGGAGTACGAAAAAAATGATTTAGATGAAATACAGAATGAGGCCGCTCGTAATGCTACGGGAGCAACGAAGCTCGTCTCACTTAATACTTTATCTAATGAAATTTGCTGGGAATCACTAGAACAAAGGCGAAAAAAATCACCGACTTACCTTATTTTATAAAATGATGTACAATATTACTCCACTTTACTTGTCAAATCTAGTGCCTCAGACTGTTACATGTAGCAACCTTTCTCGTTATAACTTGCGTAACTCAAATGATCTTCAAACTGTAGCTGCCAGGTCTAGTCAATACTATTACTCTTTTCTGCCTTCAACAACTAGAGACTGGAACAGTTTATCCATAGAGACTAAACAATCTGATTCTGTGAATTCATTCAAACGTCTTCTCAATAAGGATAAATCAACAGTGCCTAAACACTATTATATTGGTAGCAGAAAAGCCCAGATTCTTCATACACGTATTCGTACTAATTGTAGCTTATTGAATCTAGATCTTTTTCTAAGAAACGTCACTGAGTCACGGTTGCGGTAGTATTGAAAATGCACAACACTTTTTCTTTCACTGTAGGTATCATGAAATGCAACGTAGAGAATTGATGACTACGGTTTCTACATACGTGAACCCCTCTCTTAAACTGCTTCTGACCGGTGATTTAACACTGTCAGCAGAGATAAACAACATAATTATTTTAAAGGTACACAAGTATATCATAGATACGCGTCGTTTCTGAAACTTATTATCATAATGTGTCTAAACACATGCGACTTGTTCCTAGTGGAACAAAGGTGAGGGGGGACATATTGTTTTCAGTGCGGATCCCGTCGGCGTCGGCGTCTGCGTCGGCGTGACAGATTCTTGTATGCGCGATCGATATCTCTTGAACCAATTGATGGAATTTCACCAAACTTGCTTAGATATATTATTGGGACAAGCTTATGAGCTGATTAGATTTTGGTGACCTTGACCTTATTTTCAAGGTCACAGGAGGACTTAGATGACAATTTCTTCTATGCGCGATATCTCTTGAACCAATGGATGGAATTTCACCAAACATGCATGGATATATTATTGGAACAAGTGTAAGAGCTGATTAGATTTTGGTGACCTTGACCTTATTTTCAAGGTCACAGGATGACTTAGATGACATTTTCTTGTACCCAATTTCTTGTATGCGCGATATCTCTTGAACCAATGGATGGAATTTCACCAAACTTCCATGGATATATCATTGGGACAAGTGTAAGAGCTGATCAGATTTTGATGACCTAGACCTCATTTTCAAGGACACAGGAGGACTTAGATGACAATTTTTTGTACCCACTACATCTCCTGAACCAATGGATGGAATTTCCCAAAACATGCATGGATACATTATTGGGACAAGTTTTTGAGCTGGTTATATTTTGGTGACCTTGACCTCATGTTCAAGGTCACTGGAGGACTTGGATGACAATTTCTTGTACCCACTATATCTCCTGAACCAATAGATGGAATTTCACCAAACTTTCCTGGATATATAATTTGGACAAGTTTATGAGCTGTTTAGATTTTGGTGACCTTGACCTTATTTTCAAGGTCACTGGAGGACTAACATGGCAATTTCTTGTACCCACAATATCTCCTGAACCAATAGATGGAATTTTGCCAAACTTTCGTTGATACATGATTTGGACAAGTTTAAGAGCTGAACAAAATTTTGGTGACCTTGACCTCATTTTCAAGGTCACAGGAGGATTTAGATATGTGAAAATTTCACTAAAATTGATGTATCTTTTTAAACTTTGGCTTGATTTCCACTGTACTTTCATAGATATACCTATGGGACAGTCTCAAGAGTGTAGTGTGCTTTGATGACCCTAACCCCATTTTCAAGGTCAAAAGCTATCTTACAAATGCGTATTTTTCTCTCTTAAAAATGAGATATCTTGAACCAGTGGATGGATATTAATCAGACCTTTTCAAGATCAAAAGCTATCTTACAAATGCGTATTTTTCTCTCTTGAAAATGAGATATCTTGAACCAGTGGATGGATATTCATCAGACTTGCATGAATGTATCATTGTGACAGGTTTAAGACATGTTTAGTAGTTGGTGACCTTGACCCATTTTTGAAGGACATAGTCTTCTATGTAGGATATCTTTAGAACCAGTGGATGGATTTTGTCCAAACTTGCATGTACAGGCTTTTTATTCATTAGAGAGGATGGGAAATGGGCTGGTGGGGGGACATCAGTTTTTCTCTGAAAAACATTTCTAGTTGCCAAAGTCTGAAAGCCCCTAGTATCCTACGTCCCATCTCTTTTTTTCCACAGATGCTGACTTTTCTGTTTCTGTTTACTTTTTTCTGTCTCTTTTTTGTTCAGCAGATGTATCTTTTCTTATCCATTTTGTGAAGTACTTGTAATTCATGTTTCTGTCAAAATGTTTGCAGTGAATTGATGTTCGTGAACTGGACATCAACTTAGCTTAGTCAGCTAGTACCATTGCAGTCTTACATGTACATACACTTAGATCTTGCACTGCATTCACTGCGAACATGACTACAGCTAAAGAATTTTAAAGATTTTTTCACTTACATTTCTGTAATTAAAAATTGTCGACCGGTTTTGTTTGGTTTCCGTGGCGTGTTTGGTTTTGTTTCACTACTTTTGGAATAAGGCAGTCGAATCCAGAGGTGAAATTCTCGTAAGGCAAAAAAAAAAACGCCTGACATTTTGACGTTACGTTTAGTTCCCAAATACCGTGCGCGACATCTTAACAAACGCTACGTGCAGAGAAGGGGGTATATATGTCACTTGGCTTTCTTTGAAAATATTTGTTCCGAGGCGAGTTTAATCATTCAGCAGCATGAAGTGCGACAAAAAGGCCACTAGATTTTCCCCATAAACGGACGAGCCATGAAAACTAGGACTTGAACGGTGGCATTAACATGTTTGGTTTAGGAATCCACGCATACATACACGTATGACAGGCTCGTGCGTACGTTAGCTCCACGCAAGCCGTTTCACACATACGGTATGCGCTTAAAAGTACATTGTGTGTGTCCGCACATAGTGTATATAATACATATAGTTAAGCCCGTCGGCTATTACTCATAGTTTTACATACATATTGACAGTATATATTAGCGTATACCACAGGCCATTTTTTTTACTAATTCGTAACTTCAAATATACTGCATTATTATTTTTTTTTTGTGGCTTCCACACATAGATCTATAGATGTTGTGCTTTTCACCGGGACATACATACATACATACATACATACATACATACATACATACATACATACACTGTAATGATATTAAATATATAGCTGCTTGTATCCTTGTCATCAATGCGCGTCTTCCACACATAAACTGTATTACGTTATTTTGGTTACATACATACATACATACATACATACATACATACATAATGTAAATACTATTAGCCTATATTGTTATGAACTGTAAAAATTACACGATATGTGAAAAAATACGGTGTCGGTGAAGGGGAGGAGGAGCCGACATAAAAAAACATGTTTGGTTAGTAAAAATAGCTCTTCATTTATCCCTTTCAGTTTTCTGAACGAAACTGTTCGAAACTGCACGAAATCTGCATCAAAAAGGTGTGCCGGCTCTGTTCATTGTAGTGTGGCTCCGTTGATGGAGAGCGGCTGTGAAGTTGTGGTCCCAGTTTCATCTAGACCACATTGGCCTATTCTTAACCCGCACTTTGAGACTAAATAGACTGTCAAATTAGTCACGTGCAGACTCGGCACACACAGATTCGCTCACATACGTGTGCAGCAATTGACACCTGATAAGTGTCATTGCAGGCCTGTGTCATTCTTGGCGTCTTTGTACGAACTTTAAATACAAGTCTCTCACAGTTCAGAAACAGAAACTTTGCTTCTGTGTGTGTGTGTGTGTGTGTGTGTGTGTGTGTGTGTGTGTTCTGGTTAAACGTCGCTTTTGACAATCTTTCAGTCATATCGCAATGGTTTCGGGTTGTGACAGGGAGCCCAATGCTCACTTTTAGTGCACTTCTTCACTGAAATACCATACTAAGAACACTGATGACATGATACCACACCCAGTCACTTTATCTTGAACCTCGTCGAAATTACTAATTCTATCCAGTTACTGTGTGTGCTAAGTGAGAAGCGGCTATTACCATTTTTAAAGCCTTTGGTATGTCGCGACCCGGCCTGGCATATTGAACGTGACTGATTATTGGAATGTTCACTAAGTTGTTAAACAGTAGTCACAGTTTGCAGCTCATGGCACAATTTAATTTTACGAGTAATCATAAGTTGGAAGTGATGTCATTCATTCGCGATTTCAGACCTACCCAGTTTCTCGTTTTCTCGTGCAAAACACATAAAGATAAGCTAGTTGTTATACTTACAGACTGGACATCATAAGGATATGAAGCATAAACAGGCTATACTGAACACCACCATTGGCCAAAAGTGTCATTTTCAAAGAGTTCTACAGGAACTGATAAGCGTTATTAGCTGGCCATCACATATAAGCGTTATGAATAACTGTACGTTCCCAGACAAATAAAGGAATTGCTTTGCAGTAGAACTGAGTCTCTCGAAATTACACTTTTGACCAATGGTGATGTACCATTTAATCCTGCTTTCGCTAAATATCCTTATTTTGACCAGTCTGCAACTATTTATATTACAACTAGCTTATCTTGGGGTGTTTTTGCTCGAGACAAAATGAGCCCATTCAGTCATTCACTATTTTCAGTTTGGTCATTTTGTACCCACTTTGGTCATTTTGTGATTAGACCTGCAGAAATAATAAATACCCTGGGGCTGTATTCATAAAACGACTTAAGTGGTTGCTATGCTGTTGCTAAGGCTAAATTTCTTTGAAGGAGATTCCCTACAACTATGAAATTTGCTCTGGAGGAACAGTCTTTAAAGACTGTTCCTCCAGAGCAAATTTCATAGTTGTAGGGAATCTCCTTCAAAGAAATTTAGCCTTAGCAACAGCATAGCAACCACTTAAGTTGTTTCATGAATACGGCCCCTGGACATGAAATGTAGTGGGGTTCAAGTAGCCAAAATAGAATTCGTAAGAAATGAAGAAACTGGGGGTCTGAAATTGCGGATGAATGAAATGACTTCCAACTTATGATTACCCGTAAGATTGTGCCATGTGCTGTACACTGTGACTACTGCTTTTAAAAACAACTAGATGAACATTCATTCCAAACATTAGTTCGTTCTATTCTAGGCCGGGCCGCGACATACCAAAGGCTTTAAAAAAGGTAATCTATATTTGCTTCTCACTAAACACACAGAGTTACGGGCGTAGAATAAGAAATGGTCGACGAGGTTCAGGATAATGTGACTTGGTGTGGTATCATGTCATTAGTGTTCTTAGTATGGTATTTCAGTGAAAAGGTGCACTAAAAGTGAACATTGGGTCCCCTGTCACAACCCGAAACCATTGCGATATGACTGAAAGATTGTGAGAAGCGACATCACACACACACACACACACACACACACACACACACACATCTGTTTCTGAACTATGAGAGACTTGTGTTTAGAGTTCGTACAAAGACGCCAAGAATGACACAGTACTGAAACTGTATTTGAGACTTCATAGTGTCCTGAATACTAATTGTAGGTCAGTGTGAACTATATTTCATGGTTTAATTATTTATGCCAATATCTCTAACACTATTTCATGACTTGTATTATACTTGGTGTAATGGTACATTCAGATACAGTGATTGCCCTCATATCACTTCTAGGTCACTCTGACCTATATCTCACAGGTCAGTGATATTGTCATATCTCTGGCAATATTTTAAAGGATTGAATAGTTCTTAGATAACTGTTTATAATGACACTGCAGTTGATCTCATTTTACTTGGCCGGTATTGTCCATATTAAGCTTGCTTTTGTAAAAATCAAGTTCCCGTTAGTCGCACTTCATTGTCTTCTGACAATTCTTGTTTTTGTGATTTGATGCAAAATGGATTGACTTTATTTTGCTTTATCATATGACGTCGCTTCTGAGAGTGTAATAAAGCCATGTATTAAAAACGATAAACCACTAGTGGATTTAATATGCAAATTACGTCGTAACGCTATGCGTTTACGTCCATAAAAACGTTGTGTTTTCTAATGGTGAAATCGCGACGTTTTAGTGCAAAATCTTCTAATAAAATATCATTTTAGCGTCATATGATAAATAGAATCTTGCATTCGCGCTCATGTATCATTGAATTTATTAAACTCGTTGGGGAAAAACGATAAGATGCTCGGCAAAGCCTCGCATCTTATCTTTTTCCCCAACTCGTTTAATAAATTCAATAAAACATGAGCACTCATGTAAGATCCTCTATATAAGACGGGGTGTCCCCCTCCTAAATGACGCCAAATACCGCATTAATCCTAATAAACACCCCTGCTCTATTAAACGCTCCCTGCTTCTTTTTCCGAACATCATGCTTCTCTGGATGAGGTTGCTCTTTGAAAAGAGGTCTGCTCTTAAAGGAAAGAATTGGCTCCTAGAGGAGCAAGTTCTCACCACTATTGAGAAGCGAGGCAAAAATAGTAGAGTTGTTTTCTTTGAAAGTTTGCACATTCATCTCAACACTATTTTAGATAGTTTGGCAGTGGCTGATCTACTACTCTTTAGGCTCTAAATAACGCTCCCCGCCATCGTAATATGCCATATTAATAATATTATTACGGTATGTTCATCAGTCATATTGACTGTGCTGTAGGGATTTTTCCCCTTTTTAAACTATCTCAAAAAATTTAGATCGATCTTGTAAGCTATTTTTCCATCTTGTACATGTAAGATGAATCTAGACTTTTTGCTTGTTTTGGAGGAAAAAACCCTGGCATATGGCCAAAAATCAAAATATAGCTTGCTGACGTGAAAATTCTTTCATGACTGACGGACGAACCAGACGCGAGGACAGACGAATGGCGCCCGGCCGTTACTTTGGCCGCTACGCTGCTGGAGGAACGTCGTTGCGAAAAATGAAATAAACACAGAAAGTTCTTTCAGCTTGGACTTGGATAAATGACTCCTCCTCTCAAGAACTGAATGCTGCGACACCCATCGTTTGTTTATTTACCAAAAATCTTGTTAAAGGAAGGAATTCCATGCTCCTTTGTGAAAGAGTAATCATAGTGAGCAAACAATCCTTGTTATTAGATTCAACAATATTTCATTTATCAATTCACATTGTATAATTTACAATCTCAATTATCAGGATCTGACAGTAAGCTAAAAGCTTATAGTGGTCATCTCTTGAAATGTATGCATTTGTATGCATCTGAGCTACAAATTACTTTAAGACACTTTTTTTCTAAATGAAGGGTATTCTTTTAGATAGCAGATGCAGCCTGACTGTTTGTTATCCATGCAAGGTACATGTATATGTTGCGCTAATTTGCAAAGAACAGTTTATGCATGTCATATGCCATGTTTTAATTGTACGATGTTACGATTATTTGAAATGCATGTATACACGATATCTTGTAGAGATCATTCTCTTTATTTCGTGGCGGAATTGTTTTAGTATCATCAGCTCAGCTTAGTCGTTAGTCTCGGGGTCTTTAAGTCATACAGTGCATATAAGATAATCTGTGTAATTACAAATGAGCCGCGACACGAGAAAACCAACAAAGTGGTTGTGCGCCCAGCGCGGACTCAGATCCGCCTGAGCATCCGCCCAGTCTGATCAGAGTCTCCGTTGTCCGCATGGAGGTAGCTCAGACCCTTAGCTACCCTTTAAGAGCAAAGCTAAGACTCTGGTCAGACTGGGCGGATGCCCAGGCTGATCTGAGTCTGGGCTGGGCGCACAACCACATTGTTGGTTTTCACTTGTCGCGGCTCAAATGTTTTGTTTGATGGAGTTATGCGAGAGCTTCTGCAGTGTAAAGCAGAGTCTCACATTTTCAGCCAAAAACTGTAACTTCTTATGGTGAATGGATGTACTTTCCGGGGAAGCGACTCTGTCATTATCATTTCTTTGTCCCCCTTCTAAGTTGTGTTCAACTCGTAAAAGAAATAATTTGCTGTTCTTGGATTAAATTCATTCCGTTAAGAGTAAACTCTAGTTTGGAAGATCATTATAGCTCAGGGAAGTATACAAAGAAATCACAGAAATTGTCTCCTTTTGTAAGATTGGCGGAAAAAGGAAGGTGTACCCATACACAATACGTCTTCTATTGCTCTATAAAATCAAGTGTTTTGGTTAGTTTTGGTGAAAAAAGAATGTGAGGAGCTTTATCAGCCAAAGATGGCATACTAGTAGTTTATGGTTTTAGTTTAGTTGAAACTAAAACATATAATAAGCATTGACATTGTTAGTCTCAAACAATTATAGACTTGCGGTGAATAGGTATACTTTCAGGGGAAGCAACTGTTATTTTCATTTTTGCCTCACTTCTCAATAGGGTCAACTCCTAAAGGAAAACAATTGCTCCTTTAGGAGCAAATTCTTACCTTTGAGAGTAGACTCCTCGAGAAAAAGCCTCATTCTCCAGGGAAGGAAACATGAAGACACAAAAGTTATTCGCCTTTATAAATATGCTGGAAAACATGCAGGTATATCCATTTACCTTAATATGTATTAATACACTATCAGTTGACGTCGCTCTGACATGGCAATGAACATGGTAACACTGAGTCAGATGTATTTGGTAAGCTCAAAGTCTAATCTAGTAGCTCATTGCTATGTCGAAATTTATTAAACCTGTATGCTCCCAGCCCTGAGACCAGTCTTGACTTTCGTTTCGTCAAGACAGATATCGGGAACGATCATACTAACTGAACTGATGTGGGGCCATTACCTTGTGTCTTAACAAAGACAGTGAACGTTTTCACCGAATTCAGTATCGTGTATGTTTTCATCAAGTTCACAACAGTTAAGGGTGAAATATACTCGAAAAAAATATTAAAGGGTCAAACTTTTACCCCGCGATTTCTGGAACATTTCAAACATTTGGTAAAATAAATCATTTGCACCTTCCATTTCATTCATTTTACAAGTTTTGTACACATTACGTTTGAAAATATAGACTATATCTTGACCAAGTCCAGACTTCAGTTCACACTACCCTCAAAATCAGAGTTGTTTGAAGTCCATAGGGAACAAATTCACCAAAATTTTCGATTTCGCCAATTCATGAATTTTTTGAAAAATTGCTCGATAGTCATCAAGTTTAATCATTTTTAAGGTCAGCAAGCTATAAGAAGTTTTAAACTCTTAGCAATTTTAGAAGTTATTTCCGACCAAACTGACACACTATCAATTCTCTATGGGAATTCAAACAACTTTCATTTTAGGGGTAGTTTGACTTAAAGTTTGACCTTGGTCAAGACAAAGGCTATAGGTTCAAGCTTCATGTGTATAAAACTTGTAAAATAAATAAAATGGAAGGTAGAAATGATTTATTTTACCAAATGTTTGAAATGTTCCAGAAATCGCAAGGTAAAAGTTTGACCCTTTAATATTTTTTTTGAGTATAGTTAAATGTACATATAATCCTGCTCATATCAGTTAAAACAATGAAGTGCAATGGCTACAGATAAATAGACAGCCAGCCAGAAACACACACACACACACACACACACACACACACACACACACACACACAAACACACACACACACCATTCTTGCTGATGAGCCTTTCTCGATTCTTCGTTTCAGCAGGCACAATCTATCAAGAGGTGTCATACATCTCGTCCCCAGAGTATTTATCTTGAAGAGATGCAGTTGATAATTTATTCTTTCCACAGCGATATATAAATCTTGTTAAAGGTTGTTCATGATTCATCTTTTCCACAGAATACCAGTTATGCTAAGGTATTTTATGATTCATCCTTTCCACAGACTATCAGTAGACCGAATAGGTGTATCATGACTCATCCTTTCCACAGACTATCAGTAGTCCGAAGAGGTGTATCATGATTCATCCTTTCCACAGACTATCAGTAGTCCGAAGAGGTGAATCATGATTCATCCTTTCCACAGACTATCAGTAGTCCGAAGACGTGTATCATGAGTCATCCTTTCCACAAACTATCAGTAGTCCGAAAATGTGTATCATGACTCATCCTTTCTACAGACTATCAGTAGTCCCAAGAGGTGTATCATGATTCATCCTTTCCACAGAATATCAGTCATCGCAGACGGCAACTAATGATTCATCCGTTCCACGGAATATCAGTTGTCTCAAGAAGTATTTCATGATTCATTCTTTCCACAAAATATCAGTTGCATTAAGGGGCATTTCATGATTCATCCTATCCACAAAATATCTGAAGTCCCAAGAGGCTTGCTTCAATGATTCATCCTTTCCACAGAATATCAGTCGTCCCAAGGGTTATTCTATTATTCATCTTTTCCACAGAATGTCAATCAACCCCAAGATATTTTTCATAATTTACCGTTTCTGCAGAAAATCAAAAAAGAGTGAAATGTAATAAAAAATAAAATAAAAAATAACCTTGAACTCTTTTTGTGATAATTGAATATATTTTACCAAATAGTTTCGTCTGTTTTGTTTTAAATGCTCACTGCAGAGACTCAAAAGACTTTAATCAGATTGTGACTTCTGTTTTTGAAAATCATTGATAAGCAGTTTGAAGAAATTAAACAGGGCTTTTACACACCTTTTGAAAACAGTGAATTAAATTTTGTAATAGTTGACCTGTTTTGTACACGGTCATTCTGTTGGTGTTTTACTCTGATTTGTGATTTCTTTATTTATTGATATTAATATTTGTCTCCTCAGAAAATAAATATATATATTTTTTTTTTATTAATAATGAACTTGGAATATGAAAAGCGATATGAAGATGATCTTAAAATGTTTATAAATAATATCAAAATATATATACTCTAGGAGCCAAGTCAGCTAAAAAATGAAAGAGGTGGCACCCTCTGCTATCCTTGGTTTGACTACGTTTTCTTCTAGCCATAACCTTTAGAAAGGAGGTTTGATTGTTCTGCTCTTAAAATTTTATTGTCATGATACTTTTTTTCACATGTGTTTCTTGGTACCCTACGGCAGAAAACAACACCATTACGGTATGCATTGTTGCATTGTTACACTTCCGTGAATTCATGTTTTGAAGCAATGTCATTCTTTTTCCACTCTAGGGATATCGTTTCAATACAGGTGTTACTTATTAGAGCCATAATGCGTCAAAACGATTTTCTGCTTTCTTTTTTGAGCATTTTTCTATATGAATTTACCCCACCCACTTGAGAAACAGGTAGGCTAAATTGTTCAATGAGATAACCCTCAATAATCGTGTCCATTAAATAGCATAATGGTTAGGCAGATTTAAATGTCCAAAAACACAAAGAAAATATGTTCCGCACTCAAATATGATTGGCATGGTATTGTGTATATAAAGAGTGATTCATGCTACCCATGCAAAAAATGTCCAAAGAAATAATGAAACATGTAAACAAACACCATTTTAGGTCACATGACTACTCGTTGCCCTTTTAATACTTAACTGTGGTCTGCAGGTATTCAGTTATAACAAATCAAAACAGACTTCGGGCTGCAAGTCTATTTTACTACCCCATAGTATCGTCTTACTACTCGTCTTAGTACTTTACCTTTATGGTGCTATTTCCAGTTTGATGTCGTGGGTTGGTTGTTGCACTGAGAATCAATTCCTAAATGTTGCCTTTTACACTATTTGATCTGTTTTGACCGTTTCCCATAAAAAAACTTTATAATAAATTACAGATTTATTGCCTTATCACGTGTATTTTCACCAAAGTAACGTATATAACAAGTTAAAAGGTAAGAGTTCTTTTTACTTTACTGCCACAAGTGCGGCTAGAGTGAATAGCTCTGTCTTACTTCATCATAATGAAAATCACGTTTATGATCATTTGGGCTCATTCTGAATCAGTTTGAAAAAAGACTTCAGCTCAAGCTATTGCTTGGAGGCATTGGCAGTGTAGTAACATTACATTACTGAATACACGCTCAGTTAAAACCGAGATTAATGTAGTGTTTTCTCTGATGCGTATCTTGCTTCCAGAGAACTTTTCTTTGGAATTTAGTTAAGCTTTTATCATTCCTACAGAGCTAAAAGAGAACTGATATATTGTGGCGCAATATAACTCTGCTATTTTTTTAGCCTCCTTTCTTAATGCGGGGAGGGGGAGAGGGGGATTACGAGTTGACCATTTTTGGAAGGGTTTCATATCTAGGGAAGCAAACAGGATGTCACAAACGTTGTCATCCATCAAACAAATGGCAATAAAAGATAGAGGTGTGTCCATTTACATTTACACAGTATTGTTTCAATGGCATGCTTGAAGATAATCTAAAAGCAAAAACTACCTGCGAGAAAAGAAAGCAGATTTGGTTTCATTGATTCTGTTCTTGAAAGTGCAGCTGACATTTCCAGCCATGGGTAATATTGTTATGACATATTGTCATTATCTTCAGTTCATTATCAACATGACTTTTAAATCAAATCAATGAAAAAATCACTTCCTTAAACTCCTAGTTAGGAAGTCAAAAAAGGTAACGTATACAACATTAAACAGTAAAAGAGTCATCAGATTACCCTTTTACTGTTAACAAGTGTTGATATTTATGCTTGAGTAGCCTTTAGCAGAAAGAAACCCGTCCTAAAGTAATCCTCAAATGTTGAAAGCAAAACATTGGGCTTCCGAATGTTAACATAACAGCAGTATAACCATAAATCTCTGAAGAGATTTAAAAATTTGATTTACCCATTTCATTGCTTCAAATTGCCATTGTTACAAACAAAACGTGTAAATGTAGCATAAATACACATAAACTTTCTATATAGTGCCTAATTTGCATCGGTATAATGCCTATTTAAAGTGTTTTGCTTGCAAATGGTTATTTTCTGCACATGGTAACACGAGCATTAATATGAAAAGTAAATACAGCCAGATCTCACATCCCGCCCTTGAACCAAACGGGAAAGAAGCACACACACACAAATTGACAAAAGTTCACGAAAGGTATGCACGGTAAACTGAATTAACAGTTCTTTCCCAAACAGGTTGTCATTAAGCAACCCCAACTGAAAACAGCCAGAACATATATGTTTACCTATCTTATATTACAAAACAAAACGGAAAGCAAAATGGGCAGCTATTCAGGTGACCATATTGCTAGATGGCCTTAAATAAGCCTACTTCTTAACAATGAAAGAGTTCGTTCGGAGATCTGAGGAACCGTCAATGCTTCATCTTATTGAATTTCAAACATTATTTAACGGTATCATTACAAACCACAATATTTAATCTCACAACTTGTTTACATTTAAATGTTGTATGCGTTACCTTTTTTTTACTATCAAACAAATGAGATAAAATAAGTGAATAAACATTGATTCGATTGATTAATATCATTTTGATAATGTCATAATCATATCAGTCGTGCCTAGACAGTATCGTCTGCACTTGCCAGTAATCTGATATGTCCTTACTTCCAGATGATCTTCAAACATGTTATGGAAATAATATTGTATTAATGTTAATGGACAAACCTCAATGTTTTACTGCAATTTGTTAGAACGGAAACAAGATTCTCGACCTCTTATTTTCTTCTGTGGCTGGTTTATCCTTTAAAGATTTACTTTTAACAGAAACACTTTTCTCCTACAAAGGCAAATTCTTTCTTTTAAGAGTTTTCTCCCATTAAGGAGGGAAGGAAAGGTAAACTTGGCAGTTATTTCACGTAAGATTGTATCCATTCACCTAAAATTCTTGAAATGATAGGAGCTTAACTAAATTGTGATTGAAGAGTCTCTTGTAGTAAAATACACATCACAGAAAACAAAGACATCAACCTCGGTGTCTGGGAATAAAATATTATAACACTTTCAATGCCCCCTAGCACCAGCTTCGGCTGATTTTTTTTTTCAATTGACTCCGAATGAGACCAAATAATACCAAAGAAACTCATATTTTTCAATAAATGAAGTACAGGGAAGCATTTTGCCGTAGCCATATGGCACTTTACACTAGCAGCGGAGTAAAAATAACACTTTTTAGCGTGTTATATACGTTACTTTGGTTTAAATTTATGCTAAACGCCCAAAATATTTTTAACCATGGTTTTAATATTGCTTTTAAAAGAATAGCTCAAAACAGATAAAGTAGTGTTAACTGGCAGCGATCAGGAATGGATTCAATGGGTGCCACAACCCTCACATGATACCAAACTAGAAGAAATAACATAAAGTAAAAAGACAAGTACACAAATAATACTAGCAAGTAGCAAAATTAACATGCAGTCCATTCCATGCAGATGACCTCATAGCTAGCCTTTTACTAACATAACAAGGCACACACAACGCCTATTTTCAACAGGATAATGGCATATTACAGACGAAATAAACCAATGTTTCGAAAACAACAGAACAGTGGACAGCACAAACTTTAACATAAATACACCACAATGAATAAACCGCCTTGGAAATATCGCTGATCTAATCTCAAGGAATATTTTTTTTTAAAAAGTTACAAACGTTACCTTTCTAAGTACAAAACTGTAATCTATCAAAACTTAGTTTGTATTGTGTGATTCTTAAAAATAATTAAGATATTAATGAATATAAATAAATTTAGTACTTTTCCATGTGCAGATTAATTCACGAGCGCTTTCTTTAGTACTTTTCAATGTGCAGATTAATTCACGAGCGCTTTCTTTAATTTTTGGGACAATTTAAATTTTTCTTGTCAAGTAAACAACATTGTTTGCTGTCTGAGTAGGCGACTAAACTATGCAGATTTTTTTTTTGATAAATAATGAATATAATTAGCTTAACTTTGTTGATTTGTTTAACAGGCAAAGTTCCAAATGAATGTATTCCTGGAGGAATGACAGTCTTTTTATGCAAACATGTTAATCTGTTAAGTACGTTACTTTGCTAAAGAAATGTATTGTATGTTTAAAACTTATTTCAACTATTGGGTTGCATCATGTTCAGTATGATCTGAAGGAAACAGGTCAACTTTTCTGTTTACAATAACTTATTAGCTGTGTTTTATCAAACAATTGCGCTTTAAGTTTTAAAGGGGTACATGAACTGTTATAACGAAAATAACAGCCCCGATGTTCTTAACTGTTTTCTGTGCAGCTTAATTTATAGCATATTAACTATTCTTAAAGAAAATATTGAGATATGATACAGTTAAATCATTACGGCATATTTCTCATCGATTCTTATTTTATATAATTAAAATTTAATAGGGTAACGTAAATAACTGCCCATTACAGAGTTATGCAAGTTTTGTAAATGTGGCAAACGCTGAATCTGACCACTACAGGTCAAAACAATCATTTTAATATATAAAAACAAATATTACATCCGACTGACTACTATCTGTCTTTTCTAGGACTCTTATGGAATCATATTTGCTTCACTATAGGTAGTCACACACATCGCTTATTTTGACTATTTTGACAATAAAATTTGACGAGCAGAACAATCAAACCTAGTTTCTGAAGGTTCAGACTATTCAAAAATACATTCAAACTAAGTATAGCAGAGGGTGCCACCTCCGACCCTTATTTTGGCAAGATAGGCGATTTTGGCTCCAAGAGTAATACATCTAATATGTATTTCAACATCAACGTTTGATGACTACTAATCTCAGGGACTAAATCAAGGTATCTCTGTGTATTTATATTAGGTTCCCCACTTTTCGAGTCTCCCTAAGGCACACCGGGAAGGCGGCAATCGAAAACGCATTTAACAATCGATTAACATGGATCAAAAACAACGTTTTCGATTGCAAAACAGCGTTTCCGATTGCAAATTGTCGCCAATTTGCAATCGAAAACATCGTTTCTAACTGTTTTTGATCCGAGTTCGTCGATTGCCTGAGCGTACTCGGTGTGTAAGAGGCTGGCGGGACATTGGTCTAGTAAGTTAAACATATTTGAGCAGCGACACGAGAAAACCTACAAAGTGGTTGTGCGCCCAGCATAGACTCAGGTCAGCCTGTGAATCCACCCAGTTCAATCAGAGGCATCACTGTGAACTTAAAGGGTAGCTAAGGGCCAAAGCTACATTCATGCGAACAGCGAAGACTCTGATCAGACTGGGTGCATGTCCAGGATGATGTGAGTCTGCGCTGGATGCACAACCACTTTGTTGGTTTTGTCGAGCCGTGGCTCATTTAATTGCCAACAATACTGACAAATGGGTCGGACCACAAGTTCTAACAACATTAATTACGGTCCTCCCCATGAAAAGGCCTTACAAAACAGATATAGGCAATGACAGTCATATAACATAATTTAGAAATTCCTGATATTGCTTACCCAAAGACAATGGAAATAAGATACATGTAATAGGACGGGTTGGGAAACAATAACAATGACTATAAAAACACATTTCTAACATCATACAGATATATTTTGTTTTTTTTCTCTTAGAAAACCGCCGGGAGAAAATAAATATTTAAGAAAAAGAAAATGAGGGATAACAATGCATAATTTATATAAATCAAGATCATGGTTAAACCATAATAACAAAAAAAAAATACCAGTAAATGATAAGGAATAATAATGATGATAATAATAATAATAATAATAATACCAGTAAATGACAAGGAATAATAATATTAATAATAACAATAGATAATAAATAAATAAATAGGTAAAAATAGATAAGGATAAAAAAACGAAAACAAAAAAAAGATATAAAATTAATAATTATATACAGTCAACTCTCGATATCTCGAACTCTGATATCTCAAAGTATCCTCTTTTGGACACATTTCCTATTTTTATTCACATTTCAACGCCTTTTATCTCGAACTACTGATATCTCAAAGTAAATTTTCTGGGACCAGAAAATTTACTTTGAGATATCAATAGTTTGAGAGGAATTTCGAATTTGAGATATCGAGAGTTGACTGTATTATAAAAAAGCAGATTTACAAAAGGTCCAGTCATCATCTGCCCAATCTTCGTCCTCAAACCACTCTTTGACTGGCTGCTTCCATTTGGCGCGGTACCTGAAAAGACAAAAAAAAAGAAGCAGTTGTACTATATAAGCCGCGACCCGAGAAAACCAACAAGGTGGTTGTACGCCAAGCGCAGACTCAAATCAGCCTGGGCATCCGCCCAGTCTGATCAGAGTCTACGCTGTCCGCATAGAGGTAGCTTAGACACTTAGCTACCCTGTAAGCGCTGGTCGCAACGAAAACGAGGGAGTGCACGTTTAAAGAAAGACTTATGAAGATACCGTATAAATTTTAAATACTGGGACAGACAGATCTAAGCAAACAGTCCAAACCCAGATCAGACTGTTGTATAATCGGGTTCTACATTGTTTGCCAGTCCATCTGCATCTTTTGGACACATTGCTGCATTGTAAAACCAAACGGTTCAATTTTTAGGATAAATACGGTAATTATTTTATATGTCCCAATTATTAGAATGTATACGGTACTGTAAATCAAGCAAAAATGCAGAAAATTTCCTCTCTTTTTTTTTTTTTTTTTCTTTCTTTCTTTCTTTTTGTGCTTATTTAAAACTGTCACTGCAGATTAAAGGCTGTCCTTGTCTTCAGCGATGGAAATGTAGCAAGACCGCGCTATCAAAACCGCTCGAAATGAAGACCACTTCGTTATTTAGACCGGTCTTTTGCGGCCGTCTCAAATGGTAGTTTCATTATGATTTTATATTCAATATCAAGACCGCCTCACTATTAAGGCCGCTTTTGGGCAGTCTGAAAGGTCGTCTTAATAAAGGGATTTTACTGTAGTGATGCAAATAATCAGTATGAGAATCCATAATTCAAAATTTTGCTTTCATTTCTTTGTAATAACCACACCGGGTAGGCGGCAATCGAAAACGCTCATGCGGAGACGAACGCTGCGGATCAAAAACTATTAGAAACAGAGGTTTCGATTGCAAATGTCACCAATTTGCAATCAAAAACGCTGTTTCTAACAGTTTTTGATCCGCGTTAATCGATTGTTAAGAGCATTTTCGAAAGCCGCCTACCCGGTGTGATATCTGGTTCGCGAAACGTTTCAGTTTACGGAATGAGACTTACTCGGGTGTGCAATAACAAACTTTTGAAGCGAAGCACTTGCCACTTTTACGCCCATGCCTCTGGCAATACCCTTTACACCTGTCCTCGACATCTGGGCATCCTTGAACGGTGGAACTGCAAACAGACACATTATAAGTTAAGTAAATAGATTGGCAATGATCAAAAATTAATACAAACGATTTCAACATCCCGCTCTTAAAACCAAAAGGGAAAGAAGCACACACACAAAATTGACAAAAATTCACGACGGACACTCACAGCAAACCGAATATGCATCTCTTTCCCAAACAGGTGGGTATTAAGCTATCCTAATTCAAAACAGAAGCAACATCTATTTTTACCTATTTTGTTATTTTGAATTACAAAATAAAACATTTATTGGTCACATGAACAGCTGCACACTCTGCTTTCTGTTATAACATAACAGAAAGCAGAGTGTGCAGCTGTTCATGAACATAACAGAAAGCAGAGTGTGCAGCTGTTCATGAACATAACAGAAAGCAGAGTGTGCAGCTGTTCATGTGACCAATAAATGTTTTATTTTGTAATTCAAAATAACAAAATAGGTAAAAATAGATGTTGCTTCTGTTTTGAATGTGCAAAACCTGTACATGTGACCAGACTGCTAGAGACCATAGACCAGCGGACATAACAACATGTAATATAGGGGAACAGAAAATTTACAATGAGATTATTGAGATATTAGTAGTTTGAGATAAACTTTCGACTACGAGTTGTCGAGAGTTGGTTGTATACTTTTGTAATATCACAAGACTGAATTTGTGCACGGTGACTCCTGTCATCTCAAACTTCTGCTATCTGGGACCATAAAATTTACTTTGAGATATCAGTGGTTTGAAATGAAATTCGACTTCAAGATATCGAGAGTTGATCGTACAATTTTGTAATATCACAAGACTGAATTTGTGTATGGTAAACCGTGTTATCTCAAACTAATGCTATCTCAAAGTAAATTTTCTGGGACCAGAAAATCTCAGAAGTTTAAGATGAACTTCGACTTCGAGATATCGAGAGTTAACTGTACGTGTTTGTAATATCATCAGACTGAATTTGTGCACAGCATGCATGCTGGTACGTGTAAATACCGCTTAATTTTGCCAGCAGTTTTTCTCGAGGTACTCAGGCTGCGAATTTCAGCCTCTATTTAAACATTAAATCCAAATTTGTAAGAACAATTACTACTTTAATTTACTTTGATTTCGACTAGTCAACTCTCGATATCTCGAAGTAGAGCTTCAGCCCAAACTGCTGATATCTCAAAGTAAATTTTCTAGAGTCAGAATATTTACTTTGAGATATCAGTAATTTGAGATTACAGGAGTTGAAATGTCAATGAAAAAAAAAGGAAATATATTCTTTGATATAAGAATATATTTTGAGATATCAGTGTTCGAGATATCGGGCATTGACTGTACCAAATAGTTTTGGTTAAAAAAAAGAGTTCTGCTGAAGCCGGTATCAGAGAGGGGGTGGGGGCGTGGGCAGTGTTGCAACATTAAATTACAGCATGTGAACAGGGTCAGTTAAACCAAGTCTGCTATTTCCGTTTCTGTGATGTGTTCCTTGCTTCCTGCAGAATTTATTTTATCTTCACTGCAGCTGGTGTTGTGCCGTGCGGCTGCGGTAGAACGTTTCCCGTACATCATCAAAGTGAAGATTATATAATTGAGCCGCGACACGAGAAACCAACAAAGTGGTTGTGCGCCAAGCGCAGACTCAGATCAGCCTGGGCATCCGCTCTGTCTGACCAAACTCTATGCTAAGTGCTTAACGGGTAGCTAAAGGTCTAAGCTACCTCCATGCGGACAGCGAAGACTCTGATCAGACTGAGTCTGCGCTTGGCGCACAACCACTTTGTTGGTTTTCTCGTGTCGCGGCTCAATTATATTTTCTGGGCCTTTGGAATCATTGGTCTCATTTTGTGTCAGGTTTTGCTGAAACATGCGCAGTGTTGCAGCACTATATTACTGCATATGAAGACTTATTAAGAGTCTATTTTCGTTTCTTTGGTTTATATATGTGCCGCGACACGACAAAACCGACAAAATGGTTGTGCGGCCAGCGCAGACTCAGATCAGCCTTGGCATCCGCCCAGTCTGACCAGTCTTCGCTGTCCGCATGGAGGTACATGTAGCTTAGTCCCTTAGCTACCCTTTGAGCGCTAAGCAGAGTCTGGTCAAACTGGGTGGATGCCCAGGCTGATCTTAGTCTTTGCTAGGCGCACAACCACTTTGTTGGTTTTCTCGTGTCGCGGCTCATATACAGAAAAGAAATAAGATAAAGCAGTAAGCACCCACTTAAAGAAGTACCCACTAGGCGGCCAGGATACATTTAATGGTAATAACCATCGGGGATAACCATATTAAGATAGGAATTCGTGCTCGGTTGTACGCCGTTTCCTTTTGCTTTGCTTTCGCCGTTTCCTACAGGTCCCACTATCTCCCGGTACTTCTACATTTGGCACACCCTGCTACAGGGTTCTCGCCAGCATCGCTAATGCATGATCTTTATAGCTTATATCTTAAAACCCTTTATGTCACCTTATACAAAAAGTTATCTGAAAGTTCAGTTAGCACTTTACAGTGCAGATCAATAACAAGTTCTTCTTGATTAACGCTAAATGCAGGTTCCACTATTTACCGGTACTTGCTCCCATAGTTTGGCGCACCCAGCTGCAGGGTCCCTTCCAGCATTGCTAAGACATGAGCTGTAAAACTTATTATGAAAACTTAATACACCTAATACAAGAATCTCACCTAATACAAGCACTTACCAGAGAGTACAGTCCACTTACGAAGAGCAATTACTAAACAGTACAGGTCATCTAACAAAAGTTAATAGCACTGAAGCTCACCTGTTACAAGCAATCACTAGACAAAAAGAAAAAGCTGTCAAACTCGCCACTTACCTACAGCTTCAACAAATTCAAGCATACAATAAGATTAACTTGTATTGCTGCCATTTTTCTACTTTACCACTTGTATCCTATAGATTCATTTGCTAAGGGATAACCTCTCAAGCTTTTTCAAAAGCTAAACTTGTATAATATATAGGATCGGAAAACAAGCTTAGCGCATATAGATATCTTAGCCTTGTAAAAATTATAGCATGCAAGATTGAGTTAAGGAATTACGATAGTGCGGTGATGCACATTCAAGTTTGTCAGAATAACCTCATTATAACACGAGTTATCGCCCTGATATTTATTTTAAAATCTACAAGTTTTACTTGTAACTAGGTAACCAGGGAGCAAAACAAAATGAAACATAATAAGCTCTAAACAAATCAGAACACCTCAGCGAGGGTATAAATTCACTGAATTTGCTTCTTTACATGTATGCATGATGAGGAATATCAGTTTAATAAATGCATTGAACATGTTGAACAAATGCTTACAATAAAGAACATTTGCATTGGTCTTTCTTTTTAGCACAATAGCCGTAGACTCGTCCCTGGTTTTTGCAAGTTAGATCGCATTTTGTCCTGTCACACAGTCTCGAATCAGCAGTGCCTGATAGAACTGAAAATAAGAATTTTATAATATTGAGCCACGACACGAGAAACCCAAAAAAGTGGTTGTGCACCAAGTGCAGACTCAGGTCAGTCTGTACATCCGCCCAGTCTGAGCAGACTCTTCGCTGTGCGTTTAAAGGCTACGGGTCTAAGTTAGTTCCACGCGGACAGCGAAGACTCAGATCAGACTGGGCGGATGCCCAGGCTGATCTGAGTCTTCGCTTGGCGCACCTGCCTCTTTGTAGGTTTGGTCGTGTCGCGGCTCATATGTGAAACAATGCATTATACTGGTTTATATCATAAACATGCATAAAACATTATTACAAAACTGCATAATGCGATGTTATAAAACCTGCACAATGCTTTGTTACAAAAACCTGCATATTGCGTTGTTATAAAACCTGCATAACGCGTTGTTATAAAACCAGCATAATGCGAAGTTGTAAAACCTGCCTAATTCGTTGTTATAAAACCAGCCTAATGCACTGTTATAAAACCGGCATAATGCATTGTTATTAAACATGCATAATGCATTGTTAAAAAAACTGCATAATGCGTGGTTATAAAAATCTGCACAATGCATTATCAAACGACGCAATTAAGGTGTATGTTAAAGGAATTAATATGCTCCCCTCGTACATGTAATCGCTTCTGTCTTTAAGTGTAGACCCAATTTTAGAAGGGTCACGTTGACCAGGAAAGTAAACAGGAAGTCATGATACTTGTTCCCCTTCGTAAAATGGCAAGAAACATGGGAGTGTCCCTTACACCTTAATTTTGCATCTCTGAGTTTTCTTTGGTATGAAAATTATTTATTCAAAAATCAACAAATAAAAAATATAAATCTCGTATAAATAAATAAATTCATATAAATAAATATATAATTATTAGGAACATTTATAAATAATTGAATAAATAAATACATTATTACGAACATTTATAAATCAATTTATCTTACAGAATCCGATTAGAAACATCTCCGACTTTTCGCCAGAGACACACAACGTTGAAACAACATTGAATAAACGATGATTCAACGTCGTCAACATTGGTTCAATATTGTTTTGTTGTGTTTTTTTTTTTTTTTTTTTTTTCACGCTGAGCGCTTACAATTTCTTCTGACTTGGCTAAAATAAATATAAACAACATTCTGATAATATACCGTACAGAACTAAAAGGATTCAGCTGCCCAGTAACAGAACCCCCATTGTTGCAACTACATCGTCAGTTTTATACGTGTATAAGTAAGGTGTGTGGGTACGCTTCCATGTTTTTCTACCAGTTTTACAAAGGGGAACAACTCAAGTAACTTCCTGTTTGTTTCCCTGGACGACATCGCCTTCCAAAAAAGGGGTCAAATCTCAAAATAAAGAATTTGCTCCAATGGGAGCAAATTCTTTCTTTTGAGATTTGACCCCAATTGAGAAGGGAGGCAAAAGTAAAAATTGCAGAGTTGCTTCCCTTGAAAGTATACCCAGTCGAATGAACTTCTTGTACTCGGATATCGGATAGACGAGACGTGTCGCTGGCTCCGTGTGTTATTGGATCCATTTAGAGGACATGTCTCATAACTTTTAATGAAATCGGATCAGGGTTGCTCGCAACAAATCATCAGATATAATTATTACACCTAGAGTCATAGTCCACGATATAACTATACTGTTCACAAAAAGTAGGGGATATCAAGCTATGAAAAATTGAACTTGCATCTACAACAAGTCTGATATTCATCTGAAACGGTGAGTGTCGATAAAACGAATATCCGTTAATGCACTTTTCATGAAAGTTTAGACGATATATCCTATCAAATCATCTGCAAACAATTAGTTTCAGACAAAAGGTCAAGACTGAAATATGGCAAATTCGAAGACAAAAATTCTTTCAAATTCTTTAGCTAGCTAATCTTTAAATGCAGCTTTAAATTTTGTATTCTACAGGATTTCTTTTTTTTAAAAACTGTCAACCAGGAAACAAAAATCGTACTGGTGCATCGAGTCACCGACAATTTTAGACGTTTATGGCATGCACTCTTTATTTTGACGAAGTAGGGTGTAAAACCAACTTTCACATTGTTAAATGAATCATAGCGAGTGTTTCTGTGTGAATTTTGTAATCTTAAAAGGACCTGTTGGCTGTTGTCATACCAGATTCGTGTGGAATTGGGGTGTCGACCCCCTGTCTAAAACGAATCGCATGCAGACCACGTGACAGGATATACAATCCGAAAAATTGTACTGCAAAATGTCTTATCGAATATTTGTCTGAACGACACTTGCAGTTTCAGAGGGATTTGATTTTTTTTTCTAATTTAAACAATTTTAATAACTTAATATCCCTACTTTTTGTGAACAGTATATGTGGGTTCGAGTCCAAAACAGATCTTTACCGCTGGATTACTTTGTCTTTATCATGACTTACCTAAATGACTAAGGTTGAAATGGCCGAAAGCGTCCAATTCATCCTTCGAGTTATCTAGTCTCAGGTTTAGTTAATGCATGACAATGGCAAGCAGCTGCAGGATGGACTTGTTTTATTAAATTTTTGTGTGTCCAACATCATAAAGAAATTATGGTAAAACCCTTTTCTAGATGCATGTGTACATGCTGTCGCACACGCGTAAAAATAAGCAAAGACATGACCAACAAAGTGACATGTGCGCCCAGCGAAGACTCAGATAAGCCTGGGCATACGACCAGTCTGATCAATCTTCGCTGTCCACATGGAGCCAGCTTGGACCCTTCGTTTCCCTTTAAGTACACAGCAAAGACGCTGATAAGACTTGGTAGATGCCTAGGTTGATCTGAGCCTTTTCGTGACCACTTTGTTGGTTTTGTCGTGTCGCGGCTCATTTAGTGACCTTGAAGTTGCATTAAGTAAATAGAAGAGTGTTAATTTACCTCTTGCGTTGTCTCCATAAAATAAAAAGTGTTGTGTTAAGAAATTATAATATACTTCCTTAGCTGCGCAAAGATCTCTCTCTCTCTCTCTCTCTCTCTCTCTCTCTCTCTCTATTGTTTTCATACTGTATACATGTAGTTTATTTCTAGGGCGGTTAATTTGTCCTGAATGACATAACTTCATTTCAAACTAGTATAAAGAGGAGGAAATAGACTAATACGTGAGCAAAAACTCAGTCGGTTTTCTTCATATTTTCTGAAACGCAGGTCTTAGTCAAAATTCTTTAGTGTCTTTTACAGCCGCATTTTATCTTTTTCCCCAACTCATTTAATAAATCCATTTATACATGAGCACTCATGTAAGATCCTCTCTATATACGGTCATGTCCAAAACATACATGAACCTCAACACGATAAAACCAACAAAGTGGTTGTGCGCCCTGCGCAGACTCAGATCAGCCTGGGCATCCGCCCAGTCTGATCAGAGTCTTCGCTGTCCGCATGGGGGTAGTTTAGACCCTTAGCTATTCTTTAAGCGCTTAGACTGATCAGACTGGGCGGGTGCCCAAACTGATCTGAGTCTGCGCAGGGCGCACAACTACTTTGTTGGTTTTCTCGTATCGCGGCTCACATTATACTGCATGTTTAATGTTCCTTTGAGCTGCAATTATACTCAAGAAGTTTCTATGGACTTCTTAGTCGTGATGCAATAAAATATAACAATGAAATGAGCCGCGACACGAGAAAACCAACAATGTGGTTGTGCGCCCAGCGCAGACTCAGATCAACCAGGGCAGCCGCTCAGTTTGACCAGCCTCTTCGTTAAGTACTCAAATGGTAGCTAAGGGTCTAAGCTACCTCCGTGCGGACAGCGAAGACTCTGAACAGACTGGGCTGATGCCCAGGCTGATCTGAGTCTGCGCTGGGCGCACAACGACATTGTTGGTTTTCTCGTGTCGCGGCTCAAATAGCTCTTGGAAAATTTAAAAATAAACTAGTGATTATTGTAAAGACGCTTCTAACAGTCCGATTAATTGATGTTTACCCCACCATCGATCATTTTCATAGACCGATGCTCGGTCACAAACTTTCAGCACAGTCCAACCACTACGTCTACCGTTTAAGCAGTTTCTCTTGTTTTTCGCAAACACCCAGAGACACAAAACATTGAAACAACATTGAACAAAAAAACCAACAAAGTGACATGTGCACCAAGTGAACACAGATCAGCCTGGGCATCCACTCAGTCTGATCAGAGTGTTCGATTTCCGCATGGAGCTAGCATAGTCCTTTATCTACCCTTTAAGCGCAAAGCAAAGACTATGATCAGACTGGGCGCACATGCATTTTGTTGGTTTTGTCGTGTCTCGGCTCAGTTCAATGTTTTGCTCCCATTGAGCACCTACAAATTCTCCAGATTCGGCTGAAATATTTAACATTATGCTAACGACTTACCAGAGAGAAGTAAAATGATTCCACTGCCCATTAAAAGAACTCCCATTGTTGCAACTTTTAATTGTTTAAGAAATTTAACTCGCTAAACGTTTTTGAGCTGCGACATGACAAAACAAACAAAATGGCATGTGCGCCCAACGAACATTCAGATCAGTCTGGGCATCCGCCCAATCTGACCAGAGTCTTCGCTGTGCGGTTTTAGGGTAGCTATAAGGGTCTACGCTACGTCCATGCTATCAGCGAAGACTCTGATCAGACTGGGCGGATTTCAGAATGATCTGGGTCTTCGCTGAGCGCACATGCCATTTTGTTGGTTTCTCATGTCGCGGCTCATTTCTTATTCTCGGACGTCTGATAAACAAGATGAAGTCATTAGATCCATTCGAGAGACCTTGTTCTGAACTTTGATGAAACTGAATCACAACATCATAAGACATGTTACATGTTTACAGTCAAACTTGTCTTTGCGGGGGGGGGGGGGGGGGGTTATTACAACAAGAAGTCACCTATTTTAAGCAGCCAATTTTTATGTTCCCCTTCCGTTTCTTCTTAAGACAGGTTTGTAAAACTACCCGGTAATTGCATAGTCCGGTCGTTTTGGTCGACGGGTTAATATTCCGTGGTTTGAGTCCGAACCAGATCATGTATCTCTTCTACAACTGGATTACTATCATCGTCTTCATCATCGTTGACCTGAATGACTGAGATTAAAATGGCCGTAAAATCCCAATTCATCCATCGAGTTATCATTAATTCACCTTTCTCAAGCCAAGCCTCTTTTAAACAAGTACACATCTTTTGATTAGCCGGGCCGTGTAGCGCAGTCGGTAGGGCGCCTGACTTGTAAGCCAGAGGTCCTGGGTTCGATACCCGGTCCGGCCATTTACTTTCATTTCCCCTTCCGCTGGTTCAAGATGGGCAGTTGACAGCTACTGGTGAAAGTAAGTGCACTTAGTACTGGTTAACCGCTTAGGAGGTCTAAGCCTACCCAGGAATAGCTGTGGTTAGGTTAACTGACCGTCCCAACATTTACCGTGGACGATAAACAATAACACAACATACACCATCTTTTGATTAACTGCACCTGGTAAAATCACGGACAATGTTCTTCAAGCTAAGGGCTAAAGGATATATTCTGCGAAATCAGAAATTTTTGAATGGTTTAGACCCTTATTCTAGGCTATCGTTTTTTATTCATTTGGACCCTCTTTGATACTAATCAGTCTTTGAGTCGACTGTCTTCACACTATTAAAATCAAGAAATTACAGTGTGCTTTTCTGACTGCCGTCGCCAGATATTATCAGGGTCACTGACGAGGCTTGGATAGCTGAAACTTAATACTACCCTACAGCTAAAAATGAATGTTCAGTACCGTGCGTGGCTATATCAAGGTAACAGCGCTGGTGCTTCTACATGTGTGACACGGGTAATATGGGGAAATTTCATTATCACTTAATAACTTTTTTTTATTCTTAACATATTTTTACATCACGAACTGTATCAGAAAGTAAAATTCTTCATCTTTAATATCGTGTTTTCATTTTGATTCTAGCACTAGTACAAAATGGTCTTTTTTGGTGATTATCTAGAGGTATATAATTTACATGTAATTAAAATAAATAATAACATTTCCGCAAAACAACTAGGGCATCCGAATTCGACCACGTATTTCGAATCAAATTGATACAAAATGTTATTCATCGCGAATGGATCAGATGAGAAGAAAGAATATATAATAGGTAAAGTTGTCATCAGGTAGGTATAATTTGTTACTGGATACCTTGTTTGTCGCAAACAAGGTATCCAGGTTCATCCTGCAAAAGTGGAGTGTACATCGTACACCTGCTCATAATCCTCGAGAGAGGGTGTAGCAGTATACGAAGAAAGAAATTAAAGAAGCAGTAAAAGCTCTACTGGGCTTTTGTTGTATGTTTCTAATATGCGACGTTAAACAGTGGCGGATCAAGAAGGGGTTCGGGGGGCTCAAACGAACCCCCTTCTCAGCCCAAATGATCATCTTATTTTCTGGGGGAATTTCAGGAAAAATTGGTCAAACTGCATAAATCGACCCCCTAACTAATTTGAACCCCCTATCCAAAATTCCTGGATCCGCCCCTGCGTTAAATCTTTTTTAATCAAATCAAGAGTTGGGATATATTCCACCCAACTATTATTTGCAAACTAGAGTTTTATTTTAGAATTTCATGGTTATGTATTTGATAATGTTCCTAAGCGTAGACCAAGCTTTTTTTGAAAGCGGTACTTGTTATCCTAGAAGTAGTCATTTGCAGTTGCGGCTATACCAAAGACAAGAGTCATTCCTTACAGATCTCACCACAGGATGATCATCGGAAAGTTAGTATTTGTTTGAAAAAATTTTGCGTTTGCACACTAACTCTCACTGTATTTCATAAGAATCCGGTCGTTTCGGCCTTATTCCCCTTCGGCCTGGGTCGTTTCGGCCCGATTTCCGGGGTGAGTCATTTCGGCCCAATTGGGTGGGTCGTTTCGGCCCAATTTCAATGGTGGGTCGTTTCGGCCCGATTTTATGGGTGAGTTGTTTCGGCCTTAATTATTTATTTCTGGAAAATCTGTCAGAAGTGTGACCTTTAAATGAAAGAACTAGCACCCTTTTTAAGAATGGAGGCCAAAATGAAATTTGGCAAAGTTGCTGTCCATAAAGGAGACCAAGTTGCTAGGCTAAGTGTAAATAGGAACAACTTATACTAGAAGAAGAAATAAATACGCTGAAATAAGTTCAAATAACAGAAATCATGTTTTCAAAGTCAAGTTGTTTTATTTGATTTGCCCTGTCACGTTAGCCATGATTTTAAGCCAACAGTTTTAACATAACAGTAGTATATAGACTTATAACCATGTTTCCAGCTGGCACCACGTGCAGGTGTGACTAGGACTTGATGTGAATCGGAAATGGTTGTGAAAAATAAAGTATTTTTTTCCTCACTCATTACCAACTGACATCCTATTGCCAGCATTTTTTTTTTTTTTTTTATATATTCTTTTCTTTATTACTTTTTTAAGAAAGTTGTTTTCTTTTCTTTCTTTTCTTTTATAATCTTTTTTTCTCTCTTTTCTTTTCTTAAAGAAACCATAACAAATATAGCACATGTGGTCTTGTACTTTTGGTCCTGTGGTTATAATGTTCCGCATCTCGTCATCGGCGCGTAAAAGAATTTCTTCCAGAAAATAAAAATCCGATCTCTTCTTGTCTTTGGCAATTAAAGAAATCTTTTCTCTTTAAAATCCCGCCTTTCAAGAACTTGTTTACAATGAAATAATTTTCACACATCTGAATTAATAAGCAAACAGGGTAGTTAAAACATTTTGAAAATAGGTAATTAAAGAACCAGTGACAATACAAACATTACTAATTGGCAACGGATAAAGATAATTAGGCATCAAAGGAAAATTAGTGATTAAATGGAACACAAATGATGTAACAATGGTGTGGATCGCCTGTCATCGGATAGATAGATAGATAGATAGATAGATAGATAGATAGATAGATAGATAGATAGATAGATAGATATACAGTCCAGATACATACATACATACATACATACATACATACATACATACATACATACATATGCAGGCACGGGGGGTCACTTCCATTATAAAGCAGGGTACATATGTGCCGCTGGAATAGCCCTCTTTTTGATCTCCCAGATACATCAATAGGTATGGTTTAATTGGCCAATATACAGGAATAGGTCTTATTTCTCCAGGCTCCATACATAAATAGTTAGCATATCTGATTTTTATTACCAGAGAGAAACAAATATCAATTACCAAATCAACAGGTGCACCAGCTGAAATACTCTCAGCCCACTGTCTCAGCATGCATGAGCTCTGAATTATCTCAATGGCTCAATAACTCACAGAATTCTAACCTAATTATCTGTTATTATAAACAAATCGCCAAGAATGTTTACACATGATGTTTTGACAGCAGGACTGGTCCATTGCAAATTCAAGAGTTCAGAAAATAAAAACAATAATTCATGATCATTTTGATTCCTGTTATATGTTTTTATTCTGTGTCAGTCGCTGCTTTATTTGCAATTCATTTTACAGCTAAATACAGCGACTATGTTATGAAAAAACTGTGCCAACTCAGGCAGCCGAGGATGGCAGGAGAAAAAGCCAAGGGACTAGGACAAAAGTAGCATATTTGTCCTAATACAACAAGCAAAAAACAATATAATTATATGAAGACATAGTGAAGATTAAGACTTTTTTCACAGAAATTTGGCTTCCATGAAGCCACTGAATAGTTCCTTCTTAAATATATGAATAGGATTTAATTATTTAATTTTGATATTGAATATATGAATAGGTATATATTTTGTCATTTGTGTTATACAGGAATAGGGTGGGTTTTAAAAGTTTCAGCGGCACATCTATACCCCTTCAGCGGCCAAGTGACCACCCCCCCACCCCCCCATGTATGCAGGCCATTCAGATAGACAGATATGTGATGTATATATGCAGGCCAGATAGATAGATAGATATGACTGGGATAAAGACACATTTTTTTGTCTATTACAACAATGGGAAAAAAAGTCAGGCCGAAACGACCGGCTAAAATGGGGCCAAAACAACCCGCCCAGGAAATCGGACCCAAACGACCCAGGCCGAACGGGAATAAGGCTGAAATGACCCAGAGCTGAAAGGGAATTGGGCCGAAACGACCCGTTACCTTTCATAATAGCCTCATTATAGGGTTAATAACCTGAGCTTTCTTTGACTTTTGCTTTTCATTTCTACCTACTGAACAAAATGCCTATAATTTATATTTCATTCTCTAACTCTTGTATAAATGATGATTTCTGCATCTTTTTCTGACACTATTGACTAAAAACTATTAGAAATTTATTTATAGCTTGTAATCTGGGTATCCAATACAATTTGTTCATTAGCATTATGCATATGCAAAAAAAAATGCAACCTACCTACCCAACTCTAAAACCTCTCAGTAGGAAGCGGCAAACCAAACATTTTTAAGCATGGCCAAGGGATTCTGTTTTCAAGAAATAAAGAAATGTCATTCTATAACAAATCAGAAATTACAAGAAGCATAGGCGTTTTAGAAACCGGTTAAAAGCACACTACAGTAAATTGTGTAGTAGGTTATTTGTTGTTATTGTCACCTATTAGGGCCCCCAATTTTCCTTTTTTAGCGCTGGGGGCACTTTAAGGGGCGACTACTGTTTGTTTCTTTGAGTACTGTGCGAGTCGTCAAAACCAAAGGATTTCTGGCCAGCTACCATCAAGCCTTTTCTGTCTATGGAAAGGACTGCTGGTGGGTCAGCAATCATACTGTAAGATGACAAGGTAATCTTTGGCCAAGAATACGAATTTTGGAATGCCATCTAAATGCAGAGCTCTAGATAAGAGGAAGTATTTAGTGATGATTAGGGATAAATTTTGTAAATTCTGCATAAAACCATATGTTGTAACCCCTCATCTGAACCGTCTCGATGAGACGGTTCAGATGAGGGGTCACAAGATATGGTTTCAGTGAGAAATAAAAAAAAAATATCCCTCAATTATCATCAAATGCCCCTTTTATCTAGAGCTCTGTATATGCATGAAAAGAATTTTATGTTGTCTTTTTTCAGGTATTAACTAATAAAGATTGTTACAACATGATGTTTGACCTTAGTTGTTTACCGTGGAAGTTAAGCATCAAATCAACCAACAACATGATGTTACCTAGACTCATGATCCAAGTACTGTATGACTTACCCAGAAAGTTACTAAATGAGGTAAACACCTCCAGTGGTACAAAGCATGACTAGTGCATGAAATAATTGTTGTTGCATGGCTAGTGCATTTTAGTACTCGGCTTATAATGTGGAGTTGTATTCAGTCACTAACCAGCTAGGTACTGGTAGTAGATAATGTGTACAGACATTAGAATTTAAAAAATCTAAAATATAGTATTTACATTGACTATTTGATTTTAAAAATCTGAAATATAGCCTAGTGTTTACACAGAATATTTCTACAGGCTGATTAAAGAGGATGTGCAGATCTTACTGCCTGATTTTTGGAAGATACAACTTTATGGCTAGATTAAATTAAATTACACAGACCTGTTTATCTTGACTTTGACAAATTTCTGTTTAAAGTGTGATGTACATACATGCAGCAAGCAGTCACATAGGAGCAGATTATTTCCTTTAAGAGTAGACTAGCAAGTAACAGAAGTTGTTTCCCTTTGTAAAAAATGGCAGAAAAGCATGAAGATATACCTGCCCTCCCTAAGAAATACAAACTGACTCATACAAATAACCAGGAAACATGTAGCAGACCATACCATTGTGACCTTTGTAACAGACACTATATAGCACTGGCATATCTGCAAAAACATATCCTTATACATGTTGAAGAGAAACAGTTGGCCTGTGACCTGTGCAACAAAGTGTTCAGAACCAAGTGTGATCTCAAAAAACACAAATTACGTCACACTGAAGGAAACCTGTGCACGTGCGAGATTTGTGGTAAATTATGCATGACTTCATCAAGTTATGAAAATCATAAGCTCATCCATACTGGAGAGAAAGCTTACAAGTGTGAGATATGCAGCAAACAGTTTCACTTGAAATCAGTTCTGAAGAGACACAAATTAATCCATACTGATACAGAACTTCGAAAATGTAGCATTTGCAACAAACATTATAAACAGTCATCATTTGAGTCTCACATGCACAAGCATAAGCAACAGAAACTGTTCTCATGTAACATATGTGGAGCACAATTAAAGCAGTTAGGTGCCTTTAAGCAACATGTACGAACTGTTAATGAAGGACAGAAGAACTATTCTTGTGATCTGTGTGAAAAACACTTTACATCATCAGAAGCTGCTAAGATACACAGACGTATCCACACAGGAGAAATGCCTTATTCTTGTAACCTTTGTGACTTAAGATTTAATCGGTATGGAAATCTTAAAAGACATAGACTGGTTCATAGTAAACAAAGGGTAATTTACACCTGTGATGTTTGCAAGAAACGGTATACAAGAGTGAGAGATTTTGAAAAACACAAGTTAGTTCATACTGACATGAACAGACTGGTATGTGGCATTTGTAACAAGAAATATAAGAATTTTTCACAGTTAAGAGTCCACGAGAGAATACATTCTGGTGAAAAAAGGCACTCTTGTAACATATGTGATAAGCAGTTTATAACTTCGGGCGGTCTGCGTAGGCATATGGTCGTTCATACAGGCCATAAACCATATTCTTGTGCTGTTTGTAACAAAAGGTTTAGAGATACCTCAGCACTTAAGGAACACTCTTTTATCCACAATGGGGAAAAACCCAGAAAATGTGACATTTGTAACAAATCATTTGGAAAGATGGGACAACTAAAATGGCACATAGGAACTCATTTTGAGTATAGACCATATACTTGTAAATTTTGCGGGCTGAAATTCAAAAGCCAGTTTAGTTTGAGAAAACACAGACTTGGTCACAGTGCAGATAATTTACTGTCCTGCAACACTTGCAGCAAACGGTTTGTAGAATTCAAAGATTTGAGAAGACATAGTGCAATTCATTCTGGTGAAAAGCCATATTGTTGTGATGTTTGTGGATCAAGCTTTACACATAACGGAAACTTACAGAGGCACAAGCTCATCCACAATGATGAGAGAAATCACAGTTGTAATATTTGCAACAAAAAGTATAAGACATCGGCATACCTAAAGAAACACGTGTCAACTCATGCTGGAGTAAAGCCGTTTTCGTGTTCTGTGTGTAATAAGAAGTTTGGAACACGCTTTGCACTAAAGTGTCACAGATATTCCCACACTGGAGAGCGGCCATACGGCTGCGATATTTGTGGAAAATGTTTTCAGCAGCCCGCATGTCTGACTATTCACAAATTTGTCCATACTGGAGAAAAGCCTCATACTTGTCCAACTTGCCAAATGGCATTTGCATATTTGTCAAACTTAAAGCGACACATTCGTCTTCATTCACGGAACAGCGATGAATGAAGACACATGTGTCGCTTTAAATTAGACAAATATGCAAATTGCCCTAAAGTTAGTCACCACTATTCCGTCATAAAGACCCTTAACTACCCTTAAAGCGCAAAATGAAGACTCTGATCCGACTGGGCGGATGCCCAGGCTGATCTGAGTCTGCGCTTTGAGCACAACCATTTTGTTGGTTTTCCCGTGTCTGGCTCAAATCTGCTAACCGGAAAGTTTTGCATTTAGTCATAGTTAATATGTATACCTTTCTGGTAATACAGGTAAATGTTGGTTAAAAACGCAAAATATATATAGTTCATTAATCATCTTCATTCACGGAACAGCTATGAATAACTTTACATGGCAATTTGCATATTTGTCAAACTTAAAGCGACATGCATCTTCATTCACGGAACAGTGATGAATAACTTCAGGGTAATTTGCATATTTGTCTAATTTAAAGGGACACATGAGTCTTCAGTCACTGATCAGCTGTGAATAACTTTAGGGTAATTTGCATATTTGTCAAACTTACAGCGCCAAATGCATCTTCAGTCATGGAACAGCAATGAATAACTTCCGAGCAATTTGTATATTTGTCAAATTTAAAGTGACATGTACGTCTTCATTAATGGAACAGCGATGAATAATTTTAGTGCATTTGCATATTTGTCTAATCTAAAGTGACACCTGTGTCTCCATTAATGGAACAGCGATGAATACTGTGGCGATGAATAACTTTAGGGCAATTTGCATATTTGTCTAATTTAAAGCGCCTTCATTTATGGAAAGTGGTGAATATTAGGTCAATCAACGGTGATCAAAAAGGATAACCTCAAACAGATCTTCAGGTGTGGCAATGGAACAAAACTAGGTCAGTTGTTCTGAGTCAAGGAGAAATGTATGCTTCACTTCTTTTTACGTCCCCAACTTCGAAGAAGTTGAGGGGCATATTGGTTTGGGCCTGACCGTCCGTCCATCCTTCCATCCATCCGTACGTATCACTATATTTTCTCAACTGTAACAGCTGGGGCCTTGATACTTTATAAATAGGTAGACTATCATAAACTAGAGGACATGCATTCTTTTTCTTGCCCATCAGCCTTGTACTTGCAGAGTCATGCCCCTTTTTAAAGAAATTAAATGAAAGTTTGTTCCCAAAATTCTGGGAATACCAATTGAACTAGGATGCTCATATTTGTCATACGGCTTAGGGCTAAGGTGTAGATCACCTGGCCCCGAGGTTATAAAACTTTTTTCATGCTCAATTTAGCTGAGCATGAAAATTAAAATGCCCATTAATATAAAAATACCAAGAAATTCAGCATTTTTCAGGCTCAGATAAGCCAAGAAGGCTATTTTTTCTACTCATAAATATTAAAATGCCAACAATTGTTGGCATTTTAAAATGTATGAGCAGAAAAAATTTCATGCTCAGCTGAGTTGAGCATGAAAAAAGTTTTATAACCTCGGGGCCTGATTAACTTCTGTCCAAAAATTAACAAGTTATGCCCCTGTGTTGAATTTGGCATTTTTTCAACTTCTGAATCGCTTGACCTAGGAACCTGACTTTTGGTAAATTATTATTTCTTGATTGTATAAAATATTTTGATAAAGGTTAAGTAACTCAGGGTTAAGTGATTACAGAGTTATTCCCCCCTGATAGTACTTATGCAGCTATGTGGCTCAAGAATCACTGGTGTAGGATTTTGAAATTTAGTATATGAATAGATTATGAAAAATAAGCAGACCCATATCTTTTTAGCTCCATGAAACTTGTACTTGTAGAATTACTTTTCCTGTGTCACAAATCTTTTTACCAGGGTATCTTAAATTTTTTTTTAGAAAGGATGGTGATATTTTATATACAGGTTGATGGTGAGATATGCAAGAACTGATTAACTTTTGGGCAAATTCCGTCAAAAATGACCAACTGATGCCCTTGTTTGAATTGGGTATTTTCCTAACTTCTGAACCGTTTGACATAGGAAGCTGATTTGTAGTATATTGGTAGTTCTTGATATGTAAAATATTTTGGTAAAGACTAGATAACTCCGCATCCAATAATTAGAGAGTTATTCCTATGATTTCTGTCTATTCTATCCTGTAACTTTACCAGCTCGTTGGGGCACACAGATGACTTTGAAACAATCCCTTTCCACCTTGTCCTGTAATAATCAGCGACCGAGTCCATGGGATAGACCATTCTGCCGTTCTCCAGATCCTGTCACAGATCTCTGTTAAAACACCAATCATGGTCTCCCCGCCAGCTTGAATTAAATCTGCTGGTATATTATCAACTCCGACAGACTTCCCCTTCTTTAGTGCTGCTACTGCAATCTCAACTTCCTCACGAAGGATCGGTTGTTGATATTGGGGTGGGGGCCTGATTGCAGTCCAGAACCTCATTGTCACCATAGGTCTCATGGTTGTATAGTTCTGAGCATTATTCTGTCCATCTGCTGAGAATTTCTTGTTCCTCTGTAAGGCATTTCCCAGACCTGTCCTGGATAGTTGTGGATCTATGATAGTCAGTACTGTGCAGCTACTGTGCACCACTGCCCTACCCGACCACCCCTTCCGTTTTTAGACTCAGACTAAGGCATTTACCTTAAACAATAATTTTAACTTTATACCTAGAGAACTGTTTGAGCTTGGATATTTAACATGCAGCTGGGAATCAATATGTAGATTATCTGATTAACTTAGGAGGAATTACCATTAAAATGACAGAAATGTGGCCTTTTTCAGACTTAAACATTTAAAGTTTGACATCTTTAGTGGCAAGCATATGGTTGGGGGCATAGTGTTTCACAAACACACTTTCTAGTTTTTAGCTCACCTGAGCCAAAGGCTCACAGGTGAGCTTATAGTATAGGCAGGCATCCGTGGTCCGTCCGTCGTCCGTCAATATTTTCAAAAGACATCTCCTCTGAAACTACAAGGCCCATTGTTACCAAATTTCATATATAGCATCTATAGGCAGGGGGAACCAATAATACTGTTTTTTATCCAAATCGCTTCAGAACTTTGGTTGCTATGGCAACTTAAAGTTTCCATTGACTTGTATGGGAAAAATTGAAAATTTGCATTTATTGCTATGTCACTGCAGATATTTTGACAAAACTTTCACAGAAATGTTCCTTGAGTAGTCCTCTATCAACCACATGAAATTTATGTAAATTGCACAATTAGGCTGGTTGCCATGGCAACTGAAAGGTTAAAAATAGAAAATATATTCAAAAATCATCTCCTCAGAAACTATACAACCAATAATGCTCAAACTTCACAGAAAGGATCTAGGTACTACCATCTATAAAAATACTGTTTTTCTTGGCAATTGCTCCAGCAGTTTGGTTGCTATGGCAACTTAAAGTTGCCATTGACTTATAATGGGAACATTGAAAATTTGCATTTACATGTATTGCTATGTGACTGGAGATATTTTGACAAAACTTTTACAGAAATGTTCCTTGAGTAGTCCTCTATCAACCACATGAAATTTATGTAAATTGCACAATTAGGCTGGTTGCCATGGCAACCGAATGGTTAAAAATAGAAAAGATATTCAAAAATCATCTCCTCAGAAACTATACAACCAATAAAGCTCAAACTTCACAGAAAGGATCTAGGTACTACCATCTATAAAAATACTGTTTTTCTTGGCAATTGCTCCAGCAGTTTGGTTGCTATGGCAACTTAAAGTTGCCATTGACTTATAATCGGAAAATTGAAAATTTGCATTTATGGCTATGTGACTGGAGATATTTTGACAAAACCTTTATAGAAATGTTCCTTGAGTAGTCCTCTACAACCACATGAAATTTATGTAAATTGCACAATTAGGCTGGTTGCCATGGCAAACGAATGGTTAAAAACAGAAAAGATATTCAAAAATCATCTTCTCAGAAACTATACAACCAATAAAGCTCAAACTTCACAGAAAGGATCTAGGTACTACCGTCTATAAAAGTACTGTTTTTCTTGGCAATTGCTGCGGCAGTTTGGTTGCTATGGCAACTTAAAGTTGCCATTGACTTATAATGGGAAAATTGAAAATTTGCATTCATTGCTATGTGACCGGAGATATTTTGACAAAACTTTAACAGAAATGTTCCTTGAGTAGTCCTCTATCAACCACATGAAATTTATGTAAATTGCACAATTTGGCTGATTGCCATTGCAATCGAATGATTAAAAATAGAAAAAAAAATATTAAAATATCATTTTTGCAGAAACTATGTGGCTGATAAAGCACAAACTTTACAGAACGGATCTTTGTACAAGCTTCTATATAATTACAGTTTTTTATGGCAGTTGCTTCAGCGGTTAGGTTGGTTTGGCAACTTATAGTTTCCATTGAAATATAATAGGAAAAATGGAAAGCTGCAGTTTTTGCTATCTCCCTGCAGTTATTTTTGGATTTTTTATCTACAGAAATGTTGCTTGAGTAGTCCTCTATGATTCCTATTAATTTTGTCCAAATTGCAGAATTTGATTTGTTGCCATGGCAATATTAAGGAAATATTTTTGAAAAAAATATCTTAAAATCTTTTCCTCAAAAACCATATTGGGGGATGAAGCTGATTCTTTGCATACATGTTCATGACATTAGCCGCTACGTAAATATTGTTTTTTATTATTGTTGCCCACATGGTTTCATTACTATGGCATTTTAAAGTTTCCATAGACTTGTATTGGGAAAAGTGCAAATTGGCATTTATTTCTGTGTTACTGCAATATTTAGGCAAAAAGTTTTACAAATATGTTTTTTTTTATTGTAACTTCATCAAATTGCTAATATTTACTAGGACAAGCATAACAACTCAGTCAAAGTTGAAATTAGGCCGAATTGTACAACTTACTTCAGTGTAACTTACTCTTGAGTGCTTAGGATGAATGGACTCAGGTGAGCTACAGGACCAATGGTCCTCTGGTTCTTTTCTAGAATCTGTACCGATCACTGATGAATTTCCCAGTGGAAGGTTCTGTTACTGCTGTTTAATGTTTATAAAATAAAATCTGGTAACCGGAAAGTTTTGCATATAGTCATAGGTAATATGTATACCTGTCTGGTAATACAGGTAAAGGGGGGTGCCTATAAGGCCCTTTTTCTGCCCAAGAGCAAAATGTTTTATTTTCAGCTGATGATAAGCTTATTGTGTCCGCTATACTGAATCAATAGTGGTTAAGCTCCTTTTGGAATAATGGGGTTATTAAAAGTGGTGGCGTAAATCAGCTAGAACCAGGGGAGTCATATTATAAGATACATTTCTCCTTCAAATTTAATGATATTCATATATACCTTTCTTTTTAAGTTAAAACAATGTCTTTGGTGACATAATTTCTAAATTTCTACCTTTCAAAGTAAAATTTTATGTCTGCAGAATTTCTTTTAGAGACACTCAATTTTCATTAATTTTGGTACTTTGATTTTAATATATTCTACCATATCTCTAGAACCAATGGTGACTTCTTATCAAACTAACATGAGTTCACCCTTAGGAGAGTGCAATTTTTTTTATTAAATTTTGATGACATTGACCTTTGTTTCAAGGTCACAGTTAGACTTATAATGTCAATTTTAAGTCAAGTTTTGACCATTGTCTACACATTAGCTCCTGAATTGATACGAAATCATGCCTAAAGTTGCCTAAATTTAACATGAAAAAGAGTTAGAGCACTTGTTTTGATTAAATGGCCATAGCATCATCTTCAAGGTCAAGGTCAGACTTAACAGAGTTAAATCATAGATTTGACACAATTAGTCGGCAGAAATGTACCAAATATGAGTGTTTTCATTTGAAAATCAATGTTTAATGTGCACAGAATGACCTTGACCTTGGTCTGAAGGTCAGCATTAGCCAAACATAATGAAACAGAACTGGGTTAAACTTAAATGTTATAGAAAAGTCTATTGTGAAATACTGAATTTCTGAATCTATTGGTGACCTTCAGATCAAGGTCAAGGTCATTGTATGCATATTAAGCATTGATTCACAAATAGAAACATACATATTTGTTAAAGTTCTTCTTACTAGCTGTGTGATATCTTTGATTAAACTCTGTCTATTCTTACCTTGACCTTGACCTTGAAGATGATGTCATGGCCATTTTAACCTTAACTAGTGCTCTAACTCTTCATAATGTTTTAAATCTTTAATTTAGGCCACTTTAGTCATGATTTCATATCAGTTCAGGAGCTAATGTGTAGACAATGATCACAACTTGATTTAAAACAGACATAAGTCTTAATGTGACCTTGAAACAAAGGTCAAGGTCACCAAAATTAAATCAACAGTCTGCACTCTGCACCCAACGGTGAACCCATTTTAGTTTAGTAAGAAATCATCCATTGGTTCTAGAGATATGGTAGAATATATTGAAATCAAAGTACCAAAATTAATGAAAATTGACAGTGTCTCTAAAAGATCTTCTGCAGACATAAAATTTTACTTTGAAAGGTAGAAATTTAGAAAATATGTCACCAAAGACATTGTTTTAACTTATAAAGAAAGGTATATATGAATGCCATTAAATTCGAAGGAGAAATGTAGCTTATAATATGAGTCCCCTGGTTCATGCTGATTTACCCCACCCACTTTAATAACCCCATTATTCCAAAAGTAGCACTTACGGAAATTAACCACTATTGATTCAGTAAAGCGGACACTACAGACTTATCATTAGCTGAAAATAAAACATTTTGCTCTTGGGCAGAAAAAGGGTCTTATAGGCATCCCCCCTCCCCCTTTTGGTTAAAAACGCAAAATATATAGAGTTTATTAATCCTCTCATTTGGTTTGGTTTAAACAGTATTTCATTCAGTTAAGCTACATACATATATACAAATACAAATCATTTGAATGTAGGATCTGACGGTAAGCGCAATGCTTGTATAATAGTCATCTCCTAAGGAGATCCTCTCATTTGAAGGTAGGTTCCTGTACTTTGGAATGCATCATAATTTTGCTGATCTTTCATCCAAGTTGTTGGAAAGCACTTATAAAAGGGAATGAATAAGTTTCACTAAAAAGTGTAAATCAAAAAAATATTAGAAAAGTTGTTTTGCAAGGGATTTCCTAACTTTGCTTCGCACACCAGTTAGCGCTATTTTTAGTTCGTGCCAAAAATAGATAACGCAGCTGAGGTCATGCTGCATTGCATTTTGGGATAGTTTTAACCCATCCACCATGCCAGGACCTCTAGGAGAGCTCACGACAAGGGAAAATTGACCTCTGGAGAATGGCATCTATCGCGCACTTATAGACATAATAGACATAGTTATTTTTAGAACTGAAATTCCAACGAAAGAAAATAAACCAAAAGGGAAAACGACTATTTTCTTCAACATCTGACGAGTTTCTCAGTAGCGACGAATTCAGAAAAAGAAGAGAATTCAAAACTGCTCTGAAAAAGACGAAATTTTTTTTGTGGGCATAATTGTTATCGCTAGTACAGGAACCTACCTTTAAAATATGGGATTTATAAACAGGGGGAGGTTTAAAGATCGGATAAAGAAACGAGTCCGAAGAACAAGTTTTTTTATTGGATCTTTAAACCTCCCGATGTTTATAAATCCCATATTTTAAATGATATGATCCAGTATTTTACATTCGCATTTCCTGCGTTTAAAGAATATTTCCTCTTTTTTATGTTTTTAAGAGTCATTTAAGGGCTTGTACACAATAGCGCAAAAGAATACAAAAAAATGAAATGTTTTGACCGCTATTTTGTTTTCTGAAAGGCCCAAAGTTTGTGAAAATAAGAATTATTTACTTGCCTATGGAAACTGCATTAAGTATTATTTACTTGCCTATGGAACCTGCATCATGCCTTTACAATCATTGTCTGTATGGCAACTGGTCCTGACGTCCAAGGCTCGAAGAAAGTCTCACGGCTATGAGCTGAATGATACGTTTCTCATAGCAATTGCGAAGCTTGTGTTGTGTGATAAAAAGCAACGCAATCCTACATTAAACTGACGAATTCGTGGAACATCAGTTGAAGACCTGTTCACTTTTACTAGTACATGTAGTACATACTGAAGAAAATCTATGTCTTTAGACATAGATTTTCTGCAGTATGTGAAAGCTCTAGATAAGAGGGGTATTTGATGATAATTAAGGGATAATTTTTCTCAAATCTCATTGAAACCATATGTTGTGACCCCTCATCTGAACCGTCTCGTCGAGACGGTTCAGATGAGGGGTCACAACATATGTTTTTATGCAGAAATAGCAAACATTTTCCTTAATTATCACCAAATACTCCCTCTTATCTAGACCTCTGGTATGTACAAAATAAGGTGAACAGATAAACCTCCAAGTTTTTTGCGCCAATTGCAATTCCTCTAATGTATTCACTCTCTAATACAGAGGAGATGCCATTTGAGCCTGATACCATAAAACATAAAAATAATGGGACACCTAATGTGAGCTGCGACATGACGAAACCAACAAAGTTGCATGTCCACCCAGCGAAGGATCAGATCAGCCTGGGCATCACCCACTCTGACCAGAGTCTTCGCTGTCCGCATAGAGGAATGTTAAACCCTGAGCTACCTTTTAAGTGCACGACAAAGACTATGATCAGACTGGGCGGTTGCCCAGGCTGATCTGAGCCTTCGCTTAGTGCACATGCCACTTTGTAGGTTTTGTCGTGTCACAGCTTATATAGTTGCCATAATGATTCTTATTGTATCTTCATTTATGCTTTTCTTTACTTTGCAGCCTTCAGTAGCCTGTGAATATGTTTATTGTTGCATGTTTTTAATTATTATTTTTTTGTTTTTTTTTTGTTTTGTTTTGCAGGGTACCTTTCATGCAGTATTCTATATTTGTCTTGAACAAAAATATATTACAGATCAAATTTATGATTCAGGGCTAAATTCTTTTCTAAAGCAGGGATCAAACTAGAGGGAAACTAAGGAGAAATAGTCTCCTTGCATGATCAAACTTCTCCCTCTTCTGAGCTGAGGGAGAAGTTTAAATGTATAGAATTTAGCGTTTTCCCCAGAAAGTTCAGACAGCATGTCTCTTTTAACACAGAAATCAGATTTTTACTTGTTGATCAATTTTTAAAATCCTTAATAAGGCAATGCTATGTCAAAATTAGCCTACAGTTACATTACAAGTAATTTATTGATACTCCGTAGTGCATTTAAAACAACTTAACTGTCTAAGAAATGAAAGTAATAGAATTTTTTTCAATTTTCATTGGCAATTAAGGCACGTTGCAAAGGCAATTTGAAAAGGAAAGCATGATGTAAGCGACATGCCTTAATGGTCTGGGGAAATCACTGAGAATATATAGTGAAGGAGAAATGATGGACAGAACCTCTCCCTGAAATCAGAAAAAAAACCTTCTCCTTCATTCAGATTTCTAGCTTGGTCCCTCCTAAAGAAGACATCTGTCAAGTTTTTATAGTCAGATTCAGACCGAAATAGTTTACTATAATTATGTTCACTGCGGGGTATCTAGGAGCAATTTCATGATACGCACAATCATGTGTCATACTCAACCCCTGGAAGGAAAAGGTAGTATTTCAGCCAATTTGGCAGTTGGTATAGAAATCTTGTCTAAATTGTAAAATTTCAGAATGCAATTTTGCAGGTGCGTTTTGAAATTTGTCAATTTTGACAACATTTCAATACGCACCTGCGTATTTGCCGTATACGTAGCTACGCCCTTGTTTCATCCAGTTGGTCAGACTCACTGGTCTTTTAAATTTGTACAGTTGTCTGTGAGCAGAAAAAGTCACCGAACAAGGTGCACCAGACAATGTTCACTAGGTACAATTATGGTTAAATACCGTATTAATCCTTATGAACGCTCCTGCTCTAATAAACGCCCTCTGCCTCTTTTCCGGAAATACTCTTATAATACATTGCATTAATTCCAATTTGCTCTTTGAAATGGTAGCTCTTTGAAATGGGGTCTACTCTTAAAGGAAAGAATTTGCTCCTAGAGGAGCAAATTCCTTCCTTTAAGTGTTAACCCTACTGAGAAGAGAGGTAAAATAGTAAAGTGTTTTTCTCTCGAAAGTGTAACTATTCACCTGAATACTGTTTATTAAAGGTATTTTGGTAGTGGCCAATTTACTTCACTTTAAGCTCTAAATAACGCCCCCGCCCTAATAAAATGCAACGCCCCCGGGGCGTTTAATAAGATTAATACAGTATGTAAAAATATGGAACAGCTAAAGTAATAACTATAAGGTAAAAAGGTAAAGGTTTCCCATAGCCTAATAGCCGTAGGGGTAGTGGGGGTTAGAGACCCACTGTATCTTGGGCGCAGCTGATGAAAGGCGGAGCCCATATCTCTCCTTTCGCTGCCTATCCTTCCCTGATTCGAGAAAGGTACCCATTTATTGCTGGGTTGACAGAGAGAGTTTTCCAGTCGTCGGATGGCGACACTGAGCTGTGAACTCACGACCTTTCGGCGACTTTCTGCACTATAACCGAGAGCGAAATACCATAATTTTACTAAGGTTTTACGACGGAGTAATGAGTCAAAAATATGCAAATGCAATGGCAAACAATGAAGATCCCTGATCGAACTGCTCCTTCCTTTCAGATCAGTCTGATCTTGGTCTGCACTGTTTTTTGGAGACCTGTCTGTTCCAATACTTATATTACTTAGATTTCTTACGGTATTTTCAGAAAAACCTTATACTAACGTCCTCGCCGATATTTTACGATCAGGATAACAGAATGACCGAAGGGTTACCATTAAACCTTACTTGACATCGGGGTCAGCGAAACATGCGTCTTCTTCCAAGGAACATCAGTATATGGAGGATCTTACACGAGTGGTCATTTCATATGGAGTTTATGAAATGAGCCTTTGGCGAGTTTCATAAATTTCATTATATGGATTGTACATGATTGTCAGATTCTGTTTATCATATGACCCTTTAAAATGGGATTTCATATCAAACTACTGATATCTCAAAGTAAATTCTATTCCCAGAAAATTTACATTGAGAGATCAGTTGAGAGCAGTCAACTCTCGATATCTCCAAGTCGAACTTCGTGCCAAACTACTGATATCTCAAAGTAAAGTTTATATTACCAGAAAGTTTACTTTGAGATATCAGTTGTTTGAGATAACAGGAGTTGAAATGTAAGGAAAAGTAGGAAATGTGTTCAGACAGTATGTTTCGATATAAGTAGATACTTTGAGATATCAACGTTTGAGATATCGGGAGTTGACTATATAGCAGCAAATGCAGAGACTAGCGGCCTAATGGACTTGCAGAATGTGACGAATTGCTAGTCATACTGCCGAAATCCTCGATGACTTGCAGCTACCATTGTTGAAAGACTGCCGGTAGAGGTCTTCATCTGATGGCTGATGAATAACTTCAGATTTTGCGTACTTCTCTACAGTAGTTGTCGTATCAGGACGATTGGAGGGTGATTTTATATCTAATAAAAGGCTGTGTGCCACAGAACCCCGTATACGTTTGAAAAGATTTTGGCTTCAAGCGGGATTCGAACCCAAGACTGCTAGATCAGCAGGCAAGCGCTAAACCCACTGAGCTATCGAGGCTTCTCGGCCTTCAGTAGCCTTCTTGCGTAAGATTTATGATACGATACCACGATCCCTAGATACCCAAATCTATAGCAAGTGACGTGCAAGGTCTACACTGGGTATCGTGCTACAAGTGAGGTAGAGCTCGTGGATTATCTCTCCATACAGGCGGACGAACCTTACTCAATCACTTATAGTGCTCTGAATATTGATAAATCTAGGTACAGTCAACTCTCGATATCTCGAAGTAGAACTTCAGCCCAAACTACTGATATCTCTAAGTAAATTTTCTGGCTGGTACCAGAAAATTTACTTTGAGATATCAATTGTTTGAGATTACAGGAGTTGAAATGTAAATAAAAATGGGAAATATATTCTTCGGTATAAGAAGATACATTGAGTGTTTATCAGTGTTCGAGATATCGGGAGTTGAGTGTATGTAACCACTGCTGCTGGTTTTAAACAAGCATAAGACATCTCACCGGGTTATCTTTCATATAGAGGCGCCCTAAGTATTCATGTTCCCCAGCCGACTATGGGGTGTCCTACTGATATGGACTGTTTCTAAGACAAAAGAGGAGTTTATAGGCCCTTCTTCCGACATGTATCTGTATCCGCACCTGTAAACTGTTTAATGGGACCATCTTCTTATGGACAAGTTGGCTCTTCTATCTGCTTCTGTTAAGGTGTATGGATACACCTCCATGTTTTTCTGCATTTTTACAAAGGGGGACAACTTTCATGACATCACGTTTGCTACCCCGGAGGACGAAGCCCGTCCAATAGGGATCAACTCTGAAAGCAAAGAATTTGCTCTCAGCTGAGCAATTTTTTTTTTTTTTTTTTTTTTTTTTTGTTTTTTGTTTTTTTGAATAAAATGATCACAATTTAGAATGGAGGCAAAATTGAAAATGTCAAAATTGCTGCCCCTGTAAGTTAACACATTCTTCTTAAAAACTAATGTGAAAAGAAAAAAGTCACTGTAATGGCATTGGCATGTGTTTTCTAGTTTAGCATGACCCTGCTGCATTGCATGATCCAAATAGTTTAATTATCAATTCATCTTTTCCTCTCATTATAAGTGATACGAGCCACGACACGACAAAACAAACACAGCGGCATTTGTGCCCAACGAGGTCTTATGATCAGCCTGGGCGCCCACCCAGTCTGATGCTTAGACCCTTAGCTACCCTTAAAGCGCAAATCGAAGACGCTGATCAGACTGTTGGTTTTCTCGTGTCGCGGCTCATATATACTTGCAAGTTAAGTTCTACGAAGGACATTAAAAGAAGACTTTAAATACTGTGTCAAAGATGTGAATCCACAATTAACAAGTTAATCAGTGAACTAGTAATATTCGTATCTCTTCGTTTACAACACTTTTTCCTTCTAAAACCATCCAAAAATCTACATCCGTCTTATAAGACGGATCTAGATATTTGGATTGCTTTAGAAGAAAAAATCTCATCTCAAAGTAGAATTTCGCTAGACAGCTTTGTATTAGGATAATGGATGTATTGGGAGCACTGTAATTGATATATGAGGATGACACGTTAAATTTGTGGTCCGACACATAAGTTTGTATATCGTTTCGCAATAAAATATGTTTGAATTCACTGATATCAGGGCTCAATTTAGAGATAGAAAAACGCCGTTTTATAGCGCTATAAATACGGTAGGGTCAAGTCAGCAAAATTCGGACAGCAGGTAAATTCGGACAGTGACATTGTTTCCTTTATAATGTAAGCAGGTTTGGACTTAAACAAAAATAACTGGGCAAACAGTAAAAATCCTGATGAGACGGCTCATTATGAGCCGTCTCATCTGGAATTTCACTGTTTGCAGTGGTATGTCCAAATTTAACTGCTGTCCGAATTTACCTGACTTGACCCTATTCACAATATATTTACACGAAAGCTATAATCTTTATCCAGATCTGTATGAGGCAGTTGCAGCTATAGCATTGTTTTGTTTCGTTAGTAAGAGTTATCCTTCTCGGCGCTCTATAGGAACAAGGCAAAATCTATATCGGCGTTTATGGGATTTTTTAAAGACGTAAATGTTTTACTTCTTGATTTATAATGAGCCGGGACACGACAAAACTAACAAAGTGGCATGCACACCCAGCGTAAACTCAGATCAGCCTGGGCAGTCGCTCAGCCTGATCGGTCTTCGCTTCCGCTTTTAGGGTAGTTCAGTGTCTAAGCTAGCTCCATGCGGACAGCGAAGACTCTGATCAGACTGGGCAGATGCCCAGGCTGATCTGAGACTTCGCTGGGCGCACATGCCACTTTGTTTGTTTTGTCGTTAAGCAGCTCGTTTGTTTTTATTCTGTTTGCTAAATTCTAATTTTAGCCTCTCACCTCTCATTTGCCTGTATGTTAAGTTGTAAAAATGCCATTAAAGGAAGACTTAAATGCTGTAGTGCAGACGCGATCTAACCCCGAGGATCTAACATGACATTGTTATCATTTTTTTGTGACTAGCAGGATTCAGCTTATCCAACTCAAGGGAATGAAAGGAATAAGTTTGATGAAATATGTTACCTTCGCTATTGTTGTCACAGATACATGTATTCTTGAATCAGAGCAGTTCCTGGGTTTAATCAAGCTTTCAAACGGTTTAATTTAGATAAATTAGAAATGCTAGTAAACCTTAAGTTTTCTTCATGGCCATCGTCAAAATGTCACATGATCTGCTCTGTACGGACAGTACAGGTGAAGTCGGTAACTTCGGACAGTTTGTAAATTCGGACATACCATGGCAAACAGTGAAACTCCATATGAGACGGCTCATCATGAGCCGTCTCATCAGGATTTTCACTATTTGCTCAGTAAATTTTGTTTTAATTCCAAACAGCTGACACATAAAGGAAACAAAGTCACTGTCCGAATTTACCCGCCGTCCGAATTTACCCGACTTTACCCTACAGGGACTATGTAAACAAAACACTGCCACGATTGCGCGACACACCTATAAAACTTGTGGCTTGGCCCATTTATCTGTATTTATCTCAATATTAGATTACGAGCTAGGCAAAGGGAACAAACTCCTACTGCCAAGATTAAAAAGCTCAAATTCAACGGGGGAGTTCAAAATTGAAACTTAATAGTTGCACCCATATTATGGCCCGATTAACTGATTAGAACTTAGGGAGATAGGTGACAGGGTGCAACTACTAGTATCCCAACCTTAGGGGGTCCGGGTAAGGGTCCCTAGCGGGTAACGGGGTCAATCCCCACCTAGGTTTAAGGTTAATTTAAGGGACCTCAGCCCTGCTCCCAATTAAGAGGTAACGGGGAGAGGATTTCATTTAAGAGCTAGCAACAAAAAAGACCCTATACGGGTCCTAAGTAATCTTAAGGGCTATAGTGGCCTACGGCCACTTGACCTGAGATTCGCGCAGCGCTGCCTCTGGGAGCGGCCTGGGGCCTGGTGTTTCTCTATGTGTTGCCGCAGGGGTTGGCCTTCATGGCGCCCCTCCTCCATTTCCTGGATCCTGCTAATGTACTCCTTCTTCACGCATGCAGCAGCCGTAGGGTCTTGATGAGCAGTACTGACGGACGAATCTGACTAACGATTGACAATCGGCGCCCCGTTACTGCGGCTATGGATTCGTTCCGCTGAGGTGCGGGGATAACGTCGATATGAGAATTGAAATACTACTACTATTTAACTGTATTTTATCGTTTGTCAATAAAGTGTTTAAGCTAGCTGATATTTGGGTTCTAGAGATGGAAACACACCGTTTTATGGCCGAAATGACTATTCGCGTTTTCACAAAAGCCGGAGTCCATATAGGCTCAAACCTTGTAGGTCATATCTGATAAGATTAGGTTGCAGTTGTAGTGTAGTTTTGTTTCATTTATATAGAAACAAGGCAAACTCTCTATACTGGCGTTTATGGGATTTAAATATGCATTGGAAGTATGTAAATAAGATGTTTTACTTCTAGATTCATCATTATACTGTAGTGAGAACTTCTTTATTGTCTGTTCGCAAGTTGCAGTGTGAGAAAATTTATACTCCCTGTTTATATTTCGATTTGCATGTCTGTGCAGGATAAACAGGGTACTACTAAACACTGCTAAGACATGAAAAATACACCACAAAGACTTTTAATACCATGAACTAGCTATCACTTCATAGATTATTTTTCTCATTATTTCCAAATCAACTTACGTTGTATTTCCGGGAAGTCATACGTAAAGACGTAGGCGGTGCAAAGACACATCAAAACACACACACACACACACACACACACACACACACACACACACACACACACACACATTTTATTAGGGAATAGCAGTGTCGCGAAAAAATCATAGGTTACCATAGATAGATGATTAGAAGACGCTATCGAGGTGTCCGATGGAGATTCATAATCAACAACTAGGGTCAAATTGGGTAAATTTGTACAGCAGGTAAATTCGGACGGTGACATTGTTTCCTTTATATGTCAGTTGTTTGGAATTAAAACAAAATTAACCGGGCAAACAGTGAAAATCCTGATGAGCCGTCTCGTCTCGATTTTCACTGTTTGCAATGGTATGTCCGAATTTACTCGCTGTCAGAAGTTACCTGACTCGACCCAACATTGTCGTCCTCGCAGGGGAACGTGAGTTCACCCTTCGCCAGACAATAATGGACTGACTTCGCGGATTGGGAGTAAATACCAAATTATGATAGTAGCATCGTTTATTTTTGTCTCATCATTGTATACAATAAAAGATATCGTACATATACTGTTCACAAAAAGTAGGGGATATTCAGCTTTGAAAAATTGTAGCATCTACAACAAATGTGATACCCATATGAAACGGTAAGTGTCGATAAGATACTCACTGGTCGGGAGCGTACAGTACATGTGCACCGTTGTCCGATGTGTATAGTGGGCAAATCTTTGTCCGTTGTTATGACCTTCAGGGTGTGTTTGTGTGAAATGTGTTTTCTTTTATTGTTTGGATGTAAACCACTTGGTAAGAGTGTTTTCTCTATTTATGTTTTCCATTATGGTCATCTTTGGAGATGGCTAGATGTTGCTTTCTTTGCTCTAAATTCGTATTTTCATCTGCAAATTACTGGTGTTTGTAATCAGATCACGTCACGTGTAACCAGAAAATCGGCCGAGTTAGCGTTTTAATTCGAAAAAAAATGTTAGTTAGTCCCTTTTTAAGATAGATTAATGATCTATTAAGAGATTTACCCATGATAAGTATCCTTTAAGTACGGGACGAATCCACAAGACAAGCAAAGCTGAGCATCCCCATTTTTTTCTGACTGTATGGGATATCTCACTGACAATCGGTTTTACGACCCACGATACAGAATAGTGTTTGACCCCTCTTTTGTTTCCTTTGAAAATAATTCCCCTTACCTAGCATGATATCTAACAAGATTAATTAATCCTGAACCTAAATACACCATAAAATATTTCTAAAGAAAACACGGTTGTTTCATATACAATTGGTGGCCAATTTTGAAGAAATGGTACCGGCGCAGAGTTCGAAATCGAAAGTAGAGTAGTGATTTTCTCAAATTAAATGTGAAAATAAAGCATATCATAACAATTTACAGAAAATTAAGGTGACATGTCGAAAAGATCTGTATTAAGGCTTGTCGAGCAAGCTGTTCTACCTACACACAATGATTTTAAAACACAAAAATAAACAATTTTGAAACTTACCCGACATATTGGGACAAAGATGCGTCCACTATACAGATCGGGACAACCGGTCACTTGTACTGTACGCTCCCACCCAGTGTACTTGTTCGTTAAGACACTCTTCATAAAAGTTTGGGGGATACCTGCTGTCACGTGATCTGCTTATAATTTGTTTCAGACTATGGGGTCAAGACTTATGTTGCAAATTCGAACACAAATTCATTCAAAATTTTCATCTAAGATAACCGTTGAATGCATTTTTAAGTTTTAAATGCTGCTAAAAGATTTGTTTTCTTCTTCGAAACTCTCATTTTGAGAAGAAAACCAGAAAACAAAAAAATATACAGGTACATCGAGTAACCGAAAAAAAAATAATAAAACACACACACACACACACAAAACAAAAAAAACCGTTTATTCCATGTGTCTTTATTTTGACAAAGCAGTGTTTAAAACCAAATTTCAGTTTGTTAAATGAACCCTGGCAATGTTTCTGTGCAAATTTTGAAATCTGAAAAAGACCTGATGCCCTACTAGATACGTGTGAAATTTGGGTGTCGACCCAAAGTCCATAACGAAATGCATGCAGGTCACGTGACATGATATATCATCCAAATTCTCACGGAGAATGTCTTATTGAATGTTTGTCTGATGGTCACTTGCAGTTTCAGATGGATTTGATTTTTTTTCTAATTACACTATTTTTAAAATCTTAAAATCCCCTACTTTTTGTGAATAGTATATAAAAACACGCAGTTACCTACGCAACTGCCGAAGAATTGCGTGCGACTAAAACCTGCATTTTTAAAATACAATAAAACTGCAGTTTAAAACAACATTTGGAGCCCTGTCATGAGAAAACCCATATTCAGGGTTTGGTCCTGCAAGACCTAACCCCAGGGTTTAGTCTTGTAAAACGCAAACCACAGGGCCTGGTCCCGCAGGATCCAAACAAACCTGACCATCTCGTCAGCCAGAGTGATGAGACCTTGGATTTTGGAGGCATACTATACCACCTAGTCAAGAAACGATGAACCTAGTCAAGAAACGATGAACAAAAAGGCTGCACAGATCAGAATACACCATTGTGCAGGCTAATCAGCGAAGCCCCTCGTTAACATGACATGAACAGGTCTTCTCCATCGTTTCTGTACTAATAAAACACATAACTCACAAATTACAACACCATTAATATCCTTTGTATGGGTGCTTAGCTACCATGTAAGCGCACAGCGAAGTCTCTGATCAGACTGGGCGGATGCCCGGACTGATCTGAGCCTTCGCTGGGCGCACAGGTTTTCTCGTTTCTGTAGCTGTATAGTGTACAAATATGCATGATATTTCATAAATCAAATAACGACAAACGCATGAAAAGAAGTTAACGCATACCTGGAAATATTACAAATATAGCCTTAATAATGAGGTTGCACACAATAACTACAAATGTACATTGTCATCCTGATATTGGTATTTTGCGGAGCGGCACGGAAACGCTACTAGCCTGTGTTCTCCACCGTACCGATACCCGCCACTCCCCTGTCTCCCACTCCTCCTAGTTTCTCAAATTAGTAAATATTGAATTTGATTACTATAAAATTGGTTGCTAAATTTACATATTATTTACGGAATAAAGAGTAGCGGTAACCTCCCTTGTCAATCATATAAATTTAAATCAACAGTGCGTTTTATTATATAAAAAGTCTCTGTTCCGTTACGTTACGTTCCGCAAAATACTAATATCTTCACAGTGGAACGTGAATTCACCCTCCGCCAGACAAAATGGACTGACAAAGGAAAGTAAGTAGAAAAATCTCAGGAACTGACACAATTCAATCCCAGATCCTATGCGAGACCATACGGGAAAAAGACACCACAAAATAAGTCAAGACCCGCTGTTAGTTGGTGTGTGCTAAGTGAAATACATTAAAGTGCATGTGAAATACAGGAATGGGGACTTTAGGATTTTTATGACAATCAGGACGTCCATTTCATTCATTCCTAAAGCTCATATTACATTTGTAAACAAATGCTTTTATCATTATTTCATGACATAATTTTGTTTAACTCTATCAATATAAGCGTTCCTTCAAAGACTCACACTGGCGGTATAATTGGATTGAAAGATGATACGAAATGTTGCGGCATTGCGTTATACATGGTTATGTCAAGAGTTATTTGGTATAGAAAATATTTGTTTTACAGTTTTTTTTGCGGATATACAATGATCCAAAAAGACGCACCAAATGCATGATTTTATGGAGCCCCTGTCACATTCTCGGTAGTTTAGCTAGTGCGACATGGCGACTGAGAGTGGCTGAGATATTGTTGTTTGTCAAAGACTTGGCATATCTCCCATATTCTCGGAAAGTGCCTACAATAATTTCAAAGTCTTTCCAATGTCTCCTGACATGAGTCTCGCTTTTCTTTCCTACATGGTATACAACGTGCGTACACATTTTTGCCTATTGTCGGGTGTTATCGCGTGTTCCAAGTGCGGAGTCGTGGCGATATAGTACGAAATAAGACGGGTAACATACGATTTGTTGCAATGGATGGATGGATGACCTGCAATTTTAAGTCATTTTTAGCAGTATTTCAGTCATATCAAGACGATGGGAGAGTGATAATGAAAGACTATATACAATGGAACCCCATTACGGTTGGAAAGGTTTCCAGCGGGTCTCGAGCCTGAGACCGCTAGAAAAGTAGGCCAGCGCTTAAGCCACTGAGTTACCGAGGCCCAGAGGCGCCCAGGTAGTGATTGGTTTGTCAAAGTAGAAAAAAATAGGACGTCTCTTCTTATCATTTTAGGGTCTAAGACAAATTGCCAGTAGAACAGCAAGGTCAGAGTGGCTTGCAATACCCTCAAGTTCAGTTTCATGGTTCTGATAGGTATTTTATTTTTCTTTCAGATGACAGAAGTAAATATCTCAGTATGCCAGTATGCTGTTAACTGAATCCAACAAAATGTTCTTTGAGAAAGTCTAAGATTGCTTAAAGGATGAAACAAAGACAAGGGATTTAGTCTCCATCGCGATAACAGGATAACATGCCTTTCTGAACTTAACAGAATGAGAAATGTATTTTGGAAAAACATAACATCGTCGAAAACAGGTTCTAGTGCTGCAAGATGCGTACTATGAGCTGCAGCGTTTTGAAACATGATCGGCAAGTCTCGTAATTGGAAGAAGAAGTGCTAGCTAGCTCAGCATGGATAATGCATGCTCTTCGTCGGATAATTCTGTGTCACAACCTGTGCAAAGTGAGAAGAAAATTGATGTCACAAACGAGTCTGAATCAGATTTGTTTCTCTCACAACATTTGCAGGAAACGGAACAGATAAACGGGGAGTTTACTCAGTCAGTAACAAACAATGGAAGCTGTCCTAAAACGGAGTCTTACACGCCAGTTTCACAGAATTCTCTGAACGAAGAAAACGCACTAGCGAATTTCAACCATTCAGTGAGAAACATTGACAGCCGCTGTGTAATGGAGGAAGCCGGCTGTAAGTTAGAAAGGCCTGGCCCTGCAAGTGAAGAGAATGAGGACAAGAATGATCAGAAACTATTTGATGGAGCATGTGCTGACACTGTAAACAAATTTAAAGAGGTTTCAGCAGATGATAAATTGGTTGAATTGTTTAAAGAAATGTGCTTACAGTCTAAATGCATGCAGAGAGTAGAAAGAGAAATGTGCTTACAGTCTAAATGCATGCAGAGAGTAGAAAGAGAAATGTGCTTACAGTCTGAACGCATGCAGAGAGTAGAGACTGAAGTCCAACGCCTGTCAGTAGCAGTGGATATACTTAACAAAACCAAGCCAGAGTATAGTACGAGAATGGCAAATGAGCCACTGCCTGGACCGTCCAGAGAAGGGCTTGAAGAGCGGGACGAACCGTTTAAATTGCCTCTTGAACCTCCGAAAAAGATTAAGGTGGAGCCAAAAAAAACCGACATGCTAACAATTGGAGCTTTAAATGTTAATTCATTAAAAGCACACACGAAACCAGGCGAAGCTTACAATAATTTTTGCAGTTTAATAAATAGATACGATATATTTTGCTGCTCAGAAACAAAACTGAAAGCTGAAGGCTCCACAGACGTTATTGCAATCGACGGTTATCAACTCTTTAATCAGCCAAGGAAAATGCGAATGAAAAAAGCATCTGGTGGTATTGGCTTCTTTGTCAACAGGTCTTTGTTGAAGTATGTTAAAACTGAAAAAAATGAGTCCGAGTTTGTCCAGTGGCTGAAGATATCAAAGTCATGGTGTGGCAGTACCGAAGATGTAATGATCGGAAATATGTACATACCACCAGCCAGTTCAAAATGCTACAAAATGGATAAGAGAAGCATTTTAGAAGAAGAAATTTCTTCGTTATGCAGGCGTTGCAAATACGTGTTGCTAACAGGAGACATGAATTCACGAACTGGTACTAGCAACTTTTTAAACCCATTAGTGATTGATGAATGCAAACGTGCTGTTCATCCTGATGGGTTTGATATATCTGAATCTCGAATATCCGAGGACTTAGAGCGAAACAACATAGGTGAGTGGCTGATAGAAACATGCACAGCCAATAAGCTTTATATTCTAAATGGACGCTTCGGCAAAGATAAAGACATAGGAAAATTTACCTTTGGACAAACTTCTGTTATTGACTATACAATTTGTACTGCTGCTGTATTGACGATTTTAGAAGACTTTGAAATTATAAAAGACGTTTCATTTGGTGGACATTCATTAGTCAAAACTGTTCTTAAATGCAGAAAGACGTGAAATTCATATCAACCCAACAACAAAATTGAAACAAATGATAATGGCAGCAGTAATGAGTGATTAGCAAAGCTTTGGATTGCTTGCAATCTGTTGAAGATTCAGCAGTGGTGCAGAGCAACGGTTGCTTTCTGTTTTAATGTCGCTTTTGTAATTAACGGCGCAGTTACTCTCAAACATGATGTTCCGCTCCTCTGATTTATGTCTGGACTGGGCTGGATGCGGGGATTGGTTCAACTGCCTGTCCTCCTGTTGCTGTTGACACATTATCTGACGATTGCAGTGTCACAAGGTAATGGTTAGGTATGCAATACACTTTTACTGCCTTGCGGTAAAATCCGGCTTTTATAGCGACGTGGTATACTGTCCACCTATCAAGCATTAGACCTGGGTTCGAAATATGGCTGGAAACATATAAGACTTTTTTTAAGAGTCCGTGACAAATGGCGTCCCATGTTGGACGCCATTTGTCACAGACTGTTAAAAAATCTCCATGCCCCGGCCAAGGATCGAACCGGGGACCCTTCGATCAAAAGGCGGACACTCTACCACGTCGCTAAAAGCCGGCTTTTACTGCAAGGCAGTATAAGTGTATTATATACCTAACATATACTCTGTGACAGCAGCGATGTGAAAAAGCCATTCAACATTTATGGCAGTATGACATGGCAAACTATGTCTAAACAATTTACTTTCTAGCAAATTCCGGACATCGTCAGTACTGAGGTTCACTGACGAGTCTTCAGTAGCCAAAGTTAGGCTAGTGTAGCCATCATTTTATCAAAACTGCTGTCTTCAGTATGCTGTCTGCAGTTATATAAACTTAGTTATATTTCACCTGTGTGAAAGTCATATGAGTAGCAATGAAACACATGTTTATTTTGTATGATTTAACAGTATTATAAATGTGAAAAGTTAATCTTAGGTTCCGTCCATCTTGGTAGATATTGGCTTTAAAAGAGTAAAAGCCTGATTCAAGATGATTTTCCATATGGTTTGTTCAGAGCTAATACCACATTATGTCAATGGGAAAATATATGGCTATGCAAAACTTCTTTCGAATAGTATATATTCAACGCATGCGAAAAGAAATGAAGAGTTATGTATGTACATATATGGTTTCTTTTTTGTTCGTCCTTATTTGAAGGTTTGATGTTTTTTGTGTGTTTTTTTGCCATGGTTTCATGGACCTTTTTATTCTTGATATTAGTATACAATATGTAGTTTATTTAGAATTTGTATGAATTGTAAGTATGTTTCTCTGATACAGGGTGATACTTTGCTTTAAACTTTCTGTTTTGGGTGAATTCGCTGGTCCTAGAATGGTTTTGTTGCCATGGTAACATTGATTTAGACTCTGTTTTACGCTTAATTATACCAGTTACTTGTTATCTAAAAGTTGTATGAATTGAATGTGTGTATGCACCTTTGCTGAAGAGAGGTAATATGTGCTAAATTGGATCTGATTGTAAATAATTTGCTTTTGAAAGGCTTATATCCAGTGTTTTTGAAATTTGTTTCTATAGTGCCTCTTATATTGCTAAGCAACACAGTGCCAATCGGATATGTTGTTTTGTTCTCTGTCATCTAAACAGTTCTTTAGCGCTTTTTATACCCCGCCACACGTTAGTGGCGGGGTATTATGTTTTCACGTTGGCTGTCCGTGTGTCTGTCTGTCCTTCCGTAGTATGTTCGTCCGTCTGTCCGCACTTCGTTTCCGTTCGATAACTTAAGTATTTATCAACAGATTTCCTTCAAATTTTGCATAAGCATTTGTACCGAGAATGTCTCGCTTTGGATAGTTAATGGGCAAATTTCGTTAATTTCTGACAGAGTTATGGTACTTGTCAATGTACAAAAAAATGGTTTCTGGCCTCTAGTTCCTTTACTACTTGGAGTATCATGATGAAACTTCACAAACATGATCAAAGTAACAAAAGCTTTTTATGAGCACAGAAATTTTATCATCGGGGGTTATCTGCCCCTGCCCGGGGACTATATACATGTATAAAATCATGAAAAATTCCATATTAAATCAGAGTTGAAGCATTTTTTTCTGAAACTTTCAGCAAATGATCAGACAGATGAAACCCTCCAGTGATGCTCAAATTTACCCCATGGGAGTTATCTCCCCCCTGCCTGCGGCTATATACATGCATACATCTGGAAAAATTGGTGTGTGAAAAAGGTTTGCAGTGGCGGGGTACCACGCAGTCGTTTGCGGTGCTTTTATTTACAAATGCGTTAAATTCTACTGTGAACATTATTTATAGCTCAACTACAAGCCTGAAAAGTGTCTATTTTGTATTGTTACTTGTTCAATTTTTATCCCCCGACCGAAAGGTTCGGGGGATATAGCGATGAGCCTGGCGTCCGTCCGTCCGTCCGTAAACACTTTCTTGTCCGCTCTATATCTTGAATACCCTTTGGAATATTTTCATGATACTTCACAGTTATGTAGAACAGGTCATGACGCCGTGTTGCATACAAGAATGGTAACTCTTGCCATTGCACTTTTTGAATTATCTCCCCTTTGGTGATTTTTTGGCAGATTCGTGTCCGCTCTGTAACTTGAATACCCTTTGGAATATTTTCATGATACTTCACAGACATGTAGAACAGGTCATGACGATGTGTCGCGAACAAGAATGACAACTCTTGCTTTCTTACTTTTTGAGTTATTTCCCCTTGATAGTTTTAGGTGTGATTTTTTGGCAGATGCGTGTCCGCTCTATAACTAGAATACCCTTTGGAATATTCTCATGATACTTCACAGATACGTAGAACAGGTCATGATGGTGTGTCGCGCACAAGAATGGCAACTCTTGCGTACTTACTTTTTGAGTTATTTCCCCTTGATCATTTTAGGTGTGATTTCGTGTCCGCTCTATAACTTGAATATCTTTTGGAATATTTTCGTGATACTTCACAGATATGTAGAACAGGTCATGACGATGTGTCGCGAACAAGAATGACAGCTCCTGCTTTCTTACTTTTTGAGTTATTTCCCCTAGATGGTTTTAGGTGTGATTTCGTGTCCGCTCTATAACTTGAATACCTTTTGGAATATTTTCATGATACTTCACAGATATGTAGAACAGGTCATGATGATGTGTCGCGAACAAGAATGACAACTCTTGCTTTCTTACTTTTTGAGTTATTTCCCTTTGATCATTTTAGGTGTCCGCTCCATAGCTTGAATACCTTTTGAAATATTTTCATGATACTTCACAGATATGCAGAACAGGTCATGACAATTTGTCTCATACATGAATGATAACTCTTGCTTTTATACTCTGTGAGTTATTTCCCTTTGGTAGTTTGAGCTGCTGTTTGAGTCTCTGCTCCATATCTGTATAACCCTGGCCAGCTCCAGAATTTGAATAACCGTGTACCTTTTAGAATATTGATGATCATGCTGTGATATCTTATCCGTGTTCCTAACTCTCTCTGACCCCTCCACATTCCCTCACCCTGCCCCCTCCCCCCACCCCAATAAAAAATTTTTTTTCCAGATTTGGATTCTTTGTCCAAATTCACTTACTAGAGAGCTCAAAATTAGGTTTGTAGGGCTTGTACTTTAGAAGTTATTCACACATTTTGAAAGTTGAATGTATCGTATGCTATACATTTGTGTATATGGTGGCTGTTTGAGATATTACCTCTTTTTAGCAGTCAAGCATACTGTTTTAGTCTGAGTATTAGATAATCATGCATCTGTTAACAGGTTAATGTCAATCAGAAGCATAAAAGAATGACAATATATTACTAATATGTGTTTTGAAGTGCACCCTTTTTACCAAGGCCCATGGGGGTCTTCGGTCGGGGGATTTGCCATCTCCTCTGATGGCTATTTTTTACGAGTTTTCATGAAATCTTTATTTCTGGTTTCCATGCCAACCACCGCTAGAAACAGAAGACTGAAGATTTGTCTTGTGAAAGACTTTCATAAGGTCTGATTAAATCTGACGTAAATGCTATAATAAATCTTACTTGTCACTTATCACTGTCTGTCTGAATATGAACAAAATTTGCTTTTTTATGAGACCAATGTCATGCCAGTTTCCATGGAAACCATATTAAGATACATCATGAATAAGTGTAATAGTTACTTACAGTGTAAGCATTGAAGTTAAATATTTATGAATTAATAGCAATGGCTTACATAAACATGTATTCATAGAGAGATTTTCTTCTACAGGTTATGGCCGCATTTTCTCAATTTTATCAATGGGATACCACTTTGATCGCCATGGAAACCAGTAAAACACGACAATGTTAAACTTGAGTTTTTCGTAAAAAACACAAAGTCCTAATGTATACAAGGGACGATTAAAAAGTTCTGAGCCTAAGGTACTTCTAGTGAATCTACGCATGCGTGCTTAACACTAATGCAATTAGTTGTCTTTCACTAGCTTTCGGTGAAAGTTTCAAAATATTTGGCGAAACGTTTCTTTTTTACAGGACCTTAAACATAAGAGGTTGGCATATTTTTCAAATAACATTTAAAATCTATTTGCCATGAAAATTCATTCTGCACATTCTATAAAATTTAAATGGTTCTTATTGTAGTACATGCAAATATGATAATTTGTCAATGGTTTGGTGGAAACGCAAAATATTTTGGCATGCAGTGGCTTTACCGTTAACCCTTAAATATTGCAATCCTGACATTTAGAGACCTATATCCTACTTTCGTGTTTATTAGGAACAGTTTCAGCAAAACCAAACAAGGTTTACACACAAATAAACAATGACATCTTACATGGTTTTCGTCAAAAGAAGTTAAGAGATATCCACTCCTGTGCACGCGGAGCACGATTGTGCACTATCTGCAGAAAGTCTCAAAATAAACACTTTCTGAAAATTAAAATTTTGCTTTTTAATCTGAAATGGAATAAATTTATGTTTACATATATCATCAATCACCGGGATGCTGTAGGACATATATTTGCAAAAATTATTGCAAAATAGTTGTCTCCGCTAAAGTTATGGTCGGTCAAAGAGTTATAAAGTGCACTCATGGGGGCAACTGTAAAAGTTGAAGTGTCATTCGGCATCCAATTGATATTTAAGATATATTCCCGAAATTTGATGATTTTGCTCTGTAGAATGGCTGTTTAAATCAATAACTCCATGCCACTCTAAAATTTTCAAAACATGGTGAGGCTCAGAACTTTTCAATCACCCCTCGTATACCTTATATATATCTTAAACGCACTCCTTGTAACTTGTTTTTGTCAGGATAATTGAGACTGAATATTATCGTTTTCAGCCCTCAGAAAAGATGCTTGACGCTGCTCCTGTTGATTGCCATAGAAACGCATTCTGTGTGATTGTATACTAAACAAAGAAAGAAACTTGACGGTTTTTATTTGATGCACTGCTTTTAAGGTAGAATTTGTACATATCCAGTCAAGTAAAAATTTGTTTATATTTTCAACTTTGAGTTTATTTTTCTGAAAATTGACCCGGTTCTTTCTACAACAAGTTTAAGCGTTTCCAGTCACTGGACTTACCAGAGTTGAAATAAAAGAATATTTTATCACATAATATTGGTTTGAGTCTGAGATTTCAAAGAATCTTAGAAATCGAAAAAAAGTGACAAGCTGTCAACCGTCAAGTTTCTATTGATGATGAGTATATTTTCTTTTTATGCATGCTAATAAAAGTCCATACACGACTCAGTCTTATTGTCACACCTGCGAAGAAGTCGTCGTCGTCGGCGGAGTTGGCGTGAACTTTTGTCGAGGTTTTGTATTTAGCTCATATTCTCAGACACTATAAGGACTACAGCCATGAAACTTGAGTCATGCATACATCTGGAAGGGTAAAGCTTAAAGGCATCATCAAAACTGAGCCTCGACCTACATTTTACGGTTCACTGACTTTGCAATGTTTTGTCAAGTTTTGGCATTAAGGTCTGTTTCTCAAAAAATTATCAGAGTTAGAGCCATGAAACTTTGCTCATGCATACAACTGAGATAGCAAAACACAAAGTCATCATCAATATTGAGTCTTGACCTACATTTCACGGCTCGTTGACTTTGAACTTTTATGTCGAGTTTTTGCGTTTAGCTCTGTTTCTCAAGAAGTATTAGGGCTAGAGCCATGAAACTTGGGTCATGCATACATCTGGGAGAGCAAAGCATAAAGCACTCATTAATAATGAGTCCTGTATACATTTCACGGCTCACTGACTTTGAAGTTTTTTGTTGAGTTTTTGCGTTTAGATCAGTTTCTCAAGAAGTATTAGGGCTAGAGCCATGGAAGATGGATCATGCATAAATCTGGCTGAGTAAAGCTCAAAGCTTTCATCAATACTCAGTCTTGACCTATTTTTAACGATTCTCTAACTTTATATTTTTTTGTCAAATGTTCGAGCTTTTAGTTATGTTTATCAAAATCATAAGGGCTAGAGCCATGAAACTTGGGTCATGCATACATCTGAAAGAGTAGCTCAATCTCTACATTGATATCAAGTCTTGACCTACTTTTCACAGATCACCAACTTCGCAATTTTTGTCACGTTTTCGTGTTAAGCTTTGTTTTTCAAGAACTATAAGCGATAGAGCCATTGAACATGAGTCGTGCAAAGATCTAGAAGAGTAAAGCTTATAGTCACCATCAATATTGCCTTTTGACCGACATTTAAGGTTCTTCGACTTTGCAACATTTGCCGCAAGTTTAGCTTTTGTTTCCTAGGAATGGTAAAGATTAGAGGCATGAAATATGGGGCATGCATACAATATGGAAGAGTGGAAATGAAAACTGTCATCAATGCAGCATCTTGACAATGTTCATGTTCACTGACCTTTCAAAATTTGCATTGTGTTTCTGACTGATTTACATCTGTTTTGTGACAAAGCGCGGGCAGCCGAGACACCGCATTCCGGAGAATTCTTGTCAAATAGTTGATTTGCCTATTTGAAGCTTATTGTGTTCAGAAAGTAGCATTTTTCATGTTCGAAAATGAGGAATCATGCCTCTGGAGGCAAACACTTCTCTTGATGACAACGGCATAATAATCACATTTTCCTTTCGGCTTTGGGACTTTTGTTACATAACGAAACAAATGCACTAGACATTTTTCATATTCTGAATAAGTCACTTATCACATTTTATCATATGACGTCGCTGTTAATCTACAGATAACGTCGTGTCATAAAAATCGCATGACCACACGCGTCATAACACTTTAGCGCGTACATGTAACGTCATTGACAACGTCCGTTTCAACAATGCGTTTTCTGATTAAAACAGTGTTCATTTTGAAAGTGAGAAAATCGCAGTTTAAAGGGTCATATGATAAAAAGAATAATACACTCGTGTTCATTTTATATGAAATTTATTAAACTCGCCGAAGGCTCGTTTCATAAATTTCATATGAAATGACCACTCGTGTAAGTATGAGCTGACTGATTCTTAGAGAGATTGCTAATTATCAGTCTAGTTCTACTAAGGATGCTGATCAACAGTCAGAACACAGTCCAGAATCTGTAGACTGGTTCTCAAGAAGCACATGCGATTTTGGCAGCGCGGCAGCGAGATCAATCTCAATCTTTTGGACTGGGTCTCTTGCAGACTGGTCTGTTGACATATACTTATGTGTTCCTTTTGCTATCATACTGATGCCCAGTGCCAGTTTGACTTCTTCATATATTTGAGTCTTTACGCTATCCAAAATATCTGTTTTCATCTGTTCTCTGTTTAATTCCCTTTTTGGATGTGTAGTAGGATTTCCGGATTCTTTGCTCTCAGTGTCAGTTGGAGAATAAACACACTGATAATAGTCACTCGTTTCAACTTGTGTTGCTTTATCAACGAGATCTGCATCGGTGACAAGACAAATCCTGCGTTCTGATTTCTTCACTGATGCTTCGGCTAATCGTTCACACGTATGTACGTCATTTTCGTCTTTGCCCTCTGCAAAAAAGCAACAATGAATATCAAGTTAGAAAGTTGGTGCCTTTCCTTCTTTCTTCCGTTGGTATTTTCCTCCTGTATGAAGGAGCATCTGCATTCACACTACGCAGTAAAGTGTTTATAAAAGTAAAACGTTTGTCACTGAAACTGTCAAACACACTACAAAACTGTTAAACACATTATGTACAGTTATAAAATACTGCCTTTAAACAAATGTCTTTTACTAATCGCTGGGCAACCACAGAACATGCAAAACGATGGAACTCAGAGTCTTTTTCCTGACACTTTTCACTACAATACACTGTGGTCTCACAATGAGCACAGCACGGCGCCTTACTATCAAGATACGGTCATTTCTCAATATTTCATTGTCGAAGTTCATCTGAAACTACTGGTATCTCAAAATAAATTTTCTGGTCCCAGAATTTACTCGGAGATATCATATCAGTAACTTGAAATAACATGAGCTGAAATGTAAAGAAAGACTTGAAATGCGTTCTTTGATAGAATAGGGTTCTTTAAGATAGCACTGTTTTAGATAACGTGGGTGGACTGTATTTGGCCAGACCCGTAGCCATGCAACTAGTGGTTTTGTGTGTTTAATTCTGATGTCTCACTGATGCCGACCCTATGTATTTAGAAGCATGCATTTGTGAGCATATAGTTATCAAACCTCATGGTTTCTTTAGAGAGAAAAAAAACGAAACCAAATACTGATTTTCGGTAAAATCATATTCTCCAAGGGTGCAAGTGCAAACAGGGAAAAATAAACATGTATAGGTATAGTGTCGCTAGTCAGTTAATTTAGTTCTGTACTTAGACTGAAAATACATTATGCAGATATCCAGACATGACAATAGCAAACTGAGATAAATAAAGGGCAATTTAAAACTTCATGTTTTTTCTGCTGTCTCCAAGAAATTTCTTCTTCTCTGAAGATGCTTTGAATTATTATTATTGATTATTTCTATTAATTATTATTTTTCATTTCTATATATATGAGCCGGGTCACGACAAAACCAACAAAGCAGGTGCGCCCAGCGAAGACTCAGATCAGCCTGGGCATCCACCCAGCCTGGGCATCCGTCGAGTCTGATCAGAGTCTTAACTGTGTGCTTAATAGCAGCTTAGTGTCTAAGTTATCTACGCCGGGCCGCATAGCGCAATCGGTAGGGCACCTGACTCATAAGTCAGAGGTCCTGGGTTCGAAACCCGGTCTGGCCACATACTTCCGTTTCTCCTTCCGCTGATTCAAGAAGGGCAGTTGTCAGTTACTGGCGAAAGTATGTGCACTTAGTACTGGTTAACCGCTTAGGAAGTCTGAGCCTGTCCATGAATAGCATGATTAGGTTAACTGACCGTCCCGACATGACCATAGTTGTTTACCGTGGACGTTTAGCATCAAATCAATCAATAACTCAATGTTGACACTGAAGACTCTGATCAGTCCGGATGGATGCCCAGGCTGACCAGAGTCTTCGCTAGGCGCACACTGCCTCTTTGTTGGTTTTGTCCTGTCGCGGCTCATATAATTTTTCTTCACATTTGGTGTTTGGTGTAAACATATTTTATCTCAATTTCGTCAAGTTATGTACAAAAGAATCTGAACGGAAGCCAGAGGCTTATTTGAGCCGCGACACGACAAAACCAACAATGTGGTTGTGCGCCCAGCGCAGACTCAGATCAGCCTGTGCATCCACCCAGTCTGATCAGAGTCTTCGCTGTCCGCATGGAATAAGCTTTGACCCTTAGCTACCCTTTAAGTGCTGTGCGAAAAGTCTGATCGGACCAGGCAGATACCCAGGCTGATCTGAGTCTGTACTGGGCGCACAACCACATTGTTGGTTTTCTCGCGTCGCGGCTCATTTGATGTTTAGGGCGGAATGTGCTACACTGATGTGTCGGTCCCTGATTACAGGATTTTAATCTATTTTTGCCAGCCACTGAAAAGGAATGCATCAAGGAAAATGAAGGAATGGTTCCCCTTTACCTGAATTCTATATAAAATATAAATGCTTGACACTCTATTCAAATTGTTATGAATCAGATCGGCATGCGGTGTTCGGTGTTTACATTCTATGGGAACCAATCATTTCAACTGCAATTAGGAAAAGTGGCTTAATATCCTGGGCAGGAGCGGCAGCTGCCATTACATTGCCTCTTTTCTCGTGAAACGACCTTACTGTTCAATATGAACATCTGTCTAAATACAACAATATGATACTGATAGGCCTATATTCTAATATTAACATTACCGTTAGATTCTAAGTATTGGGACAGATAAGTCTAAGAGAACAGTGCAGACCCAGAGCCTTTGCTGTTTTCTATTCATTCTACACCTTTTGGTGAAACCGTAAAAATCTGAAACTTGGGACACCTTTAAATCCTAAATATTGGGCCAACATTTAGGATTTAAAGGTGTTCCAAGTTTCAGAATTTTTTGGGTAACCTACCTTTAACAGTCATTTCATGCTCTTTTACTAAAGCCTTTATTTCTTTATCTAGCCTTGATTTTTCTTTAATATCTATCAGTTCAAGAGCAAGACGCTTCTTCTCGTTGATGAAGTCTAGGACAGAAGAAGACCTGACGCATAGATCTGTCCTTGAGCTGAAGGAAGTAGACTGTGGGCTCGGCATAGACCTCCTGTTGTAAAGAGATGTATTCTTTTGTAATTGTGACCTCTTAGGTACAGGGGGCGGGATCGGACCTGAAATAGATACAGCAACAGCTCATTAAATTTTATGATTGCAGAAAGGCTCCTTGGTCGAACGGTTAGAAACGCTAGGTTAAGATGCAGAAAGTTGCGGGTTAGAATCGCAGTTCATTCAGCCGGAGACTGGATGACTCTCTGTCAGCCGAGCAGAAGACTGATATGTTTTTGGTACCAGAGTACTCTCAGCCCAAGATACGACGATAGGCTTCTAACCCCCACCTCCTCATCGGCCAATAGGATACAGGAAGCCTTTGCCGTTTTCAGTTTTATGATTGGCATAAGGAGTGCGTTTGTTACCAGCTTTACAAAGTGAACATGCAAGGATCTCGGCTGTAGTCTACGTTTGGTTCCTACAGGTTGTGTCATTAAATAAACGGAGTGGATATTGCCAGTCGACTAACAATAGCGAATTTACGTTAAAATCGCTATTACCAGTCGAGTGGCAATAGCCATTTTACGTTAAAATCGCTATTGCCAGTCGACTGGTAATTGCCATTTTGACGTGAAATCGCTATTGCCAGTCGACTGGCAATAGCGATTTTAACGTAAAATGGCTATTGGCAGCCGACTGGCACTAGACCTTTTCATAAATATATTGACAAGAATCTGTATTTCAAACTGATTTCTCCAGTTACCACGCCTATTATCCATGAACACGACGAAGTCTGGTAGTATTCTTCTTGTACATGTAGCAAATCAAGTTCTGAGGAAGTTTCCAGAGTATGATCGGAATCTGGAATGGTGGATTGTGAGAAACTAAACACTGGATACCAAATGAACTTTATGGTCCTCTGAGAGATGGGCTGGGGAATGAAACTGCCTAGGACAAACAAAAGCATTATAAAAAAAAAAACACAAGCTATACCCACTTCCCCATTGTTGTATCAGACATACCAAAGTATCTGGATGTTTTTCTGCCATTTTTACCAAGAATTTATGACTTGCTATTTGCTTCCCTAGGCGACTAAACCGTTCGACAGGTTCAGCCTTGAGAGACAACTCCAAAACCACGGTTACCAACGATTTCGAACGAACTCGCTACAGCATGACAAGGACTGGAAAATCCCCTACTTTGAACATGTCTACATGTACACCTAACCCTACCAGGACTTACGGAAAATGGATAAATGCATTGCTTTTACAGCTCCGTGAAATTGGAGGGTCGAACGATGGTTCTTGGTTTACGATAAATGTCCAAACAACCCCCACCCGCACGTACTGCAAGCACAGTAGGCCATTGCCCTACTATTATCCAAATTAGTAGGACGCCCCGACACTGGAAGTTATACCAGCACCATCGCACCACCCGACCACCCCTTCACGTTTGATGGTAAAATGTGGGTTGATCTGCATATATATTTACTGAGTCATATTAGCGGGAACAGGTTTTTAAGAAACGAAAAATTGCTCCACAGAATGCGATTTCCTTTCCTGCTTCTCCATCAAGCGGTGCAATATATAATAAATGCGTAAACTAGAGTTGTTCATTGTATTTTCATACCATTTTAAGTTACACAGTATTTTATTCAACATATAAACATACACAATCAATTCATACAAGAAGAATATGAAATGATTCGATAACAAGCTCGCTAGCTTATAAACATCGTTTACCATTTTATTCCAGTTCATGATGTCGAAAGTAGGACATACAATTTGCCAGATAAAATGACCCGAATAATTTATAAATCCTTTTTATAAGAAACTCAAGGATTTTTCATTTCTTTCTAAATGACCGTGACTGACGAACTTCAATGGCGAAACTGTACTAAGAAGTTTGCAGCGCTACCTCAAGATAAACATGAAAAAATATTTCATATATTTGTACCACTGATACAGCAACAGAGCTTTTAAGTTGTATGTGTTCCGCCAAATTCACAAAGGTTGGTTGGTTGGTTGATTTGATGCTTAACGTCCACGGTAAACAACTAAGGTCATGTCGGGACGGTCAGTTAACCTAACCACACTATTCCTGGGCAGGCTTAGACCTCCTAAGCGGTTAACCAGTACTAAGTGCACATACTTTCGCCAGTAACTGACAACTGCCCCTCTTGAATCAGCGGAAGGAGAAACGAAAGTATGTGGCCAGACCGGGATTCGAACCCAGGACCTCTGACTTACGAGTCAGGTGCCCTACCGTGACTTCCTGTTTGCTTCCCTGCACTGTTAAACAAATCCGTAGATTTTACGGTAGAATAACTGGCAACCAGCTGCCAGTCCCTTTCCCGTCATTTTTACGGGTGTTGGCCTGTAAGACATTTTCGGAAATCACGATATAATGTTATGTTAACATGCACCTTTCGAAAATAACTTTATAGTGTGTTGAAGGGCTATTTGACTAAATACCAGCTCTAATCTTTCCTACTGTGTGTCATGGTTCCTGCAGTTTTTACGGGGGCCCCGCTACCAACTCCCCCAGTGATGTAGGAACCCAGGTAGCTCAGTAGTTTAAGCGCTGGCCTGCTGACCTATCGGTCCCGGGTTCGTGCCCCGCTGTTGGCAGGAATCTTTTCATCTGTAAACGGGGTTCCATTGCACACAGCTTTTCAATATCACCCAAACATCTTCCTGTTATAAAGGACGTAAAACTGCAAGACACTCATCTATCCCCAGTGATGTGAACTAATTGCGACTATGGTAACTTACTCAGTTCTTTACTTTGCACTGAAGGGGCATAAGTTGGCGTAATATACGACCAGTCATCAGGTTTTGCGAAGCACTCCTGCACCAAGGCGTCGGATTCTGAGCAAGAAACGTCTGCAAAAGAGAACTGTTTCCAGCATGCACATGACGTCGAAATGACGTCGTACTGACGTCGATGCGACGTAATGACGTCGCATCGACGTCAGTACGACGTCATTTCAACGTCATGTTCCCACTTGGGTTACACTAGCTGGAATGAAAACCGATATCTAAATGTTTCTGTTATATTGGTCCTGACACTTTTAATGCTCAATGATTTTAAAGATTTGATTTCACACAGAACGGCGCTAAGTCATAACTAGGTTTTGTATTAAATTCCTGACAATGAACACAGATATATGCCACCAAGGCATAGTGTTATTAGGCCAAAAGAGTCTTCAGAACAAGTTTTATTATTGTTATTATTATTATTATTATTATTATCAAATTTAATTCATTCTATTATAACCATGAAACACGTTTATCAAAGGCAATTTGTAACAAGATATTTGTCATAGCCGAAGAAACTCGCACTTTTCCCTCTTAAAAGAAAGACGTCAGGTCCTTGATTCATCGGTGATCGTATTGTGGGATTATTTTGTGCCCGAAACGGGGGTGTTTTATTGCTTTTGCGCTTGGCCATCAACTTGACATAGAGGTCACATGTTCGCGTATGCTCCTCTCTGAACAAATCTTTCGCACAAGACTGTGATTTGAGGTCTCCAGCATTGTAAAAAAGTGAGACTCAAGTTCACTCACTCAATGCGTCATTGGTTCACTCACTCACTAGAATATGTCAATTTTAAGTTCGTCATTGAGCATGTCGCCACATATAACCAAATGCAAAAAAGAGGATATTACTTCTTGTTATAGAAATGTTACACTGAGAAATCCCGAGAAAGCAAGTGACTACGCATATTTATTTGAATTGGTCGGTTGATTGCTTTGGGGTTTTACGGCCCTTTGAGACATTTTCAGTCTATATCGGGCCGTCTCCAAAAGAGAGGGAGAAAGAAGAGAGAAATTATAGAAGAGACAAAAAATGTCCAAACAACCCCCACCCGCACCTACTGCATGCACATTAAGCCTGGCCCTACTACTATCCAAATCAGTAGGACGCCCCGGCACTGGAAGTTATACCCAGCTTCGTCGCACCATCCAACCACCCCCATATTTGTTTGAAAGTACTTGCCTCACTTTTCATAGCAGGTCAAGTGTAAAAGAAAGGAATTTTGTCTACTGTTAGCAAATTCTTTCCTTTTAGGCATAATTTCGACAGAGCTTTTTCGCTCAAGAAAGCAAATAGGAAGACACAAAAATGCGCCACCCCGCCCCCCTCTCCCCCGCCCCCTACCAATCTACCACCAATGGTAAAATATAGTCGAAAACATAGCGGCAAACCGTATCAATATTTATATTAAATAAACTCAGTCCATCTTTACCTTTATGTTTTCCATCCTGTTCAGTTACGTCAAGAGTATCAGCTATAAAGTCGAAATGACAAGCTCTCAGGACGTTCAAAAACTCACTGTACCAATTAGGATGACGGCGTGGTATTCTGTCAAGCAGCATCAGTGACGCTATGGTCGCCCCTCGGTTTCTAAGCTCACATTCTATTTCTTCCAAGTCCGTGGAACTTATGACATTCTTCTCGTAGAGGTGATGAATAATGTCACTCGGTAATAAACTGGTCACAATTTGCGGTGTGAATACTTGTAGAAGGTTTTTATGTTTTGAGATATCAAATATTGTGTTTCCATTAACCATACTTGCCAAATACTGATAACCTGTCGTAGGAAAAGAAGTAGATCTATATGAATACACCAAAGAATGTTTTTTGTCGTGAAGTTCTATACTTTTTCATAATTTGTGTGTTAATGCATTTTCGCAAACAAATATACACGCACAGCATAATTATTTTATTGAAACGGCACAATGCCTGCAAGGGCGCAAGACTGTGACTTCTAGACTATCATAAAACCTAAAAAGGTATACGACTGAGTTACAAACTACAATTTATTCTACTTGGCAATTCTTTAAAGACCTCTGTCACACACACACAAAACGCTTGCTTGTTCCATGCATAACTCATTGATTTATTGTTCTGGTTTAACGGCCCTTTGAGACAGTATTTCAGTCTATATCGGGCCGTCTCCCAGAGAGAGGGAGAAAGAGGAGAAATGATAGACGAGAGAGAAAAAATGTCCAAACAAGCCCCGTCCGCACCTACTGCAAGCACAGTAAGCCCTTGCCTTACAGTAATCCAAATGAGTAGGACGCCCCGGCACTGTAAGTTATAAACAGCACCATCGCACCGCCCAACCACCCCCTATGCATAACTCAAGAGCATTTACTCGCGAAAACCAAATTTCTCCTCACTGAAAATCTGAAAACTGTAACAGTTCGAATTGTTATTCATTAGGAAGAATATATTTCGTAATTTTGAAGAAAAACGTAATGCTTCTACTATGTTCTGCGTTTCCTTTCTCTCAGATCTAATACTTCTGATTGGCCTGGGTGCTCAACTACTTGAAACGCCCTTAAATTTTAGTTTTATTATATTTATTTATTTATTAGCAAGTGCTTGTCCAGTTTATACTGAATAATCAAAGCTTTTGACATTTGAGATGGTCCGTAAAAGGAAGTCCGCGTGTTTTAAAGTCTCCATAGTCCTACCGGTGGTAAAAACGCTAAATACGAATCATTATGAAAAGCGGTTGAATGTCCACGCTTGGTGATAAAATATGGGTTGATGAGCATATATAAGCCGCGACACGACAAAACCAACAATGTGGTTGTGCGCCCAGTGCAGACTCAGATCAGCCTGGGCATCCGCCCAGTCTGATCAGAGTCTTTACTGTCCGCAAGGAAGTAGCTTAGACCCTTAGCTACCCTTTAAACGCATAGCGGAGAGTCTAGTCAGACTAGGCGGATACCCAGGCTGATCTGAGTCTGTACTGGCCGCACAACCACATTGTTGGTTTTGTCGTGTCGCGACTCATATTGAGTCACATGGCTGGCAAATCGTAGGGAAGGGGTTGGGGCATGTTTTTGAAGAATGTCAAAGCGCTCCACAACATACAATTTCCTTTTCTGGTTCGCCGACGTGCGATTTAATATAAACAAAAGCGGAACTGAGGCCCCGCGCTTCTACACTTTACCATTTTATTCAGTGAATGATATCGAAAATAAGTCATTTTAGTTGCCAACTTAAATAACCAAAATTCACTGTTCAGAACATTTTACGTGAAACTCAAAAATGAAATATTTTTAGAGTTGGCTAATCATGGTCATTTACAATGACGACAATACAGTGAAAAGTTTGCAGCTATAGCTCACGATAAAATATTTCATGAATTTAGACCGCTGATAGAGTCTTTTAGTGATGCTACTACATTTCGCATGGTATAAACTGACTGTCTTTCAAAAAAGCATCCAAAAAAAATCAGCATTTGCGTAACCTGCTAGGCCGGGACGCGTAGCGCAGTTGGTGGCGCGTCTGACTCAAGAGCCAGAGGTCCCGGGTTCGATACTCTGTCCGGCCACATCTTTCATTTCCCCGCTGGTTCAAAAAGGGCAGTTGTCAGCTACTGGCGAAAGAAAGTGCACTTAGTACTGGTTAACCACATAGGAGGCCTAAGCCGCCCCAGGAATAATGTGGATAGGTTAACTGACCGTCCCGACATGACCAAAGCTGTTTACCGTGGACGTTAAACAATATAACACCACCAACAGTAACCTGTTAGGTATGGGTATAAAATCTTTCAAAGTGTGAATGCTCTCTCAGTTGTACATTGTATTGTTGCAAGCTTTTCATTACAGTTTTGTAAATGTAAATTGTCGTAATTTGACAACCTTAAAAAATATAAAACATCCTTGAGCTAAAAAAATGTATTGAAAATTTATTTGGGTCTTTTTATTGGCAACTAAAACGTCATAAACTTAACTACATGGTACAAAAATTGTCCACAGGCGTAGGAACTATCGTTTAAATGCAGAATACATGCGTAGAATCCCATCCATTGTCTTGCTTTTGTTTAATAAATAGTAATGATGGGCGGAAAACCAGAAAAATTGTGTGTTTTTAAGCGACTTCTTATTTTTTATTTTTTTTTCGAAAACATACCCCTTATACTGTTTGCCACTTATATAAGAAAAAATGCACAGCCTATATTTTGAAACCAACCTTGAAGGCTGAGCCGCTTTTCATACTGATTTGTTTTTGAGGCTGTAACCACTTGTACATGTAAGACTTTGGTAACTTCAAATGTCAGTTTTGTTTTAAATTGATGTCGTGGAATTAGTTATTTTAGTGATTGCTTTACAGAGGGAAGAAATTGCTGTCGGCTGAAGTTACACATCTTTGTCCAAAGTGAAATTTCTTCATTGGCTCATGGTGCGTCATACTTAATGGCATAACCATGATAACGCTGGGCCAACATTGTGGGAAAGAATTTGTACCACTGGTCCAATGTAGAGCCAATACGCTCACCGAACACCGAACCGATGAGCAAAGAAACGTTGGCCAAGCATTGTCATCGTTTATTGGCACAGCCAGATTGACCACCTGGAGCGAGCCAACGTTGGCCCAAAGTTGCCATGCTATCTGGAAAGGACCGTTTCACATGATTTTTATACGAGTATACCGGTAAAGTTCAGCGCATTCAGGAAAGTTGTCCATTTCCCGACCTCGTTGCTGGCTCTCAACTGATCCAGAAGCAACCCTGCCGCTTGTTTCGGAGATTCCCGTTCCTTCGCTTTTATGAGTTCGATGTCCTCTGAAATAAATAGTACGATAGAAAAAATATAAAATAAGAAAAAGAAAACTGACATTATAAAGACTGAATTCTAGAAATTGGGATACTGAGTGTAATTACCGTAACTCTACTACAATAGAACAATTTGTGCCTTATTTATGAAATCACATATAATAAGTGGTTGCTATGCTGTTGCTAAGGCTAAATTTCTATGAAGGAGATTCCCTACAACTATGAAATTTGCTCTAGAGGAACAGTCTGCCAAACGACTTTCCTCCAGAGCAAATTTCAAGGTAGAAGGAAATCTCCTTCATAGAAATTTAGCCTTAGCAGTGGCGGATCCAGAGGGGGTTGGGGGGTTCAAACGAACCCCCGTTTGAACCCCCTCTTTAGCCTAAATTATTTCATTTTCATGGGAAAAGTCAGGAAAAATTGGTCAAACTGCACAAATCGAACCCCCTTTGAAGCTAATTTGAACCCCCTATCTAAAATTCCTGGATCCGCCCCTGCTTAGCGACAACAAAGCATTCACTTAATACTGCCCCTGGTTTTGCAGTGCAGTAGTGCGTCATAACGATGCACATGAAATGGCAAACAATGGAGACCCTGATTTGTTGCCTTATGCAAAATGTTGCAAGTTTCATTGTAACAGCGACGGGATAAAGTGTATGTATAACCACGAGCGTTATCCTGGAGAAAATATGCTTTCTTCCCAATGGAAGAAAAATTCTATTGGTAAATCCTAAAACCACAACAATTATGCCATAGAACACAGGGTATAATCGATTCCGCCAATTTTCGCTTCCTGCAGAGGCTGTACATCATATGTGGCTTCCGCCGAGACTGTCTGCGAACTCTTGCTTCCTGTCGAGACTTCTGTACATGATAAATGGCTTCCTGCAGAGACTGTCCGCGTAATTCTGCTTCCTGCCGAGGCTCTCGGCAGGACGCAGAGTCACGCGCACAGTCTCGGCAGGAAGCCATTCCTCGAGGACAGTAATCTCTGCAGGAAGCAAGAGTTCGCGGACAGTCGGCGGAAGCCAAATATGACGGACAGTCTCTGCAGGAAGCGAAAATTAGCGGAATCGATTATACCCTGTGGTTTCTAGCTTACCAAGAAAAAGCAGATACGGTAACACTTCAGCGACTCTCAGGCAGTCTACAAAGAGGGATCTGCAGGCATCCACCGTTTGTTGTATAATGTATTCCTTACTGAAAATAGACTCTGAATGTTGGTCGTGAGACTCGGCGGAAAATTCTGAGTCACGTTCGTGGTTGTCGTTTTCAGTACCTGTACAAGTGGAGTCTGAGCTTCGCCGAGAAACGCATCCATTTCGAGTTTTAATCAGTTCAAACCATTCATGTAAAGACAATCCAACCTAAATAAATTGAATTACATTGTGAGAAATTATTTAAACCACCTAGAAGCAGAAAACAAAGTATGTCCGCAAGATTAAATTTTGATTTTATCTAAGCCGTATCAGTATTGAGAATTCAAAGACTAGCAAGAGAAAGATTGATTGATTGTTGTTTTGGGTTTAACGGCCTTTTGAGACAGAACTTCAGTCTATATCGAGCCATCTACCCGAGAGAGGGAGAAAGAAGAGAGAAATGACAGACGAGAGAAAAATGTCCAAACAACCCCCACCCGCACCTACTGCAAGCACATAGGCCCTTGCCCTACTATTATCCAAATCAGTAGGAGGCCCCGGCACTGGAAGTTACACGCAGCACCATCGCACCACCCAACCACCCCAAGAGAGAAAGAACAAACAGTAAAGATCCAGGTGAGGCGGTTCATAATGACCCATCTGCATCTACGATGTTTGCATATTCATTTAAAGCCTTTACCGTCCGGAACAGAATAAAAGTTTACAAAAATGCAAGCCTGACATGTAACTGATCTTTTAACTGTCGTTCAGTAATTGTAAGCACACATTTTGAGATATTTTTATTTAATACTTGTGGTACTTATAATAAAAGAGATAATTCAGATTCACGGAAGAAATGGGGTCTGTTCAATAATGCGATGACGTAAAGTTACTTATAAGCACGTTTGAGGACTCAAAACAACTTAATTTTGAATTTAATGAAACAGAAAAGTTAAACACAGTAGCTTTAAACAACTGAAGACAATTTTTCAGAAGTTACTCCATACACCGTCTTATGGGCTGGGCTTCCCTCAGGTCAGAATTGTAAGAGTCCTTTAGGTTCTCTTCTCTAGTCTAAAGGGTCCCAGCCCCGGATCCAGGGGGTGGACTTTGGGGCTTCAGTGGCGGGGGCTTCAGCCTCGCCACCGGGGCCTCTGTGTTTTGTTTTATATGAAAGGTTGTGATAATTTATCCATGTGGTTAAATAAGATTATATGTTGTGACATCTCATTAGAATCGCCTCGGCGAGGCGATTCTAATGAGATATCACAACATATATTTCAACGCAAAAAAAGATTTTTTTTCTAAAATTCTCACCAAACTGATCCCTATTCATTTCATATATTTCCAAGCAGCCTTCCCCCCATCCCCACCCCCGACAAACACACATATCTCGGCACCTCCGAGCCCCACCAGTTATCCAGAGCCTCACTATTACGTGGTGGTCTGGATCCCAGGGGAAATCAAGGGTCTCATCTTTTGGGATGAATGAATTAACATGGATAGATTAGCCGCCATTTTTAGCTCACCTGAGCCAGAGGCTCCGGGGGAGCTTATAGTATGGTCAGGCTCCGTCGTCGTCCGTCCGTCCGTCGTCCGTCCGTCCACAATTTCAAACGACTTCTCCTCTGAAACCGCTGGGCCGATTGTAACCAAATTTCATATAGAGCCTCCTGGGACCTTAGGAACAAAAAGTTGTTCAAACGGTCCTGGTCACATGACCAACATGGCCGCCACGCCCATATATGGTAAAAACCTAAAAAAATCTTCTTCTCCAGAACCAGTAGGCCGATGGCCTTGAAACTTGCTATGTAGCATCGGGTACGCGAGTACTACCAAGATTGTTCAAATTATGACCTTGGGTTGACCTTGACCGTTTTTACGGTAAGGTCAAATTTGCTTCCTTGTGCTTTTATATGGCAAAATGCTAGAACATAAGATATCTTGGAAACTCTTGAAGATTTTGGGCTAAAATTGGTATCTACAGTCATTTTAATGAGTACATGACGATTTATGAGTACAAGAGGTCAAGGTCATTCTTTGACCTTTGACCTAGAACTCTCATATTTTGACAATTCCAAACAATCTCCTCAAAAGCCCCTGGGCCAATTGAAACCAAATTTCATATAGAGCCTCCAGGAGTTGAGGGAACAAAAACTCATTCATACGGTCCAGGTCACATGACCAACATGGCCGCCACGCCCATATATGGTAAAAACCTTCAAAAATATTCTTCTCAAGAACCAATTGACCGATGGCCTTGAAACTTGGTATGTAGCTTTGGGTACTCGAGTACTATCAAGATTGTTCAAATTATGACCATGGGTTGACCTTGATCATTTTTACGGCAAGGTCAAATATGGGAAAATGTTAGAAGTTAAGATTTCATGGAAAGTTTTGAAGAGATACGCCTAAGAATTGGTATATACAGTTATCTTAATGAGTACATGAAGATTTGTGAGTACAAGAGGTCAAGGTCATTCTTTGACCTTTGACCCAGATCCCTCATATTTTGACAATATCAAACAATCCCATAAAAAAAACTGGGCCAATTGTAACCAAATTTCATATAGAGCCTCCAGGGATAGAGGGAATGAAAATTTGTTCAAACAGTCCAGGTCACATGACCAACATGGCCGCCAGGACCATATATGGTAAAAACCTTTAAAAATCTTCTTCTCCAGAACCGATTGACCGATGGCCTTGACGCTTGGTATGTAGCATTGGGAACTCCAGTACTATCAAGATTGTTCAAAATAATGACCTTGGGTTGACCTTGACTATTTTACTGTAAGGTCAAATGTGGGAAAATGCTAGAACATAAGATTTCATGGAAAGTTTTGAAGATTTATGCCTAAAAATTGGTATCTACAGTCATCTTAATGAGTACATGAAGATTCATGAGTACAAGAGGTCAAGGTCATTCTTTGACTTTTGACCCAGAACTCTGTCATTTTGACAATATCAAACATCTCCTCAAAAGCCCCTGGGCCAATTTTGAAACCAACTTTCATACAGAGCCTTCAGGGGGTTAAGGGAACGAATTTTTTTTTCAAACATCCAGGTCACATGACCAACATGTCCTCCATGCCCATATATGGTTAAAACCTTTAAAAATCTTTTGCACCAGAACCAATTGACCTATGGCCTTAGAGTAACTTACCCTAGAGTACTGAGGCTGAATGGACCCAGGTGAGCTACAGGACCAATGGTCCTCTTGTTCAAGAGGGGGGGGGCTACTTTCAGAAACAGGAAGTGGTTTTCCTGGTAAATAAAACCTTTCACAAATAGGAGCTACCCTTAAAGGAAAGAGTACCCCATGTAAAGAGTAGCCCATGTATGAAGGGAAAATTATTTATGCTGGAGTAAACACCTTTGAAGAGCGTCTGTTCATCTTAAACAAATGAGTTTTTTTTCTACTTTTTTTCTTAAATTCTGAGGGTCCTATGTATGGGCTTACAGTATGCTGGCACAAATCTCCGAAGAGACTATCATTATTTTCTTCAGAATTGTTCTCGCTATTTATCAACGCCTCATCACCATGGCTTTTTCCATCTGACTGGGTCCGCAGCTGAAAAAGATTTACAAAAAGAATTACTGACACGCATGTGCACTCAAAGGTGGGAATAAATGATTATCATCGGATTATTTTTAATTTTTTGGTTTTGTTTTGTTTTGTTTTCAGTAGTATCCTAGTCATTTCTGAGAATAGGTGAGTAACGATGATGTTGAAATAAAATCCTAACGTTAGAAAAGATTGATGACCTTGGTAGGACTCGAACAAATGAGCTCTATGGTTTTGTGTCTAGACCATAATAACTCGACATGGTCTATGACGGTTATGCCAGAATATTTTGAACCGACAAAGCTGGCAAAATTTATAGTGGTGAAAAGTTAGCGGATCAAAATACAGTTTATACCATTATTTTAGCTGATCATTCTAATTGAGCCGCGACACGACAAAACCAACAATGTGGTTGTGCGCCAAGCGCAGACTCAGACCAGCTTGGGCATTCGCGTACCGGGGCGTCCTACTGATTTGGAACATTGTAGGGCAAGGGCCTACTGTGCTTGCAGTAGGTGCGGGTGGGGGTTGTTTGGACATTTTTTCTCTCGTCTATCATTTCTCCTCTCACTCCCTCTCAGGGAGACGGCCCGATATAGACAGAAATACTGTCTCAAAGGGCCGTTAAACCCAAAACAACCAACCAACCAACTTGGCATTCGCCCAGTCTGATCTGAGTCTTCACTGTCGGCCTGAGGATAGCTTAGACCCTTAGCTATCCTTGAAGCGCTTAGCGAAGAATCTGATCAGACTGGGCGGATGCCCAGGCTGATCTGAACTTGCGCTTAACGCACGACCAAATTGCTGGTTTTCTCGTGTCATGGCTCCTATGGTTAAACATTGGCATGGAATTCTTAATTGAAGCTTTTTCTCAATAATTTATGGAACTGGACCTCTGTCGGTTTCGTTTTGCAATAAGTTCAACCTATTTAAAGGAAAGAATTTGCTTCTGTAGGAGCACATTCTTTTCTTTAAGAGTGACTATATTTTGGTAGGGCTTAGATGTCCAGGGAAGCAACCAGGAAGTTACCTGTACAGAAGTTGTTTCTTTATATTAATCAAAAAGCCGAGAAAACATGTAGCTGTACCCATACATCTTTTCATTTAGGAGATAATTCATTTGGGAGGTAAATCGTCGGTTTTATGGTCGGAGATTTCGTTTTACGGCGACGCGCCAGCAGAGCCGTAAAACGCAATTTGCGACCATAAAACCGACGATTTACCACCCCAAATGACAATTTTCAATACAGTTATCCCATTCTAATGCACTTTTCACATTTTCACGTTTAAAAGTGTACTACTTTGCACCCATTACAAGCGCTTTTAGCAGCGTAAAACCAAACGTCAGCCAATGAGAAGCGACGTTTTATAATGACGTCGGGTTTGCGACAGTATATCGCAGAATATACTGTCGCAAATTTCTGACGTTATCCATTCAGACGTTGCGTTATATTTGTAAGTGCATTAGAATGTGTTTTATGTACTGCAATAATAGAGGAGCTCATTAGGCTAAGCGCTGGCCTGCTGATCTAGCGGTTCTTGGTTCCAGCCCCACTGGAGGCAGAAATCCATTTTATACAGCCTTTCATTATCATTTTGCCATCGTCCCGATATGACTGAAGTGCAAGGTAAAGTAGAAAAGGACATTAAACGGCATCCATGTACTGCACTAAATAAGCTTTGTGACCTAGATAAGGCTTACACGTCAAAACAGTCACATGAATAAATTTGAAGTGTCATTTATCGCGAAATTTTTATTTTCGGAAACTGAAACTGGGCAGGGGTATCCGTTTTCACTAATGTAAGCATATAAAAAATAAACTTTTTACCTTTGGCATGTAAAAGTACTCGTTCTCCGCGGTGTCAGTTTCTTCCCTGACGTCATCGGTACAGCTGAACTCTATGTCGTCATAGTGACTCTGCAGAAAATGTCATAAATCGTTAAACAAAAAGGTTCTGTAACACGTGCGTACAGTAAATACTCAGATCAGTCTGCGTGTCCACGCAGTATGACCAGACCATTTGCTGTAAAGCACCATCCATTGATAGGGGAGAGTCGGGTAACTTCGGGCAGCGAGTAAATTCGGACAGTGAAATTGTTTCTTTTATATGTCAGTTGTCTGGAACTAAAACAAAAATAACTGGGCTTACAGTGAAAATCCTGATGAGACAGCTCATTATGAGCCGTCTCATCTGGAATTTCACTGGTTGCCATGATATGTCCGAATTTACCCGCCTGTCCGAAGTTACCCGACTCTCCCCTAACAGTGTTTTTAACTATTCTGGGCTGATAGGCAAGGCCTTAACATTCTGCTTTGCATGTTTCTTCTTTTTGTCAGGACAGTTGTTCACTTGATATTTAGATTTTCAAAGGAAGTCTTTGCATATAGGTGTGTGTGAGGGCTGGGGATATGCATAGGACTAGAACGAAAACACTCTCCCTAGCGTGGGATTACTAAGGGGTGACCAGTGTTCGCCATTATTGAGATTTTTTGTGGTGATGTGTCATCTCATCTGAACTTTCTAGTAGTGAAGTGTCACTCGTCTCATTTGAGACTTCTAGTGGTGAAGTGTCACTCGTCTCATTTGAGACTTCTAGTGGTGAAGTGTCACTCGTCTCATTTGAGACTTCTAGTGGTGAAGTGTCACTCGTCTCATCTGAGACTTCTAGTGGTGAAGTGTCACTCGTCTCATTTGAGACTTCTAGTGGTGAAGTGTCACTCATCTCATCTGAGACTTCTAGTGGTGAAGTGTCACTCGTCTCATTTGAACTTTCTAGTAGTGAAGTGTCACTCGTCTCATTTGAGACTTCTAGTGGTGAAGTGTCACTCGTCTCATTTGAGACTTCTAGTGGTGAAGTGTCACTCGTCTCATTTGAGACTTCTAGTAGTGAAGTGTCACTCGTCTCATTTGAGACTTCTAGTGGTGAAGTGTCACTCTTCTCATTTCAGATTTCTAGTGGTGATGTGTCACTCGTCTCATTCGAGATTTCTAGTGGTGATATGCCACTCGTCTCAATTGGTTTGAAACTTTAAGTTGTGTGGTCAAGTTTCACTCGTCTCATTTGAGACTCCTAGTGGTGATTTGTCACTCGTCTCATTTGAGACTTCTAGCGGTGATGTGTCTGTCGTCTCATTTAAGACGTTAAGTGATGTAGTGTTACTCGTCTCATTTTGAGGCAAGTGTCATTCGTCTCATTTAATACATTTAAGGGTAAGTGTCACTCGTCTCATTTGAGACTTCTAGTGGTGATTTGTCACTCGTCTCATTTGAGACTTTTAGTGGGGAAGTGTCACTCGTCTCATATGAAACTTTTAGTGGTGAGGTGTCACTCGTCCCATCTGCGACTTCTAGTGTTGATTTGTCACTCGCCTCATTAAATAGTTTTAGTGGTGAAGTGTCATACGTCTCATTTAAGACATTTAATGGTGAAGGGTCACTCGTCTCATTTGAGACTTTAAGTGGTGATGTGTCACTCGTCTCAGTTGAGACTTTTAGTGGTGAGGTGTCACTCGTCTCATCTGCGACTTCTAGTGGTGATTTGTCACTCGCCTCATTAAATAGTTTTAGTGGTGAAGTGTCATACGTCTCATTTAAGACATTTAATGGTGAAGGGTCACTCGTCTCATTTGAGACTTTAAGTGGTGATGTGTCACTCGTCTCAGTTGAGACTTTTAGTGGTGAGGTGTCACTCGTCTCATCTGCGACTTCTAGTGGTGATTTGTCACTCGTCTCATTAAAGATTTCTATTGTTGGTGTGTCATTCGTCTTATTACTTTGTTTAGTGACATGTTAGGATGAGGTAACAGACATTAATCAAGTGACTCTCTTTAAACTGATGCAAAAGCTTTGACAAAATACTCATTGTTCCATTTGCTTATTTTTTGTCTAAGAGCGACTTCTCATTGTTCCATTTGCTTATTTTTTGTCTTAGAGCGACTTCAAGTTTATGCTTGTGAATGATTCAATGTGCATGATTTTCTTGGTAAACATCCAATCTTCTTATTTTCAGGACTGCTAATCATAACATCAATGCAGAAAGCCGAAATTCGCTCATTATTTACTTGGGAAAGATGATATAATTCATATGCACAAGCACAAAAATTTCATTATTGCTGCAGCGTTGTTAAATTTGTCTTTCCGAGTGTCGAGTGTATAGAAATATCCAAAATCCATGTTCATGTATCATAAAAGGGACTTCTGAAGAAAACGGTGGTCGTGGTTTGGCTAAGGTGTTGGGTAAATTTCAATGCCGGGGAGACAAACTATTTTGGATGATAGTCACTGAGGGCAGGGGCCTACTATGCTTGCAGTAGGTGCGGTCGGGGATTATTTGGACATATTTTCGCCTATCATTTCGTTTGTTTCTGCCTCTATCTGGGAAACGGCTCGATATAGACCGAACTGCTGTCTCAAAGAGCCGTTAATCCCAAAACAGGACAGGGGCTTACTATGCTTGCAGTAAATGCGGTCGGGAATTTTTTTGACATTTTTTTCGGCTATCATTTCTCTTTTCTTTCTGCCTCTCTCTGGGAAACGGCTCGATATAGACTGAAATACTGTCTCAAACAGGGCAGGGGCTTACTATGCTTGCAGAAGCTGCGGTCGGGGATTATTTGTACATTTTCTCGCCTATCATTTCTCTTTTCTTTCTGCCTCTACCTCTGGGGAACGGCTCGATACAGACTGAAATACTGTCTCAAAGAGCCATTAAACCCAAAACATGACTTCGGATAAGGATGTGTAGTCGCAGAAGAGAACACTCACAGAGAAAATCCGATAGGGTAATGTCGGGTAACTTCGGACAGCGGGTAAATTCAGACATATCATTGTAAACAGTGAAAAACGTCTCGACAGTATTTAGTACTGGTTAACCGCTTAGGAGGTCTAAGCCTGCCCAGGAATAGTGTGGTAAGGTTAACTGACCGTCCCGACATGACCATAGCTGTTTACCGAGAACGTCAATCAATCAGGATTTTCACTGTTTGCCCAGTTAATTTTATTTTAATTCTAAACAACTGACATATAAAGGGAACAATGTCAGTATCCGAATTTACCCGCTGTCCGAATTTTACCCGACTTTACCCTATTAATCTGCGAGTTTCAACAAAGCATTGTGCATTGTCCAATGTACCTTTTTCATACTGACACCGAAGTCATATTTTTTATGATTCGGGTAGGAATAAGAGAATTTACTTTCGTGAAGGCGGCTAGAGGACTCGGATACTCGGGTACAAAAGGTCAAACCCGGGTACTGGAAAACTCTATGTCAGCGGTAAATCGATACCGTTTCGACTCAGGGTGGATTGGCTTAAGCCAGTTAAAGGAGAGAAAAGGGCTTCTGAAGAAAACGGTGCTCGTGGTTTGGCGATGGTGTTGGGTAATATGCTGCGCCTCAAACCCCTGCTGCTCTATACGGCCACATAGCAATGGAGCTATGGGAAACATTTACCTTTAGTTATTTTTCTAGAATAGCCATAAAATACATATAACTTTATCTTTCTAGCATGTATCCCGGAACAAATAAAATATTAGCTTAATTAAACCTGTGACTTACTAAAACTTTTTTTTCAAAAAATAAGTTATGACTTCCAAAATTAAGCAGCTATTGGAAGATCTGGTATTTTGTGAGCCGAAAATGGAAAGTCTGATTAAGATAATAGCTTGCACAAACTTAAGATGGGATCTATATATACACCTCGACAAAAGTTTAGCATATTTCAGTTTACCGGTGGTTCTGTTACACACCCTGCAGAACAACTGCAAAATATTAAACAGCGATATAATTTGTTGAATTTGAAAGACAGTGTACACAGGCATATGACTGTTGACATTTTTTATCCTCACATATCATTTCTAAGAATTTTGGCGTGTGTAATTGTAATGCATTTTCTAGTAAAACACTATTTTTAACATTCTAATTGCCTGCGCATAAAAAGTTGCGCATTAAAAAAGTCATGCTACGTCAGATAAGAGACTATGTTACTGATGTGTTTCATAAAAAGTTTTCAGTTCCAGTATCAAAGACTACCAACTTTCCGTAAGACAAAAATGATTAGAATCTATAGGAAAATTGCGTTATCGGTCATTTTGGAAACGACTTTTAACATGCATGCCTCTAATGTCCGAATATTAAATGGCATGACCACGATTAAAGTAGCACATTACAATCTAACATCTTGACTTTAAACTATGCTAGTTTGGTGAAGCTAAAGTTAAATTTGGTAATGTTTTAGACATAATTTTTAAAAGGGTCGAGATTTGTCATTGAATTACAGGGGTCTTAACTTTTGGAACTGGTATCCAAACAACTGCTGAGTTCCGAAATTCCAGTGCCTCAGCATATTCTGTTAACCTTCTGTCATCAGATAAGAACAATTATGACAAACTTTTTGACATATCAGAAGTCCTGTGAATCAGTTATATCTGCTACATAGTTCGCCATTAAAATATGCTAAACTTTTGGTGAGAAGAATATATTTCCAGTTGAACTGTGTAAGACCTGAGAAAACTGCAAACGTGCGCTTGACAGTCTGTGGACATTGACCTCCTGTTTTGTATAAGGAAACGCTGACTTCTTAAAAACTTTAAAACTTTGGGTTAATATTTAATGGGTTTCTGTGTTACCGTAAAATTCTAAACATTGGGGCAATAGCTCTATTCAAACAGTACACACTAAGATCTGACTGCTCCTGAAGCTCCTTCTTGCCATTCCTCTACATCTTTTGGACGCGTTTCTGCCATTTCAGCCGCGACACGAGAAAAACAAACAAAGTAGTATGTGCGCCCAGCGAAGACTCAGATCAGCCTGGGCATCCATCCAGTCTGATCAGTCTTCGCTGTCCGCATGGAGGTAATTGAGAACCTTAGCTACCCTTTAAGCGCTTAGCGAAGAGTCTGATCAGACTGGGCAGATGCCCAGGTTGATTTGAGTCTTCGCTGGGCGCACATGACAGTTTGTTTGTTTTTGTCGTGTCGCAGCTCATTTTATTTTAGGACAATTACGGACTTTATTGGAGGTGTCCCGATTTTTTTTTATTTTACGGTAGTGGAAATTCCATGACATCAATTTCACATGAGTCACATGACGTGGGTGTATGCCATATTATGCCGTAGTATCACGTTACCTATCAAGTACAATAAGAAACTAAATGATGAAAATTTCAAAGTTTAGGCTGCGAAGTACAATTTTAAACCGGACCAGGGCCGGAACTATTTGCATGAATTTCGGGGATTCTTCAGACCCAATGTTGATAAATAGAGATACCATGTTAGTGTATTTTGATATCAAGTTTATCAGGCGAGACCAGAGACAGCGTAGGAATGGCGAGGCTTGCCGAGATACAGAGAATACCATGTTAGTGTCTTTTGATATGAAGTTTATCAGGCGAGACCAGAAACAGCGTAGGAATTGCGAGGCTTGCCAAGCAAGTCTGACGTGTTTCTGGTCGAGCCTGATAAACTTGATATCAAAGGACACTTACACGGTTTTCTATTTATCTTGCATTAATAGAAGATTTTAAGGCATAAAGAGAGTCAAACAAATGAAAAGTAAACACAGTTTTGTTCGAACTTGCTGACGTCGCGTATGCGTTATGACGTAAGTCGGTGACGTCATTTAACCAATCGAACTTTGTTATCAGGATAAACGTCGGTATATAGCCAATCGTCTTCAGAGATCGCTTCTAAAGGCATCGCCTGATTACATTCGCGCATGCGCAGATCTACACTGACATGATATCACATCATGTTATCATACCCCTGTTATCAGGTGAGTTTTGCAGTAGATGCATGATAGAAATATTCATTCATGAGCATGATGAGGATAAATATTTTAGAAGTTTTCGTCATTGTGGACCATCAGCACGCATTGAGCTTCAGAGCTATAACAAATTTGTACATGTACTTTGAAATATGGAGATTGATCACAAACAATGCAAAACTGTATACAACTGAGCGCATTTGGCTTTACGCCTACATCAGCATTTCAATCACGCTTACACACTAGACACACGTTTATGCAGTTGGTTGGTTGGTTTGGGTTTAACGGCTCTTTGAGACTGTATTTTAGTCTATATCAATCCGTCTTTCAGAGGGAGGGAGAAAGAAAAGAGATAATAGGGCAGAGAAAAATGAACAACCTCCATCCGCACCCACTGCAAACACAGTAGGCCCTTGCCCTACTATTATCCAAATTAGTAGGACGCTCCGGCACTGAAAGTTACCCAGCACCATCGCCCGACCACGACCACCCCACAAATATACAGACAACCGAAAGATACAGAAAGACAATACAACAAAATTATGCAAAACAGTTCTATGCAAGTAAACAATGATTTGAATTTTACAAACTGACTGGTTGGCTAGTTGTTTTGGGGTTAAACGGCTCTTTGAGACAGTAATTCAGTCTATATGAAGACGTTTCCAAAGAGAGACAGAAAGAAAAGAGAGATGATGGGCGAGACAATCCCAAACCCCATCTAGAAGGCCCTTACCCTTGTACCACCGCCCGACCGCAACCACCTCATATACCATTTAAAATGTCATTCTAGGATAGATGAGCCCATAAAACGATTTATTCCACATTGAGACTGGGTAGGAATCTGGGATTAAATTGTGTCAGTTCCTGAAAATTTTCCTAATAACTTTTAAATAGCGTCCATATGATAAACACAACGCTACAAATCTACATTTCTGTAAGGACAGCAATATATGTACTGCGGCGTTCCGATGTTCATTTTAAAGTTGGTTGGTTAGTTGTTTTCGGTTTAACGGCCCTTTGAGACAGTATTTCAGGTATATATCGTCCATCTTCCAGAAAGAGGGAGAAAGAAGAGAGAAATGATAGACGAGAGAAAAAATGGCCTAGCAACCCGCACCTACTGCAAGCACAGTAGGCTTAGGGGAGACCGGGGTTGAAAGTGCCACGGGTTGGTTGTGCCACTGGCCATTATCCCGCCGTTTCTTTGTCCAGGACGTAATGTCTTAAAGCTTTAAATGCGCAATTCTTAGAACAGCCTCCTACGGGAAAATCGCTTTTAGACTCTCGTAACTTCTGATTTTGTATTCGAAAATCGACTATGCCAGGGTGTAAGTAAAATTTCAAAATTCCGATAAATAGATTATTATCCATTGCATGATACCCCGAAAGAAATACTTTCTACGCGATTGTCGTTAGGCAGACAAGCCCTAACATCGCTGACATTTTAATCGATATAATGCAAGCAGTTTTTTCGCGTATGATTATCATGAGTAACAAGGGTTGGGCGGGGTAGGTTGTGCCATCAGACAAGGGGTAGGTTGCGCCACTTTTTGTCAGTTTATATTACGCCTATATGACTGAAAGGGGTATTTTTGCTATGATCACAAACACACACGCACGCACGCACTGGCATTCGCACGCACACACAAATTATTTTCGAAATCAATACTAATTTTATAAAAGATCCTCATTTGTTTCATTCATTACATAGTTACTTGCGAGGCGCCACTTTGCTATTCATTCCCCATTTTTGGATATCTAGATATCATTTTTGGAATGTCAACAATTTGTGGATATCAAAAATACATTTTGTGATACCACAAAATAATAATGGATACATCAAAAATTATTATTGCGATCCATAAACTGGTTTTCAGATATCCATGGATACTCAAAACATCGAATTACGGATATCCCAAAATCGAGTCATGTATACCCAAAAATTGAAAACTAAGACGACTTTGTATAGCCTATCCATCAATGTTTTTTCGAATATACATAATTCTGTGTATGGATATCCAGTAATCAGGTTGATTTTAGGATATCCAATGATCGAATTATGAATATCCAAAAACAAAAAAAATAAGAAAGAAACAATGCATTTAAGTCAAAAGCGGTACTGTAATTTTTATCAGTAATGGGTATACCAAAAATCGAATGATGAACATCCTAAGATACAGCTGTTTATAGGATATCCCTGAATAGATTTTATATCCAAAATATTCAACCTGATTTTGGGATATTAGGCCAAGTTTGAATTTTGGATATCAAAAAAGTTGAATCTTGGATCTAAAGATATCCATAACTTGATTTCTGAATATCCATAATTCGATTTTAGAATATCCATTAATCAAGTTGAATATTTGATATCCAAAATTTGAATTATGGATATCCATAAATCGATTCTTCGATATCCATAAATCGAGAATTTCAACTATTTTGTAAGCAACTATTATTTCTGTAAACGAAAATTAGCTGCAATAATGCAATTAAGGTTATGAGGTATAAAACAATATGCAAAAGCCTCTTTCTGGATGTCACAACCTACCCCGGGGTCTGGCACAACCAGCCCCGTATGCGGGATAGGTTGTGCCATCCGACCAGTCGTCTTTAAAGTCTCACCACGCTGTAGGTCTTCGGTATATCCGAACCTGAATGTTTACATTAAATGGCGGAAATATAGTGCTCTGTTTTCAAGGTTAAGTCACTGTAATACCTGCAAATGTGTAGCTACAGAGACTGAAAATTCAAAAAGTGGCACTTTCATCCCCGGTCTCCCCTACTCAAATCAGTAGGACGCCCCGGCACTGGAAGGAAAACACAGCGCCACCCGACAACCCCTACCTTTAAAGTACTGCGGCGTTCAAGCGTTCCGAGGTCTAAAGGAAAAGACAACCCATACTAGCAGGTTGTCTCAATGCCGAAAGTTTCAAGGCATTTTCGCCTCCCCTTAGCCTAAGGCTTAGGGACAAGTCATTTATTATCGGGGTTGGGGGGTACATTTTCATATGATTCACTAAAGATTTTTTTACCCCTCCCCCCTCCCAGTCTCACCAGATTTTTTTTTCCGATCACCCCAGCTGGTGACAAAAAGTTTATGTCCCCCCCCCGTCCCCCCTCATCCCATCTACCGTGTATACAAACACCATATAACCTATTTTATGTCAGACTGACCTCAATCAAAACCTGTATAAAACACAAAGAACATTTTGTTATTCTGACAGATTAATTAATCATGCAGCTTAATGGCCTGTTTAAATTTTGTCTGCAATTTTTTGCACTTATCATAGAACTACACATGGTCATCCGAACTCTTTGTCGAATGGTCAATAAAACAGCTATTAATATTAATGGGGAGGGGGGGGGGGCTTGGAGGCTCTGCCCCCAGAAGTCAGAGAAGTTTTGCTGATGACAAGGCACCTGGCGAGCTGATATCACAAACGCAGGCATTAAATTTAATTGAGAAGAAGATCATCTGCTTAACATGATTTTATAGACAATAGTATACTGTGAAATTTTATGAGTTCTGGGGGTTCTGGAAGGCAAAGCCCCCAAGAGGCTGAGACATTTTTTTAAAAAATGAAGACTAATGGAAGAATTCTGACGCCCCGAATATGCCTAATAAAATATATGACCGCCCCCACCCGCTGCTCCAAGGCTTATTGATTTCCGACCCCCCCCACCCTCCCCCCAGTACATCACAAGAAAAAAATCCGTACCCCCTAAATGTACCCCCTCCCCCGCCGATAATAAATTCCTCGTCTCTTACAAATGCACAGTACTTCAGTACTTTGGTATAGGTAGACTTGGCTCCTAGAGGGAGATAAAAGGGGATGTTCCCACGTCCCGCACCTACAGCAAAAAAAAGCCATGTCCTGTAGATTAATTTGTTGCTTGCTATTCGAGCCCTTTCATTGAACAAAGTTAAAAGTAGAAAAGAACTGACTCCAGCAATGCACAACCCGCACCTACTGCAATCGCAGTGATTCTAACTAAATAGCCCTTAAACTGGATTGCACCAAAGGCAATAAGTGTGGCTGTTTAGTATATCATGGGCAAGATTTGTTATATACGGTGCAGTGCAATTCCGACACAAAAGAAACTCCAACGTTAATAAAGACGCAGGAACATTATGCAAATTAATAACATCCACGAATACAAAACACACCACGATTTCAGGAGCCCCGATAGCTCAGTAGGTTAAGCGCTGGCCTCCTGGGTTCGAGACCCGCGGAAGGCGGGAAAATTTTCCATCGTAAACGCGGTTTCAATGCATGCAGCTTTTCATTGGCACTTTCCCATCGTCCTGATGTGACTGAAATACTGTTAAAAAGGATGTAAAATTGCAAATCAGCCATTGTTACGGCAACCGTCAACTACATACAATGCATTAGCTTATGACAACAATCACATTGCTGCAAATCTGAATTTGAAAAAAACAGGCACCAGGCCATATTGCGCACCAGACAGAAGAGGTCACCAGACAACATAGATCACCTATAAAAGATGCTCCCAGACAGCATGAGTGTTGCTTCTCCAAGAAACGCTGTCACTGACTGACCTACAGCTGAAACAATGGCCAGTTTATCGGTAAATAAGAAGGCAAGTTCACTTAAATGAGCCACGACACGACAAAATCAACAAAGTGGTTTATGCGCCACGCGGAGACACAGGTCAGCCTGGGCATTCACCCAATTTCATCAGAGTCTTTGCTATCTGCATGGTGGTAGCTTAGACCCTTAGCTAATCTTTCGGCGCACAGTGAAGACTCTGATCAGACTGGGCGGATGCCCAGGCTGATCTGAGTCTTTGCTGGGCGCACATGACACTTTGTGTTTTCTTCGTGTCACGGCTCAAATGAAATCCAGTTTCATACTCCGTTCATGAATTGCTAAGGGATAACCCTTTAAGCTTTTTCAAAAGCTTAACGTGTTGCCATTTTACTTTACTTATCATACAGGTACATGTACAGTGGGAACGCGTATCCATGGCGGAGTGATATTTTTATACAGATAGCAACGAAAAAACGTTCGAAATTCCTCAGATTCAGATTCAATCGACGAACGGGTCGCAATTTCAGTGCTGCTTTGTCGGCGAATCAAACTACACACAGCCGAAAATAATACACGGTTTTATTCCTTACATCTTAGTTTAATTTCCTAGTTCTCTGAGATCCGAACTGAACACCGAGATACTCGGCATTCGAGCAGTTGACACGATCGTCGAAAGACGACTTTTTAAGTCAACTTCAAAAGCAATTTTCAAAACAATTCGACTTTCTCCCGCCGGCGGACATATGCCATGAAAAACCATGGTATTCGCCCTTTCCCTGTGACAAAAATCAAGTAATTCGGTGTTTGGGACAATTTTCTTTGCAAAATAATCTTCGGGTACTCTACGCAATTTGTTGTTGTTGTTTTCAACAAAATGGCGGACAACAGTGTTTACATCACTGGCCCGGCTATGCATTTCAACGTTTGCGACAAAATCGAGAGAATCATTATTCCATGTATTGCTAGAATACCAAGCGCGATTAAATTAAATATGTTTATTAAAAATACAATGCATGACAGAAGTCTATCTTTATATTTTATTCACAAATAACCACAATTCCATACCCACCCGCAGAGTTTGTAAACAAGGAAGCTAGCTCAGTAGTGCTGGTTACGTCATGAAATTGTGACGTAAACAGTAAATTGATTGTATTACTGATATTAACTTGTGAGTCGGCTGACAGCCAGTGTGCCAATATTTCAAATGCTATATCGCGCGACCCTGTTTGAAAAATTAAAGCAAGACAAATATCGCTACACCACTAAACAACTATTCAATTAAGACAGCACGTGAAATTTCACTTTGGGTGAGAAAACTTAATGGGTCCTACATCTGAAGGATCAAATGGAATGGTTGTGCAGGCCCGTACATATACTTTTGCCAAGGGATTAGGGGCGGAGGGTAAGGAGGTGTGGCTGGAACGAATTTCAGTGTGAGTGGGGAGGTGGCGGGAGGGGAGGGGTGCCCTAGGGTGGTGGGGGGTTGGGGTGGGTTGAAGGGGGTAAGAAAGTTAAGAAAATCCAGATTTTAAGGACACTTTTAGAGCTTTAGTTTAGGGGTGTAAACTCGCTTTCTGGCAGAAACTGCATGTTTTTTTATGTAATTTGCTAGGTTATAGGAGGTGCACCCTCCGCTCTCCGTCGTACAGGCCCGGTGTGCTGGTTGGTGAGAGGAACGGGGAGGCGGAGTGGGGGGGGGGGGTCGACTCTGTCACCTGGCAGCTTTGACAAGTCTGCACTTTTTCTCAGGTCAAATATAAAACAAATATCGAAAAGTATGTGTATGTGTGTTTTTGGTGTGATGTCATCAGCGACAACACGCGGAACAGACACGATTACAAAGATCTACAAATTTGTAATTTCCTCATTCTAGAAATCGTATGAAAACTCAACCCATTCTAGAGTCTGAATCTACAAACCAAACATTGTTTGCAACTCTTGTTCGGCTCATACCGACTCCCACAGTCCAAAGAGTCTCGGTAGCGCAGCTGCCAAGTGGAGTCTCGCCGGTAAAATTTACTTGATCAGTCGACTTTCTCTTTAATAAATGTCGACTCAAAATAGGTTAGGCCCTATAGCATTCATGGGGTGATAGCCAATGGACTGACATGGAATACAGAAGTATTAAAGGCCCAGCAGACATTCAATGCTGAATCAATGTTGGGAGTCAGTGTTGAATCAATGTTGAATTATTCATTGAATTGAACTGAAGCCTCAATACTCCATTAACAAATTCGCAAATCTAGCGTTTTCGTGAGTGCATTTGCACTTTCGATACAAAGTAATATGATATAGAGACAAACACTTCAGATCTTGGTCGGACTGATCCCGAAGCAGGACCTACGCTGTTTGTCATTCCATCTGCATCTTTAGACGCATTACTGCAGTGAAAAACCAAACATCAGTTTTAAGACAGTTATGCTTAATTCCAATCTTTAGACTTCGGACTACCCATCCAGGGGTCGCAAGATCGATGCCCCGCTTCTCCGGTCTTTCGTATACTTTAAACCGAGGTCCCGTCTCCATATGACCTCGTTGTTGGTGGGACGTTCAACCCGAGTTCACTCACTCCAATCTTTAGAGACTTTATGGTACGTCAGCCAGTTCAATATAAGGGAAGTTACTTCTCAAATCACTATTATAATTCTTTCTGCACGAGTTTCTTCCCATGTGTTGCCAAACACGGTCTCCTTTTTTTCCCTTACTGAAGTGGGGGCTGAAGAGATATACAGCATACTGTATAAGTGAAATTTTCATATATGTAGACTAAATCCTCCGAAGACCTTGAAAATAAGGTCAACGTGATCAAAATCTATTATGCTCTTATGTTTGTCCTAATGATATATCCATGCAAGTTTGGTGAAATTGGTTCAAGAAATATTGTGGGTACAAGAAATTGTCATGCTGACGCAGACCACAGAAGGTCAAGTCTAAGGCCTCTTGTGACCTTGAAAATGGGGTCAAAGTCACCAAAACCTAATCAACTTTTTAGACATCTTTACAAACCAAGGGTACTAAGACCACTATGCAATCCAAGGGTACTAAGACCACTTTGTTCCTTACATACATAAGAAACAAAGTGGCCTTAGTACCCTTGACTTGCAAAGATGCTATTTGGCTTGTCCAAACGATATATCCATGGAAGTTTGGTAAAATTTGACCCACTTATTCAAAAATATGGCAGATACTTACTGCCTTGTGCACAGAAACTGACTTCCCTTGGGTAAACCTGTTATAGCAAAATTTTGAGAGTCAGTGTTGAATCAATGTTAAATTATACATTGAATTGAAATGAATTGAATTGAAGCCTCCATATTCCTTCAAGTAAAATTACCGAATTTGATGAAAAAAGTGATTAAAGTGCGATGAAAGTGCGATAGATCCCGAAGCAGGATCTACGCTGTTTGTCATTACAACTGCATCTTTTAGAAGACAACTTGTCCCACTTTCAGAAGACAACTCGCCCCATATTCTCAGACACTCACCTTACTAGAATATCTACGTTCTTGTCCCCGATGCAGAACACAACTCGTCCCCCCCCCCACCCCTGTGCCCCCCCCCCCCCCCAAAAAAAAAGGAAGAGCTTCGCCGTGACCCTGGTTGTGAATGGGTGGACCTTGGTAAATACATTAAATACCCAAAGCACTTCAACGATAACCTGGTACACCCAGGGGCTGAGCAGCGAGGTTTTGAGGGTTCTGCAGCTGCAGAGTAATTATCAAACTGTGGCTGGGAGGCATGCTAAAATCATGCATTAATGCTTATTAGTATTTGTTGTCCCCTTTAGGGACCGATCATAAGAATAAGGGCATGGGTTAGCTTGCATTTGCAAACCAGTGCCTGGAGCATGTTACCCTGTTCATCTATGGTACAGATGCAAACATCCCTGTATGCTTTGTGGTTTACTCGAGTACCAGTGTGTTTGTTTTGCTTTCTCTCGTTCGTTCTCGGCGTGTAGCCTAAATTCAGAAGCCCAAAAAATCACAGGCAGGCAGACTTACGCAAAACCTTAATAAATGCACAGTATGCTAAATGATTACAAACTTTACTGTACCATAAATGAAGAAACAGTTGGTCTCCTCAACTGGCTCAAGTCGATCCAGCAGAAAAATGTCCGTGTGTTGACAAACGCACGTGCTGTAAAAATGACCAACTTCATTATCGATTTTCAACGTAAATAGACTTTCTCCCGTAGATATACCTCGCTGAAAGACGGTCGAATGTATGAACTACGGTTCAGTTATAATGGCATCTAATTTGGTTTTTGGGACAATTTTCTTTGCAAAATAACTTTGGGGTACTGTCTTAGGGTTTTAATTTTCTGAAAAACGGTTGTCAAATTGTGATCGTTGTTTTGGGTGTGCAAACTGCATTGAGGTACCGATATGCATCTGATTTCAATAATAAAACATAAAATTTCATTGTGGTCTGGTCCGTCAGAAAACCACGACTGCATATCTTTTCAAATGAGCATTATTTTGGGGCTGTTTCTGACAAAAATTTCCCGCCATTTTTCTCCGGCGAAAAAAGGGATTACTTTTTTGTGCGTAGACGACCGTTCAGAAAATGAATTACTCAAATGTGATGAGTCTGCGTTCCCACTGGTAAAGTATGTTTTTATTCACCAAACTTGAGAAATATGTTAATCATACATTCATTTTTACTGTCTCTCTCTTTGTACCTCGATATTCTTCTTTTTAAAATGTTTTCTTCGTTCTTCACGGCCCGCTGACGCTGGTGGGAGGTTTCGCTGTTCAAATTCGGTATTCTGAAATGTAGAGTACATAATGGGAATTCTTGGCCAATTCAAATAAGATAAGAAAATGTGTTTATGAAACACTATGCTCCCAACCGTATACCTGCCTCTAAAAAAGGTTCATTCCATAATGTATAACTCAACCCAGTATTTATGGACATGGCTAAAAAGGTAATCAGATAATCTACCCTCTGGTTCATTATGCCACAAAGTTCTTAAAATGTTTTGATCACAAGGTTTCCTTGCTTCATATGCCTAAATTGGAAACAAGGGATATAACTCAATCCAGCATGAATGGAATAACGAGGTCATCTACTTTAGCGGTTTTATCCAGACAGTTTGTTCACAAGTTTGTTCCTATACAAAATGCCAATGTTCGAAAAAGGGCAATAACTGAGCGGTTCTTCAGAGATTTTCTTCACAAGTTTGTTTTTATACAAAACGCCTATGTCCGACGGGCAATAACTCCATAAAAAAATACGAAATATGCTTAAAAGTTTATCGGTTCATCGTCATTAGGGCCCCGCCAGACGAAGTCTGCGGAGGCCCTATAGTAATCACCTTGTCCGTCCGTCTGTCTGTCTGTCCGTCCGTCCGTCCGTCTGTCCGTCCGTCCGTCATCATTTCGTGTCAGCTCTATAACTCTGAAACCGTCAGAGATATTTTCAAGAAACTTGGTACAAATGTAAAGCATCATCAGACGATGTGCAGAGAACAAGAACCATAACTCTGTCTATTTTTTTTACTGATTTATGCCCCTTTGTAATTTTGAGTACAGAAATCGTGTCCGCTTCATAACTCTGAAACTGCTAGAGATATTTTCACGAGACTTGGTACAAATATAAAGCATCATCAGACAATAGGCAGAGAACAAGAACCATAACTCTGCCTACATTTTTTGCTGAATTATGCCCCTTTGTAATTTTGAGTACAGAAATCGTGTCCGCTTCAAAACTCTAAAACAATTAGAGATATTTTCACAAGACTTGGTACAAATGTAAGGCATCATCAGATGATGTGCAGAGAACCTTGTCCATTAGTCTGTCCGTCCGTCGGTCTGTCCGTCCGTCTGTCATCATTTCGTGTCCGCTCAATAACTCTGAAACCATCAGAGATATTTTCACGAGACTTGGTACAAATGTAAAGCATCATCAGACGATGTGCAGAGAACAAGAACCATAACTCTGTCTACATTTTTTTACTGAATTATGCCCCTTTGTAATTTTGAGTATAGAAATTGTGTCCGCTCTTTAACTCTGAAACAATAAGTTTATCGGTTCATCGTCATTAGGGCCCCGCCAGACGAAGTCTGCGGAGGCCCTATAGTAATCACCTTGTCCGTCCGTCTGTTTGTCCGTCCGCTCTCATGAGAGGGTATTTGTGGGCTGAGCTGTGAGTACAAACCCCATTTGTGGGGTGAATTCGACTTTTGTGGTGCACCTCATTAGTCGAAGTTTTCTGACACCTTCTGTGTGATGATGAGGGGTAGATCGGTCATTTAAAATCATTTGTTTTCACAAGTTTTGTCCAAATGGACAAAATTTGTAGGTTCATGTGTACAGAGGGCACGTGTGAGCTGTGATCAACCCGCAAGTGCACTTTGTACGATTCTGTCCATAAAAGATAACCCCCAAGTCTGGGGTGCAACCTACAACAACACCCTCATGTGTCCGTCCGTCTGTCCGTCCGTCCGTCATCATTTCGTGTCCGCTCTATAACTCTGAAACCGTCAGAGATATTTTCACGAGACTTGGTACAAATGTAAGGCATCATCAGATGATGTGCAGAGAACAAGAACCATAACTCTGCCAACATTTGTTACTGGATTATGCCCTGTGTAATTTTGAGCACAGAAATTGTGTCCGCTTTATAACTCAGAAACTGTTAAAGATATTTTCATGAGACTTGGTACAAATGTAAAGCATCATCAGGCGATGTGCAGAGAACAAGAACCATAACTCTGCCTACATTTTTTACTGAATTCTGCCCCTTTGTAATTTTGAGTACAGAAATCGTGTCCGTTTAATAACTCTGAAATTATTAGAGATATTTTCACGAGACTTGGTACAAATGTAAAGCATCATCAGTTGATATGCAGAGAACAGAAATCATAACTCTGCCTACATTTTTTTACTGAATTATGCCCCTTTGAAATTTTGAGGGCAGAAATTGTGTCCGCTCCATAACTCTAAAACTGTTAAAGATATTTTCACGAGACTTGGTACAATGTAAAGCCTCATCAGACGATGTGCAGAGAATAAGAACCATAACTCTTCCTACATGATTTACTGAATTTTGCCCCATTGTAATTCTGAATACTTAAATCATGTCCGCTCCATAACTTTGAAACCGTTAGAGATATTTTCACGAGACTTGGTACAAATGTAAAGCATCATCAGACGATGTGCAGAGAACAAGAACCATAACTCTGCCAACATTTGTTACTAAATTATGCCCCTTTGTAATTTTGAGCACAGAAATTGTGTCTGCTCTTTAATTCTGAAACCGTTAGAGATATTTTCACATGACTGGGTACAGATGTAAAGCATCATCAGACGATGTGCAGAGAACAAGAATCCTAACTCTGCCTACATTTTTTACTGAATTATGCCCCTTTGTAATTTTGAATATAGAAATCATGTACGCCCTATGGCTTTAAAAGCATCAAAGATATTTTCATAGAACTTGGACATAATATAAAGCATCAAAACTGAGCAGAGAATAAGAACTAACTTCATCTACACTTATTTATGGAATTATTCCCCTTTGTAGTTTACAGTCTGGAAAAGGTGTTCGCTCTCTAATATTAAAATTGTTTAAGATATTTAAAGGCGGGGCCCTATTAGTTACCATGTTTCTAGTCTTAGTCTGTAACTGTATGCTAAATAGGGTCCTTCAGATATTTTGTTCACAAGCTTGTACCTATACAAAAATGCCTATGTCCAAAAAAGATGAATAACTCAACCAAAAATATATGAAGCATGCTCAAAGATCAATCAGGTCATTAACACATTGGCCTAAAACTGCATGCCAAACATAGAGAGTTTAAGAGGTTCTTCAGATGTTTTGTTTACAAGATTGTTCCTATGCAAAATGCCTATGTCCGAAAAGGGGGAAAATTTAGGAAATATGCTCAGCAATTAATCAGTTCATAAACACCTTGGTTTGTAACTATATGCCAAGTATAAACATGTAAGCTCAAGCGGTTCTTCAGATACTCTGTTGACATGACTTATCCTATATAAAATACGTGCGTCTGAAAAAGGGAAATAACTCAACCATGAAATTACGATATAAGCTCAAATGTTAACTACTTCGTCTACACCTTAGTCTAAACCTGCATGCCAAATATAAGGATCCTGGTTTGTTCAGTTCCTCAGATATTTTGTTCACCAGCTTGTTGGGGGTGGTCGGGTGGTGCGATTGTGCTACGTATAACTTCCAGTCCCGGGAGGTCCTACTGATTTTGATAAGAGTAGGGCAAGGGCCTACTGTGCTTGCATTGGATGCGGGTGGGGGTTGTATGGACATTTTTTTCTCGCCTATCATTTCTCTCTTCTTTCTCCCTCTCTCTGGGAGACGGCCCGATATAGACTGAAATACTGTCTCAAAGGGCCTTTAAACCCAAATCAACCAACCAAATCACAAGTTTGCCCTATTCAAAATGCCTTTGTTAAAAAGGTTGAATTTCTCAACTGAAAATTTACGAAATAGGCTCAAGAGTAAATCAGGTCGAAGATGACCTTGGTTTGTAACTGTATGCCAAATATATAAATCCTAGCTTAAGCGGTCTTTCAGATATTCGATTCACAAGATTGCTTCTATATAAAATGACAAAGTCGAAAAAGGACGTAAGTCCTGAACGACAAGGCAGCGGAGGGACAAAATACGGATCCACGTAGTTTCCATTTACATGTTACATATATAATTTCAAGATCGTGGCATAAGCGGTTCTTGAGTGTCTCAGCGTTACGGACGAACAGACACCGGACAGGCTCAAGCCAATATGCCCCTTCAACTTCTCTACAACATAATTATAACTGTCCCAAAGAGCCAAAAGATGAAACAGGTTGAATATGCAAAAAGTATATCATGAGTCGCCTCATCTGAATCTACACTGTTTACCGTCTAGGCTTTGAATTATCAAAATGATATAGTCTGGGTGAAACTTCTCTCTTTTTTTTATTTTGCAGATGTAGATTTTGTCATCTGCATATTAGGGGTCAGACGTTAACATTTCTTAGCTGCGATTGATCAGAAATTTCGGGCAGAATGGCAAAAAATGAAGATCGGACAAGACTGCAATTTTCTGAGCAGTATCATCTAGATCAACACCGTATGCTAAGCCACTTCTGCCTAAGGTTTTGTCGTGTTACTTAACATATCACCAGAATGTATATTTTCTATTTTTGGGCCTGTCAGGATAAAACGCCGTTAAACCCAAATCATTCATTCAATCAATCAATCCCTATACGACGAAACTCTTCTAAAATGATGTCTACTCATAAGGAAATTTGCCTCTATCGAATCCGTATTGAGAAGGAAGCAAACATGAAAAAAAAAAAACAAGAGCTGTCACCTGACAGCATAGCTCGCTTGAATTGGTGCTTGTCCATCGCACAGTCGCTATGGTTGTGTGGGTTGCTATGCATAAAACTTCAGGCAAGCATGTCCTTATAAACAAAAGCTATCTCAGACAGAAGTCTGAAAATAAAATGAGCTTGAGGTCAAAGAACTGCGTGGGCGGGGTGGGGAGGGAAGAGTGCAGGGTGTATCAAAACCCTGAACCGTTATCTAACATCAGTCCAATAATGTCTTCATAAATATAAGACTTTAACCAAAAGCTTTAAGACAAAATTCTATGCTGATGACCTCCAGTGGGGGAAATATAAAGTATTTGTAAAAACTCAAAAAAGTGTCTAACATCAGTTCAAGTGTAAACTAAATCTAGATGCCAAGTATTATGAATCGGTATGGAATCAGAAAACTTTAATGACCAAACTTCCTAGGTCCATGACCTTAACATCAAGGTCACTGAGCGGGGTTGGGGTAGTACTCTGTAAAACTTTGGACTAATATCTAACTACAGTGAAAATACCAAACGAATCCATCCATGGGTACAGGGGATACGGGTCTTTAAAAACAACTTTAACCAAAACATCCAATCAATACAAAGACAATTTTCTGAGTCCATGACCTTGAAATCAAGGTCTCACTGAGGGGTGGGGTAGTACCTTGGAAAAGTTTGGACCAATATCTAACTACAATGAAAGTATCAAAGGAATCCATCCATGGGATAAGGAGATATTGGGCTTTAAAAACTTTAACCAAAACATCCACTTTAACCAAAACATCCAGTCAAAAAAATCCCAATTTATGAAGTCCATGACCTTGACATCAAGGTCACTAGGTGGGATGGGGGTGGTACCCTGTTGAACTTTGGACCAATATCTAACTACAGTGCAATTATCAAAAGAATCCATTCACGGGTAAAAGATATTCTGGTCTTCAAAAAACTTTAACCAAAACAACCAATCCGGACGCGGACGCCGACGCCATGGTGACAATAATAGCTCTTCCTGAACGTTCGTTCAGGCGAGCTAAATATTCCCTCTCATGAAAGTGTACCCATTTACAAAGATTCCATTCCATCTGTCAAACTATGTCAAAAACTTTATAGTTTTTTACATAGTTTGACACATGGAATGGAATGGATTAGACTTTATTCCATTGATTTAAGAACGAAATTGCACCCCTCCCATCTCCCGAGTATACAGGGATAAAGACTAACAGGGGCTCAGTAGCCCACAGCCCCTAAATTTTGGGCTGGGCCCCTGAAATTTTGGAAAAAATGCCCATACCCCTAGTGTTAAATTTTCAATTTTGGCAGTGTGGGCCCCTTAGTCAAAATTGTTAGTCTTTAACCCTTGTATACATGTAGTACAATTATTGGTTAAGTCTATGATTTGAGTCTCTGAGCTGAGTCTTTGGCTGAGTCATTGAGTTCAGTTTCGGACTTTGGTGAGGTTGGTTGGTGCGATAGTGCTGGGTATATCTTCCAGTGCCGGGGCGTCCTACTGATTTGGATAGTAGTAGGACAAGGGTCTTATGAGCTTGCAGTAGGTGCGGGTGGGGTTGTTTGGACATTTTCTCCCGCCTATCATTTCTTTTTCTTCTCCCTCTCACCGGGAGACGGCCCGATATAGACTGAAATACTCTTACTCTCTCAAAGGGCCGTTATACCCAAAACAACTAATCAATCAATATCGGGGTCCCATTTGGGAGTATGAATTCGATTTGTCGGTATGACCTTTATTTGGTCTCGGTTTTTTGCCGACTGAACGCCCATTAATGTTATTAATTCATATGTGTAAATGTTCATAATTCAAGTTTCGAAAGTGTGGTACATGTATGTATTCATATTGAAATGATGCCGTCAGGGAAAACAAAACATGTCGTTGCATAAGAATGTAGCTTAAGCAAGTGAACAGTTGAAGAAAATTTGGTAAAACTTTACTATACTGAACTTATGTGGATTCTTCCCTCATTAGAGAGAGAATCACGGGGAATTTAATATCACAAGAAAATTTGGTATTTACTTTTTATTTCGATTCCTCCCTTATTAGAGAGAAAATCACGAGAAATGTGATGTCAAAAAACAACTTCAGGATCGCTTCCCTGTTTTCATACAAGAATTTAAAACCCAGACTAAAAACTGAACTTGTTAGACTTCATGAAATCACGGAAGTGTCAGACCTTTCTTCGCTTGGTGATCGCCATTTTAAATTTCTCTGACTTAGGGTTCCAATTTTCCGCCATTTGCAGAACTTGGCAGGTACATTTCTTCATGGCATGTTCGAAGTCTTATACTTACCACTTATCAGTAATGGCAAAACGTCTGATCATGGGGTGGTCGGGTGGTGCGATGGTGCTGTGTTTACTTCCAGTACCGGGGCGTCCTACTGATTTTGATAATAGCAGAGCAAGGTCTTACTGTGCTTGCAGTAGGTGCGGGTTGGGGATGTTTGGACATTTTTCTCTCATCTATCATTTCTCTCTTCTTTCTCTCTTCCTCTGGAAGACGGCCCGATATAGACTGCAATACTGTCTCAAAGGGCCACGCTTGCAGCAGGTGCGGGTAGGGGATGTTTGGACATTTTTTCTCTCATCTATCATTTCTCTCTTCCTCTGGAAGACGGCCCGCTATAGACTGACTGTCTCAAAGGGCCGTTAAACCCAAATCAATCAATCAGTTAACGCGGCATCTTACGATAAAATGAGCCGCGACACGAGAAAACCATCAATGTGGTTGTGCGCCCAGCGCAGACTCAGATCAGCCTGGGCATCCGCCCAGTCTGATCAGAGTCTTCGCTGTCCGCATGGAGGTAGCTTAGACCCTTATCTATCCTTTGATAACGAAGGGTCTGATCAAACTTGGCGGATGCCCAGGCTGATCTGAGTCTGCGCAGTGCGCACAACCACATTGTTGGTTTTCTCGTGTCACGGCTCAAATGTATACCACCGAGAGAGAAAGGGTTGCGTAAACTGATTTGAGCCGCGACACGAGAAAACCAACAATGTGGTTGTGCGCCCACCGCAGACTCAGATCAGCCTGGACATCCGCCCAGTTTGATCCGATCCTTCGATAAGTGCTTAAAAGGTAGCTAAGGGTCTAAGCTACCTCCCTGCGAACAACGAAGACTCTGATCAGACTGGGCGGATGCCCAGGCTGATCTGATTCTGCGTTCGGCGCACAACCACATTGTTGGTTTTGTCGTGTCGCGGCTCATTTTAGAATTCAACATCAAGGCTTAAAATGTTACTCACAGTTATATTAGGTTGTGTTTCGGGTCTTTTACATCTTGAGGCACGAATACCCATGCTAAATCCATTAGTTTTGATAACGCATGGTCACGGGTATGACATTTGCTCAAATTATGAAGGTTTGCAATATGATCTTATAGGATTATATTGCAAAAATATTTTGTTTCCAAAATCAGTTACATGTATACGCATGATGCATGATGGTTAATTACACATGATTTTTTTATTTTTTATTTTCGTTCTTTTTTTTCTATCTATTTATTAATTTTTGTAAGCTTAGCAAAGCAAATGATTTATGCTATGGGGTCAAGACGTTACACTTCGGACAGCGTGTAAATTCGGCCATAACATTGCAAACAGTGAAAATCCGGATGAGACGGCAAAAAGCTACCTTTAATGACTAAGTTCAAAAGGCCGTAACAATGCCAAAATTCATTTAAGCTCAATCAAAAAACCCACATGCACATTTTCAATAAACCAACAACATGAATGCAAGATTTGAAAAAGATCCGTTGAAAACTATGTGAGAGGTTGATTACACAACTCCATACCCTACAATGCAAAAAATTGCATAAAATGACTATGTTCAAAAGGCAGAAATTCTTTCAAAATTAATTCTAGTGCCATCAAAACCACATGCACATCTTCAATATGTTCACTAAAAGAACGCAAAGTTTGAAAAAGATCCATTAAAAACTAAGGGAGAAGTTGATTACACAATCTTCATACCCTACAATGCAAAAAATTGCATAAAATGACTAAGTTTAACGGGCCGTAATTCCGTCAAAATTAATTTTAGCTCCGTCAAAAACCCTAATGCACATCTTAAATATGTCCACAACAAGTATGCAAGGTTTGGAAAAGATCCATTTCAAACTGTGGGAGGTGTTGATTACACAAGCTCCATACCCTTCAGTGCAAAAATTAGCCTAAATGACTTAGTTCAAAAGGCTATAATACTGTCAAAATTAATTCTACATGTAGCTCCATCAAAAACCCACATGTACATTTGATGTATGTCCACAATAAGTATGCAAGGTTTGGAAAAGATCCATTACAAACTGTGGGAGGAGTTGATTACACAAACTCTATACCGTAAAGTGTGACGAACGGATGGACAGACATACATACAGACAGGGGCAAATCATGATGCCCCCTGACTTTCTTCACATGGTAATAAATAAGAATGCAAAGTTTGAATAAGAGCCATTAAAAACTGTGAGAGAGGTTGATTACGCAGTCTTCATATCATACAATGCAAAAATTTGCCTAAAATGAAAATAAGTTCAAAAGGCCGTAACTCTGTCAAAATTCATTTTAGCTCCATCAACAAAAACTCACATTCACATCTTCAATATGTTGTGCCGTGTGGCGGCCGTAAAAAGTCTCCCCGCACTCATCTATAGTGCAGATTATATTTTCCTTTTGGTCCTTTGAGATCATGGAATATATTCTGAGAAGTCAGAAATGATCATACGTTTAGATTCATTTTCTAAACAAATTTGAAATATTTTGGTATTTTTCGACTTATATCAGTCTTTGAGACGACTGCCATGTTAAACCTGCAAATTTACTGTTTTTTCCTCTGGCTCCTTGTGCCAGATTTAAAGGGTCACTGATGAGGCTTGAATAGCCGAAACCGCGGTATGGCCCAACTTCTTACTTATGAATGTTTTCTTTGCTCTTAAAGGATCTAATCTTTTATCATTAATTAAAAAAGATTCATTGAAAACTGTGGGAGGAGTTGATTACACAAGCTCAATACTCTACAGTACAGAAATTAGCCTAAAATTAAAAGGCCGTAACTCTGTCAAAATTTATTCTAGCTCCATGAAAAACCCATATGCACATCTTCAATACATTTACAATTAGTATGCAAGGTTTGGAAAAGATCCTTGACAAACTGTGGGAGAAGTTGATTACACAAGCTCCGTATCCTTCATTGCAAAAATTTGCCTAAAATGACTTAGTTCAAAAGGCTGTAATTCTGTCAAAATAAATCTAGCTCCATCAAACACTTACCTACATTTTTAGCTCACCTGAGCCGAAGGCTCCGGGGGAGCTTATAGGATAGGCAGGCTCCGGCGTCCATCGTCGTCGTCCGTCGTCCGTCGTCCGTCCACAATTTCAAACGACTTCTCCTCTGAAACCACTGGGCCAATTGGAACCAAATTTCATATGTAGCCTCCTGAGGACTTAGGAACGAAAAGTTGTTCAAACGATCCTGGTCACATGACCAACATGGCCGCCATGCCCATATATGGTAAAAACCTGAAAAAATCTTCTTCTCCAGAACCAATAGGCCGATGGCCTTGAAACTTGGTATGTAGCATTAGGTGTGCGAGTACTACCTAGATTGTTCAAATTATGACCTTGGGTTGACCTTGACCTTTTTTACGGCAAGGTCAAATTTGCTCCCTTGTGCTTTTATATGGCAAAACACAAGAACATAAGATATCTTGGAAACTGTTGAAGATTTTGGGCTAAAAATTGATATCTACAGTCATCTTAATGAGTACATGAAGAATTATGAGTACAAAAGGTCAAGGTCATTCTTTGACCTTTGACCCAGAACTCTCATATTTTGAGAATTTCAAACAATCTCCTCAAAAGCCACTGGGCCAATTGGAACCAAATTTTATATAGAGCCTCCAGGGGTTGAGGGAACGAAAATTTATTCATACGGGTTGGGTCACATGACCAACATGGCCGCCATGCCCATATATGGTAAAAACCTGAAAAAATCTTCTTCTCCAGAACCAATAGGCCGATGGCCTTGAAACTTGGTATGTAGCATTGGGTGTGCGAGTACTACCTAGATTGTTCAAATTATGACCTTGGGTTGACCTTGACCTTTTTTACGGTAAGGTCAAATTTGCTTCCTTGTGCTTTTATATGGCAAAACACAAGAACATAAGATATCTTGGAAACTGTTGAAGATTTTGGGCTAAAAATTGATATCTACAGTCATCTTAATGAGTACATGAAGAATTATGAGTACAAAAGGTCAAGGTCATTCTTTGACCTTTGACCCAGAACTCTCATATTTTGAGAATTTCAAACAATCTGCTCAAAAGCCACTGGGCCAATTGGAACCAAATTTCATATAGAGCCTCCAGGGGTTGAGGGAACAAAAATTTATTCATACGGGTTGGGTCACATGACCAACATGGCCGCCACGCCCATAAATGGTAAAAACCTTAAAAAAACTTCTGCTCCAGAACCGATTGACCGATGGCCTTGAAACTTGGTATGTAGCATTGAGCACTCCAGTACTATCAAGATTGTTCAAATTATGACCTTGGGTTGACCTTGACCTTTTTTACGGCAAGGTCAAATATGGAAAAATCCTAGAACATAAGATTTCATGGAAAGTTTTGAAGATTAAGGCCTAAAAATTTGTATATACAGTCATCTTAAAGAGACATGAAGATTTGTGAGTACAAGAGGTCAAGGTCATTCTTTGACCTTTGACCCAGAACTTTCATATTTTGACAATTTCAAACAATCTCCTCAAAACCACTGGACCACTTTTAACTTAATTTTTTCATATAGAGTCTGCAGGGGTTGAGGGAATGAAAATTTGTTCAAACGGTCCAGGTCACATGACCAACATGGTCACTATGCCCATATATGGTAAAAACCTATAAAAATATTCTTCTCCAGAATAACAGACCGATGGCCTTGAAACTTGGTATGTAACATTGGGTACTCCAGTATTATCAAGATTTTACAGAATGATGTCCTTGGGTTGACCTTGACTATTTTACGGCAAAGTCAAATATGGGAAAATGCTAGAACATAAGATTTCATAGGAAGTTTTGAAGATGTTGGCCTAAAAATTGGTATATACAGTAAAACCTGTCTTAGTGGCCACCTCAATTAAGCAAGCAACCTGTATTTAAGCAAGAATGTAGTCAGTTCCCGAAACATGCACATACATTGAAATGTACCTGTATTAAGCTAGCACCTGTCTTAATAATCTTGATAATCCCTTAGGTGCTTGCTTAATACAGGTTGGATTCTACCATCGTTTTAATGAGGTCATAAAGAATTATGAGTACAAGAGGTCGGTCATTCTTTGACCTTTGATCCAGATCTCTCATATTTTGACATTTTCAGACATTTCCTTTAAAGCCAAAAGGCGAATTGTAAACACATTTCATATAGAGCCAGAGGGGTTGATTGAACAAAAAATTGTTCAAATGGTCCAGGTCACATGACCAACATGGCCGCCATACCCATTTATGCTATAAACCTTTAATATTTTTCTTCTCCAGAACCAATACACCTATGACCTTGAAACTTGGTAAGTAGCATGTAGTACTAGAGTACTACCAAGACTGTTCAAATGATGACCTTGGGTTTACCTTGATCTTTTTATGGGAAAATGCCAGAACATAAGATTTCATGGAAAGTTTTGAAGATTTTGGCCTGAAAAATGGTTTATATGGTTGTCTTAATGAGTACATGAAGATTTATGAGTACAAGAGGTCATGGTCATTCTGTGACTTTTGACCCAAGACTCATATTTTGACAGTTGCAGAAAAACCCACTTTGTCAATTGTTCAGGTGAGCGATTCAGGGCCGCATGGCCCTCTTGTTTCAATATGTCAACAATAAGTATGCAAATTTTGGAAAAGATCCATTACAGACTGTGGGAGGAGTTGATTACACAAACTACCGTAAAGTGTGACGAACAGACGGACAGACAGACATAGAGACAGGGGCAAATCATGATACCCCCTCCCTCGACTATCGCCACAGGGTAATAAATAAGAATGCAAAGTTTGAAAAAGGTCCATTAAAAACTGTGGGTGAAGTTGATTTCGCAATCGTCATACCCTTTAATGCAAAAATTTGCCTAAAATGACTAAGTTCAAAAGACCGTAATTCTGTCAAAATACATTTTAGCTCCATCAACAAAAACTCACATGCACATCTTCAGTAAGTTCAAAACATGGTTTAAAAAGATCCATTGAAAACTGTGGGAAGAGATGATTACACAAGCTCCATACCGTACAGTACAAAAATTAGCCTAAAATGACTAAGTTTAAAAGGCCGTAATTCTGTCAAAATAAATTCTAACTCCATCAAAAACCCACATGCACATTTTCAATTCGTCCACAATAAGTATGCAAGGTTTGGAAAATATCCATTACAAACGCTGTGGGAGGAGTTGATTACACAAACACTATACCGAAAAGTTTGACGAACGGACAAACAGACAGACAGACAGGGGCAAACCTTAATCCCCCCTGACTATTATCACGAGGGCATAAAAATATCATCTTATAACCGAAAGAAATAGGTATATGAGCCGCGACACGGGAAAATCAACAATGTGGTTGTGCGCCCAGCGCAGACTCAAATCAGCCTGGGCATCCGCCCAGTCTGACCAGACTCGTCGTTAAGCGCTTAAAAGGTAGCCAAGGGACTAAGCTACCTTCATGCGGACAGCGAAGACTCTGATCAGACTGGGCGGATGCCCAGGCTGACCTGAGATTGCGCTGGGCGCACAACCATATTGTTGGTTTTCTCGTGTCGCGGCTCAATTATATTTTCCTTATTTAAACGGAAATTGCCACTAAATTATAACTGATAAATTCATTATCAACAATCAGTTGATCTTAACATTGTGAAGTTATAAGTGTTTCAGATTTACGTATTAATCGTATGGTTTTGACAAAATAAAGTGAACAAAAGTCAGTTTGACTTTCGTGTAAAACAAGTTAGCTCGTTGGATGTTAGGTTGATCTCTCTAGACAAACTAGGCAAGTATTTTCTTATATTTACATTATCCGTGTATTTATTGAAAATCCCTAAACGTAATGTAGTGTTTACTTCAATAACTACATCGGCTCACGCGGCGTTACGTGACATTAAGGTGGAATAGGACAAAACCAACATTTTCAGTTTTCTAGTCAAACAATATATCATCAAAAACAAAACTTATTTGTGACTCACTAAATTACTTTCTTTTGAACATGAAATAAACAATTCCTATTTCAATGACGTCGTGAAAATGTGATGGTTTGACGTTTTTTACGCAAAATTTATAGCTCTCAGATATCCGCATCAATCGACTTTGCTCTGCAGTCCGTTAAAGTCACCATAGTCCTATGAGTGGTGAAAACGTGTAAACGCAAATCATTATGAAAAGGGCTTCAGCTTTCACGGTTTGTGCTAAATGTGGATTGATGTGCATATACTGACCTATACATGTACCTGGCAAAAAGTATCGGAAACATTTTTATGAAAGACGACAAATAGTTCAACAAAAAACAGGTTTCCTTTTCTGGTTCCCCGCCAAGCAATGCGATATCAACAAAAGCGTGACAGTGAATGGGGTCTCATGACTGTACATTGTATTTTTACCATTTATTCATTGGTTATGAAATCGAAAGTAGGTCATTTTAGTTGGCAACTAAAATGACCCAAATCAGTTTTTGAACCCTTTTTATGCGAAACTCAAGGGTGTTATATTTGTGTGAAGTTGGCTAATTGCGGTCATTTACAATGACGAAACTAAGGCGAGAAGCTTGCAGCGATACCTCATGATAAAATTTTTCATGCTGATAGAGCAATGGGGCCTTTAAGATATTGAAATAAGTTCAATACCAAATTACGTGCCATTAAGTGTTATATTAAGCTGTGCTATACTTTCTGCGCAACCTCTACGCATTACGAGTAAATTGACGCAAACATAAATTTCCATAAGCTGTTGAAATATCGCTTTTTCACGTAAAAATTGAAATAGAGAAAAAACGTCTCCGAAAAATATATCTCAAATTTTGATATGTTTTAATGAAATGTTAAGTTGGAATATCAGTGAAAGAATATTAAAATTTTACCGTGTAAATATTTCTCTCAGTCATTTTTTTTAAACCATACCCCCTTTTAAATAACGTCAGTTATCTAAACGTCAAACTAAATTGGGCGCTAAGAGCGGTTTCCGACATGTCTTTTTATTCAGATAAAGCAGTGTCGAGTTATTCTAGAGAACCTATGAAAGTGAAAAGCGAAAAAAATGAAGAAATATTTCATTCCGTTTTCTAGACAGAAGAGTTCGAACTGGTCTGGGGTTCATTTTCCCGGTTTTGCTGTTATCGGGAGTAATTGACGTCGCGAAATACGCAGTTCGTAAGAGTTCAATAAACGGGACGTCACGTTACGCAAAATAACTATCATGGCAAAAATGAACCCCTGATGCATTGAGATCTTCCTCCCTGGAAGACGAAATAAGATATTAATTCAGTTGTTTTCGTGCAGTTATATAACATTCAGAGAAAATGCTCAAACAATACCCACCCGCACCTACTGCAATCCCAGTTAGCCCTTGCCCGAGAGGGCTAGAGTCTTCAAACTGGTTCCATAGATACATCCGGGAAAGATCAATTGAAAGCAGAGATGCATATTTGGCCATGGCCTACATTTGATGGTTGCCTGAACATCGCAAACATATTCATCTTTAGCATTTAGCTCAACTTCTAAGTAACTACAAGAGATAGAGTGTTCATTGGGTAGAATCTAATGAAAGCGGTGATGTATAATGGGGTCATGTCCTATATTCATCTGAATATGCATGTGCATCCAAGACATTTCCTTTAATAGTCTTTTAACAATTTTTCGAAACTTTTTCCAATATGCATAAACGAAAAATCTTATATTGTATGTCCTAGAGAATTGAAGTGTTCTGAAGTCAGGAAAATGCATAATGTTTATGGTTTCAAAAAATAATTCCTTTAAAATTTCCAAACTTAAAAAGGCATGTAAAATATGAAATTCTACGTGTACAGTGAAAAAGTAATTCCTAAAATTCAGAGGCAGTAACTTTGACAATGCCCCGGGGCCGTATTTATAAAACAATTTAAGTGGCTGCTATTCTGTTCCTAGGGTTACATTTCTATGAAGAAGATTACCTACAACTATGAAATCTGCTCTGGAGGAACAGTCTTTTTAGTCTGTTCCTTCAGAGCAAATATCGTAGTTGTAGGGATTCTCCTTCGACAATTCCCCCAGAGCAAATTTCATAGTTATAGGGAATTTCCGCCCTAGCAACAGCATAGCAACCACTTAGGTCGTTTTATAAATATGGCCCCTGGTTATTGACATCTTTAGCATTGTCCGAACATACGTGTTCAAAGATGTTAACTGCGTCAAAAGTTTATGGATGTTTTCTCCAAAATAAAGACTGAACAAGAACAGTTTTGAAAAAAGACCCACAAGTTTACAGACACCCTTTAACTTTGGGTTTTGAGGAGGCAGTCAGAAGAAAAATTGGAAAACTAGTATTGCTATAGAAGTAAAGACATTTTGGATAAAAAATTCTTTCTTTTCTTTTCCAGATAATTATATTCGAAGCTTTGGGACAAAATGGCTATGCAGTCTACGTTCCGCATGATCCTGCATTTTATGATCATAGACTCAGGAAAACATGCGTTACGACGTGAAGCATGTCCATGTGAGGTTAATTCGATGGAAAGATCCGCAGTCTGTGACGGTTTACAAATGTCGACTATTCCTGAATGCATTCCTAACACGACAAAATCGTTAACCCTTGCGTACACTCTATTTGAAGAGCTGAGTGAGAAACAATTTGAAAGATTTGAAAACCTTGAGTATCTTGATGTATCCTTCAATCGGTTGTTGAAGGTTGTCAAACCAGCCGCTTTTAAAGGACTGTCCAATCTCAAGGAACTTAAACTTAATTTTGATGACTTGCGCTATTTGAATCGTAGCTCTTTCATTGGCTTGACAAAACTGGAAGACCTTTCAATTTCTGGCAGTGCTGTAGAATATATAGGTGACTATGCATTTAGCGAACTTTCAAGCTTAAAGAACATGGAGTTAAATGAAAACAAGATAAAGAATATAAACAGCCATTCATTTTCTGGACTTTCTGCGTTAGAAGTAATGTCACTTTCTTATAATCCTGTGGATTTTAGTAAACCTAATCCAAGCGCAATTTTCTTGCCCCTTATTAACCTTAAGGAGCTCCATCTCGTTGGGGTTTGCAAATATTCGTTCAACTGTGAATACAGAAATGAACAAATAGCTATGTTGCCCTCACTGAAGATGCTTTATATTGACGGAATATCTCAGACGGCTTTACGTAGCGCTATTGCAGCCTTTAGATATCTAGAAGAACTGGTAATTGGGAAAAATGGGTATTGTACGATAGAAGAAATTAATAATATTTCATTTCAGTATGTGCTGAATGGACCTTTATCAAAATTGTATATAGGAAACTGTGTTATACGAACCGTAGTACCATTTGCATTTGCTAAACTGCACTACATGACGAGCTTTACATTCGAATATAATTCTATTTGCCTTGACGGTCTGCGTAATCTGACAATGGGGTTAAATACTACCAGCATAAAATATCTCAGACTATCAGGGTTATGTCCATTCCCATTTCATCAAGAGCTACATGCATCGTCTTTGGAAGGACTAAAACACACATCGCTGGAGACTTTAGATTTGTCACACTCTTCTATAGCTGCATTAGAAAAAGACATATACTTTGCGCTTCCGAAGTCTCTAAAGTACATAAATCTAAAGCACAACTATATCAATTTCGTATATTTAGAAAATCTCAAAGAATTAAAAAGTTTGTTAGTGCTTGACATTAGCTACCAGATGCTGCCAGCTGATACACTTAGTGCAAGTGGTTACAGAGACGATGATTTAAGTAATCGTTTAAATGAACCTGCCACTGTCAATGTTACAGGTAATCCACAACGAGCTGATTCTGCCAACACGTATATATACCATCATAAGCCTACTGTAAGGATGAATGACGTCTCAAATGATTGTATACAGATGTCTCCTCGTTTGCGGACCATAGATATAAGCAACAGCGACCTATTATATTATGTTTTACGTATGTTCTGCAGTATCAGTAATTGTCACCCGACGTAGGCTGAGGGTGACTATAGAAATGACCCTCGTCCGTCCGGGTGTCAGTCCGTCCTTCCGTCCGTCCTTCCGTCCGTCCGTCCGTCCGAAATCTTGTCCCCGCAACTCCTCCTACGTCTTTCATCAGATTGACTTAAAATTTTGCAGAATGTTTCATCATGATCTGAAGATGTGCATGTGATTTTGGAATTTCAATTGCCCTATATTTTACAAAGTTATGGCCCTTTGTCGTTTTTGGCATTTTCTGTCCGTCCGAAATCTTGTCCCCGCAACTCCTCCTACATCTTTCATCGGATTGATTTGAAATTTTACAGATTGTATTCTTATGATATGAAGATGTGCATGTGGTTTTTTATTTTTGTTTCGGCCATTTTTGATGGAGTTACGGCCCTTGCTGACTCAGACCTTGTCCCCGCAACTCCTGCCACATCTTTTATCAGATCAACTTGAAATTGTGCAGAATGTTTCATCATGATCTGAAGATGTGCATGTGATTTTGGAATTTCAATTGCCCAATATTTTACAAAGTTATGGCCCTTTGTCGTTTTTGGCAATTTTCCAACTTTTGAACCGTTTGACCGAGAGAGCTGAAATTTAGTATGCTATTAGCATTTGGTAAATTGAGTATTCTGATTATTGTTAGGATATGCTAAATTTATTAGTGACAGAGTTATTCCCCTTTCATAGATAATAGACATTCACTTAAAGGTAAAAGGATAACTCAAGAACTATTCATATTAATGGGCTGAATCTTCATAAATGCAGTGTTCATTTTTCATCAGATTCACATTAGGAGGATTATGGCCCTTGTTATTTTGTTATTGGGTATATGGTCTTGATGTTTAGGCATTCTGTAAGGGCTTAAAGTTTCAGTAACCTGATTTTACACACATACGCCCAGTCCTGAACTTAAGTACCGTATAATGGAAAATTTTCGCGTCGCCAAATTTTCGCGGATTTGCCCCAAAAACGTGAGGATTAATTTTCGCGGTTTTTAATTTTCGCGGATGTGAATATCCACGAAAATAAAAATTGTGTTTGTCCTGTAAAATATTGGTTTGACTGAAAGACTCAATATATACAAGAAGAGAGAAACGTAAAGAAACTGTTATCACTTTGTTATTAACACATACATGTATGTTAAAACAGAATCGGATGCTTTTGGGTTTGGGAGGATACCCATATATCTTTCAGAAACAAAAATAAAAGCGTAAGATAGATATTTGTACAAATCAATGTTTGTACACAGAGACAATCAACTGAAATATGCGGGCAGTTGATACAATGGCTATTGTTCAGGATAAAAGTAAACAGAACTCACAATCAATTAAAAGTAATTCAATTATACTTGCATAATTAGGTACAAGTGATCGTTAATGAAGCGAAAAACAGTGACAGCTTGTTGAAATTGTAATTACCTGCTAATTACCAGCTATCATAATTGTGCCGAAAATAATAGCTCCATAGCTACCTACTTTAAAAGCTCTGTGGGCCGAAATGTCCGAGGCACCCTTTCAATAGCGCAAAACCATGTTTGGACGATTCAAACTTCTAATTACTATTTTGTGCAAATTTGGAAAACATTTCGCGGAGTTTAATTTTCGCGGATCGCTACCGACCACGAAATTCCGCGAAAATTAGGCGACGCGAAAATTTCCCATTATACGGTATTTTATTACCTCATAGAGGCCCAGTAATTGGGTATATGTCTTTGCTTACGCTTCAATCATTATTTCCTTACCAGATTCTGTTGTACACATATTTTCTGGTTTTGGCCATACAGTTACTCTGAAACGGAATAAAGGGCTGCAGTTTGTGACACATTTCAAACGTCGGGTGACACTTGGCCGATGGCCTTTTATTCTCTTGAAATCCTTAAGATTTCGCATCAACAGCGTAATAATTACCTCCCACTACTTTGGAAACGGCTGAAAAATTTGCCCAAACTGAGAGTTCTAGACTTAGATAGTAATACTATTAGGGATATACCTAAGGATCTTTTTTGTCCTCTACGACATTTGGAATACCTGTCACTGGCTGATAATGGCTTAATAATACTGGAGTTTGAGGTTAAATCTTTAAAAAAGTTGGACATTTTAAACTTATCAGGCAACAAAATTCAGTATGCCACAAGCGAGTTTACCAGGGAAATTGAATATATTGCCACCACAACCTCACCAAAGTTGATTATTTTACTTGCAGAGAATACATTATTGTGCGGCTGTAAAACGACTCATTTCGTTTCTTGGCTTAAAAATACACGTTTAGTTGACGGCAAAGAACAGCTTACGTGCAAATATCAAAACGACACTTTACTTAGTCTACGACATATTTCTGACATTTATAGCTCTCTTGAATCAGAATGCATTGCATCAACGGTTGTCATCAGCTGCATAGCCGGCTTCTTTACTTTGATCCTCATACTAACTCTCAGTGTTGTTGTATATAACAAACGTTTGATGTTTAGATACCTGCAAACTATCGGAAGGAGAATATAAATCCATACCACCCTCTTGAAGGGTCTACTATAGAACTGGACTATGATGTTTATATTTCATATGATCGGGATTACGAGATTTCCAGAAACCATACTCTGCATGATTTTGTTTCCCAGAAACTGTATCCATACCTTCAACGCCATAGTTTTAAGGTGATTATTAGAGATGAACTTCAAGCAGGGAGGAGACTTTATGACGTCATTTCAAAGGCTGTTCGAAGTTGTAAAAAAAGTTATAATCTTGCTGTCAAACACCTATTGCAAGGATAATTGGAATGTTTACGAATTCAACATGGCGATGATGGAAGGAATTTATACAAAACGCCAAGTTGTTATCCCAGTCATGATGGAACCTTTGAATCCTAATGATCTTCAGGAGGAGCTGTGGAGAGCTGGAGAAATAAATGTTCAATTCTATTCTATTATTTTATGTAGATCTACCCGTGTACCTGCATATTTGTAAATGTCGCTGCCCCCCCCCCCCCACCCACCCCTTCCCCAAAAAACAAACAAAAAAACACTCAGATGCCTGACGAGTTTCTCGCTGGGCCGCGTAGCGCAATCGGTAGGGCACCTGACTCATAAGTCAGAGGTCCTGGGTTCGAAACCCGGTCTGGCCACATACTTTCGTTTCTCCTTCCGCTGATTCAAGAAGGGCAGTTGTCAGTTACTGGCGAAAGTATGTGCACTTAGTACTGGTTAACCGCTTAGGAGGTCTAAGCCTGCCCAGGAATAGTGTGGTTAGGTTAACTGACCGTCCCGACATGACCATAGTTGTTTACCGTGGACGTTAAGCATCAAATCAATCAATCAATCAATCTGACGAGTTTCTCAGACTTATACAGGCAATGCAAAAACATCGCATGCATACAGTGCACTGCTTACCCTTCTCAAAGGCGTAACTGCCTGTACGCTAATAGCCAGGTGCGTATTGTAATTTTGTCAAATAGTCAAAATTTCAACAGGTATCGCCATATTTGAAGATGCTGGTATTTGTAAATTGAACAAGATTTCAATAGTAGCGGCAATTAAAAATATTGTTGGGGCTCACCTCTTATTCTTGCTCTCAAAGGATAAACATAATTGTGCGTAAAGTGTAATAACCCCTACACTCCTGCTTCTAACCGTCCAACGAAGGGAGGGGGGGGGGGCATTCCTCATCCCTCCCAGGTTACTCACATACAACCGTTTATTTGACTTTTGAAATCAAGCGCGTGATCTGCTAATTAAAAAAGAAATAACCGTTAAATTACCGCTCAATTATGAGGGGAAAGGGTAATCCTGAACGATAGCATGAACTGTACCTAAATGAACATCAATTGCTGATTAAGTCCGTCTTTCAAGCCATGATTATACAAACTTCTAATCGATTCAAAATCACGTCTTAAGCTTGTGTTTACGATTTGCTAGAGCATAGAGGTGAGAGTTGACATTATTGTATCTGACAATAAAATATGAATAAAATGTATTTGCTTGACTGTTTTATTCGGTCTTGGTTGAAGATTAATCAGTGAGAGGTGTTACGTTTCTACGGACAGGCCGAATTGTGAGTTCGTTAATTTGGCAGTGAACACTTAGCGCGTAAGGCTGGCATGATTTCGACGCCATTTTCGGTTTGTTTTCAAACCGGGTGGTCATATGTTATTTTGCAATTTTAAAATGTTCCAAAACCAAATTTTCTGAAATTTCACATAATAGTAGAATATACGAGGGGCGTTCGAAAAGTAATGCAAATGACGTAATTTCTCGGTAACCAACATAAAATCAGAACTTCTGATTGCAAAAACACATAAAGCTATGATATGCGTAGGAAAGTCTGCAAACACGGTGTATTTTTTTTAAAAAGGTACATTTTTAACTTCTTTGATAGAGGTATACCCTAAAGGCACTGCAGAATTTTAGTTAAGTAGGCCGTAATTTATATATCAGCAGTCTTTGATTTTTTTTTTATTTTTGCTACTTAAACACAATGCCCAGGCAATGTTGTCCTGTAAATATCGCGGAAATTATTTTTAATCTGGGTTCCATATTGGCCCTGGAATATGGATTGTGTAGTAGCAAATTCCCCATTTCTACTAAAATTAAATGATTTTGTAATGAAAACAAGAGTATTAGCATGCAAAATCTTGTCAGTAAGAGTATTTATATGGGTCAACGAAAACCTGTCAATAAATTCAAATTAATGCCAGAAACGAAGCCTCTACAAGCTTTCAAAAATGACGTTAACGTATATTTCAATAACGTCATAAGAATTGCGCATTGCTTTGCAAGGAATAAATCGATGACAGTTGCCACCCTTCTAACTTTTGTATGAATATTGTAGGCAACAATGGACACGCAACTGACAAAGATTAATTTTGTATTTGCAACGATATTTGACTTGAATGCCCAACACTGAAAAGATTTTACATATGAAATTAGCCCAGTGGTATGACAGGGGCCTAATAAAATGCGTTGTAAGTCAATATGGAAAGGTGTCTTTGTACAGCGTTTGGTATCATTGTAAAGACAAAATGTAGTGTTTTTAGCATATGCATAGCATTTGTACCCAGTATTCCCCTAAACAAAGTTATGAGGCCATTTGCATTACTTTTCGAACGCCCCTCGTATATCAGTATTTATTATGGCATAGGTCTGCGTTTTGGAGAAAGTCGAATAAGCTGTAAATCGTATTTTTTTGTTCACATGTTTGACGCTGACATTAAGGGCACTGTTTCGTCAATAATTACACAGGCGGAAAAGGATGTCCTGGAATTATTTTAACAGAAAAATTCAATAATGGAAGTCAGAAAAGTGCTCTTTCAATTTCAACCGGTGGGGCGATTTGATTAATCTGTATGGTGGCGTTAAAGTACTATGGGGTTCGCCGATAGCCATTTTGATGGCGACAATTTCGAACAAAAATTCGTTGCTATGGGCTTGATTATATCCCTACTCCTTGGAGCTGCGTTCCAACTGTATGGATATCATGACGTAGATTGCCGTAATGTTTAAACGTGTGCGTCACTTTCAAAGACAACAGGACGCCGCGCCTGAATAGACGCTATGTTTTCGCGAAAGAAAAATTGTAATTGTATCAAACTGGACAAAAAGAGACGAAAAGGGGGTTGAAGCTAGAACATATACTGCGGTCGATAAAATTATCGATTTTTTAGCCACTCACCTGTCCAGCGGCGTGACACGCGTCGATTGGAAAAATACCTACTTTTAACCGGAGATGCGAGTCACGGGTATCTATGTGGGTCACTGATTAGTTATAATCGAAGTCATTGCTGACTTCCCGATCTTGAAAAAAAGAAAGACTTTCGATAGCAATGCGTTGGCGTATGTGATACCTACCTCGTACTTTATCGACACTTTATGAAAAGTGTTCTTAGTAATAACAAAACTCTTTGAGACGATTAGGTACCGATAGAAAGCCAATTTTATGCCGCGTACAATGGGATATGCTTCAAAATACACTTTTACTAATATATAATAGAAAAGAAAGAAAAGAAACTACTCGTTTTCCACAGTAACGAGACCTTCGAGAATTGGCACATTATCTGAGACGTGTACATAAATGTTTGTATCACGGACCTTAATTGTATCCCGACTCTCGGGAAACAAGATCCATGATAGAATCAGTTTTACTCTAGTCTTGAAATGCAATCCCACTCTCTCGTGTATTTACTGTCCTTGCTCTTCACAAGCAGTGAAGCATAAAAATCTAAAAGAAGTAGGACATTTTAGGTATACCCTTAAGCCACTGGTAAATTACACTTAGTCTACCAAGTACACTTCGGGATCCATAACAACGACCAGAAAAGTTTTTATTGTCTCGCCTGCGAAGCAGAGGCGAGACATATGTATTGCTTTTCCGGTGTCGTCGTCGTCGTCGGCGGCGGCGTAAACTTTGTCGATGTTTGGTGTTTAAGTCATTTTCTCAGAAACTATAAGGGCTAGAGCCATGAAACTTGGGTCATGCTTACATCTGGAAGAGTACAGCTGAAAGCCATCATCAATGTTGAGTCTTGACCTAGATTTTACGGTTGACTGACTTCGCAATTTTTTGTCAAGTTTTCGGATTTAGGTCATTTTCTTAGAAACTTTAAGGGCTAGAGCCATGAAACTTGGATCGTGCCTACATCTAGAAGAGTACAGCTGAAAGCAATCATCAATGTTGAGTCTTGACCTACATTTTACGGTTGACTGACTTAGCAATTTTTTCGGGTTTATGTCATTTTTTCAGAAACTATAAGGGATAGAGCCATGAAATGTGGGTCGTGCATACATCTGGAAGAGTAGATCTCAAAGTCATCATCAATATTGAGTCTTGACCTAGATTTTACGGTTGACTGACTTTGCAGTTTTTTGTCAAGTTTTCAGGTCTAGGTCATTTTCTCAGAAACTAAAGGCGCTAAGGCCATGAAACTTGGTTCATTCGTACATCTGGAAGAGTGAATGTCAAAACCATCATCAATATTGAGTCTTGACCTACATTTTATGGTTGACTGACTTTGCAATTTTTTGTCGAGTTTTTGCATTTAGGTCATTTTGTCAGAAACTATAAGGGCTAGAGCCATGAAACTTGGTTCATGCATACATCTCGAAGAGTAAATTTCAAAGCCATCATTAAGATCAAGTCTTGACCTACATTTTACGGTTGACTGACTGCAATTTTATTTGTCAAGCTTTGCAATATTTTTGTCAAGCTTTAGGTCTTTCTCAGAAACTTTAAGGGCTAGAGCCATGATACTTGGTTCATGCATTCATCTGGAAGAGGACTCAAGTCATCATCAATATTGAGTCTTTACCTACATTTTGTGGTTGACTGACTTTGCAGGTTTTTGTCAAGTTTTCTCAGAAACTGTTAGGGCTAGTAGAGCCAAGAAACTTGGTTCATGCATACATCTTTGCTGATTTAGCTCTGTTTTGTGACAAAGCGCCAGCAGGCGAGACACCGCATTCCGCGGAATTCTTGTTTAGTAAAGGAAACAGGAACAAGAGGGTCGTGAGGACCTGAATCGCTCACTTGAGCAATTGGCAAAGTGACTTTTTCTTATGTTAATATGAGTATTTGGTCAAAAGTCAAAGAAAAACAATGACCTCTTGTACTCATAAATCTTCATGTACTCATTAAGACAACCTTATAAACCATATTTTAGGCCAAAATTTTTAAAACTTTCCACGAAATCTTATGTTCTAGCATTTTCCCATATTTGACCTTGCCGTAAAATGACCAAGGTCGGTCCAAGGTCATCATTTTGAACAATGTTGATAGTACTGGAGTACTCAATGCTACATACAAAATTTCAAGGCAATCGGTCAATTAGTTTTGGAGAAGAAGATTTCTAAAGATTTTTACCATATATGGGCGTGGCATTATTTAATGCTCATCCCTCGTACCAATTTTAGGCCTTAATCTTCAAAACTTTCCATGCAATTTTATGTTCTAGCATTTTCCCACATTTGACCTTGCCGTAAAAAAGATTAAGGTCAATCCAAGGTCATAATTTGAACAATCTTGATAGTACTCGAGTACCTAATGCTACATACCAAGTTTCAAGGCCATCGTTCATTTGGTTCTGGAGAAGAAGATTTTAAACGTTTTTACCATATATGGGTGTGGCAGTCGTACTGGTCATGTGACCTGGACCGTATGAATAAATTTTCGTTCCCTCAACCCCTGGAGGCTCTATATGAAATTTGGTTTCCATTCGCCCAGTGGCTTTTGAGGATATTGTTTGAAATTGTCAAAATATGAGAGTTCTGGGTCAAAGGTCAAAGAATGATCTTGACCTCTTGTACTCATAAATCTTCATGTACTCTTTAAGATGACTGTAGATACCAATTTCGAGCCCAAGGTCTTCGACAGTTTCCATGAAGTCTTATGTTCTAGCATTTTGCCATGTGAAAGCACTAGGAAGCCAATTTGACATTACCGTAAAAAGGTCAAGGTCAACCCAAGGTCATAATTTGAAGCGTTCTAGTAGTACTCGCGTACCCGATATTACTTACCAAGTTTCAAGGCCGTCGGTATATTGGTTCTGGAGAAGAAGCTTTTTTAAGGTTCTTATCATATATGGGTATGGCGGCCATGTTAGTCATGTGACCAGAACCGTTTGAACAAGTTTTCGTTCCTAAGATCCCTGGAGGCTACATATGAAATTTTGTTACAATCGGCCAAGCAGTTTCAGAGGAGAAGTCATTTGAAATTAAGGACGGACGACGACGACGACGTCATCATTCCCTGGCATTTCAAACCCCATTGGCTGGGACTGACATTTACAAGTCCAGTTTCTTCTCCCCGGCTATTAAAGATTGGAATTCCATGGAAGATTCCCTTATTTCTGCTGCTGAGTGTGCAGAGGATTCAGTTACTAAGTTTACTTCTCTTATAAGAGCTAGGGACTAGCTTCCCTGATTCACAGGTCCTGGTGAATGATTGTCCTTGGACGTATCACCAGTAAACAATTCTGATTCTGACGACGACGACGGACAACGGAGCCTGCCTATCCTATAAGCTCCCCGGAGCCTTCGGCTCAGGTGAGCTAAAAAGTCACAGGGACTAAGGTCTGGCGAATAAGGTGGATGAGAGAGCTGAACTACTCTTCCTCTTTCAAGAAGTCTTGGACAAGAACACATTTGTGAGCAGGTTTGTTGTCATGGATAAGATACAGGCCTTAAACCGGTTGCAGGTCTACGTTTTTCATAGTGTGCCTTTGCTTTTGAATAATTCCAACTCCATTTTCTATTGCTTATTTAGCGCAGTTTGATGGGTCAAATGCGTACAGAAAACGGCGTTTGTACTTCGATAAATCCCCTGAACCAAAAATCGGGAAGTTTCTAAAATACTCGATCTAAAATACTGTCGGAAGTACTACACATTATAACTTACGAAACGAGGCTGATCTCCATACAGTTCACGCAAACACTCAGCAATATTATCATTCATTTCTGCCTTCAGCGATACGTGGATGGAACGAGCTACCCGAGGAAACACGCAACTTACCTACTATAGCATCCTTTAAACGTAAACTTAATTCTAATATAGAGACTCCTCCTTTGTATTATTTTTCAGGTAAACGAAAAGGCCAAATTTATCATTCGAGGCTGAGAACAAATTGTAGCTCCTTAAACCAACACTTGTACTCTAAAAATATTATTGCTAGTCCACTTTGCGACTGTGGAGCGGTTGAGGATACACATCACTACTTACTTGAGTGCATTCGTTTTAGTAACTTAAGACAGGAAATGCTTGATACTGTGTCTTTATTTTGTAATCCAACATTAAACACTCTTTTGTATGGAAATAGTGAACTTGCAAAAGCGGAAAATGAGTGGATATTTTTGGTAGTGCAAGAGTTCCTAATAAAATCCAAACGTTTTGAGCTAGGCTAATAGAAAATACAATAATGTAGGATCTTAACAAATAATATGAAGATTTTGTATACTGTACGGAATAGCATAATAGTAAAACTTTATATGATTCTTGCATGTTTTTTGTGTTTGTTTTTTTTCGCGCAATACGTTATAATTTGTAAGGCTGTTATCCAGGTGTGTTCTTGTGAGGGCTCACCAACATCATTGTATAGGACCAATTAAAATGGCTTGCAAAATTTAAGGCTGGTTATATCATAATTCTAATTCATCAAATTCTGTACAAATTATAGTTATCAATTATTGTATGATGTATGACTGAGATACACAGTTCTTCAATTTGCAGAGCATGCGAAACACTATAGATAGGGACAGACCCGATCACTATGTTTCGCAAGCTTTGTAAACTGTTACAGCTTTAAATGTTCGTATTCAAATTTTCTTGTAACAGCTCACAAACATTTTTGTAGACGAAATTAGAAATCTGTTTAATTTCCAAACTTCTGCATACATTATAGTTTATAAGTATTTCATGATGCATGATTGTGCAACATAATTTTACTATTTGCAGAGCATGCGAAATGAAATACTGTAAGTAAGGACAGACCCAATTGATTAGTTTTGCAAGCCTTGTAAATCGTTATATATGTAAATGCATATCCAAATGTTCTTGTGAGAGCTTACAAACATTTCTGTGTTATAGGCCTTATTGGCTCGCAAAATTTACAGTCTGCTATATCATTATTTTAATTCATAAAATTCTGTACACATTATTCTCACAAATTATTGTATGATTACGTTACACAGTTGTACAATTTGCAGAGAATACGAAACACTATAGGGACAGACCCGACCACTATGTTTCGAAAGCTTTGTAAACTGTTATATATCTAAATGTTCTTGTAACAGCACAAAAGTTTTGTAGTCAAGATGAGAAATCTGCTTACACTATTTCTTCAAACCTCAGCAAGGTGATATTGCACTTATGATACTCTTTGAGCTTCGCTTGATACGTGCCATGCGATCTCGGTCAGTAGTGTTGTGGGGACCGCAACAGCAGGTGCACGCTTGTCTGGACATTGGTCCCGCCACGTGAACCTGTGTCGCTGGTCCCCAAGCGGCATTTCGTGGCAATGCATTGAGATGCAGATGACACATGATAGCGGCGGTTTTTTGTGCCATTTAAAGCTAAATCTGTGACTGCAAAAATAATTTTGCTTTTAATTCGTACACTATTTCTTAATGTATGTTGTATATCAGTAATGACATAGAATAATGAATTTTCCCTTAAACTTGACACATATTTTGTGATTTTTGTAAATGTATACAGCCTGCTTGGTGCTTCAGGATTTATTTATTTCTTAAGGTTCCATACCCCGTGGAACAACATGAACATGAGTATGAAGAATGATACCAAACAATTTTCTGTTTATCAATTCTAGTATTTCACAGTATAATATTTCAAATCACTTGTATGTTGTTTGATAACGTTTGCAATTTTGGGATACAGATTTAAACAAGTCATATGACTTCTTTCTGAATCCCTTTTGTATATTGTATTCTTGTTTGTATTGCCCATCTAATAATGTCAAAATGTTGCTTATACAAATAAAATACTGTTTACACTAAAATACTCGATAAAGCTGAAAATTTTAGATAAAAATGACCGAGTTGGAATTATAAGAAATGAATTTTATTTTTGTGGATTTTATGAATGTGTAAACGCCGGCGAATCAGTCACAAACTTAACATAAAGCCCTTCTTTATTCAGTTTGTGCGTGATTCGCTGACGTTTACACATCGATAAAATCCATAAAAAAATAAGTGTAAACGCCGGCGAATCACTCACAAACTTAACATAAAGCCCTTTATTCAGTTTGTGAGTGATTCGCTGACGTTTACACATCGATAAAATCCACAAAAATAAAATTCATTCCTATAGTGTATATGACCGAACCAACCAACTTTAAATTACTTTGAAAGACTGAACGGGTGAGACCGAAATTTCATGGTATTATAGACTCCCCCCCCCCCCACCCCCCCCCCCCCCCCCCCCCCCCCACCGTGAAATCGCCACAGCTTCCATGTGCTCCTTACAGTCACACGATATGATGGACCATTAGTGACACAATTAAATGAACGACCCTCGTATTTTCAAAATATTTTGACCTGTATGTAAAATATGATAAATATGCAGTTGCGGCTGTATCCTCAATGTAAGAGTTAAGTTAAACTAAATATCTGTCTATCTGTCGACTTTCCAGTTGAAATGCTGCAAGATCGCGCTATGAAAAGGTAAGAACTTTAGAAAAGAGTAAATGTAAGTCAATTTCGGTAATCATTACTGTAATAAGAAAATTAATCCTGCAGTGTGAAATTGAAAAGGCCTGTATGTTACACTTTTGGAGTGGTAACAGGTTAAACTCTTTAGTTGTTCTAAGACTAGAACTGATATTTGACTGCCTATCAGTTCTAGGTCATTTGGCCTGAAAAATGAACAAAATGCCAGAGTGGCATTTTTGCAAAATTGCCACTAAACTACAAACCTGACATCATGCGAACCGAACAACCAACTAAATGTTTTGTACCACTTCAGAAACTGAGGGTGAGGTTGGGCCTGTAAAATCGATTTAAGCCCCCCAGTAATTCATTACTGACCGTTCCAAGGCGGTAGTTCTGTTGTGGTTCTTTGTTGCTTGTTTTTGGTGTCAGAGTTTCTGTGATGTTTTACCTTATGTATGTTATTATTATTTTTGGTTCGGTTTGGGTTGCTGAGTGGCCACCTTTTGGGAACAAGCTGCTCACTCGGTTGGCCATATGTTCTCTGTATCTTGATTATTTGTAATCTTAGTTGTTTCCAACTATGGTTTGAGGGCTGGATTTGGATTTTGATTGTTTCAGTTCCTGGTCTTTGCATACTTTTTACTTTTAGACATTTTTCTTGTGGTTCAAGAATAATTTTTCTATCGAAGCATAAATATTAGACCACTTCCTCTCATTTCAGATGTGTTTTATAAAGTTTTTTTTCTTCATTTCCTGATTTCAAAACAGATTTGACAAATTGCAAGCTTTCCATGGGGGAACTAGTTGGGTAAAATTCCCCTACCAGAGCAGAACTGGTCATACTAAATACCACAAGGCGGGGTACAGGTCTACCTTGTGCTATCGTAGCACAAGGTGGAAGTTACATATGATGACCACAATGTATAATACATATTATTAGGTGAACACGTCACAAGGTAGTACAATTTGTTAATAAAGAGAATCTGGTTTTTCTTTTTAAAGAAAAAGTTGTGCAAGCAGTTATGCAGTTGTAACAATTGCCCACAGTAGCTTGGTATTTAGTTACTAAGAATTTTTTAATTTTTTTTTCATTTACCACCTATAACTAACCCTGTACGTCTTAGGTTGTGCCCACAGTGGTTTAACTGGTAGGTTTCTTCTGCTCTGGAATATCAGTGTTGCTATTTCTGTGGGTTCTCATCTTTGCTTTAAATTTGATTCCTATGTTTCTGAGATATTACATTTATGAACTTGAGAAGGTACAGAAAAGGGCAGCTAGATTTGTAACGGGAAATTACAGATATGAAACTGGGAGTATGACTGGCATTTTGGAGAAACTTAAGTGGGAACCCCTAAAAAAGAGAAGGAAAGATAGTAGACTTATAATGCTTTACAAAGGTCTGAGGGGTGCAGCTAGTATACCCATAAATGACCTTGTTCCCCCAAATAGGCGTACCAGGAATCATCATTCCCTGACATTTCAAACCCCATTGGCTGGGACTGACATTTGCAAGTCCAGTTTCTTCTTCCAGACTATTAGAGATTGGAATTCCCTGGAAGATTCACTTATTTCTGCTGCTGAGGGTGCAGAGGATTCAGTTACTAAGTTTACTTCTCTTGTAAGGGCTAGGGACTAGCTTCCCTGATTCACAGGTCCTGGTGAATGATTGTCCTTGGACGTGTCACCAGTAAACAATTCTGATTCTGATGAGTTAGGAATTTTCCACGCAAACTAAACAACATAGTGTCTAATTAACCAAAACAGAACCAAGGGCTAGGGTTAGTCAACTAAACACATGTTTAAGCCCCCTCTCTGTCCCCCCCCCCCACCCCAACCAAAAAACAAACAACATAATCTGCGGAATGCGCTGTCTCGCCTGCTGGTGCATTGTCACAAAACAGAGCTAAATCAGCAAAGATGTATGCATGAACCAAGTTTCTTGGCTCTAGCCCTTATAGTTCTGAGAAACAGACCTAAATGCGAAAACTTGACAAAAACTTGCAAAGTCCGTCAACCGTAAAATGCAGGTCACGACTGAATATTGATGATGGCTTTGAGATCTACTCTTACAGGTGTACGCATGAATCAAGTTTCATGGCTCTAGCCCTTATAGTTTCTGAGAAAATGACCTAAATGCAAAAACTTGACAAAAACTTGCAAAGTCAGTTAACTGTAAAATGTAGGTAAAGACTCAATTTAGTAATGATGACTTTGAAATTTACTATTCGGGATGTACATATGAATCAAGTTTCATGGCTCTAGCCCAAATAGTTCCTGAGAAAATGACCTAAATGTGAAAACTCAACAAAACATTGTAAAATCAGTCAACTGTAAAATGTAGGTCAAGGCTAAATATTGATGATGGCTTTGAAATCTACTCTTCCAGATGTACCAAGTTTCAAGGCTCTAGCCCTTGTAGTTTCTGAGAAAATGGCCTAAACGCAAAAACACATAAAAAATACCAAAGTCAGTCAACCGTAAAATGTAGGTCAAGACTCAATACTGATGATAACTTTGAGATCTACTCTTCCAGATGTACGCATGAACCAAGTTTCATGGCTCTAGCCCTTATAGTTTCTGAGAAAGTGACCTAAACGCAAAAGCTTTACAAACGTTTGTAAACACCGATGACAACGCGGCTGCCGCCGCCGACACCGGAAAAGCAATACATATGTCTCGCCTCTGCTTTGCAGGCAAGCCAATAAATAAAAACGGTTAAAACAATCTTTTTTTTGTATTTACATCCATGTTTACTTGAATGACTCGCACTGAAAAAAGCTACATCTATATGAAGTCAACCCAGTCGTATGACTGAGGCTAATAAATTGCGTTGTAACTCAATAAGAAACTAGAATTTTTGTACATGCAGTGTTCATATCATTGTAATGGCAAAATGTAGTGCTTTCAAAACATGCATAGCACTTTTCCCTAGAATCCCTCTAAACAGTGATATGAGGCCACTGGAAAAACCTTATGAACACCCTTAATAAGTTCAGTCCATTAACAAAATAATTAAGCGCTAAATTAAATATATATGTGCAAACAGCTGAAAACAGACAGAGGTTTATCTATCTATCTATCTATCTATCTATCTATCTATCTATCATGTTGTGTGCAGGTGTTAAATTTATAATCTAGCATAGAAAAAGATATGACAAGAAGCAAATCCCAGATATGCTCAAACACATGGTATGACCGGGCAGTATGGAGCCCTGCAGTACATTCCACTGTATAGTAGTAGAGGTCTGCCTGCACTTCTTCTTCTCCTCTGGCATTTGACTTTGGAACCAGCTTCCAGAGTTCCCTGCCATGTCAGAGACCCATGCGGGCTTCAGGAGAGATGTATCACAAGACTTCACTGAGGAGCTGTCTATAGAGCTTTTCACTTGGGGTAGGGGGAGGGCATGCAGAGAGGAGGGGGTAAATACTTGGACGTCAGCATATGAACAGATTAAAGCTCTAATTCCAACCGATTCCTACTGATGCTAATCTGATTGGGTGGGAGAATCCAAAAACAGGAATGCCCGCCAGACTGTAAGTGATGCGGCATTTCATCACAATGGATTCTTCTCAGTTGTTAGAGTGTTTGCCAGCTGATGACCTCTATAATTTAGGAGGTTCTATTTGCTGTGTGATAGTCACCTTAGACAAATCTGGCTGCTCTAGGTTGTACTACCTCAAACTGTTGGATACATGATGTGGTATAGTTATCGTGCTAAAGTGGCATACTCGATGATGGGTCTGTCTACAGCCTTGTGGCTCTTGATAGCCTCCTATACCTCAAGATCTCAAGTCTAGCCGACACATCAGCACTGCAGAGGGACTTGGAGTGGGAACAGGACTGACAGATGTCGTTCAATCCCAGCAAATGCGAATTTGTCAGGGTGACCAAAAGGAGAAATCCAATCGAAGCTGCTTACAAGATCCATGGCCATGACCTAACAATCTCCGAGACTGGGAAGTATTTGGGCGTTGCCATTTCGGAGGATCTCTCATGGAAGGCTCATGTGGATGCTACCACTAAGAAAGCGAACAACAGTCTAGCCTTCCTGAGAAGAATCCTTTCCAGTTGTCCCCAGGAGGTAAACGCCCAGTGCTACAAGACATTGGTCCGGCCTATCATTGACTACGCCGCGTCAGCATGGGATCCACACACCACATCATAAGTACAGCAGTTGGAGGCGGTACAACGACGAGCTGCCCGGTTTGTAAATGGAGACTACCGTACCACAAGTAGCACCTCCAAGATGATACAGGACCTTGGCTGGCAACCGCTCCAACAGAGGCACCAAGATGCCTAGCTCATCATGATGTACCACATCACCTATGGACTAGTGGACATCCCTGTCTCCAGATTCTTACATCCATCTGGGACATGTACAAGAGGGCACGCCCTTCGATATCTGGTACCGTGCTGCAGAACAGACGTCTTCCTGCACTCCTTCTTTCCCTCGGGCATTAAACTTTGGAACAGCCTATTAGAGAATACCCCGATGTCAGAGACCCTTGAGGGTTTCAAGAGGGGTCTGGCAAGTCTCCATTAGCCCGTACAGAACTGTTTTTACAGATTTTAATCAGCAAGTTGTTTTATCGTCACTTGTTTGTGCCCCACCACAGCCTTGTACACAGTTCAAGTAGACAATGCTCCAGAGTGGGCCCAGTGTACTGTACAGCTGTACGGGAAGAAGGAGAAGATTGTTGAAACTCCACATTCTAAGTATAGCTGGGCAGATATGTGAAATAATTGTGCACTTTTTGATAAAAGCATGAAATTTGGCACAATGCTAGACAAAGCTATTCTAAGCATTTTCAGGGTGGATGCCAAGCCGGAAAATTCCATTTATGGCGGCCATCTTGAATTTCAAAATGGCCGCCACTGAAACTGCATTTTATGACAAACAGAATTGGAAATCATTAGAAAGATCATTTTTGTGTTTCTGAACATGTTTAGCTGAACTTTCGCCATGATTTTCTCAAACTTGTCTTTTATTCGGCATTTCCGATCTATGCTCCTGGGCGTAGACATGACACTACTCGGTAATTACATGTTTGTAAGTATAGAAATGGAATACAGTGAATCACAATTCCTCACCACCTGGTGAACAAAACCTTTCAAAATATCATTGTTTTGCAGATTAAATTCTATTTCTAGTGAATACAACTTATTAACTGGATGACGATAGCAATTCTTTTACTTGTTATTTTTTCTTGTTGCTTTAGTCTACACAATAAATCATTTTGCCTAACTCATAATTTATAAAAGAAGCAAAAAACATTGTTTAATCCTTAAATGCATTTGAGATTATTTTAATGCACAAAGTTATATAAGTATTTAAAAGGGAAAAAATCATTTTCGATGTGTAACGTACATAACAGTAGCAAAGGTACTAACAAACAACAATAATCAAAATAAACCAAAATTGATGGTTGATAAATGTGGTCCTTACTGAACTAACACTATTATTAATTTTCGCACATATCAGAGAGAACAGGTTGGCTCCTTTTGAATTAGTCAATACAGCACTGAAAAATTACTTGAATCTAGAACAAAACATTTTTGCAAGAGTCCATACAATTTTGAAGAATAACTTCGAGAAATAGATACACGTGTAAATGGTAACTAGTGTATCCTCAGTTTGATCTGTATTTCATCTTAAGTAGCCAGAAGCATATGCAACTATATTGGAAAACCATCGTTGTATGTTTTTAACTCTAATTATATGATTTAAACATGTATCTGAAGGTAGGTTTAGTGGTAACGTTGAGTAACACAATTGTAGTTTGTAAATAATTGTTAGTGTTGTCAGATAATTAGAATTGCAAACTGTTGTAAAGAGTCAGTTTTAGACTGCAGCTAGGCTTTCAATGCTTTAAGTGTTAACCTGTCAACTATATTCAGATATTCAGATACATGTAGTATATGTAGATTTTCAATGTTTCCTGTCGTACAACAGGAAAAACAAAGATCTTTACGAATGGCATACTCTGGCTCTGACACTTTTAAAACATAGTTTTGCAGCAGCTTCACTATAATAACCTTTTAATGACACATTCGACAAGTAAATATTTTGATCAGGGTTAAGGTTGAATATCACGTTAAATGTGTACCTGAGTGGTAATAAACGCTATCTGTTTGTTAACATGTAGCTCTCGTCATATTACTGTAAGGAAAACGAAAAAAGTGCATATCTTTATAGTGAGACATGGTAATTAGAGCTTTCCCATCATTTTCTGTTCACGAAGTATAACTGTCACTATAAAAAGACATAATCTTTCCTGATCAGGTAATTTTGCACCACCATCTTTGCATATTACGGCTTACTATTATCAACACCTAAAATATTACAACAGCATAATTACTTTCAAACAACTTGTATTAAATTATTTATTGTATTAGTATATTCTTTCATATTGTCAAGTTTTATTGCGAACACTGTTCATAAGCAGAAGGACTTCATCATCAATAAATTATTTACTCCCCACCCCCCACCTCCCCTACCCCTTTCCCGAAATGATTACAACAAACTAGGCAAAAAGATTAATTAGAATAACATTTAATTTGGTAAGTCTCTGATATGTAAAGGTATAACTTAAAATATTTTTTTTGTTTCTACCCTATACATAACGTTTTACTACATATAAGGTGTGACTAATTAGTAAATTGCCCAATAAAATGGTTGTAGTCATTACTTGTTATGTTTGTTCTCGTTTAATTTCTAGTCATACTACTGGTTCATTTAGGAGATGGGGAACTGAGATTTGCCTTTAAATTCCTAAGTAGTAACATTGATGTTGACTAATATATGTAGTCTTTTTTTTTTCATTTGCCATTACATTTTGTGCAGTTGGAACACTGCAGATTATTATTACTTGTAAAAATTGAATATTTGTCAATTAACAACAACTTAAGTTCCCATATTTAGGCACCCCTCAAGAAACTGTTGAATATATAAGCATTGATAATGTAAGAAAATATAATATAACAAAATTGCGGCATAGAATGAAGATTGTCGTAAAAGGAAGAATTTATCGAAACCAGCTTCAAATATCCAAATAGCCTATTACTTAACTCCTCGTATCATTAGCTTTCAGTTCATGTTTCGATATTTTATTCCCAAAGTCCTGCTTAAGGCATCAGAGGTAGGAGCGTTACAAAATAGACAATGAAAAGCTGTGTTGTAAAACTTGTAGTATTTTGACATTATGCAGTATTTTTTTTATTTTATATGATGGTTTTAGTTGAGAAATGGCATTTCTTGTGTAACGTATACTACCCATAGAACCTTAACTAAAGTAAATGTGCTCTGCAACCCAAGTTTACATGTAGCATTCTGTTCCCAAAATCTTTAAATTTCTGTTTATATTTCTCTTATCAACAGTCTTTCTTTTGTTTGCACTTAATATGCTACATCTTTTCAATAAACGCTGTAAGAAAATGCTCTTGTATGTTTTGTAGATTACTTGTCGTACTAGACGCTCTTATACTACTAAATTAACGCTTTTCGGGCGCTATTTTTATAAGACTGACTGTTGACTGCTTATCTCTTGACTTTACTTCTACATAAAGTGCTGTCCTACAACGGCAGGGCTTCATTTTCTCTACAGTGATGTCTCTGTTCTTTTATTTGATTTAACTTTTTTAATCATTTTTTATCATTAATATCATGTATGGTAGTATCATTAAAAGGATGACAAAACAGTTAAGTAGTTAGGCAAGTACATTATTAATAATGTTAATTTAGGTAATAAAATGCCAGAAAAGAGTGAATGTCCTCATAGCTTTTCATGTCTAGAAACATTATTAGTTTACAGTATCCTATTTTTCGTAACGTATAAAACACACGTCATGTCACATTTAACCTTACTATTAAAGTGTCAGAGGTCTCAAAAAGCAACGTTTCTTAAGAACTGAAAGAATCACGGTCATATTTATAATATTTTTGAGACACAGCGAAGAAAGTTCAAAAGTGGTATTATAATGGACTTTTATGACTAAATGTTATTTACGTTACTTCCAGTAGTTGAAAATGATAAAAAAATCATGCAGACTGTAATTATTCCACTATTTGAAGATAGGAAAAAAAAGGTATAAGGCTGACAGAAACAAAACGAAATGTTTCTGCATTCAAATTATATGGTTCTATTGAAATATAAATATGTAATTTACACGTGTGGGCTGAACCCATAATCAGAGGGTTTACAGGTATAAACCAACACAATTTTAATAGGAACTTCTGCAAACACTACTCTCTAGAGTTCCTCCATATGACAGGGGCACTTTTATCAGCTCAAAGTCTATACAAAATGTAATGGGCTCTGATCAGTATGAAACTTACATATAAGGCAGACGCCATTTTGAAAAATCAAAATGGCCGCCGAAATAGGCAAAATTCAGCTTGGCATCCACCCTGAAAATTCATATTTTGGTCCAATCTAACTATGTACCAAATTTCTTGCTTTTATCAAAAAGTGCACAATTCGGACAAAATTTGTTACATATCTGCCCCACTAGTAAATAAGTTAAATTTATTATCAATTTTACGATCAAAAGACTCATTAAAATACTCTTAGTAGTATGCTTCAAATGACCCCCCCCCCCCGCCCTCCTCGACTCCCCCGGTAACACCACGAACCCTCCCACATCCACTGTCTGTTTATGTAATTCTGTAATTTCAGGTGCCCTTTCATTTAGTAATATTTTTTAGTACTGGAAATGTAATACAGGTATTTCTTTAGATGTCTTTGTGGTGTTTCAGCAGTGTTTAGTAGGACCCAAGTTGGGTACTGGATTTTACCTAGCACGGATTTTTCGAGCGTATTTCCTACTCAACCAGGGCCCAATTTAATGGAGAATAAACAAACAGCTGTCAAAAGCATATATATTTTTACTTTGCCTGCATACTGGTTTGTGGTGTTTTGATGCTTTGATATTTTATAATGAGTGTAAAATATAGAGGAATAACTTAATGGTGGACTAAAATTTGTATGGAAAAAAACTTCAGAAAAAGGTAAAATTTTGTCGCGACTTTTGTCTGCCCATATTGTTAAAAATCTGAACGGTTGAACTTACAGCTCTAAAGGGTCCATCAGAGTATAAAAACCCTTTAGAGCTGTAATTTACATCTAACACTTGTGACTTTAGTTAAAACCACTGTGGTTAAAACTGGGAGTGATTTTTAATAATCCGTGTTTGGTAATAACATAACTTTTGCACTTTTTATTTTAATTTATAATTTTTTAGTTTTATTTATTTTTTTATTTATTTATTTTATTTTTTTTTGTTTAAGACCGGAAGACACATATTCTAAGGGAAAAGTCATTTATTATCAGGTGGGGGGCCGGGTACATTTTCATATGGGTCACCAAAAATTTTCCAACCCCCCTTGTCTCACTAGAATTATTTTTCTGACCCCCCTCCCTCCAGATAGGTGACAAAACATTTTATGACCCCCCCCCTCCCCAGTGCCAGCTACCCTTCACACACACACACACACACACACACACACACACACACACACACACACACACCATATTACCTAATGTATGCCAGACTGAGCTCAGTCAAAACCTAGCTGTATGCACAAAGAACATTTTCTTATTCTAACAGGTTAATTACATATAATCATGGTCTGTTTAAACTTTGTCTGCATTTCTTGCACTTTTCTCTTCTGCTAATGACCATCCAGAAATCTGTTGTCGAATGCTTAATTACTATAACTGTAAATAATATTAAATGGGTCTCTGGGTGGTGGGGGTCTGGGGGCACAGCCCACAGAAGCCAGAGTAGTTTTGCTCACGTGGAGAGCTCGGATATGACAAATGCAGACATTAAATTTAATTGAGCACAAAATCATCTACTTGCAAGTATGTTTTTTCACCACATTTGCCTGCTCCGAGCATGCGTTAACATTCCAGTTTTGGTCACCCAGAGCATGCTCCAGGGTACTCTGAGCGTTATTTTTTGCTAAATCAAGCTAGGGAACCACATAAATTGGAAAGTAGATAGATAAAGTACGCGCTTGCTTGCAAAAAAAATACAAAACGGTGCGTGGAGCAACCACAGCTTAAAGTATATAGAATTAGGATTGTGCATGTGTGTTTGGCTTCCCTAAATGCAATGTAAGTATACTTAAAGTTAGTGTCACCGATTATATACCGCTAGACTATACAGGTATTGACTATAAACAGGAACTCTTGCTCTAAAATGCAATTTTCGTCAATAGCGAGCATGCTCGTAGTGACCATAATTGGGCAGTTAACGCATGCTCGGAGCAGCCATATGTGGTATAAAAACATAGTTCCTACTTGACCTGAATTTATAGACACTTTCGATACTGTTCTTTCTAGCAAATCAATGAAAAGATCTGTTTTTGGATATGAAGCTGCGCAATTTTATGTGTAATTTCCATAAAGTCTTTTAAGTTTAAGATTTGAATTTAGAAGAAAAGAGTCTGAAATTTTAGGAGTAGTGGGGGGTCGGGCCCCCCCCCCCTCCTCAGAAGCTGAGACATTTTCAAAAATGAAGACTGATGGAAGAATTCTGACCCCCCCCCCCCCAATATGCCTAATAAATGTTTGACCCCCCCCCCACCCACACACACACACACCCCTGCTCCACGGCCTTTTTATTTCCGACCCCCCCCCCCCTCCAGTATATCAACAACAAAAATTACGACCCCCACCCCCCCGCTAAATGTACCCGGCCCCCCACCCCACCTGATAATGAATGACTCGTCCCTAATGCACTTACAAATAATAACGCTACGTCGCATTGGATAATGTCAAAATTTGTGACAGTATATTATGGATATACTGCCCCAAACTCGACATCATTTTACAACATCGCTCCTCGTTGGCTGACGTTTGGTTTAACACAACTGAAAGTGCTTGCAATGGGTGCAAAGAAGTACACTTTGAATGGTGAAAATGTAGAAAAACTACATCAGAGTGGGGATAACTGTACTCAAAATTGTCTCGTGGGAGGTAAATTGTCCGTTTTATGGTCGCAAATTGCATTTTAAAGCGACGCTTTAAAACTCGTAGCCGTAAAACGAAATTTCTGACCATAAAAACGAGGATTTACCTCCCAAAATGACCATTTTGAGTACAGTTATCCCCTAAATGACCGGAATTGAAAAGCCAGGAAACAAGGAACACTTTAATTCTGCACGTAAAAATGAAATGTAGGCTCGTGTTATATGTGCTTGACCAAGTTTTGTAATTCTTATATGAACTAGAAATGTTTTTCAGAGAAAAACTGATGTCCCCCCACCAGCCAATTTCCCATCCCCTCTAATGAATAAAAAGCCTGTACAAATAAAGTATCTATGCAAGTTTGGACAAAATCCATCCGCTGGTTCTAAAGATATCCTACATAGAAGACTATGTCTTTCAAAAATGGGTCAAGGTCACCAACTACTAAACATGTCTAAACCTGTCACAACGATACATTCATGCAAGTCTGATGAATATCCATCCACTGGTTCAAGATATCTCATTTTTAAGGGAGAAAAATACACATTTGTAAGATAGCTTTTGACCTTGAAAATGGGGTCAAGGTCATCAAATCACAGTACACTCTTATGTCGTCCCATAGGTATATCTATGAAAGTAAAGTGGAGAACAAGCCAAAGGCTAAAGAGATACATCAATTTTAGTGAAATTTTCACATATCTAAATCCTCCTGTGACCTTGAAAATGAGGTCAAGATCACCAAAATTTTGCTCAGCTCTTAAACTTGTCCAAATTATGTATCTACGAAAGTTTGGCGAAATTCCATCCATTGGTTCAGGAGATATTATGGGTACAAGAAATTGCCATGTTAGTCCTCCAGTGACCTTTAAAATAAGGTCAAGATCACCAAAATCTAAACAGCTCATAAACTTGTCCCAATCATGTATCCAAGAAAGTTTGGTGAAATTCAATCCATTGGTTCAAGAGATATCGCGCATACAAGAAATTGTCATCGAAGTCCTCCAGTGACCTTGAAAATGAGGTCAAGGTCACTAAAATCAAATCAGCTCTTACACTTGTCCCGATGATATATCCATGCAAGTTTGGTGAAATCCATTGGTTCAAGCGATATCGCGCATACAAGAAATTGGGTACAAAAAAATTGTCATCTAAGTCATCCAGTGACCTTGAAAATGAGGCCAAGGTCACCAAAATCTAAACAGCTCTTACACTTGTCCCAAAGTTTGGTGAAATTCCATCCATTGGTTAAGGAGATATATGGGTACAAGAAATTGGTATCCAAGTCCTCCAGTGACCTTGAAAATGAGGTCAAGGTCACCAAAATCTAATCAACTCAAAAAATTGTCCCAATAATGTATCCACGCAAGTTGTGTGAAATTCAATCCATTGGTTCAGGAGATGTAGTGGGTACAAGAAAACGTCATCTAAGTCCTCCAGTGACCTTGAAAATGAGGTCAAGGTCACCAAAATCTAATCAGCTCTTACACTTGTCCCAATGATATATCCATGCAAGTTTGGTGAAATACCATCCTTGCTTCAAGAGATATCGCGCATACAAGAAATCGGGTACAAGAAATTGTCATCAAGGTCATCCAGTGACCTTGAAAATGAGGTCAAGGTCACCAAAATCTAATCAGCTCTTACACTTGTCCCAATGATGTGTCCATGCAAGTTTGGTGGAATTCCATCTATTGGTTCAAGAGATATCGCGCATACAAGAAATTGTCATCTATGTCCTCCTGTGACCTTGAAAATCATCGGTCAAGGTCACCAAAATCTAATCAGCTCATAAGCTTGTCCCAATGAGATATCCATGCAAGTTTGGTGAAATTCCATCCATTGGTTCAAGAGATATTGCGCATACAAGAATCTGTCACTCCGACAACAACGCTGACACCGACGCCGACGGTGACGCCGACGGGATCCGCACTGAAAACAATATATCCCCCTCACCTTTGGTGGGGGGGGGACATAATAAGTTGTTATAATTATTCTAGTTAAAAAGTAGATCCATCCGACAGAGCAAATAAATTGAGCCATTGTTTGGCCTTCATAGAAAGCCACCGGAAAACACTTTTAAAAATTCTGCAGGGAAACATTAAATTTATTCTAGTATAATATTTGTTTGACAAACTATCATTTAACCCATTCCATTCGGGGGTATCTGGGCAAACAGTTTGGATACAGATCAGGCCCCACAAACCAGGGGCCTGATCTGAGATTCAAACTGTTTGCTGCCTAGACATCATTTCTATAATAGTTAGTTAGACCAATATTGTCGAAATAATTTTTATTTTTGATGCAGACGACAATTTCAGCAGACAACAAAAAATACCCAGAATGCAATGGGTTAACATACAATAAGGTAGTTCGAAATGCAGTCTCATCCAGTTGAGCAATGAAATTTAACTGTTTTCGGCATCATAAATTTAGTCCTACCGCTTCTTTATCTAGCATGTACATAATGGAAATATCATGGGATGGAAAAAAAAGTTATAATCATATTTTTATTTTCATTAAATCATTTTAACCATTTAACTTCACATTGTAGTATTTTCCTGCAAAATTTGTTATTTTCCGGCATTTTCGGTCATTTCTTGTTTTCCGGTCATTCTAGTAACCGATATATAGCAGTCAAGCTGTTGATTAACTAGAGTTTACTCTTTATCATGCATCTGCTGCAAAATTAACCTGATAACAGGGGTATGATAACATGATGTGATATCATGTCACTGTAGAACTGCGCTTGCGCGAATGTTATCAGGTCATGCCTTAAGAAGCGACCGACCAGAAACACGCCGGACTGGCTCGGCAAGCCTCGCCATTCCTACGCTGTTTCTGGTCTCGTCTGATAAACTTGATATCAAAAGACACTAACATGGTATTCTCTATTTATCATGCATCTGCTGCAAAATTCACCTGATAACAGGGGTATGATAACATGATGTGATATCATGTCACTGTAGAACTGTGCTTGCGCGAATGTTATCAGGTCATGCCATAAAAAGCGATCTCTGAAGACGATTGGCTACACACTGACGTTGGCCGTGATATTAGCGTTCGACTGGTTAACTGACGTCACCGACTTACGCCATAACGCATTCGCGACGCCAGCAAGTTCGAACAAAACTGCGTTTGCTTATCACTTGTTTGCCGCTCTTTACGCCGTAAAATCTTCTAATGATGCATGATAAATAGAAAATCACGTAAGTGTCTTTTGATATCAAGTTTATCAGGCTCGACCAGAAACACGTCGGACTGGCTCGGCAAGCCTCGCCATTCCTACGCTGTTTCTGGTCTCGCCTGATAAACTTGATATCAAAAGACACTAACATGGTATTCTCTATTTATTTCAGCACTAGGAAAACACAATAAAAATCTAAGTCATTGATCAACGGACGATAATGGAAGAATAAAATGTATAGTGATATGCTCTGTAGCTAGCAAAAGCAACAATTCTTATTGTCAGTATGACGACTGATAAGGTGAAACTTTTGCATAACTGTGAGGTTGGCAACAGAAGGTTTACATGCAAAGCAAACCTTGATCAACACTTTATTGTACACACTGGCGAGGCTCCCTATCCCTGTGAGGAATGTGGCAAACAGTTTACACACCCAAGAAACCTCAAGCGACACAAGATGATACATACCGGTGAGAAGCCTCATTCGTGCTACTGTGGAAAACGTTTTTTGTTGAAAGGAGACTTAAAGAAACACATGTGTGTTCATTCTCCGGAGAAAAACTTTAAATGTGAGTTTTGTTGTAAGCTCTTTACTCGTGCGGATAGTCTCAGGCTTCATATGGTGTTACATAGTGGTGAGACGAATCATAAATGTGTTTACTGTGGCAAGCAATTTGCGCAGGCTGGGACATTGAAGGAGCACATGGCAAGACATACTGGGAATAAGCCTTATATTTGTTCCCTGTGTGGTAGAAGGTTCATTAAAGCAGGTGCGCTGAAAATTCATTTACGGGTGCATACCGGTGAAACTCCTGAGAGGTGTAAAATTTGTGACAAGCAGTTCAGTAGAGCTGATACTTTAAAAAGACATTTAATAAAACATGCTGGAAATAAGTTTCAAAGGTGTGAATTTTGCGGCAAGCAGTTTGCAAGATCAGACAGTTGCAAGCGGCATATGAAGTTAATGCATGGGGTGAAAGATTTTAGAAGAAAAAAAACTGGACTCCAAGTAAATGAACACGCTTCGAAATAAATTGCTTGACACATCATTTTAGCTCGTTTGTTAGAAAATTCAGTAAAGGAATGTAGCTCTCCTGTCGGCGTTATATATGTATGACTTCCCACTGAAAGTTAAAACTTTATATGATGTGCAATTTCGAGTTATAAAGCTATCACGTATATAAATGAGCTGGAACACGACCAAAGCAGCACAGTGGCATGTGCGCCCAGCAAAGACTCAGACCAGTCTGAGTATCTGCCCAGTCTGATCAGATTCTTTATGTCTGCATGAAGCTAGCTTAGACCCTTGGCAACCCTTGAAGCACACAGCGAAGAGTCTGCTCAGAATGTGGAGGTGCCCAGGCTGATCTGAGTCTTCGCTGGGTGCACATGCCACTTTGTTGGTTTTGTCGTGTTGCGGCTCAAATAGGTCTTATTCACTATGGAAGCAACTTTTAATAGTATTCTGTACAAGATGCACGAGAAGGCAATGACCAGGAACCAACATATGAGCCGCGACACGAGAAAACCAACAATGTGGTTGTGCGCCCAGTGCAGACTCAGATCAGCCTGGGCTTCTGCCCAGTCTGATCAGACTCTTCGCTAAGCGCTTAAAGGATAGCTTAGAGTCTAAGCTACCCTCATGCGGACAGCGAAGACTCTGATCAGACTGGGCGGATGCCCAGGCTGATCTGAGTCTGCGCTGGGCGCACAACCACATTGTTGGTTTTCTCGTGTCGCGGCTCATATAGAGAATACTATGTTAGTGTCTCTTGATATCAGGTTTATCAGGCGAGACCAGAAACAACGTAGGAATGGCGAGGCTTGCCGAGCCTGTCCGATGTGTTTCTGGTCGAGCCTGATAAACTTGATATCAAAAGACACTATCATGGCTTTCTACGTATCATGCATCATCTGAAGATTTTAAGGCATAAAGAGCGTCAAAGAAGTGAAAAGCAAATGCTATTTTGTCCGAACTTGCTTATGTCGCACTGTGTACTTTGACGTGATTTGGTGACATCATTTGACCAATGGAACGACATCATTTGACCAATGGAACGTTGTAATCACGGCATATGTCTGTGTGTAACCAGTCGTCTTCAGAGATTACTTCTTAAGGAACTGCCTGATATCATTTGCGCAAGCACTGTTCTGTAGTGACATGATATCACATTATGATACCATTACCTGGTTATTATATGGAATTTACAGGAATTGCATGATAAATTAGTTTTTCACATCTTGCCCTAAACACCAAAGGAAAATGGAAAATAATGAAGATCGCACAGAACGCAATAGAAGACATTTGAATGGCCAATAGTTCAGCTCCTTAATTCCCAGCACATAACAGGGAGGCTAATCTAAATATTGTATAAAAGTCATAGACAAATACAAAACCGACAATGGAAATTTATATCCCTTCATACTCTTATTTGTTCATATCTGAACATTATATCAGAGGACTGTTCTTTTGTGGAAGAAAGCCAGAAGTAGTTCTCAGCTGGATAGGGGCTGGAAAATACTCTGTGAAACCACTGCAGCCCCGAAGGGAACAGCCAACAATTCAAACAAGGAGAAAAGACATTACACCAGTATGTACAGTCAGGGGAATCGAGCAGCCTTAAGCTGTGTTTACACGAGCAAATTTCTGTGACAAAGACAGTTTGTCACAGAAAAATGTGCTCGTGTAAATGCTAAAATATGACAAGGTTTCTTTGACAAATATATATGGTAAAGTTACTTCGATAAATTAAATTTGTCCGTGTAATCGGAGAACTTTGACAAAGATTATGTAACAAAGAACTTTGCTATAAGCGTGGAAAATGTGACAAAGATTTTGTTTCATTGCTGCAGGTAGCTTTGACAGTAATATTTGGTCGTGTGAACACTGCGGCAAATATTTTATTGCCAAAGTTTATTTGACAAAGATTCTATATCACATTTTCTTTAACAAATAATTTGCTCCTTGTAAACGCAAAATGTTTGGCATACTTTCTTTGTTAAAGTTTCTGGGACATAGAAACTTTGCTCGTGTGAACGCGGCCTTATAAGACCTTTCACCACTATGTACTGTCAGATACAACTAGTTTATAATGGTGATCTTAAAACGCATTTGAACAGTATGTACTGTCAGAGGCAGCGAGTACCTTATGGAGGAAAACCTGATAAGGCCTTTTATTATATACCTATCAATGATACACCCTTTGAACTGGATGTTTTCTGGCCATCTGATACAAGAGGCCGTATCAAACTGATGTTTTCTGAATCCATATCACTATCCTTTAAACCGAGGCTACGTCTGGGTACCAGCTTCAGTCGCGTCATTTTATAACGTGCATCGTAGAAACGAGAACCAGAAAAACGGGACTAGTGACGTGACGTCAACAAACACGTCAAAAGGCGCGCTTTGATAGCTCAGTTGATAGCGTTTGCCTCATGACTAGCTAAATAATTCAGCCGCACAGGTTCGAATCCGGGTAGATGCATCATAGCTAGCAAGTATGAATGTTTGGCTGCTCCCTAAGGTATGTAATAAACAAATTATTATAATTGTAGCTTGATCTGGCGTACTGTATCACGTCTCGTGGATGAGCTCATACCATCGGATCAGCCTCGACGCAAGCGTCTCGGGTGATCCGGTGGTATGAGCTCATCCACTCGACGTGATACAGTACGCCAGATCAAGTTACTATTATAATAATGTGTATTTACCAGTATGTTCTGTCAGAGATCAAGTTACTATTATAATAATGTGTATTTACCAGTATGTTCTGTCAGAGACATCCAGTATCTCAGCAGTATGTACTGTCAGAGACCGCTAGTATCTCAACAGTATGTACTGTCGGAGACTGCGAGAACATGATGGTGAAAAACCTTAAGATGTCTTTCAACAGCTTGTACTGTCAGAACTGCATGCACTAAATGGTGAAAATCCTTTTGAGGCCTTTCACTAATATGTACTGTCATAGACAGCGAGTTCAAAATGGTGAAAAACCTTATATGACCTTACGTCAGTATGCACTGTCAAGAGTCTGTACATAGTGAGTACATAATGGCGAAAATTTTCATAAGGCCTATCACTAGTATGAATTGTCAGAGAGCGAGTACGTAATCGTGGAAAACCTTATAAGGCCTTATACCAGTATGTACTGTCGAAAAAAGCTAGTACATAAAGGTGAAAACCGTTCACTGGTATGGTCAGTCGTGAGACAGCAGGTACATACAGATGAGAGCGATGAGAACCCTTATAAGACCTTTCACAAGTATGTACTGTCTTATACAGCTAGTATACAATGTTGAAAAATCTTACAAGACCTTTCACCAGTATGCACGGTCAGAGACAGCTAGTACATTTTGGTGCAAGTATGAATAGGCCTTTCACCAGAATGTGTTGTCAGAAATTTGGCATTTAACCAGTATGTACCATCAGAGACATGTAGAACATATGGTAGAGTCAGATAATTTCGGACAGCATGTAAATTCGGACAGTGACATTTTTTCCTGTATATATTAGTTGTTTGGAATTAAAACAAAAATAACTGGGCAAACAGTGAAACTCCTGATGAGACGGCTCATCAGGAGCCGTCTCATCTGGATTTTCACTGTTTGCAATGGTATGTCCGAATTTACCTGCTGTCCGAATTTACCCGACTTGACCCTAATGGTAAAAAACCTTTTAAGGTCTTTCACCAGTATTTACTGTCATGGACAGCTAGTACAAAATGGTAAAAGACCTTATGAGACCTTTCACCGGTATGTTCTGTCAGAAACATCTAGAACACAAAGGTGAAAAAACCTTTTTAAGCATTTAAAGAGTTTGTTCTGTTATTGGAAGCCAGTCCTTACTGGTGAAAAAAACCTATAAAGCCTTTCACCAATATGTTCAGTCAGATACAGCTAGTACAAACTAGTGTAAAACTTTATAAGACGTATCACCAGTATGTGCCATCAGAGAAAGCTGGTACATATGGTGAAAAAACTTAATACAGCCTTTCAGAGACTTCTAGAAAATACTAGTGAAATACTTTATAAAACCTTTCACCAGAATGTATTGTCAGAGACAGGGAATAAATACTGGTGCTAGGCCTTACAAAAGCATTCACCAGTATATATTGTCAGAGACAGCTATAACATAAGAGTGAAAAACCCTATAAGGCATTTCTCCGGGATGTACTGTTAAAAACAGTGAGTACGTACTGGCAAAACCCCTTATAAGGCCTTTCACCAGAGCGTTTTCTCAGGTCATCTAGTACATACTTGTGAAAAACGTTATAAAGACTTCACCATTATGCCAGGAGCAGCTATTACATAGATGTACATATTGGTAACAAAAAAGCTTATACTATATATATACTGTCAGAGACAGCTTGTACAGTAAAACCTGTCTTAGTGGCCACCTCTATTAAGCAAGCAACCTGTATTAACATGTATTCAGTACCCAAAGCAGGCAAATACATTGAAATATACTTGTATTAAGCATGCACCTGTATTAAGGAAGCAAATTTTATTATCCCTTAGGTAGTTGCTTAATACAGGTTGGACTGTACATACTGGTGAACAACCCTAAAAAGATACTGTCAGAGGCAGCAAGAACATACTTTTGAAAAAAACTATGAGGCCTTTCACCAGTATGTTCTGTCAGAGACGGCTTACACATACTGATAAAAAAAACTTTTCAAGCTTTTAATCAGTATGTTCTGGCAAAGGCAGCTAGTACATAATGGTAGGAAACCTTAAAATGCTTATAACAAGTATGTTCTTCTGTTAAAGACAGCTAATGCGTACTGGTGAAAACCATCAAAAATTTCACAAGGATGTTTTGTCAGAGACAGCTAGTACATAATGGTGAAAAAACCTTCTTAGGCCTTTCACAGAATGTATTGTCAGGGATAATGAGTGCATAGTCGTGAAAAACCTTTCAAGGCATTTCTACAGTATTGCACTTTATATACAGCTAGTACATGTACATACTGGTGAAAACAAATATACTAACAGAAACAGCTAGTACATACTGGTAAAAAAAATTCTAAAGCCTTTCAGCAATTTGGACGCAGGGTGTAAAGCCTTGTAAGGTCTTTCACTAGTATGCACTGTCAGAGACAGCTAGTGCATACTGGTAAAAACCTTTCAAAGCCTTCCACCAGTATGTTCTTGTAGAGGCAGCTTGATCATAATGGTGTAAAACCTTATTAGGCCTATCGCCAGTATGTTCTGTAAGAGGCAGCAAGAAAATACTGGTGTTAAGGGACGAGTCATTTATTATCAGGTGGGGGGGGGGGGTGTACATTTTCATATGGTTCACCAAATTTTTCCGACTGCTCAGTCTTACCAGAATTATTTTTCCGACCCCCTCCCCCCACCACACACACACCATATTACCTATTGTATGTCAGACTGAGCTCAGTCAAAACCTAGCTGTATGAAACACAAAGAACATTTTCTTATTCTAACACTACGTGTAATCATGATCTGTTTAAACTTTGTCTGCATTTCTTGCACTTTTTTCTCCTGAAAATGGCCATCCAGAAATCTGTTGTCGAATGCTTAATAATTATAACTGTAAATAATATTAATTGGGCCTCTGGGTGGTGGGGGTATGGTGGCGCAGCCCCCAGAAGCCAGAGTAGTTTTGCTCATGAAAAGGCGCGTGGAGAGATCAGATATTGCAAATGCAGGCATTAAATTTAATTGAGCACAAAATCATCTACTTGACATGATTTTATAGAAATTTTTGATACTGTTCTTTCTAGCAAATCAATGAAAATAGATTTTTTCTGGATATGAATCTGTCCATTTTTTTTTGTCATTCCCTTAAAGTGTTTTTAAGTTTAAGATTTGAGTTTGAAAGAAAAGAGTCTGGAATTTTAGGTTTAATGGGGGGTCTGGGTACTGTAATAAGTAGCTTATTGATAATAGTGAGAAGCGAAATGAATATATACTGTCAGAGGCAGCTGGTACAGACTGGTGAAAATCGTTATGAATATACTGTAAGAGACAGCTGGTATTTAAGGGCGAAAAACCATAAAGGTATACTGTTAGAGACAGCTAGTACATAGGGGTGAAATACCTTATAAAACCTTTAAGCAGTATGTACTGTCAGATACAGCTAATGTATAATGGTGAAAACCCTTATAAATATACTGTTAGAGACAGCAAGTACATACCAGTGAAAAGACTTATAAAGCCTTTCACCAGTATGTACTGTCATATGATGGATGGGTGGATGACTTGCGATTTTACATTCTTTTTAACAGTATTTCAGGCTTATCAGGACATTGGGTGGGTGATAATTAAAGGCTGTGTGCAATGGAACCCCGTTTACGATTGAAAAGATTTCTGCCTACAGCGGGGACCAAACCCTGTACACTAGGAAAGCAGGTTGCACTTAAACGCCTGAGCTTTCGGGGCCCCATTATACCGTCAGAGACAGCTAGTACTTTCTGGTAAAAACTTGATAAAGCCTTTCAGCAACTTGTTCTGGCGAAGACAGCTGAAATATACTGGCGAAATAATTTAACAAGCCTTTCACCAGTGTGTTCTGCCAGAGGCAATTTGTCTGCCAGAGACAGCTAGTACATACTTGTGAAAAACTTTAAAGCCTTTCCCCAGTTTGTTCTGTCAGAAACATCAAGCAAATAAAGGTGAACAATATTTTAAAGCCTTTCACAAGTTTGTTCTGTCAGAGACAGCTAAAACAAAAAGGGGGAAAACTTTTTTAAGGTTGTTTACCAGTATGTTTTGTCATAGGCAGCAGGTACATTTTGTTGAAAAACCTTGTAATGCCTATCACCAGTATGTACTGTCAGAGACAGCTTGTTCAAAATGATGAAATACTTATTTGGCATTTTAAGTACCGTTCCAGCTAAGAATCAGGCAGATTGCATTAATAGGGTGGCATATCGATGTCTTTAGATTTTGACCAAAACTTGTGTACAAGTCCATTGGGTCACCAAACCTGCACCTGCAAAATCTTAGGTCAGTCAGTCGACGTTTGCTATGGAAACCAGGGCGTAATTGTTTTCCCTGGCAACAAGCAAATTATGCTTAAACAGTTATTATATAGATTAATTATAATCTAGTTTTAAATTTCCTTTGGAAGCCTGTCTTACCGTTTTGTTTACATCTCTCCACCCACTTGCGTCTGACAACCGGAAGTGTGTGCGGGGCTGTAGCAGTAATGGCAGGGGAATTTTTACAATCTAAATATTGTTTTTGTTTGTTTCTTGCATAAGAATTGTAGGCATAGTATCTGCAAGTTAAAAATTTTCAATCGGGGAAAATAATATTGAAAATAATATTTATTAGTTTACTCGCATAATAGCGAGAATATGACAGCCAATCAAAACTATCGTTACGTCTTGATAGACTGGGTTACAAGCAATTATACTTTTCAAAAAATTGTTTACCTTTCTGTTTGAATCCAGGGCAACCAAGAACCAATCACATTTATTGCATTCAAACGTTTAGCCAATGAACGCAATCGGCGCTTGCTTTGTCTCGGACTTTGAATTTGAATGTCATTCCGAAAAGTAAACGCCGGCCATACAGATCGCTGTAAAAGTTTCATTGTCAACTGTGACAACCACCCCTCAGCAAAACCAGGTAGCCCACTCTATGAAGCCGCTACCCATCAGATTGTCAGAGAAATCGAATGTGGCAATTACATTGTATGCAAAGAAGCCCCTGAAATAGTAAGTCCGATGGCAGCTATCTCCAAACCTGATGGAGGTGCTCGTCTCATCCATGACTGCTCTCGGCCTGTGGGTGCAGCAGTGAATGACTAATGTTCCACAGACTGGAAGCAGAAATTTTCACGGGTAGACGATGCAGCAAAATTGATGACACCGGGTTGTTTTTTCGCAAAAGTGGATTTACGTTCAGCTTATAGGTCTGTTGGTATTAGCAAGTCTAGCCAAAGAGTCACTGGGCTAAAATGGGTTTTAAATGGGCGTACGGTTTACCCTAGGGATACTAAATTATGTTTCGGCGCAAAACTAAGTCCTGGAATTTTCCACCGCCTTACTCAAGCTGTAAAGAGAATTATGGCCAGGAAAGGTTATGACCTACTTGTAGTTTATTTAGATGATTTCCTAGTCATTGCAAATTCTAGAGAAGCATGTGCTGAGGCCCTCTCAGTACTTATTCAGCTTCTTCGGAAGCTAGGTTTCGCGATTCATTGGGGGAAAGTAGTTGATCCTACAACTAAAATAACATTCCTTGGAATAGAGTTAGATTCCCGCACAATGAGTCTTCGACTTCCTGCAGATAAGATAGTTGCACTAAAACAGGAACTTCAGGGTTTCTTATTCCGGAAACGAGCCACAAGGCGACAATAACAGTCCATCGCAGGACGCCTTTCATGGGCAGCCGGTGTTGTAAGGGGCGGAAGAGTGTTTCTCTGTCGAATTTTCAACCAAATAAGCATGCTCAGGCATAATTCGCATCGAGCTTTACTAACCAGGGAAGTACGCCAGGACTTGCTCTGGTGGTCACGGTTTCTGGAAACTTTTAATGGTAGGTCAACCATTCTAGATGAAACACCAATTGAAACAGTTTTCACTGATGCTTGTGATGAGGCAGCCGGAGGTGTCTTTGGTAGGGATTGGTTTTATTTTAACTGGATCCAAGAGTGGCCTGTGGCCAGAGCATTTCACATTAACGAAAAAGAGGTTATAGCAGTTGCTTTAGCAGCTCATCGTTGGGCCCCACAGTGGCGAAATAAGAAAATCATTGTGCTTTCTGATAACACAGTGACAGTTTCAGCCATTAACAAGGGCTCGTCACGCAACAGTGAAATCATGAAGTGCTTACGTAGTCTGTTGTGGCTTTCGGCCTCATACAATTTTCACTTAACAGCGAAATTTATACCTGGTATATCCAATATTGCAGGCGACAGTGCCTCTCGGCTGCACCTACCAGGTTATATCCATCTACTGTTGCCCTTTACAGACTACTCCCCTTTAGGTTGGCATATGTCACTAAATTCTCTGAATTTTCTGCTTGACAGATTCTCAGAATGGCAGAGTCAGTGAGACAGCTGAGTCAAAGACACCTCTGATGCCTCATCAGGATACATCCCAGTGTTTAGCATCTAGCCTTGATAATGAAGTAAACTACTATAGAACCAACGCGTTCGCCCCTTCCACTTCCAAAACCTATTCTGTTCACCAATTAACATACCTGGAATTTTGTACAAAGGTCGGGATCCAACCAGTTCCTATTTCCCAGGCTGACCTCGGTCGGTATATTGCATACCTGTCTAGGAAATTAAGCCTTAGCTCCATACGTCAGTACCTTAACATTGTGAGGTTGTTGCATTTAGAAAATGGGCATACCAATCCACTGAGTAACAACTGGTATGTGTCGTCCATTTTGAAAGGGGTGAGGCGGGTGAAAGTTGATACATGCACACAGAAGCTCCCTATCACCTTAGAACTACTACGCAGTATATTCTTGAACCTTGACCTGAATGTCTCTTTTGATCGTGCTTTTTGGGCTGCCTGTCTTGTGGGATTTTTCTCCTTTTTCAGAAAATCTAATTTGCTGATCCAGTCCCCTGAATCATTTGAGCCATCTAGACATTTATGTGCCCATGATGTAGAGTTCACCCCAGAGGGGGTAATCCTTTGTGTTCGATGGTCCAAGATAATTCAGTATCGTGAACGCACTTTACATATACCTTTACCCAAGATAAATAACTCATCTTTTTGCCCTTCCACTGCCCTATTGGGCTTGACCCTGGAATGCCCGTCTGGCCAAAACCCTGCACCTCTCTTCCGCTATGTTGCACCGGACAGGTCAGTGTCAGTTCTAACACAGCCAGTGTTCATTCGCAAACTAAAGGATTGTTTATCAGCAGTAGGGATTCCTGGAGAAAAATATTCAGGTCATAGTTTCCGGCGGGGTGGTGCAAGTTTCGGCCTACAATGTGGCCTTCCTGTAAACCTCATTAAGATTCAAGGGGACTGGAACAGCAATGCTTATGAGCGAAACCTTCACCCTTCTCTAGATCTTCGAAGACAGGTAGCAAAAACCCTAGGCTCTGCCACTGAGAAATTTTTTACATCTTAAATTATCCGCTCAGGGGCAGCTTATACTTGGCACATAGTCACACATATATTTAGCCTTGTCGACAGACTTACTCAACTTTGCCTATTGTAACCTTATGGTTTCTTCTTTTTCATGATCTATTATTTTGCGTTACTACTTTTATACTATGTTCCCTACTCCTACTTGCCTTTGGGATTTGGAGGGGTATTTTTGAAAATTTACTTTTAAAAAACATTTAGCTTTGCTATCACCATTTATATATGTTTATATGTTTGCATGTTTTTTCCTTGCATTTTTTTAAATTTTCAAAAATATGGTTCTCTTTTCCCAAAGGCAGTGTTGTGTTGTCATTACTTAAGGTTTCCTCTGACTAGACACTGAAGACTAGTCAGATTTGCAGGGTTTCAGCTACCAGATTCATTTATCTGGATCTGGATGATGAAACCCTGCTCAGATGGAAAAGAAAATTTAATATATAGATTAATTATAATCTAGTTTTAAATTTCCTTTGGAAGCCTGTCTTACCGTTTTGTTACATCTCTCCACCCACTTGCGTCTGACAACCGGAAGTGTGTGCGGGGCTGTAGCAGTAATGGCAGGGGAATTTTTACAATCTAAATATTGTTTTTGTTTGTTTCTTGCATAAGAGCCGGGCCGGGTAGCGCAATCGGTAGGGCACCTGACTCGTAAGTCAGAGGTCCTGGGTTCGAATCCCGGTCTGGCCACATACTTTCGTTTCTCCTTCCGCTGATTCAAGAAGGGCAGTTGTCAGTTACTGGCGAAAGTATGTGCACTTAGTACTGGACAACCGCTTAGGAGGTCTAAGCCTGCCCAGGAATAGTGTGGTTAGGTTAACTGACCGTCCCGACATGACCTTAGTTGTTTACCGTGGACGTTAAGCATCAGATCAACCAACCAACCAAAATCTTGCATAAGAATTGTAGGCATAGTATCTGCAAGTTAAAAATTTTCAATCGGGGAAAATAATATTGAAAATAATATTTATTAGTTTACTCGCATAATAGCGAGAATATGACAGCCAATCAAAACTATCGTTACGTCTTGATAGACTGGGTTACAAGCAATTATACTTTTCAAAAAATTGTTTACCTTCCTGTTTGAATCCAGGGCAACCAAGAACCAATCACATTTATTGCATTCAAACGTTTAGCCAATGAACGCAATCGGCGCTTGCTTTGTCTCGGACTTTGAATTTGAACGTCATTCCGAAAAGTAAACGCCGGCCATACAGATCGCTGTAAAAGTTTCATTACCCGCCCGCCCCTCCCTGTATATAGTAGTTTGGTCATACTTAGTTTAGTGGGAACCATATTATAAGTTACAGTGATCAAAATCATTTTATGATGTGCAATAACATTTGATCCTATGCAAAATACATGTATAACTGTGGCAAAGTGTAGCTGACACTAGTATCCATAATAGTGCAATGTATTTGAATTGTGTTTACAATACTGAACAAGTTATTATCAGTGGTGCCATTCATTGTGTTTACAATTTTATAACTAGTCATGTGTACAAACTAGTCATGGATGACATGGATGACTAGTCATACTAAACATGGATAATGGAACCAGTCAAGGATTTACTGACCTTCGTGTGTTAATTACATTTCTTGTGAGTTAGATTCTTAGGACAGTGTTATTCATATAAGGAATTGGATTGTGTAATGGAATGAACAGTTTACCAAATTACTGATGTTCCACTGATCAGTCTGATCATAAACTCAGTGTTTAGTGACAGTGTTGATAAACCACATCATAAGACTGGACTATAATGCCTCCAAGAGGGGTAGTTTTGAAAATTTACTTTTAAAAAACATTTAGCTTTGCTATCACCATTTATATATGTTAATATGTTTGCATGTTTTTTCCTTGCATTTTTTAAAATTTTCAAAAATATGGTTCTCTTTTCCCAAAGGCAGTGTTGTGTTGTCATTACTTAAGGTTTCCTCTGACTAGACACTGAAGGCTAGTCAGATTTGCAGGGTTTCAGCTACCAGATTCATTTAACTGGATCTGGATGATGAAACCCTGCTCAGATGGAAAAGAAAATTTAAATAAAATATAATATTTTTGGGAGGCTATTACTGTTTACAAAGCAAAAATAGTCCTTCTTGTAATGTGTTCACTAAACACAATGTACATTATAGGTATCAAACTCTATTTGAATGTTTATGAAATAAACATCAGCATGTGTGCTATATGGGGTCAAAGGTCACATGGGTCAGCGGTTTTACAGATTTTGTGAAAATAGTCAAAAATGACCGACATCCAACCCAAATATTTTCTATAGTATAAAAAATCGAAAGATACCAGCATTCAATGATTGAAGCACAGCTATGGAGCTTTCAAAATCTGTAATAAAATTACTGTATAAATTTCTCCTTAGCAACCAGTTTAACACCTTAACAACCACCCCTTAGGTGATCTGTACATTTTGATTGCATTGGAAACAGTACATCTTCGAGGTATTGCAGTATAGGAAGACAATAGTAAGAAAAGTTTAAAGCACAGGTATTGGACTTAAACACTTTGTTGAGAAACATTTTTGATATATTTCATCTTAACAACCAGTTAGAGCCTTTAGCAACCAACTATTAACAAATTTGAGACTTTTGGCCGAACTCCATGAGGAATATCTTTGATGTGAAACTAAGAATAACCATACCTTTATTGAAATGTTTAAAGCACAACTGCCTGACCTTTAAAATTTGTTGTGAAACATGTGTATTTATTTAGAATTTTTGAGTGCAGTCCAAATCTGATGCCTTCTGATTGTTGTGTACTATGTAGACAATGGTAAGGAATCATTGAAGCAAGAGCGCTGGACTTATCCAGTCTGTTGGAAAACCTGTGTATATAATTGTCCTTAGCAACCAGTCTGAGCTCATAGCAACCACCTCTTAACTGATTTGAGAATTTGGTTTAAATTCCATACAAAATACCTTTTACGAGGAGCTATCTATGAAGACAGTTGTAGTTATTTCTGAAACACATTTGACTTACTTTTAAAAAATCACACAGGACAAAACACTTGTGCATGTATATGTCCTTAGCAACAAGTTTGAGTCCTTGGCAACCATATGATTTAACCATATTTTAACAGATTTGGAGCATGTGAGTGAATTATATTAAAACTATTCGCTCTTTGCAACAAAAAAATTGTATCTTGTTATAAGTAACATTTAAAGCACCTGGACTTTTATTCTATTCTATTCTATTCTATCCCATAACCTTACTAGGTCGTTGGGGCACCACAGCTGACTTCAAAACAATCCCTTTCCACCTTGTCCTGTCTTCAGCTGCCCTAGTTGAGCTGGCAAAATCCATTCCAGTCCACTCCTTGATATTGTCTTCCCACCTCTTCTTCTGTCTACCTCTTCTTCTTTTTCCTTTCACTGTGCCCTGAAGAATTGTCTTTGCTAAACCAGAAGACCTTGAGACGTGGCCAAACCACCTTAGTTTCCGTTTCTTGACCAGCGTCAGGAGTTCATCATATTCTCCAATGGCTGCTTGGATCTTCCTGCGAACCTCCTCATTGGTTATATGGTCCTTGTACGAAATGTTCAGTAACCTTCGGTAGCATCTCATCTCAAAGGCCTGTGTTCTTTTCTCTAACTCTGCTGTCAAGGTCCATGATTCACAGGCATACAGAAATATGGAAATGACAAGGGAGCGCATAAGTGTCACCTTTGATCCAAGAGATATGTTGTTATCTCTCCAAATTGGTTTCAGCTTGGCAAGAGCTGAAGTGGCTTGTGCTATCCTTGAGAGAACTTCCTGTTTTGAGCCATCATCTGAGACAACTGCTCCAAGGTATTTGAAGCTGCTTACAGTACCCAGCTTCTGCCCCTTTACCTTGATCTCCCTCTGGATGCCATCTGCGCTGTTTGTCATCAGTTTGGTCTTCTCAGCACTGATCTCCATCTTATACCTTGTGCAGGTCTGGTCGAGACTTTCAACTAGAGCTTCTAGTTCCTGCTCTTCCTCAGCAAGAGCGTCTATGTCATCGGCAAACCGCAGGTTGGTAATATTTCTGCCGCCTATGCTAACCTTTCCGTCATGTTCTTCCAGAGCATCGGACATGATCTGTTCGAGAAAAATGTTGAAGAGGGTGGGTGACAGAAGACATCCTTGTCTTACTCCAACTGTTGTTCTGAACCATTCTCCTGTGCTGCCATTTATCAGGACTGCACTTGTAGCCTTGTCGTATAGCTGCTCAATGGTGCGAACTAGGTTTGCATTGATATTGTACTTCCTCATGGTGGCCCATAAGGCTGCATGCCATACCCTGTCAAAGGCTTTTTTGAAATCAATGAAGACATGGTACAGATTCTGCTGATGTTGGAGATACTTTTCACACAGGATTCTAAGGTTGAAGATCTGTTCTGTGGTGCTCCTTCCTGCTCGGAACCCAGCCTGTTCCTCAGCGATTATCTCTTCGGCTTGTGGCTTAAGCCTGTTCAAGATAACTTTCAGCATGACTTTGCTTGAATGACTGATGAGGCTGATGGTTCTGTAGTTCTGGCAGAGCTGCAGGTTGCCCTTTTTAGGGAGAGTAATAATCAGCGACTGAGTCCATGGGGTAGGCCATTCTCCTGTTCTCCAGATCCTGTTACAGATATCTGTTAAAACATCAATCATGGTCTCCCCTCCAGCTTGAACAAGTTCTGCTGGTATATTATCAACTCCGGCAGATTTTCCCTTCTTCAGTGCTGCTACTGCAATCTCAACTTCCTCACGAAGGATTGGTTGTTGACCTTCATCTGGGGGCTGACTGCAGTCCAGAACCGTATTGTCACCATCAGTCTCATGGTTGTATAATTCTGAGCAATATTCTGTCCATCTGCTGAGAATCTCTTGTTCTTCTGTAAGGCATTTCCCAGACTTGTCCTGGATAGCTGTGGATCTACCCTGTTTCTCTGAAGTTAGATCCTTCACCAGCTGGTATGCTTTCTTGCTGTTGTTTTTGTTCAGGCAAGTTTCGATCTCCTCGCACTGACTAGCTATCCAGTCCTCCTTCGCTTTCTTCACTGCCTTCTGAATCCTCTTGTTTGCTTCCCTGTATTCTTCTGCTCCTCCTGCTTCATACCTCTTCTTCTTCAAATTTCTCCTCTCATCACAGAGGTCGAGAACATCTCTAGTGACCCATGGCTTTTTCCTGCGACGTTCCTTCCCAAGTATCTCACTGGCTGCATCAGTCACTACTGTATTGTAGGTGGTAATCATGGTATCTATGTCCATGTCATCATCCCTCAGACCAATGAGTGGTGCAAATTTTCCACCTATTGTTGCTTGAAAAGTGCATGCCACCTCTGGGTCCCTTAGCTTCTCAAGATCAAACTTCAGTCTTGGCTGGGTTGGCTTTCTAGCCTTCTTCAGACGAACTCGGAAGGTCATCATGACCAGGTCATGGTCACTTCCTATGTCTGCTCCAGGAAAACTCCTTGTCCTATGGATGTTGACTCCTGATCGGAAGCGCTTCCTCACCAAGATATAATCAATCTGATTGTGGTGTTTCCCATCTGGGCTGTGCCATGTCCATCTCCTTGATGGTTTGTGAGGGCCAAGGGTGTTTGTCAGTACTAGGTTGTTACAGGTTGCAAACTCTAGAAGTCTGAGACCTCTCTCATTTGTCTCGTCATTGCAGTAGGGTCCACAAACGTTTTCCCAGTCTGCCTGTGCATCCTTTCCAACCTTAGCATTCCAATCCCCTTGTACAACCAGAATGTCCTTCTTGGGTGTTTGGTCTATGATTTCCTGGACTTTTACCACTTGATTAAAAAATGTGCATGTTATTGTCCTTAGAAACCAGATTGGGCCCTTGGCAACCACCTCTTTTAAGTGTAAGACTATTGTCGGAATTTAGGACAGAGCAGTTTTATTAGCAACAAACTGTTATGACAAGTTTAAGTGATGTCTGGATCAAAGTGGTTAGACTTCTAAAATCTGTTAAAGAAAATTTGTATGTGCTTGTCCTTAGCAACCAGTTGAAGCCCTTAGCAACCATTTCGTAGAAGACTTAGAATTTTACCAGAGGAACTGACAGCCGCTGAATCCCTGAAGGTCTTCAAGGCAGAAATTTCAGCTGCAATACCACCCTTGACTCCAAGATGTTTTTATCCTGTTTGTAGCTTGTTATAACCAGTCTTAGGTCACTCGCCATATGTATATAGCTTTAATCGGCAGTGCGACAATGCTGGTTCCGCCGGTCTTCCACTTAACTGGGAAGAAGAAGAATTTTCTTCTGAAGGCCAGTAAGAATGTCTGCTTTTGCCCGACAATTAATACAGTTATAAAAAGGTTTTAAGTACCGTTGCCTGACTTTTGAGATTTGTTGAAAACATGTACAAGCATATGTACCCTTAGCAACGACCTCTTAACGTATATACCGAATTTCAAACACATTATCTTCTGTGTGCCATGAGCCATATGGGTTCTAGAAAACGACAGAAAATGTTTGAAATACATTAGTTTTGTGACTTAAAATTCTTTTTGAAAACCTTAAGCTCATGCAGTCTTAGCAAAAAAATTTAAGATTTATTTATCGAAATGTAATTTCGAGCTATTTTTCAAATTTTTAGTTGCAAACTGGTTTACAACCTATATCATTCCCAGTAAACATGCTGTAAGCATCAAATTTGACACAAAATGGGGAGAAAAAAGTTGTGTCTCTATTGTGACGGCTGGCGCATTGAATTGTAATTTCAAGGCATAAAGGAAACAAAAAATAGACCATTTCAGTGTAAGGTTGAGTTTTATTTCACTCATGAACACCAAAAATTGTGTTTTCACTTGTGGTTTTGCCACTCGTGATAATACTGCTTTTGGTGTTTATTCGGTGAAATAAAAATCTATCACACACTGTTCACTTGTGGCTTCACCACTCCTGAAAATACTGCTTCTGGTGTTTATTCCGTGAAATAAAAATCGACTTACTGAAAAAGTCAAATATCCCGTTATATCTTTATTTCTCTGCCATATTCACAAATGGAAGCAACTTCTTTTATTTCTTGTTGGCTCCTGGACAAATAGCTTTTCAAATATGAACTCACCCACAATTTGCTTTATTGGTAAAAAAAACAGTTTGCTCCTAGAGAAGCCAGTTCTTTTTTATTAGAAGTCACTCCCTCTAAATGAAAATGGTGAGTTGTTTCCACTGCAGGTACGTCATTCAACTTAATATACCCTTAGGTCATATCTTATTATTTGATTGGTGCTCCAAGATTTTTTTCTGTCAGTGCGAAATGAACATCGCTAAGGAACCATGTTAGCTTTCTAATACAATAATCTTACGTATCTATAAGGAAGTTCATGAGTGCATTTACACATGCGAGTCATAGGACAGGACACAGACCAGGCCTGAGAATGTTGTTTTAATGAACATGTTCACAAAAGGTTAACTATATATCTAGCGTATCAATAGAAGATCGTGTGGAGTGAAAAGGGACCTTAAAGTGAATGGGTACACTTTCAGGGGAGACAACACTGCCATTTTCATATATTCATATACCTTCTCTGTAAAGGTCAACCGATAAAGGATAGAATTAGCCCCTGCAGGAGAAAATTAATCCCTTTAACACAAGACCCCATTTTGGAAAGGTATTTTCATCTGGAGAATTAAACAGGAATTCATAAAAGTTGTATCCCTTGGCAAAAATGGTGAAAAAATGGGGGTGTATGCATCTTAAGCCATACTATAAATATTTTAATCAGTCTTTATATCTACTTAGATCAGAGACGTCACTTTTTACTTTCCCCAGTATTCAAAGATTATAAAAAGGAAAGCTGATCAGACTGCACAGAAGTGCAGGATAATATGAGTCTTTCCTTTTTGCATATTTACATAAGATGCATATTTATAAGCACAATAGTGCAACCCATGTCCTGTATATTGTGTTAGGATAACAATTACCTCTGCTAAGATAATAAAGATAATATAAACTGTTACAACAAAAGTTCTTGTGAACAATTTCTACACAATCTCTCGAACATACATGGCATAATGGATAAGAGCTCTGACTCTTAAACATTACATCTCTCACTGCTTGTGTTCAAGCCTCGGGCTTGCACATGTGAGGAAGCCAAGTTCTGCTGATGGATTACGGAAGGTCAGGTGTTTTTGTTTTTTTTTTGCCTGGGAGCTCTGGCTTTTGACAACCTCTGCCTACTGATCAGCTCAACATAGGACTCAGACCGGTTACTAAGAACAAAAATATATACAGTCAAACCCTGTCCTAAAAGAGCACCTAAGGGAGACCAAACAATTGACTGCTTAAAGGCCCCATTGCTCTATCAGCATGAAATATGTTATCGTGAGGTATCGCTGCAAACTTCTCACAAAAGTTTCGCCATTGATTATTATCGTGATTGGCCGGCTTTAAAATATCAAAACGTCCTTAAGTTTACCATAAAATAGATTTGAAAAAATAACTAGGTCATTTTAGTTGCCAACCAAAATGACCTACTTTGATTTCACAAGCTTTATTTCATGATATAAATACAACGTACAGGCGGTAAAAATATAAGGTACAGGCGTTTAACAGGTGATAAAAATACAATGTACAAAAAAAATAGGCAAGGATCCCATTGATTGTGCCGCTGTTGCACTATTGAATTGCTTAACGGGGAACCAGAGACGAAACCCGTATTTTTATGGAGAGACTTATCATTTTTTCAAAATACCTTGTTCCTTCTTTTTTGCCAGTTATATGCTTCGAAAAAGCACATCAACCGACAAATTTTCATCAATTCTAAAGGCTGTACAGGTTCCATAATGATTTGTATTTTGACGGTTTTTACCTTTGATAGGACTATGGAGACTTTAAGACAAGTGACCCCTTAATACAAGTTATGTACTGTTTTAGTTCTAGGAACCCCCCCTACCCCTACCCCCCCCCCCCCGGCTTTGCCCCCTACCCCCGCTAAAAACTGTTGCTGCTTAAAGCAGGTGGCCCCTTATTAGAGGTGACCACATAAGTAGATAAGCAGGTTTGACTGTACTAGGTTTTCAAAGCTGGTAAAAGTTCAATATATGTGCTTCACACATTACAATGTATAAACAGTATACTGCAAATAGAACAGAGTATATTTAGAATTCACTTAAAAGTTCTAAATTTGTTTAAAGATGGTTGCTAAGGGATCAAATTGGATGCTAAGGCAAAAAGATACTATAATTTTTCAACAGATAATTGAAAGCTAGTCAGCTATGTATGCTTCTAGCATTTTTAAACTGTCTTCTGAAGTTGCGTATAAAGGATATTCCGTATGGAAACCAGTCAAAATTGTTCCATGTCTAAATCAAGAGTTTGTTGCTTTGGCCTCAGGTCGGTTGTTAAGGAGAATTTTTACACAGCTCTTGCAGCTAGTAAAAGTCAGCACTTGTGGTTCATACATTACTCAATATTGTTTGTTAAGTATGTTACAAAGAGAAAACTCCCTCAAAATCAAAATCAGCGAACAGTTGGTTGCTAAGGTCTTAAACTGGTTACTAAGGACAAATATATACACACATACAGAATTTAAATGTCAGTCACCAGTGCTGAAATGTTACTTGCAATTGTTTTCATAGTTTGTTGCATATAAAAGATATTTCATATGAAATTCAGTTGAAAGTCTTCTTTTAAGAGATGGTTGCTAGGAGTTCAGACTGGTTGCTAAGGGCAAATATGTGCACAAAAGACCTTAAAAAGCTCAGTACTTGTTCTCTAGTCATTTATTACAATCCTCTGCATAGTACTCTGTAAATTTAAGGTCAGATGTGTTGTCATAGTTTGTCGCATATCTAATATATGCCTTGGTGAAGTCAACCAATGTTTCATATTTGTTAATAGTTGGTTGCTAAGGACACATATTTGTTGCTAAGCAGAAAATTACACATAGGTTTTTCAACAAATTGCAAAAGTCAAATACCTGTGCTTGAAACAAAACTAATTGTTGTCTACCTGCATTGAATTATGTCAAATATATACTGGGTCCTATTCAGTCAAGATGTACAGACCACCTAAGGGGTGGTTGCTAAGGTGTTAAACTGGTTGCTAAGGGGAAATTTATACAGTAATTTTATTACAGGTTTTGAAAGCCCCATAGCTGTGCCTCAATCACTGAGTGCTGGTATCTTCCGATTTATTATACCATAGAAAATATTTGGGTTGGTTTTCTGGCATTTTCGACTATCTGATGTTTATTTCATAAACATTCAAACAGAGTTCGATACCAATAATGTGCATTGTGTTAGTGAACACATTACAGGAAGGGCTATTTTTGCTTTGTACACAGTTTTAGCCTCCCAAAATGTTGTGATGATGATGATGATTTAAAGTTTAACGACGCGTCAACCCACCGGGTCATTAGCGTCATGAAGGTTGCATATTACTTAAAATATAAACAAAACTGAAAGGTACGGCACTTTATAATACTAACTTTGCATTATTAACATGGAAGTAATACATGGTAAAAATGTAGAAAAGGTTTATATTCCCAAAATGTTGTATTTTATATAACTGTTCAAGCATAATTTGCTTGTTGCTAAGGAAAACAATCACGCCCTGGTTTGCATAGCAACTGTTGACTGATTGACCTAAGATTTTGCAGGTGCAGGTTTGGTCACCCATTGGACTCATACACAAGTTTTGGTTAAAATCTAAAGACCTCGATAATCCACCACCTACCTGATCGTTAGCTGGAATGGTACTTAAAACACTATGGTACTAGAATCGTAAAAGATCTTTCACCAGTTTGTACTGTCAGAGACAGTTAGTAGAAAACATCATAAGGCCTTTCACCATTACGCACTTTCAAAGACAAATACTTCATACATGGAAAAACTGTCAGAGACGAGAAGTACATACTGGTGTAAACTTTGCAAGGTCTTTAAGCAGTATGTACTGTCTCTACTGTCAGAGACGGGACGTACATACTGGTGAAAACTTTGCAAGGTCTTTAAGCAGTATGTACTGTCAGAGACAGCTAGTATATGTGGGTAAAAACAACTTTCAAAGCCTTCCACCAGTATGTTCTGTCAGAGACAGCTACTATATACTGGTGAAAAACCATGTAAGGCCTTTCACCATATTGTTCTATCTGACGCAGCTACTACATACAAGAAAAATATCTTGTAAGGCCTCATTCAAGTATAAAATGGCAGACAGCTTGTACATACCGTTAAATCCTTATAATCCTATGCCTGTCAGAGACAGCTAGTACATAATGATGAGAAACCTTATAAATCCTTTCTCCAGTATGTATTGTCAGAGACAGTTAGTACATACCAGCAAAAAAACTTTAAAAGACCTTTCACCAGTATGTTCTGTCAGAACACAGCTTGTTCATACTTGTGAAAAACTTTAGTAGGCCTTCCACCAGTATCTACTGTCAGAGAAATCTGGTGCATAGTTGTGAAAAACTTTCAGTACCGGTATGTACCCTTCGGGACATTTAATCCATGCTAGTGAAAATTCTTCTGAGGCTTTTCACCAGTCTGTAATGTCAGAGATAGCTGGTTCATACCAGTGAAAATCCTTAGAAGACCTTTCGCGAGTATGTAATATCAGAAGCAGCTGGTTCATACCATAGTAGTCGGAGAAAACCTTTCACCAGTATGCAATGTCAGAGACAGCTGGTTCATACCATTAAAACCTTAGAAGACCTTTCACCAGTATGCAATGTCAGAGACAGCTGGTTCATACCATTAAAACCTTAGAAGACCTTTCACCAGTATGCAATGTCAGTGACAGCTGGTTCATGCCATTAAAGAACCTTAGAAGACCTTTCACCAGTATGCAATGTCAGAGACAGCTGGTTCATACCATTAAAGAACCTTAGAGAACCTTTCACCAGTATGCAATGTCAGAGGCAGCTGGTTCATACCATTAAAGAACCTTAGAAGACCTTTCACCAGTATGCAATGTCAGAGACAGCTGCTTCATACCATTAAAGAACCTTAGAAGTCCTTTCACCAGTATGCAATGTCAGAGACAGCTGGTTCATACCATTAAAACCTTAGAAGACCTTTCACCAGTATGCAATGTCAGAGACAGCTGCTTCATACCATTAAAGAACCTTAGAAGACCTTTCACCAGTATGCAATGTCAGAGACAGCTGGTTCATACCATTAAAACCTTAGAAGACCTTTCACCAGTATGCAATGTCAGAGACAGCTGGTTCATACCATTAAATAACCTTAGAAGACCTTTCACCAGTATGCAATGTCAGAGGCAGCTGGTTCATACCATTAAAGAACCTTAGAAGACCTTTCACCAGTATGCAATGTCAGAGACAGCTGGTTCATACCATTAAATAACCTTAGAAGACCTTTCACCAGTATGCAATGTCAGAGGCAGCTGGTTCATACCATTAAAGAACCTTAGAAGACCTTTCACTCGTATGCAATGTCAGAAACACCTGGTTCATACTATTTAAGAACCTTAGAAGACCTTTCACCAGTATGCAATGTCAGAGACAGCTGGTTCATACCATTAAAACCTTAGAAGACCTTTTACTAGTATGTAATGTCAGAGGCAGCAGGTTGATACCAGAGAAAAGTCGTAGAAAACCTTTCACCAGTATGTAATGTCAGAGACAGCTGGTTCATACCAATTAAAAACCTTTTATCAGTATGTTTTACCAGAGACAGCTTGTACATAATGGTGAAAAACCTTTCAAATTATTTCACTTGTATGTCCGAGATAGCGAGTACACCTTCTTAAGCCTTTCACCAGTATGTACTGTCAGAGACGCGGCCTCGGAGTATTTCTGTATGGTTTGCATAAAATGAGAAAAAAAAAAACAATAATAGATAAAATGATAATTGAAATAAGCCAGACTTCCCTAAAATAATGAATTTCCAATTTAGTTGATATAAGAATCCACTAATCATAAATGGGTGAAGGCAAAACTGTACTACACTTTCTTTTGAAATTGCCGGGAAAGATGGCTTATGAACATTACAGTGCTTCAGCATCGAACTGTCACAAATGAGCCGCAACATAACAAAACCAACGAAGTGGTTGTGCGCCCAGGCACAGACTCAGATAAGCCTGGGCATGCGCCCAATCTGATCAGTCTCTTTGCTTAGCGCTTGAAGGGTAGCTAGGGTCTAAGCTGCCTCCATGTAGACAGCGAAGACTCTGATCACACTGGGCGGATGCCCAGGGTGATCTGAGTCTGCGCTGAGCGCACAGCCACTTTGTTGGTTTTGTCGTGTCGCGGTTCAAATGGAGGTGAAAATATTGGTGAATGGATACAGTCTGGAAAGAATATTTAAAACAAATGTCACTTTATTTTACGGCTTTACAGCACCGTGCCAGTACAGGAGAGGGCGAATGTAGACCTAGCCTAATGTCCAATCCTTTGGTCCATGTATGTATGTATGTATGTGGTGTGGTGTGGTGTGGTGTGGTGTGGTGTGGTGTGGTGTGGTGTGGTGTGGTGTGGTGTGGTGTGGTGTGGTGTGGTGTGGTGTGGTGTGGTGTGGTGTGGTGTGGTGTGGTGTGGTGTGGTGTGGTGTGGTGTGGTGTGGTGTGGTGTGGTGTGGTGTGGTGTGGTGGTGTGTGGTGTGGTGTGGTGTGGTGTGGTGTGGTGTGGTGTGGTGTGGTGTGGTGTGGTGTGGTGTGGTGTGGTGTGGTGTGGTGTGGTGTGGTGTGGTGTGGTGTGGTGTGGTGTGGTGTGGTGTGGTGTGGTGTGGTGTGGTGTGGTGTGGTGTGGTGTGGTGTGGTGTGGTGTGGTGTGGTGTGGTGTGGTGTGGTGTGGTGTGGTGTGGTGTGGTGTGGTGTGGTGTGGTGTGGTGTGGTGTGGTGTGGTGTGGTGTGGTGTGGTGTGGTGTGGTGTGGTGTGGTGTGGTGTGGTGTGGTGTGGTGTGGTGTGGTGTGGTGTGGTGTGGTGTGGTGTGGTGTGGTGTGGTGTGGTGTGGTGTGGTGTGGTGTGGTGTGGTGTGGTGTGGTGTGGTGTGGTGTGGTGTGGTGTGGTGTGGTGTGGTGTGGTGTGGTGTGGTGTGGTGTGGTGTGGTGTGGTGTGGTGTGGTGTGGTGTGGTGTGGTGTGGTGTGGTGTGGTGTGGTGTGGTGTGGTGTGGTGTGGTGTGGTGTGGTGTGGTGTGGTGTGGTGTGGTGTGGTGTGGTGTGGTGTGGTGTGGTGTGGTGTGGTGTGGTGTGGTGTGGTGTGGTGTGGTGTGGTGTGGTGTGGTGTGGTGTGGTGTGGTGTGGTGTGGTGTGGTGTGGTGTGGTGTGGTGTGGTGTGGTGTGGTGTGGTGTGGTGTGGTGTGGTGTGGTGTGGTGTGGTGTGGTGTGGTGTGGTGTGGTGTGGTGTGGTGTGGTGTGGTGTGGTGTGGTGTGGTGTGGTGTGGTGTGGTGTGGTGTGGTGTGGTGTGGTGTGGTGTGGTGTGGTGTGGTGTGGTGTGGTGTGGTGTGGTGTGGTGTGGTGTGGTGTGGTGTGGTGTGGTGTGGTGTGGTGTGGTGTGGTGTGGTGTGGTGTGGTGTGGTGTGGTGTGGTGTGGTGTGGTGTGGTGTGGTGTGGTGTGGTGTGGTGTGGTGTGGTGTGGTGTGGTGTGGTGTGGTGTGGTGTGGTGTGCCAAAAAAATGAATAAGTAAATAAATACAGTCTGGAAAATCTCAGTGCATTTTATTCATACAAACATCTTACCTTCTTTCCTTCATAAAATAGGGGGTGGGGCAGGGGGTGGGGTTTAACTTAAAAGAGACATCTTTTAATACTGTATAACCTGATGTGATGCCTAAGATGCTTGAACTGGTTGAATTCATACGGTAGCATTGAGTAATTATGAATAAAATCAACTGATGGTAATGTGCACAACCCGTGGTGAATGTAGAATAAGCAGTTTGTGGTACCAGAAGGAATGTATGGAAATGAAATTTGTCATTTCTTGTAGAATGATGCATATTTTTATCAAACAACACCATGTGGTTAAGAGTTATGAGCAATTTCACTCACTGACTACAGCGGAAGGACAAACTGACTGAGGGACATGCACAGCCATTAAAGTGCACACCTGTGGGTCGTGCAATACTGTTTAGACTTTCGTCACCGTTTTGCATGCCGGTGGCTGTTTGAACCATATATACCACGGGGTTCAAGAGTTATGAGCATTTTCACCACTTGACCGTAAATTTTCTACTTGCGCTCAGCAAAGCCTTACCCATCAAAAAAGACGGTTATGCATGCAAGTCGTTAGATAATGTTGACATGTATAAATATGCAAAATTTTATCAAAATATAGAATGCGGTTCAAGAGTTATAAGCGTTTTCGCTAACTGATAACGGACGGACGGACTCACACAGTGATTATAGTGCAAACCTGCGGGTTGTGCAATAAGCAAAATGTACTGGGTCTATATTTTAAATCAATATCCACTTTTAAAGGTATGTGCCAGGCTGAATATTATTTCTTAACTGGATCTGCGGTCCATGGGGAATATAGTACTCGAAAATTGATGGCGTAGATTTGCTAACGTCTCATGTTCATACTTCAGACCCGAATCCAGGGGTATAGGCTTTATGCTTCAGTCCCGCCATCTGGGTATCTGAGTTTTGTATAATATGTAGGCCTCCAGATAATAATGAGTGTCTGATGACAGTTTGAGACAATTTATTTATGTGGTTAGATTAAAATATATGTTGTGGCAACATCTCATTAGAATCGCCTCAGCGAGGCGATTCTAATTAGGTTTCACAACAAATATTTCAAGGCAAAAAAGGCACTATCAGAAATTCTCATCAAACTGATTCCAAATTATGTCATATATTTCCAAGCCCCACCCCCCCCCCCCCCCCTGCGCACACACATATCTTAAACACCTCCCAGTTCCATCAGTTATGCAGAGCCCCACAAGTATGTGGTGGTCCGGATCCAGGCCTCTACTGGAGATATTACCATAAAGTTCTAAATATCGGGACAGACTTAGCAAACAGTGCAGACCCAGTGCAGACTACAGGAGCAGTCTGATCAGAGTTTTCACTGCCTGCCAGTTTTGCTGCATCTTTCAGATGCAATTATGCATCATAAATCAAACTATTCTATTTTTAGACTGTTACGGTAGTTGTTTTAGGTGTCCCAAGTTTTAGCATGGGTACGGTACCTTTATTGGCTTTAGGGTCCATCTGCTCAAAATTTTATTTGCCAAGGGCGTAGCTACGTATACGGCAAATACGCAAGTGCGTATTGAAATTTTGTCAAAATTGACAAAATTTCAAAACGCACCTGCATATTTGCATGCTGAAATTTTATAAATTAGACAAGATTTCAAAACCAACTCCCAAAGAGGCTGAAATTCGTATTTTCCCTTCAAGAAGTAGAGAATAAAACATGGTTGTGCGTATTATGAAATTGCCCCTAGTTACGCCCCTGTTTAGCATGTTTACGGTACCTTTATTGACTTTAGGGTCCATCTGCTGAAAATTTTATTTGCTTTTGTAAACCAAAATCAAAAAACAAATGAGCCGCGACACGACAAAACCAGCAATGTGGTTGTGCGCCCAGCGAAGACTCAGATCAGCCTGGGCATCCGCCCAGTCTGATCAGAGTCTTCGCTGTCCGCATGAAGGTAGCTTAGACTCTTAGCTACCCTTTGAGTTCTTAACGAAGAGTCTGATCAAACTAGGAAGATACCCAGGCTCATCTGAGTCTGCGCTGGGCGCACAACCACATTGTTGGTTTTGTCGTGTCGCGGCTCATATTCCTCATGTCAAGCCGCTCCTTGCTGATAAAAATAATTAGCTAGACTGATCTCTTCTGTGTCCTTAAAGTTTTGCATTCGGTTTCCAATTCTAGAAAGAGAAAATCATGATCTACTAGAAACACCTGAGCTAAGCCGTCTAATTAATCAAATGGATAATTAAGCAGGCAGAGAGAGAGTGTTATAACAATACGGGGGTGTATTTACATCCCTGGTCATCAAATGGACTTCTCGTACAGTCCATCACAGTGAAAAGGTTGTGACTTTAAAAGGTAAAGGTAAATGTTTCCCATAGCCTAATAGCCGTAGGGGCAGTGGGGGTTAGAGACCCACTGTATCTTAGGAACAGCTGATGAAAGGCAGAGCCAATCTCTCGCCTTTCGCTGCCTTATCCTTCCGTGATTCAAAAAGGGTACCCATTTACTGCTGGGTTGACAGAGTTTTTTTCTAGTGGTCGGATGGCGACGGTGAGCCGCGAACTCACGACCTTCCGGCGACTTTCTGCACCATAACCGAGTCACTCTAAACACTCGACTACGGCACCTCTCTACTGATAGTGGTTGGTTGATTTGATGCTTAACGCCCACGGTAAACAACTAAGGTCATGTCGGGACGGTCAGTTAACCTAACCACACTATCCCTGGGCAGGCTTAGACCTCCTAAGCGGTTAACCAGTACTAAGTGCACATACTATCGCCAGTAACTGACAACTGCCCTTCTTGAATCAGCGGAAGGAGAAACGAAAGTATGTGGCCTGACCGGGATTCGAACCCAGGACCTCTGACTTACGAATCAGGTGCCCTACCGATTGCGCTACCCGGCCCGGCCAGCGAGAAGGTAGTGACTTAAAAAGGTAAATGTGAAGGTTTCCCATAGCCTAATAGCCGTAGGGGCAGTGGGGGTTAGAGACCCATTGTATCTTGGGCACAGCTGATGAAAGGCGGAGCCCATCTCTCTCCTTTAGCTGCCTTATCCTTCCCTGATTCAAAAAGGGTACCCATTTACTGCTGGGTTGACAGAGAGTTTTTAGTGGTCGGATGGCGACGGTGAGCCACGAACTCACGACCTTCCGGCGATTTTCTTCACCATAGCCGAGTCACTCTAACCACTCGACTACAGCGCCTCTGTACTAGTAGTGACTTGGCCTTTTACTTATTTGTTGAAAATTGTTTCTTTACATTAGTAGTGACTTGGCCTTTTACTTATTTGTTGAAAATTGTTTCTTTACATTAGCTGTTTTTCTGAGACAGGTGAAATTGGATCGGTATAGATTAAACCTGGAACGGAATGAAGCTACATCCAAATGGCAATACTCTACGCCCAGAGCCTGGGATGGTCCTCTAAGCGGAAAAAACGGAGCTCCCTCACTGGGAGCAAATTATTTCCTCCAGGAGCGCCATCCCAGATCGCTGAAATGAAGTAAAGATTATCCCTGCAAGTCTATTCCAGTCGTTTCCATTCCATGTTTCAAACTATGTCATCTGGTACTCAGCGATGGAACGAGAGTCGGATATCTTCGGACATGGGGGTAAATTCGGACAGTGACATTGTTTCCTTTATATGCCAGTTGTTTGGAATTAAACCAAATTAACCGGGCAAACAGTGAAAATCCTGATGAGACGGCTCATTATGAGCTCGGGTTCATACTTCAGCCCCGATCCAGGGGGTGGGCTTCGGGGTTTCAGCCCCGCCATCTGGGCCTCTGAGTTATGAATAATATTTAGGCCTCCAGATAATAACGAGTGTCTGTTGACACTTTGAGATAGATATTATTCATGTTGTTAGATTAGAATATATGTTGTGACATCTCATTAGAATCGCCTCGACGAGGCGATCCTAATTAGGTATCACAACATATATTTCAAGGCAAAAAAGGCACTATCAGAAATTCTCATCAAACTTATTCCAAATTATGTAATATATTTTCCAGCCCCTCTCCTCCCTCTTTCCCCCGCCCACCACACACTCGCATCTCAACACCTCCCCAGCCCCACCAGTTATCCAGAGCCCCACCAGTATGTGGTGGTCTGGATCCGGGCTTTACTTCGGATGTTACCATTAAGTTCTAAATATTGGGACAGATAAGTCTTAGCAAACAGTGCAGTTCAGACTGCTCCTATAGGGAGTCTGATCAGAGTTTTCACTGCCTGCCAATTCAGCTGCATCTTTCAGATATGTTATTGCTACTGTAATTTTTCCTTTCAAGTTAGGTTTTGAAATCAAAATGTAATAATAAATCTCGTATTTAATCATTTAATTTATATTTATTCGAAGCCTATAGATATGTGTTGCTGTATCAAAGGTTATGCTCCACGCGTGTGACGTAACGCAAAATCTCGCCAAATTACGGGCTGCGAGACTAGGGGAGATAACAATGTGAAAAAGGTCTATTATGCATTATAAAATCAAACTTTTCTATATTTTAGACTGTTACGGTAATTTGTTAGGTGCCCCAATCTTTAGAATTTTTGACTTAAGGGCCCATCTGGTGAAGATTTCATTTGCTGTTGTAAAACACAATAAAAAATTCCTTATGCAAAGCCGCTCCTTACTGATAAAGTAATCAGCTAAAACCGATTGGCCTAATAATAAGTAACGTTTTGCATTCCGTTTTCCAATTTTATTATCTACTGGAAACACCTGAGCTAAGCCGTCTAATTAATCAGAGGGAAAATTAAGCAGACAGAGGGTGTGTTTGGCTGGGTTGTTCTAACAATACGGGATGCATCCTCAAGGCTAGTGTGGTAGTTACCTCCCCTAACACTACGCTATGGCTGCGGTTACAAATCTTGTAGGTCATATACACAGTATCCGAACGCACTGGACCAGCTCTTCTGGTTTTCAGAGCGTCGAATCGAGAGACATTCGCTTATAACCAGGAGTCGGAAATCATTATGTTTTTGAGAATTTATCCGGAATCTGCTGCGTCATTTATACAGTGGACTCGACAGTATCGGATCATCGACAGAATCGAATCACTCGTAAGTTATCACCCATTTTTCTCACATGAAGCAAATATTTTTTACCATTATATTACAGTCATCAAGTTAGACCTATGGCAAAGTGCAGGGTGAAAAATTGGACTGTGAAACAAATCAGAGATGTTGAAAAGCTTGGCCCCTCTTCAGCGGCGCTTGCATTTTGCTTGTTGCTCGTTAACCCCAAACTAGATTTCGGTTATTTAAACTATTTTATCATTAGGCGATTAAAACAAATTTTGCTTTGTAATGTGTCCTAGCATCCCTAAAATTGCAGGCAGTCATTATTTTTGTGACATCCCAGTATTTGATGAAATCGCAGACTTGAAAAGTGGGGCACCGATGTGCGACAGTAACGGATCATCATATAATTTGAACAGAAATACAGGCCTCAGCTGGAAGACTGCATGTTAGATGTATGGTATGATGCTGAAAACAAGTCATAAATCAACTACCTGAGTGGCTGATGTGTCTTCTTTAAAAGGAGATCAGTATAAAACTAAGAAAACATCCTTTTTGTAAAACACCCCCATGCTAGCATATGATAATGAAGGATATGCTTAGCACAACTAAGCTTCTGCTAAACATTCTGAAGAAACATTCGAGATCAGCTCGCATGTGTGTTGTGAACCTAATAATGACTGGCGTTCATCGGATGGACATTTGGACACTGTGTAGACTCAGATGTATGCCGGAGAACTCGTTAAATGACCATGTAGTGATTATACACTGATTGCACCCAAATATCGTTAGGGCGGAAAATCACCGTAAATTTGTTGATCCTGATCAGACACTACGGTCTTATCAGGGTCTACACTTTGCAAAAGCAGATTATGCTCTTTACTGTTTGAGTTGTTCCGTGCTATGGGACACAGGGGATTACTGAGTTAAGATTTCATAGGGAACTTAATGCTTCAATATGGCGGAAACTACCGATAGCGACTTACGGGTTTATCCGAGAGCTTACCTGTTCAAATAATGTCGAGTGTTATATGCAATTACATAGAAATATAATATAAAATGTGAAATTAAATACATATATGATACTACGACAATTTTTTATAAGTTATGATCATAAACTTCAGTCTTTGTCCGTTAATATGGTATAAAAATATACAAATTAACTTCATGTTTTGATACTTCCATCGGCTTTTGAAGTTTGAAGCTTCAGTCACAGGAAATTATATAAGAATAATGTCGAAAATGCCTAAGAAGCTATGTTCAGCCTAAAATTTGAAAATGATCGGATTTTCTATAAAGCTTTTATAAGTTATCACCACTGAGAGATTTTTATAAGGTTTACATTGATGTAATTCATTATAAAATAAGTATACTATAAGTTTCTTCCATCGATCTCTAAACATACAGAAAATCGCGTTTCGAAACAACCTCGCTCATAATAGTTTCAAATAGTTTAAGTCCAAATCCGCCTATATTGCTCAAAGGCTTAACACTTCATTTCTTGGTATTCGTGTTTTGTTTATGTATTTATATATGTGCTTTTATGATCTAACTAAGAAAGGAAGAATATTCATATTGTCTTAGTAAGAAAGAAAGAAGGAAAGAAAGAATAAACGAATGAACACAAGAAAGGAAAAAAGAGAAAGAAGCCACGTAACTTCTATACGTGACCATCTAAAATGAACAGACAGTTAATCGACTACTTGTAGTTTTAAAAATCCCTTTATAAGCTAAAAAAAAACTTTGCAAACCAATTACATATTTTTTGGTAATGTTCGATCAGTCTATTAATTATTATCATAATTGCTAATGTTTGTTCTAACATTTTTGATTGAAATTTATTTGAGTGTGGTGGGGCGTTTTTATCAAAGAAACCGAAATATGTTTTGTGTATCCCAGGGTAGAATCTTAGAATCCATAGAATTATATTTTTGACTGGCAGATTTGCTCATTCATAATCAGAGAGACACGAAGATACATACACTGTATTGCTCTCTTAAGATATTACTGTCGAAAACAAATAATGTAAGAAACTAAATCATGGTGAAGATTTTCGCGTAACCGTGGTAGTGTAAGGATTAATCGCTATGGGAAAAAATTGCTATGAAACATTTTTCTTGCAAGGCTATAAATTAACTTTATTAGTAATAGTTCTGTTCATAATGCAAGTTTGTCACTTTAATTTTATGACTGTTTTAGTGAGGCTAGCAAGGATTTTGTGATTTTTTTTTATTTTTGTTATAATATGAGTACTTACGATAATAAACCTGTGCACCTGCGGACACTTATCAGCCTAAGATATGTGCAAACTGATAAGACTGAACAATGTCTGATCAGTTTGCGCAAGCTGATCGGAATTTGTTGACAATATACAGTACAATTAACATACTTATAATTACACGAGGATTAATCGATTATCGATCATAAAATCTGATATTACCTCTAAACTGTTTTCGTAATTGTCAAACCGTTAAAGTTTGTTAAAGTCATCATGACTTGAACAAAAATAAATGCAAAAAATATAAAGCTGCAATAGTCAATTTATGGAATTGATTATGTATGCAAACTGACACAGACCAACTTATGCACTTGCAAAACACTGGTCTGAGTTTATGATCAGTTAATAATTTGTCAATTTTAGTTGAATATGAGTTTGTACATAACCTTACCCGTGTTTCTGCACAAACCAAACAGATCCGAATTTCTGTTCAAAATATTTTAAACATTTGTTATCAAATCAGGCTGTGACTGTGCGAAAACCATTTAAAATTATCATGTGGAAATTAAATTGAGGTAGAATTAAATGCAGTAAGAAATATGGAAAGAGCAGTTGAAAGCTGCAAGGCACTGGTCAGCGTTCCGCCCATGGACAGGTCACTTTCTTTTCTGCTCAATGTTCAAAAGTTTCCTCATCTGAGCCGCAATACGATAAGACGAACAAATTGGAATGTGCGCCCAGCGAAGACGCAGATCAGCCTGGACAGCCACCCGGTCTGAGCAGAGTCTGAACTTGCGTTTAAAGGGTAGCTAAGACTCTGAGCTACCTCCATGCCGATAGCGAAGCCTTTGATCGGATCAGGCGGATGCCCAGGCTGATCTAAGACTTCGCTAGGCGTACGTGCATCTTTGTCGCGGCTCATTTAATTGTTTGCTAAAGACATCAACTGAGTAGTCGCTGTCGGTCGGAAGGTGTGAAAATACAGTTGGTCACACGTCTTGTCAAAACAATGCAATTTCAAAATTAACACCTGCTAACGGCAATGAAGGTCAGAAATGGATACTTAATCCGAACGTCATTCTTGTGATTATTTTTGTATTAAACAGTAATTTCAGTCGCGTCGCAACAAAATCAACGCAGTGCCATTAGGAAATGGTCTAAGCTACCTCTATGCGGACAGCGAAGGCCCAGATCAGATGGGCGAACGCACACGCTATTCTGAGTGTTCGCAGGGCGCACATGCCAATTTGTTTTTGTCGTGGTATGGCTCATTAGTTTATTTACTTTTGTTCGCAGAAAAACAGAGAAAGTCAGACTAATCTTAAATTTCTATCTTATTGTTCTAAATAGCGCAGCTTAGTTACATGCCGAAAGACACAGTTTACATAAAACTTTTAAACAGTTTTGTCAAAACAAAAAATCAAGAGAAAGCGTTATCGTTCCTGTTGAGTAGTGTTTTAACGTCCCAGTAAAAAAATTTAGTCGTCGAGATGTTGCCTCTGAATTTGTGGGACTGCAAGTATTGCTCGGCCTGCGATAGATGACACCCAGGACTAGCAGCTCTGTCGCAGAAGCATCAGGCAGCCAGTCTATTTCCCGAGCCCCGATGGGCGGGGTAAAAGGAAAAAAAAAATAAAAAAAATGAGAAAACTATGTGGGTGGATGGGCATCTGTATCAGGCTTAATCTTTCCATAAAGGTGAGACCGTCAAAGGGATAGAAATATCATAATTTCATTATTATAAGTAATTTTATGTTTTTGTTGTCAGAAACTAAAACAAACCGCTTTCAAAAACTGACCAATAATCAGATTTATTTACGAAATTTGACCTAAATATCAGAGAGAGGGGAAAAACGAGACTTATTAAAACGAGAAGGAGCAACTGAAAAAGTAAATTGATTTGATCTGAGAAAAAGAAAATGAAAATCCACATTGTTAAAAAATTAAAATTGTTCCATCCAGCGCATTCGTATTGTTGACACAGTGATGACAAAATCGGCTTCAGAAAAGTTCAACACCTGTCCTGGGATATGGACATCGATAAGACATTCCAAATATCGATTAATGCCTATCGCTGCCCGGGTCTAAGGGAAATAACTGCATTCACATTAATACTCTCTCCAGGTAACAGGTAACCGATTACACTACTCAGCCCGAATTGAAGACATAAGCTCCAGTTGTTTTGGCATGCTTGTACTTTTGTACACATTTAACTTTTCTTTAACAGACATAACCCTTGCTGGTGAAGGGCCACATGGAAAATATCATTGGAAGCCGTAAAAGTTTTCTCTGAGAGTTTAATATGTCCAACTATTTATGTAGAAAAATTATTGAAGCTATGAAGATTAGCAGAATGCCACCAAGAAACTCTCCCATAAGATATCATATGATCCGATACTGTCGCACCTGATTCGTTACTGTCGTAAGACCCCCTGTAAGTCTCGATAGGTTATCTGCCCTTAAAGGAATAAATTTCGTAAATATTTTGACATGGATAAATAGAAGGGATATTTTGCAATTGTTATGTGTCATAACATACATACTTTTAGCATTCACATACAATAAAACAGGAGTTTTATTGAACTTGATCCGATACTGTCGAGTCCACTGTAGTTGTTCAGCTTCGAAAATGTGAAGATGTAAGTTTAATATAATTTGCTCGTCGGTCTTTTACTTTAAAATTGCCCTGTACAATGTCGTTTATGGGCAGGTAGTAATGAGTACAGTATTCAAATCGCCCTTGGCATGATTCTAAAACCGTTTTGCGCCTTTTCTTACATGTTTTATAAAAATCTTTAAAATAAACGGAAGGCGTTATCAATCTACAGTTTTTTAGTTTTGATAATAGGATGATAGCTAGGTTTTGCACGACACAGTCTCGTGTTAAATTAGGCTGTTCGGAATAAAATTTCTGTGACGGCCATGAGGTTTTCATTGTACAGGGTAATAAAGTAAAAGACCGAAGAGCAAATTATATTAAATTTACCTCTTTAAATTTTCAAAGCTGATTAACGATAAATGACGCAGCAGATTCCGGATAAAATCCCAAAACATAATGATTTCCGACTACTGGTTATAAGCGATTTTTATACTCTCGATTCAACGCTATGAAAACCGGAAGAGATGGTACAGTGCGTTCGGATACTCTAGATACATGTATATGATAAAACTACCTCAAGGCATGTGCAGTTTGCCAAATAATTATCCCTTGTTATCCGAATGGACTTACGGTACTACATGTAGCCGTCTCAGTGAGAAGATAGTGACTTATGTTCATGATCCATTGTTGAAATGTTTCTTGACATAAGCTTTAGTTTTCTCCTTCCGCTGATTCAAGAAGGGCAGCTGCCAGTTACTGGCGAAAGTATGTGCACTTAGTACTGGTTAACCGCTTAGGAGGTCTAAGCCTGCCCAGGAATAGTGTGGTTAGGTTAACTGACCGTCCCGACATGACCTTAGTTGTTTACCGTGGACGTTAAGCATCAAATCAACCAACCAAAAAAAATCTAAGGCAGGTGAAATTGGTTCGATATAGATTAAAACCTGGAATGGAATGAAGCTACATTCAAATGGCAATAATTTACGCCCAGAGCCTGGGATGGTCCTCTAAGAGAGAAAAACGGAGCTCCCTCACTGGGAGCAAATTATTTCCTCCAGGAGCGCCATCCCAGATCGCTGAAATGAAGTAAAGATTATCCCTGCAAGTCTATTCCTGTCCTTTCCATTCCATGTTTCAAACTATGTCAAATTCATCAGAACAAATTTAGACTATATCATCTTGTCACTACATCTTTCGTCTTTACTCTAAAATCTGATCACCTTAACATACAATTTTATATTTTCCTGAAAAGAGAAAAAAAAATTTGCCCCCAGGCATTGGGTCAGAAACTACCGACTGAATGGCAAACAGTGTAGACCCTGATCAGACTGCTCCTTAGGGACAGTCTGATCTGTGTCTATACTGAGAGCTCAAAAACTTTTGTCTAAATGTTGATGGTCATTACTGTCAGTGTCACAAAAGATAAAGCGTCTAATTAGCTTTGCAGAGAACTTCCAGAGTGATTGATCATCTCTCTCATGAGCCGCGACACGAGAAAACCAACAATGTGGTTGTGCGCCCAGCGCAGACTCGGATCAGCCTGGGCATCCGCCCAGGCTTATCAGAGTCTTCGCTGTCCGCACTGAGGTAGCTTAGGCCCTCAGCTACCCTTTAAGCGCTTAGCGAAGAGTCTGAACAGATTGGGCGGATGCCCAGGCTGATCCGAGTCTGCGCTGGGCGCACAACCACTTTGTTGGTTTTCTCGCGTCGCGGCTCATATAATCTGTTTATTTTTTTTTCAAGTCAGAGTGATCGTAGACGTGTTTGTATTTGATCTCAGGCTTTGATTTCGCTCGTGTCAGTATCATTTTTATGTTGAATATATCATAATGTTGAATCAACGTTGATTTAATGCTTAGTCAACGTTACTTGTCTGTTGGGAATCATATGATTACATAACGCTTATTCAGTCTGGGTACATGTATAAATAGAGAACATCATATCAGTGTTTTTGTTAGACCAGAAATGGTGTAGGAACGGCGAGGCTTGCCGGTTTATCCTGGTAAACTAGATATCAAAAGTTTTCTCTTTTGCACGGGTGGTAAAGTTTCAAATTGACCTCCGCGGAGGTCTGTTGAAAAACAATTTGACTATTTTCCGGTAGGCAATTTGAATATATCCTGTCATGAATTTTCGCGGTTTACTGACAGGGTTCAGACAAGATTTTTCTCGCTAGAAAAGGTATTCCAAAAATCGGAGAATGTCATGCTATATATATTTTACAGTTGTATATTGAGACCAAATGACATGGAGCAGGTTGAAGCGGTATTTTTTTAAATTACTTTTGTCCTCCAGGTTCAGTACCGAAAACGAAACTAGGAAGGAGTCCTGCACAGTTAAATAGGCTTTTTGAATGCATTTGCAGGCTTTCTGTGAAAATGCAAATGCATTCAAAAAGCCTATTTAACTGTGCAGGACTCCTTCCTAGTTTCGTTTTCGGTACTGAACCTGGAGGACAAAAGTAATTTAAAAAAATACCGCTTCACCCTGCTCCATGTCATTTGGTCTCAATATACAACTGTAAAATATATATAGCATGACATTCTCCGATTTTTGGAATACCTTTTCTAGAGAGAAAAATTTTGTCTGAACCCTGTCAGTGAACCGCGAAAATTCATGACAGGATATATTCAAATTGCCTACCGGAAAATAGTCAAATTGTTTTTCAACAGACCTCCGAGGAGTTCAATTTGAAACTTTACCACGCGTGTTTTGTCTTGCATCATTTAAAAGACTTTTATGCGTTTAAAAGCTTCAGTCAAATGCAAATGAATGCAGTTTTGTCCAATCGAAATTTGCTGACGTCGTGATATGCCCGATGGCGTGATTCGGTAACGTCATTTGACAATTTGAACGTTCTTACAATGTATCACCTCCGACGTATCTGAATAACCAGTCACCTTCAAAGATAGCTTCTGAAATTACTACAAGCGCAGTTCTTAACTGACGTGATATCACATTAAGTTATCTTACCCCTGTTATCCGGGAGAAATTTGTAACGGGTATATGATCAAATTTATTTTTCTTTTATAGTTTTCAATGATAAATAGGTATAAATGACCTGGTATGATAAGGGACGTTTTTGGTCCCCATTCAAATTTTCTTAACATTGCATGGTTTCTATTTCTTATCATGTGTGCATATGGAAACAAAGATTAAAGACATGTTTCATCCTCGTTGATTCTCAGAATAACATGATTTCTGACATACCTATGTTGTGTCAACAATATAAAGGAAAAGTGCAAGAGAAATTCAGTTTAATAGCTTTTCCTTTAAAGAAATAAGCCAGATGCAATCACTTTTGAAAGCTCTTGGTAATAGGCTTTTGATGAAATGCTTATACGTTGGATAGATCTGCTTATTACCTGTACACTGCGCAAAGTCTGTACAGGTACCCCACCCACTCAAGTTTGCAAGTCTAGAGACGCTAATCAAAAAATTTCAATAAATCAAATTAATATGTGTATCAAATTATTCCTTGTGTTCTAACTAAGAAGATGAATACCAACCACATATGTTAATTTTGTCTATGAGCGGAGATATGGGCGTTTTAATGTTGAAAACATAGTGAAAATGTTCCAAAAGCCGCCGGTTTGATAACAAAAAACTAACAATACACAAACAGCCCGGTCTCCAGCACATTTAGTATTTACAGGGGATGTAAATATATTTTAATTTGTCTACATATAAAATATGAAATGTGCTGGAGGCCGGGCTCTTATACTTTGAAAGCCGCAAAAGCTACCAAATTCGTCATTTTCCTCAAAATCCGCTGAGGGTACGGGTATGTTCAAGACAAAAACACAAACACAAGAACTGGTAAGTTTTGTGATTTCTGTTTCATTCTAGGTTTGAACTTTCCTATGGATATATTTTTATTTTCGAAATAGAACTTTTGAAAAATAAATTCTTTGGGGGCCAAATATGGGTCTTATCATATCAGGTCCTTTGTCGTTGAAATTTAAACTAATAATATTGTTTTAAACAGTGAAATTATCACTTTAGATTTCACTGTTGCAAAAATCATAGTACTTTCATGAAATAGTCTCATTTATTTGTTCATTAATTGGCTAAACCTTACCCGGCTTGGCATAAAGTACGGCAGGCGTGTTTGCACAACAAATGTACTGACGCAAATTTTTCTTGAGATATGTTTATCAAAATGAAAGTCCAAGCTATTTCTCAGTTGCAGACTATGTTTCCAACCAATATCATACCCAGTAAACACACTGGAAGCACATCGGCTAGAAAAAAAGTTGTGTCTCAGCTGTTGGCTGACGCACTGGAACAAACTGAATTATTGCAATTCTAAGGCAATAAAGAAACACAGCATTTGACTATTTCAGTGTAGGATCAATTTACATGTAATTTTCACTCATGAACACCAAAACTGGCATTTTACTCCTGGCTTCGCTACTCGTAAACAAGAGGGCCATGAGGCCCTGAATCGCTCACCTGAACAATTGGCAAGGTGGCTTATACTTATCATGTCTGAAATTGTCAAAATATGAGTTTTGGGTCAAAAGTCAAAGAATGACCATGACCACTTGTACTCATAAATCTTCATGTACTCATTAGACAACCATATATACCATTTTTAGGCCAAAATCTCCGAAACTTTCCATGAAATCTTATGTTCTAGCATTTTCCCATATTTGACCATGCCGCAAAAAAGGTCAAGGTAAACCCAACGTCACCATTTGAACAGTCTTGGTGGTACTCTAGTACTCCATGCTATTTACCAAGTTTCAGGGCCATAGGTGTATTGGTTCTGGGGAAGAAAAATATTAAAGATTTATCCCGTAAGCGGTAATGGCGGCCAAGTTGGTCATGTGACCTGGACCGTTTGAACAAATTTTCATTCAATCAACCCCTAGAGGCTCTATATGAAATGTGTTCACAACTGGCCCTTTGGCTTTTGAGGAAATGGTTGAAAATGTCAAAATATGAGCAATCTGGATCAAAGGTAAAAAAATGACCTTGACCTCTAAGTCTTGTACTCATAATTCTTCATGAACTCATTAAGACAACTGTATATACCAATTTTTTAGGTCAAAATCTTTAAAACTTTCCATGAAATCTTATGTTCTACCATTTTCCCATATTTGACCTTGCTGCAAAAGGTCAAGGTCAACACAAGGTCATAATTTGAACAATCTTGATAGTACTCAAGTACCCAATGCTACTTACAAAGTCTCAAGGCCATCGGTCAATTGGTTCTGGAGAAGAAGATTTTTAAAGGTTTTTACCATATATGGGCATGGCGGCCATGTTGGTCATGTGTCCAGGACCATTAGAAAATATTTTCATTCCATCAACCCCTCGAGGCTCTATATGAAATTTGGTTTCAATTGGCACAGTGGTTATAGAGCAGATTGTTTGAAATTGTCAAAATTTGAGATTTCTGGGTCAAAGGTCAAAGAATGACCTTGACCTCTTGTACTCAAAAATCTTCATGTACTCATTAAGATGATTCTATGTACCAATTGTTAGGCCAAAATCTTCAAAACTTTCCATGAAATCTCATGTTCTAGCATTTTCCCATATTTGACCTTGCAGTAAAATGGTCAAGGTCAACCCAAGGTCATAATTTGAACAATCTTGGTAGTACTCGAGTACCCAATGCTACATATCAAGTTTCAAGGCCATGGTTCAATTGGTTCTGGAGAAGAAGATTTTTAAAGGTTTTTACCATATATGGGCGTGGCCACCATGTTGGTCATGTGACCTGGACAGTATGAATAAATTTTTGTTCCCTCAACCCCTGGAGGCTCTATATGAAATTTGGTTTCAATTGGCTCAGTGGCTGTTGAGGAGATTGTTCGAAATTGTCAAAATATGAGAGTTCTGGGTCAAAGGTCAAAGAATGACCTTGACCTCTTAAAGTCATAAATCTTCACGTACTCATTAAGATGACTGTAGATACTGGTTTTTAGCCCAAAATCTGCAACAGTTTCCAAGATATCTTATGTTCTAGCATTTTGCCATATAAAAGCACAAGGAAGCAAATTTGACCTTGCCGTAAAAAAGGTCAAGGTCAACCCAAGGTCATAATTTGAACAATCTTGGTAGTACTTGCGTACCCGATGCTACATACCAAGTTTCAAGGCCATCGGCTTATTGGTTCTGGAGAAGAAGATTTTTAAAGGTTTTTACCATATATGGGCGTGGCGGCCATGTTGGTCATGTGACCAGGACCGTTTGAACAACTTTTCGTTCCTAAGGTCCCAGGAGGCTCTATATGAAATTTGGTTACAATTGGCCCAGCGGTTTCAGAGGAGAAGTCGTTTGAAATTGTGGACGGACGGACGACGGACGGACGACGGACGCCGGAGCCTTACCATCCTATAAGCTCCCCCGGAGCCGCTGGCTCAGGTGAGCTAAAAACTGCTCTGGTGTTCATTCTGTAAAATAAAAATCGATTTTACACTGAAAAATGCAAATAGATCTATCCTCTAAGGGAGAGCCGGGTAACTTCGGACATGGGGGTAAATTCGGACATACCATTGCAAACAGTGAAAATCTTTCACTGTTTGGCCAGTTATTTTTGTTTTAGTTCCAAACAACTGACATATATAGGAAACAATGTTACTGTCCGAATTTACCCGCTGTCCGAAGTTATCCGACTCTCCCCTATATCATTCATCCCATCCATCTGGTAACAGGGGTAAGATGCCATAATATGATATCATGTCACTTTAGAACTACGCTCGTGAGAATGGTATTAGGCTGTGTCCTTAGCAGCTATCATTAAAGACGATTTGTTACTTAAGAATTGAAATGTGATTTTCCAGCGTTCATCGTACGATGAAGCCAGCGGGCGGAGCTAAAATTACATGGAGCGCGAAGCGCTTCTTGTAGAATTTTAGCGACGACCACTGCCTTCTTCACACGATGAACGCTGAAAAATCAAATTTTCATTCTTTTATTTACACTTTATTTTTAGACCCTTTCTGTGCCGTTTTCGCGGTAACATGCAAAATACGGGTCGAAGAAAATTTAGTAACGACGTATTTGGCCAGTACGTTAAACAGCCGTCGCCATGACGTGGCGTCAATCGAACGTTACATGGACCAATCAAGATGTTTGTTTATCTTAGACGTCGCTTGACGACCACGTCACATGATCAACTGTAGGGCTGGGATGAGTAGAGATTTTGTACCCGGGTACCAGAGTCCCAATTACCCGCGGGTACCCGGGTACCCGGGCTCTCGGCAGGAAGCAGAATCACGCGGACAGTCTCGGCAGGAAGCTATTTTTCGAGGACAGTAGTCTCTGCAGGAAGCAAGAGTTCCCGGACAGTCTCGGCGGAAGCCAAATATGATGTACAGTCTCTGCAGGAAGCGAAAACTGGCGGAAGCGATTATACCCTGTGGACAAGCCTTGCATAGTGCACAGTCAGTTAGCGAGGCTGTCCCACACATTAGCGTTCATTGAAAGCCTATTATCAAGTGTTCTTGAAAGCAGCTGTAAATTGAGGATCTTACACGAGCGGTCATTTCATATGAAATCTATGAAACGAGCCTTCGGCGAGTTTCATAAATTTCATATGAAATTACCACGAATGTAAGATTCTGTTTATCATATGACCTTTTAAAATGGGATTTTAACGCCTTCAAACTGAACATTATTTCAATAAGAAAACGCATTGTTGACACGGACGTTGTCAATGACGTTACGTGTACGCGCCAAAGTGTTATTACACGTATGGTCATACGATTTTAAAGGGAAATCACCCTATAAAATCTGCCATTGAGATTTTGTTGAAACTTCACATAGTGGTAGAATATTATATACTGAGTGAAAAATCGAAATAAAAAAATGGGGTCACCGTACTACTTTTTGAGATAATGCAGCGCCATCTATGTGCTTGTGTGAAACATGGCTATGTCTATTTCGAAGACTTTATACAATATAATAGATGACCGATCGTTTCGAAATAAAGATTAATGAACTCTTCCTTCTTGTCAATTTGTTTGAACATCAAAATTCCCATCGTCGTTTGCCTCATTATATACGTTATTTACAATTTTTTATTTCTAACCGTTTTCCGGTATTGGAAAAAACGTGGAATTCTTTTCATAAAAAAAGTTCCACCATTGAAATTTTTATATATTTTTGATATGGTACAGGATTGATCAACCCCGTGCAAATAAGCTAATAAAAAATATAGGTCATCTGCCAAATATTCGAGTTATGGAAGGAAAACCACTTTTATTTGGCGCGGTTTTCATAAAAACGCCTTGACGTCAATGTTTTTTGCGTTGACGTCGCTTCCTATTTCGCGCCATTAACGGCCATATGGATAACGCTCTTACCGTTCGAGGCTTGTTCATAGCAATGTAATTCTCTGTTCATTTTCAGCAAAGCTCTTACGTCTTGAAAAAATATAGTCTGTATTAAACTGTCGCCTCCAAAATTTTCTTGTATGCAGACAACGCAGTAATGAGAGAAATTCCAAGGACTGAAACTAGGCAGCATGGCCATTGTTATTTCTCATAGAATATTCGAACTTTTTTCAGGGACAGGAGTATATTCTATTTATATCTGATGAACAAGCTCATACATGAACATTGTATATTGGATCCGGCCACTGTTCTACATGTATTTTCACAGAAACATCATCAAAGCTTGGTCCGTAGTGCATGATTTCTTTTCATCATTAGTGCTAAGACCAATTTCCGACGATGAGCAGCCTGATCAGTTTTCCTGCTCCCATTAACAATCTCTGAGTCCTGTGGAAAGTTCTGCTTGGCCGTTGTAAAATTATGTATAAATCTTAGCTGAACTTCTTGTTTGTATCACTTGCGTTAAATCTTGGAAGCAGATGGATGGATGATTTGCAATTTCATACCAGGAGGATGGGAGGGTGGTAATGAAAGGCTGTGTGCAATGAAACCCTGTTTACGGTTACAAGGATTTCTGCCTTGCGCGGAAATAGAACCCAGAACCGCTAGATCGGCAGACCGGCGCTTAACCTACTGAGCAACCCAGGCTCATCAACAAAATTGTTCGAATCCTTTAAATTATGCCTTCATGGTCTGTAAATGTGCATGTGACTTTGGGGTTCCACATATTTGCGTTTGGAACGTCGTAATTTTCAGGCTGCATAAGGAAGGTGTAGCTGGCTTGGAAGACTGAGTTTCTTCCCTTGGAAGGCTCTCTCCGAGCATGTATAATGGTCTGCAGAAAAGAGAACTAACAGTAAATGCTTAGATCATCCTGCGCATTGTGGGAACTTACCTTAATGACATGACCTAACAGCAAAAGCTGTCAGCCTCCGCATTTGCTCAGTCTGATCTTCGTTTTCGCTGTTTGCATAGGTATTTCATGACTCAAGCCAAGGGTCCTAAGTCCTTATTTGTATTTATGCTTGCATTAAGAAATAACGAGATTCAAAACGCACTTGCAGTTTTCACATCTCTCTTTTTACCTGACAGATAATTCCTAAATATTTACACACTACCCCAAAACCATTGGCGTTCTCTCCTTCAGTCCTGTTTTCGTCATTTTTTGTCCAGGTATATATATGTACCATGTTTTCTGTCGCAAAAAAAATCATACTTTTGTTTCAACAAAGCGTCCATTCAGGTGCGACGTCATGTTGTCTACGAAAGCAAGGTAAACGTTTTAGCTGGTTACGGCAAACGACGTCATGATAACCATAGCAGGAAACAATGACGCTGCGTCAAAATGTATGCGCACGAACATTGAGGTGATTTCCCTTTAATGACACGACGTTATCCATTGAATAACAGCGACGTCATTTGATAAAGTTTTTTTATTTTGTCAAAGAAAAAGCTTGTAAACATATTTTCCTTGACCTTTTCTTTAAAACTATTGAAACACCAAAAGCATGCGGTCATTATCGACTATACATTATCAGAGCTATCGTAAGTTAGCTTACAAAATATGTTTATGGCTAGAAGCTCTTGATAATGGGCCAAATTGAAACATTAACACCAGAGTTATTGTCCTTGACGTTATGAAAAACAACAAAAGAGAAAAGAAAGGCCAGGAACTGCCATATCATAAGGCTTGATTTTACCTGTTACCAGCAAAGTACCGTTTCAGACGAAGCACATATGAGCCGCGACGTGAGAAAACCAACAATGTGGTTGTGCGCCAAGTGCAGACTCAGATCACCCTTGGCATCAAACCAGTCCGATCAGACACTTCGCTTAGCGCTCAAAGCGTAGCTATGAGTCTAAGCTACCTCCATGCGGACAGCGAAGACTCTGATCAGACTGGGCGGATGCCAAGGCTGATCTTAGTCTGCGCTGTGCGCACAACCACATTGTTGGTTTTCTCGTATCGCGGCTCATATCATGTTTTCTGTTGACTGGCATAAAGAGACTAGAAAAAGACACAATGTCCTGACAATGCATCTAAATATTGGCTTAGCTCGATATCAGGATATTAAGGGCGCTGGCAATATTCTTATTCCTAGGAGCTAGTAGAACAGAAAAGTGTAGACAAAAGACGGCTATTTAAACACATAAGAAAACATGCGTTATAGGACAAGTAAGTTAAGCCTAAAAGCGCCAAAAAGGTAGACGACAAAAGTTTCGTCTGGCAAACTTTGATTCACAAAAAGAGTTACTCCAAGCTACATGTATATCTTATTTAGGATCAAAAGAATTTGGGGCAAGCAATGTTGATCCAGATGAGGCGGCTCGTCATAAGCCGCTTCGTCTATATCTACACTGTTAGCTATTTCACTGCTATTTTCATTTCCGTTTCCTTAAGTATTACGCACTACATTCTGGTGCAAAGTACAAACCGCAGAAATCTACATCAGAAGTAGCTTCTAGCAGGCACGTGCCGTCGCATTGACGTCGACGCGACGTGATGATGTCGCCATGACATCAGTAAGACGCCATGTGCCTGCTGGGACTCATATAAAATTGTTTGATCATCCTCACCGAAATAAAAGTCCCATGAAGGTAAAAATGAACACTTACAGAGTCAGCAACTCTGCTATTTGAGCCGCGACGCGAGAAAACCAACGATGTGGTTATGCGACCAGTGCAGACTCAGATCAGCCTGGACATCTTCATAGTTTACTCAGACTCTTCGTTAAGAGCTCAAAGCGTAGCTAAGGGTCTATGCTACCTCCGTGTGGACAGCGAAGACTCTGATCAGACTGGGCGGATTCCCAGATTGATATGAGTCTGCGCTGTGCGCACAACCACTTTGTTGGTATTCTCGTGTCGCGGCTCATTTTATTTTTTGTCTGCCTTCCAAACGTGGGATAACTTAAACGAAAGAGTTTTCTCCCCTGGAAAGGTTTTCGTCGTCCAGGGAAGTAAACAGTCACAGAAGTTGTTTCCCTTGGTAAAATGGCGAAAAACTCAAGGCGTATGGATATTTTCCAGTGTTCACTATGGAGAAGTCGTCTTTATAGAAAAAACTCTCTCTCTCTCTCTCTCTCTCTCTCTCTCTCTCTCTCTCTAAATTCTGTAGATTTAGAGTAGGCTCCTGTGAGAATCTATCTATCTATCTATCTATCTATCTATCTATCTATCTATCTTTCTATCTTATCTTATCTTATCTTATCTTATCTATCTTATCTATCTTATCTTATCTTATCTTATCTGTCTAAACTCTGTTAGATTTAGATTTCTTTAGTGTGCGAAAAAATCAAACTATTCAACTACTATCTATCTATCTATCTATCTATCTATCTATCTATCTATCTCTCTCTCTCTCTCTCTTTCTCTCTCTCTCTCTCTCTCTCTCTCTCTCTCTCTCTCTAAATTTATAAATTTTAGAGTAGGCTCCTGCTAAATAAAATAAAAAAAAAATAAAAAAAAATAAAAAAATAGAAATTATAAAAATAAAATTTATGAAAGTAAAATTTAAAATAACATATTAAAAATATATAATAAAGTTAAAGTAGTTAGTGATAATACAAGAAAAGACTTAAAATATATTCAATTATTTTTTTTCTTTCTTCCTTAAGTTCCTTTTTATTATTATTCATTTTTTTTCCCCTTTTTCTTTTTTTTTTATTTCCTATTTGAGTATTCTCTGACTGCTAAATCAGCAAATTATATTCTACAAATTATAGAATATTTTGTTCTGATCTTTGACATTTTGACTGATGCATGAATTTATCCCACTGGGGCCCCACAGGTAGGCAGTGGTTTCAGCACTGCATTGTTTTATGACCCTAATAATGAGGTGATTAGGAGGTATCTTTGATTTTCTAATCACTTCTTTATTGGAGGGGATTAGATTGGGGGGGGGGAGGGGGGGGGGCAAAATGATGGAACAAAATCCAGGCCTTTAACTTGTATTTTCTACGAATACACATCTCTTACAGCTCGGGTTACACATTTTACCCAACGTCGTAAATTTGGCGCGTTTTCTTTTTTCTTTTGTAATCTTCCGCCGATAAATGATAATAAAATATATAAATGTTTTAATAAATGTTTCTATGCTTATACAAAGTAGCTTATGAGTGTATTATGCTTTTGATATGCTCTTGGTTATACTTCTTCATCCGCTTAATATAGTAGGACTGCAATGGCTTAGCGCAAATTAGAGCGATATACTCGTCAGTTAGAAACTATTTTAGGTAGTTCTTAGTATTACATAAGCACAGTCACCACTTATCACTTTATTTCCTCCAGATAATGACCGCACATTTAAATGCTAAAGTAGCAACATCATTTGTTCTTTACTTCGCGTGCATGTAATCTCGCACGCAAAACAAATAAAACTTTGTTGCTGTATGTTTTTATTTATTTATTTACTTATTTTATTTCTATTTTCGTCCCAATGCCGTGACTCTTATCAGACATGATATAAAACCTGGACAGGACCTTGGATCTGGACTTCCGACCGTGTAAACGCGAACATGGGCATTGGACTGTGTAAATCCTGAACTCTTGAATTTGGATTTTTGACATTGCCAGTTTCCATTTGTAATCCAAAGTCCAGAGCTCAAATCCAGTCCCTGTATTAGAAGATCAAAGATTATTGAAGGTCGTGTTACACGTAGAACATCATCATGGTGACCTTGGAAACAAACTAAAAGCCCAAATTTGAAATGGCTGACTGAAAACCTTCGCATATAAACAGGTCCTATACACACGACATGATACGACTTTTGCCATTGATTCCGGTTAGAGAGATATCCTTTTTACACTAATTGCCATCACCAAGCTGCGGATAAAGGACTGATCATCAGACTGGCATTGGCGCATAACAGGCTGCCCTTTGGACTGATATTGAACGTATAAAGATAAAAACTATATGGCATGGATCGTATCACGACAGAATAGGATAGTATTACGACAAACATTTTTACATATAAACGGTGAAAAAATAACTAGACATATTATGTAACCGAGTTAAGTGCCGCATTCCCCGTAGGCACATGACGTCGAACTGACGTCAGTATGACGTCAGTATCGGGACAGATAGGTCAAATCAAACAGTGCAGTCCCAGATCAGACTGCTCCTAAAGAGCAGTCTGATCCGGGGCCTTCGGTATTTCCTATTCCATTTGCATTTTTAGATTAATAAAACATTTGTTGCACAATTGTAGTAGGCCTACATGTAATTAGTCAAAATTACTTTGCAATGGCTGGCTCTACTGTTGTCCTCATGCAGTCGGCACTTGCCGCACCTCTCTCTATAAAAAATGGAATTACTCGGCAGTTACCGTAGTTTCTTTGCCCGCCATTATATATGATTCAAAGCGGATAAAAACTACTAATTCTAAAATAACTGAACTATCGTTTGGGTCTCAAGAGAATGGGATTCTTTTTCCAAAGGAATAGGAAGTGACCATAACGTAACGTTCTTGCAATGGGTCGAGGATGCATTATTTCCTTACATCGTTCTAGTTTAAAGTGTTTGAAAGAATCTTTTCAGTAACCATCTATCCGTCCGTCCGTCCGTCCGTTCGTCCATCCTTTCATCCGGCCAGCCAACCATCCGTCCGTCCGTCCGTCCGTCCATCCATCCATCCATCCATCCATTCAAGTAACCCATCAAAAGTCCTTTGATACTGGAACCGCGTAGTTGAAACCCTCTTTTTATAACCACACCCGAAGTACTCATGGTATCTACGCAAACGTACACCGCCTATTGGCCTGCCCTGAAACACGTTTTGTAATGATGCTTCTAAAATAAGCATAGTTTATTGATAAACTTTACAATTAGATGATAAAAAGCTGTAAATTTTCCTCAGTCTATTATCAGCTAGGCGTTCATCAATAATTGATGAGATTTTCTGGTAAACAGTGGAGACGGTACCTGTTTGAAATGATCGACCAAAAAGGTCCCCATTACTCGACTATTTAATATTTGGACGTTCTGGTACATACACAGTGAAAATATAAAAAAGATAGTTCAGATCCGAACAGGATGACTCGGGTAAGACCGCACTCTCGCAGTCTGATCGGAATCTTCGCTTAGCCACATCAGTTTACCTGCGTGATCTTTTTCACATGCAACAGGGGTTTGGCGTATAAACCTAAGAATTCAGCCCACTGTGCACACAATATTATATCAACCTTGAAGCAAACATGATTCAACGTCATGACGTTGAATCAAGGTTGAATCAAGGTTGATTCAACATTATGTGCCAACCAGGATATTCTGAGAAAACAGGGTAGACAGAGGAAATATTAATTTAGCCATTGACTAAGCCAAAAATATCCTGATTTTATTGAAATTAATAGGGTAATCAAGGGCGTAGCTACCTTTACGCAAATACGCAGGTGCGTTTTGAAATTTTGTCAAACTGACAAAATTTCAACACACACCTGCGTATTTGCAGGATGAAATTTTGTGATGGGACAAGATTTTAGTAGCAGGGCCATCAGATATGAGGATATGCAATATGTTAGTTGCTTAGCACCTAGATTTTCCCTGTAAGAGTATGAAGCATTATTGTGCGTATCATGTCATTGTCATTATGTGCTAGCCACTCCCCTGGTAATAATTATAGTGTATGCTTTTCCGCCATTATCCCAGAGGCGAAAAATTTTTGTGACTTCCTGTTTGCATTGCTGGAGAAGAAATGAAGTATACTTCTTACATAAATTAATCATTACTCCTTTGGAAGGACGAAAGATATGTAAAAGGCAGACTTATTTTCCCTATAAGTGTACAATTTGCCTTAAATGTCCCGATGTAAAGCAGCATGATTCCCCCCCCACACACACACACACGCCCACCCCCACCCCCAACACCGCCACCACTACAAAAAACAACAAATAAATGATGAAAATGGTACCAACACAGAAACCTATCATAGTCAAACAAAAACAGTCGTCGTAGTCACACAAAAACAGTCACTGCTCAACAACAAATTATCAAGCCTTTCAAAAACAATCATTGCTACCAGCACGGGGGTAATGCCCGTTTGCCTACCTGTGCTGTCGACCGATTCGGTAGTATACATTGAAATGGTTGTCGACCGAGAATTTGGTCGTAAGCATCACTAATAATGGTAAGTGGTGCTATTATTAAACGGCTGTCAACCAAGCAGATACTGCTGTCGATTGTCTCACTTTTGCATGTATGGTAACTGTATATGACTGGCTGGGTCGAGAGCACAGGTAGGAAAATTGGTATTCTTGCACACCAGATGAGGGTATTCGCGTCCTGTACCTACAAATCTTATCTCATCAAGGACCGGATAAGAATAACGAGCAGTCAATGCATTGGTTGTATAGGAGCTCATGGACCTGCGTCGTCAAGTGACGTTGGCTTTTTCATGATGACGTCACGAAGACGGCAATAATGACGTCAGTTTATGCACGCCAGGCCGAATGTTAGTCGTTGAAAGCGGCGCCTTGTTTCAAAATCAAATTGAAACCTCTCAAACACTAGAAATACGCATTTTAACAAGTTCTAAAGTTAAAACAAAACGTGGTGTGCAAGCCTCGTGATGCCGCACAGTGACCCTCGTGACAGATTTTTCTATCCACACCTCGCACCTATGAAAGATACTTATAGTCTGAGTGGTCGCTGTGCACTGCTGTCATCTTTGGTATTTCGCTCGTACATATCCTCAGTTATTGATTATAGCTTAGCGCCAATTATGAGAAGTGGTAAAGCCTAAAAGAATAATTCCATGAAACATTTGCAAACACTTTAGGTCATTTCAGTGAAATCTCTCTTGACAGTTTAGGTTAACTGACCTATTGCTGTCAAACGGAATACGTCAGATATCAGTATCAAAGAATTGCGCGCGCATCAACATACGTGTATAACGGACCTAACGTTGAAGTAACAATTAATATTTATATGAGAATTCGTTCCGAAAATGTGAGGAGCTATTTGTGACTAGTCTTCCTTGCGGAAAGTGAAAAGTAAAGGATGCATTTTCTAAACATACAATCCTGCCTTTATTTCTCCAGAAATTTTCTAGTTCGTATGTCGTCTGCTCACTAAATTTAACAGACTCAAATTAAAGCATCAGTTGAAGGATACGAAATACCAGAGGAATGAGGATTTATTTTTGAAATATTATCAGTAATGTTATCTGCTTGAAACTCTGCAATTTGAATATCGGCTGCTGGCAATTTTCATATAATATAACTCAGTAGGCAATTCTTGGAATGGAGATAATGTGTATCGAATGTCGTCTGCTTGCATTAAATATTCATAATTAATAATTCAGATACAAATTAACACTTTAAGCAACACTGACGAAAATAACAACATTTGCAAACAGCGTAGATCCTGATGAGGCGGCTCATACGCCTCATCTAGATCTAAACCGTTTGCCCTCTGGTCCTCGAATTTTCAATATATCTTGGACAAGACATTTTCTTGAAATACGCAGACGAAAATTTTGTCGTCTACTTTTCGGCGCTAAAAGGGTTAATGCTATATTTCTGTAATTGGTCAACAAAAATGAAGGATATATAATAAGTATTCAAAAATAATATCACTGGTCTTTTTTTCCTGTATCTTCAGATAATTAGTGTCGTCTGCTAAAGTCGGGAGACGAATCTGTTCTCTGTTTATGAAGCACGAAGATACAGGTTCTATGTAAATAATGGAATAAAATGAATTAGCGAACGATCGAGTGAAATGTGTTTTGCAGCACGAGTAAAAACGAAGAATCAGACCAGCCTGCACATCCGCGCAGCCTGCTCAGCCTTCCCTGTTACGACAAACAATCTAGGTCGACAAAAATGTCTGTCTATCGAAAAGCGGATGAGCACGCTGAGCTGAGCCTACACTCACAGTAAAAGCTGTAAGACTTCTGTTTTGTGCGGAGGAACGAGTTCTGTACATGTATCAGGAAAAATATGATCTTAACAAAATATCTTCGTGAAACATCATTAATTAAGAAAGTCTATAAATGGATCTAAGACCTTGGAACAGAAATATCTGAACCGGCAATGCAAACCATGATCAGACACCTCGTGTTAGGAGGAGACAATGGGTGCTTGACAGGAAATTTGTGAGGTATCGCCATATTTTTCAAATTTAAGGATAATGCCAGTCATAGCTTAACTCATTTATGCATTGTTTCCCATACAAGGGACATTCTAATGCACTTACGTATGTAACGTGACGTCTGATTGGATAACGTCAAAATTCCGCTAGCGCGTTGCCGTAAAACGAAATTTCAGACCATAAAACCGACGATTTACCTCCCCAAATTACAATTTTGAGTACAGCTATCCCCTTATTGGCAAACAGCGCAGACCCAGATCAGATGCCAAAGAACGCGACGTCTGATCTGGTTCAACGCTATTTGCCAAAAATTCACAACAATTTATTTAAAAGTACTTAAAGATAAATAAACCAGTCACTCCTAAAATACTGACTGGACTCGTCCAATTTATAAAGATAGATCAGTCCACCAGGCATAAATGGGTTATCGTGTCCTTTTTAAACTCTCTAAGCACCAGAAAGCAGACGACAAAATTAACGTCTGCAAAAATTCAAAACATGCCTAACCCAAGACAGTTCATATTGAGAATGTTAAGACTAGAGGGTAAACAGTGTAGATCTAGATGAGGCGGCTCATTTTGAGCCGCCTCATCAAGATCTACGCTGTTTGCAAATTCTGCTATTTTCGCCACTGGTGCTTAAAGAGTTAAAGGCTATTAGCGGGATCTATAATTGTAAGAAAAAGTCAAAGTACTATAAGAGGTTATGGCAACGAACATAGAGAAAATGTCTCAGAGAATAGGTACCACTGCGCATACACAGACCACCCTGTGCACATCAATGGTGCAATGGGAATGTGCAGTTTGATTATGACCGAGACAATTATTCTTCCCATGTAGTTAATATGACGAAAATAAGTAATAGAAATAACTCATGAAAAAAGAGATTAAGCAATAGAAACTGAGCCATTCACAAGACGTTTACTCGGTGACGACGATCATGCGCAATGAGATATGAGATCTTATAAAGACAAACGTTAAGCTGTCAAGTGTTCAAACACTGTTCCTTCCTGTGTCTGTCGCACAAGATCAAAAGATTCAATGTTCCTTACAAGAGTATTGGGATTTCTTAAAGAAGAAAGCTAATTAATTTGCGATATAGAAAGATTGCAAAATTTGTCGGAAATGAAGAATCGAACAGTGTTGACTGGTTTAAATATGGAGAATGACAGTTATTCCGAAATTTATGTTTCACCGGTGACTAGTGAAGTGTACCAGGCCATAGGCATTTCAATGTCGGTGCTATTTTTTCTGGCATTATTTGAAAATATTTTGGTACTATATGTGTACAATAGAACAAAGAAACTCCACACAAAAACTAACTTTTGGATCATTTCTGTTATAGCCTGTGATTTGCTTATTGTCATTAATGCTTTTCCATTTGTAATCTTTTCAAGTTTTGCGGAGGAATACATTTTCGGTGAAGTGGGGTGCAAATGGGACGGATTTATTGTCACCCTTCTGGGAACAGCTTCAATATTCTTATTAACAGGACTTTCGATACATCGCTATATGATCATCTTCAATTGTCATAAACGTATAAGAATTGGAAAGACCAAAGTTGTGTCTGCTATTCTGTTCTGTTTTGTTTTCGGACTATTCTGGGCGGTATTGCCGTTGATTGGATGGGGATCTTATTCATTAGAAGGAATCGACATATCGTGTGCCCCCAACTGGAAATCCAAAAGTACTTCCAACCAGTCATATACACTTTGTCTATTTATATTTGTGCTATTTATTCCATGCCTTATGCTGGCGTTCTGTTATATAAGGATTCTTTATAAGGTAAGTTAATTTTAATAATACGAGGGATGATCCAGAAGTTTGTGGACACCTTGAATAACTAAGGAATCTGAAAAGGCACATCCATGAAATATTACATGCCCATTGCCACACCATTGGTAAACACACATGTAAATTTTGAATTAGATATCTCAAACGGTTCATTTATGACAATGCATTTTGTTCAGTTACCCTAGGTTGCGCGGCGCACGCCACAACGTCACGTTGACGTCTGGTATATGATAGAGCTCAAAATGCGAAGCTGATAAGATCCACCAAAGTAATCATGACACTAAAATCACAGTTTCAGCATTTATATAATGCGAGAATAGAGCAATAAGACAATCGCAAGTTTTCCATCAGGTTTCATAAAGCACAACTTCTGATATCGCGTAAACATTTCTTGGGCTCAGTTTTGAGGTGTAAATCTATTATTTCATCGAATAAGTGCATCATTGCCATCCTGAGGTCCGAAAGTATGACTCGACATTTATTTTCAACACTCTTTTACACAGTAATTTCAAACGAGTATGTCTCATGATGCTTCGTGTAAAATATGGTTTGTTTCCATTGGTTTTATGTCTTTTTATGTCGACATTGAGACAAACTGCTTGCGTGCAGACGTTCAAAAAAACGTCATTTTCTTCTTTCATGTCAGAGGGTGGTGGTCTGTTTTGTTTGTGCAGAATGTCATGTAAAATGCCAATAATGAATATGCACATCGTTTGAAAGTGGGAAATGCTACTTTAGTTCTTGACTGCAATTTCATATCAAAAGGGGGGTGGGGGGGTCCAAATCTGCCCACGCATGGATTTCCTTGTTACTTTGCATGTTTACTATCTTCAACCTTACAACTACAAATATGCATTTATCTATTTCAGTACAGACTGTAAGGTCTCAGGAGAGAACCCAGGAGTACTCCCGTTTTTGTGTGATACAAGCCTTATAATTCGTCAATCTTAAATCCTAATCTTCATTAAATTTCATAAAATGTGAACTACAATAGTAAAAGGGTCCATATGGATATCTTTGATTCCGTTTATGCTTATGCAAACATGCAAACAAATCTGTTTTTTTTTAACATTAAGTGAATGGCATTCACTTATTTTAAAGCACTTAGATTCGCATGCACCTATTAAGACAAAAAGGGTAAAAAGTAAACGTTTACCAAACTGGTTTACCCCCGAAATTTCCCAAGCGCGAAAAATGAGGGACAACTATAAACGTTTGAAGCAATGGGCTGATTATAAACGTTACAGAAACAAAACAAAAGATTTAATTAGAAAGGCCAAACGAAAACACTTTTCTGAATCTGTTATAAATTCAAGAGACACAAGGACAATATGGCAACACTTCCGTACAGTCAATAATAAGCCCAATACTTCAAACAGTAACCTACCAAAGGAACTGATCATAGAAAATGAACGTATAACAACATCACTAGATATTGCGTCCAAATTAAATAGATACTTTACTTCGATTTCTGGTCTTCTCAATGGAAATGAAATTCACACGGCACCATTAAATGTCACTAAACTGAAGCGTGTCTTAGAAAGCAAAATTCCAGATGATGTACACTTTCATATTCCACCAATAACAAGTGAACAGGTTGCTTCATTTATTCATGCACTGGACACGTCCAAAGCAACTGGGCTTGACGGCATTGGCCCACGAATTATCAAAATGGCCATTCATAGCATATGCCCTAGTATTGCTGCTCTCATAAATAAAAGTTGTAAATCTGACCCGTCCAATTATCGACCAATCTCTATATTACATACTGTCTCTAAGATCTTTGAAAAACATATAAATAAGCATTTAATGGCGTATCTAAACAAGTACAAACTCATACATAAAAGTCAATCTGGATTCCGACAGAAACATAGCTGTCAAACTGCTCTCGTAAAATTAATAGACCAGTGGATGACATGCATCGACGATGGAGATATAATTGGAACTTTATTTCTCGATTTTAGAAAAGCGTTTGACTTGGTCGACCATTCAATTCTTATACAGAAACTGTCATTTTATAAATTTAGTGGCTCTGCACTGCAGTGGTTTATCTCTTATCTTGATAGTCGACAACAAGCAATTGATAATGGTCAAGGACTTTCTGAGTTCTCGAAACTTCAGTCAGGTGTCCCACAAGGGTCTATATTAGGACCTACGCTTTTCCTCATATTAATAAATGACTTGCCTCTCCATATGAAATATTGCTATTCGGACCTGTTTGCAGATGATACTACCATGCATACTCATAGTCCTAACATTAACGTTATCGAAACAAAACTGCAACATGACTTTCACGCTGCTAATATTTGGTGTCTACAAATAAAATGCAAATCAATTATGACAAAACAACATGTATGACGATAGGAACTAGAAAAAAGGTTAATAATTCCAGCGCACTAACATTACAACTGGATAATATCTGCATCGCAAATGTTAAAAAACAAAAGCTTCTCGGAATATACATCGATGAAAATCTCTCTTGGACTGCACATATTGATTACCTCTGTACAGTCATATCATCAAAAATCTCACTCCTCCGACAACTATCAACCTATGTTCCAGTCGATATTCAAAAACTGTTTTATCAAGAATATATCCTTCCTTTACTGGATTATGGTTCCATTACATGGGGATCCACATCCAGCACAAATATCGATAGATTATTTAAGTTGCAGAAACGTGCTGCACGTATAATTCTGCGTGCTGAATACACAACTCCATCTGCTACAATGTTCCAGCAGTTACAATGGCAGCGAATAGACACAAGGCTTAACTACAATAAAGCAGTTCTGACGTATAAAGCACTGAACAGTCTAACGCCAGAATACATTTCAAATTTATTAAAGCCGACATCGCAAACCCATACTCTCACCCTAAGATCAGCAGCCAATGGAACATTGTCTGTACCAAGGTCAAAGACAGCGTTATTTGACGGTTCCTTTTCCTGCTCCGCTCCGAGACTCTGGAAATCCCTACCTCATTTTGTAAAAATGTCACCGTCTTTAACAGTTTTTAAAAAGAATGTCAAGCAATACATTTAATCTGATAAGAATATAACTTCAATACCAGTCTGTCATATCGTGTTTTTTTATAATTATCAAGACTTGTGCAATGCATGCAGTTTTATTTCACACTGTATAGTCAGTTAAAGGGTATTTTAAACTCCTGTGGTACAAGTTGTTTTATGCGCCGCATATACCTGTGCAATAAATGTTTAACTCCCTAGCGCTATTTTATTGCCAGACGCCAATAGGTTTTTTATATATTTTAATGTGTATCAATAATACTATTCTGTTGACACTGGCTTGTTTATCTTAACCTGTGCTGTAGTTTGTTTTATATGCATACACAAACTCATTTTTAAATTGATATCTTTCTGTGTACATATGTAAAAAGTTGTATTTTTTTTTTTTTTTAATGTTGTATTGTTTTTATGTTGTTGTTATAGAGGGCCAACTGGTAAGACTGGCTATTGCAGCCAAAGGTGCACCCTCTTTAAACATTGTATAAATAAAAAAAAAATAAAATTAAAAAAGTCAGAAAATATGGCTAAAAGCGACACTAAAACTATTAAAAAACGAAAAGCATCCCAAAATTTATATAAGTTCCAGTCAGTGTCAACCTATGAAATTTCCTGAAAAATAGGCCATATGTTTCCTTTTTATACCTGAGGAATTTCATGAAATTTGGAAACCGGTAACATTGTCACATAATGCATGATATAGATTAAGGTGATTTGTTTGACAAAATTACATGTCACATTTAAGTGTTAATATGTTCATAGAAACACTTCATTTTCTAATAATATTAATAGTGACCTAAACTAAAATTATAATAAAAAGCTCCATATGCAGATATATTGATTTACTTTGTCTGAGGAATAAATGGAACACTAAATTAACTCCGACTACTCGACAGTGTATAAAGAAAAAAAATACAACATTGGACCTACCAGAATAAATATTTCACATGACATTTTTACTCATCAAGGAGACCAATTGTGCCAAATTAGTTTGAAATCCATGCATAAATGTAAAATTAATAGCTGGGACTTGCTCAACAGTTTTATTATTTAACCTTCTATTGTAACCTTGACCTTGGACCTACTAGAATAAATGCTTCACGAGACACATCTACTTATCAAGGAGGACAACTGTGCCAAATCATTTTGAAATCCATCCTTAAATATAGAAGAAATTGTCTGGACAAGCTCTACTTATAACCATTGTATCATTTGACCTTCAAAAATGACCTTGACCTTCAACCTATCTGAACGAATGTTTCGAATAGCACTTCTACTCATTAAGGAGGGGAACAACTGTGCCCAATTCTTTTTACATCCATGCATAAATGTAACTAGATGCCCCGGACAAGCTCAATTTATGACCATTATATCATTTGACCTTCAAGTGTGACCTTGACCTTGGACATGACTTAATATTTCAAGTGGCACTTCTACTCGTCAAGGAAAACAACTGCGACAATTATTTTGAAATACATATATAAGTACAGAAGTTATGGCCCGGACAAGCTAAATTTATGACCATTATATCATTTGACCTTCAAGTGTGAACTAGACTTTGGACCTACCTGACCAATTGTTTCAAATGGCACTTTTACTCATCAGGGAGAACAATTGTGCCCAATAATTTTGAAATCCATCCATAAGTGTAGAAGTTAGGGCCCGGACAAGCTCAATTTATGACAATTTTATTATTTGACCTTCAAGTGTGACCTTGATCTTGGACCAACCTGACCAATTGTTTCAATTGGCACTTTTACTCATCAAGGAGAACAATTGTGCCAAATTATTTTGAAATCCATCCATTCAATGTAGACGTTTTGGCCCGGACAAGCTTAATTAATGAGAATTTCATCATTTGACCTTCAAGTGTGACCTTGACCTTGGACCTGCCTGACTAAATGTTTCAAATGGCACTTTTACTTAAGAAGGAGAACAATTGTGTCAAAATATTTTGAAATCCGTTCACAAATGTAGAAGTTATGGCCCGGATAAGCTAAATTTATGACCATTTTATCATTTGACCTTCAAGTGTGACCTTGACCTTGGACCTACCTGACCAAATGTTTTAATTGGCACTTTTACTCATCAAGGAGAACAATTGTGCCAAATCATTTTGAAATCCATTCATTCAATGTAGAAGTTTTGGCCCGGACAAGCTTAATTTATGACAATTTAATTATTTGACCTTCAAGTGTGACCTTGACCTTGGACCTGCCTGACTAAATGTTTCAAATGGCACTTTTACGTAAGAAGTAGAACAATTGTGTCAAAATATTTGAAATCCATTCACAAATGTAGAAGTTATGGCCCGGATAAGCTAAATTTATGACCATTTTATCATTTGACCTTCAAGTGTGACCTTGACCTTGGACCTACCTGACCAAATTTTTCAAATGGCACTTTAATTCATCATCGAGAACAATTGTGCCAAACTAGTTTGAAATCTATCAATAAATGTAAAAGTTATGGCCCGGACAAATCCGGACGGACTCAAAAACGCATGCACGCACTAACGCATATTCGCACATACACCGAGCTGAAGTTGTAACAGCTATGTCTCGCTCACCGCAAGCGGCTCAACAATAAAGGACTTGGTGAAGCAAATAGATGATAAAATTCAGTAAAACTAAAAAAAATTAGCATAAAAATAATCACAAAACTACATGTATATGCATTCCTAAATTTGGTGTTTTTTCATCCGTTAACATTCAGCATTCCAAAAAATCATGTTACCGGTTTTCAATTTTCAAGAAAATTTATAATTATAATTTACACATATATGGCTTAATTTCATATTAATTCCAAAGGTTGACAAGAACTGCAACATAGTCAAATCGAAAATTTAATTTGTTCAAAAAATTTTATGGAGCTGAAATTTGGGGGCATCTGCAAACAAAAGTTAATATGAAAAGTTTTATGGTACATGCATACCTTTGAATACAAAAGTGGTATATACATAATCAAGAATTACTAGGAATCATTTTGAGAATCAAACGGGTCAGAAATTCAAAAATCCTACAGCTTTGAGCTGCTTGGAATTGGGGTACCCCTATTTTTCGCATCCCATCCAATTAAAATGTTGTAATTGAACAATTGAAATAGATGGATCAGCAAATATTTCATAAAGGCAATAGTAATGTCCTAGACAATCACTATGCATAATTTCTTTTATACTTTTCAATGAATTATAGAGATTTCTCGGTGAAATCGAAACTGATAATCTCACTGTTTCAAACAGTGAAATTATCACTTTCGATTTCACTGTTTCAGATATAACATTTTTGTGAAATAGCCTCAAGTTTTTTGTTGATTAATTGACTAAATCTTATCTGGCTTGACAAAAGTAACGTCACGCATGTTTGCACGTCATTACGACGTTGATGACGTCACTTAAAGCGCCAACGTAACATTGTTACTGCACGCGACGTCAGGCCGCCTAAGTCTCCTTTAGGCATTCTTTCTTGGCATTTTTTTTAGATCTGTTTATCGAAATGATATTTTAAGCTATTTTTCAGTTGCAAACTATATTTACAACCAATATCATACCCAATAAATACACTGGACGCATCAAATTTGACGCAAAAAGGCTAGGAAAAAAAGTTGTGTTTCTGTCGAGGGGGCTGACGCTCTTGAATAAACAGAATTATTGCGATTTTCAAGCATAAAAGAAATAGAAAATTTGACTTTTTCAGTGTAAGATGATTTTTTATTTCACTCATGAACACCAAAAGTGGTATTTTCACTCGTGGCTTCGCCACTCGTGAAAATACTGCTTTTGGTGTTCATTCGGTGAAATAAAAATCGATCTTACACTGAAAAAGTCAAACATCCTCTATATTATGGAATTCGGTGCGTGGGCAGAACCCTATGTAAATTTCCTATAGGGTGGACCTTCCCCTTTTAAGGATAAAATATATCTGATTATTTTAAATGGAACATTTTGTATTTGCCTGCAGAAACTCTGGAGTGCGCCGCACTGACAACCCCTGGTGTATTCAAACGTAGATGCCAAACCCAATATTCACTGAATTTACCTGATATTGTGAGAAATTATTCAGCCATGCATAGAGAAGCATTGGTTAAGATTTGAAAGAAATGACTTATTGCAATTGGATTTTATGGACTGTGTCCACGAATTTCTGGATCATCCCTCGTACATGGTGTCAGAAAATAACGGGGACTTAATGCAAGCTGTTGTAGTTTCCCTTCTTCGAATAGGAGATAAAAGCGTGACGTCACTGATAAGACACCTGGGGATTCCCAGAGTATGGTTGACAGAAAGATAGATACAGTATTGTAGTATACAGCTAATGCGCATAATTGTTTGTGTAAACTATGAATTTAAAACAGCAAAATTTTAATGTTTTAGACAGATAATATGTAAGGCTTACATTTTCTTTAATGAAATTGAATTTCATGATTTAATTGCGTGCTAAGATGCTTCAAAAATATTTTTTTTTTGCCCTGTCTATCACACATCTTCATAGCGCAAATTTATAAAAGTCTAGTAAAAAGGAAAAGAACTGGAAAATACAGGCGGCAGCTTAGACCCTTAGCTAACCTTTAAGCGCTTAGCGAAGCCTGATCAGACTTGGTGGATTCCCAGGCTGATCTGAGCCTGCGCTGGGCGCAAATTTTCTCGTGTCGTGGCTCATATACTTTTCATCATAGATACTCTAATAAAAAGTAACTGAGTCTGTACCCTATGTTAATTTTCTGAAATGAAAATGTTTGTTTCCTGTTGTATAATAGTATCTTCGCTGACTTCAATGGATCCTTTTATCAAGGACGTCTTATCATAGTTCAAAACAAGCCGCTGGAGTCCTGTGGTGACAATTTGAAATAAATATGTATCTAAAATAAACTGTTTGTGCGCAGAGTGCGGCTAATTATGGCTTTCTCTATTTTATTTATATTTTCTTTCTTTATTTATTTATTCTTTTTTTCTACTTTATTTTTTTTTGAAACCGAATCCTCTGTCGGCATCATTTACAGAATTGGCCGGATTCAAACTTTCACTGATGATTGAGTACATGTATTACCTTATTAAACATAATTATGTTAGTATGTTTATATTAAACAACATGTAATACAATGTTTTAGCAGCGTGATCTTTTTACTAAATTATAATAGTCTTCTTTATTTCTTTAAACATCACATAAAAATCTGCAGTCATAATGTGCAAGGGTACATCTATTCAGAGAGAGACAGACAGAGAGAGAGAGAGAGAGAGAGAGAGAGAGAATGTTTTTTCATTTTTATCAACTATTGCTATGGCTTACAAAGAGTTCCTAGACCAATGTTTTATCTACTGTTCGTAGCATCTTCGTTTAGATTTCACGAACTTGGAGTAAATTATCGTTTGAAAATTAATATTGTTCTCAATAATATTCTTTTCGAAAGAGAGGAAGTGTTTTATTTAAATCTTATTCTAAATTGTTTATAAAATTTTCAATTGTTTAAGAAATCGCAACCATCGATAGATATCATTATTTCTATCATTTTTATTTTTAATTTTCTTGTCCTTTAATCCGATCGACATTTATAGTAATTCCGCTTAAGTTCTCTCAGATATAATATTTCAATTATTTTTTTTTTCATCTTGTCCTATTTATACTAATAAATATACTTTATAGTAGGAAATATTAAGATACTGATCTAAAGTATTTTCATTTTATTCTGTTAATATTTTTTCAGTCGTAGTTATTAAGAAAAACAGTCCGGTTAAGTTGATGGGTATACCCAAATACGCGTTTTACTAGATGAATTCAATTAATAAAATGATTTCGTTTTCGTATGACAGGTGACTAAGACCTTAATTCAAATTGTTTTAAATCGGTAGCTATTTATTCGCACTTATTTCAATTATCTTTTAGAAAAACACTGTCCGCTGCTAATCTTTTGCCAACCAAGCTACCCACGTGATCATCCGATGATGTCACTGCGGGGATACCCGTTATCTCCTATTGTACATTGTAAAGTTTCATTTCATCATTCAAACAAAATATTTTCCGTAAAAAGATTCGATATAGGATCATTAAGTTTAAAATTATGTACTACTGACTTAGCCTTCCTTAGGGTTTAGAGAAAGCTTATAGTTTGCCTTGTATTGCTGTGCCGTCTTATTTTATGTTTTTTCCCTTTCCCATTAGGTTCTGAGGACAGGATGTGGTAAGGGACTGAATTAACCTGTTAAAATGAAAAATTGTCCATTGTCTTTCATAGATTTGATTGAGTTCAGTTTGACATAAAACAGTTAATATGGTCATTATCATGTGAATATAGGGTCGTTGTGTTCTGTCACCTATCAGGAGTGTGTGTGGGGGGGGGGGGGGTTCGAAAAAAAATCTGGGATAGACAAAACATGTATCGGTTACACTCAAATAAATTTCAATCAAAACTGTTAGCACAAACATTTACAGTTATATAATAATTAATAGATTGAACGAACCTTATCTTAAAATATGTAAATATTTGTTTACAAGTTTTTTTTAGCTTATTTATGGGGGGTTTTAAACTACAAGTAGTCGAGTACCTGACTTCATTTTTGATGGTTACGTGAACGAGTTACGTGACTTCTTTCTCCTTTTTCCTTTCTTGAGTTCGTTCGTTTATTCGTTCTTTCTTTCCTTCTTTCTTTCTTAATCAGACTATATAGATATTCTTCCTTTCTTCATTAGATCATAAAAGCACATATGAAATACACAAACACAACACGAATACTCCAAGGAATGATGTGCTGTAAGCCTTTGTGCAGTATCGGCGGATTTGGACTTCAAGTATTTGAGACATGATTATGACTGAGTGAGGCTGTTTCGAAACGCGAATTTCTCTATGTTTAGAGACCAATGGAAGAAACTTATAGTATACTTATCTTATATTAAATTACATCAATGTAAACCTTGTACAAATCTCTCGATGGTGATAACTTAAAATAGTTTTATAGAAAATTCGATCATTACCAAATTTTAGGCTGAACATAGCTTCTTAGACATTTTCGACATTATTCTTATATAATTTCATGGGACTGAAGCTTCAAACTTCAAAAGCCGATGGAAGAATCAAAACATAAATTTTATTTGTATATTTTGATACCATATTTACGGACAAAGATTGAAGTTCATGATCATGACTTATAAAAATTGTCGTAATATCATAAATATAATAAAATTTTACATTATATTCCAATGTAATTGCATAACACTCGACAGACTTTGAACAGGTAAGCTCTCGGATAAATCCGCAAGTCGTTATCGGTACTTTCCGCCATATTGAAGCATTAAGTTCCTTATGAGCTCAGCCTGGGCATTCGCCAAGTCTGATCAAAGTTTTCGCTGTCTGTATTGTGGTAGCTTGAGCCATTAGCTACACATTAGGCGCACAGGGAAGATTCTAGGCGGAGGCCAGGCTGATCTAAGTCTTCGCTGCGCGCACATGCCACTTTGTTTGCTTTCTCTTTTCGCTGCTCATTTACAGGTAAAATTGCGTGATTGTGATTATGTACGTCAGCAAACTTGAAGATAAGCCCAGGGCCTGCTGTACATATAGTAGATGCGGAACGGAGTTTTCTTCTTTTTTGTTCTGTTGTATTAGTGACAAACTTGTTTACTGTAGCGTTGTATTTATAAAGGAAAATACTCAATAAAATGTGAACAGCCTTAAAATTGTAGATCTCGATTAGCAATTAAATTTGGTGGAAATTTCATGAAAATCGGACTTAAAATAAAAAAGATATGGAGATTTTAAAAATTCAAAATGGCGGTCTCAGAGGCCGCCATTTTGGAAGTTCCTGTCACATGATTTAAATTTTAATCTAGATAAAGTGCATAAAATTGCTTATTTGATTGCTTAGTTCTTTTAGTTTAAATTGTTTCTTCATGAAGTAAAATATAGATTTATGCATTTTGTTCACCTAAAATTTGTTTGAAACTAAACTTATTTAGGATTTTCATTTTTGACTGTGAGTTTATGACGTCATTAAATCACAGATTTGCTGGTTCTTATCTCAACATTTTACTATCTATAAATTGTCATATCTTCCTTAATCTAAGTCCGATTTTCATGAAATTTTCAGCAAATTTTAAGCTTTATTAAATTCTTCAATTTGAGTCCAACATGCATTTTAGTGAGTGTTTTCCTTTAACTGCAGTCATCCGATCATGTTTATTCAGACGTGGTCCCGCAAAGGACACCAGCTAACATTTATCTTATAAATTTTTATGGTTGTGTTTGATAATTTGACATTTTATATGTCAGTTGCTTTCTTTAATTGTTATTGTTTGTTGTTGTTTTTGTGCTGCTTAGTTCCATTGTCCCACGGTCCGATATATACTAAAATACTGTCTCAAAGGGCCGTTAAACCAGAACAATCAATCAATCAATCAATCCATTGTCCCAGGAGTCACTTTGTTCATATAATATCATCTTCTAGCGTGATGACAACAGGAATAAAAGCTGTTGTCCATAAAAGTCTCATTGCTCTATCAGATAAAATATATCACCGTGAGATATCGCTGCAAGCTGCTCGCCATAGTTTTGTCATTGTTAATGACCGTGATAAGCCATTGAGTTTCACATAAAAAGTGTACGAAAAATGATTTTGGTCATTTAAGTTCAGTTGGCAACCAAAGTGACCTACTTTCGATTTCACAAACTGGAATAAAATGTAGAACAGAACAGAACATATACTTTATTTCACTCAGGTCATAACAGACATATGAGGATATAAAGATAAACAATACAGTGAACAGACATGGACATGGTGAAAGCGAGTTATAACAACAATACATATATACATAATACACCAAAAACTCATGTACGTACATACAGTATAAACAAAATTTGGGGTATATGATTGCACATTTTTACATCTGTATAACAATATATCCCTGCAGACACAAGATTATGAGCGATCACTGAACCAAAGCCGAGTCAACATCGTGATGTTGAATCAACGTTGATTCAATGTCGACACAAGGTCATGTGTCCAGTAGAATACAAAGATCGCAAGTATAAGAGCCCCGTCATGCTGACAGGTGACTAGCGTGTGCGCTGTCAACACTAGGTAGAAGACAGATTTACTTATCACCTATTATAATCACTATAAATATTCCCGTGCGTGGGACTCCATCCATTGTCCCGCTTTTTAGCTCACTCAGGTGCCGAAGGCTCAGAGGTGAGCTTATAGGATGGGAGTCGAGCCGTCGTCCGTCCGTGCGTGGCTGCGTGGGTGGGTGCGTCGACACTTTCAAACATGAATATCTCAGAGACCAGTGAGCCGATCGCAATCAAATTTTATCTGAAGCATCATTTGGGTGGGAGGAAGGCTGCATTAGGTTTTGGTGCCGATCAGCTCAGAACTCTGGTTTCCATGGCAACAGATAGCCCCCATAGGGTTATAATGGGGAAAATGGCGTCATCACGTTTTCTCAACTGTTTTTGATTAGATCCTTATCATACTTGCAGGTATTGATGACATACACAAGAGCTTGAATGAGTTCGAAATTTGGCCAGATTCGAGCACAGACTACGGAATTAGCTGCCCTTGAGCGTTTGAAAAAAATCCCATAGGGTTATAATGGGGAAAATGGCGTCATCACGTTTTCTCAACTGTTTTTGCTTAGATCCTTATCTAGCCTTGCCCAAGGCTTAGAAATATACGTTTGGATTTTTCATAAATTTTCTTGAATATACATTCTTTCTTCTTTGTGCTAGTCTATAGTTATGGGGCTGATTTCTAAGCCTTGTTACAAGCAAGGATGGACCCTCAGATTCCTGAGGGCATCCCAGCAGAGCTATAGTGGTTTTATTGAAAGGTTTATGAGCTTGTGTTTAGACAGATAATTGATAACATCTTGCTGCTGATAAGAACTGGTTCCTGAATTTTACAGTTTTAAAGTAATATCTGTCAGTTTGACCTGGTCATTTAACCCTGTGAAAAAGAATGTAAATTAGAAATAAAACCTTGAAGAACTTATTCGAGGTGTAAACAAATCAAAGGACCGACAGCTCTGAAAAAAAAACAAAAAAAAAACAACAAGAAAAATCTTTAAAAACGATAATTGGCGCAGATTAAATGGAAGTGTGTTTTGTAATATGTCTTTAATTGAGGAGTTGACAATAACTTTCCTGAATATGACTCACGTGAGCTATGTCGGTAGGCACCCACAACCGTAATTTTGACACTGGGTAGCGACAATGACCTATTTCAAAATTGGGCTGTCCAATTTGGATTTCAAAAATGGATCGCTGTCAATTTTGAAAACGACCCGATTTCAAAATAGTTACCAACATGGTACACTGTTTATTTGTGTGTATTAATCCGAAAGTAGAAATCAAAAGTAGATCTACATCGAAAAAAAAGTTTTGAATATCTGCGTCTGATTTCGATAACATTTCTATTGTAAAATTACAAACAAGAGAAACATTTTGAATTAATATTTGACAGAGTGCTAGTATTCATAGTGCATGCGACGGGAAAAAACGAAGATTAAATATTCACAAATTTTACTGTATTCTGTGTAACTCTAATACATAAAATAGATTTTTGTAAATAAGCCTTTAACGCACATCAATTCATATCATACACCTGCCAAAATGCTATATCCTGTATGTACGTAGTGTGTGAATCCTGACAACAATAAGTAGTTTTCACTGACTTTTAAGTACAATTAGCGTTGCCGGCATTTCATATTTACCATGGACAAGTACAAGAGGGTACCCATTTCAGGGCCTGGGTTGGTCGACAGCAAATCCGTTAAGCCCCCCCCCCCCCCTCACCCTGTTAAGCCAACCCCCGCCCCAGTTATTTCATTGCTGGCTGTCCAAAGGCAGCACTTCTGTTTTGAGTTTTCTTAGTTGTTTTATGTGGGAACCAAACTCTTGTGCGCGACACACCTTCTCAATGTGCTCTATCTTTCTGTGAAGTTTCATCAAATTTGCTTATTTGCTTCAGTAGTTTTGAAGTTATCGCTGAGACACGATTTGTTTCGGACGGACGCACGGACTGACTGACGGACGGACGGATGGACGGTGCGATTTTAATATGCCACCCGAAGTCCCTTCGGGGGCATAAAAAAATACATTACGTTCTCTGCATTGATTGACAAACTTAGAATATAATTTTAAGCAAGTTTACATCTTTTCAACAGCTTTTAGGGGACGGCTATTTTGTTTTACCTGAAAAAAGTAAAGGGGCGAATAAGGTAACGTAAGCACAATTGGCGGATTGATTTCTAATATGCGCTTTGTTTTCACTACAGTTTTTGGCCCCTGATTTCATTATTCGGATATCATAAAACATTTAAACATGCTCAAAAGTTCTAATTCAACTGCGTGCACTCCAGACATTCTCAGCAAAATGGTCTTACGAGCACCTCATTTCACAGCGGAGGAATGCAACTGTGACAGCCTTGAATGACATACTGTGGCTATGGGTATGTTTCGCTGAGGTGGGGGGAGGGAGCTGGGTAACGTCATCACGAAAATTGAAATGCACACACCATGAATGACAGATAGACCTTGACATTTAAAATGTTTACACAGTCTCAGGTCAAGACCAGTCTTCTCAATCGGAATGTCTCATTGACATTTCACCTTAATCATTCAGATTCAGGCTTACATGTAAAACATTTTTCAGGCTAGGGGGATATCTGTTTCCACATAGTGCAAAAAAGAGAGATATCTGTATTTCAATCTTAAAAGCAGATATCTTTATCTTCAATACAGATATCAAAACTAGAAATCCAAATGATTCTATTTAAAGATGAAATAGATAGTTGTATTTGAAATAGAGGTATCTATATTTTAATTAAAGATATCTATATTTTCAATAGAGCATTACAATGTATAATTATGTTGAGATATCTATATCATTATAGAGACATCCGATTTAAATACAGATATCTATATTTAAAATGTAGATATGTTTATCTTCATATTAGAAAGAGAATCTCTGATTAAAATTTCGATATCTACATTTTAGTTAGAAATATCTGTAGTGAAATTAGAGATATCACCAAATGAAATAAAGATATCTGCATTTATACTCAAATACAGATATTTCTATTTATAGAGATATCTGTGTTTTAGATAAGACATCTGTATTTAAAGGGTACAAACCCAAATTGATTGCCATATTTAATGGATAAACACTAATGGCGACCGAGAGGTAAATAAAGATTGTAGCGTGTGAAATGGAAATGTCTGTATTGCCAAAAGGAGATATTCCCATGCTTGAATACTGGTATCTACTAGATATCTACAATCGGGGGAATACAGCTGTATATCTCATTTAAATGCAGGCAACTACATGTATGTTTGAGAATGATATAGTGATGTCGCTTTTTAAATAAAATGCCAATATTTCTACAATAAATTAAAGACACCTCTAGTTCACTTATATCCCGAAATTCGAAATATCTGGAGTTGAAGTTTAGATATTTATACAAGGTACAAAACACAACCATTTTTACACCAGTAAATGGTATTTCTGAAGGGGAATTATTTTTTTTCTCCAAACTTGAAGCCTTTTTCAACACATGAATAAACTCAAATCAAAAATACACAGACTGCCTATATTGCTTCTGTAACCATAAAATAAAAAAATACCATGAGGAAACACTCCTGCAGTAGAACAATTTTATCAGCTTGATATCTCAGGGTTGTGGGGCTGTTAAACAATTAACGAATAGTTATGTAAACAAATTGATGCTGAGTTCTTTAATCTGATCATCTAAAGATTAGCTACAGTCAATTTAATAGCCATAAACTGTCAATGACCTCTCCTAGAACATTTCGCTTAGCACAAGTCGGATATATCTGAGACAAACCCACAAGAGAAAATTTCATTTCTAGACTAGCCAAGCATCGACCTTAAAAAGAAGAAAGAAGTGAAATATCAAGTATGTAAAAAAATATATATGTGACAATTTAATATATCCGACTGGAGCAAGTCTAATCCTTATCATACTTGCAGGTAATGATGACATACATAAGAGCCTGAATGAGTTCGAAATTTGGCCGGATTCCAGCACAGACTACGGAGTTAGCTGCCCTTGAGCGTTTGAAAAAAATCCCATAGTGTTATAATGGTGAAAACAACGTCATCACATATTTTTAGAAAAACTTTGTCATCGCTCTATTGCCTACATTTCTCAACGGATTTTAAAATAACTTCACACAAATGTAGGGCATGACAATATCTCGAGCAAGTTCGACTTTCAGGATGCTGCGCCCAAGGTCAAGGTCACTGTGGCTATTTTTAGCAAAACATTGTCAGCGCTCTAGCGCCTACATTTCTCAGCAGATTTTAAAATAACTTCACACAGATGTAGGGCATGACAATATCTCGAGCAAGTTTGACTTTCAGGATGCTGCGCCTAAGGTCAAGGTCACTGTGGCTATTTTTAGAAAAACTTTGTCAGCGCTCTAGCACCTACATTTCTCAGCAGATTTTAGAATAACTTCACACAAATGTAGGGCATGACAATATCTCGAGCAAGTTTGACTTTCAGGGTGCTGCACCCAAGGTCAAGGTCACTGTGGCTATTTTTAGAAAAAACTTGGTCATCGCTCTAGCGCCTACATTTCCCAACGGATTTTAAATCAACTTCACACAAATGTAGGGCATGGTAATATCTCAAACAAGTTTGACTTCCAGGATGCTGCGCCCAAGGTCAAGGTCACTGTGGCTATTTTTAGAAAAACGTTGTTATCGCCCTAGCACCTTCATTTCTCCATGGATTTTTAAATAACTAGACACAAATGTAGGTAATGACAATATCTCAAGCAAGTTCGACTTTCAGGATGCTGTGACCAAGGTCAAGGTCACTGTGGCTATTTTTAGAAAAACTTTGTCATCGCTCTAGCACCTAATATCTCAACAGATTTTAAAATAAATTCACACAAATGTAGGGCATGACAATATCTCGAGCAAGTTTGACTTTCAGGGTGCTGCGATCAAGGTTTTTGATTATATCCTTATCATACTTGCAGGTAATGATGACATACATAAGAGCTTGGATGAGTTCGAAATTTGGCCGGATTCTAGACAGACTACGGAGTTAGCTGCCCTTGAGCGTTTGAAAAAAATCCCATAGTCTTATAATGGAGAAAACAACGTCATCACATTTTCATTTTTCATCGGATCCTCTTCATACTTGCAGGTAATGAGGATATGCATAAAAGCTTGGATTAGTTAGCATTTCGGCTAGATCCCACCACTGACTATGGAGTACCTTCCCTGAGCATCCAAAAAATCAATGTCACAACTTTATCTTGATTTCTACTGATCCGATCCTTTTCAAACTTGCAGGTAATGAGGAAATGCATAATATCTTATACAAGTTTAAATTTTGGCCAGATCAGGCCAACCACTACGAAGTTAGCTGCCCTTGACAGCTCTGTCTATTGTGCTCTTGATCGGATACGTTTTAAACTTGCATATATTAAATGAGGGCATACATAATGTTTTGGATGAGTTTAATTTTCAGCCTGATTGGACCACTGACTGTGGAGTTAGCTGCCCTTGAGCATCTTAAATATCCCTATAGGTTTATAATGTCTCTCAGGTGAGCAATTGTTGCCCTTTGGGCTACTTGAGTTTATATTCCATCGACTGACTGGGAACTAGAATGGGATAACTGCATGTCGTTTTCAAAAATCTGTTTCCCTGTGTTTATGCAGTTATTTGACTTAATATTATGTAATGCACGGTTACTCATATTTTATCACCAAACGTGAAGATTGAGACGCTTTTTATAATGATTTTTGTTAAGTCGTTTTAATCATTGATAGATATATACAACTATGGAGACATTAATCCATTAATGCATAGCGTTCCAAAAATGATACATAGGTAAACAGTGCAGACCCAGATCAGACGCCTCGTTCAGTGTCTACACTTTTTCCGTAAGACAAATGGGTATTTATCCCCAGAATAAAACAAAAATTCTTAAAATAGACTAAACCTGACACCCCTTGAATGACAAATGAACTCATCCAATATTTATCATATGACGTCGCATCTGAGAGTGTAATAAAGCCATGCATTAAAATCGATAATCCACTAGTGGATTAAATATGCAAATTACGTCGTAGCGTTATGCGTTGACGTCCATAAAAACGTCGCTTTTTCTAATGGCGAAATCATGACGTTTTAGTGCAAAATTTGCTAGTAAAATGCGATTTTAGTGTCATATGATAAATAGAATCTTGCATTCGTGCTCCTGTATTATTGAATTTATTAAACTCATTGGGGAAAAAGATAAGATGCATAGCCTCGCATCTTATCTTTTTCCCCAACTCGTTTAATAAATTCAATAATACATGAGCACTCATGTAAAATCCTCTATAATCAAGCAAAAGAGTCCACTGGGCATAAATGGGTTAAGGGGGATTGGGAAGCTGCTTTGCCATTTTCATTTTGCCTCAAGAAATGTTATAAATAATCAACTGCCTTTCTCCTTATTTTTATATCATTTGACGTGGAGTTTCAAGCAAACAACATAAGTTTTATAAGAAACCCATTATACTGCTAACGACAGATACCTAGTAGCTTTCTATCCACTTTGGCTTTAGCCCGTAATATTCGGTTATAAACGTTACATACAAGTATATTCCCAAAATGTAATAATTTGAAGGCAGAATCGTATTGTTTTCTTTTGCTATTATATCCTCCTTTAAATCCATCGTTAAATATTAGAAAAATTACAGCCTGCTGGATTCCTTGTCATTCGTCTATGCTACTACTTGAATTAACGTAGAATTAACGTAGATAACATTTCTACAAAATGTATTCCATTACATCACAGCTAATCAGCATCCTTCACCAAGAGATAAAAAAGATTGAAGCGTTGAAGCATGCAGACATTGAAGTGTTGAAAGCAGCTTATTCACAAACAAATATTATTGTTTGGTTCTGAATGAAACAATGTTCAAATTACTGTTACAGGGGTAGAGCATCTGGTTCACATTGATGATAAACCCGAATGTAGTTGAAGATTATTTATGTATATTTACAATGAAGGGTGCCTACAACATAACAAATACAGTAAACAATACACTATCTACAGGACATGTACGATACGGACAATACCAGTTGTACTATTATATGCATAACAGCACCATATCAGACATTCAAATACAGTAGCAATTAGGACTTCCAAATATGCAATAAAAAAATTAATACAACTACCATGACAAGTCTCAGATGAATTGGGGATTTACCATAAACCATTCTAAAAATTGGGACACCTAAAACAATCGCCTCAACTGTACTTAAAGCAAAGAACCTGCTCCAAACTACAACACTGCAAATATCCAAATGGAATGGCAAACAGTGCAGGTCCTGACCAGACTGCGCCTAAGGAGCAGTCCTGTCCGGGTCCGCACTCTTTGCTCCAACCTAACTGTCCCAATACCTAGAACTTCTACAGCAGGCTAAATATAGCACTATGGCACCCCGAGCCAAATGAAGGTTGACTATGAAAATGAGACAAAGACTCATAAGACACAGAGAGGAATTCTACAAATAAATATGTAACTCCCCACATGTTTGGGCAATAAACTACACTCTAGTCATCAAGCACTGTATATGTGTATAAACTAATTTAACTATTTACTTGGATGAAAATATAAATGGCAGACTGCAAACACAATGGCTATTACACACGGACTAAGAATTTCAATAAATACAGAATTTGCAAATTGAGAATACCGGGATACATTTCAATAAATAAATTAAATATAGCAAAACATACCTGGCTATATCTATAGGAAGAATTAACCATGAAGGTTTTCCAATATAAATAATGCTTCAGTGACAGGCGTAAGACCTGTCACCTTTGCTGTCAAAGTAAGGAATGATATTTTCCCGGGCAAGTGAAAAAACGTGCAGTGACGTAGAGAGGTTAATCGTGCAAAACATGCATGGTAAAATTTAAAGAACCAACCGTAAGTGTTCTCTCATACCATAGGTTAAAAGGATAAAAACGATTGGTACAACTTGTTTATTGTTTTGCTACTTTCGTTTTCAAAGGATGTGCATGATTCTCATGCGGAAGGCTATTCAGCAGAAACGAGTCCTGCTAAAAGCCGAAATACTATGCACGTAACATGAAAGTAGCATCTATGACATTCTCCCCTGCTAAGTAAAAAATGTCTCCCGATATTTTCAAGTCTGTACACAACAACAGCTGAGTGTAACTGACAAAATTAATGTTGCAAGAGTTTACTATAATGCATTTATGCAATACAGTTCAATGAAATGATATATACAGCTATGGGAAATTTAGCATATAATGTATCTATGCAAATCAAATAATGAAAGTGTATATCACAATTGCTTTCTCCATCTTCTTGTATCAATATTTTGCAAATACTAATGCAAACATACTATTTTGTCCAGAAGCTACGTTTCTGTTCAAAATAAATTCTTAATTGTTGTGCAAAGTTCGAATGTTCAAACAATTAACAATCTTTGCACAAATCTGAAAATTTTCAGATACAATTAAGTAAATCCAATGCAAACAAAGCATTTGACATTTCAGATTTCACAAAACTGTGTCGTATAACATACAACACACGAAAGCAATATTTACATTCAACATTTTTAATGGTTATGATGAAAAAATAAATCAGCTACACACTCAGCATGTTGTATTGTGTATTTAAAAACAATGCAAGGGAAAATTTGATATTCAAAGTGTCCATATGACATTCTCCCCTGCATAAAAACAGAATAAAAAATCAACTTCTATAAAATATAAAAATTAAACATACCATATTTGAGTGGAATCAGGATCAGGCAATGCCGTTTCTTGATTAACAATCCACTCCCCATAACGCTCAGGAGGAGCTCGAACTCGAGTAGAACGACGGGGCCCAGGAGCACTAGCAGGTGGAGACGCGCTAAGAGACTGAGGCTGGTTTGAATCAGCGTTTAGGGAAACAGACTGGCTTGGGTCACTGGACTCTGATGATAATGAGGGAATGGAGTCCCCGAAAGAGTCTGGACGTTCAGTATCCACCGTAGGGACATTACGCAAACTCTCAGCACTTAAAGAAACTGGTCCGGACAAACTTGACTGCAAATCTGGGACAAAAGTATCGCTCACACTGCGTGAGGAATCATGTATAGAATTCCTTCTATTTGGAGTCAAAGGTTTATTCCTTCTTTGAGGAATTACATATGTTGGTACACAAGAATCAGATTCTGACTGATCAGAATCAGACTCTTCTGAACTTGCAGATATATTATGGAGATCTACAGGCTTGGACCTAGTAGATTTTTTATCAGGTACCTTTGGCTCAGAAACCTTGACAGTGCCGGGGATTGCTGAAAACGGCAGTAACATATTTCTGTGCAAGGTTTTGATGTCAGAGCTGTTCGATTCCCTCTGTACCTTATAAACAGGGATGTCGCTAGTTGGAATACTAACGACAATATAAGGATGTTTTTGCCACTTGTCAGCCAGTTTATGTTTACCCTTAAGGCCTACCTGTCTAATAAAGACACGGTCGCCAACGTCTAAAGTAGACTCCCGTACTTTCAGATCATATTGTAGTTTGCTACGGGCAGCATTCTTTTCGGCCTCTTTGGATGCGACTTGGTAGGCAAACTCAAGTCTCTTTTTTAACTTTGTAGCATAGTGCTCCTTGGACGAAATAGAGGAAATTTCAGGATTATCAAGACAAAGATAAGCATCAACAGCTAGTCTAGGATGCCTTCCAAACATTAAAAAGTACGGAGAATATCCTGTACTGTCATGCCGAATGGTATTATATGAGTGGACTAAGGGGGCAACGTAGGACTTCCAGTCTTCCTTTTTATGGTCTTCTAACGTGCCTAGCATGTTAAGTTGAGTATGGTTGCAGCGCTCTACCATGCCATTTCCCATAGCGTGATAGGGTGTAGTCCTTTACTTTTCAACACCAGCCAAGCTGCAAAGTTCCTTAATTAACCTACTTTCAAAGTTTCTTCCCTGATCACTATGAAAGCGAGCAGGAAAGCCGTAGAGAACAATGAAGTTTTCAAAGAGAACTTTGGCAGTTGTTTTTGCAAGTTGGTTTCTGGTGGAAAACGCCTGTGCATATCTGGTGAAGTGGTCAGTAATTACCAGAATATTTTCATGTTCCCCCTTTGGACTTTTCCAATGATAAAAAGTCAATACAAACCAATTCCATAGGCTTGTGGCTGACAATGTTTACCAACTCAGCACTTGGTTTGGGAACTGTTTTGCGTAATATACATCTGTTACAGTTCTTGACTTTGTATTCAACGTCATACTCTAAGCCAGGCCAGAAGAACCTTAAACGAACTAATGACAATGTTTGATCTCGACCTTGATGACCGACATCGTCATGCAGAAGTTTCAAAACAGTTTCTTTAAACTGGGAAGGAAGGACTAACTGCTGAGTTTGTTGGCCATTAATGACAGTATTTCTGTACAAAACTGGACCAACAAAATCAAGTTTTTTTCCACTCCTAAACATATTTTAAAACTTCCGGAGATTCTTTTGAAAGTTCGTTCTTGTCTGGACAGTGTCCATTATGCAAAAGCTGAATAACTCTGTGAAGAATATTATCAGCAGCCTGTTCTTTGGCCCAATCAACATTTTTTAGTTCTGTTGATTGCAATGAAGTTATGGGCGGAACCTCATCAGACTGGACAAGCTGTGATTCACTAGAAATAACTAGTGTTTCAGCTTAAGGGCAGGCATCCCTTTAAACAGTATAAGCCTGACAAACGGACTGAACTACATCTGAAAACATTTCAGTAGTGTTCTGAGGCCTTCTCGATAGACCATCAGCATCCCCATTAGTCCTCCACTTCGGTATTTCAAGTTATAAATATATGTACCTAAAGCTGCCAGCCATCTGTGACCGGTAGCATCAAGTTTCGCAGATGATAAAACGTATGTTAGGGGGCTGTTATCAGTTCCCACAGTAAACTAATTACCGTAGAGGTAGTCATGAAATTTCTCTGTCACTGCCCATTTGAGACAGAGAAACTCAAGCTTGTGAGCAGGGTAATTCCTCTCACTGTTACGCAATCCCCTGCTGGCATATGCTATTACACGCTCATACCATCCTGAACTTGATAAAGTAAAGCGCCGAGCCCATCAACAGACGCATCGGTATGCAAAATAAAAGGTAGCTGAAAATCAGCATACGCCAAGACAGGAGGAGTTGAAAGTTTCTCATTCAAAGTGTCAAAGGCGGTTTGCTGTAAAGGACCCCACTGCCAAGGGAGTTTAACCTTCTTGTTCTTCTTCTTCGATTCTGGACTGGGATTTGTTGGGTGACCTATTAATAGATCATTCAACGGTTTCACTATACGGGCGTAATCTTTGATATAACGCCTATAATATCCCGTGAAGCCGAGGAATGATCTGAGGGTTTTAACAGTTGTGGGACAGGCCAAGTGGTTAACGCTGCCAATTTGTCAGGGTCTGTTTCAATACCTGTTTGACTAACAACATGACCTAAATATCTGACACTTATTTTGAAAAATTCACATTTGGAGGGTTTTAATTTCAAACCACTTTGTTGCAGTCTAGTAAAAACTGCTTCTATGCGTTCCAAATGTTCTTCAAATGTCTCTGAAAAGATCAATATGTCATCTAAGAAGATCAGACATTCTTTCAAGTTTAATTCCCCCATGCAACATTCCATCAGGCGTTGAAACGTCGCAGGGGCGTTAGTCAAACCGAATGCCATTCTATTGCATTCGAGGAAGCCCATATTACCGACAGTGAAAGCTGTCTTATACTTATCCTCTTCTTTTACTTCGACTTGCTTCCGAGCAGGAAGGAGCACCACAGAACAGATCTTCAACCTTAGAATCCTGTGTGAAAAGTATTTCCAACATCAGCAGAATCTGTACCATGTCTTCATTGATTTCAAAAAAGCCTTTGACAGGGTATGGCATGCAGCCTTATGGGCCACCATGAGGAAGTGCAATATCAATGCAAACCTAGTTCGCACCATTCAGCAGCTATATGACAAGGCTTCAAGTGCAGTCCTGATAAATGGCAGCACAGGAGAATGGTTCAGAACAACAGTTGGAGTAAGACAAGGATGTCTTCTGTCACCCACCCTCTTCAACATTTTTCTCGAACGGATCGTGTCTGATGCTCTGAAAGAACATGACGGAAAGGTTAGCATAGGAGGCAGAAATGTTACCAACCTGCGGTTTGCCGATGACATAGACGCTCTTGCTGAGGAAGAGCAGGCACTAGAAGCTCTAGTTGAAAGTCTCGACCAGACCTGCACAAGGTATAAGATGGAGATCAGTGCTGAGAAGACCAAACTGATGACAAACAGCGCAGATGGCATCCAGAGGGAGATCAAGGTAAAGGGGGAGAAGCTGGGTACTGTAAGCAGCTTCAAATACCTTGGAGTAGTTGTCTCAGATGATGGCTCAAAACAGGAGGTTCTCTCAAGGATAGCACAAGCCACTTCAGCTCTTGCCAAGCTGAAACCAATTTGGAGAGATAACAACATATCTCTTGGATCAAAGGTGACACTTATGCGCTCCCTTGTCATTTCCATATTTCTGTATGCCTGTGAATCATGGACCTTGACAGCAGAGTTAGAGAAAAGAACACAGGCCTTTGAGATGAGATGCTATCGAAGGTTACTGAACATTTCGTACAAGGACCATATAACCAATGAGGAGGTTCGCAGGAAGATCCAAGCAGCCATTGGAGAAAATGATGAACTCCTGACGCTGGTTAAGAAACGGAAACTAAGGTGGTTTGGCCATGTCTCAAGGTCTTCTGGTTTAGCAAAGACAATTCTTCAGGGCACAGTGAAAGGAAAAAAGAAGAAGAGGTAGACAGAAGAAGAGGTGGGAAGACAATATCAAGGAGTGGACTGGAATGGATTTTTCCAGCTCAACTAGGGCAGCTGAAGACAGGACAAGGTGGAAAGGGATTGATTTGAAGTCAGCTGTGGTGCCCCAACGACCTAGTAAGGTTATGGGATAGAATAGAATAGAATAGCCAGTATCCACTACGAAGATCTAGCTTTGAAAAGTATTTTTTAAACCTATCAATGTATCGATTTTATCATCGATACGAGGAAGAGTATAAGCGTCCCTTACAGCACAACTATTTAGTTTACGGAAGTCGATACAAAATTCATGCTGTACGAGATCTGTTCTACCAAGGTCGGTTGGACTGGAAGAAAATATGCCAGACCAATTATTAAGGACTTGTTTAGCTTGAGAAAGCTGGTCAGATGACAAGTTTTCCTTATCTATCTGAACACCCAAGTCCTCAATATCTGTTGTTGAAGACTTTCCTTTTTTCTGTGAAAGATCAAGAGTCATTGAGTGAACAACATTGACAATAGTTAAACTGCAAAGTATAGATCGGGGGGGGGGGGGAATATCTATAACTTTGGCCGACATGTTACACACTCTAACAGGAACCCTTATAGTCGTACCGGGGCCTTTCAATGAAACAACCCTTGGACAAATTGTTAAATTGCCCGAAAGTGAACCATTTACATGTTCAGTGACAGCAGTGTCAATATTGTTAGTATTCCTAACTATGCCATGTAATGTTTTTATTTCGCCTGGCCCAACACGTATGCTATAATTCGAAGTTGTTTTCACAGGAATACCATCATCGCATATGCTGGCAAATGCTGTTTGCCATTCAACAGGCATATCTGATGAAGAATTATCCTGCTTAAACAATCGAATTATGTTTGTACCGATAATGGCTGGAACTGTTTGGTTGTACTCATTGTCGGAAACAACAAGCAAGGGAACAGTAATCGAATTATTTCCTAAACTGGGCACTGAAATATCGGATTCGATATAGCCTTTGTATGGCAACTTAGTTCCACCGGCACTTATAACGGATAATCCGAATTCCGAAATGTTTCGTAACTCTGGTACTGGCTTTAATGACTTATAAAAACTTTCCGAAATTGACGAAATCATGGAGCCTGAATCAATCAAACCAGTAGTGTTGACACCTAAAATCTGTATTTTTCCTTCGTTGGCTGAGCCAACCATACGGTTCATCAAATTAGCTTTATTTAAACTTGGGCTTTCTTCAGACTTTGTACTGACTTCCTCTGTTTGCCCCTCAACAGAGGAAGTTAAGAGTTTAAATGCTGTTTCCCACCAGACTGACCACCGGAGTCGGAGCTACGGCCGTAAGCTCCACCCCGATTGCCAGTTGATGAGGAATTACCAATGTTATTTTGATTTTGATTGTTTCTATTTTGAAAATTGGAGTTGTTTCCACGATTTTGGAAATTGCCGCGGTTATTATTATTATAATTCTGATAACCTTTACCAGAGTTACCACGCCATGAACTTCTTTGATACCCCCTTCCCCTACCACGTGGATTGTAGTCTGTGTGACTATAAGAGAAAAGGGTTAAAATATGTTGAGGATGACTGAAATGACTGTTGCTGGGACTCAAGCTTCTGTTCCAGAGTTTTCATGCGAGACATAGGCTCAGTCATTTGCTTCAACAACTGAGAGTTGGTCTCATCCGAAGATGCTTGACTGCTCTGTTGTTGAGCAACTTTTGTTTTGGTAGGGGGTCTGGAACTAGAAACTTCTTCCTGCCCAACTTTTCGGATTTCTCGAAAAAGAACTTGAAAATCTTTAACAGAGTCATAAAGGTGACGGGTAGAATTTTTTAATTCTTGACTCTAACCCAGTCCAAAATTTACTGCGAACCATTGCGTCTTTTGCTGCGAATTGCCCTTGACAGGGTTTGCTCTAAACGTGAGCCATAAGTGACGATTGATTCAGTGTCCTTCTGATAATCATTATAGAAGGACTGAATAAGGGTTTCAGAAGTGCTGACGTTTCCATAAAACCCATCTGTAGCTTGCTCTCCCAAAGAGACAAGCATGGCTCTTGCCACACCCTTCAGACTATTACGTATAGACTGTAAGAGCATGTGTTCAGGCAAATAAGCAGGGTTTTGCAGGCTCTGTCTTTGTAGGCATTTCACCTCAAAGCTCCAAACTTCATAAGAAGTTTCTCCCTTCTGTGGTTCTTCCGAACCACTGAAGAAAGGCAACTTTGGGTAAGTAAATGGTTGGGGCACATAAGATGTATTTAGCTGTTTGGAAGCATCTAGCTGTTGATTTAATAAAAATTGCAGTCTACTAGGTACTGGTGATATTGCAGGGTTAGCAAAAGAGACCTTGGACTGCTGAACACCAGTGGGCAGGGGTTAAGAAACTTTGGGCCTTACAACTGGTGTTTCCTGAGTAGGTTTAGGGGTGCTGGTCCTATGGGAAGCTATTGCCAGCAAACTTTCATATTCCTTCATTCTTACTACCTTATACTCAGGATTTTCATTGACCTTTTTAATTATTTCTTCAAAGTTATCTTTAGTATCTCCTCCTTCTGCCATTTTGAAAGTATTGAAATAAATTTACTTTCAAATGAAAACACTTCAAAATATAACACACAAATAGTGTTATAATATATTTTGATAAGTGAATTGGGGCTTATTCACAAACCAAATAAACTAGAAAACACAGGATAAATCACTATTTTATTTTCACCATGAAAAGAAAAATATCACCAACTTCTGTATCAACAAGGTGTGGACACAGCACAACAGAAAGTCACAACTCACAAGCAAAGCATTGGAAATAACCCGGTACTGGATTACAAGTGATTAGGTCAATCCTTCCCGACTCTCCACTAGCACCTCTAAATCCTCAACAAGGCAAATAAGTTATGAACAATCTGTTAAAATTTGTGCAACTATACGTTTCACCCAAGACCTTGCTAACAAACAAGCTGGATGAATACCATCTTTGTAGTTAAAAAAATTAAAAGATTTTCTTTGCTTTCCACCTTTTTCTTTTCTGAATTTTATCAAGTCCAATTTAAATCTTGGAGACGAAAGGAGTGAATTTCTATTTTCCGAAGATCTATCATTAATCTAGCGAATATATTCATTCACAAGAGCTATTCTTTCTAAACGAACAAAATCCTGTGAACCAAAAATTTTCGGATCCCTATGTCCCTTTGCTTTATTCCATGCTTCAATGGAATATGGGGGGATTTCAAGGAAGACAAGGGTAACTGAAAGGAAATTTTTCACAAATGAAAGGTATCTTTCTATCTAAAACTTTGTATAAGCAATAGCTGAATTGTCATTTGTATGTCTTAATTCTGTAAATTTGCCTTTCTTAATTGTCAAATCACAAGTGCCTAGAAATACATAAAGAACAATATTTTCCAAAATTGTTAACAAGTCTATATAAATTACTCCTAAGCCAGTGAAAGTAATCTTGAAAGCGAGCACCTGCTCTACATTCAATGATTATGTTTTCTTGAAACTGTTGAATTAAATTTAAATGTTGCTTTAAACTAAATCCTCTACTGTCAGATACTATAATAGGTTTACTCCTTAATCTTCCATTTAAATGTAAGGGCCTATCTATGTATTTTCTAAGTTTACTTTGGCTCATCACAAGAAAAAAAATCACAAAGTCAAATTCAGGTACACTATCAAATAACAGTTACAGTCAGAAACATCAAAACTGCAGATGTAAATAGAAGAATATCAAAACTGCAGTTGTAAGTATATTCACCACAAAATAGTACCTACAAGCAAGTTTAAGCACTAATGTTATTGTAGATATATTAACTATAAAATTGCAGCTGCAGATATACTGACCACAAAAATGCAGTTGCAAAAATATTGAACTGGTATACAGTGTATAAAGATCAAAAAGGCATCAAGTGTATCAAGACCACAAAAAAGCAGTTGCAAATATTTCAAACTAGTATGAAGTGTATCATGACCACAAAAACATAGTTGTAGATATACCAAACTGGTATCAAGTGTATCCTGATCTCAAAATGCAGTTGTAGACGTAATGAACTAGTATGAAGTGTATCACTTCAACAATGCAGTTGCAAATATACTAGTTGATGTCCAAACTGCAGTTACAAACATACGAACTGGCATAAAGCGTATCATCTGCAACTATGTAACAATATTGCAGTTGCAACTATACCATGTACAATGTAACCTTGGATACTGAAAGGAAGTCACAAAATAAATACACTTTAAGAAAATTCAGAGTAAATATTCCTACCTTACTGAACTTCTTACACTGTTTTTGTGATCTCTGGATTCATGGCGTAGATCATAGAAAACAAACACTGACTATAAGATATTGTACCTGCAAATGATAAATAATAATTAATACCAGAAAATCTGATACTAATGACACTAAATTAAAATTCTGTTGAAGATCACATCCATTCTTCTGCATACATTCTGAAAACTGAAGGTTACTGTTAGTATGTGAAGGAACAGTGATCTAATAGAGGAAAGATGGTGAATCCGGGAAATATTTGTGGACGGAATAATTTACCATTTTCTTTAATATTGCAATTCACAGCTAACTATTTAACTAATGCTAATACCACACTATAATAATAACTAAATCAGAGCACAGTTTCACTATATATACATTGTCTGTCACAATGTGTCAAATGTTTGACAAAATGTGTAAGACAATATGAACACAAAATATTAGAACACTATTAGATATTGTGATGCATCTACACAATAAATGTATGTATGTGCGTGAATAAGTTGTTCTGATCCACACAAATACAAACAGTACCTGGTCAGGTTTTCACACTATATAATATGATATAAACACACAAAACAGATAATATAAAATGTCAAAAATAAATATCACAGGCAAGAAGTCTAACGCTACGCGAATGTCACAAAAATAATATTTTGACTCTTGAAGAATCGATACTGGAACCACTGGTTCAAACCAGTGTCTATATTTTCATTTCACGGAAAATGAAATACGAAATATTAATATGTGCAGATATGTGCACAAATATTTACTGATATGACACGGAAAAAAAATTTGCAAGCTTGCTGTTTAGAAAACGATGGCCATTTTTACACTAAATATATGCAAATTAAGCACAATAAATGTAACTATTCACGAAGCACATCCATCAGCTAATACACATATATAAGGAGCTCCATCAATGAAGTAGTAGTAAAATAGTGGCCAGACACCCTTGGATCATATCAATCAAACCTCGTTGGAGCGCCAGTGTTACAGGGGTGAGAGCATCTGGTTCACATTAATGATAAAACCCGAATGTAGTTGAAGATTATTTATGTATATTTACAATGAAGGGTGCCTACAACATAACAAATACAGTAAACAATACACTATATACAGGACATGTACGATACGGACAATACCAGTTGTACTGTTATATGCATAACAGCACCATATTAAACATTCAAATACAGTAGCAATTAGGACTTCCAAATATGCAATAAAACACTAATACAACTACCATGACAAGTCTCAGATGAATTGGGGATTTACCATAAACCATTCTAAAAATTGGGACAAAACAATCGCCTCAACTGTACTTAAAGCAAAGAACCTGCTTCAAACTACAACACTGCAAATATCCAAATGGAATGGCAAACAGTGCAGGTCCTGACCAGACTGCGCCTAAGGAGCAGTCCTGTCCGGGTCCGCACTCTTTGCTCCAACCTAACTGTCCCAATACCTAGAACTTCTACAGCAGGCTATATATGGCACTATGGCACCCCGAGCCAAATGAAGGATGACTATGAAAATGAGACAAAGACTCACAAGACACAGAGAGGAATTCTACAAAGATATGGAACTCCCCACACGTTTGGGCAATAAACTACACTCTAGTCATCGAGCACTGTATGTGTGTAATTTAACTATTTACTTGGATGAAAATGTAAATGGTTGACTGCAAACACAATGGCTATTACTCACGGACTGAGAATTTCAATAAATACAGAATAAGAATTTGCAAATTGAGAATACCGGGATATATTTCAATAAATACATTAAATATAGCAAAACATACCTGGTTATATCTATAGGAAGAATTAACCATGAAGGTTTTTTAATATAAATAATGCTTCAGTGACAGGCGTAAGACCTGTCACCTTCGCTGTCAAAGTAAGGAATGATATTCCCGGGCAAGTGAAAAAAACGTGCAGTGACGTAGAGAGGTTAATCGTGCAAAACATGCATGGTTAAATTTAAAGAACCAACCGTAAGTTTTCTCTCATACCTTAGGTTAAAAGGGTAAAAACGATTGGTACAACTTGTTTATTGTTTTGCTACTTTCGTTTTCAAAGGATGTGCATGATTCTCATGCGGAAGGCTATTCAGCAGAAACGAGTCCTGCTAAAAGCCGAAATACTATGCACGTAACATGAAAGTAGCATCTATGACATTACAATTATGTAACGCAGTATAACGCATAACGTCCATTCAGATGCATGCCAAACAGATGAATGTTAAAAACCGCTAACAATCTCGTTTTTTTTTTTTTTTTTTTTTTTTTTTCATTTATTTACTTTCATGGTGGCATGTGCAGCCACTACCTTAAATATAATCAATGGCTGTAGCACCTATGGCTATCTATTTTTCATATATCGAAGTTTTCCAACATATTGTTAGATTTCTTAGATAAGTATTCACATGGTATAGCCAGTGCAGCACACACTGATTCGAAATGTTTCAAGCAGTTAAGACTACGATAGGCAAGCTTTTACAATTAGTGATAATACTAGATGTTTAGTAAGAATCTTTCATTTTACTTATTTATTCGGATACTGAATTCTGTGCTGATGCTTTTATTTCTTCTGTAGATACGTAGTATACATGTGATGATTGTTGACTGAGCCGTTTGAAAGTTCATTTTTCGTTGCGTATTCAAATATCTAAAAACATCCATGTTTTTGGCTAAATCCCTACGTATTATTGGAGCTGCATCGAAAGGAAGTGTGAGGTTGCGCGCATAAAGTTAGTTTAAGCCCCTGGTAGATCATGTATTAGATTATTGTGATACAAATATGAAAACTTCTACATGCGAACCCCGTTGGTTGGGCTTTTTGCCATGTGGTCGCCTGTATAGCTGTCCTCTGTGCTTTCTTTTTTTTCTTTTTTTTTCTTGGGTTTAAACTAGAAGATATGTAAAATAGATATATTAAATGTTTGAATGTATTTTACATTGTTTTTATGCTTACTCATGTACAGTTCCTGTGTGTTGGGATGGTGTGTCTGTTACCAAAGATGTACTGTTCCGATTTGTCGTATACGTGTTTCCCATCTTCTTTCAGTGTCTCGGGTGGGCGATGTTTTGTAATTGTGGCCTTCTCTGGGTAATTTTATTTACATTTTTCTATGTACCGTTTTCTACATCTCATATACGTAAACTTGGGTCTGCATGCATATTTAATAAATACACTGTAACAAAATAGCAAGAAACAAATTGAAGTAGTCAAGATGTAAACGAGTTTTATTCTCTGGAGTGACGTACGAACTTGCAAAATAACGCTCTCCACAATGGTTTTAACCATATACTTGAGGAAACAGTGATACCACAACTCTGCTAATATCTACCATATGCATATTACTTGATAGCTTGTTTGATATCAAAGTAGTTTACGTTGTAATTACTCTTCAAACCATGACGTTTGGTTATTGTTTGAAAATAACTTTGAATGCCGTTCATTTTTCCGCCTGTTAGTAAGTGCAAAGACTCGTTAGTACATTGTCTTTTTCAATTTTTATACTTCCATCATTTACATCAGTGCCAATCCAACTTAACATACGTACAGATGCAGTCAAAATACTTCATTTAAACGCTAAATACCAATTACATGTATACAACTCCATTTTGTAAAAGTACTGAATTAGCTTTTAAGACAAGGGAAAAATGCAGAGTTTAAAAACACTATTATCAAAAGCATATTTGAACGACGAAATGATTTAAAGCTGAAATATTATTTCATTTCGTTTCATGAGTAACATATGTAATTTGTAATATTTGCCATGAAAAGCTTTTCGAAACTTTTGTTTACAAATTATAGTAACTATACTCTAATGCAGTAAAACAAATATGATCCTTTTTTGTACTGTACATCTTTATATATCTTCTGAATCCTCTTCATTCATTATTATTTTTAACAAAATTATATTAAGTAACGTATGTTACGATCGATCTGTAACAGACAAACGCCAGTGATCAAAGAATTTGTTAATGTGAATGCGTAAGTTGTTCGAATTCTTCGTAGACCCAGAAGTGGTAGAGCTGATTTCTTGTTAAAACTGCACAACACGGACAAATGTTCAAATTGTACATCTTTTAAAGAAACGAACGTGTGAGGAAAACGGGATCCATGGTGGTGGTTAGACTCCAAAGAGAAATGTTTTATGAAGTACAGAGTGCAGTGTCATTATCATTGGATATTTTGCGAGTCAGTTGCCTTGTAATTCTATGCGCATTTTGATGAGAATCTGGAAGATAGCGATTTGAAATGAAATTTAGTACTTTCAAACACCAACAGTTGATAGGATGAATTATCCTTGTGTAAATATGAGTATACACCGCTTTTCTTAATATTTTAAGCATACACTTTGTAAATTATTACAGAACCTGATAGTCTGCATACAAATACCATTCATTTCATGAATTAATCAGAAAACTTTAGTTCACCTCTAAATGGACAGCATTACAGCGTTTTCATTTGGAGCAAATTAAGGATTAAAGGGGTAGGGGTAAAAAAGAGCTAATTAAAAGCACGGGATCCTATTTCAGTGACCACATCATACCCTATCATAAAGCACAAAGGTTGTGCTTATCAAATTTGGTAAAAATTTCCTTTCGAATCGCCGGGGCATTAAAGTCGTATTTTTTCGGCTTGAGCGTCCTGACTACAGGTTTATGAGGGCAATTAGCGGGATATAAAATTGTAAGAAAAAGACAAATATACTTAGTCTATAAGAGGTTATGGCAGCCAACATAGAGAAAACTGTCTTAGAGAATAGGTACCACTGGACATACACAGACCACCCTGTGCACATCTATGGTGGTATGGGTATGTGCTGTTTGCTTATGACCAAGACAATTATTCTTCCCATGTAAAAATATGCCTATGGCTTATCTTCCCTTGGATATCAGGCACCAAGGTCGCTTATCTGAGTACAGGTGCTAACCAATGTGCACTGAAAATGTTAAAACAATGTCCAGCAAAAAAAATGAGCAATTAACAAGACGTTTACTACGAGCATGCGCATTGAGATATGTCTTTTAGTCATTCTTATAAAACGTTAAGCTGTCAAGGATTCAAACACTGTTCCTTCCTGTGTCTGTCGCACAAGATCAAAAGATTCGATGTTCCTTACAAGAGTATTGAGATTTCTTAAAGAAGAAAGTTGATTAATTTGCGATATAGAAAGATTGCAAATTCACCGGAAATGAAGAATCGAACAGTGTTGACTGGTTTAAATATGGAGAATGACAGTTATTCCGAAAGTTATGCCCCACCGGTGACTAGTGAAGTGTACAAGGTCATTGCCATTTCTATGTCGGTGGTATTTTTTCTGGCATTATTTGAAAATATTTCGGTACTGTATGTATACATAACAACGAGGAAACTCCACACAAAAACTAACTTTTGGATCGTTTCTGTTATAACTTGCGATTTGCTTATTGTCATTAATGCTTTTCCATTTGTAATCGTATCAAGTTTCGCGGAGGAATACATTTTTGGGGAAGTAGGGTGCCAATGGGACGGATTTATTGTCACCCTTTTGGGGACAGCTTCAATATTCTTATTAACAGGACTTTCGATACATCGCTCCTTGATCTTCAATACTCATAAACGTATCAGAATTGGAAAGACCAAGGTTTTGTCTGCTATTCTGTTCTGTTTTGTTTTCGGACTATTCTGGGCGGTATTGCCGTTGATTGGCTGGGGATCTTATTCATTAGAGGGAATTGACATATCGTGTGCCCCCAACTGGAAATCAAAAAGTACTTCGAACCAGTCATATACACTTTGTCTGTTTATATTCGTGCTCTTTATTCCATGCCTGACGCTGGCATTCTGTTATTCAAGGATTCTTTATAAGGTAAGTTAATTTTAATAATACATGGTGTCAGAAAATAACGGGGACTTAATGCAAGCAGTTGTAGTTTCCCTTCTTTGAATAGTAAAGTATCATTTCATCATTCAAACAAAATAGATCTATAAAAAATACGATATAGGGTCATTAAGGTGAAAAACAAGTACTGCCGACTTAGCCTTCCTTAGGGTTTAGAGAAAGCTTGTAGCTTGTCTTGTTTTCAAAACGGCTATGCAGTCTTATTTTATGTTGTTATTTTGTTTTTTTCCCTTTCCCATTTACTGCTGAGGACAGGATGTGGTAAGCGACTGAGTAGATTTTGATCGTTGCCCTTTTACACTGGGTATAATCGATTCCGCCAATTTTCGCTTCCTGCAGAGACTGTCCGTCATATTTGGCTTCCGCCGAGACTGTCCGCGAACTCTTGCTTCCTGCAGAGACTACTGTACTCGAAAAATGGTTTCCTGCCGAGACTGTCCGCGTGACTCTTCTTCCTGCCGAGAGCCTCGGCAGGAAGCAGAATCACGCGGACAGTCTCTGCAGAAAGCCATTTATCATTTACAAAAATCTCGGCAGGAAGCAAGAGTTCGCGGACAGTCTCGGCGGAAGCCAAATATGATGTACAGTCTCTGCAGGAAGCGAAAATTAGCGCAATCGATTATACCCTGTGTTTTATTTACGTACTTATAACTCCGACTCAAGTTTCTACTGCTAATTTAGCACAATTTGGTTGGTCAAGGGCGTACAGAAAACGGCGTTTAAACTTCGATAAATCCCTTGAACTGGAAATCGGGAACTACTTGGACTATTTTCTTTGCGGCAGTTTCTAAAATACTCGGCATAGCTGACATTTTAAAGATAAAAATGACCGAGTTGGAATTATAAGAAATGAATTTTATTTTTGTGGATTTTATCGATGTGTAAACGCCGGCGAATCACTCACAAACTTATTTTATTTTTGTGAATTTTATGGATGTTTAAACGCCGGCGAATCACTCACAAACTTAAGATTCAGTTTGTGAGTGATTCGCCGGCGTTTACACATCGATAAAATCCACAAAAATAAAATTCATTTCTTATAATTCAAAACCAACATATATATATATATATATATATAGCTAAAATCGATAAAGACTTCACATGCTATTTTTTTTGTTTAATCGTCACAAAAACAAATGCATTTCGTACCAACTCATCAGTGTATCGTGACAATAAACGTTACGTTATTACTATTATATATATATACGAAAATGCTGAACAGTATTAACCCAAAACTACGGTATGTAAGGTAAATATTTTCGAAGGCTCGCATTGATTGACAGCGCATGATAGAAATGAAATACACAGATCTTAAGCACATTTTCTTTTTCTTTCTTTCTTTTTTTTTTTTTTTTTTTTTGTATTTTTATAATTTGCGGAAAAGTTTTTAATGTAGGGATGTATTTATTAACTGCAGCCATCCGATCATGTTTATTCAAGTGTGGTCCCGCAAAGGACACCAGCTAGCGTTTATCTTCTAATTTTTTAGCTCACCTGGCCCGAAGGGCCATAGTGAGCTATTGTCATACCAATGCGTGCGTCGTGCGTCGTCCCGAAATGTGTCCGTCAACACCTAAAAACAAATATTCAAACATCTTCATCTATAAAACTGCTGGTCCCATGGTTCTAAAATTTCACATGGAGCATAACCTGACTCCAGGGTCTCAGAATTATAAAATTGGGTCAGGTTGAAAATCCAAGATGGGCGTCGTTACTAAAAATAGCAAAAACAACAAAATAAACTTCTTCTCCAGAACCACTGGGTATATTTGTCTGAATTTTGGCAAAGTACATAAGTGAAACCTTGGTATTCAAAATTGTAAAAATAAAAAAATCTGTAGCGGAGTTTTGTCACAGTGACCTACTTTCTGTTAACGAGTGTAATTTCGCTCAAATGCCACTGTCAGAAAACAACTTATTCAAACAACTTCAAACAACTTCTGCTGTAAAACCACTGAACCCATTGGTCTCAAATTTCACATGGATCATGACCAGACTTCAGGGTTTCAAAATTGTAAAATTGGGTTCAGTCAAACATCCAAGACGGCTGCCATTACTAAAAATAGCAAAAACAACAAAATCAACTTCTTCTCCAGAACCGTTTGGTATAGTTGGTTGAAAGTTTGCATGGAACATGAATCGGACCTTGGTATTCAAAATTGTAAAAATGAAAAAATCTATAGTGGAATTAGGTCACAGTGACCTACTTAGCGCTTACAAGACCGATTTTTATCAAATGTCATTATCTCAAGAAAACGCAATCGATTCTGGTCAGATTTGGTCAGAAATGGTCCTTCAATTTTGTGCCAGTTGACTATCCAAGATGGCCACCACGGGGCCGTTACTAAAAATAGCACAAAAATAAAAATGACAATTACTCAAGAACCCTAGAATGGAAATGGACCAGTTTTGTGTCAGAATGCTCCTTACATGAAGCCGTTTCGATAAATTGCAATTCGGCATTCCAAGATGGCCGCCATCTGCCGTTACTAAAAATAGCACAAACATAAAATGACAATTACTCAGTAACCCTTGAATGGAATTGGACCAATTTTATGTCAGAATGTTCCTTGCATGAAGCCATTTCTCTTAATTGCAATTTCGCATTCCAAGATGGCCGCCATCTGCCGTTACTAAAAATAGCACAACACATGAAAATGACAATATCTCAGTAACCGCTGAATGGAATTCGACGAAAATTTTTGTCAAAATGATTCTTGCATTGAGATGTTTCAAAAGTAATTAACTATAGATCAGTCATGTCGGCCACTGTTACTATAAATAGAAAAATGTGAAAATTAGAAAACCTCAATGGAATTGGACTAATTTTCTATCAGAATGATCCCACTGCTGCATACAGGGTGATTTCAAGACGCATATCTGCGCTGAACTCAATAATTGAATCATGAACCATGAAAGATTATTATATTACTCTTATCTTTCCCCCACTCTGGGTATAATTATCAGCAGCTGTATATAGTTAGTGAGGATACCTAAAAGATTCTCTTATAAGTACTGCACTGCCCATGCATTAGTAAAATATTTCTCTCTGCATATATTTTAATTGCAAGGAGGAACAAAATGATAAAAGCAATAGTTAATAAAAAATTGATTTCTTTGATACAAACAGCGGAAATTATAAAACGCATGCATTTAAAATGTTCGTACAGTTTAATTTCAGTTCAGTCTGTTCATTTGCACAGTCCAGTCAGTCTGCCCTACAGCGTGAGGAAGTATTGGGTCAGTGGCTACCAAGAGACTGCGACAAATTCGAGCTAATCGGAGTCTTTGCTTGTGAACATTCGATTTTACAGACTTTCTGGAAGATAAATGTGATGTAAGCATAAAAAAGGTACAAAAAAGCAACTAAGTGTGACTTTGCGCGAGCTTGACATTAACAAGCATAAGTTTAAAATGGACAATACCGACCAAGTGAAAAAATGAGATCAGCTGCAGTGTCAGAATAAACAGTTCTCCTGAATTATTCAAACATCTAAATATTGCCAGAGATACGACAATATCAATGAACTGAAGCCGAGCCGCGTATCGCAATCGGTAGGGAACCTGACTCATAAGTCAGAGGTACTGGGTTCGATATCCGGTCTGGCCACATACTTTCGTTTCTCCTTCCGCTGATTCAAGAAGGGCAGTTGTCAGTTACTGGCGAAAGAATGTGCACTTAGTACTGGTTAACCGCTTAGGAGGCCTAAGCCTGCCCAGGAATAGTGTAGTTAGGTTAACTGACCGTCTCGACATGACCATAGCTGTTTACCGTGGACGTAAAGCAATAAATCAATCAATCAATGAACAGACTGAAATATACGTGACAGTAGCTCTTCCTCAGATGTATCTATGAAGCAAATTTGAAGACTCTAGCCCTTGCTGTTACTCAGAAACTGAGATAAACGCAACAGGTGAATATTTTTTTCTTTATTCCATCAACCGTGAAATATCTGTCATGGCCCTCTATGCATCGCCGCTTTCAGTAGATCTTTTCCAGAAGTATCTATGTAGCAAGTTTGAAGACCTTAGGCCTTGCGGTTACTTAGAAACTGAGCTACACACAACAGGTGAATATTTTATTAATATTCAATCAACCATGAAATTTAGCCCATGGCCTGGTGTGCATCGCCTTTTTAGCTCGCCTGAACGAAAGTTCAGGAAGAGCTATTGTTGTCACCACGGCGTCGGCGTCGGCGTCAGCGTCAACGTCGGCGTTCGAATTGGATGTTTTGGTTAAAGTTTTTTAAAGACCTATATCTCCTTAACCCATGGATGGATTCTTTTGATACCTGCACTGTAGTTAGATATTGGACCAAAGTTTGACAGGGTACCACCCCCACCCCACTCAGTGACCTTGATGTCAAGGTCATGGACTTAGAAAATTGGGAGGATTTTTGGGGACTGGATGTTTGGGTTAAAGTTTTATAAAGCCCAATAGCTCCTTAACCCATGAATGGATTCCTTTGATACTTGCACTGAAGTTAGATATTGGCCTAAAGTTTTTGCAGGTACTACCCACACCCCCCTAGGTGACCTTGATGTCAAGGTCATGGACTTAGAAAATTGTCTTTTTATTGATTGGATGTTTTGGTTAAAGTTTTTTAAAGACACATATCTCCTGAACCCATAGATGAATTCTTTTTTATATTTGCACTGTAGTTAGAGCTACAGAGTACTACCCCAACCCCGCTCAGTGACCTTGATGTCAAGGTCAGGGACTTAGGAAATTTTGGTCTTTATTAAAGTTTTGTAAAATGCATACTGATTCATAATGCTTTGCAGCGATTTAGTTTATACTTGAACTGATGTTAGACACTTTTTTGAGTTTTTACAAAACACCTTATACTTACCCCACTGGATGACCTTGAAGTCAAGGTCATCAACTTAGAGCTTTGTCTTAAAGATTTTGGTTAAAGTTTTATATTTATGAAGACATTATTTCACAGTGCCATGATGATGGACTCAGTTGATACTTATTACTAATAATTGGACTGATGTTAGATAATGGTTCATGGTACATCCTAGCCTCCCCGCCCCCTCAGTTTTTTTTACCTCAAGCTCATGGACTTTGAAATTTTATTTTATTCCATTTTTTCATTTCAATTTTATTTTAAGACTTATCTCTGAGATAGCTTTTGTTTATAAATGTGTTTTTATTTTGGACATGCTTGCCTGAAATTTTATGCATAGCAGTCCACACCACCATATCGACTATGTGATTGGCAAGCACCAATTCAGGCGAGCTATGCTGTCAGGCGACAGCTCTTGTTTTAGTAGATCTTCCTCAGACGTATCTGTGGAGCAAGTCTGAAGACTCTATCCCTCTTGGTTACTTAGAAAGTGAGCTAAACGCAACAGGCGAGTATTTTACAAAGGTGCATGTGCACTAGCACTCACACGCACACGAAGGGTATACAGACTTGAATTTCAAGCCAGTTGACTTTCTTCTGAATCTCGTTTTGTATAACATATTATATATCTGAGAATGAATGTACTGTTTAATATGTTGTTATACAAAACACTTTAAGTGCAAACTGTGACTTGACCTTTGAGCTAGCAACATGTTTCTTGTACATGACGCATCATCTTGTCATGATCAGTCTTCAATATATGCCAAATAATTCTGAAATCCCACCTCGCAGGACAAACTTATAGGCTGGACACTAAATGTTTTCATACACAAAGTGTATGTGCGCAGTGTGACCTTGACCTTCATGCTAGCTGTTTGTCACGATGATCATTAATGCCATATGATTTTAATACCACCATACTGGGCAGGGCACAAACTGTTTTGGAAAAAAAAGTTAAGTCGCTCCATCAAATACAATAATTATTTCTTTTTTGAAACCCGACGAGCAGTGTATGATAAACGAAGGTGTAGGAATAGATGGGATCCACTACCTGTACCGATACCTGTATATTGTATTTTCACCATATATTCAAATTTCTGATATCAATAGTGTCCCTTATTGGTTACCAACTAAAATGAACAAAATCATTTTTCAACAGTTTTTATATGTAGCTCAAACATAATTTATTTGCAGCAGTACCTTGCGATAGAATAAATAATTTATACCAATGAAAAAACAATGTCGCCTTTCAATCTAGTAAAGTTCTGAACGATTATTTTGAAAGATAAATGTTGCTTATTTTCTACTGATCATTTTCATGAACAAGGAAAATAGAACAATATATTTATGTTAAAGTTTTTTAGGTGATGGGCAAGGCGCTGTCAGGCGAGCTATCCTGTCCCGCTGACAGGTCTTGTTGTTCTTCCTCGCAATTAATATTTATGCAGAGTGAAATATTTTTCTAATGCATGGGCAGTGCATTACATATAAGAGGATCTTTCAGGTATCGTCACTAATTGTATGCAGCTGCTGATAATTATACCCAGAGTGGGGGAGAGATAAGAGTAATATAATAATCTTTCATGGTTCATAATTCAATTACTGAGTTCAGCGCAGAAATGCGTCTTGAAATCACCCTATATGCAGCAGTGGATCCTTTCATTTAGCTTTTTCGATTTTTTGCATTTTGGCATTCCAAGATGGCCGCCATCTGCCGTTACTAAAAATAGCACAAAACATGAAAATGACAATATCTCAGTAACCCCTGAATGGATTTCGACGAGATTTGTATCAAAATGATTCTTACATTGAGATGTTTCAGAAATAACTAACTGTAGACCAGTCATATTGGCCACTGTAACTAAAAATAGAAAAATGTGAAAATTAGAAAATCTCAATGGAATTGGACTAATTTTCTATCAGAATGGTCCTTTCATTAAGCGTTAAGCTTTTTCGATTTTTTTGCATTTTGGCATTCCAAGATGGTCGCCATCTGCCGTTACTAAAAATAGCACAAAACATGAAAATGACAATATTTCATTAACTGCTGAATTAATTATACGAAATTTGTGGCAAACTGATTCTTGCTTTCAGTCCTTTAAAAAATTAACGAATATAGACCCGTCAAGTTGGCCTCTGTTACTTAAAATAGCAAAATATGAAAATTAGAAAATTAGAATGGAGCTGGACCAATTGTGTGTCAAAATGGTCCTTGCATGAAAGCTTTCCGTTTTTTTTTTTGTTTTTTTTTTTTGCATTTTGGCATTCCAAGATGGCCGCCATCTGCCGTTACTAAAAATATAACAAAACATGAAACTGACAACATCTCAGTAACCCCGGGCCCTGAATGGATTTTGATGAAATTTGTGGCAAAATGATTCTTGTATTGAGATGTGTCAAAAGTAAATATATAAAGACCAGTCAAGTTGGCCTCTGTTACTAAAAGTAGCAAAATGTGAAAATGAGAAAATCTTATTGGAATTGGACCAATTTTGTATCAGAATGGTCCCATTGCACAAAAGCCAGGTGAGCGATATCAGGCCCATTTGGGCCTCTTGTTATGGTTGTATTTGATACTTTGAAATTTTGTATGTCAGTTCTTTAATTGTTATTGTTTGTTTTTTTGTTGTTGTTGTTGTTGTTGTGCTTCTTAGTTTCATTTTTCCATGAGTCACTTCGTTCATATATTATCACCTTCTAGTAGCAGGGACAAAAGCTGTCCAAACCTCATTGCTCTATCAGATAAAATATATCACCGTGTGGTATCGCTGCAAGCTGCTTGCCAAAGGTTTCGTCAGAGTAAATGACCGTGATTAGCCAACTGTAAACAAGTATTCACATAAAAAGGCATGAAAAATGATTTGCGTCATTTTTTTAAAAACTTTTTTTAACTCTTCTCCTCAGAAGCCATTGGGCCAATTGAAGCCAAATTTCATATAGAGACTTAACAGAATGGGAGAACGAAAGTTTACATATTTGGCCGAGGTCACGTGACCAACATGGCTGCCATGCTCATATATAATTAAAACCTTAAAAAATTTTCTTCTCCAGAGCCACTCGGCGGATTGCCTTGAAGCATGCTATGTAGCATTTTGGACTCCAGTACTACAAAGTTTATATAAATGATGACCTTAGGTTGACCTCGACCTCTTTTACCGCAAAGTCAAATTTGGTCCCGTAGGCTTTTGAATGGGAAAAGCTGAAAAAGTGCATTTTTCTGTTGCTGTTGTGCTCTTTGAAATGGAAATGCAGTCATCGTCAATCGCTATGAATATTTGAGGTCAAGGTTATTTAGTGACTTTGGCCAAAGGTCATTTGTCTGTTGTGTGTCAACATTTTTAAAGGACTTCTCCTCTGAAACTACTGGGCCAATTTTAATTAAATATCATCTGCAGCCTTCAGGCAAAGCGAGAAAGAAATTTATATATTTGGCCCAGGTCACATGACCAAGATGGCCACCATGCCCATATATGGCAAATTTACAGAGAACTGGGACTTTCTCCAATGCGCACACCCATGCCATCGAAAACTTTATTATTTCTTCTTTGTGCATGTGAAATTTCAAGCAATATCGTTTTGGAACATTTTTAAATTGCAATATGAAAGATGGCAAAAGTGGTTTTAACGCTCAAGAAACGGTCTTGCACGTGATATGAGCACTAGCAATACTTGCCGGACAGCTACAATTTAGACAGAAAATTAAGGTCGACAGCTTGTCAAACATGAGCTCAAATTGCTAAAAAACTTGCAGAGGAGAAAAAGTACGGAGTTTAGTGAGCTAAAATAGACTACAAACTCGTAGAACGTACCTCACCGGGGGCTCGCCCGACTGCTGGCCTGATTGGCATTGTACAAATTTGACCTGCCACTCCAATTTATGACAATGATATCCTTTTCAAACTTTATTTATCTTTCAAACAGTCATATGTTATCTGTCAAATAATTTATTAGGTCACTTTGTTGTTACCTCATTGTTGAAAATGATGACGTATTCATATTACCTAGAACTATAGGCAGCCGACATGCCACGTATAATGTATGGCGAACATGAATTAACCAGATAATTTCATTAGAACCCGCTACGAAGTAAGAGATGTTTTTTTCTTTCTTGTCATTTTGTTTGTCTAGTTTTCGAAATAATCTACAATCTGATTTTATAATTTACTCAACAATTACCAGTGGTATATACTTAAGTGAGAAAGAAACAAGCCGAGCGGGGATGGAAGGAGGTTTGGCGGCCGCGAGGGGGGGGGGAGGGGGAGGCGAGCAGCACTTACACTTACTACATCAAGTTTAGACTAACGAATTCCTATTTAATAATGGATATATCTACAAATGAGACGAAGATGTGTTGTAATACATTAGTATAAAATTAATTTAGTCTGGAATGACGCCTGTAGTGATGTTTTGGTACCAAACATCCAAACATGACTTGAACACTGAACAGTCGATGCTCTCTCTCTCTGTCTCTCTCTCTCTCTCTCTCTCTCTCTCTCTCTCTCTCTCCCGCTCTCTCGCTGTCAATTCAATAGAAGAGTGTTGGCTACATTGTTGTTACACACACTGAGATTTATAACATTTGAATCTTCAAAGAGGACTCTTTTTTTAATTTGAAAGAGGACTCTTGTCGCATGTGACAACAGCAAAAACGTGCTTAGTCTGACGACAAGCTGTTTATATAAGCGAATAGCAAAACCCTGATTGACTGGTTGGCTTGCAAGAATACCTTTCCATTCTGAAATAGTCTGGCGACTACGAAGTTCGACGATGAACCTAAAAAGGGTGTCGGGGTGCGTGGGTGAGTGGGTGGGCGAGGGGGGATGTGTGGGGAAAATTGGAGGCTTGCTACATGTACGTGCCATCTGACGTTTGGCGCGTAGCACAAAAAGCAGCCATAATACTGTACATACACTTAAACTGTATATGAATCGCTAAACTTCGGCAAACTCCATACCTTGAATAATTGTTAAGACCTTTGACTGTGTACCTAAACAGTCTGCTTGAAAGTTGAAAACAGAAGAGGTGTGAGGAACTGTTAAAATACGCACGTACTTTGTATATTTATTCAACCAACAGCAAACTGAGCATGAGTATAAAACCTACCACCAAAAATCCAAACTAGAATGCACAAATGCAAGATGTTCGTCTTATCATCCGTAAACTTTCTGACCCTCATAAAATAAAAAAGTGAAAACCTTCCTGCACTTCACCAGTGTTAGATGCGAATCTGTAGGCCGCTGGCTCGATTCCTATCACTGCCTAATGAATGTGCTTTTTTTAAATTAGCTGTTATTTGATTCGATTCGGAAATCGACTGTCCAAGAGTTTACTTTCAGGACGCAGAGTATGAAGAATAAACCCAGAGCTGAGCATAAAGTGTACCGGATTGCCCTGTACGTTTGCCTTCAGGAAGATTTGTGAATGCAAAATTATCAAATCTTCTGGTGACCTTTAAGATACCTAGGACTGCTAGTCAAAGAAAGATAAGACCACACAATTTCAGTTAAAGTTCTAATTGGCACACAAATGAAGAATGAACCGAAAAGAAATTGAGAGCGTACATGTAAATATGTGCGCGCTTAAGGAGACTGGGTACATTTCATGTGGAAGCATCTCGGCAATTTTGATTTATATCTACCTTTCCAAGGGAGTCAACTCTTTTAGAAAAGCATTTGCTCCTTTGGATGCAAAGTGTTTTTTAATAATTTTTCGGTACAGGAAAACTATGTGGAAGTCAATAAAGCTGTTCCCCTTTGTAGAAATGGAAGCCGTTCCCCATTTGTAGAAATGACAGCCGGAAATACATAGAGGCATACCCACCGTGCCACCATAAGATTTTAAATTCTAGCAAACCTGCAGGTCCAAAATCTGGCAAACATTTCCATTGCTGTGATTTCTTTATTCGCGTGTAAACTTCCGGATATCCGTAAATTAATTATGGATTTAGGATATCGATAAGTAAGGAATACACATGATAAGGGACGAGTCATTTATTACCAGGTGGAGTGGGGGAGGGGTCGGAAATCAATAAGCCTCGGAGCAGGCGGGGGGGGCATATATTTTATTAGGCATAGTTGTGTGTGTGTGTGTGTGTGTGTGTGTGTGTGTGTGTGTGTGTGTGTGAAGGGGGGTCAGAATTCTTCTATCAGCCTTCATTTTTACCCTAAAATTTTATTACCCCTCAAATTTCAGACTCATTCCTTTCAACTCAAAACTTAAATACATTTGGTTTGTGTGTTGGGTGGGGGAGAGGGGGGAGCTTCATATCTAAAATAGTTCTTTCCATTGATTTGCTAGAAGAACAGTATGAAAGTGTCTATAAATTCATGTCAAGTAAATGATTTTGTAATTAATTTTAATGCCTGCATTTGTGATATCAGCTGTCCAGGTGCCTTTTCATCAGCAAAACTACTGTGGCTCCCCAGACCCCTGCCACCCAGAGGCCCAATTAATAGGCTATTATCAACATTATAATTATTAAGCATTCAACAACAGGTTTCTGGATGGTCATTTGCAGAAGAAAGTGAAAGAAATGCAGACACAGTTTAAACAGACCATGATTAATTAACCTGTTAGAATAAGAAAATGTTCTTTGTGTTTCGTACAGATTTTGATTGAGGTCAGTCTGACATAAAATAGGTAATATGGTGTGTGTGTGGGGAAGGGTAGCTGGGATTGGGGGATGGGGGCGGGTCATAAACGTTTTTGTCACCTATCTGGGATAGGGGGTGGGGTCGGAAAAATAATTGTGTTGAGACTGGGTGGGTCGGAAAGATTTTGGTGATTCATATGAAAATGTACCCGGCCCCACCTGATAAATGACTCGTCCCTAAATAGTGAAACGACATCCCATACAAAATTACGTCATAAGTTTGCCAATAAGTGTCTTGTTTACAAATTGCTTCAGTATCGAGGTAAGAGTTGAAATTATTCTATCTCTCAATAAATGATGTATAAAATATATTTGCTTGACTGTTTTATTCTGTCTTGGTAGAAAATTAATCAGTGTTAGGTGGTAAGGTTTCTACGAACAGGCAGATTTGCGAGTTTGTTATTTTGGCAATGAACAAATTCAACAATTCGTGTGATGTCACGTAGGCCTAAGGCTGGCATGATTTCGACGCCTTTTTTTTGGTTTGTTTCTGTTGTGTTCTGTTCAATTCTAGTATTGACGTTACCCAAGTGGCTCAACGGTACGTAACCGTAGTTGCACACACTTGGCGCCGTGTGTCCGTGTTTACAAACTGGGTAGGCATATATTACATGTATTTTGCAATTTTAAAGTGTTCCAAAACCAAATTTTCTGAAATTTCACATAATAGTAGAGTATAGTTCAATGTTTTTCATGGCATAGGTCTGCGACCTGGAGAAAGTCGAATATGCTATAAATCGTAATTTTTTGTTCACATGTTTGACGTGGAAGTAAAGGGCACTGTTTCGTTAATAATTACACAGCCAGGAAAGAATGTCTTGGACTTAATTTAACGGAAATACATGTATTTACTAATGGAAGTCAGAGAGGTGCTCTTAAAATTTCAACTGGTGAGGCAATTTCATAAATCTGTATGGTGGCATGAAATTACTGAGGGGTTCGTCGATAGCCATGGCGACAATTTCGAGCAAAAATCCGTTGCTATGTGTTTGATTATATGGGAAGGAATAGTTGCCGGGACCAACGCCCGGGACCCGGGACCAAATTCCTGGACCAATTTTTGTTGGCCTCAATATTGTACAAAACATGCCAATAACAAGCTGAATATTGGAACATAAGTAGTTTATAGACTCTTCTGAGAAATGCATGTAAAGATTTTATAAAACTTTCGATATTTGTTGAAATTTTAACAAAAATACAGGACCAGGTCAAGCAATTTCGACCCGGGACCAGTTTTTGCAGTATTGACGATGTCCAGCAAATCTCATTTTTTTCTTACAGAAACATTTTAAACCCAAATTATTTTACATTTCATTATATGTAAACATACTAAAGAAGATTAGATTTTTCAAAAATGCGAAATTTATCAATTATTTTACGAAAAAATCGACCCGGGACCAACCCGGGACCAAAATGGTCATGATGTGAAGGAAATTTCAGTTTTTCCTCTCTATAAAAGTTTAAAATCCCATTAATTTTACATTTACTCGTATGTAAAGATGCCAAATAAATAGAAATGAAAAAAAAAATCATTTTAATGTGAGCCCCTATCATATTTAAATCGAATTAGTTAATAATTAATTATATACAATTATGTGCAATTCCTGTTACGCCGCCCAATATTAAACTTGTGCACACATGTTTCCAGTCTTGTTAATGATTTTAAGTGCTTAAAATTAAAATACGCCATTCTGTCTTTCTTTTTTCTTATTTTGGCCCCATTCATTTTAGAAGCTGATCAATTTCTGCTTTTGTGGCATGTTCAGATTCTATGGCAACGTACCACGACAATGTTTAAACCGCAGAAAATGACCATTTGGTCCCAGGTAGGTTTTCTCTTAAGGGATGTATTTTATGAATTTTGCATTTTCGTCTGTTGTGGCATCTTTAGATATGACACAAAGTAAAACAATGAGATTTTAAACGACAATGTAGAAGAAAATAGAAAATACATTGACATCAGTAACATCGCACAATAGATAAATGACAATTTTGGTCCCGGGTTGGTCCCGGGTGGAATTTTTATCGACAATCACTGAAAAAATTCTCATTTTTTTTAAATTTTATCTTCTTTGGTATGTTTACAGATGACGAAATGTAAAAAAAATGGGGTTTAAAATGTTTCTGTAGGAAAACATTGAGATTTGCTTGACATCGGCAATCCCGCAAAAACTGGTCCCGGGTCGAAAAAGCTCGACGTGGTCCTGTATTTTTGTTAAAATTTCAATAAATATTGAAAGGTTTATAAAATCTTTATATGCATTTTTGAGAAGAGACTACAATCTACAGATTGTCCAATTTTCAGCTCGTTATTTGCATGTTTAGTACAATTTTAATGCCTACAAAAATTGGTCCCGGATTTTGGTTCCGGGTCCCGGCTTCTATTCCTTCCCGATTATATCCATACTCCTTGGAGCTGCGTTCCAACTGGTGATGTACATATGTATTGCTTTTTATTATGCACCTGCTGCAAAATTCACCTGATATCTGGGGTATCTAGCATGAGTTGATATTATGTCACTTTAGAACTGCGCTTGCAACAATGCTATCAGGCGATGCCTTTAGAAACGTTCTCTGAAGACTATTGGCTATATACTGACGTTGGCCGTGCTATCAATGTTCGATTGGTTAATTGACGTCACCGACTCACGTCATAATGCATTCTCGACGTCAGCAAGTTCGAACAAAACTGCGTTTGCTAATCATTTTGTTTGCCGTTCTTTACGCCGTAAAATTTCCTAATGATGCATGATAAATGCTCTCGGCAGGAAGCAGAGTCACACGGACAGTCTCGGCAGGAAGCCAGTTTTCGAGGACAGTAGTCTCTGCAGGAAGCAAGAGTTCGCGGACAGTCTCAGCGGAAGCCAAATATGATGTACAGTCTCTGCAGGAAGCGAAAATTGGAGGAATCGATTATACCCTGTGGTCACTGCCAGTTGGAACGCAGACTCATCACATCTGAGTAAATCATTTTCTGAGCGGTCGTCTACGCACAAAGAAGTTATCCTTTTTTTCGCCGGAAAAAATGGCGGGAAATTTTGCACAGAACAGTCCCAAAATAATGCTCGTTTGATAAGATATGCATAGTTTTCCAACCGACCAGATCAGAATGAAATTTGATGTTTTGTTATTGAAATCAGACGCATATCGGTACATCAATGCAGTTTGCACAGCCAAAACAACGATCACAGTTTGACAACCGTTTTTCAGAAAAGTAAAACCCTACGACAGTACCCCAAAGTTATTTTGCAAAGAAAATTGTCCCACAAACCAAATTAGATACCATTATAACTGAACCGTAGTTCATACATTCGACCGTCTTTTACCGAGGTATATCTTCGGGAGAAAGTCTACTTTCGTTGAAAATCGATAATGAAGTTGGTCATTTTTACGTATACATGGCACGTGCGTTTGTCAACACAGACATTTTTCAGCTGGATCGACTTGAGGAGACCAACTGTTTCTTCATTTATGGTATAGTAAAGCTTGTAATCATTTAGCATACTGTGTATTTATTAAGATTTTGCGTTAGTCTGTCTGCCTGCGATTTTTTGGGCTTCTGAATTTAGGCTACACGCCGAGAACGAGAGAAAGCAAAACAAACACACAGGTCAACCACAAAGTTTGACAAACGAAAAACATTGAGTGATTGACCGGCTATTTAATTGATAGTGGAACAAGCAGGAGCATGCGGAATGATAATAAATATCTTAAATAAATATTTTAAGTGAAACCTAGGTCATGCTTACATCGAATTACGGACAACTCGCCCCAAGACAACTCGCCCCACAAAAATCTCGCCCAAAGACAAGTCGCCCCACCTTCAGGTGACAACTCACCCCGTTCTGAGACAACTCCCCCAGACAACTTCCCCCAAGCTACGTGCCCCACATTCTGAGACCACTCGCCCTTCTAAAGAATATTGGCCCGGACGACGCCCCCGCTTCCCCCCCCCTCCCAACACACACGTACCCTTTCAGAAGGCATCCCACAAAAAGTACAAGAGACAGCTTGCCCTTCCTCATAAATCTGTCAAAACCCTGTCCCGCTAGGCGCTGAGGGACCGACCATTTGATATTCTGGGGGGAGGGGGTGGGGGCTGGTATATTTTTCGAAAAAATTCTTTGTCTTTGGATATGCAAGAAAAAAATAAATTAGCTCATAAGGGGATTTCAAAAAATAATCTGGCCTCAAAAATCAGTGAAAAAAAATAATCTGGCTCCATCCAAAATTTCCAAAAAAAAAGTCTGGACCCTGCACTTTTGGTAGGTAGATAGCAACTGCCTACGTACCCACCAAAATTCACTCCCCCCCCCCCCCCCCGCCCCCCCCCCCCCCAAAAAAAATGGCCACTTGGGACATCCTCAATTAGATCTATTTTTTTTTATTTAACGGCACAGTGTAGACCCAGGAGCAGTCTGATCTGGGTCAGCAATTTTTCCTTAATACCTGCACATTTTGGGTACACCATTTGTGGGTGACATAGAATATGTTAAAAATGTAGGATGCTGTTACCTTAGTATTATGGGTAATTACGTTAACTGTGTGTGACATTTTATGTAGAACTATAATATTTGTTTTTGTTATTTTCATAGTTTTCAGGGATTAAAAAGAAAGCCTACCTACCTACTCTCCAAAACATCCAAGTTAATAGGCAACAGTGCCAACTGCAAACAAAATACTTTTTATGCTTGGCCTGTGGCTGAGATGGGAGGGCGGAGGGGGTGGAGGGGGCGGGGAAGGGCATGAAGAAATATATATTCTATATAGAATTAAATGCCGAAAGTTATGTTTTAGCTTAAGTCTCATAAAGAAAATTAATAGGCTCGTATTGAAGTTATATCAATAGAAATGATACCATAAACTGAAAAATAAAAAACATTTTTATATTTCCTGATTAATTAATCCGACTTAAATGTTTGCAGCTTCTGACCAAAGCAAAGAAACTTGTAATCTTGTAATTACTAATCAGTTATTAAGTTACTGGAGAGAAAAGCTTGATGACAGACATTAAATGATGAGTAATGACTGTAAAGGGATGCAGTTAAGTGCAGTTGAATGAGAGGTAGCCCCTTCCTGTCTATCCCCCCCGCACACACACACACACGCCAACCTATTAAAAAGCATTTTCACAGAGGATTTTATTGGCCAAATATTAAGGACTATATTATGCTAGCAAGCTTTATATATCATTATAAGTGCACAAAATAATGAATGGGGCATACCCTGCTAACTGCTGGACCCTGCACTTTATGTGGAATGTTACATAATGCTGTTTGTCCTTCTACATCTCAAGACTATGTTAGAATGAAAACAATTACACAGTTCCACCATAAATGTTGCACCAGCATCAATGGGCTTCATGTTAACACCTGTTGTGCCCTCTCATTAGAGGCACTTCAGCAAGAGCATAGATGGTTCTATTAATGGATCACAACAAATGTTTTTATTGGCTGAATAAGACAGAATTCCCAGAATTGCTATCATGCTCCAGCTGAGTCTTTGTAAAATCATTATCATAAAACCATCACTTGTGCAAATGTCTCCAGATTTTTATACGCCCGTTTTGAAAAAACGGACGTATTATGTCGTGGCGCTGTCCGTCCGTCCGTCCGTAAACATTCTTGTACACGCCATAACTCAGTAACCATTTGGGATATCTTCATGAAATTTGGTAGGCATATGTATTAGGGTGGGGGAACGTGTCGCGTACAAAAATGGTTGCTCCCCCTTTCTTACTTTTGAAGTTATGCCCCTTTGATTAATTTTATCCCTGTAAGTCTTGTACCCGCCATAACTAGATAACCGTTTGGGATATCTTTATAAAACTTCATAGCAATGTGTATGAAGTCCTAACGATGTGTCGCGTACAACAATGGCTGCTCTCCCTTTCTTCGTTTAAGAGTGACTCCCTTTCATTAGTTCTTATCCGCTACTTTTGTGTAAACTTTTGTTGTACACGTAATATATTGTCAAGGGAAAAAAGTAGAACTAAAAAAGGTATACCTTGTGTATGTAGGTTATCTCTCTTGTTCAAAGATATTGTATCAAAGATTTCTTCACAACCATACAAGCTAGACTGGTCATATTTGGCATACAGGTTGATGACGACGTGTTGTATTGTGGGATAGAGAACCAGCCTTCTCCTGCTTATTCTTCCCTGTATTTGTCCCATTTTCTTTCTTTCCATACTTTGAATAATGAAATTTTTCGTCAAAGATTTCTCCACAATCATGCAAGCTAGAGTAGTCATATTTGCTATGCAGGTTGATAACGACATGTTGTATCATGGGATCGAGAACCAGCCTTCTCCTGCTTATTCTTCCCTGTATTTGTCTGATTTTCTTTCTTTCCCTACTTTGAATAATGAAATTTTTCGTCAACGATTTCTCCACAACCATGCAAGCTAAAGTAGTCATATTTGGTATGCAGGTTGATGGCGATATGTTGTATTGTTGGATTGAGAACCAGCCTTTTTCTGCTTATTCTTCTCTGTATTTGTCCAATAGTCTTTCTTTCCCTACTTTGAATAATGAAATTTTTCGTCAACGATTTCTCCACAACCTTGCAAGCTAAAGTAGTCATATTTGGTATGCAGGTTGATGGCGATATGTTGTATTGTTGGATTGAGAACCAGCCTTTTTCTGCTTATTCTTCTCTGTATTTGTCCAATAGTCTTTCTTTCCATACTTTGAATAATAAAACTTTTCGTCAACGATTTCTCCACAACCAAGCAAGCTAGAGTAGTCCCATTTGGTATGCAGGTTGATGACGATATGTTGTATCGTGGGATTGAGAACCAGCCTTTTATTGCTTATTCTTCCCTGTATTTGTCCAATATTCTTTCTTTCCATACTTTGAATAATGAACTTTTTCATCAAAGTTTTCTCCACAACCATGCAAGCTAGATTAGTCATATTTAGTATGCAGGTTAATGATGACTTACTGTATTGTGGGATTGAGAACCAGACTTCTCCTCTTTTTATTCCCTGTATTCGTCTGATTTTCTTTCTCTCTTTACTTTGAATAATGCATTTTTTGCACAAAAGATTTCTATGCATCTGTAAGTTAGAGTAGAGAATTTTGTATGCAGGTTGATGAGAACTTGTTGTATTGTGGGATTGAGAACCAGTCTTCTGCTTATTCTTCCCTATATTTTTCCAATTTTCTTTCTCTCCTGACTTTGAATAATGTAATTTTTTGTAACAGATTTCACAGCAACCATTCATATTTGGTATACATCGTAACAATGATTTCTCTCCCTCTTTATGCTTTTTGTTACGAAAATAACACCATTTGATTTAAGCAATTAAGTCGGATTCGCTAACAGTTCTAGTTAATTATAGAGTGGTTGCCCCTGTTTGTCTGCCTGTCTATCCTTTTGTAAACAATCTTGTTCATTCTGTAACTCCTTTAGGACATTGAAACGGGCGTATTATGCGCCGCTTGCGAAGCCCTTGTTTTCTTATTATGTACATATGTTATAATTTATTTTGGATATTTATTTATTTATACTTATAGGGAAAGCACTGAAGGGCAATGTCAGACTGCATGTGAATAAGAATTTGATCAGAGCTTTATACATTTAGAATACATATATAGTAGTACTTTGTTCATTTGCAATTTGTATTAAATTTTAATTTTTGATCAAAAGCAACTGTGTGATGAGACACCACAACATACAAATGTACATTTTACTTGAAGAGAAATGATAAAGAATAACTCCACTTTGGCTCACTAAATATTGGTCTATTATTTTTCTAGTTTAGTCATGTTTATATCTTACCATTATTCAACTTAGAGAATGGATTACCAAGTCCTGAGCCTTTGCCACATATTTAATCAAGTTTTCTGGTTTGCTGGACAGCTGTGCTTTTTATTTGTTTTGTTTTTTGTGAGTGTGACTCAGAATCATATTAGAGAACACATCTCATTGAACTAAAATTTTGAGAAATTCTCCATTCTCAATGAAATGTTAAGCTACCATTAATTACAAAGTATATAATTTTTGCATGAGATTTACCCCTACTGATAGATTTGCATGAGATTTTTGGCAACAGTTAGAGCAAATCCCTCAAAAGATCACTGAGTATATAAACACACTGTGGCATTTTAATTTATGAACTAAGGGCATTGCAGAGCTGACAGCCTCCACCCCCACCTGATGAGCTAGTATTTGACAAACCTGGCATTTCATAATAAATATGTATTTTATTAAATCTCTGGTTTCTTCTTAGAAAGAATCAATAAATGCTTGTTAGGTGTTTACACTCTTAAAAAGGGGGTAAACAACTAACAAGTAAATATGTATGTTGTAACCCCTCATTAGAACTCCTCATTAAGGTAGTTTTACAGAAGGCCATAACATATGTTATAAAAAATGCATACTGCAATTTTAATGCTCAAAAGCTCATTTAACAGTACATATGCTGCTTCTCAACGTTGGCTGAAATTATATGGAGTGTAAAGGAGTGTATACGTATGTATAGCCAAGTCATTTTCTAAGCTTAAAGTTGAAACAAAATCTTCATTACTGCAATTGTCCTACCACTTTCACCATCTGACAGTGTGTCGGAATTGCTGGGAAAATCAAATAGTACTGACCCTGATTAGACTGCTGTTTTGGAAGTAGTCTAACCCAGGTCTACACTGCACTTTTTACTCAAGGATTTAGTCATCGAAGTTTTGCAAGTATTTGTTATGACTAAACATCTATTATATTGTGCTTATTTTTTCATGTAAAAGAAAGGTTAAAAGGTATGTGCGTGTATGTGTGTAGGGGTGGGGTGGAGGGGAGGGGGAGGGTGGAGGAAGGTTGCGGGTAGAGGGGCCTTAAGTTGGGTATGGTGATCGTGTGAGTTGCAGGAGAGGCTTTGAAATATTGGCACGTGCAGGATTAATTGGATTGCAAAATTATTTTTTTCTAGCAGTCCCTCTGATTTTGACCACAATGTACCGGTCTTAATAACTTATAAGCAAGTAAATGCGAAGGCTGAAACAGATGACGCAGGTATGTAATTGCGTCACAACTGTCATAAATCGATCGATTTGTTTACAGTATGGTGTAGGCTACTGATCAGAATTCTTTTCCCAATCATTCTGAAGAAAGTACAGAAAAAATATTGTTGTATATTGAATTACAAGATGCGTTCCTCTTCGTGAGTCGGATTGCAGGATTTAAGAACATTTCCGTAATGTTTGAATTTATTACAGATTATTTTGCTGTCTATCGATCAGGAAAAAAATCCGCCATTATTTGAGAAAATGAAATAGGGTACCTAAACATTATTTTGCAAAGGAAGTTGTCCCACACACCGAATTACTTAATTTTTATAATGGAGAAAGGGCAGACACCGTGGTTTTTCATGGCATATGTCCGGCGACGGGAGAAAGTTGATTTATTTTGAAAATTGCTGTTGAAGTTGGCGGATAAGAGTCGTCTTTACATGATCACGTAAAACGTTCGATTGCCGAACATCTCGGTGTTTAGCTATGCTCTTAAAGGCATAGAGAATTAAATTAAGATGTAAGGAATAAAACTATATCTTATTTTTGGCTTTGTGTAGTTTGATTCGCCGACAAAGCAACATGTTCCTCGATTAAATCTGAGTCTCAGAAATTTAGAGTGTTTTTTCGTTGCTACATGTATCTGTATAAAAATATCACTCCGCCATGGATACGCGTTCCCACTGTGCAATGTCAGTTTCACGTGTTAAAGTCAAAGGCATGGAACTATTTTAAAAGTACCTCTCATGTACTAAATGTACTTTAAAGTCTCCATGGGACTATTAGAAATAAAACGTCTAAACACGGCACAAATCATTAACTAAAGAAAGGCGCTTCAACGTTCACGTTTGGTGATAGAATGTGAGTTGATGTGCATAAATGGCAAAAAAAACAAAAAAAAAAAAAAAACGAAAATGCTGAACAGTATTAAACAAAAACTACGTTCTGCAAGGTATATTTTCGAATGATATATGGCATGTACTGACTGACAACACATTTGATATGATAGAAATTTGAAGTGTGAAATATACAGTTAAATGGCATATCTATCTCATTACCGACTCGAAGATCAATCTGTCTGTTGCTAGCTGATGTGAATGAAGATCAGATAAATAGAGGATCTTACTCTCGCGGTCATTTCATATGAAATTAATGAAACGAGCCTTTGACGAGTTTCATAAATTTCAGATCAAAAGATCACGAGTGTAAGATGACCCTTAATGGGATTTTAACGCCTTCAAATTGAACATTATTTCGATAAGAAAACGCGTCGTTGCCATGGACGTTGTCACTGATCTTACGTGTACGCGCCAAGGTGTTATTACACGTGTGGTCATACGATGTTTATAAGACAACGTTATCCACTGAATAACAGCGACGTCATATGATAAATACCGTCAGAAACCTGACCATGGAAGACGGCTAATTTGCGCCTGCAAAATTAAGAAAACAATAGATTTTTTTCTCCTAAGCAACTTCAGACTGAAAATTAAAATAACGATATGGCTGATGAGCCGCCTCATCAGGATCTACGCTGTTTGCCAATTCAGTTAGTTTCAGTTTTGGCGCTGTAAGTGCTAAGTGTTGATGAAACATACAATGTGAAGCAAGAACAGATTGAGATTATTTCTTAAAAAGTCCGATCAAGACATACACTCATAGCAATCAGGCCCAAATAAGAACTTTGACATGCGCTACAAGAAGATAATACAAATAAACTTGTCAAAATTTATTGTAATACCAGAAATGTTTCATTGTTTTGATTACTTAGGCGTCCCAATATTTAGCGTATTTTCATTATTAGTATATATATATTATCATCATTTTATTTGGGTTTTGGATTTTAAGGCCCTGTCAAGTATATTTCATTTAGGCGAAGATGGGCGAAAACCGGAGCTTCCAAGGAAAAACCAACCAGCAGAACTTGGCACTCTTACTTCTGTGCCAATCTAGGCTTAAATCCACAGTGGTAAGAGACCTAGGGCCAATAGCACAATGCTGGTATAAAGTTAACCCCAGTAGGTTTAGCCATACATTTTGTATGGATTAAACTCGAGGTTAACTTAAACTTGCTTTGAGCAATCGGCCACTACTGTTTAAGAGTCTGCTTTTATCCACTAGGCCACAAAGGCCTGTTGGTATTTACGTTAGTACCTAACAAATGGGCTTTGAACCAGACTACTGCTGGTCTAATAATGATAAGTGGGGCACTTCTTTCGTTTTGGTGATGATCCCTTAATGAAAAGGATGCAAACATAAGGTTGCAGGGTTGTTTCCTCTGAAAGTATACCCAGTCACTTTAAAGGCAACTCCAACGTTTGTAGATGCTGTACCATTATGGAATGAAAGTTGCCAAAGATTTTTTTATCAATTGTTTAAGTAAATACATGACTAATGTCTTGAGAAACACGAATTTACAACGTAAAGTCTTTTCTTTTCTTTTGTTCGGTTAACATCATATTAAGATTTTGTATCGGCTCGGCATATATAATCACCCATTGAGAGTCTCGTATTGGATTCGGCCTGAACATTTTTACTGACCTCACAGTTAAAAAAACCCACAAACTGATTCTGAATCTTAAAACCAAACGATATGCAGAAAGACCATCTTACTTTATCCGTCAGTCGACAAGGAAAATATACCTACTATATTCTTGACGAAATTGAGAGGAATCACTGCTGACTGACAAGGTATTCAGCAGTTAATTGCTTCCCTGACAAGGAATACAATGCTGTCTCCTGTCATTATCATCCATTTCTAGCTATACATGAAACAACTCAAATTTTTAGCTCGTCTGAGCCACAGGCTCAGGAGAAGCTTATAGGATGGCAGCTTCCGTTGTCCATCCGTCGTCAGCATTTGCGAAATGCAATATCTCTGAAACCTGCAGGCAGTTATCAACCGGTTATAATAAAACATATTTGAGCTACGATCAAATTTCGAGAACTAACCCCAATGGATGCTTTTTAAAAGCAGCCAACTTGTTTTTAATTTCTCAGTCTGCGGAAACCAAAAATTACCAGCAGGAGATTTTTCCTGTTAGTTCATGAACTTCTGTTATACAAGTAAGCAAAACATACATTTTCCTTGTTAGGTCAAACTCTTCTATAAAAGCAAACTGTAGAAAAGCAAGAGGGACAAATGGTCCTGAATCGCTCACCTGAGTGTATCATTTGGTTCTGGAGAAGATAACTTTTAGAGGCGTTGACCATATCTGAGCCGCGACACGATAAAAACAACATATTGGCATATGCGCGCAGCTAAGACTCAGATCAGCCTGGGCATCCGCCCAGTCTGATCATAGTCTTCGCTTCCCGCATGGGTGTTACGCGCACAGCAAAGACTCTGATCAGACTAGGCGGACCCCCATGTTGACCTGAGTCTTTGCTGGGGGAACATCCCACTTTGTTGGTTTTGCTGTGCCGCGGCTCATATGTGCAGGACAGGTATCTACGCCATTCAAGCAAACTTTCATTTCCCCAACTCATGTAGGTTGCATATGACAATTTTGCTTCAATCAGCTAAAGCTTTGTTTACACGTGCAAAGTTTCTGTGACAAAGTAGGTTTGGCATAGAAAAATTTGCTCATTTGAATGAAAAAAATTGTCTGGACTCTTCTGCCCTCGAACCCAGGGACCGAGTGCACAAAGCAGACGAAAGTGTACGCCCGATGCACGTGCGTCGTAAATTATCGCAAAATTTTAATCGGTGTGGACAACCGAGGCGTGTCGTAAACTTAGTCGTAAATTCGCTTCAAAACTTACGTCTGCTAGATAGTAGACGTAACACTGGCGCATCGTATTCATTAAAACTTATTCCGTTAGTGCTGCATATAGATATGGTTGGAATGTTTCACTGGATGGATGATATACAATATAGGAGGCTTTTGGTAATGAGAGACAGAATCTATCCTATGGAAAACTATAATGACATCGAGCTATATGAGCTATATGAACTGCCATCGAGCTATATGAACGCCAAAGGTCGCTGGAACTGATTATTGAGCTGTGACCAGACATAGAACCACAACGTGTATTATGATTGTTATTATTTCATTTTATGTTTTCGTTTATGTTTAAGACCTCATAATTGTCCTTATACATAGCCAACATTCAGTATTTGAGCCGCGACACGACAAAACCAACAATGTGGTTGTGCGCCAAGCGCAGACTCAGATCAGCCTTGGCATCTGCTCGGTTTGATAAGACTCTTCGTTAAGAGCTCAAATGGTAGCTAACGGTCTAAGCTACTCCATGCGGACACCGAAGACTCTGATCAGACTGGGCGGATGCCCAGGCTGATCTGAGTCTGCGCTGGGCGCACAACCACATTGTTGGTTTTGTCGTGTCGCGGCTCATTTATTGTCTTCAAAGTTTCTGTTTTTCTGATAGACATTTTCATTGGCATTCAAAACTACAAGTGCAATAAAAAAATGTTGTAATGAACATTTATAACGCAACAAAAAAGTAAAATTTGTCGTGTAAATTACAAATGGGACTAAGCCTGCATTGAATTTGCCAAAGGCATATGCAAACAGCAAAGGCTCACACTAGCCTGCGCATCCGTGCAATCTGAAAATACTATGCAGAGACCCTGTGGATTTTGCAGGTATAAAGTAAAAGAGCTACATCATTTCATGGAGTCACAGACTAGTTTCGGTCTTTGCCGTTCGCAGATACCTTAGGAAACCTTTATGCCTGACGCGGCTCTAATTCTATAAGAAGATAATTCATGAAGTCCACGTGCTTTACTTATTTGAGACCACAACGCTAGACGTACTGCAGTTGCAACTACGCCTGACGTCCCAGCGGGCACACGACGTTGAAATGACGTCGTGTTGACGTCGATGCGACGTGATTACGTCGCATCGACGTCAATACGACGTCATTTTGACGTCATGTGCCTGCTGGGGTACGCCTGCTTCGGGCACTTGGATTATAATGCAGTCGTATGATGGACTTAGTTGCGCCGACGTTCGTATCCTACGCCGGCGTAGTTTTCGCCTCCTTTGTGCACTCGGCCCCGACGGTTATCGGTTATATGCAACAGTTGTTTCCAGAATACGGGTTCTGTTTTCATATTGCGACAAAAAATAACCAAGATTTGTTATACCTTCGCTTTTTCTTGAGTGTGTTCTGTTCTGTTCTGTTCAATTCTCCTAACGACATTCCCCAAGTGGCTCAGCGGTACGTAACCATAGTTGCACGCACTTGGAGTCCGAGTGTCCATCCAAGACGTGTGCGTTAAAATAAGGACGTTATATAAGGGTGTTTACTGAGGAACATGTTAACATATCATGGCAAATATATTGAGCCGCGACATGACAAAACTAACATAATGGTATGTGTGCCAAGCGAAGATTCAGGGCAGTCTGGGCATCCAGATCAGCCTGGTCATCCGCCTGGTCTGATGAGAATCTTCGCTGTCCTCATGAAACTAGCTTAAACATTAAGCTACCCTTTACACTGCAAAATAAACGGTAGATTTTACGGTAAAATAACTGGCAACCAGCTGCCAGACCTTTTACCGTTATTTTTACGGGCGCCCGTAAAAATTGCAGGAATCATCAAGGAGGGTGGGACAGAAAAGATCAGATGTCGTTTTGGTTAGATAGCCCTTCAACAATACAAAGTTATTTTCGAGTGCGCCAAGTTAACATAAAACTTCCATTTCATGATTTCCAACAATGTCTTACAAGCAAAAACCCGTAAAAATAACGGGAAAATGACTGGCAGCTGGTTTCCAGTTATTCTACCGTAAAATCTACAGAATTTTTTACAGTGGAGGTGCGCAGGAAAGACTCTGATAGACCGGGTGGCTGCTCAGGCTAAACTGAGACCTCTCTGGACCAAAATGCCATTTTATTGGTTTTGCCGCGTCGCGGCTCAAAATTTTGTATTTAGCAGCTTGTTTATTCGTTAGAAACTGAACCTAGTAAATAGACCAGTAAAACTGTTAAAGACGCCCTCATGTGTCAGGGTGGAGGTCAGGGTAATAACCTGGGTTCGACAACTTGGGAATAACCTCAAATTCAAAATAAAACACACTGATTGGCTGCTTCCGAGCATGTGCTCGGAATCAGCCAATCAGATATGCTTTATTTTGAGTTTGAGAATGTACTCAAGTTGTATAACCTCCGGGCCAGGTATGGCCAACAATGCCAGCGCTCAAAGTTGACGCTCGATGGATCGGTGGCAGGTTTTACATAATTCTTATGTTTTACACCAAAATCACGGCCCTTTGTCTACAACCTTCTACATGTTTCTGTAATACGATGGGCCCATATCTTTATTGTTTGGAGCACCATATATTCTGCTCACAATGGTCCTGATACTGAATGACTTATGTGTTCTAATTTGGACTGTTGTATTTTGTGTTCTGAATTTCCCATTTTGGATTGGGGTTTGTGATATAAAAAGTAATTATCTACTGCGTGTATTGCTTGTGTAAATTTTATCCTTATCATACAAGACATCCTTTAAAAACAAAGTACTTTACACTAATATCTTTTGACCGTTTAAAATTAGAAAACACATTCTTTAATAGAAAAGTCAGAACACAAAACAGAAAAGTGAAAATTCAGAACACATAAGTCATTACACAGAACATGAGTCAATACTCAAAACACAGGTGCCTAGTATGAGTTAGTCGATTACGGATAACGGGTCTTGGAGTCTGGGAACAGAGGAACATATTGAAAAAGGTGTATTATATTTGCCCAGCAGGCACATGACGTCAAAATGACGTCGTATTGACGTATATGTGACGTCATCACGTCACATCGACGTCAACACGACGTCATTTCAACGTCGTGTGCCCGCTGGGTGCTGTCTCTTGTGATTTTTCGTGATAGCTGCAGGTTAGAGGACTGAATTGTTTAATAAATTATGGTTTTGGTTACGTAGGCTTAAAATACCGTATACGCGGTAATTTTCGCGGGTTCAAATTTTCGCGATTAAGGCTCAAAAACATAAACATTAATTTTCGCGATTTTTAATTTTCGCGGTTAGCAACATGCGCGAAAAGCCAAACTACTTCTTTTTCACTTGAGCCAGTTCTTTCATTAACCTGCGGCAGCCCTGCCGCAGGTTAATGAAAGAACTGGCTCAAGTGAAGAGTGCCAGCAATTACCGAAGCAAACAGAAACAAACTATATGAACACTGTGTCTACAGAAGATACTTCGTAAGAGACTGGAAATTATTTTGCGATTTTAATATTCGCGGTTGCTAAGTGACCGCGAAATACCGCCAAAAATGGAACACGGCGTAAATTATCTTGTATACGTTATCAAAACAGTGCGTCTGTAATGGGCCAAACCAAACCAGTAAAGTTCAAACCCATAAACATAAATCACAAAATACAGGACTCACAAGGTTCAAACACAGAACTCAAAACAAAATGCCACATGTATGCTTCCATAGATTTTTTATACTTGTATCCACCAAGAAACGTGTCGGGTATTCAACAGGTCCTCAAAAGGTCCTTATGCAAAACAAAATGCCACATGTAGGCTTCCATAGATTTTTAATACTTGTATCCACCAAGAAACGTGTCGGGTATTCAAAAGGTCCTCAAAAGGTACTGATGCAAAACAAAATGCCACATGTAGGCTTCCATAGATTTTTAATACTTGTATCTACCAAGAAACGTGTCGGGTGTTCAAAAGGTCCTCAAAAGGTACTGATGCAAAACAAAATGCCACATGTAGGCTTCCATAGATTTTTAATACTTGTATCTACCAAGAAACGTGTCGGGTGTTCAAAAGGTCCTCAAAAGGTACTGATGCAAAACAAAATGCCACATGTAGGCTTCCATAGATTTTTAATACTTGTAGCCACCAAGAAACGTGTCGGGTGTTCAAAGTATGGTGGCTGGTTTGTGCCATTTCGTCTTTTCGTCCTTTCGCCGCGAAAAGACGCCACGCGAACAGACGAAAAGACGAAAAGACGCCATGCGAAAAGACGAAAAGACGAAAAAACGCCAGGCGAAAAGACGAAAAGACGAAATAACGCCAGGCGAAAAGACGAAAAGACGAAACCCGCCACGCGAAAAGACGAAATTGCATCGCGAAAAGACGAAAAAACGCCATGCGAAAAGACGCCATTTGAAACTCTTAAATTGTCGTCTTTTCGCGTGGCGTTTTTTCGTCTTTTCGTCTTTTCGCCTGGCGTCTTTTCGTCTTTTCGCATGGCGTTATTTCGTCTTTTCGTCTTTTCGCGTGGCGTTATTTCGTCTTTTCGCGTGGCGTTATTTCGTCTTTTCGTCTTTTCGCATGGCGTCTTTTCGTCTTTTCGTCTTTTCGCATCACGTGTTTTGCATTAAGATATATCAATATATCCTATTCTAAATGCAGTTAATACTCTGAATACTTAGACAGGTGTTTCTTTTTTTAAACTGTGTAGACCCTGATCAGAAAGCAAACTGTAAAGAAGTGTACTAATCAAGGTTTGCAGCTTTTGCCGCTAAACTGTTCTTTTAAAAACATTACCAAAAATATGAGGAAAGAAGTCATTATGGTATTTCTACTGAACGGACAGAAAAGAAAATGAGCCGTCCTAATGTTTTGGAGTAAAACACTCCAAACAAATTTCTTGATCTTAAACTGCCTAAAAGATTAACCACTTGTTGACCATGTAATCTCTCTCAAACTATGGAATACAAACATTGAAACATTGTTGTACTTCGCTGTATGAAAAAATAATGATACGGTATTTTCCCTAATTTGACATAAATTTAACTGCAGCTAACCCAAAATTTGGACAAGTTTATAGTTTTCTAAAGACGTGCAAATCGCAGACGGAGCAGAGCCTGATTAGACTTCTCTTCGGCTTATGTGTCCCAATATTTAAGAATATTATGGTATCATTTAGCTGTAGCTCAAGCTATAACACTTTCTTATAGGAAGTATTTTTAATCTGAATGCACCTCTGTGAGAGATCCATTTTAAATTGAAAATGTGCCTCCTTCCGCCTTTTTTACAAAGGGGCACAACTACTGTTACTTCCTCTTCAAGTCTTCTTTAAACGGCAGGGATGGATTTTGCTAGCTCAAATAGGGCAGCTGAAGACAGGACTAGGTGGAAAAGGAGTGTTTTAGAGTCATCTGTGGTGCCCAACGACCGCACAAGATTATGGGATAGGCTAGACTAGACCAGCGGTTGCAGTCAGTTCGACCGTCCCCCCTCCCACTCCTCCACACACACACACACACACTCGCCTCAGTGGTCCTTCAGATGTGACTCTAAACCGCGAGGTCCTGTCTTCATATGACCTTAGCGTTGGTGGGTCGTTTTGCCCAATTCTCTCGATCTCTCAGTTTGAACAATAATATTGTAACACAGTTTACTAAAAAAATACATTACAAGCAAATAGTAGATTAGGTGCTAGCATTAAGTAATAAATTTGGACCATGTTACCATTATGATCCTAAATCCTAGGACATATGTGTCCTGGGAAAAGAGTGGTCTGGTCAGGCTCTGCATTGGTAACCATTCTGCGTATGTTATGATACAGCTCGAGATATGAAAATCTACTTGTTCAAACTTAATAATAATAAAAAAAAAATAATAAAAAAAAAACGGTTATTTTTACGTAGGATGCATGGAGACACAAGTTTCAACATATTTGCATCTGTGCTTAAGGTGAACGGGACCACTCTCAGGTGAAGCAATTTTGCATTTTTGCATCCTTTCTTAAGGAGGGTCAGCTCTTGAAAGTAGAATTTGGTCCTCTAGGAGCATATTCTTTCCTTTAAAAGTAGACCTATTTAAGAATCTATTTTTTTCTGTTTGTTTCACTTCCCTATCTTGGAAAGCAAATAGAATGTCACAAAAGTTGACCCCCTTTGTAAATATGACAGAAGGGGACAGAATGTTCAGTATTAGAGAGATCTTTCTTGGAGGTGTATACATTCAGCTATACAGTCAAACCTGCTTATGTGGTCACCTCTATTAAGGGATCACCTGTCTTGAGCAGCCACCTTGGTCCTTTGAACCAAAATACAGTGTAAATGAAATGTATTATGGGGTCATCTGTCTTAAGTAGCCACTTTTTGTCCTTCCCTTGGGTGACCCCTTAAGACAGGTTTGACTGTATTTCTCAAAAATGCTTGCTACAACAACGTAATAGGTCTGCCTACGCTCCTGAATGAGTAAATTTGCGTCTGCTAATTTTTAAGTCAACATGGCCCAGATTATTTTAATCAATAACTGTAATTATTGCCGACCCCATACTAATACTTTTAGCTATCCTTTTCACTTTTAACAACTTTTATTTTTCTGTCGGATAAAATAAATCCATCCTAATTTTCATAAGACTGCTGCTAGATACTGATTATCTTGATTAAATCTGTGTTTGATCTCAGTCAACAAGGCACAAATTTGTTATTCAATCTAAACGGTACCATAGTGACCCAAAATGTTGCCGACCCCACGTTAATTTTATAGTCTATCCTTACAATTTTTAGCTGTCAAAAAGATATATAAAAAAGCATTTCAGTGGCAAATTCTGTGATCAGACTGCTTCTGTAGCTGCGGTTGCAGTAGTCTGATATGAGTCTATATTGTTTACTCAGACAAATCTGTCTTAGTATTAGGAATCAATACAGTTATCAATGAAAGGGTATTTGTGTGTCGTTATTTCGTTTTTTCGTCTTTTCGCCTGGCGTCTTTTCGTCTTTTCGCATGGCGTTATTTCGTCTTTTCGTCTTTTCGCGTGGCGTTATTTCGTCTTTTCGTCTTTTCGCATGGCGTCTTTTCGTCTTTTCGCGCCGAAAAGACGCCATGCGAAAAGACGAAAAGACGAAATAACGCCACGCGAAAAGACGAAAAGACGAAATAACGCCACGCGAAAAGACGAAATGACGAAATAACGCCATGCGAAAAGACGAAATAACGCTATGTGAAAAGACGAAAAGACGCCAGGCGAAAAGACGAAAAGACGCCACGCGAAAAGACGACAATTTAAGAGTTTCAAATGGCGTCTTTTCGCATGGCATTTTTCGTCTTTTCGCGCTGCAATTTCGTCTTTTCGCGTGGCGGGTTTCGTCTTTTCGTCTTTTCGCCTGGCGTTTTTTCGTCTTTTCGTCTTTTCGCATGGCGTCTTTTCGTCTTTTCGTCTTTTCGCGTGGCGTCTTTTCGCGGCGAAAAGACGAAATGGCACAAACCAGCCACCATATCAAAGATACAGTCACGATTCTACTGAAGACTAGAAATTCCGTAAAATTAGTCATTTCTCTGTCTTGGCCGCGACTTGAGACTGGTGTCGTCAAAAACCTGCGAATTTTATGTATAATTCCAGGGGCCGAGTGCACAAAGCAAACATAAGCCTACGCCTGACGTGCGTCCGTCGGAAAAATGTCGCAGAATTTTAATCCGTGTGCACAACCGAGGTGTGTCTTATCCTAAGTCGTAAAACAGCTTCAAAACTCACAAATCGCCTCGTGCACTTGGATTAAAATACGGTCATAGTACAGACTTAGTTGCGCCGACGTTCGTAAGCTACGCCAGCGTAGTTTACGCCTTCTTTGTGCACTTGGCCCCAATAGTACAGACTTAGTTGCGCCGACGTTCGTAAGCTACGCCGTCGTAGTTTACGCCTCCTTTGTGCACTCGGCCCTTGGGGCCAAGTGCACAAAGAAGGCGTAAACTACGCTGGCGTAGCTTACGTCGTAGTTTACGCCTCCTTTGTGCACTCGGCCCTTGGGGCCAAGTGCACAAAGAAGGCGTAAACTACGCTGGCGTAGCTTACGAACGTCGGCGCAACTAAGTCTGTACTACGACTATATTTTCACCCAAGCGTATAAAGCGATTTGTGAGTTTTGAAGCAATTTTACGACTTAGTTTACGACACGCCTCGGTTGTGCACACGGATTAAAATTCTGCGACATATTTACGACGGACGTACGTCGGGCGTAGGCTTACGTTTGCTTTGTGCACTCGGCCCCTGATGTCTAAATTGTTTCATTCGATCGCTGTAAGCGTACATTTCCTGCCTACGCAATATAAATGGTTACATTTGCTTCAAGGCAAAGAAGTAATTAACTTTGCCTTTGCTTTCTGTGACATTTTGGCCTTTTCTCAAGAAATACTTTTTGTCTAATTGCCTTTGAAGTGACATTGAAAGTTATCACTGAAAGCTCCAGAAATAAAATTCATGCACAATATAGTTGAATGTGCTAACAGCGTAGATCTAGATGAGGCGGCTCAGATGAGCCGCCTCATCTAGATCTACACTGTTTGCCCTTTAAACTTTGAATTCTCATTACGATATATCTTAGACGAAACATTTTTTTTAATTTTTGCACACGTAAAATTTGTCGTCTGCTTTTATTTTGAGGACGTAAATTTTGTCGTCTGCCTTTCTTGGAGTTTTAATGAAGGGTTAGGTCGTTCCGACTCAGGAATTTATAGTTCAGTGAGAATGTAGGCAAGGCATTTCCAGAAATATGCTGTTGAATTATTGATTCCGGGAAATTGTTAGAAACAAAATAGAAAAATAATTTGGTTAAAGCGACAACCAGCTGTTTCGCTCGTAGTAAGGGATGACTTATTATATGAAATTATGAAATTACATTAGAAGCTGTCCGCGGGGGATTTAGTCAGATTAGTCAATTATCGTGTGACAAATCACCGTGACAGAGCGCTTTTTATTTCGAACTTAGGTCACGGCACACACGGTATCCAAACGTTGAGATCTACTGCTCAAGCAAAATGTCAAGCAAATGTCTAGCTCAGCTGTAATCTGCATCGCCGAGGTTAATCAAAACTCGGGGCATAGTATTGTGATGGATAGCCCAGCTATAATCTGCATCGCCATGGTTAATGAAAACTCGGGGCATAGTATTGTGATGGATAGCCCAGCTACAATCTGCATCGCCGAGGCTAATCAAAACTCGGGGCATAGTATTGTGATGGATAGCCCAGCTACAATTGCATGGCCGAGGCTAAAAAAACTCGGGTCATAGTGTTGTGATGTTTTTTTGTTTTGTTTTTTCTTTTGTATTTGTAGTTTCTTTCAGTATACTTCTGAATGCTCCATAGAGTAACAAAACAAGACTATTGCCAAATTTTTCATAAAGCCCGCCAGTGCAGCCTAGATCCTAGCTTAGCTAAAATTAGTTAGACAACTGTTAGTACTGTGGATTTCAAAGTTCTGATGCCGTATTGCTAGAACGGACTAGGAAATTCTTGCTACGATATATGACTACCTTAGTTTTATAAAAGACCATTTAAAACAAAGCCAATTCCAGTCTTTGAACTAAATCAAAATTTCAATACCATCCTCTTGCCATGCTGCTATTAGATTTCGTAGTAATGTGATGAATTTTACGAAGAGTCGGAAAAAAAACAAAAAAAAACATTTTTTGTCTATCAAAAACCTCAGACAAGGAATTGAAAACTTAACTCAAAAGAATTTCGTGCGTTCATTCGCTCTTTACACTTCACAACCCCACAATTAATCAAACATATTCAGTACAAATTTTATTGAAACAGTTTTCAAAAGAGAAGTTTCTCTTTATATTTTCATATTGCAGTTTCTGATCAAAATGCTTTGAATACATTATTTGTATACCGTATAGATACCAATGAATGTCCCTGCTTTAATAAATGCCCACCTGCAAATTTTCCAATAATGATTTTATATTGACTTGTCAACCTTCGTGTTGTCCATCAGTTTTTCAAAGGGAAAACAACTTGCATTCCTGTTTGTCTCGCACCAAAAGCGACTCGATATATGATATAGCTCTGGGGTCGTATTTATAAAACCACTTAAGACGTTGCTATGCTGTTGCTTAGGCTAAATTTCTATGAAGGGGATTCCCTACAACTATGAAATTTGCTCTGGAGGTTTTCAGACTGTTCCTCCAGAGCGAATTTCATAGTTGTAGGGAATCTCCTTCATAGACATTTAGCCTTAGCAACAGCAAAGCAACCACTTAAGTCGTTTATAAATACGGCCCCTGGGCGTTAAGTGATCGGAGGCTTTTATAACAAGTAGGACTAGCTCAAAGCTATTCTTTTACGCCTTAAAGGGGTGAATTCGAACACGGAGAAAATTGGACACGTAAAAAAACTAGGACGACGTTTGGCTTAAACATATTCTATTTTCAAGAGTGTATATTACAACATATATACAACATAACCACACAGAAAAAAAATGATCAGAACGAAAGCTTATAGCTTTATAGAGCTCTTCGCCTCAACACGAATGAAATGTATACTTTTAAGCAGAAAGAAAACGGTCTGTGCAAAGTAAATACAACCTTTGGGAGTCTGTATCCATCATGTTCACAGTGAACAAAGTTCATGAACTAACATTGTACGAGATCCCAGCAGGCACGTGACGTCAAAATGACGTCGTATTGACATCGATGCGACGTAATGACGTCGCATCGACGCCAGTACGACGTCATTTTAACGTTGTGTGCCCGCTGGGATTTATGTAATATCTGTTCTGAGTGGTTATCAATTTTTACAAGGATAGTAACTACGAAGTACTACATCCACAACCAATAGAAAATATCCATGTACTGGAAAAAATAATAACCAAAATTTGGATCATCTAAGGGAAAAGGGAGATATGACGAATCGAGTTTCCCATCTAGCAAGGTTATAAAAAGATAGACGGGATATTCAAGTCTAAGATATCGAAAGCACTCAAAGTAGGTAATTTTAGTTGCCACCTAAGATTGACCAATGCCATTTTTCAAAACTTTATTACGTGACTTCAGTGATGTATTATTTTTGCTCTATCAGCATGAAAAAATTAACATGAGGTATGACTGCAAGCTTCTAACTATAGTTTCGTCATTGTGAATGACCGTGATAAGCCAGCTTTAAAGAAATAAAACATCCTTAAGTTTCACAAAAAAAGGTTGGAAACTTATTTCGGTCATTTTAGTTGCCACCTATAATGACCTACTTTCGATTTCATAAGTTGAATAAAATGGTAAACATACAATGTACCGGCGTGCAGATCCAATCTCTTTCCCGCCTATGTTTACACATTGCATTGCTGGACGGGAAACCAGAACAGAAAATTGAAATTTTTGAAACGATCTGTTATTTTTCAAAAACTTGTTTTCTCTACTTTTTTGCCAATTATACGACTCATTATATGCACTTTGACCCACATTTTATTACCTGACGTGAAGGTTAAACCCCTTTTACAATAATTTGAGTTTAGACATTTTACCACTGATAGGACAATGGAAACTTTAACGTTCGCTAATTATGGTCATTTACAATTATTTACACTGACAACTTGTAGAGAGAAGCTTCCAGCGATACTTTAAGATCAAATAGTTCACGAATTTATACCACTGATGGAGCAAGTGGGCCTTTAATGGAATATTTCATGACTTATTTTGCAGGTATGGCACGAGAGAAGAATTCATTCTGATTGGATAAGAAAACAACGCGTTAAACGTGATATTAAAGTTACCCTTTCTGTGGCTTTAACAATTGGTAAGTGCCGTAGCCAGCAGACACATGACGTCGAAATGATGTCGCACTGACGTCGATCTGAAATGTTTTCGAAATGATGACGCAATGACGTCGATGCGACGTGTTATTGAAATGACGATGCATTGACGTCGATGCGACGTAATCACGTCGCATCGACGTCAGTGTGACGTCATTTAGTCGACGTGACGTGCCTGCTGGGGTAGTAACTTGGGACAGGTGTGTCTGAGCGAACAATGTATGTCCTGATCAGAAAGGAATATATCATAATGTAAATTGCTAGTCAAACAGCACGTGTATTGAAAATTATTGCAATTGCAATAAGTTTTATGATATTATACTGTTGAAGTGCATATTATCTGCACTTCGATCGTCGCTTTTTTTTTCTCCGCAAAATATTTATTCACTATCCGCCTCCCATATTATTCCTTTTCTGCCTTCGAGATTCGTCCAGTTGACGATGACGAAATATTGCATGTAACTGTTTTTCTATTTCCATCATTGTCACAAGCTGTCTGCATGCATAAAGCAAACGCGGGGAAAAAGATCTCTTAATTATAAGAATTACATATAATCATATAGGCCTCTTTGACAAGGGTCTGAAATTGCCAGTTACAAGAAAATATCGCAAGATTAACGAAAGAATAATAGAATCTATGATGGGGTTGAGGCCGAGACAAAGAAATCTCAGGCAAGTTTTCAGATTATTTTGTCTTATGCGAGGCTTGCCGAGCTTAAGACTTAAATAATCTGAAAACGAGCCTGAGATTTCCTTGTCGAGGCCTAAACCCCATCATTGATTATTTTTCTCACCCATTATATTTTATGAAACAGAAAATTCATTGAATACCTTTACTTCTTCTAGAGGCCATTACTATAAACTTCAAGCTAATTTTCTATTAATAGTTATGACATGTGTCTTAATTTCACCTTGTGCATGCATTTTTCATGACTGGCAGCTAATCAAAACTCTACAGTGACACCTCATGCACATCATTTGCTGTCATTTTCATTTTGCATGCAGTTTACATGACAGGTAGCAGCAAGTTGATTTGTTGAATTGAAGTGTGTAATTAATTGGGGCTGTACTATAGCAATGATTGGCATTTTGAGACAGCTTTTTGAGCCTAGGCCGAGATAGCAGGCCGAGATAGAAAAATCTCAGACACCTCTAGAAAGGGATGTTCTTGTCCAATGGGTGAGAAAAGAAATATGTCACGCAACTCAATGGCAGCTCATGCAAAATTGCATGTGTTGAATTACCGTGCCACAATCAATACAATGAAAAAATAATGAAATTACCTTATAATTAACGAACGGATCCATACCCGTTTAAAAGTAGGCGCGGTTTTGCACGGCGAACTCACAGTTCTGAAACCACGCCCATTTTAAACAGGTATGCATCCCTCTGTAAGGTTAACTCACGGACTTATTGTGATGCATTCAACACGTGCGATTTTGTTTGTGGCACTATGCCACGTGCTTAGTTGTCGTTGCAATGGCCAGTTACATGTGACTTTCGAGTGACATTCTGGGCGTGGCTCGGAACTATCAATCTAAGCCCTGACTTAAGATCGACCAAAGTAGTATGAGAGATAAAGTCAAAGCCCCGACAATTTTGTATTTATGCTCAAGCTTTGAACCTTACTTGAGGGGTATTATGGTATGAGGCTGACTCCACCCGTCTATTTTCCCTTTTGTGCGTAACTTTTTATGGATGGTCTGTTACTCAAGAGCAGTGACTGCCGGGCCCTTGATATTTCATAGATACATTTAGATAAACCATAAAAATAGCGGATCCATATTTTTTCTTAGGTCTTATACATACAGAGATATGCCCCCTTCGCGATAAAACTGAATAAAACTTCCTCCAAATATCCAGAAAAAATATTGGTGCTAGAATGCTCATATTTGACACCCAAGTATGGTATTAATGCAATATCTTTCTATTTCTTTTTTTTATTCTTATTTTATTATCCTTTTTTTTATATTTCAGCGAGTTTTCTCCTATCCTGGACGCCATACGCCGTGGTTAGCCTTTGTGAATCATTCTTTGATATTGATGTGTACAGTATCCATTGGCTGCTGGTATGTAAACCTATCATGAGGCCATGTGGCTTGGATAATAATGGACAAAATAAAAGGCTGAAAATATAAAGAAACGATTATAAATATTTAAGGAAAGACAAAAAAAAAGTCATGAAGAGAACAGGAAACAAAATATTGGCAAATAACTAGACAGAGAACATTGTTGAAGCTCAAAACATTAATGACAATCAAAATGATAATGATAGTCACAACAAAGAAAGAAAAACAATCAAGTATAAAAATAAAAGGATTCAAGTACAAGTAGAAATATTCTTGAAGCTAAGAACGAATAAGGGGGGTGGGGTGTATATATAAAAAGAAACAAAAAAAAACAAAAAAAGAATGGGTAAAACTTTAAAGGAAACTAATTGCCAGTGAGAGAGAGAGAGAGAAAGAGTACAGAGAGAGAGAGAGAGACCCTGTTTTTTGGCTGGTTTCTTCACTGAGTCAGTCGCACAACTTAGAAATTACAATGCCAATTTTAATATCGTAAAAAGCAGTTACCCCATACGAATGCCGTTTATCATTTCTTTATGAAATGAAGCCATTTACCAGGACACTTCGGAAAACTGACCAGGTGGTCGGTTTTTCGAAGTATCCTTGTAAATGGCCTCATTTCATAAATCATAGCATTTAATATAGACAAAGGATGTTAGTGCAGTGTAGCTGCACTTTTCGACTTAAACAATCAGATTCTCGACCAGAGAATGCTGATTTTCTCATTTGGTTCGAGATTATTATCTTTTGAACACCAGCTATTTTCCGTCATTAGCAGGTGACCGTGACGTTCGCTGTTCACCTTTTATCTCTGATCCCATGAATCCAAATTTATTTTCCATTCTCCTGTTTTATTTTCCAGGTTCAGTTGCCTTGTCTAATGGCAAAAACAGCATGTATGTGGAACCCCCTTGTTTATGTTTGTCACCATGGTGATTTCAACAGGGCTTTCGTGGAGATCTTTAGAAGACTTAAAAATAGGTGTATGCGCCAGGTGTCTCTTCAGAATGAACTTAAAACAAATAACCTTGAACTTCAGTCCATGGACAACGCTAAGTCGTCCACTTCAGTATGAGATACAGTCGGTGATCTTGTCTTGTCATTTTGAAATATTTATAGTGGGAGATCACGCTAAGAGTAGATCGTCTGCTTCGTTATGAGGCATTGTGGGCGATCACGCTGTATTATATTTTTTGATACCGGTATTGAGATAAGCTAGGTGCTCTTGCTATATATTAGACGTCTACTTTATAAGAACTGATGGCTAATCACGCTAGGTCATCTACATCATCATGAGAGACACTAGGTACATATAGTCACGCTTTGTCGTCTACTTTATTATAAGATACACTGGATCGTCACGCTAGGTGGCCTACTGCCTTTTGATACAGTGGAAGGATGGTCATGATAAACCGCCTTTTTTATTTTTACAGTGGTTGATCACGCTAAGTCATCTGCTTCATAATGAGATACAGATGAGGGATCAAGCTAGGTCAGCTACTTCATTATGAGAAACATATTAAGATCACGCTAGGCCATCTATTTCATAATTTGATACACGTGATAACCACGCTAGATTGACTACTTCATTATGAGATACAGTGGATGATCGTGCTGGGTCGTCTAGTTCATTATGAGACATGGTGGATGTTCCAGCTAGGTCATCTACTCCATTATGAGATAAAGTGGATGATCACCCTGGGGCATCTACTTCATTATGAGACATAGTGGGTCATCTAGTTCATTATGAGACATGGTGGATGTTCGCGCTAGGTCATCTACTCCATTATGAGATACAGTGAATGATCACCCTGGGTCATCTACTTCATTATGAGACATGGTGGATTACCACGCTTGGTCATCTACTTCAGTATGAGATACAGTGGATGATCACGCTAGATCATCTTTATTATGAGACATTGTGGATGACCATGCTAGACTGGCTTCCTCATTATGAGACACAGTGAGTGATCACTATAGGTCATCTATTTTATTATGAGACATAGTTGATGACCACGTTAGATTGGCTACTTCATTTTGAAATATAGTGGATGGTTACGCTAGATCATCTACTTTATTATGAGACATAGTGGTGGACCTCGTTAGGTTGACTACTTCATTATGAAATATAGTGGATGATCATGCTAGATCATTACTTCATTAAAAGACATAGTTGATGACCACGCTAGGTTGACTACTTAATTACGAAAAACAGCGGATGATCACGCTAGATCATCTAATCTATTATGAGACATAATGGATGACCTTGCTAGACAGGCTTCCTCATTATGAAACACACTGAGTGATCACTCTAGGTTGTCTTCTTCATTATGAGATACGATGGATATCCACGCTACGTTTTCTGTGTCATTATGAGATAAAGTGGATGATCACGCTCGGCTGTCTGCTTCATTATGACCTACACTTGATTACGCATACGAAGGGTGGTTCCGCTGGGCTGTCTGCTTCATTATGAGATACACAAAATGACCGCGTCAGATAGTTTACTTCAGTTTGAGATAGAGTGGATCATCAGAATAGTTTAGGTTTTCTATTGTCATTGTGAGACCAGTGGAATATCGCGCTTGGTCGTCTACTTCATTATGTCATACAGTGGATGATCACGCTAAGTCTTTCACTTTATCATGATATTTAATGGATGGTTTCTGTATGTTGTCTACTTCATTATGAGATACAGTGACAAAATGACCGCGTCAGATAGTTTACTTCAGTTTGAGATAGAGTGGATCATCAGAATAGTTTAGGTTTTCTATTGTCATTGTGAGACCAGTGGAATATCGCGCTTGGTCGTCTACTTCATTATGTCATACAGTGGATGATCACGCTAAGTCTTTCACTTTATCATGATATTTAATGGATGGTTTCTGTATGTTGTCTACTTCATTATGAGATACAGTGACAAAATGACCGCGTCAGATAGTTTACTTCAGTTTGAGATAGAGTGGATCATCAGAATAGTTTAGGTTTTCTATTGTCATTGTGAGACCAGTGGAATATCGCGCTTGGTCGTCTACTTCATTATGTCATACAGTGGATGATCACGCTAAGTCTTTCACTTTATCATGATATTTAATGGATGGTTTCTGTATGTTGTCTACTTCATTATGAGATACAGTGCTCGATCATGTTGTGTCATCTACTTCATTATGAAGTACAGTGCTTGACCATTTGATACATTGCTTCATCAAACTAGGTTTTCTGCTTCTTTTAAGAAGTGAAGTCACGTTTTTTAGCTTTCAAGCAGGCGTGAAAAACAAAACAATTACCGACTTATTTTATGTCCATTGAACCCTTAAATATTTCTGTCAGACATAAAACTAGCACATGTTTTTCATGACTCAACGCAAGCTAAAACGTGATTTCAGAAGCTATATTTTCCTAAAGTCCGCAAGTCTTTCAAATAAAAGTACTACTTAAGTTGGTTCGTGCGATCAAAATAACGTCAGGGCCCGATTGTTCAAAGCATCGTCAGCTGAACGAAGTCATTAGTCGAGGATTGATGAAGCCTTACCATGCTTACATAGAGGATCTTACATGAGTGCCTTTAACTATTTTTACTGGATCCAAATCCTCGCCCTAGCTGTTATGTCCGCATGAAAGTTTCCTAACCCACAGGTAACAATCAAATCACGGATAATACTTATGATGAAACAAAAAACCCATTCTGGTGCATAGAAATTACGTTGTCCTGAGAACTCTGTCCCGTTTGTGATCGAGAAATGACAGGCAAGTGTAATGGCTTCATTTAAAACACTGCAATTAGAATGTAATATTTCATTATGAGAAACAGTGGATGGTCACGGTAGAAAGTCTTATTTTATTATGAGATAATGGAATATTGTGAGTGATCACGCAAGGTCGTTTCCTTCATTGTAAGATACAGTGAGTGCAAGAGTTACTTTAGAAACTAGATAGCATGTCGCAAGACATCTTCGCAAGTCAAGGGTGCTAAGTCCACTTTGTTCCTTACGTATGTACTTCGTACCCTTGGCTAGGGAAGATGGTGGCAAGGTCCTAGATAGCACTGCTCCTGAGGAGTCAACAAGCTTTGTGAAAGAGACAAAATTTCTTTTTCAAACCTCAAACCTCGTTTGAAGAGGCATAAACTATATGTGTTTAAAATAAGTGACCTCATGATAGGTTTACTCATAAATATATTTTGTTTTTACCTATAAGGTCTTCGAAAGATAATTTTCTGTATTTTTGTTTTAAATGGTTGTGCTCAGTTGGTTGTGAAAATCAAGTAACCTTAACCCACTTATGCCTTGTGTCCAATTCTAGCCTTATACAGTAAACTCCCGATATCTAGGACTCTGATATCTCAAAGTATCTTCTTACATCAAAGAATGTACTTCCTATTTTTGTTACATTTCAACACCTGTTATCACAAACTACTGATATCTCAAAGTAAATTTTCTAGTACCAAAAAAATTACTTGAGATATCAGTAGTTTGGGCTGAAATTCGACTTCGGGATATCGAGAGTTTATCGCAAATTGGATGAGCCCATTTATCATTTTATGGATGTCTTATTTATTCATCAATTCACGTATGTATGTATTTATTTTTTCATCATTTATTTACTTATTTATTTATTCATTTATTTTTTCAGAAATTGAGGCTGTAAATTTGAAGCTGAGTTTAGATACGTTTGTTCGACTTTGGCCTCTTTTTTTCATTACTTTTTTATTTACCCCGAACTAGGTATTCCAAACAGAGGTAAATAATACCCCCAAAATGTATTATTATGGCATGAGTTCTACCATATATTATATAACCGAGGTGTGTTTTAGGACACTTAAACCCATTTGTGCTAAGTGGACTCTTCCATTATCATATATTGGATGAATCCGTTTGGTAGTTAAAGGGGTGACTGATTTAGTTATTTTAATTATTTTTATTTCATTTTGAAATAAAGTACCCGTTTTCTTATGCAAAAAAGTGAAGACCCTGATCAGACGCCGTCTTTTACGGTACCTGATCTTGATCTGCCAGACTCACGTTATGGGATACAAGGCATAAATGGTTTATTTCTCATCAAATCTCCCTGTAGCAGAGCCCTAGATCTAAGGGGTATTTGATGATAATTAAGGGATAATTTTCTTTATTTCTCATTGAAACCATATGTTGTGACCCCTCGACGAGACGGTTCAGATGGGGGTCACAACATTTGTTTTTATCCAGAATTAACAAAAATTATCCCTAATTATCACCAAATACTCCCTCTTATCTAGGGCTCTGTTACAGCCTCATAAAATGACCATTTCCGTAAAGATTATGAAGTTATTGTTAACTGTATTTTGCGCATGTCAAAATGCATGCTGCTTGTATCACAATATTTGCAGCATGTATTTTGACAAGCACAAAATACTTCAAACTTTGTAACAAATGTATGTGAGTGTGTATACGAGGGACGACTGAAAAGTTCTGAGCCTATGATATTTCTCGTGAACTTGCGCATGCGCGCTTAACACGATTGCAATTAGTTGTCATTCACTAGCTTTCGGTGGAAGTTTCAAAAAATATTTGGCAAAAGGGTTCTTTTTGATCGCTCCTTAAATACAGGAGGGGTGGCATAATTTCAAAACAACAGGTAAAATCTATTTGCCTTGCATTATTTTGAAAAATCATTTTTCACATTCTACAAGATTTAAATGGTTCTTCTTGTAAGGCATGCTAATATGATGATTTGTCAATGGTTTGATGGAAATGCAAAATATTTTGACATCTGGTGGCTTTACCCTTAAATTTTGCAACCCTGAAATTTTGAAACCCATACCCTACTTTCGGATTTGTTATGAAAACCAAACCATGTTGACAAACAAATAAACATTGACATGTTACATGATTTCCACCAAAAAGAGTTAAGATATCCACTCCTGTGCACACAGAGCATGCAACTCCGATTATGCACTATCTGCTGAAACTCTCTAAACAGATACTCTTTTTGCTTTTTATTCTGAAATGGAATAAATTTATGGTTACAAATCTCATCAATTATCGGGATGCTGTTTGACATATATTTGCAAAACACAATTGCAAAATGTTTGACTCTCCTAAAGTTACGGTCGGTCAAATAGTTATAACAGTGCACTCCCTGGGGTTACTGTAAACGGTGATGTGTTATCCAAAAGATATATGAGCCGCGACACGGCAAAACCAACAATGTGGTTGTGCGCCCAGCACAGACTCAGATCGGCCTGGGCATCCGCCAAGTCTGGCCAGAATCATCGCTTTGCGCTTAGATGGTAGCTAAGGGTCTAAGCTAGCTCCATGCGGACAGGGAAGACTCTTATCAGACTGGGCGGATGCCCAGGCTGATCTGAGTCTGCGCTGGGCGCACAACCACATTGTTGGTTTTGTCGTGTTGCGGCTCATTTCAGGTTAATTCGGTGAATGTTGCTCTGCAGAATGGTTGTTTAAAATCAATAACTGAAATCCACTCTAAAGGTTTCAAAACATGGTGGGGCTTAGAACGTTTCAATCGTCCCTCGTACATGTAAATGTTCTTCAAAGATTTTTACTAATGCACATTCAATGCAACACGTACTGCCTAAATAAGCAGGTGTATGAGATTTGCCAATGAATAAGGGCGCGTTTACACGAGCAAAGTTTCTATGTCACAGAAACTTTAACAAAGAAAGTATGACAAACATTTTGCGTTTACACGGAGCAAATTATTTGTTAAAGAAAATGTGCCATAGAATCTTTGTCACATAAACTTTGGCAATGAAATATTTGCTGCAGTGTTCACACGACCAAATATTATTCGTCAAAGTTACCTGCAGCGATGAAACAAAATCTTTGTCACATTTTCCACGCTTGTAGCAATGTTCTTTGTTACATAATATTTAGCAAAGTTCTCCGTTTACACGGACAAATTTAATTGATCGAAGTAACTTTATCATATATATTTGTCAAAGAAACATTGTCATATTTTGGCATTTACACGAGCAAATTTTTCTGTGACAAACCTACTTTGTCATAGAAACTTTGGTCGTGTAAACGCGCCCTAAATTGTAACATCGACACTATTCTATAGTCTTTTTCTTTATTCCCTTGACTGACGTCCTGTCAGTTTGTTCAATTTCAAGGGCAGCAACTCTGCCATTTTCATTTTTGCTTTCGTTCTCAAAGGAAATTAACTATCCCCCAAGGGGAGCAAATTTCTCAAGTAGATGTAGAGCATGTCGGGTAACTTCGGACAGCGGGTAAACTCGGACCTACCGCTGCAAACAGTGAAAATCCTGATAAGACGGCTCATAATGAGCCGTCTCATCAGGATTTTCACTGTTTGCCCAGTTAATTTGGTTTTAATTCCAAACAACTGACATATAAAGGAAAAAATGTCACTGTCCGAATTTACCCGCTGTCCAAATTTACCCGACTTTCCCATACATGTACTATACCACCACCTGTGCCTGTGTGGATGCCGGAAAGAAAATTTTGCATAGATTACGAAGCAATCAACTTAATGTAATTGAAATCATCTTTTATTCAAAATTCTGGACATTTTTAAATTCACAGCCTACCGATATCACTGTGACAGTAAATCCGATTGGAAGGGCTGCCCGGTATCACACACTTCAAACTTTTCTCATGCATTTCAAACTGTACGCATGTTCTAAGGTAACACCCCGGGTAGGCGGCAATCGAAAACGCTCGCGCAATCGATGAACACGGATCAAAAACAGTTAGAAACAGCGTTATCGATTGCAAATTGGCGACAAATTGCAATCGAAAACGCTGCTTTGCAATCGAAAACGCTGTTTTTGATCCGCGTTAATCGTTTCGATTGCCGCCTATCCGGTGTGGGTAAGAGGGTGCAAAATTTATACAGTTAAAGCAATGCTTCATGTATCATCGTGTAAACCCACATTTTCTCTCCTATTGGACTAATAGATTCTATGATTGGGCTGAGGTCAAGACAAGGAAATCTCAGGCTAGTTTTCAGATTATTAAGTCTTATGCGAGGCTTGCCGAGCATAAGACTAAAATGAACTAAACGAGCCTGAGATTACCTTGTCGAGGCCTTAACCCCTTCATTGATTATTTTGCTCACCCATTATATTTTATAGAACAGAATATTCATTGAATACCTTAACTTCTTATTGAAGCCATTCCTATAAATTTCAAGCTAGTTTGACATGCGAGTTAATTACACCTTGTGCATCCAATTTTCATGATTAGCAGCTAATCGGAAATCTACAGTGACACTTCCTGTGCATCACTGGGTGTCAATTTCATATTCTGCATGCAATTTACATGACAAGTAGTAAGTTGATTTGTTGAATTAAAGTGTGTTAAAATTGGGCTGTACTATATAGCAATGATTGGCATTTTGAGACAGCCTTCAGAGCCTAGGCTGAGATAGCAGGCCAAGATAGAAAAATCTCAGACACCTCTAGAAAGGGATATTCTAGTCCAATGGGTGAGAAAAGAATATCCTTTTCTAGAGCAGCTGTCTGACATTTTTTTCTATCTCGGCCTGCTATCTCAGCCTAGGCTCAGAATGCTGTCTTAAAATGCCAATCATTGCTATATAGTACAGCCCAATTATTTAAGAAATCCACTTGTTGCTACCTGCTATGTAAATTGCATGCAAAATGAAATTGACAGCCAATGACGTGCATGAGGTGTCACTGTAGATTTCCGATTAGCTGTCAGTCATGAAAAAAGCATGCACAAGGTGAAATTAACACGCGTTTCAAAACTATTAATATAAAATTACTTGAAGTCTGAAGGAATGGGATCAAGAAGACGTTAAGGTATTCAATAACTATTCCGTTCTATTAAATATAATGGGTGAGAAAAATAATCAATGTTGGAACTGAGGCCTCGACAAGGAAATCTCAGGCTCGTTTTCAGTTTATTTAAGTCTTATGCTCGGCAAGCCTCGCATAAGACTTAAATAATCTGAAAACGAGCCTGAGATATCCTTGTCTCGGCCTCAACCACTTCGTAGCTCCTATTAATCTAAAAGGGTGCATGACACATGTGGCACTGTGTACCATTTAAAGTTAAAAGATGGGCAATGATCAGGAATCAATACAATCAAATCCCACATCCCGCGCTCAAAACAAACAGCGAAAGAAGCACACACACACGGAAAAATTGACACAAGTTCGCGAAATAGAAGTTGATGCTGTTTTTGATCGGGTTACCGTGCGACACGCACGGTAAACCGATCAAAAACAGCACCAACTTCTACTTTTATCTATTTTATTTTTAACTTACAAAACAAAACAAAACAACAGGCAGATTGGGTAGAAAAACAGGTGACCAAACCGCCAAAGAACATAGACAAGCGGACATAACACAATGTAACATCAAGGACAACAACAGAAGTACCGCCTTGGAACGGTCAGCAAAAGATTACTGGGGGCTTAAACATATTCAACTGAATCCAAACCTCGTCTTTAGCCTCCGTAACAGTTCAACCACACCACAACAATTGCAGTTCACCGAACAGACCAATGAATGCAACAATGTGGACAACAAAAACAAATACTACGAAAACATTTTACATCTATGTCACGGACTCTTAAAAATCTTACGCCCGGGCCGAGGATCGAACCCGAAACCTTTCGATCTAAAGTCTCGCACTCTACCACGTCGCTATAAAAGCCGGCTTGTACCGCAAGACAGTACAAGTGTATTATATACCTAAACTATACCCTGTGACATTCTCCCCCTCCATATTGAATTCGTCCTCGAATTCTCAGGAGTACAAGAATCACTGGAAATGAGACTTTAGGAGTTCTAATGCACATGTGGGTCATTTACGTTGGGCGCCATTTGTCACGGACTCTTAAAAAATCTCAACTTTCAGACCGAGGATCGAACCCGGGACCCTTCGATCTAAAGGCGGACACTCTACCACGTCGCTATAAAAGCCGGCTTGTACCGCAAAGCAGTACAAGTGTATTATATACCTAAACTATACCCTGTGACATCTATATTTCCTTATTTTCTATTTTTATACTACAAAGCACGACGCACCTTCGTCCACAGTGTGATCGACGGGACTCATTCTATTGGTTTAAAATTGTTTATTTGCATAATGTCTAACAATTCTGTTACAGATTTAATTATAGAATGAACCGTTCATTTACGTTTGACATTATGTTTGTGGAGATATTTAAGTGACCGATAATGTTTGTATTTATGTAAATTATGTGTTGATATATTTATCACAAAGCAATTTTCTGCACATTTGGTTGGTCTATGACACATACATATGTAACTTTATGTTATCCAAGGACTTTACCCAGCGAGTACATCATGTGGAAGTGAAGCCGTTTCATCATGACGTCGCATCGGTGGGTTGATTGGTCATTTTGACGGTGTGTGTCTGGCAGATAACAGCGGTTCACGACAGTGGTAATACCATTGTTGAAGTTACAAGTTAAGTGGTTAGAATACTCACTAAAAGACTCACCCAAGAAATGTGAGACATCGGTAATACCATTGTTGAAGTAACAAAATATAGTTAGAATAAATCAGTGACTCACTTTACTGAAATTCTTTGTTAATTCCCTATTTCAACGTATTTTGGCTAGGATGTGTTATAGTGCCATCTGATTTTATTTCTACATAATTCTCTGATACTTGTAACGTGATTTTATTTTCGCCTTATACCCTTCTCTAACTGATTAAATACAGTCAACACATCTCAAAGTTAATTTTCTGGTACCAGAACATTTACTTTGAGTTATCAGTAGTTTGAGATAATACAGTTGGAATGTAAAGAAAAATAGGAAATGTGTCCAAACCATGTTCTTTCAAATAAGTGGGTACTTTGAGCTATCAGTGTTCGAGATATCGAGAGTTGACTGTATTTTTAGGTTTAATTATGGGGAAATTTGGCTATTTTCAACGGACTTGCACTGTTGACGGCTCACTAAAGTGTTGTTTAAGAGCAGTTCTAGCCAGTGATATATCTGTTAGAAATGACATCACTTACCATAATCAGAGTACAGCAAAATTACAATTAAAAAGCAATTATGTCCGTTATGGTCATATCCTCTGGGGATAATTTTAACAAATACTCGTAATTACTTGCAAAAGTCAATTATTTTATTATGAGTTTTCTTTAGGCAAGCATCCTTGACTTCTTTTTCTTTCCTTTCACATAAAACCGGCCAGCTGACGGACAGAGCCGTAAAGCGGAGCTACATCATAACTACACATTCGATGTAACTCCTTAACCGATTTGTGGATTAAATTGCATACCGTGCGAGCATATGACGTCGAAATGATGTTTACTGACGTCAACGCGTCATCAATACGTCACATCGACGTCTCAGACGTCATTTAAAAATGGTATGTACCTGCTGGGTTTGACCTACCATTTCATGATAGCATTTCTTATGGTAACTCAAGACAGAGACGAAAAAATTGTAGTCCTCATGACATAAGTTTTGATGACTACATGTAGATGGATGAATTTCGATTTTATTCCCTTTTCCAAGTATTTCAGAAATATCAGGGCACTGGGAGGGTGATAATGACTTGAAAGGGTTATGTAATGGAACCCGGTTACGGTCGAAAAGATTTCCGCCTGCTGCGGGATTCGAACCCGGTCCACTAGCTTAGTAAGCTAGCGCTTAACCAACTGAGCACATTTTTATATAATTTTGTCTTTCGATGTTTTCCGATACCGCTTTAAAACGCCTGAACGCCCCTCCTTGTGGGCACAAAACCGCTTTAAAACGACTGAACGCCCCTCCTTGCGGGCACATAACGTCAAAATGACGTCGTACTGACGTCGATGTGACATCATTACGTCGCATCGACGTCATTACGACGTCATGTGGCCGCTAGGCTGAAGCCCAGTAGGCTAGGTTTAAAGCGCTAACCTTGCGGCTGATCTAACGGTCTCGGGTTCGTGGCCACCTACAGGCGGAAATCTTCATGAGCGTAACAGGGTGCCATTGCACACAGCCCTTTATTGCCGCCCTTCCATCGTCATGATATGACTGAAAAACTGTGAAAACGGACGTTAAATCGCAACTCATCTATCCATCATTCCGAAAGCCTGAATATAAAAGAGATAAACATAGAAAATTGTAGAGTCGTAATCATTGAATCGTTTCATTACACTGAAATTGGCTTCATAAAATGATAAAATGTAATATTCTTAGATATTCAATCGGTTTCTCATGAGAATACCACCTTGGATCACCGTTATGTGGGTCAGAATGTTTTCAATTGTAAAAATTACATCAGGCGCGAGCAGGGCAATTACCTATCAGAGCTGCAATTAAAATGATATCAGGTCTATTATGTTATAATTCTCCAGAGATAGCCTTTAACATGACGTAAAATTTCTTTCAGAATATGTGACAGGAAGGTCTGATCCTACAATGCAGACTCGGATCAGACTGCTCACGAAGGAGCAGTCTGATCAGAGTCAATTCTATTTGCCTTCCCGTCTGCATCTTTTAGACACATAACTGCAATAAATAAGACACCGAACAGTGCATTTCAAGACAGTTCCACAAATTGAATTAGGTGTGCCAAGTTTTACAATTTTTACGGCGTGGGCATTTTCGAACTGTTATTTTTCTGATTCTAAGTGAGGGATCGGGTTCAATGGGAACATTTATCGCAATGATCAAACTATTGGGTCAAAAGTTTCCTGAGCCAATAAGACTGTTACTCCTTTCAGCAGTCGGATCAGAGACAATGTGTGGACTGGTAGTGATTTAAGCAGTTTCCAATCCTGAAGACAAAGAGAGTTCCCAATGTTGTTGTTTTTTCTAATAAGGTCACTCCCCCCCCCCCCACACACACACACACACACACACCACACACACACAAAAAAAAAAACAAGAGGGGATCGCTCACCTGAGTAAAAAGGGCAATCATCAAACTAGGGCCATCATTGGAACAAACCTGACAGTTAGAAACTGTCAAAATATGAGAAACACTGATTAAAAGTCCAACAATGACCTTGACCTATATTGGTAAAAATGTTCATGTACTCATTTATTTGACTGTATTTATTAACTTTTGCATCAATATCTTATACAAGTTCCATAAACTCTTATACTTAAGCATTTTCCATAAAAGCAACAAAAGGCAAATTTGACATGGTCGTAAAAATGTCAAGCTCAACCCAAAGTCATCATTTGAACAATCTTCGTGAAATCTTATTTTCTTATCCTCAAGACGACAGAAAAGAATTTGAACACAGTTGAGAACTTGCATGAACAGAAAGAAAATCCGGCGAGTTCCGTAACTGATAACCAGTAGTACTTCCAATAGTTGGCGGTACTAAAGAAGACAAATAATCAGAGGATATATGAAGTGCATTTTATAAAACAAAAGAAGTTCGTGTTTTTTCCTACGATTCGATAGGGGTTCGCAGCTAGTCTCCTGAGTAACAGAATTTATTGCAACTAATTATGTGGCACCGGTAATAGTACAGGCAGCTTCGTTTCCATTTACTTCATATTGGGTGCATTTATTCCATACAACATCAGCATACTCAAGGATGGGACGAATAAAAATGAAATATTTGTATTTGATAGGGGTTCGCATTCCCTTATCACAGACGACAGAAAAGAATTTGAACACAGTTGAGAACTTGCATGAACAGAAAGAAGATCCGGCGAGTTCCGTAACTGATAATCAGTAGTACTTCCAATAGTTGGCGGTACTAAAGAAGTCAAATAATCAGGGGATATATATGATGTTGCATTTTATAAAACAAAAGAAGTTTGTGTTTTTTCCTATGATTCGATAGGGGTTCGCAGCTAGTCTCCTGAGTAACAGAATATATTGCAACTAATTATGTGGCACCGGTAATAGTACAGGCAGCTTCGTTTCCATTTATTTCATATTGGGTGCATTTATTCCATACAACATCAGCATACTGAAGGATGGGACGAATAAAAATGAAATATTTGTAGGGATTTTTCTATCGAGTTTGAATTTTAATTTTCTAATGACATTTATGTGCCTGGAGGCGGAACTCTCTCCGATCATAACGAGGTTCCATTGCAAACAGCCTTTTATTACCACCCTCCCATCGTCTTGACATGACTGAAATACCGTTTAAAGGACGTTAAATCGCAAGTCATCCAACCATCATTTACTAGAACGCCTGAAAATAAAAAAAGAGACAAAGATCAAAATTATAGCAGAGGCGTTATCATTAAATCGTTTCATTATATTGAAATTGCCTTCATAAAATGATAAAATGTAATATTCTTAGATATTCAATCAGTTTCTCATGAGAATTCCAGCTGAGATCAGTGTTATGTAGCTCGGAATGTTTTCAATTGTAAAAATTACATCTGGCGCGAGCAGGGCAATTACCTATCACAGCTGCAATTAAAATGATATCAGGTCTACATGTATTATGTTTTATCATGCATCTTCTGCAAAATTTCACCTGATAACAGGGGTATGATAACACAATGTGATATCATGTCACTGTAGAACTGCGCTTGCGCGAATGTTATCAGGTGATGCCTTTAGAAGCGGTCTCTGAAGACGATTGGCTGCATACTGACGTTGGCCGTGATAACAGCGTTCGATTGGTTAAATGACGTCACCGATTTACGTCACAACGTATTCGCGACGTCAACAAGTTCGGACATAATGGCGTTTGCTTGTCATTTGTTTGATATCAAGTTTATCAGGCTCGACCAGAAACACGTCGGACTGGCTCGGCAAGCCTCGCCATTCCTACCCTGTTTCTGGTCTCGCCTGATAAACTTGATATCAAAAGACACTAACATGGTATTCTCTATATAATTCTCCAGAAGTAGCTTTTAACATGACGTAAAATTTCTTTCTGAATATATGGCAGGAAGGTCTGATCCTACAGTGCAGACTCGGATCAGACTGCTCTCGAAGGAGCAGGCTGATCAGAGTCATTTCTGCTTGCCTTCCCGTCTGCATCTTTTAGACACATAACTGCAATAAATAAGACACCGAATAGTGCATTTTAAGACAGTTCCACAAATTGAATTAGGTGTGCAAAGTTTTACAATTTTTACGGTGTGGTCATTTTCGAACTGTTATTTTTCTGATTCCAAGTGAGGGATCGGGTTCAGAAGGAACTTTTATCGTAATGATCAAACTATTGGGTCAAAAGTTTCCTGAGCCAATAAGACCGTTGCTCCTTTCAGCATTCGGATCAGAGACAATATGTGGACTGGTAGTGATTTAAGCAGTTTTCAATCCTGAAGACAAAGAGAGTTCGCAATGTTTGTTGGTTTTTTTCTAATAAGGTCACCCCCCACCACACACACAAAAAAAACACAAACAAAAACAAGAGGGAATCGCTCACCTGAGTAAAAAGGGCAATCATCAAACTGGAACAAACCTGACAGTTAGAAACTGTCAAAATATGAGAAACATTGGTTAAAAGTCTAACAATGACCTTGACCTCTATAGGTAAAAATGTTCATGTACTCATTTATTTGACTGTATTTATGAACTTTTGCATCAAAATCTTATACAAGTTCCATAAACTCTTATACTTAAGCACTTTCCATAAAAGCAACAAAAGGCAAATTTGACATGGTCGTAAAAATGTCAAGCTCAACCCAAGGTCATCATTTGAACAATATTTGACCAAAATTTTCAAAACTTTCCGTGAAATCTTATTTTCTTATCCTCAAAGTTCTGCTCGGCAGACACATATCGGACCGTCTATTATATTTTTGGGAGAAGATGCTTGTTAAGAGAACTACAACTGGTTTGTAATCGAACATGATGAAGCTGCTCAACTCTGTTTCAATCTAAATAATATAAAGGTATTTTCATAATATCTGAATTTAACCCATGCTTAAAAGTATCCATGCTTGGTAAGTCACGTGCAACTTCTGATAGATCGTTCCATTCCCTTATCACAGACGACAGAAAAGAATTTGAACACAGTTGAGAACTTGCATGAACAGAAAGAAAATCCGGCGAGTTCCGTAACTGATAACCAGTAGTACTTCCAATAGTTGGCGGTACTAAAGAAGACAAATAATCAGAGGATATATGATGTTGCGTTTTATAAAACAAAAGAAATTTGTGTTTTTTCCTACGATTCGATAGGGGTTCGCAACTAGTCTCCTGAGTAACAGAATTTATAGCAACTAATTTAGTGGCACCGGTAATAGTACAGGCAGCTTCGTTTCCATTTATTTCATATTGGGTGCATTTATTCCATACAACATCAGCATACTCAAGGATGGGACGAATAAAAATGAAATATTTGTAGAGATTTTTCTATCGAGTTTGAATTTTAATTTTCTAATGACATTTATGTGCCTGGAGGCGGAAATCTCTCCGATCATAACGAGGTTCCATTGCAAACAGCCTTTCATTACCACCCTCCCATTGTCTTGACATGACTGAAATACCGTTTAAAGGACGTTCAATCGCAAGTCATCCAACCATCATTAAATAGAACGCCTGAAAATAAAAAAAAAAGAGACAAAGATCAAAATTATAGCAGAGGCGTTATCATTAAATCGTTTCATTATATTGAAATTGGCTTCATAAAATGATAAAATGTAATATTCTTAGATATTCAATCAGTTTCTCATGAGAATTCCAGCTGAGATAAGTGTTATGTAGCTCGGAATGTTTTCAGTTGTAAAAATTATATCAGGCGCGAGCAGGGCAATTACATATCAGAGCTGCAATTAAAATGATATCAGGTCTATTATGTTATAATTCTCCAGAGATAGCCTTCAACATGACGTAAAATTTCTTTCTGAATATATGACAGGAAGGTCTGATCCTACGGTGCAGACTCGGATCAGACTGCTCTCCAAGGAGCAGTCTGATCAGAGTCAACACCGTTTGCATTCACGTCTGCTTCTTTTGGAAACATAGCTGCAATTAATAAAACACTGAATGTTTAAGACAGTTCCACAAATTGAATTAGGTGTGCCAAGTTTTACAATTTTACGGTGTGATAATTTTCGAACTATTATTTTTTCTGATTCCAAGTGAGGGATCGGGTTCAAAGGGAAAATTTACCATAATGATCAAAATATTCGGTCAAAAGTTTCTTGAACCAATAAGACTATTGCTCCTTTCAGCAGTCGGATCAGAGACAATATGTGGACTGGTAGTGATTTAAGCAGTTTTCAATACTGGAGACAAATAGAGTTCCCAATGTTTTTTGTTTTTTTGTTTTTTTTTCTAATAAGGTCACCCCTAACACCCCGCAAAAAAAAGACGGCCATGAGGCCCTGAATAGCTCACCTGAGTAAAAAGGGCAAACTTCAAACTAGGGCCATCATTTGAACAAACTTGACAGTTAGAAACTGTCAAAATATGAGAAACATTGGTTAAAAGCCAAACAATGACCTTGACCTCTATTGCTAAAAATGTTCATGTACTCATTTATTTGACTGTATTTATGAACTTTTGCACCAAAATCTTATACAAGTTCCATAAACTCTTATATTTAAGCATTTTCCATACAAGCAACAAAAAGCAAATTTTACATTGTCGTAAAAATGTCAAGCTCAACCCAAGGTCATCATTTGAACAATCTTGGGCCAAAATCTTCAAAACTTTCCATGAAATCTTATTTTCTCGCATTTTCCCATATTTGACATTGCTGTAAGTTCAAGGTCAACAAGGTAATCTTTTGAACAATCCTGATATTTCTCGAGTACCCAATCCTACATACCAAGTTTCAATGCCGTCTGTCAAATGGTCCTAGAAAGAAAAAAATAACAGTTTTAACTATATATGGCTATGGCGGCCATGCTGGTCATGTGCCCTAACGATTAGAACAAATTTGTGTTCCCTCAACCCCTGGAGGCTCTGTTTGAAATTTGTTTACAACTGTTCCTGTGGCGTTTGAGGAGAGGGTTTGAAATTGTCAAAATACGAGAGTCCTGGGTCAAAACTTTCCATGAAACCTTATGTTCTAGCATTTTCCCATATTTGACTTTGCCGTAAAAATGGTAAAGGTCAACAAAAGATCATAATTTGAACAACCTTGAAATTACTCAGATCTGTGATGCTACATACCAACTTTCAGGGCCATCGACCTATTGGTTCTGGAGAAGAAGATTTTTAAAGGAATTTACCATATATGGGCATGGCGGCCATATTGGTCATGTCAACCAGACCATTTTAACAAATTTTCTTTCCCTTAATCCCTGAAAGTTCTATATGAAATTTGATTACAATTGACCCAGAGGCTTTTGAGGAGATTGTTTAAATTGTCAAAATATGAGAGACCTGGGTCAAAGGTCAAAGAATGACAATGACCTCTTCTACTCAGAAATCTTCATGTACTCATTAAGATGACTGTATTTACCAATTTTAGGCCAAAAATCTTCAAATTTTTCCAAGAAATCTTATAATCTAGCATTTTCCCATATTTGACCTTGCCGTAAGAAAGGTCAAGGTCAACCCAAGGTCATCATTTGAACAATCCTGATAGTCCTCGAGTACCCAATGCTACATACCAAGTTTCAAGGCAATCGGTCAATTGGTTAGGGAGATGAAGATTTTCACAATTTTCTTACCATACATGGGCGTGGCGGCCATACTGGTCATGTGACTCAGACCGTTTTAACAACTTTTCTTTTCCTCAACCCCTGAAACTTCTATATGAAATTTGGTTACAAGTGTTTCAGTGTCGAAGTATGAGAGACCTGAGTCAAAGGTCAAGAGTGACCTTGACCTCTTGTTCTCACAAATCTTCATGTACTCATTAAGATGACAGTAGTTACCAATTTTAGCCAAAAATCTTCAATAGTTTCCAAGAAATCGTAATATGTTCTAGCATTTTCCCATAGTAAAGCACCAAAGACCAAATTTGAACTTACCGTAAAATAAGTCAAGGTCAACCCAAGGTCGTAATTGAATAATCTTGGTATTACTCACATACCAAATGCTACATGCCAAGTTTCAAGGCCATCAGCCTGTTGGCTCTGGAGAAGAAGACTGTTTAAGGTTTTTACTATTAAGGCGTGGCGACGCCGTTGATCATGTGACCAGGCGTCTCGTGAACGGTGGCCTTGGGCCTGACATTTGTGCCGAATGCTTGGATCAGCCTGGTCAGTTGCGCGACCTGACCAGGATCTTCATTTCTCTTTCTTTGATTTCTTAGTGTACGTAGGCAGTGTTAATAGGAGGGGTGAAATCTGGTCGGAGTGCGCACCTGCGCAGGCTGGCCGGACGTTTCCCCTTTTTATACGTGGCGTAAGGTATCTTTTCGCGTGACGCCAATTAATGTTCAATTGCCGTATTGTTTATGTTTACATTTAGCGTTTACTTCTCAGCAATTTCCATTGGTTTTGTGATCACACGATACTTATGAGCAATCTTCATCTCTTATTGCTATTGTTATTTTATTTATGTACATATATCTTAATTTTGTGTGGACTGGAACTTTCCTTGCGCCTCTCTGGTAAGACATCCTGAAAAATCGACAGCCGGTTACATGTACGAGATATCAAAGATCAACTGTCACTGGAAGCTGCATCATAATGTTATTTTTACTGCCTGATGGGTAATAGCCTACTACAATGGAGAGTGACAGTTGGTGTGTTCTACAACAGATGTTATGGGCTTACAAGAATAGGCAGGGTGAGCATCAGATTATTAATAGATTTTCATTTTCTATACTTCTTATTCAAAATTTTTCATCAAACAACAAGATTCCTTGTTGACACAAATAATACGTTTCTTAATGAGAACTTTTATTTTATTGTAATCCATCTTCTTCTGATTTTATCTGGCGACATAGAAATTAATCCAGGGCCTCAGTTATTTAAGGATAGTATTTCAATACTACATAACAATATTCGAAGTTTACGAAATAAATTGGATTACATAAAAGAAAATTACTTAGATTTTGATGTAATTTGCTTCACTGAAACTCATTTAGATGATAATATTTTGACAAACGATATACTTTTATCGGAAACTTATGATAGTCCTTACAGAAAAGATAGGAACTGTCATGGTGGAGGAATCGTCATATATCCGCATCGTAATATAGTCCATGAAAGAATGTATGAGCTTGAGGTATTTTGGAATGAATGTATCTGGATGAAAATTAAACAAAAAAGCCAAGTTCTTTTACTTGGTGTATTTTATAGTCCAAAAACATCAGATCGATACTTTTTTGACAGATTGAATCAGTGCTTAGAAAAAGCTTTGGATATTTCCAAAAATATTATAATTATGGGAGATTTGAACGAGGATTTATTGAATCTAAATAACTATAATCTTAAAAACGTTCTCCTGGTTAACTCTTTAAATAATATCATTATGGAACCAACTCGTGGCAGAGCGCTTTTAGATCCTGTGATTACTTATTTTGACCAGATTATTTTAGACAGTGGAGTTTTACAGGTTCCTTTGCAAATCAGTGATCATGCTGCTACGTTTTGTACGATTCCGTTCGAGTACCATTTACATAACACTTTCACTAGAAAAATTTGGTTATATAGAAAAGGCAATTATGTTGATTTAGATAGTAAAATAAGTAGTTTTGATTGGCAACCACTTTATACATTACCATTAAATGAAGCCGTAGAATTTTTCAACTTATCGTTTTTAAATTTAGTACAACAGTGCATACCGACTAAAGAAATAACAGTTAGGAGTGATGATAAACCGTGGTATGATAATGAAATTCGGAAATTTTCAAGAATAAGAGATAGATTAAAGTCAAAAGCAAATATAACTGCACGAGCTACAGATTGGCGGAAATATAAGGATGCTAGAAATAAAGTGAATAATTTAAAGAAATACGCCAAAGAGCGATTCTATAATAATTTAGAACTTACACTTGCTGAGACTTTCAGTACTAATAAGCGTGATTTTTGGAAGCTTACAAGATATTTTATTAAGAACAATACGTCGTCGGCATCAATTCCACCACTTTATTCTGTTGATAATAATAATGATATTGTAATACACACAACAGATACTGAAAAGGCGAAATGTTTAAATGACTATTTTACGTCAATTTCTCAAGTCTGTGATGACAATGTACAATTACCTACTTTCCGAAAACTTACTAACAATAGTCTGACCTCATTTGATATCTCTGAAAGTGAAGTTACGGATATTATTGACTTATTAAATGTTAATAAAGCTTCAGGACCCGATTTTATAAACCATAAAATGCTTAAATACGTTTCAAGGTCTGTATCGAAACCTCTTGCTATTCTTTTTATTCGTTCACTGAGTGAAAAAAAAATCCGGACCCGTGGAAACAGAGTAATGTAGTGCCTCTTTTTAAAAAAGGTGAAAGAAACAATCCTTCGAACTATAGACCAGTTTCGCTTTGCAGTTCAGTCGGTAAAATAATGGAACGTATCGTTTTTAAAAAGTTATATAATTACCTATATTCAAACAACCTTATATATAAATACCAGTCTGGGTTTATTCCTGGCCATTCAACAACATTTCAGCTCATTGACATATATCACCATATTTGTCAGTCTTTCGATAGTAAACAGTATTCTTGTATGGTTTTTTGTGATATATCTAAAGCTTTCGACCGGGTTTGGCATAAAGGTTTATTATTCAAACTGAGGCAGAATGGAATTGAGAATGAATTTTTGGACTGGTTATCAAATTACTTATCTAATAGAAAACAATGCGTTGTGCTTAATGCATCCAGTTCTGACATTAAACCAGTCTTAGCTGGGGTACCTCAGGGTTCTGTTCTTTGACCTTTACTATTTCTTATTTATGTAAATGACATTTCGGAACAGTTACTGAGTTTAACTAGATTATTTGCAGATGATAGTTCTTTATTTGTATCTGCTTCTAATATCCCTGACATTGAAGGCATACTAAATCATGACCTTTCAATCATTACGGCATGGGCCAAACAGTGGCTAGTAAATTTTAACCCTAGTAAGACTGAAGCGATACTCTTTTCACTGAGGCAAGCACCTTTACTTCCTAATCTTATTTTTGATGGTGTTAATATTGATTCTGTAAGTACCCATAAGCATCTCGGAATAACTTTTAGTGAAATGGAAAATGGCAAACTCATATTGATAATATTCTTTCGCCAGCTTCAAAAGTAATTGGTATTATGAGGAAACTTAAATATAGTTTTAGTAGAAGTGCATTAAATCAGATTTATATGTCATATGTTAGACCAATTTTAGAATACTCTTCAATTGTGTGGGATAATTGTACTGTAGAACAGGCGAATTCATTAGAAAAAATACAAAACGAAGCCGCTCGCATTGTAACTGGACTTACTCGATCTGTTTCACTAGAAAGGCTTTATAATGAGTGTGGTTGGGATTCCTTATCACTTAGAAGAAAAACCCAAAAATTAAAATTTATGTACAAAGTTACAAATTATATGATTCCTTCATACATAACTGACATTATACCACAAACAGTTGGTGATTTAACGGACTATAATCTTCGTAACAGAGACAATATAACTACTATTCCCGCAAGGACCACTATTTTTGGTCAAACCTGTGTTCTTTCGTCAATAGCTGCTTGGAATGCTCTTGATTTACAATATCGAAATTGTGAAAGTTATGGTTCCTTTTGTTACAAATTGAAAAAAGAATTTTATTCTTCGAGGAAAGTACCAAGTTACTTTCTTAAGAAACCTCGTAAATTTTCAATTGTCCATTGTAGACTTCGAAATAAGTGTAGTAACTTAAACGATGACCTTTTCCATAACCATCTTAGAGATAGTCCGTTATGTGAGTGTCTAGAAGAAGCCGAAGATGCTGTACATTATATATTTAAATGCCAAAGATACATTACTCAGAGGGTTATTTTATTTCATCGAACTAGAATTTTTCATCCTCTTAGCACCGAGTTGGTTTTAAATGGCAATAGTTATTTATCCGATGATGCAAATGCTATGCTTTTTTACGCTGTTTTCAAGTACATAAAAGATACCGAACGATTTGCGTATTTTTTTTTTTTTTACTAAATATAAATAAAAGTTATGATATTAAATTACGAACGGTTTTGTCGGGACGTGAGTCCATACCTTGTGCGTGTGTTTGGGGTAGGGGGAGGCGGGGACTAGGGTCTGGGTGGATGGGGGGGCACTCCGATCGGCCAGTGCATTCGTGCAATATGTGATCTGTTTGTGCGGATGCGCGGGCTGGTTCGGGTGTTTTGTCGCACGTGCACAGTTTAAGGACTCTCTTCCCGTGATCCCGATCGTTATAGCTTAAACTGTATACTTACCCTGTTTAATATGTTGTAATTTTCTTTTATTTCAGTGAGTATAATGTTGACAGACTGTCTACATGACGGAGTGACAGCTACCAGAGAGGCGCGGGGCACCAGTTTATACAAATGTTTACTTTTACTGCATCTGGCGGGGATGCCTTGTGACTCTTTCGAATGGCGCTGGCTCGATTCGGCCGGCGCATCCGTGCCGGCTGATCGGAGTCCTCACCTTTCGCTTAACCTATATTTGAATTTAGCGGACTTTATTGAGAGAATGGTGAGGGCTCCTGTCTGTTGGTGCGGATGCGTGGGCTGGTCATGGTATTCGCTGTTCGCACGAGCACTTTGGTCCATCTCCGCTTGATGTAGCACATTTATTTATGTATTTATCTATTTCATACTTACCTTTTATTTTTTTTCCTTTTCATTGATCATATTTCATTCCATGTCTTATCAATTATCTGAATATTTACACGATTATTGACAATTTATTTATTTATTTATCTATTTATTTATTTATTTATTTATAAATGTTTAATGTTTGTATTTATGTAAAATATTGCAGTTTCATATGGTTGATCTAGTTTGTGCCATGTTGGCTTTTGAATACCATGTTTTAGGGGAAGGGCTGTAACTAATGTTGTGAGAACTTGTAGCCCGACCCCATTGTTTGTACTTTTTTGTGTACAAAGACAATAAAATATGTTTAAACCTGTGACCAGGACCGTTTGAACAACTTTTCGTTCCAGCAGGCTACGTATGACCCGAGTTTACACATCACTCCTCTCAATCTGAAAGCAAAAGTTTTATTTTCATTTTACATATCATTTATGTACAAAATTTGAAATAATAAATGTTTTATACAGCATTTCGCAAAAATGATGTGTTTTGTTCTTGAATGAACACAACTTATATTTTTAGATTATATATGAAATCTTTTAACTATTATAGTAATTACGAAAAACAACTTTTTATCAGAATATCCTTTACAATATAAAACTGAATTGAGCCGGTCATGACTGATGACTGACAATAAAAGGACGCACGCGCGCCCGCCCTGCCCGAATCCGCACCATAAACCCTCGACTCCGCACCTTGCCTCCCTCTCGCAATACCCAATTAATCGCGCTCAGCGCTATTACAAGGGTGCTTCCGCAGTAGGTCTTGTATCTTAGCTGAATTTTCTGCATTCGCTTTGGCCAAGAACACATTTGAGCCGCGACACGACAAAACCAACAATGTGGTTGTGCGCCCAGCGCAGACTCAGATCAGCCTGGGCATCCGCCCAGTCTGATCAGAGTCTTCGCTATCCGCATGGAGGTAGCTTAGTCCCTTAGCTACCCATTAAGCGCTTAGCGAAGAGTCTGATCAGACTTGGTGGATGCCCAGGCTGATCTGAGTCTGCGCTGGGCGAACAACCACATTGTTGGCTTTGTCTAGTCGCGGCTCATTTCTTGAGACGATGTACTATAATTAGATTTGTTTCCATAGAGACTGAAACCATAAAGTTTTAATTTCTATTTGAAGGTATCAATTACGATAATACAAATAATTCTAAATTATGGAAGCCTAACAAATGGATAGGTGCCTAATGGTACTTTAGCCCTTTTTTGACCAGTGGACTTGTCCATTCTTATCATTCAGATAATCCCATTACTAGTTTTAGGGGTTTCTGGTGAATATTTTCACTTTTATTGTACTTTGCATAGAAATTCCTGCAAGCAAACAATGTATGCCCTGATCAGACGCCGCGTTTTGCGGCGTCTGAACCGGGTCTGCACTGTTTGCATAATGTCCCCAAAACGGGTATCCGGTCTAAAAAGGGTTAGTCAATGACATGTCTGGTGATAAAAATGACATTGTAAAGGCTCGATGCTTGTTAGTGTCAGACCTGTCAAAAATTGCTTCCGGGGTCGTAGGGTGCTAATATAGTTCTTTATTTCAGTAAAGAAAGTAGGTGGAGTTGCAGTTCTTGTTCGCGTTTGATAATGTTTTACATTTATACGAAGTTTCGTGAAAATACCTCAAAGGTTTTAGAGTTATGGAGCGGACAAGATTTCCGAACTGCAAATTACAAAGGGCTATAATTCCGTCAAAAAAAGTAGGTGAAGTTACAGATCTTGTTCTCTGCGCATTGTCTGATGATGTTCTACATTTGTACAAAGTTTCGCGAAAGTATCTCAAACGGTTTCAGAGTTATGGATCGGACTGTTTCCATACTAAAAATTACAAAGGGGCAAAATTCAGTTAAAATATAGTTTAAGTTATGGTTCTTTCTCTCTGCACATTGTTTGATAATGTTTCACATTGTACCAAATTTCGTGAAAATATCTCAAACCGTTTTAGAGTTATGGAGCGGACATGACTTCCATACTAAAATCACAAAGGAGCATAATTCAGTACAAAATGTAGTTGAAGTAACGGTTCCTTATATTTGCAGATTGTCTGATAATTCTTAACATTTGTACCAAGTTTCGTGAAAATATCTCAAAAGGTTTCAGAGTTATGGAGCGGACACGAAAACATGACGGACGGACAGACGGACGGACGAGATGATTACTATAGGGCCTCTGTCGACTTTGTCAGTATAAAAAATACGCTGCCTTGTTCAGAGGTGAGATTTTCATTCCTGAAGGTATTCTGTTGCATGTACAGTCAACTCTCAATATCTCAAAGTAGAATTTCATCCCAAACTACTGATATCTCAGAGTAAATTTTCTGGTACCACAAAAATTTACTTTGAGATATAAGTAGTTGGAGATAACAGGAGCTGAAATGTAAATAAAAATAGGAAATATTTTTTTTTGATTTAAGACGATATTTTGAGATATCAATGTTCGAGATATCGAGAGTTGCATGTATTTGATTTGTTCCTAGAATATGAAGCATTAATTTTCTAAGCCAATGAGCCTCAAATACATGATCTTTTGCAGGACTATATCTGTCAGAAGTCGAGGGGAAGCACTGCGGTTTGCTTTTATTGACGCAATCCGGAGGCGGTGTAAGAAGTCTTGTAAAACTAGAAGGTTGTCCAGGGACAACTGGTCGAGCCCGCTGTTTGCTATAGTGACCTATAAGTATGTCAAGACTAAGTAACTGCTTCACTCTGGAAAGAAGCCAAACAACATCATGCTTAGCAAGCATATTTCTTCTTTTTTTCAAATTTTCACAAAGGAAAATAAGTAGAAGTGATGACCCAGACAAGCTCAATTTATGACAATTACAATATCTGACCTTCAAGTGTGACCTTGACCTTGGACCTACCCACACATGTATGTCACTTGACACTTCCACTCAGCAAGAAGAACAATTGTGCCAATTTATTTTGAAATCCATGCATAAATGTAGAGGTAATGGCTCGGACAAGCTCAATTTTTGGCCATTTTGTCATTTGACCTTCAAGTGCAACCTTGACCTTGGACCTACCTGAACATATGTTCCAAATGGTACTTCTACTCAACATGTAGAACAATTGTGCCAAATTATTTTGAAATCCATTTGTAAATATTGAAGTTATGGCTCGGAAAAGCTCAAATTATGGCCATTTTGTCATTTGACCTTCAAGTGCGATCTTGACCTTGGACCTACCAGAACAAGTGTTCCAAATGGCTCTTCTACTCATCAAGGAAAACAGTTGTGCCAAATTATTTTGAAATCCATCCACAAATGTAGAAGAAATGGCTCGGACAAGCTCAATTTATGGCCATTTTATCATTTGACCTTCAAGTGTGACCTTGACCTTGGACCTACCTGAACAAATGATTCAAATGGCACTTCTACTCATTAAGGAGAACAATTGTGCCACATTATTTTGAAATCCATTCGTAAATGTAGAAGTTATGGCTCGGACAAGCTCAATTTATGGCCATTTTATCATTTGACCTTCAAGTGTGACCTTGACCTTGGACCTACCTGATCAAATGTTTCAAAAGGCACTTCTACTCATCAAGGAGAACAATTGTGCCAAATTATTTTGAAATCCATGAATAAATGTAGAAGTTATGGCCCGGACAAATCCGGACGGACGCACGCACGCACTAACGCACGCACGCACGCACGCACTAACGCACGCACGGACATACACCGAACTGAAATTGTAACAACTATGTCTCGCTCACCGCAAGCGGGCTCGACAAAAATGATATGAAGATTTGTCTATTTTTGAAGAGTACAGATGCCGATCTAATCTGGTTATGATATCTAATTGGCCAGTGAATGTTATGGAACTTTGGCTCGTGCTGTGAATTGAGCCTGATTTTGCATTGAATTCTACGGGAGCCAATTTCACAGGTTTGACACCTGTTGACGAGGAAAATAACGGCATGTGGATATATAGCTCTTGGAAACAAGAACGAAAGCATTGATAGTACTTGGTTTTGTTCAGTTAATGAGCAGCAACATGATCTGAAAGGCAACTGACACCTCCAAGCCTCTTGCTTAAATGAAACGTTATATGACCACCACATGGCATAAAAAAATCAGAAGACAAAAGAAAAAAAATTGAGTTTGTTCTATTTTAGCGGTGCTGGAAAATTCTGTCTTGCCCATGGGCTGGGACAGCTCACACGAGCTTGAATTCTGTGTACCACTACGCGCTCCTTGAAATACGGCGCGCCCGGCTTGGCGATTCCATACTTTATGCATTATTCTTTCATAGGAATGAATTGCAACATCGATAAAATCCAACCCAAGAAAGGTTATTCATTCTTTATAATCCCATTATAGCCTGTTTCAAGGTCTTAAAGTCGGAAAAAGATCCAAAATAGTCAATGGTTCACCGTGACAAACACTGTCGAGGAGGCCGCCATTTTGAAGACGTTACCAACTGACATTTGAAATGACGTTGACGTTACGTCACAATTAACGTCATACACGCGCTTTCTGTAGTCGTCTCAATACAAATTTTGTCTTTGATATAAATTTCAATTAGAAAATCTAAAAATGCGGATTTGTCAAGGACCTATCTTTTACTTGTTTGTTCACTACAGCAGCCATGAGGGTGACACGGTTGTACTACTTACACTTGTACACGTTCGCATGAAATGGGCCTATTAGTTCCCCGTTCAATTTGAAGTTAATATTATCGTAGGTAAGAAAAATAATCAATCATTGGTCTCCGATGTGGACAGGGAAATCCCAACCCGAGGGCATACGGGGTGTGTCGGAAGCAAGCCTCGTTTCCGACACACCCCGTATGCCCTCGGGTTGGGATTTCCCTGTCCGCATCGGAGACCAATGATAGATTCTATTTTTCTTATATGAGCCGAGAGCCTATCTTATATATGCAAAAGTGGGAGAAAATACCGTTCACCAGGCAGTAATGAGTCAAGGTAATAAAAGTGGGTCTGATGTCTGCAATAGTCTGTGCCATGATTCTACTTCCTACGCTAATCGAGGTATTGCCTTCCCAAATGAAGATAAAAACCAACAATTTATGCTAATGAAGGTTTAATCACGTATAAAATAGCGGGAAATCGGTTGATTTAAAGGTTTATTCTGTCTGATGAATAAGAAAAGGTATAGTTTTAAAGGCAAGCACAGTCTTTATGAGTTTGCTGATTGCTGTGCTAAACAGAGAACATTTTGCAATACTTGGAAATTAAAACATTTTATATATCGGACTATCGGGCAGCCATGTTTCAGCTTAAAGTATAGTAAATTTTGATATATTGTGCCAGCAGTTATACTGTTTATTAGTATGTCACTGCTATCAGTCACTGCGCAGTGTAAAAAAATCCGCAGATTTTATGGTAGAATACCTGGCAAACCAGCTGCCAGTCTATTTCACGTTAATTTACAGGCGCCCGTAAACATTGGCGGAATCAACACGCTGAGTAGGGTAGAATAAGACAGATACTGTTTTGGTCATATAGCCCTTCAACACTATAAAGGTATTTTCGAGTGCGGTCAGTCAGCATAACACTACCATATCGAGATTTCTAAAAATGTTTTACAAGCAGACGCCCGTAAAAATAGCGGAGAATGGAATGGCAGCTGGTTGCTAGGTATTCTACCGTAAAATCTACGGATTTTTTACAGTGTGCTTATTGTTTACTGACAAGCACTAACAGCAATATACTCATGATTCCTGGCAGTGGAAAAACTGAAGCAGCGACATAGCAGTGAAGCAGTGACAGTGTCAAGTCTTGAAACGAAATTCTAGTGAATGGTTGAATTCAGGTTTAACCTGAATTCAACCATTCACTAGAATTTCGTTTTAACCTGAATTCAACCATTCACTAGAATTACGTTTCAACCCAAAAAACTCAAACTGCCAACTAGTTAAGGTGCTCGTGACTGAACATTGTCAGCGGTATGAACACTGCCAGCAATCAACTGATCAATAGTGGCAGTGACAAACACCGTTGCTGGCAGTGCAAAGCGGCTGCTTACTGCCAACTTTATGTTCTAATATGTTTCATTAATAAAAGTGTTTCTTGTGTTCCCACTTCGCATACAATGCTGAACCAACATTTATCATATGACGTCGCATCTGAGAGTGTAATAAAGCCATGCATTAAAAACGATAATCAACTTGTGGATTAAATATGCAATTCTAACACAGTGCGCCTATAGAAGCAATGGAAAGTTGCCGTGTTTTATTCTGCAACAATTCACGGTTACGGAGCGCGTGAGTCTAATTGCTGACGTCACTGCGATTACTGACGTAATTTTGTGACGTTTTGAGACGTTAGACGGTGTAACGTCTACTTTTCTTTCTAAAATCGCCATAAAAACGTACATTTAGCTTAGATACAGTTAAGAATATTGGCGGAAGCATGAACGCGCTGGCAGGAAGGTTGGGAGAGTTTGAATCAAAAGACTAGTTTTTCAGCGTTTATGAGTGTAAGAATCGAAATAGTTCAGCTCTAGCATTGAATTGTTGAGTAATAATTCACAGTTTGTCGGTCAGTTGTAAGTAGATATATCACTCGCGCTCCGCGCTCGTGATATGATCTACTTTACAACTGACCTCAAAACAGTGAATTATTACTCAACAATTCACTGCTACAGCTGATCTATTTCTTAAATAACGTGCGTTGACGTTCATAAAAACGTCGTGTTTTCTAATAGCGAAATCGTGACGTTTCAGTGCAAAATTCGCTAATAAAATGCGATTTTAGTGTCATGATAAATCGAATCTTGCATTTATTAAACTCAATGGCGAAAAAAGATAAGATGATCGGCATAGCCTCGAATCATGTTCTTATATCAAATAGACTTCAAGATGCAAGGCAAAAATCTCTGAACCATGAAATATAGGTCACTGAGCCCCACTTTTGTGTTGAGATCGAGCATCGAGCCATACTGACTTATTACCCCAAGATATAATATTCATCATACATCATACTTCAGATGAACTGGAAATCACTTGACCATGAAATATAGGTCCTGGCCCGATACGCATAATTGAATCTAGTAGAACTTCCTCAGATGTTCAAATGCAGCAAGTTTGAAGACTATGAGTCCCTTTTCGTGACTTAGAAACTGAGCTAAACGCAACAGGTGAATAATTTTGCTAACGCCCACAATAGCGCACGAGCATGAACACGACTGAGGGGTATTGCATAAACACTCTTTTTGCATTGCAAAGGATTGCTAAAATAGGCATGGGTCAGCCGATGGGTGAAAAAAGAACTAAGGAACGTTTGATAATTTTGAATCATGAAAACTTGAAATGCCCGAGTTGAAAAGAGTTGAAAATAGTTGAAAATAGTCGAATTTCCAAACAGCGTAGATCTGGATGAGGTGGCTAATAATGAAGCGCTTCAAACTGCTTGCCTTTTTTTCCTTGAATTCTCAATATGAATATTGCTTGGGTGAAACACTTTATTTTTCTTTTTGAATTTTGCAGACGTAAATTTTTGTCGTCTGCGTTTTGGCGCTTTAAATTCAATGATGCAATGGGCGTATTCGACTGGGCGTTTTGTGATTTATGAATCCTGGTGTGAAAAAAACTCTTTCTTTTTTTTAAAGAAAATGTGCTTCACACTAAGAATCGTAAAACACGAAATGCCCAGTCGAGTTCGTGCATTACGTGCATTGAAACATTGAATTTAAAGCGTCAAAATATGCAGACGACAGAATTTACGTCTGCAAATTAAAAAAAAAATCGCCTGACCAAACAGGCAAAGACCCCTCTCCGTCATCGCCTATTCGATGCACAGTGGAAAGTACGCTCGTAAAACCTACTTGTGAAAATGTTAATATACTATGCAAAATAAATTTGGCAATATTTTATGTTTTGCATTTTTTTTATTAGTCAAGCGCAATATAGGAGATAACGGGAATCCCCGGAATGACGTCATCGGATGATCACGTGGGTAGATTGGTTGGCAAAAAGATAGCGACAGACAGTGGTCTTTTATGGGATTTTGCTGAAAATTAATCTCTGAAATGCGTAAAATATAGTTTAGAAAGCTGCGAATATATAGAAACCGATAAAACCAGTGCAAATATTGTTTTAATCGCTTGTCGCGCGAAAAAAGAGAGTTATTTAATATTATTTAAAGTTATTTAATTACTCGACATGCACTGACTCGCTTCGGAACAGGACTTTTTATATTAAAAAGAAAAATAAATAAATGAAATAAAAATACAATAAATCGGAGGTACTAAAGATCAGTATTTTAACCTTTAAACCTTTTTGACAATCAAGGTGATTATTAAATAGAACACGGGTAATAGAAAATGAAAGACAATAAAATATAGAAACTTGTATCCAACGAGAAGTAATGCAAAATTAATAAAACATATTGATCTGATTAGGGATAAGAAAATGTAAAAAATAAATAAGTAAATTAATTTATATTCATGACTGCGATTCAAAAGAGAATGTTATAGAACGGTAAAGGATAATATACACGTATAAGCAGAGAACCTTCTGTTTTGAAATTACTATCAGTAATTAGCACATTATTTAGTCCGAGCTCATGACATCTGAACGAAAATTCACTCTGTCTGTTTCTCTCTCTGTCTCCCTCTCTCTCTCTAATGGTTTGATAAAACGGTAAAGGATAATATATAAACAGAGAATCTTCTCTGTTTTGAAATGCAGTAATTACCATAGTATTTAGTCCGAGCTCATGACATCTAAACAATAAATTCTCTCTCTCTCTCTCTCTCTCTCTCTCTCTCTCTCTCTCTCTCATTGTTTGCTCTTTATATTTTATTAGCGGACAAGCATATTAATGTTATAATATCATAGATTATAATAATCGAGTTTTATTTGATATTTAAATTAGCCACACCGCCAAAAACAGTTGGTTATATTATACAAGTTGATATGACATTGTCACTGTAGGAAACCCGCGGCGTTCTTTGAAATATGATAATTAAAGACATTCCTTATCAAAAGACCTGCTGAATACCGGATACATTCATCATAAACAATAAACAACCGGTTTAATTTCAAAATGTACACCAGATATAGACACATTATTTTAGAGTGTCCATGCTAAAACGTACATCTTAAAGCTTTTCATGCGGAACCAATTTAAATGAATTAGGAGAATAGAACGATATTTCACACTAAAATACCTACATTTCTCAGCGTTATCATTTATATAAAAATATGCATCATAATGCGCAAAATATACGGCATTATTAATTACATAGTTTAATATCACCCAATAAACGTTCAATATAGCGTGATTGATTATCGACTTTTTGCCAACCAGTGTGGGGAATACCTTGGAAATCCTTATCGATGACGTCACCGCGTTTTCTCCTATTGAGCAAAATTAAATAACTATGAAGTAAACCATATTTTGGGCTTAAGATTCTATAAAATTGCAAGAGCCATCTTTAACATCGATATTCAGGAACAGCGATAAGCGTGGTAGGGGTCGGTATCGAAAATCCACACCTGCTAAGAGCAACGCAAAAATGGTAAGCATGTGAGTTATTTGTACCGTATTTGCGCAATTTTCTTGTCAAAGCTACTGATTATGTGAAAGATGTAATTAAGCTTAATCACTTACGAATCTTAGCATGCGTCATTGACGTCAAAACGTTATAGTTCGGTCCATAGTGCAAGGATTTATGGGATGGAGAATCAAAACATGAGAAAAACAATAGGCTCAACTAAAGGATCATAGCATGTTGAATTTGACGCCTGTATTCTAGAACGTCACTCCAGCTACACTCATTGAGTTAATCCTGAATATTGCTCAAATTTCAATGGGATAATCCTCCCCCTGGCTACAAAGTTGACTCACTCACAGGTGAGTGAGGTCTTAGAATACAGCCATAAGTCTGAAGTTCCTTCGGTGAAATGCGGCGTTACTGTGAGATAATGATGACGTTAGTCTAAGACTTTCGACTTATGCTCAGTAACTGGGAAAAATTTTCTTTCAGAATTGTTTACCGCAGAATACAGGTAGATACCAAACAATCATACACTCAAAAGGGATTCAAGAAATACCGAATAGAAACAATGTCTTAAGAAGATGACGTAAAATCGAGAAAGGACGTCAAATATTCAAACTGTGTAAACCTCATACTCGTAGCATTTACAAATCAGCCGCGACACGAGAAAACCAACAATGTTGTTGTGCGCCCAGCGCAGACTCAGATCAGCCTGGGCATCCGCCCAGTCTGATCAGAGTCTTCGTCGTCCGCATGTACGTAGCTTAGACCCTTAGCTACCCTTTGAGCACTAAACGAAGGGTCTGATCAGAATGGGCGGATGCCCAGACTGATCTGAGTCTGCACTTTGCGCACAACCACTTTGTTGGTTTTCTCGTGTCGCGGCTCAAATTTCTTTGTTTCCTTTATTTAACAGCGACTGCCACGTCATTATGGTTTTGGCTTTGGCACATGATCAAAAATGGCCTTTACATACACTGGATTTAAAAATGGCGTCACGGTAGTATAGACCCTGCAATTGATTATTCTTAAATTGTTTTACCTGGCAATCCATCTCGGGCGATCGGCGCTTGTATCTTGATGCAATAAAGTAACAATAAAAGCCTATAATGGCGGATCTAGCACATACAAAACAATTGCTATATTATTTTGCATAGTGTATGTAACACAGACTACAAAAATTAGGTCTGATTGATTTGTTGCTTTACGTCCACGGTAAACAGCTATGGTCATGTCGGGACGGTCAGTTAACCTAACCACACTCTTCCTGGGCAGGCTTAGACCTCCTAAGCGGTTAACCAGTACCAAGTACACATACTTTCGCCAGTAACTGACAACTGTCCTTCTTGAATCAGCGGAAGGAGAAACAATAGTATGTGGTCAGACCAGGTATCGAACCCAGGACCTCCGACTTATGAGTCAGGTGCCTTACCGATTGCACTGCGTGGCCCGGCAAATTTACGTCTGCAAACTTTAAAAGATATAAGAAAAAATACAAAATATAGACGTATGGGTTGGACAGGAAGAAAATTCAAAGACAGCGCTGACACCGTAAATCCAGCAGACGCGGCTCATCTTTTCGGTTATAGTTCAACATAGGTACTTTTTCGGTTAGAAACTGACCTATCAACGCGAATGCGCTAACCATTCGCGTTTTGGTTCTTTGAATTCGTTCGCGTATGTTCCATAAAGGAAAACTACGCAAACTAAAAAAATCCATGACCCAGGTTGCACCTTATTTTACTGGTCAGTGTTTATTTTTGCGACAGATCAGTTAGCACCGTCAGTAAGCAGAACACAGAAAAAATGAGCTACGACACGAGAAAAACAACAGAGTGGCATGAGCGTCAAGCGAAGACTCAGATCAACCTGGGCATCCGCCTAGTCTGATTAGAGTCTTCGCTATCTTAGACCTTGGCTGACCTTTAAGCGTACCGTGAAGATTCTGATCAAACTGGGCGGATGCCAATGCTGACCTGAGTTTCGCTGGGCGCACATGCCACTTTGTTGGATTTGTCGTGTCGCGGCTCAAATTGTGATGACAATTAAATAACCATCCTGTACGTATTGAGGTGACCTCACCTAAGGCTTTGAATAAGCAGAAAAAGTTGATAATTGTGATATGTATTTTCTTTGTAAAAAAATATTTTACTTGGCGTCCATGACGGTGGAAGAGACGTAAACGAGTAACCTATAGTGGCTGATATGTGCCTTTTCGTCTTGTCGCCGCGAAAAGACGCCACGCGAAAAGACGATAAAACACCATAAGAAAAGACGAAAAAACGCCATGCGAAAAGACGTAATAACGCCACTCTAAAAGACGAAACCCGCCATGCAAAAAGACGAAATTTCAGCGCAAAAAGACGAAAAAAAACGGAATGCGAAAATATGCCATTTGAATCTCTTATTTTGTCGCCTTTCCGGGTGGCGTTTGTTTGTCTTTTGGCCGGGCGTCTTTTCGTCTTTCGCATGGCATTATTTCGTCTTTTCGCGTGGCGTTATTTCGTCTTTTCACGTGGCGTTATTTCGTCTTTTCGGCGCAAAAAGACGAAAAGATGTCATGCAAAAAAAAGAAATAACGCCACGCGAAAAGACGAAATAACGACACCCTGCATTTTTGCCTTCCTTCTCTGTGAGGGACAACTCCTAAAGGAAAGACTTTGCTCCTTTAGGAGCAATTTCTTTCGTTTAAGAGCAAACCCCTTTAAGAAAGGATTTCTAACTAGGGAAAACTTGAAGAGGAAGTCACAGAAGTTGTTCCCCTTTGTTAATGGCAGAAGGGGGCACACTTCCAATATAAAAGGGATCTCTCACGGAGGTGCATTTAGATTAAAAATACTTCCTTCAGCAAAAAAAAAGTATGTTTTACTTTGATTGCAGCTCAGCGATACTATAATATTCTAAAATATTGGGATACATATGCGTTAGCCAAAACAGCAGTCTAATCAGGCTCTACTCCGTCTGCAATCGGCACGTCTTTAGTAAACTATAAGCATGTTCAAATTTTGGGTTAGCTGCAGAATAATGTATGCCAATTAGGGAGAATACTGTATTGTTTTGTTTTCATACCATCATGTTTCAGTGATTGTATAAACACCTTCGTCTGTTGACTTGTAACTTTCCCTCCACAATTACATGGTCAACAAGGTACTTAATCTTTTTTGGTAGTTTAAGATCAAAACGAAGATATACTTTTATGATGAAATTGTTTGGAGTTTTTTTTCTCAAAACATAAGGACGGCTCATTTTCTTGCCTGTCCGTTCAGTAAAAATACCATAACGACCTTCCTCTAATTTTTGGTATTTTTTCTAAAAAAAATTCAGTGGCAAAAACTGCAAACCGTGGTTAGACCACTTTTCTACAGATTGCATTCTGATCAGGGTCTACACAGTTTAATCAAAAACACTTGTCTATGTATAAGTGTCTTAATCGTATAAGAATAAGATATTTATACATCTTAATTACAAAAAGGTGCCATACTGACCGTAAATACTGCCGACTCCACATTAATTTTTATAGTTTATCCTTACAATTTTTAGCCGTCGAAACAATGATCAGACTGCATCAGGAGCTGTATTTGCAGTAGTCTGATATGAGTCTTCACAGTTTACTCAGACAATCTGTCTAAGTATTAGTAATCAATGCAGTTATCAATAAAAGGGTATTTGTGTGTCGTTATTTCGTCTTTTCGAGTGGCGTTATTTCGTCTATTCGCGTGGCGTTATTTCGTCTTTTTGTCTTTTCGCACAGACAAAAAGACGCGCCGACGAAAAGACACCAGGCGAAAAGATAAAATAACGCCATGCCGAAAGACAAAATAACGCCACGCCAAAAAGACAAAAAGACGAAATAACGCCATGCGAAAAGACGAAATGACGCCAGACAAAAGACGACACGCGAAAAGACGACAAACTAAGAGTTTCAATTGGCGTTTTTTGCATTCCGGTTTTTCGTCTTTTCGCGCTGAAATTTCGTCTTTTCGCGTGGCGGGTTTCGTCTTTTCAAATAACGCCACGCGAAAAGACGAAATAACGACACCCTGCATTTTCCCCCCTCCTTCTCTGTGAGGTACAACTCCTAAAGGAAAGACTTTGCTCCTCTAGGAGCAATTTCTTTCGCTTTAGAGCAAACCCCTTTAAGAAAGGATTTCTAACTAGGGAAAACTTGAAGAGGAAGTCACAGAAATTGTTCCCCTTTTTAAAAATGGCAGAAGGGGGCACATTTTCAATATAAAAGGGATCTCTCATGGAGGTGCATTTAGATTGAAAATACTTCCCTCAACAAAGAATTATGTTTTACATGTACTTCGATTGCAGCTCAGCGATACTATAATATTCTTAAATATTGGGATACATATGCGTTAGCCAAAACAACAGTCTAATCAGGCTCTACTCAGTCTGCGATCGGCACGTCTTTAGTAAACTATAAACTTGTTCAAAATTTGGGTTAGCTGCAGGATAATGTATGCCAAATTAGGGAGAATACTGTATTGTTTTGTTTTCATATCATCACGATGTATGCTATTGGGGTCCGTCCGTCCTTTCGTTCATCCGTCTGTCTGTCCGACTATCCACAACTCTTTGGTTCCGTCCGTTTTAATTGCTTAAATTTCAGTAACCACAAGTGAATTTTTCTAAAGTTAGGTATACCAAACTTGCATACAATTGACTTTGATACTGAGATGACTGGAGATTAAAATAGCCATTTTAGGACAGTAATATTTTGTATTAAAATGTTTATTATTATTATTATTATTATTATTATTATTATTATTTATTAATTATTTTCTTGTGTTTGTTTGAAACTAATGATATGTAGCAGTACTTGATTCAAGCTAAGGTCAATGTAGAACATTTATGTTGAGCACCCTCTTTTAATATTGTATAAAATTGAAAATTAAAATAAAATAATAATGATGATAATAAAACAAACAAACAAAAAAATGTGAATGTTGAATCTAAGTACTTTCAAAGATTTAATACGCTTGAATATACATATCCCACCCCTTCCTCTAATTACACCACTACCACCTATATCGCAAAAGGAGTTTGGGGTTGGGGTATATTGTTTTCAATCTGTCCACCTTAGCTTATATTGTACTAAAACCACTTTTCTGGCAGTTTCTGCTTATCTGATATGATGCTGTGAACCTGTCAGTTTGAACCATTACAAGCAATTTGTAGCAGGTCATCATAACAGTAAATCCAAGCGTCTGTCTGTAATTGATATTAATGGTATCATGGTGTTTTCAAGACAAAATTTAACTACATGTAGTACACAGTTCATGTTCCACTGCTTTGAGTTTTTTTTGCTTCATTACAAATTATGTCTTTGGTTTAATAAGTTTTTGTTCTTATGAATGCAGTATGGATGATATAAAATATTACAAGACCAATATGCTGTTTTCATATATTTGTACAGTAACTTTGACACAGTGTGGTTAATGTGTTCAGTAGTGAAACAAAACATTTTAATTAGTGTGTTTCTTAATTTACGGGATCAAGCCTGAAAAATTATTCTTAAGGTTTTAAATGCTATCTTGCTATATTACTGAAAAAAGCATTTGGTGTAATGGTGTACTAGGGCAGCTGAAAACAGGACAAGGTAGAAGGGGATTGTTTCGAAGGCGTCTGTGATGCCCCAACCACCTGGTAAATAGAATAGGTGTAATGGTAATACTGTGTCTCTTTTCACTGCATTTTACAATACAACAATGCAAATATAAAATATTACACCATATGGCGCCGTGTATTTTATGGAGTGGAGTTATGGAGTGGAGTCTTGGAGTGGAGTCATGGAGTGGAGTGGAGTGAAATTTTGGAGTGGGCAAAACTTTGCTCTTTCATCATAAAATGCTGCAGCTAGTACATCAAACATCTTTAGAGTGATTAATGCATTTTGTGGCTTTAAAGATAGACCTTTTACCATGCATCACAAAGCATATACTGATGCCCAGTTTTTAGCTACAACAACCAAGAGCATCATGTGTCATCAGTATTGACATTTACATTATAACATTATTTTTAGCCACAATCTAAATAAATTTAGATGACTGGTAAAATTGTTTCTCTTAAAATGAAGGCACCAAGCATAGTTTTTTGGATTCAATCTTACTCCGTAATTTTAGATAAAACTTCCCATTTTGTCTTCCTTTTCCATCATCCTGAAGTCTAAATCTGTCAAGGCTGATTGGATAATTTAAAGAATTAACACCTGCAGATACAGCAGACTGATCTAGGTTTCCAACAGTTTGCACATGCCTGAAGACCCATTATGTTGTGCACATCTAAGTTTAACTTTTGATTAAGATAATCTGAGAATACAGAGACGATTTATCTTGTAGTGCTCAACAAACTCAACCACAGTAACCCTATATGTTTGGCAAACAGTATAGGCTAGATTGGCAGCTGAACGAGCAGAAGACAATATTCCCTGTAAGACTGCACTTTATGTCAATCCTATAAAATCAGCTTGATCAAACTCAAATTCAGCCTAAAATGCAGACACAATTTTTAATTAGTTTCAGTTGATGCTGTGATGGAGATTATAATTGTTTTAGGTGATCTATTTTACCTTCAGGTCAAGAACAAAATAGCTGTCATGCATAATATTACACAGATATGCCACTCTTCATTTACAACCTGATAATAGCTGTTTGAAATTCAAAATCGACAAAGTCAAATGGCTGCCATGATACAAAGCATATGTAAAATGGTCTCACTCATATTTAGGGGGTACCCTTCTCGATGAGTGTGTGTGTGGGTGGAGTGGGTGGGGTGGGGGGGAAGAAGAAACTATGCCCCGGCCCCATCGCTCCCTTTAAGGTTATCTTAAATATTAGATATTCATGATATTCATGACACCATTCTAAATATATAACTTCAAAGAAGTCAGACGTAGTCTGATCAGAGTCTATGATTTGCACAATACAGATCCCCCAGGTACCATACATAATGTTGATATGACACACTGGCCAGACAGAGGGGATGCACATGCTCATCAGAGTGTATTTTGTTTGCAAATGCAGAAAGATCCTTATATTGTGGTTCTGCTCAGTTCTTCAATATAAATCAGGCTTGGCAGAATCCTGCTATAAGTTGCCCGTGCAGTATATCTGAGACCTTCGCTGAGTTATCCAGGCACACTTCAATGTAAAACCAATGCAAAGTTTAGCTCTGCCTACCTCAGAGTTGTCTTACAGCGCAAGTTAATAAAGTTAATGAACAGGCTACCTCAAACGAAAATACAGAAAGCCATGGTACAATATAAGTGTATACATGAAATGGTATCCGTATTAACAACAGCATATTAGGGCTTTGCATTAATCACTCTAAAGATGTTTGATTTTTCTTAATATGTACTAGCTGCAGCATTTTATGGTGAAAGAGCAACAATATTGCCCACTCCAAAATTTCACTCCACTCCATGACTCCACTCCAAGACTCCACTCCATAAAATACACAGTGCCTTACATTTCGTAAGTCTTTCACCATTTTTGATAGACTTCTGTTTTCATGCAATAAACAACTTAACCCATTTATGCTTGGTGGACTCTTCTGTGCTATTAAATTAGAGGAGTCCATTTGTCGATAAAGGGGTATCTGGTTAAATTTATTTTTATTACTTAAATTTTGTTTTAAGGAGAAATACTCATTTGTCTTATGGAAATAGAGTAGATCCTAATCAGACGTCGCATGTTGCAGTGTCTGATCTGAGTATGCACTGATTGCCATTGTCCTTTTATGGGACCCTGTGCATTAATGGGTAAATGCATGCACACTGAGATGAAATGCAGTTCAGGTAAAGACTTTCTGGCTTATACATTAGTATCGTGTCCAGTGAACAAAGATGCTGTGGCATTGCATCTTATTACACACATGTGGGCTCTGCCTTCAGAACACAATGTTCTCTGACAGGCTTTGGTGCTTTGTTGAAGGGCTATATTCATTAGTGCACAGCGAAGACAAGTCAGACTGGGCAGATGATCTGAGTCTTCGCTGAGCGCACATGCCGTTTGGGTTGGTTTTGTCTGGAAGGGGCTCATTTCCTATGCAAACAGTATAGACTCTAATCAAATGCCACGTTGTGCAGTACCTGATCTGGGTCTTAACTATTTGCCAAAGTCTCTTTGAAGAAACAAATAAACATATAAAAAGTGTGTATAAAAATTATCAGCCATTCAAGATAAGCCAGTGTGCGCCAATAGTGTCTTCAAAATTACATAATAACCTCAAATCAGCCTACATAATTATGCATACAGGCAAATCACAAATTTCCTTTGGCTCTTTGTAGATAGCCAGTCCTGAAGTAAAATATGCTTCAAGTGGATAACAAATACTTGAATGATACTATGTTAAGGCGCAGGCTGATCTGAGGCTTCCCTTGTTAAACATTTAATTTTGCAGAAATTAGCTATTTAAATATCACTACATGTAATACATGCTTCTGTCTAGATTAAACACTTGAAATTTTACAGCCTCTTTGTGTGTATGAGTTGAAAAAATCAGCTTCAGTGAACCTGGTCTGGAAGCTGGTTGAGAGCATGCTTGGCTGATAAGCTGTCATATTAATTTTATTTATTCTAGTTTTATAGCATACAACAGAGCTAGGGCTCACCATTCTGAATACAATATAAGCTACGGTGGACAGCATTTTAGGTTTTTACTTATACCGAATTTGTCGGGTCTCAATGACATTTTGAACTTACATGTATGACGACTGGAGACAAGTCAGTCTAAAAAAGGGGACCCGAAGAGGTTTTTGAAGGCATTACACTTCTTTGTAGATCTAGTTTCCACTAAACAAATTGTAAATAATGTCAGAGTTTCCTTTTTTAAAAGTTATATTATAGCTCATCATTGTTAAAATATCAGTCAAGTTAGAAATTCGACTGGTTTTTTAACAGGTTTGTGGTAGTTGTTTAAAATTGTTTGGTTGGTTGGGGTTTAACGGCTATTTGAGACAGTGTTTCAGTCTATCGAGCGGTCTCTCAGAGAAGAAGATGGAACGATAGGACAGACGAGAGTAAAATGAAATCCGAACCCCATTCCGCACCTGCTGCAATTACAGCAATTATTATCCAGATTTATAGTACGATCCTCAGATACCCAAATCTTTAGCATGAGATACCCCATAACGTGCAAGGCCTACAATGAGTATCATGCTATAAGTTAGAAAGAACGCAGTTTGTCCGCCTGTACGGTCGATAATGCACTCCCTAAAGCTCGTGGATTATGCCTCCGTACAAGAGGACAAACCATGCTCTAGCTTACACTAGTAAGACTCGCCTACACCAAACGTAGCCCTACCCGACCACGTGCGAATGAGTATGTGTTGGGAGGGCTCTCTCTCCCTCTCTCTGTCTCTCTGTCTTGGTGGAGCCCCGGTAGCTCTGTGGGCTAAGTGCTGGCCTACTGATCTGGCGGACCCGGGTTCGAATCCCGCTCGAGGCGAGAATCTTTCCTAGCGTTAACGGGGTTCCATTGCACACACACAGCCTTTCATTATCATCATTCCATCGTCCTGATATGACTGAAATACTGTTGAAAAGGGGCGTAAAATCGCAAGTCATCCATTCCTCTCTCTCTCTCTCTCTCTCTCTCTCTCTCTCTCTCTCTCTCTCTCTCTCTCTCTTAGAGACGTCTGAATATAGACTTAGGCTTTATTAGCCGAAACTACGTAGTCTGGCCCATGTTCCGTCTTAATATAATCTTTGCTCTCGAAGGAACTCTTTAAGATCTTATTCATATTTTTTAAACGACATTAATACAAATCACATGACGTAAGCCAAAAGTCTGTCTGTGGAACGCAGCACCCTAAAAATATGAATTTGTCACAATAAAGAAAAATGTGTAACATAGAAGCCATCTGGCCTATAACAACAGCTTTTGGTAGTCGTGCTTCTTCGCATTGTCATATCATAGTCATGAAATCGGTGAAATATTGATCAAACTTAACTCGAGCCGCCGTCAAGGGAGCTTCATCGTTCCTCTACCAAACCTCACTTATTGGAGTTTACTCTAGTCCTATACCTAAGGGTCGGAGAATTACTTCGCTCAAGCAACCATTGAAATCTTATTAAAATGATTTATCTGACAGGTCTGCTGGTTACTGCAGTGGAATATGGTGTAGGATTTCCAACATGTGGTTTTACTCTAATTATTAGACAAATACATTCTAAAAATCTACCATGTGCCCAGTGAAAGTGCTGGTCAGCCTGTTCAATTTATTATTTACACGCATTGATTTTTTTATTTCTGTTATTTTTATTATCTTTTTGAAACACATGCAAGGGCGTAGCTACCTATACGGCAAATACGCAAGTGCGTATTGAAATTTTGTCAAAATTGACAAAATTTCAAAACGCACCTGCATATTTGCATGCTGAAAATTTATAAATTAGACAAGATTTCAATACCAATTACCAAAGTGGCTGAAATACTAGCTTTTCCCTTCAAGAAGTAGAGAATAAAACATGGTTGTGCGTATTATGAAATTGCCCCTAGTTACGCCCCTGCCATGTTCATTCCTCATCATGATGTTAAAAATGCTGATATAGAGCAGCTTTTTCCCTATTTAACCTATTGTCTTTGAATATGAGGCGCCGTTTTACTATAAATTCCCTGATATCACTAATTGAAATTAGTGAGATCGCAAAGTATGTGCGATTAAGTGATATCACAAAACGGAATTAGTGATATCACAAAATAGAATAAGTGATTTTACAAAATTTTTTGATTTTCTGATATCACTAAATCACAACTACTTGTAATATCACTAATTCAAATTTTTGATATCACTAAATTTGTGATCACTAAATTAAATTAGTGATATCGTAAAATCGGATAAGTGATATCATTACATCGACTTAGTGATGTCCCAAATGACATTTTGTGATATCACTGTTTCATTCCTCTTGAGTGATATCACTTAATCGATTCTGCGATACCATACAAAATTGATTTTTTGATATTACTAAATCACAACTACTTTCAGATATTATTTATCTGAATTTTTGATATCACAAAATCTGATATTACTAGTTTTGTGATCACTAAATTTAATAATTTATATCACAAACCCGAATTAGTGATATCATTGAATCGACTTTGTAATATTATAAATTTCATTTTGTGATATCACTGATTCCTATTTAGATATATCACTTAGTCGATTTCGTGATATCACTTAATCGATTTGGTGATATCGCATAATAATTACTGATTAAAAATAGGAAGCCCTCGGTAGCTCAGTAGGTTAACTTTAGCGCTGGCCTACTGACCTAGTGTTCCCGAATGCGAGCCTTGCTGGCGGCGGGAATCTTTTCAATTGTAAATGGGGTTCCATTGCACACAGCTCACCCATCAACATGATATGACTGAAATACTGTTAAAAAGGACGTAAAATCGCAAGTCATCCATCCATCCATTCAACACAAAATAATATGTGATATCACATATTAGAAATCATTTCATAAAAATGGGATTTATATTAAAACATCACATCATATTTGAACAGTTATGAGGTTTATTTCATTACAGTACCGTACTTCTGTGCACTGTCTAAAATGGGTCTACGGTATTGAAAGTATCTGACTAGCCTTAATATACAGAAGACAATGTACAAAAGGTAATACAACAGGAATATAGAGGTATGAAATGATAATATATCAACCAGTTATTAAGATATCGCTAACGTAACATATCTTCATAAAGTAGATAGCAATTAAGATTTTATGTACACTGAATGTTACATTTTTTACATGTTATCTATGGTGGTGTTTAGCTCACCTGAGCAAGCTATTGAGGTTTATTACGGTCCGACGGCGTCAGTTGTTGTCCACACTTTCAAACGATATCTCTTCTTCTGAAACTGCTGGGCTGATTAAAACCCCAAATTTCATGTGTAGCCTCCAGGGGTTGGGGGAACAAAAGTATATTAAATATTTCCATTCTGATATTCAAGGTAGGATATTTAAGAGTAGTTTACTAAAATGCAAATGGTATAAATACCAAATGCATCACCCCCTTTCTGCCCTTAGAGACAAGTAATTTACTATCAGATGTGGGGGTTGGGTTGGGGCGGGGGGATTTTTTTTTTGTGATCAACTGGGGGTGGGGTGGGGGTCGAAAATAAATAAGCCAATGAGCAGGGTGGGGTTCTTACTTTGTAAGGCATATGGGGAGGGTTTTTTCAGAAATTTTCCATCAGTCTTCATTTTAAAAGTAAATGTCCCAGTTTCTTGGAGGCTCACTCATGCGCCCCCCCACACCCCACGTCACTGCTACATTTTCCAATTAATTCTATTCTTGCAAACTTATGTCTTCTAAAAATGAAACATTACGAAAATAAAGAAAAAAATGCCCACTTCATATATCCATAAAAAAATCATATATTCTCATTCATTTGCAAGTAAGACAGAATAAAATAGTCTAGAAAAATAATGTGATCAGTAAATGCCTGCATATGTGACATCATATCTGCTGGGTGCCTGTCAAAAATTGCTCTGGCTTCTTGGGGTGCCCCCCCCCCCCCCCCCCCTTCATACACCAACACCCAGAGCTGTATTAAACATTTAGCATTAGGTTTCTGGGTGAGCCTGTGCAAAAAATGCTGTAAAGAATTAAACGAACCATTAATCTGTATAAATAAGTAACCTGTAAAATTGAGAAAATGCAATTTGTGTTTGATCAATTTGATTGAGGTCAAACTGACACAAAATAGAAAATAAGTTGGTTATCCTGTATGTGTGTACGAGGGCGAGGTGGGGAGGAGGCCGGCTTGAAAAATATCTGGTGAAACAGGGAGGCTCCTGAAATTTATTGTGAATCATTTGTAACCAGGTTTCCCTTCCCTTCCTGCATCCCCCTTCACCCCCACCTGATAATAAATGACTTAATGTCCCTAACTGGGATGCAGTGCTAGAAAAGAGAGAGAGAGAGAGAGAGAGAGAGAGAGAGAGAGATTTTATGACCCCTAGAAAAACATTCTGCATCAATTTCTGCTTCAGTCAAACAGTTCGGCAGCTCTGAGAGTTTTGTTATAATAATAAATTAGTTGTATATTACTTAGTTTTTAAGACCTTTTTTAATTTGCTTGTTTCACTCTGATCGAGACTAATTCCAATTTCGACATTAGACCCTGTTTCTGTATGATAACCAGCTGCCTAGATTATAAGGTATCATATAGCTACAGCAGAGATTTATGGACGTTGGTGCTGACAGGGAAAATAAACATTACTGTTACTCTTGAGAGGGCTGAAAAATAGAAATTTCTGATTCTAGACCCCTTAGGTGTACGAGTATCCAGCTGCACATATGTCTGTGAATAAGACTCGACCCTTCCTTCAGACAATCGTTGAGTTTGAGTTTAGTTTGCGAATAAGGGCCTCAGTATTAAAAACAAGTTAATTTATACACATGCACCGAAAAAGTCTAAGATCAGTCAGTCTTTCTATGATGTTTTACAGTCATCAAACTTATACTGAAGTTGTGATCACTAAGGGTCTTATGATATTTTCGGAGATCTTGGGTTCTTATTTCGATCAGGACAGGTGGATCTTAAAACATTTGCTAAAATCGCCTTGCACACATGGGTTTATCATTTCTTTTTTACTAGTTTGCTTTTCATGTCACACTATCACCGTAGGAAACATAAACTTCCATCGTAGAATACGTTAGCATAACATTTGAAATCCAATACATAAGGTTTGGATTAGCCGTAGAAAACTATAAAACATTTTTTTCTAAAATTCACATTTTTTCATACATTCGTGCATGCTGCAGTAAATATCGGGTACAACTACAATTTAGTGCAATATTCCTCTGCATGGACAAATACAGGAGTAAATAGAGTCAGTAAAAACCTACTTATGATGACTGGGATTCTCGCTAAGCTTATTTCGATAAAACTGCCAAAAAACGAAAACTTTTGTGTGCAAAGGGATAACAGTATGACTTGGAATTCTTCGGCACAGCATAAATGGCTAGATTCGCATTAAAATATGAAAATAAATATTTATTTTATTAAAATCGTCTGCTAAACGGCCTTTAGCAGTAGAAATCTTCATCAAAAGCCGTAGGAAATCATAACGTTAACCGTAGCATGCAGACTCCTGAAGCAACACATTGTCCAAACTATAAAGACCATTTTTCTCTTAAATAAATGTTTGTTGGTCTTTTTTTGTAATATTTGGAACTTAGCATGTTTTGATATATGAGCCGCGACACGAGAAATCCAACAATGTGGTTGTGCGCCCAGCGCAGACTCAGATCAGCCTGGGCATCCGCCCAGTCTGATCAGTCTTTGCTATCCGCATCGAGGTAGCTTAGACCCTTAACTAGCCTTTAAGCGCTTATCGAAGAGTCTGATCAGGCTGGGCGTAAGCCCAGGCTGATATTAGTCTGCGCTGGGCGCACAACCACATTGTTGGTTTTCTCGTGTCACGGCTCATAATTGCATGCTTGAACTGCAATTATTTTATTCCTATGGGTTTTCAAACTCAAATAAAGGCTGCAAACTTCAAATCCCATTTCTCGAGTTTTCGGAAAATGGGCATAGAACACTATAGTAATCAGTCGAAGAAATTTGAGCCGCGACACGACAAAACCAACAATGTGGTTGTGCGCCCTGCGCAGACTCAGATCAGCCTGGGCATCCGCCCAGTCTGATCAGAGTCTTCGCTGTCCGCATGAAAGTAGCTTAGACCCTCAGGTACCCTTTGAACACTTAACAAAGAGTCTGGTCAAACTGGGCGGCTACCCAGGCTGATCTGAGTCTTCGCTGGGCGAACAACCACATTGTTGGTTTTGTCGTGTCATGGCTCATTTATTTTCCTTTTCACAAGTTACGATTTTATACACAACTTTAGTATAGTTATAATAAAAATACTTTTTGGAGCCTTAACACTTTTCTTCGAGGTACAGGCATCGATCAGCCGATGAGGGAAAAATGCAACAAGGAACCTTTGATAATTTGGATCAGTTCCATAAAAAAAATTGTCCCAGGTCTTCGCCTTACTGACCGGTCAATGCACATTTAGTACAACCAGGAAACAGAACAAGTGATAACTAAAAAACTATCCTGCGTTAGGCTTGGCATAAGCAGAAAAAGTTGATAATTGTGATATGTTTTTTCTTTGTAAAAAGTTATTTTCCTTGACAACTATGACGGTAGGAGAGACGTAAACGACTGAGTAACCAGACATGTTTTTTTTTTTTTAGTGAATATCCTTAACGAGTTTTTCTATGAAGCGCACAGACACGAACGAACCGAAGCTTGGGAGATTCTGCCCCACAATAGTTGGCATAGACATGTCAAATACAAAGTAAAAATAAAGTTATCATGTAGCAGATGAAATATAACATTTGGGAGGAAACTCTGTGTGGTGAAACTTTGCGTAATAGGACCCACACCGGGTAGGCGGCAATCGAAAACGCTCTTAACAATCGATAAACTCGGATCAGAAACAGCGTTTTCGATTGCAAAACAGCGTTTTCGATTGCAACTTGTCGCCAATTTGCAATCGAAAGCACCGTTTCTAACTGTTTTTGATCCGCGTTCGTCGATTGCACGAGCGTTTTCGATTGCCGCCTACCCGGTGTGGGACCGCTTCTCAATAACACAGTAGGTGTGCACTGATAATGGCGAATACGGTATACGACGACCAAGAGTATATGGAATAACGGGGCGTAAGTTTACAGGCTTCACAACCATACAAAATCAATCAATCTGAGTATTTTAAGAACGAAATAAATTATGTCGTCTAACTTTGAATTGGCTTCACAAAAAGTATGAATTGAACCTTGGACAATCTTTTAACATCGTTAATAGATTAGAAATGTAAGACCCAAAGCTACGGTCGCTACCGTAGATTTTACGGTAGAATAACTGGCAACTAGCTGCCAGTCCATTTCCTTTTATTTTTACGGGCGCCTGTAAAAAATGCAGGAATTATCAGGTAGCATAGGATAGTATAGAATGTGTTGTTTTGGTCTAATTGTCCTTCAGCACTATAAAGGTATTTCGAGTGCGGCCAGTAAACAAAACACTACCGAAGAGACGCACACAGCCTCGAAACGATGCCGTATCACGGTGCATCTCTGGGACATCATGACGGCGAACTGACATCGAAACGAAGTCATTTCGACCTCATGAGTTCACTAGGAAGTGATTGGCGTCGCATGAAATGGTGCCTTAAGCCATGTGAATACATCGAATACTCGAATCAGCCTGCGCATTTCAGCAAATTAGTCAAGAATTTTTACTTTTTGTTGTTAGATTCTCCAGATTTATTTGATCATATACGAATGTAAATAAGGAGTACTCATATCAGACGACGCAAGCTTTATACAGGACGACAGAGGCACTGTTACAGTGAAAGGGAAAATATTTAATCCCGTCTGCGTCCTTTGGGCGTCGTAATTTCATTTTGAGCTGTTCTCTGTTTCATTTATTTATTTATTTTTTACTACTTATAAAAAGTTTTCCAGGATTTCTGTGCTGTAGGACGGAGTTGAATAAAACGACTAAAAAAGAGCTATCCATGCAGCTGCGCTACAATTTTTTTGTTTCAATTTTTTTATTGGAGTCATAATGTAGGTTGGTTGCAATATAGGTGGCGCCTATTTCATATTATTTCTTATTTTTATCCTCGCCTGTATATATTTAAAGATACACCTCTTTTTAGAGAGAGAAACAGTTTTTGTAACTTCCCATTAATCCCATTCACATTTCGTTTACTTCAACCCTTCGAAGTATTCTCTCTTGACGGAAACACATTTTTCAAGTCTCAAAATCCATTCCGTAAAGGCAGGAAAGTAGGCCTTTTTAGGTATACCCTGAAGACACTGGTAAATTGCACTACCAAGTGCACTGCGGGATCCATAACGACGATCAGAAAAGGTTTTCTTTAGTAAAGATAACAGGAAAAAAGTCGCAGGGACTAAGGGACCGACCATTTGATATTCAGGGGGGGGGGGGGGGGGGGGGGCTGGTATTCTTGATGGAGACACGACATTTTATTTCACTGGCCTCTGGAAACAATTTCTTTTTTTTTCACCTTGTGGGAGCTAATTTATTTTTTTTTACAAACTAACTCAAACAGGTTTTTTTGTTTTTTTAATTTTATAGCTGAACTATCAGATCCTTGTTTACTTGACCTTAATATCCTTTTATTTTACCCACATCAGTATTTTTACACCTTTTTTCTCACAAAAAGAACATGGTGCTGTCTTTATCCAGGTCAAGGGCATGGCTTAGCTTGCTTTTGCAAACCAGTGCCTGGAGCATGTTACTCTTTTCATCTAAGGTACAGATACAAACATCCCTGTATGAGTTTGGCAAAAAATTAGGCCTTAAATTAGGGGATATTTTGGCCAAAATTTAGGGCTATTTTGGCCAAGTTTTAGGGCTAACATTAGGAATTTAAGGTTTTATATGTCCAAACATGCTTTATTCGTACTTTAGAAAGTTTGATAAATACTTACTGTCACATTATACATGAATGGTAATTCATAAAATGGCTGAAAGTTTTGTGCTAAAAAGTTAACAAAGGGGGGTCTGGGGGGCAACGCCCCCCAGAAGCTAAAGCAATTTCCCAATTTCAATGGCAATTTTAAGACTGGAAACAATAGAAAAAAACTAGGAATGATGATAAAAATAAGGGTTTTTATATTAAGGACTTGCCTTTTAGAGTGTTTATTTTGCCATAATGGTTTTGTCTCCCATAAGCTAGTGACTCTTTTGCAATTCAGTTTTAGTGGAAACATTTACTTAGTAATGTGGCAGATCAATAATACATGTATGTGAATGTTGTATAGGATGTTTTTGTAAATGTATGCACATGCGGGCCCGCTGGTGTAAACCAATTGTAAATAATATTAAAATATTACTATAAATATGGGGGTCTGGGGGGCGCAGCCCCCCAGAAGCCAGAGACATTATAAAAACTCAATTCCAATGGAATCATCTGCAGACTATATTTTTTTTTTGAAATTTTGGGTGGAGACAGGTTATTTTTTTCTCTTACTTTTGAGGACAGATTATTTTTTTGAACCCCCTTATGAACCAGGTTATTTTTTTCTTGCATATCCAAAGACAGGGATTTTTTTTGATAAATATACCAGCCCCCCCCCCCCCCCCCCCCCCCCACCCCACCCCCCAGAATATCAAATGGTCGGTCCCTAAGGTCTGGCGAATAAGGTTGATGAGAGAGGTGAACTACATTTTCCTCTTTTAAGAAGTCTTGGACGAGCAGGTGCGTTGTCATGGATAATTTCAAAGCGTGTTTTGTTCCTCATTTTGCATACAGTAAGGGTTGAGTGTTTATGACTGAACCAACTTGAACTTTCAACAACTTTTGAAAGACTGAACGGATTAGTTCAGTTCAGTTCAGTTCAATTCTCCTAACGACGTTCCCCAAGTGGCTCAGTGGTACGTAACCATAGATGCACGCGCTTGGCGCCGTGTGTCCGTCCAAAGAACGGATTAGACCGAAATTTCATCCTATTATAGAAACTCACTCCCCCGTGAAATCACCGCAGTTTCCACTTGCTCCTTACAGCGGTATGGTGGGACATTAGTGACACAATTAAATGAACGACCCATTTGTCTATAGCTAAGTTGTACAACTGTTTGGCAGTTTTTAAGGGGCAGCTAATATACTTTACTTCAGAAAGGTGTAATGGGCGCTTATAAAGACAGAGGCGCTTAAAGGGGCAATTAGGTTAATGTAACCACTGCTGGTGGGTTGATTTTTTATATGCACTTCGTTCTCGTAATATTTTCTGGCGGCTGATATCATAATTCGGATTCTACATATATAACTAGAGAATGTGTTTGTAAAACACTATGCCCCCAACACTATGCTTTTCAAGAAGCGAGGCAATATAGGCAAACTGAACATCGTAATTTCGGTATTTCGTATACACAACAAAGGTGTACAACGAATTTGGCATCATAATCATTGAAATTAGGACAAGCCCATTATCCAAGCAGTCATAAAAACAGATGCAGATTAATATAGGTTTTGGAGCCCCAATAGTTCAGTAGATTAAGCGCTGGCCTGCTGATCTAGTGGTCCTGGGTTCCAGCCCCGCTGTAGGCTGGTATGTTTTCAATCGCAAACGGGGTTCCATTGCACACAGCCTTTCATTATCATCCTCCCATCATCCTGATATGACTGAAATACTGTTAAAAAGGACGTAAAATCGCAAGTCATCCATCCATCCAAAATATAGGTTTTATTAGCCGAAACTACGTAGTCTGGCCCATGTTCCTACTTCTGTATGTATTCTCTGCTCTTGAAGGAACTTTTTTAGATTTTAATTGTACCTCACTGCAGCTGGTGTTGTGCCGTGTGGCGGCCGTAAAAAGTCTCCCCGTACATCATCCATAGTGCAGATTATATTTTATTTACATCCTTTGAGATCAGAGGATAGATTCTGAGAAATCTAAAATTTGAGATCGATTTAGACTATTATTCTAGATCATCGTCTTTTATACCATTTGGATCCTTTTGAAATTAATCAGTCTTTGAATTGACTGCCCAATTAAAATTAAGAAAGAACAGAAAGAAAAAGCTTTTTTCTGGTTTCGTCACCAGATATTGTCAGGGTCACTGACGAGGCTTTATTAGCCGAAACTACGTAGTCTGGCCCATGTTCCTACTTCTGTATGTATTCTCTGCTCTTGAAGGAACTTTTTTAGATTTTAATTTAAAACATATATACTTGGACTAGTAGGATTTTTAGCAGCTATTCTAATAGGCAACATTTGCAGAGTAGGTAAATACTGACCTACTATGTAGCTATCCACAGGAACTCCAGCTGATACAATTGAAATGTTGGTCATAATAGCAAGAACCATGGTAAGCTGAGGCTCAGCTGTCTTTCAACGAATTAACATCATATACATCACTGTTCTAATTTTGGGCTTGAAGTGGTAGCACAGAACGTATAATATGGGTTGTCTGAGTAGAAGGGTGTTGTATATCCAAGCAACTTACAGCAGGAACGCTAAAATTGTCATTTCCCACACGTTGAAATTAAACTTGGAACTGGCAATGTTTTATTTACTGCATTCGATGCTGTTGCTGTGATAATATATGTGAAAGGAGGTATTGTTACAATACAATGTCTTGATGAATTGGATTCCAGTCTCCTGCATGACCTAACTCGGAGGGAATTTGAGTCTCCAACAGGATATAACTGGGAGGGACTTTCAGTCTCCCGCATGATATAATTGGGAGGAAATTTAATTCAGTTTCCCAAGTGACATAACTGGGAGGGAATTTCAGTCTCCTGCATGATATAACTGGGAGGGTATTTAAGTCTCCCGCATCATACAACTGGGAGGGAATTTTGGTCTCCCGCATGATATAACTGGGAGGGAATTTCAGTCTCCCGCATGATATAACTGGGAGGGAATTTAAGTCTCCCGCATCATACAACTGGGAGGGAATTTTGGTCTCCCGCATGATATAACTGGGAGGGAATTTCAATCTCCTGCATGATATAACTGAGAGGGAATTTCAGCCCCCACATTATGTAACTGGGAGGAAAATTCAGTCTCCGCTTGATATAATAGGGAGGAAATTTTTGTCTCCCGCATGACATAACTGGGAGAAAATTTAAGTCTTTAGCATGATTCACCTGGATGGGAATTTCAGTCTCCTGCATGATATTATTGGGAAGGAATTTCAGTCTCCTACATGATATAATAGGGAGGGAATTTTAGTCTCCCGCATGATATAACTGGGAGGGAATTTCACTCTCCCGTATGATATAACTGGGAGGGAATTTCAGTCTCCTGCATGATATAACTAAGAGTGAATTTCAGTCACCCACATTATGTAACTGGGAGGGAATTTCAGAGTCTCAAATATTACTGGGAGGGAAACAGTATTTTTCTTCTAGTATTACACTCCTATTGTCTATAGTGGATATATATATTAATAGGGAATCTGCACATGTACAAAGTGATGATCTGAATAGTAAGTTGGTAATACAGAGACATGTCCATTGCAAGAATGTGGCAAGTATACATGATCTAAGCACGATCCAGATCTGTGTGTAGGTTGTGTGATGACTTGTTTGAAACCAAAGCCCTTCATGAGGCTTTGCAAGGACGAGTCTCTCAGTTTCAAAGTATCTACATTGAAATCGCCCAATAATACCACTCTTCCAGTTGTATTTTCTCGCAGGAAAGTACATGTACGCCTGATGCTGGACAGCAGTTCTGCCTGAGACACTGATGGAGATCTATACAGCAGGACAAATTTAATGGAACTTCCAACATTCAAAAATACATCTACACACAACAGTTCTATGTCAACACTGAATGGCAAATGAAATAACTGTGCTTTGAAAGTTTGTGATATATACAAAGCTATGCCATGGTGATTGTTGGCTAGATCTGGCTGCTGCATAAATAGGACAAAGTTGTCAATCTGATGTTGCATTTTGTTATTGTCTGTTATATGGGTTTCTGTGATGGCAAGTATGTCACTATGTAACAGAACAGGGTCAGCTGTAATGTCTTTGAAATGAAGCCTAGTAGGACAGGTCAGTGGAGAGACAAGCTGATGATATGGTGAAGGAAGTGGCATTTCCTGAAGAATTCTTTTCATTTCTTTCTTAGCGTTACTATTGGCTCTTATCTTATCTGGTTCAAAATCCAAGAGCTGAAGGCCTTCTAATGTTGTACACCTACTCAAAGCAACATATGCTTGACCTGATGAGAATCTGTTCTTGAAAGATACTACAATATTCTTAGGAGTAGAGCCCTGAACTTTATGTATAGTGCAAGCAAATGCAAGTTTAAGAGGAAACTGTGTCCATGTAATTTCAAGTCCTTGTTTGGATTTTGATATTGAAAATTTTACATCAACAGGTGTAATGGGAACAGCACTTTCTGGGAATGTAGATAAATTGTATCTTGATTCAGAAATAGCTGTAGATCCTACACCAGGTTTGTCAAACTGAACTTCCACTGCTTTCACTACTTTACCATTCGTAGTATTTGGTATAAAACCCAGGACAGTTCCTTGAGCTCCATTTACCAAACCATCCTGCACATCAATGTTTCTGATTATCATCACTCTTGACCCTTCAGATAATAATATGTCCTTTGAAACACCTCCAGTGAAACGAGAATCATCTGAAGTAACATAATCTTTTAGGCATGCAGGCCGTTTTTCCTTTGCAGTAAGACATACAACTGTTTTGTTCAAACCATACATCATTTTATCATTGTGACTATCTACATCCGAATTCCTTGCAAAAATGTGAAGGGAATCAGCCCTGTAGTTTGGATATGTAGTCTCAACAACACGACTGCGCAAAAGCTGCACATCTTCTTCAGTGTGCACTCCCTTTCTCACTCTATTTAACAGAGAAGCAAAAGCCTGGTCTCCTTTTTGACGCATTATTTGTTGCAGTTCAACAGCTTTAAAATTTCGCTGCCATGCTGACCCACAAAGACGTTCGAAGTCATCTGAAGGTAGGTCAAATACAAATGGCTGTGCAACTGGTGGTAACTGATATAAATCTCCAAACACAACAACAGTGAGTCCTCCAAAAGGTTTGAAAACACCTGTTATCTGCTGTAAACGTTTGTTTATATAAACAAGCATGTCACTACCTACTAATGAAATTTCATCAATAATAAGCACTTTTAATGATTGTAATTTCACTCTTAGTGTATTGCATTTATCATCAGACAGTTTAATGTATGTTTTCAGATTCTTTGGCAAAAGCAATGCTGCATGTATTGTTGGTGCACCAATGTTAAAGGCTGCTGTACCTGTAGGCGCCATCAGTAGAGCATGAATATTGCTTGGGCTTTGACCTGCTTTACGGAATACCAAATTTGACATGTTGTGAGTGGCTTTGATCAGATGAGACTTTCCTGTTCCAGCTCCCCCTGTTACAAAGATATATTCTGCACTGGTATGAACAGGATTGTTTGCTTTGGTTTGACACCAGTTAAGCAGATACTGGAAAATACTTCTTTGTTCAATGTTAAGTGACTGAACTAAGTGTCTATATTCTGATTCTGATAGAAATTCTGGAATCACTTCAACAGCTAAAGGCTGGATGTCTGATACCAATGGATCACTGGTAAATCTAAGATTAGACTGTGCCTCTGGATTCAGTATAGCGAAGTCTTCAGCTTCTCCCGTGCCCTCATCAACAGCCTCTGCCTCTGCATGTTCTGTTTCTGGTGCTACTTCATCCCACATATGAGTAGGAGGTCCATGAGTTTGATAGTTCTCTATTGCTTCATCTACCAAGTCAGCATTGCTCATGATTAAGTTTTCACTGTTCTCAATAAGCGCTCTTTTAGAAAGATAATGTTCAGAGTATGTTTCAAACTCTCCAAGCAAATCAGATGCTTCCCTTTTCCATGGCATGTAAAGAAGCATTTTGTTATAGTAGTACAATTCTGCTTCTTTAGCCATTGAACACTGGTGAAAGCGAATGATGTTCGGTTTGATTTTCTTCCTCATTGTGCCCAGGTTGTCTGATAAGACAATGACTTTTCGATTTTGTTCACTGTGGATTTCCTGTGGTATTTCAGCTGATGGTATCAAGTCGGAAGTATCATCAGGTTCTTTGTTGCCTGCAACTTCATACCACATTGCAAATTCAGCCAAGCATATGCCATCCAAAGCAGCAGGTCTAGCAGCATAGCGATCAAGCAAATTCGGCAAGAATATATCAGGCTCATCATCTTCCATTGATGCCAAATGTGACTGGGCTTTCAGTATACGAATTCTCTGATGAGGAAAACCAGTTGGTACCCATACTGTTTTAAAACTGGAATTGTATAAAGGAAGACCAAGTATTCGATATGCTGCTTCCTGTGCACTAACACATCTAGAATTAGCAAACGCATCAGCCACTTTGTTCATCTGTTTACTAACTGCAAGGTTCTTCATTTCTTTTGTTACCAGCTGAAGAACTAAACCCATTTCTCTTTCATCTTTTGTAACATAACTGGTTATGTAGTGTATAGCTGCATATGGACTGACAACGAACTGCAAGTCCATATTTGCTTGCCAGCCAGTTAAAATGCAGGCATTATAGTTGTTTATGTTTGTTTCAGCTGGTTTCCTTCTGAGGTGAAGAACTGCCTCTTTTGCACCAACAGACAAAGCAAAGTGGTATTCATCAACTGATATTTCTGCTTCAGATAATATATCCGGTAGACTGACACTAGTCAAGTCATCCTGCTTCTCCATACAGTCTTTCACTTTGTTTAGAACATTAGAAGCATATTTGCGTAATGCCATAAGCTCCGCTGGATCCTCATTAGCAGTAGTTTCAAGTCTTGAAAGCACTGTCCTTTCAGAGGGGGGTCTAGGGAAGTTAAATCGACATGTGTTGCTTTTCTTTTTACATGATTTAGAATGTGTATGCCTCTGTAAGTCTGTAACAAGTTTTTCTAGATTTTCATCTGATTCAGGAATTGCTGCACTGACATATCTGTCCACAAAGTTACAAATCTTCTGTTTGTCATCATCTGGCTGGGGGGCTCCCTCCACCCATAAAATTGCATGTGCATGAGGAGAGCCCCTCTGCTGAAACTCTATTCTATAGAAATAGTTTGTAATTTTCCCAAGAGGCATTGCATCCGATAGAATAACATCTGTAAAAAGACACTGGAGTCGGTAGTGAAAATGCTTTGCAGCAGTCACAGGATTGGATCGTAACAGGCCACATTTTTCTTCCCAAGGCATACTTTCAATGTCCTCTGTCGAAAGCATTCTGCCTTGCTGTCTGGTAATTCCTTGTAAAGTATCTGTCCATCTGAGATCTGCAGCTGATAAAGTAAGAAACCATGTGAAAATTTTCAGCTGTTTAATCGCAGACAGTAACTTGAACATTACTTGCTGCCAGTATGGAGGACTACCACGCACTGGTCTTAAGAATCTATAAGCCTCATCTTTCATGAGAAGTGGTCGTATCCTATCTGGATTTTTGAAAGTTGATGCTGTGTAAGTTTCTCCACATTCTTCAGCTCCGAATGACTTCCTCAGAGCAACTGATATAGAATTTCGTATTTGTTGCCACTCAGATACAAACTGTGCAACAAAGAGATATTCAATGTTTGAAGCAAAACGACCACCATGTTCGAGTATTCTACGCTGGAAGTACTTTTTTGCTGAAATGGACATTGGTCTTGGATAGGTCAAACCAAATTTTCCGGCTGAAAATAATGTGGGAAATGCCAACTCTTCAAATTTTTCATCTGTCAGAATATTAATTGGCCTCTTACCTTCTCCAGGAGCCACAGAAAAAACTTTGTTTGTTGCTTCTATGCTTGGATCTTCTGGCTGAATACAACAATCCAATTTAATGCCACGTAACTTAGAAGTGTCATCCTCTTCAGGAATGTCTTCATCACTAGCATCACAGTTTTCTCTGTTTTCTTGTTCCTTAGCAGCATCTTGTATCTCTTCATTGACATGTGAGTCAATGTTTTTCGTTTCTATGTTGGTCTTTTCATCAGATGTGAGTTCCTCCCAAATCTCCTTATCTTCTTTCAAGCAAGCTGCCTCCCATGCTTTCCTCTCAAAAATGTTGACGTATAAAGGATTATTTCCCTTAAGCCACTGAAATGCTTCCTTCACCTTATTGGGTCTGATATACTGGAACGTATGATGACCGGAGTAGTGAAGTTTGCGTTTCAGTTTTAATGGAAGGAAGCCTGCCTCATTTGGAGTTCTGGGCAAGGCCCGACAAACTTGTCCTGCCTGAACAGGTACATTTACTACAGCACCTTTAATACCAGTTTGCCGTCCTTTTGGAAGAGCTAGCAGCTTCATAAAAGGATATCTTTGTGCAAGAAGTCTTTCTTCCAAGGTACTCAAACCAAATAATTCTGGGGGTGGATCAGGTAAAGCAAGATTGTTAGCATTTGCCTGTGGAGGAAGCAAACTGCGCTTAATATGTCCTTGGCAAGTTTTACATAACCATTCTTTGTTGTCAGCTGAGATTTTGCCAGTGAGACAAGCCTTAGTTATTTGTTCATCTACTTCTTTAAACATGTTCTCATTTACCCGAATAACTGACTTTCTATACAACATTCTGTTACAGCATGTACACACATATTCAGCAAACTCCTTAATATGCAGGTTAAACTTATTCAGGATCTGTTCAATGTCAGCAGAATGTCGCATGGCTTGTTTTCTTTCTTTGTCTTTTTTATTCTCATTTAATTTTTCTGCTTGTGTCAAAGACTCACTATGCTGTGACTTTCTAGCTTTGTCCTCTGAATGTACTTTAGTTTTCTGTCTTGGAGTTAAACATGTTCTCCACTTCTTCCTTCTAGCTTTGTCCTCTAAATCTAATAGGGCTTTCTGTTCTGGAGTTAAACATTTCCTCCACTTCTCCTTTCTAGCTTTGTCCTCTAGATCTAATAGGGCTTTCTGTTCTGGAGTTAAACATCTCCTCCATTTCTCCTTTCTAGCTTTGTCCCCTAAATCTAATAGGGCTTTCTGTTCTGGAGTTAAACATCTCCTCCATTTCTCCTTTCTAGCTTTGTCCCCTAAATCTAATAGGGCTTTCTGTTCTGGAGTTAAACATCTCCTCCATTTCTCCTTTCTAGCTTTGTCCCCTAAATCTAATAGGGCTTTCTGTTCTGGAGTTAAACATTTTCTCCTCTTTTTCATCCTAGCTCTGGCCTCTAAATCTAATAGGGCTTTCTGTTCTGGAGTTAAACATTTTCTCCTCTTTTTCATCCTAGCTCTGGCCTCTAAATGTGATAGGGTTTTTTGTTCTGAAGTTAAACATTTTCTGCTCTTTTTCATTCTATTTTTTGCCTCTGGATCTAATTGGGCCTTTTGTTCTGGAGTCAAAGATTTTCTCAACTTTCGCTTTCTTTCTTTGTCTTTTTCTTTCAACATTGTTTTTTGTCCTGGAGTCAATGACTTCCTCATGTTTTCCTTTCTAACTCTTTCCTTAAATTTCAGAGTCATTTGTTTATCAACTGATAGCAGTGACCGATGTTTTTGGACCCTTTCAGTGTTTTTTCTTGGGTCACTGAGCTTATTGTCTGCAAATTTTTCCTGAAACTTAGCCTGTGACTCAAAGTAATTCTCAATTCTTTGCATTTGGTTTGGTAAAGTTGGAAAATAATGAAAACACTCTTGGTTTAAACATTTCAGTAGATGTGCTCTCATGTGTGATGGAAAAAAATGAGTTCTTTGCAGTGGAGTTTGTTTCTGAAGCAGGGCTACAGTAAATGCAATAACAAACACACCACATGATTCCGAGTCAGGCTGGTATTGAGGTGTACAGTAAAAGATAGGTGTTTCAGGATTTTCTGTTAACACTTGATATACCATCTTTAACTGTGTGAGCAGCTGCTCAACCCTTCCAGCTATTGGTGAACTATCATAAACAGTAATGGTTCTCATGTACTGGTAAGACATTAGATAATGTCCTGGTACAAAGTGCATTTGAACAGCTGTACAGTGAGAAGGAATACAGTCTGCAGTAGGAATTTGACGCCCTTCTAGAACATGTGCATAAACACGTGATGGAAGCAAAAGTCCATACTGTAAAGAAAATTGATGTTTCAACACTACTGATGAAAAATCCAAAATTTCGATCGGAAGTTCACCATGAAGCACTTTGTCAGCTAAACCATCTGGGTGACAAATGTCTGAAAGTCCAGGATACTTTATCATACAACCAGAAGTTTGACTCTCATTACTAACAAGTGCAACAGGTGGCGAAACAGCACCCTGATTTACCTCTAAATTTTCCAATTTTCGTTTGTCCTGTGTAGTCACTGGAACTGGTGAGGTAGAGTTTCTTTCTTGTTTGTCCCGTGTTGTCACTGGGACCGAAGAAGCAGACTTTCTTTCTGGTTTGTCTTGTGTAGTAACTGAGACAGAATTGGTAGCCTTTCTTTCCGGTTTGTCCCGTGTAGTCACTGGAACTGATGGGGTAGAGTTTCTTTCTTGTTTGTCCCGTGTTGTCACTGGGACCGAAGAAGCAGACTTTCTTTCTTGTTTGTCTCGTGTAGTAACTGAGACAAAAGTGGAAGACTCTCTTTTCGGTTTGTCCCGTGTAGTCACTGGGACTGAAGTAGTATACTTTCTTTCTTGTCTGTCCCGTGTAGACACTGAGATTGAAGTAGATGAATCTTTTTCTTGCTTGTTCTGAGTTGAAACTGGAACTGAAGTAGCAGTCTTTCTTTCTTGTTTGTCCCGTGCAGCCACTGGGACTGACCTAGCAGACTTACTTTCTTGTTTGTCCCGTGCAGCCACTGGGACTGACCTAGCAGACTTACTTTCTTGTTTGTCCCGTTCGGTCACTGGGACTGACCAAGCAGACTTACTTTCTTGTTTGTCCCGTTCAGTCACTGGGACTGACCTAGCAGACTTACTTTCTTGTTTGTCCCATGTAGTCACTGGGACTGACCTAGCAGACTTACTTTCTTGTTTGTCCCATGTAGTCACTGGGACTGACCTAGCAGACTTACTTTCTTGTTTGTCCCGTGTAGTCACTGGGACTGACCTAGCAGACTTACTTTCTTGTTTGTCCCGTGCAGTCACTGGGACTGACCTAGCAGACTTACTTTCTTGCTTGTCCCGTGCAGTCACTGGGACTGACCTAGCAGACTTACTTTCTTGTTTGTCCCGTGCAGCCACTGGGACTGACCTTGCAGACTTAGTTTCTTGTTTGTCCCGTGCAGTCACTGGGACTGACCTAGCAGACTTACTTTCTTGCTTGTCCCGTGCAGTCACTGGGACTGACCTAGCAGACTTACTTTCTTGTTTGTCCCATGTATTCACTGGGACTGACCGAGCAGACTTACTTTCTTGCTTGTCCCGTGCAGTCACTGGGACTGACCTAGTAGACTTACTTTCTTGTTTGTCCCGTGCAGCCACTGGGACTGACCTAGCAGACTTACTTACTTGTTTGTCCCGTGCAGCCAATGGGACTGACCTAGCAAACTTACTTTCTTGTTTGTCCCGTGCAGTCACTGGGACTGACCTAGCAAACTTACTTTCTTGTTTGTCCCGTTTAGTCACTGGGACTGACCTCGCAGACTTACTTTCTTGTTTGTCCCGTGCAGTCACTGGGACTGCAGCAGTAGACTTTCTCCCTTGTTTGTTCCGAGTAGTCACTGGGAATGAAGTAGTAGTCTTTCTTTCTTGCTTGTTCTGTGTAGTCACTGGAACTGAAGAAGAAGAGTTCTTTTCTTGTTTTTCTCGTGTAGCCACTGAGACTGAAGAACTAGTAGACTTTCTTTCTTGTTTTTCCCATGTAGTCACTGGGAACAAAGTAGATGCATCTTTTTCTTGTGTGTCCCATGCTGTCACTGGGACTGAAGTAGATGAGTTTCTTTCTTGTTTGTCCCGTGTAAAAACTGAGACTGAATTAGCATCAGTTCTATCTTGTTTGTTCTGTGTTAACACTGGGATTGGAGTAGCATCCTCTTTCCGGTTTCCAACCAACCGCCTACGTTTCATTGCCTCTCTGCATTCTTCACTCCTTTGTCTTTTTGACTTCTGTTTAGTTCTCATCTTTCACCTGCCACGAGAAAGAAATGCAGATTTATATGCTTGTAGTTACATACTGAACCACACTGTGAAAAGTAATATTGTAAATCACTTCATTTTCGCGCCTTTTTTATTTCACGATGTTTTGATTTTGGAATTATTTGCAAATTCTTGAACTCGCAACCGAGTAATTGTCAATTAGCAATTTATGTTTGTTAGTCAATCAATAAAATATTAACAGGATTCTTAAATTTGCCAGCCACTAGATTTGCAAATATTAGCGAAAATAAATCTGTCACGAATATTAAGTGATTTACAGTATCACACAACTGCATCATATCCAGACCAGCACTGTCATGTCTTTGCTGACCTAGATAATGATAGCAAGTATTCATGCAGTCCTTCCCACAGTGTGGTTTTTGCTTCCAGAATACTTACCTTGCTTTTTCTTATATATTCTCCATTACCACAAAAAATGGCAGACCCATTACCATCTACAACACTTTTCTCTCCACATCATAACAAAAGCCTTCATTTTTCTGTCTCTGTGACCATCTCTACAGCACCTTCAACTGAAACAATTTTGGAACAATTGCTAATTTAATTTTTCGAAAAAGGGGAAATAACTCTTAAACAAGAGGGCCATGTGGCCCTGAATCGCTCACCCGAGCAATTGGCAAAGTGGCTTTTTCTTAAGTCTGAAATTGTCAAACTATGAGTCTTGGGTCAAAAGTCAAAGAATGACCATGACCTCTTGTACTCATAAAGATAACTGTATTTACCAATTTTTAGGCCTAAATCTTCAAAACTTTCCATGAAATCTTATGTTCTAGCATTTTCCCATATTTGACCTTGCTGTAAAATATTCAAGGTCAACCCAAGGTCATCATTTTGAACAAACTTGATAGTACTAAAGTACCCAATGCTACATACCAAGTTTCAAGGCCATCGGTCAATTGGTTCTGGAGGAGAAGATTTTTAAAGGTTTTTACCATATATGGGCGTGGCGGCAAATGTCGGTCATGTGACCTGGGCCGTTTGAACAAAATTTCATTCCTTCAACACCTGAAAGCTCTATATGAAATTTGATTACAATTGGTCCAGTGGTTTTTAAGGAGATTGTTTGAAATTGTAAAAATATGAGAGTTCTGGGTCAAAGGTCAAAGAATGACCTTGACCTCTTGTACTCACAAATCTTCATGTACTCAATAAGATGACTGTGTATACCAACTTTTAGGCCTTAATCTTCAAAGCTTTCCAAAAAATCTTATTTTCTAGCATTTTCCTTTATTTGACCTTGCCATAAAAAAGGTCAAGGTCAACCCAAGGTCATAATTTGAACAATCTTGGTAGTACTCAAGTTCCCAATGCTACATGCCAAGTTTCAAGGCCATCGGTCCATTGGTTCTGGAGAAGAAGATTTTTAAAGGTTTTTACCATATATGGGCTTGGCGGCCATGTTGGTCATGTGACATAGACGGTATGAATAAATTTTTGTTCCCTCAACCCCTGGAGGCCTCTATATGAAATTTGGTTACAAATGGTCCTGTGGCTTTTGAGGAGATTGTTTGAAATTGTCAAAATATCAGAGTCCTGGGTCAAAGGTCAAAGAATGACCTTGACCTCTTATACTCATGAATCTTCATGTACTCATTAAGATGACTGTAGATACCAATTTTCAGCCCAAAATATTCAACAGTTTCCAAGATATCTTAAGTTCTAGCATTTTGCCATATAACAGCACAAGGAAGCAAATTTGACCTTACCGTAAAAAAAGTCCAGGTCAACCCAAGGTCATAATTTGAACAATCTTGGTAGTACTCGCGTACCCAATGCTACATACTAAGTTTCAAGGCCATTGGCCCATTGGTTCTGGAGAAGAAGATTTTTAAAGGTTTTTACCATATATGGGCATGGCGGCCATGTTGGTCATGTGACCAAGACCATTTGAACAGTTTTTCGTTCCCCCTTCCTCTGGAGGCCACATATGAAATTTGGTTACAATTGGCCCAGCGGTTTCAGAGGAGAAGTCGTTTGAAATTGTGGACGGACGACGGACGACGGACGACGGACGGACGGACGACGGACGACGACGGACGACGACGGACGACGACGGACGACGGAGCCTTACCATCCTATAAGCTCCCCCGGAGCCGCTGGCTCAGGTGAGCTAAAAACATAATGAATGAAAAAGAAGAAGAGCTTCACAAGTGGCGCATAATATGCCCGTTATAGTGAAGGTGTTACAGAATGAACAAGACTGTTTACAGAAGAATGGACTGGCAGAAAAGAGGGCAACCACTCTTTAATTAATGACTGCAACATTAAACATTTAACACATCAAATACTATTAGTATAGTATACCAAAATTAGCTTCCAATGTGAAGTTGCTGAGAGGTTGAGAAATGGCATAGTCAAACAAGTGAGATAATTTATAAACCAAGCAAACTAGAGTTACTTTCTTAGTCCTAATATATTTCCTTGACAATATACACATCATCATTAAGTTTCAGCAAAATATTTTAACGGTTCAGGAGTTACAGAATATATGGGATATTTATGCAACAGCAGATAATTCAAGAAGTAAGCCAGAGTTATGGTTCTTGCTCATGATATATTGACCCATTATTAAACACATGTCTACAAAGTTTCAATAAAATATTTCAAAGGGTTAATGAGTTATAAAGTGAATGGAAATGGCCCAAAAAAAATAATCAGAGGGAAGTAACTCCAAAATTAAGTAAGGGGGAGCAACCATTTTTATATGCGACACACTGTCTTGTGATAATGCACAGTGCTATAAATTTTCATCAAGATATTTCAATGGTTACCAAGTTATGGAATGCAAAAGATGAGTATACACAAAAATAGCCTAAAAACACTAATCGAAGGGATGTAACTCTGAAATGAAGTGACAGCAACCATTGTCATACGTGACACATTGTTGGGACTTCAAACACATTGCTATGAAGTTTCAGCAAGATATCCAAAATGATTATCTATTTATGGCATGCACAAGACTAATCTGCAAAAAAATCAAAGGGGCAAAACTTTAAAACTAAGAAAGGGGAGCAACTACTCTTGTACACGACACATTGCCCCACCTTAATACATATTCCTACAAAATTTCATGACAATATCCCAAAGGGTTACTGAGTTATGTGCGTACAAGAATGTTGACAGACAGACGGACAAACGGAAGGATGGACAGCCCAAAACGGGCATATAAAAAAAATACAGGTCTGCTTATTTTTTATGGTTTATCCATCTATGAATTACCAATCGATCATACTTACAATGCTTTTTACAAATAGGAAAAGGGGCATAACTCTGTCAATAATGAACTCGACATAACATAATTATCATAAAAATGATCAACATATCAAGTACTGTTAGTATACCAAAAATCAGGTCTCTAGGTCAAACGGTTCAAAAGTTGGGAAAATGCCAAACTTAACAAAGGGGTATAATTCAGACATTTTTCTATGAAATTAGCCCAAAAGTTAATCAGGTGATCCACACCTTAGGACCTACAAGTATGCCAAATATGAACATCCTACCTCAAATACTTTTTCCAAAATTTTGCTAACAAACTTTCATTTAATTTTTTTTAAAAAGGGGCATAACTCTGTAAGTACAAAGCCGATGAAAAAGAAAAAAATGTGGGTCTGCTTATTTTTTATGGTCTATTCATGTATGAATTTTACAGGCTTGGGTAATTACAGTTCGTGAGTAAAAGTTCATATCTACAATCTTTTGTAAAAATAAGAAAAGGGGCATAACCCTGTCAATGATGAACTCAACATAACGTAATTATCATCAAATGATTGACACATCAAATACTATTAGTTTACCAAAAATCAGGTCTCTAGGTCAAATGGTTCAAAAGTTGGAAAAAGGCCAAACTTAACAAAGGGGCATAATTGAGTTATTTTTTTACAAAATTAGCCCAAAAATTAATCAGGTGATCTTCACCTTAGGCTCTACCAGCATACTAAACATAAACAGTCTTTCTCAAATACTTTTCCCAAAATTTTGCTAACAAACTTACATTTAATATTTCGAAAAAGGGGCATAACTCTGTTGGTACAAAGCCGATGGAAAAGAAAAAAAATAGGGGTCTGCTTATTTTTTATGGTCTATTCACATATGAATTATCCAGGCTTGAGCAATTACAGTTCTAGAGTAAAAGATCATATCTACAATGTTCTGTAAAAATAAGAAAAGGGGAATAACTCTGTCAATGATGAACTCAACATAACGTAATTATCATCAAAATGATTGACACATCAAATACTATTAGTATAACAAAAATCAGGACTCTAGGTCCAATGGTTCAAAAGTTGGAAAAATGCCAAAGTTAACAAAGGGGCATAATTCAATTATTTTTTTACAAAATTAGCCCAAAAGTTAATCAGGTGATCTTCACCTCAGGCCCTATCAGCATACTAAATATAAACAGTCGACCTCAAATACTTTTTACAAAATTTTGCTAACAAACTTACATTTAATTTTTCGAAAAAGGGGCATAACTCTGTAAGTACAAAACCAATGGAGAAGAAAAAAAATACGGGTCCATTAATTTTTCATAACCTTTCCATCTATGAAATATCAAGACCCCAGCATTTACAGTTCCTAAGTTACAGCGCTTACTTAAAATGTTACGGACGGACGTAACGAACGAACGGACGGACGGACGGATGGACGGACGGACAAGCCCAAAGCAATATGCCCCCTCAACTTCTTCGAAGTTGGGGGCATAATTATACATGCACAAGGAAACATTCTAAAAAGTTGTCGTTTAACTTGATATAAAACTGGTTAGTAAATCCATACATTCGTAGCGAAGTGATCATACGATCTCTTCATTTCAGAGCGGAAGAATACATTTGTGAAAGTCACTTTCCAAAAATGACAGCCTTTAATGGCAGAATCTGTCATTAAAAATCACAGAATTGGCCAAATACGGCTGAGCATAACAGTGCTCTAATTAGGGAAGACAGTCTCGGTTGCTTTAGCATCCGAGCTGAAATTCCTCTATTTTCTTTTGCTTTAATGCATACTGACTGTGTATTCGAAAATGACAATAATTAAATTCATTACAAAGGAACCCGATGCTGAAGCCATACAGTAGAGTTCTAATAATTTCTAGTTTATTTGTCAAGGTATCTATTACCAAAGACAAATAGATTGAAAATTAATGAAACACAATGAGGAGAATCCATACTGAATATCAAGGATTATGAGGTGCTCAGCAAATGAGCCGCGACACAACAAAACCAACAATGTCGTTGTGCGCCATCGCAGACTCAGATCAGCCTCGGCAACCGCCCAGTCTGATCAGAGTCTTCGCTGTCCGCATGGAGGTAGCATAGATCATTAGCTACCCTTTGAGCACTAAATGAAGAGTCTGATCAAACTGGGCGGATGCCCAGGCTGATCTTAGTCTGCATCGGCCGCACAATTACATTGTTGGTCCTGTCGTGTCGCGGCCCAACTGTACATTAATCAATGATATTTACCACGGCTATATGCACTGTACCAGTGAATGAATAAAATAATCTACAACATTTTGACAATGGGAAATAACTTTTGTGACTTCCTGTATGCTTCCATGGACAACAAAGCCCTTCCAAAATGGGGTCTACTCTTTAAGGAAAGAATTTGCTCCTGTTCTTGTTTCTCGTATTGCTAGCAGTTATCCCATATAATATCCTCGTATTCGATTAAAGGTCTAATAAATGCTGTGTAAATAATTTCTATAGACATTTCCTATCTAATTTGATTTAAGTTTTCTCATGATGTTAATTCTAGCCCAAGCTTTTATTGTAATATACTTAATGTGCTGATGCCAAGTGCAGTCATTTGAAAAACTGAGACCAAGATGTTTGTTAAAAGCAACTTCGGAAATCTACTGATTTTGCATAAAAACAGATGGATGAAGAGGTCTATTTAGTTAACGGGAGATAAGTAAAGTTTCAGTTTTAGAAGGGTTGAAAGTAACAAGCCATGTTAAAGCCAAATTTGAGATTTTACAAAGATCAGTGTTAATACAACCAGCCACTGTCACATGGTCATCTACAATAATAAAGAGGCTAGTACCATCTGCAAACAACCGAATAATTGAGCCGATATCATTTACAATGTCATTGATATACAATAGAAACAGAAGAGGGCCTAGTATTGATCCTTGGGGAACTCCAGCACGAATGAAAGTCCAATCAGACACAGCACCAGGAAGAACAACTCGTTGTTTTCTATCAGAGAGATAATCAGCAAACCAAGTAAGAACATTTTCTGAGACACCAGCTGCTTGAAGCTTAGCAAGGAGACCAGCGTGCCACACACGATCGAATGCTTTGCTGATGTCACAGAAAATAGCCCGTACTTCTTTGCCTGAATCTAGTACTTGACAGAATGTGTTGTAAAGATATGCTAACTGATTGACGGTTGAGTCTCCATGAAGACAGTAACGTAGTCAGTTGTCACGTAGGTGGTTAAATGCTATTAAATACGGGCCTTTACAGGACTTTATCCACCGAGTTGATCAAAGAAATAGGTCGATAACTGGAAACTTGAGAAAGGTCACCTGTTTTAGGAACAAGGCAAAAATTGGCTTCTTTATATGAAGAGGGAACAATACCCACGCGTAGAGACTGATTGAAAAAAGAACAATAAGGTACTGAAAGCTCTTTAGATAATTCGCGAACACGATTACTCAGGATCAGAAGCTTTGGCAACAGGAGGAGTTTTAAGAACAGATTCAACTTCTAATGGGGACAATACAGTTTTACTAAGTGGTGTATTGACCATAGCTGCAGGTAAGTCTGCGCTTTCAGGAATATGAATAAATTTTCATAAAGTAATAGAGCTGGGTGCTTTACTTTCCATACACTACAACTGATGAACCCAGTCTTGACCATGTAGGGGTCGGGTCTGGTAACTTCGGACAGCAGGTAAATTCGGACATACCATTGCAAACAGTGAAAATGCAGATGAGACGGCTCATAATGAGCCGTCTCAGCAGGATTTTCACTGTGTGTGCCCAGTTAATTTTGTTCTAATTCCAAATAATGAGCCGTCTCAGCAGGATTTTCACTGTGTGCCCAGTTAATTTTGTTCTAATTCCAAACAACTGATCCATAAAAGAAACAATGCCACTGTCCGAAGTTACCTGCTGTCCGAATTTACGTGAATTGACCAAAGCGGCCAAAATAAATTATTTAAAATTTACCATGAAAAGTATTAGCCTATGTGTATTATCTGATTATGATGGAAAACACAAAAGCCTCATTTTGTCAGAAAATATTCCATTTGAGGTAAACAGGAAAATATCAGCTGTACTACAGACAGTCGTTCCATCAGAAAACAAAAATTACCATTGATTATTACTTCAAGCTGTTATTCTGTTATTATGTCATACGGGAATAAAAGTCTGAATTTCTGACATCAGAAAACCAAAAAGAAAATATAATCACAACATTCCGAGACATTAGTGACATCTGATCTCGACGCGCTTTATTAAATCAAAATGTACAAAATGTGATTAGCTAGCATTCTCAGGAGCGACATTTAAGAGAGAAAACAGTCTTTCCTAATAACTCTGTGAAAATCAGACGCTTTTTCTGTACCACTGGAGAAATGCAAACATATTTTGCAATCGCAATGTGTTGCTGCTGCATTAGTATTTCCAAATTAGCTCCATTAGTATTTCCAAATTAGCTCCAAATGCAAACATTTTGTAATCGTAAGGTGTCGCTGCTGCATTACTTTAGTCTGCATCAATTTTGAAAATAGCTCTTCAGGTTTTCTGCGACTGTTACCTTCGAGAATCAGCAGTCGACCAATTATATAAGTATCTTTCATGGGTATGAGGTGCGGATAGAACAATCCGTCACAAGGGTCACTGTTCGGCATCACGAGGCTTGCACTGAAAAATGCATGTAAGTCAATGGGAAATCGAAATTTGATGAAACACTTTTGGCCACTGACTGTATGTTGTGTACCCGATGAGTAAGTGTGCCAGCCCTTTACCCATTGAGTTACCAGGCCTCCTGAAATTTTCAGAAACTTGTGTTGCTCTCATAAGAATTAATTCTTTCTTTAAAGGCCGTCTCAAATTTTGGAGGGGCTTTGTCGTTCAGGAAAGCAAATAGGAAGTCACGAAAGTTGTTCCCCCTTGTAAAAATGGCGGGAAAAGATAGGGTACATTCATATACCTCAAGTCTTAGATCAGATGTTATTTTTGTGTTTCAAAGCTTGGTATAGTAAAAGGTCAGGGCGTCGGAATATATATCAGCCACGACATGAGAAAACCAACAATGTGGTTGTGCGCCCAGCGCAGACTCAGATCAGCCTGGGCATCCGCCCAGTCTGATCAGAGTCTTCGCTGTCCGCATGGAGGAAGCTTAGACCCTTAGCTACCCTTTAGAGTCTGATTAGGCTAGGCAAATGCCCAGGCTGATCTGAGTCTACGCTGGGCGCACAACCACATTGTTGGTTTTGTCGTGTCGCGGCTCATATATAAGGTAATAGACAGTACTCCTTAGGGGACGGCGTTGCCTCCTTGTGCCTTTGGTGCCTGGTAACGTTAAAAACCGATCATGTTATGTTCTTAGGGGACTGTTGAGATTCAACAAACCTCTCAGCAAAGTTCAGGCGTGATCTTTTCCTGAATGGAATGGATATATGGCCATATATTTCTCCTTGGTGTCCTATCAGGTGCGGCTAAGAAAACACTAAAAAACTTCAAACGTGCTCGGCTGCCTAATAACACTTCAAATTGAGTTCCTCAATTGCCCCTTCGGAACACGAGCCTGACATTTGAAGATTTTTGTGAGTGGCCAAATAACTCATATAACACGTACAAGTTTGTTTTTTCCTTCTTTTTTTCAAGAGCTTCGTCACATTCAAAAGGTATAAGCCGCGGCTTTAAAGCGCCAATAAATGAAAGAAGTTAAATATGTAAATAGCGTAAAACCAGATGAGGCGGCTCAATATGAGCCGCCTTATCTGGATCTACACTGTTAGATATGTTTTTTTTTTTTTTTTTTTTTTGGATTCTCATTTTGCGATAGCTTGGATGAAAAATAAATTATTTGAAATTTAAAAGACTGCATTTTTGGTATTATAAGGGATAGCTGCATTTTAACAGAATATGATTCCACATAAAGCTAAAAAGAAAATGAAAAAATGATCTCGTTCACTTATTTGTATTTTTTTTTTCTCTATTACAATAAGGAAAAATACATCTGAGCCAAATTTTCTCATTAATACTTGGGCTTCTCATGAATCGAATACGAAATATTAAAAAAATAAAATAAAAAAAATTCTCCGTATTTGCACTAAATGTAAGAATGAAATCCGTGATCGATTTTTTTTTATTTCATTTTTTTTTTTTTTTTTTTTTTTTATCATTTATTTTTGCACCGTCCAGTGTCTTTCTTGAAAAATAAAAATACTTAATTTTTTTTAAAGTTAACTGAGTAACTTTCAGGGGCAGCAAAAAGGCATTCAATTTTTATTTTGCCTTCTTTCAGAATGGAGGTCAGTTCCTTCTAGGAATGACTTTGCTCTCTTCTACGTAGAACATCTGGAGGGCTTATGAGCTCCAGGAAAGCTAACGGGAGCAAATGAAAGGTGTTCCCCCTTTGCAATAGTGGTAAAAACGTGGAAAAATACTATACGCCTAAGTAATGTAGGGTTGCTACCTATCCTCCACTTCAAAATTCTTTCAGATTTTTTCCTGTCATTTTACTGTTTCCCATACCTTTTTACGAATCCAGAGGATGATTGTATTCTTTAAAGACAGGAGTGGCAGGAGGATTAGCTTCCACAGTCACTCCGTCCACTTGGACGGACAGACGGCTCCAAGTGCGTGCAACTATGGTTACGAAGAAGTGCATGCATTGTTAGCTAGAATAAATAAAAATATTCTTAAAATGACTTAAAATGGAAAATAAGAGTTGAAGAAGTGCGTACCTTGTTAGCGAGACTAATATAGAAAGTATAGTTAGCGAGACTAATAAAGAAAGTATAGAAAAATCTCCTGCGTAAAAAATGTAAAAGTTCAAAATTGAAAGCAAACACAATGTCTGTCCATGCGTGTGCGTTTGTTTAGCTATGTTGGAAAAACATAAAACGCCGGATACATGGCGTTGCCTCCAAGTGCTTATGGTGCCTGGTAACGTTAAGCAAGAGGGTCATGAGGTTCTATATCGCTCACCTGGGTGAACAGTCAAGCTAAGGTCATCATTTGAATAAACCCGATAGTACACGGGTCCCAAATGCTGCACATCAGTTTCAATGTCGTGAGCCCGGCATTTGGGAGAAGAATACCTTTAAAGGTTTATACGGCATATAATAATTGAGCTGCGACGCGAGAAAACCAACAAAATGGTTGTGCGCACAGCGCAGACTCAAATCAGCCTGGGCATCTGCCCAGTCTGATCAGACCCTTCCCTGAGCGCTGAAAGGATAGCTAAGGGTCTAAGCTACCCCCATGCGGATAGGGAAGACTCTGATCAGACAGGGCGAACGCCCAGGCTGATCTGAGTCAGCGCTGGGCGAACAACCACTTTGTTGGTTTTCTCGTGTCGCGGCTCAATTATGGATATGACGAGCATTATAATAATGTGACCAGAAACTTTCTAGCAGACTATAAGGATCTGTCATGGGTATGAGGTGTGGATAGAAATATCTGTCACGAGGCTTGCCGAGTGATGCCGAACAGTGATCCCGAGTGACGGATTTTTCTATCCGCACCTCACACCGATGATAGATACTTTTTCGTGCACATCACGTTTTGTTTTAACTTCAGAACTTCTTAAAATGCGTAATTCTAGTGCTTGAGAGGTTTCTAATTGATTTTGAAAGAAGGCGCCGCTTTCAACGGCCGCCATTCGGCTATTTACGTCAATGACTAGCGTGCATAAACTGACGTCATCATCTAAAATACCAACGTCACTTGACGACGCAGGTACGTGAGCTCCTATACAATCAATCTATTGACAGCTCGCGATTTTTTTCCGGTCCTGGGTCAGAACACCAGGGTAAGATTATAAGTAGGCTATCTATCATGGGTGTGAGGTGTGGATTATAAGTATCTATCATGGGTGTGAGGTGTGGATAGAAAAATCCGTCACGAGGGTCATTGTTCGGCATCACGAGGCTTGCCGAGTGATGCCGAACAGTGATCCCGAGTGACGGAATTTTCTATCCACACCTCACACCCATGAAAGATACTTTTTCTTGCACACCACGTTTTGTTTTAACTTCAGAACTTGTTAAAATGCGTAATTCTAGTGCTTGAGAGGTTTCAATTTGATTTTGAAAGAAGGCGCTGCTTTCAACGACCGCCATTCGGCTCTTTACGTCAACGACTGGCGTGCATAAACTGACGTCATTTTACCGTCTTCGTGACGTAATCATCTAAAATGCCAACGTCACTAGACGACGCAGGTACGTGAGCTCCTATACAACCAATGCATTGACAGCTCGTGATTTTTTTCCGGTCCTGGGTCAGAACACCAGGGTAAGATGAGATTTTCTATCCCAGGTGAAAAGAACGGCATTTTCTATCCGGTGTGCAAGAAAGAAATAATCGTCACTCGGGATCACTGTTCGTGATCCCGAGTGACGATTTTTCTATCCACACCTCACACCCATGACAGATACTTTTTCTTGCACACCTCGTTTTGTTTAACTTTTTTCAAAAGAATGCGCCGCTTTCAACGACCGCCATTCGGCTATTTACGTCGACGACTGGCGTGCATAAACTGACGTCAATTTTACCGCCTTCGTGACGTCATCATCTAAAATGCCAACGTCACTTGACGACGCAGGTACGTGAGCTCCTATACAACCAATGCATTGGCAGCTCGTGATTTTTTCCGGTCCTGGGTAAGATTATGATGAGCTCCTGACGCTGGTCAAGAGACGGAAACTAAGGTGGTTTGACCACGTCTCAAGGTCTTCTGGTTTAGCAAAGACAATTCTTCAGGGCACAGTGAAACGAAAAAGAAGATATCAAGGAGTGGACAGAAATGGATTTTGCCAGCTCAAAGGGCGGCTGAAGACAGGACACGGTGGAAAGGGATTGTTTTGAAGTCATCTGTGGTGCCCCAACGACCTAGTAAGGTTATGGGATTGAATAGAATAGAATAGTGTCAAGCTGTTTAAACATGAGGAACCCTGCTCAAAAGCCAAAGTATGATCTTGACCTCAGTTACTCAGAAATCCTCCTGTACTCGTCTAAACGTAATTTTGGTGTGCACTGGTCTACTCATGAGTTCGACTATTGTCGACATGACGTCGTCTCAACCTTTGTATAGCACCGAAGTCAAAACGGCGCAACTTTGTCATGGTTGATATTGTACATCATTTCGACGTTGCGCGCCAGTTGGGATTTTTTCAAAGACGTCTACATTAAGCCTGATTGTTATGTCATGCCACTCTACTCATCAACACGAGTTCGATGAACCATAAATATTAAACATTTAGCTATCAGATGCTTATATTTAGCTATCAGATGCTCATTTTCCAGTCTATATTACCACTTATGGTTGATTTTATGGACCTGCCCAGTCACGATTCTCTCAGATCTTTTCCATTGATATTCTCGTAAATGCCAGTCACCTTTAAAATGCCTTTTAAAATATATTTAACTCACGTGTCAATTACGTTTCTTTCTTTATATTAAGTAATAAGAGCCACAAACCTTAGTAACTGTTTGCCAAGGAAAGTGTTCTTAATTTTCAAAATGAGCCGCGACACGACAAAACCAACAACTTGGTTGTGCGTCCAGCGCAGACTCAGATCAGCCTGGGCATCCGCCCAGTCTGATCAGAGTCTTCGCTGTCCGCATGGAGGTAGCTTAGACCCTTAGCTACCCTTTGAGCATTTAACCGATGAGTCTGATAATACTTGGCAGATGCCCAGGCTGATCTGAGTCTGCGCTGGGCGCACAACCACATTGTTGGTTTTGTCGTGTCGCGGCTCAAATGTATTGTAACAATTCTATGTACTGAGACAAAGATGTTGGGTGGAAAAACTGCATACTCTGATCAGACAGTTCCTGAATGGTTGATGGGTTGTTTTGGGTTTTGACGGCCCTTTGAGACAGTATTTCAATCTATATCGGACCGTCTCCCAGAGAGAGGGAGAAAGAAGAGAGAAATAAAAAAGAAAAAAATGTCCGAACAGCCCCACCGCACCTACCTCAAGCACAGTAGGCTCTTGCCCTACTATTAACTAAACCAGTAGGCCGCCCTGGCACTAGAAGTTACAAACAGCACCACCGCATCACCCGACGACCGCCCCACCCCACCCCCACGAGTTCCTGAATGAGCCGTATGATCAGGGTTACACTTTTTCCTAAGCCATTGGCATTTCGGCTACACTAATGCACTGTAAAATCAAACTGTTCCATAGTAAGGGCGCGTTTACACGACCAAAGTTTCTATGACAAAGTAGGTTTGTCATAGAAAAATTTGCTCGTGTAAATGCCAAAATATGACAATGTTTCTTTAACAAATATATATGGTAAAGTTACTTCGATAAATTAAATTTGTCCGTGTAAACGGAGAACTTTGCTAAAGATTATGTAACAAAGAACATTGCTATAAGCGTGGAAAATGTGACAAAGATTTTGTTTCATCGCTGCAGGTAACTTTGACGAATAATATTTGGTCGTGTGAACACTGCAGCAAATATTTCATTGCCAAAGTTTATGTGACAAAGATTATATGGCACATTTTCTTTAACAAATAATTTGCTCCGTGTAAACGCAAAATGTTTGTCATACTTTCTTTGTTAAAGTTTCTGTGACATAGAAACTTTGCTCGTGTAAACGCGCCCTAAGCACAGTTACGGCGATAATTCTTGGTGACACATTTTTTAGAACTTGTATGGTAATAAGTATTTATGTATGGCACACGTCAGACTGGTTTCAAGGTGTTTGGGTTGGTTAACTGCAGTCACCAAGCCGAACAGGAGGGCCGTGTTGCAGTCCACTTGCACGGATGTATGAGGTGTCGTTTTAATATATATTCCGTTTTGTGATATCACAAATTGAAATTATTAGTGGTATGTGAACAAAATGTGTGTGATTTAGAAACAGAATAAGTGATATCACTATTTCGATTTTGTGATATTACTAAACCAAAGCTATTTTGTGTTATCACTAATTCGATTTTGTGATATCACAAAATCTATTTACAGATTCCCATAAAAAATGGGCCATATTTTATTTTGGTAAAAATTTAAGCAAACAGTAAGAAATCACAGCATGCTGTCAACAGTAATTTTTGGCTATTTACAGTGAATCCGCTGCTAGCAGCATTCATAGCCATCATCAGCATTTGCTGTACACGCGCCCGGATGCACAAAAAGGGTATTACATAAACCTTACCCAGAAGACCCCCCCACCACTTGCCTCCACCCACTTTCCGCATCACATAAAGTTAAATAAACTATCGTTTAATTTCGATTTACAGACTAAGGGGGTCTAACAAAAAAAAATCGCATTTTTAAAACAATGCACAATTCAGAAACTTGTTTCTGTGTTGATCTATATAGATCACTGTTTTTATTTATCACTGATAAGCATTTTTCTACAGTTTAATTAAATGTATGCATGATAGGTTGGAACGCATGATGAATGATGGATGGATGACGTGATTTTACAGTCATACATGAAGAACTATATAAACTTTAGGATATGCAATATTAACTTTAGGATATGCAAGTTCATTCATGGTCACATGAGCAGACAGAGTATTATACACTGCTCAAAACATTTGAGGGAATGCCAAATATTTTTCCGTAGACGACAGTGCAACGCATTCCCACTTTGAGGGCCATTTACTTTTGTTCGACAAAGACAATTTTTCCAATTTTTTGCCAGTTTTCTTATAGAGGGTCGAGGTTACTGACAGCACAATTTTTAATCCAATATTTGCCCTGCCCATGCCCATGGACTGCTTTTTGTACAAATGAAATTTTGGTAAAAAATTGCATTATTTCAGAACAGGGGAAAAGCATGAAAAATACAACCAAAATCAACACAATCAGTTTGCCTATGAAGCTGAATGTCTTACAAGGTGACCTGTTTGAAAGGATCACTTTGAACCCCAGTTTATGAGATTTTATAGACTTCCAGAAAAATGCCTCATTTTCAGAAAAATCGAAAACTGCAAAATCTGTTCCATGGAAATGATCTGGGTATCAGTTGTATTGAAATTTTTGTTGTCTAAAACTGTGATTGTTCTTGCAACCCCTGCAAAGGAATAGTGAATTCTTGGTCTTTAGCGATCGAATTTATAGGCCGTGGAACTGGGTATGGTTGGTTGATTTGATGTTTAACGTCCACGGTAAACAACTAAGGTCATGTCGGGACGGTCAGTTAACCTAAACACACTATTCCTGGGCAGGCTTAGACCTCCTAAGCGGTTAACCAGTACATGTACTAAGTGCACATACTTTCGCCAGTAACTGACAACTGCCCTTCTTGAATCAGTGGAAGGAGAAACGAAAGTATGTGGCCAGACCGGGATTCGAACCCAGGACCTCTGACTTACGAGTCAGGTGCCCTACCGATTGCGCTACCCGGCCCGGCGGAACTGGGTATGTGTTGTAGTAGTGTCTATGGGAAAATATCAGCTGTTCCTTTAAATATTTTGAGCAGTGTAGTTGGCTATATCAGAGTACATATACTTAAATTACACCACGCACCTCAGCGGAACATATCCATAGCCGCAGTAACGGGGTGCCCATTCGTTTGTCCATTGTTGTCTATTGTTCGTCTGATCAGAGTACATGTACCAAATTTATTTGCTATAAGAGGAAATTCCTTTCAAAATTGTAAGTAATTTCAGTCTAGTGTATTAGAGTGGAGTCGGGTAATATCTGACAGCGGGTAAATTTGGACATACTATTACAGTGAAACTCCAGATGAGATGGCTCATAATGAGCCGTCTCATCAGGATTTCCACTGTTTGCCAAGTTAATTTTGCTTAAATTCCAAACAACTGACATATAAAGGAAACAATGCCACTGTCCGAATTTACGCGCTGTCCGAATTTACCTGACTTTCCTATATTTCAGATATAAGATGGGATATGCTTGTCCAAAACAGTCCCATTATAGAGGATCTTACATGAGTGCTCATGTATTATTGATTTTATTAAACGAGTTGGGGAAAAAGATAAGATGCGAGGCTTTGCCGAGCATGTTATCGTTTTTCCCCAACAAATTTAATAAATTCAATAATACATGAGCACGAATGCCAGATTCTGTTTATCATATGACACTAAAATCGTATTTTATCAGCAGAATTTGCACTAAAACGTCACGTTTTCGCCATTAGAAAACGCGACGTTTTTATGGACGTCAACGTATAACGTTACGACGTAATTTGCATATTTAATCCACTAGTGGATTATCGCATTTAATGCATGGCTTTATTACACTCTCAGAAGCGACGTCATATGATAAAATCTAGATATATGAGCCGCAACATGACAAAAACCAACAAAGTTGCATGTGTGCCCAGCAAAGATTCAGATCAGCCTGGGCATCTGCCTAGTCTGATCAGAGTCTTTGCTGTGCGCCTAAAGGGTAGCTAAGGGTCTAAAATACCTCCATGCTGACAGCAGAGACTCTGATCAGACTGGATGGATGTCCAGGCTGATCTTAGTCTTTGCTGGACACACATGCCACTTTTTTTGGGGGGTCATGTTTCAGCTCATATATTTAATATGATGGATTTGGATTTATATGGTTGTTTTAGTGGGGAAAACTGTCTTATAACCAAATTTATCATATGATGTCACTGTTATTCAGTGGATACCAGCGTCGTGTCATAAAAATCGTATGACCACATGCAATAAGAAAATGCGTTGTTGACAAGCACATTGTCAGTGACATTACATGTACGTGTCAAAGTGTTATGACACGTGTAATAATACTTTGACAGGTACACGTAATGTCACTGACAACATGCTTGTCGGCATTTTCTTATTCAAACTAGAAAATGTGTTTATGAATCACTATGCCCCCAACCATATGCTTACCTCTAAAGAAGGTTTATCCCCTAATGTTTAAGTCAGAATCAGGTTGTAATCAGTTTATCTACATCTTAGCCTGTAACTGTATGCCAAATATAAGGAACATAGCTTAGTGGTTCTTCAGATATTTTGTTGACAAAGTTATTCATATAGCTCCTTCATATTCAAAATGACTACATGTATGTCCCAAAATGGGAAAAATTCCAACCAAAATTTATGAAATAGGCTCAACAGTAAATCAGGTCATCTACACCTTGGTCCAAACTTGCAAGCCAAATACTATAAGGATCCTAGCTTATGCGGTTCTTCTGATATTTTGTTCACAAGCTTATCCCTATACAAAAGGGTTATTCTGAAAATGGGACACAACTCTGTCAAACTTCACATTTTTTTTTCAAAACTTAATCAGGTCATCTACACCTTAGGCAATGTCTTCCTGCAAAAAAAAAAACATAATCCTAGCATCAGGGGTTCTCAAGATATTTTGTTCACAAGGCTCCATAGGCTTACAATGCACTAAGTCGAAAAAGGGGCATCACTTGCTCAAAAATTCACGATTGTTTTTTAAAAGTTAATCAGGTCATCTACACTTTGGGCAATATCATCCTGCAAGAAATCATGATCCTAGAATCAGGGGTTCTGGAGATATTTTGTTCACAAGGTTCCATAGACTAAGTCGAAAAAGGGGCATAAATCTGGAAATATGTGAAGTGCAGAAAAAATAAAAAATATGGGTCCTCTTATTTTTCATGTACATGCCACATATAAAATTTCAAGATCCTAGCATAAGTGGTTTCTTGAGTTGACCAGCTGCTCAATAGCGTTACGGACGGACAGACGGATGGACAGGCCCAAACCAATATGCCCCCTCAACTTCTCCGAAGTTGGGGGCATAAGAATGTTCATTTTGAAGGCGATAAAACCCCATTTTAAAGGGTCATATGATAAACAGAATGTTGCATCGTGGTCATTTTATATGAAAGTTATGAAACGAGCCTTTGGCGAGTTTCATAAGTTTCATATGAAATGACGACTCGTATAAGATCCTCTATATAAAAGGACAATAAATAAAAGAACACAAAAATTAGGATTTTTGATTCACTTTATTGCCAAATAAAAATAAAAATACTTCTTTTAACATCTCTTGTAAAATCTTTTTGCATAGAAAACAAGTGTACATGCATAATAAATAGAATAATAATTTGATTTGATTCTTTCTTTTAATGTCTTGTACATAGCCTTAAATGCAATAATAATAATAATAACTCTTTTTTAAATCTGTGTCAAAAAATCCAAACATGCATAAAAAAAACAGATATAAAATATGGACGGACATGACTTGCACCAGAAATGAATCTGTATGGCTAAAAATATTTCTGGTCTCTGACAAATCTTTGTAAAAGCAATTAATTTTATTTAAAACAAAAGTGATTTTTATTTTCTCTTTAATTTTTTAAGTATATATCTTTAATGTACTGATAACCTTATTATGGAAAACTTGTTTTTCCCAAAAACAGTTTGACACAAATATATTTTCATGAAATGTATTCCGTATTGATGAGTAGTAGACAGTGAGTGATATATAACAACAACATCACTGCATTTAAATGATAATTTTTAAATACAATTAAAGTTTAAATTTGGATATCAAAATTCTGGTCAAGTTTTTTTTCCCTTCTGAATCAGTCAAAAATTCAAATTTGAACATTATTTAATTTTGGTCCTGTATATAGCCTTCGTCTGCAGATGAACTTACACAGAAATATTTCTGCCAATAAGTTTGATTTGAGAAATCAGAGCAGATTAACCGGTATTATCAAATCCTTAATACCTATAACACAGTAAACCTGTTTTTCAGAAATTATTTCCAAACATAGTTTCAAAATTACCTTCCCAACAGTTTTTCAAATTCCTCATACTTACAGTAAATACTGGTTTTCATAACAGCATACATGTAGCTATTTTAAGCTTCCGGTAGTAAAAGTTTTAGGATTAAATGGCTGTTTAACCACAAAACTTCAAAGTATTAAGACAGTTAGGTCTGAGCAAACAGTGTAGACCCTGATCAGACTGCTCCTCAAAGGAGCAGTCTGATCAGAGTCTACACTGTTTGCCATTTCATCTGCATCTTAGGCACAATACTGCATTGTTGATCCATACTGTTTCATCTCTAGGACAAATACCGTAATTATTATAGGTTTTCCATTTTGTAGACATTTTACAGCAAGTGTCAAGAATTGAAACTGTTGAAACTGATCGAAAATTAAATATATATAAACCATTCAGTTCTGAAACTTCAAAAACAATATAAATTGGTTTTCACGAGAACAAACTTTACATGAAATTCTAAAAACAAACTATTTTTTGTTTTCTTTTCTAATGTTTGTAATTCTTTCATCCTTTCCAAAAGCATGACTGTTTCTTTTGTATCACTGTTTTTTTTTGCTTTTGTTTCTCAGTATAAAAAAGTCTGAAAATTAAACTTGGTAAAAATGGTCCAGTAAGCAGCCTAATAATAAAATCAAAATCATCGGAAGTTCAATATATAAAGCCATGAAATTGATTAACTTTAGTTTCCAGTTTTACAGCATAATTTATAAAAAAAAGAGCTATTTTAATTGCTTTCAATTTGTTCTGTCATCATGGCTAGATTTTTTCCCCTTCTTTTTTTCTCTTTTACTTCATATCTTTTCAATTCAACATATTCTTTCTTCCAATCTCAAAATGAAAGTCCTTAAACAAAAAAAAACTCCTTGCTATTCAACAGATTTTTTAGGAAACTATTTATTTCCTTTTTAAATAGCAAATAACTTGCTCTTAGATTTGAAAAATAGATCTGAAATTAAATCTGACATTAGGTAATTCCTGTATTACAAAAACTCCACATACAAGGTCTTTTAGACATAAACACATTAAGTTTTTGTTCAAAACTTCCAAGGAAAGCTAGTCGACTTAAGATAGCCTTATACATGTACATGAAGACTCTTCAGAGAAGCTGGGATTTTGAAGATAATTCTAAGATTATTTTTCTTATTTCTCAATAAAAATATTTATCATATGACGTCGCATCTGAGAGTGTAATAAAGCCATGCATTAAAATCTATAATCCACTAGTGGATCAAATATGCAAAATACGTCGTAGCATTATGCGTTAACGTCCATAAAAACGTTGCTTTTTCTAATGGGGAAATCATGACATTTCAGTGCAAAATTTGCTAATCAAATGCGCTTTTAGTGTCATATGATAAATAGAATCTTGCATTCGTGCTCCTGTATTATTGAATTTATCAAACTCGTTGGGAAAAAAAATAAGATGCTCGGCAAAGCCTCGCATCTTATCTTTTTCCCCAACACGTTTAATAAACTCAATAATATTATTGAATTTATTAAACTCGTTGGGGAAAAACAATATAATGCGAGGCAAAGCCTTGCATCTTATCTTTTTCCCCAACTCGTTTAGCCGGGCCGTTAATAAATTCAATAATACATGAGCACTCATGTAAGATCCTCTATATATTGTGACCCCTCATTAAAACCATCTCAGCAAGATGGTTCTAATGACATGTTACAACATATGTTTTAATGAAGAAATATGAAAAATAAAAAAAAAAAAATCCCTAAATAATCACTGTTGCCTTTTCTTATCTGGAACACTGATATGAGTATGAAAAAAAAATTGCTAACATAGACATTTTTTCTTGGAACAATTATTGTCTATTTCTAGGTAGAAAAGAATGGACCACATTAGATATGCCTATTTCTAGGTAGAAAAGAATGGACCACATGAGATATGCCTATTTCTAGGTAGAAAAGAATGGACCACATGAGATATGCCTATTTTTAGGTCTAGGTAGAAAAGAATGGGCCACATGAGATATGCCTATTTCTAGGTAGAAAAGAATGGACCACATGAGATATGTCTATTTCTAGGTAGAAAAGAATGGACCACATGAGATATGCCTATTTCTAGGTAGAAAAGAACGGACCACATGAACATAACTACAACAAATCGAACATAAATATGGAAACAAGTCATTTATAAAAGATATAATTACAAAAATAAATGCTCCAAATGTAAATAGAAGATATGATATTAACAATGACTTTGGACGGAACAGAATGAGAAGTTTCTTTAAATTTTACCAGTGAGGCGATGCAACACTTTGAATATTGGACGGAATGTTTAAGAGGTACAAAATATCTATAATAAATAGTATTTCAAATGAAGAATACCCTTTGTATTAATATATAAATAATAATTATATGTTTTCTCTGTACAAACATTCATCAAAATAAAGAATTCAGGAAAAAGTAGAGAAAAAAAGATACAACCAACTGCACAGCTCTTTCACCATGAAGATTATGATGATGAAAATAATACTGGTCCCCAAACTAATGCAACATATGGGCTTTCAGCAGATCTGAAAAGCTGACATCAAATAATCTGTCCAAATACTGATTTTTCTTATTTCATTTGTAACAATTGTATGAGCTTAGCAGCAAAAAATAATTTACAGATATTGGCCAGTCTGTTGTCTTCACAGGTAAGTTCTTGCCTAGATAGTCAATTGGACTGTTGCTCAATTTTCATGCAAACAAAAACGTGCTGTGCTCATAGTATGATTCTTGTTCCAAAATGGGTTGATCTTATTGGGTACAGAGACAGGTAATCAATCAGTATACCCTTTCACTGAATACCAAAATAGGCCAAATAACAAATAGAAAAGAAAGAATGACTGATCATTATCAGAATGTTTGCATTTACCACATTTGAAGTGCCTGACCTTGGCACGAGAATGAAATTTTGCATTAGTTGATAGACAGGTTGTAAATTAAAGGTATTTTGATGGAAATTTCTGAAAACTACAGAGTTTAAAAACAGATTATGCATAAAGTTATTGCTCTAAATTCAGCATAGTTTGAGTAAATATGTAAAAGTACATATATGTATATATCACAGATGAAATACTGACAAATATTAAATATACATTATCTACAGTAGACATATAGATGAAAATATGAAAGCTATACAAACATTTTAGCAAGACCTGGCACACTACATTAAAAACTGTACAAAACTCTGACAAATACATTTAACAACAAATTATCCAGAACTTTAGATAAATCAATAATTTTGGGTAAAATCTGCAAGTTTTCCTTTGCCCTACAATGAAAATGTGCCCCATTTCCTTCCCAATCATAGTTTATTTTTATTCTCATGTTCTAATTATTTTTATCTGATTTTTTTCCTTACAAGCTTCTCCTAATACTTGCCTAGTGCCTGTATGTAAAGTAACAAACAGTGGTATGTGAATTAAAATAATTTTCAAGTTTCTACCAATTTGAAATTAACTGTAAATACTTTTTCTTTCCCCAGCTTAAAATGGCCCAAACTTGAGCACATGGAGTCTTCAAAGAAATCCCTGTGATAATGAGATTTCACTTCACTACTAGTATTAATTTTCATTTTTGTGCAGAACTGACTGAAAAAGATAAAAAAAATATTTGTGCAGGCCAAAAATTTGATAAATCTGAAGTTCTGGCAAAAATCTAAGTACATGTAAAACTAAGAGCCCAAGATAAGGTTGGTGTTTTTCCTGATAATTTGGTATTAACTTAGAATCTCCGTAAAACCTAAGTGGAGAAGGACCACCTGCTTTATGACTGATTGCTTTATTGCTGACTGACCAATTTCACTTGCAAGAATTTATAGGATCTTCATAAAAACATATGTTGTCTCCCCTCATTAGAACTGCTATAAAGCAGTTCTAATGAATGGATACAACATATGTATTATTGAGAAATACAAAAAGATTATTGTAGAATTATCCTCAAATAACCCCCTTATCTTGCACTCTGATATATGGTCCATTCTGATCTAGCTATAAGAATGTCTAGGAAATAAAATCTGTCAATTTCCAAGTCCGTCCATATTTAATATATATTTGAAGTCAACTTACAATTTTCACTAAAATCTAAATTTGCAAAGCACAATTGCACCAAGTCCGTCAAAAACTTGAAAAAAAAGCAAAGGCAAAAAATAAAGAAAAAAAAAATAAACAAACTAATCTCTACACACTATTTTTAAACTTTTTATCGAAGCAGCAATACATTTTCATGTGCACATGTGTTTTCATGTGTATATGTGTGTTTCATGTTGACAGCAAATGTTTCTTAGCATTTCTATGTAATTTCTTGTTTGTTTGTGCATTTATTCCAAATTTTTCTCAATAGTTTTCTTAGTAGCATTTGTGTGTAGAGTTTTTTTTTGATATAGTATTTCAAGTTTGCTGCTAAATTTAGATTAAACATAGTCTTCTTTCTGTATATCAAAACACTTTTTTTCATTTTCCATTTTTCGTTTTACTGCTTCTTTCATGTTAATTTGGAATGTTTTGAAGGTTCTAAAAAGTATCCAGTATCACAGTATCACTTTCATTTTAAAATGCTGCCATTTTGTTAATCACATTTTCCGTACTATCTTTTAGACTTTAACTCCTTCTCCTTTGCGGAAATGTCATTTTCTATGGCTGAAATTCTCTTGAGCATTTCATTTTTGCGTGTGAGTAATGCATTCAACTGTTCTTGCACTAAGCTGTGTTTTGATTGGTCACCTTCCGAGTTTCGAAGTCCTTCTCTTAATTCTGTTTCAGTTTTGATCATGTCCGTTAACTCTTCATTCAGAATGTCATTTTTAGATTGTAAGGTCACTAATTGTGTATCCACAACATCTTTTGGAGATTTGATTTGTTGGAGCATTCTTCTTTGAGGACTGAAAATAAACAGAATGAAAATGAATTATTGTATTGTAGCAAGATCAGACTGCTCCTAAAAGGAGCAATTTTAGAAGCAGTCTGATTAGGGTCTATACTGTTTGCCATTCCATAGGCATATTAACTCATTACTACATTTTACAACTACACTGTTTCTTTTTTTTTTTTGGAGGATTACGGCAATTAATTTTTCAGGTTATACTGTACCTAAAATTCTCACATTTTACAACATTTCTAACTCCTCTACATCCAAACATTGAAAATTCCATTTGTTCTACTATAAGATCTCTTAAGGTGAATGGGTACACTTTCAAGGGAACCAACTCTGCCATTTTCTTTTTTGCCTCCCTTCTCTGTATGAGTCAACTCTTAACTCTTTAAGCACCAAAAAGCAGACGACAAACTTGACGTCTGCAAAAATTAAAAAGATGCCTTGTCTAAGACATGTTATATTGAGAATTCAAGGACTAGAGGGCAAACAGTGTAGATCTAGATGAGGCGGCTCATGATGAGCCACCTGATTAGGATCTGCGCTGTTTGCAAATTTTGCTAATTTCATCACTGGAGCTTAAAGAGTTAAATTAATTCCTTTGAGTCAAGTTTCCTTTTGATAACAGACCCTCTTTTGGAAGGCTGCATCATTCAGGACAGAAAGTAACGAAAGTTGTTCCCGTAGAGGTAAAATTGGTAGAACAACATGGTGCATCCTTACACGTTAAACATTATGTTGCAGAGTAGACCCTGATTAGACTGCTCATAACAGCAGTCTTACTTGAATCAATAGCGGTTGCTCAAACAAGTTGTTCCAATATTTACAAGAAATTAGGTAATGGTAAAAACTTGCAATAAAGCAAATCTAAAGTATAAATAGTAGGATTATGTGACAATAATAACTACATGTATTTCGAACCAGCTGGTTCTGATGTTTGATTGAAATTTTGGTGATAACATGTTCTTTTGCACTGTGTTAAAAAGAAAAATGTCAGTACCTCAGTGTAATGGGATGCCTATTGGGATTTTACATTTACAGGATAACTGTACTCAAAACTGTCATTAAGGCAGGTAAATTGTTAGTTCAATGGTCCCCTTACTAATTCAGTGATAAGGCAGCAGAAACTCAATGATTTACCTCTCCAAATGACAATTTTTTAACACTTCCTGCCATTATAATGTATTTATTCACATTTTCACCATTCAAAGTGCACCTCAACATGCACTTTCATCAATGTAAAACCAATGATAAGTAATGTTTCTTAATGATGTTGACTTTCCCACAGTATATCACAGCATATATGGTCACAATTTTTTACATTATTTACCATATGTCACATTTTGTTTAAAAGTGCATTTGATTTGATTTCAACTTTTATTTCTCTTCTTTACATTCAGAGCTGTAACAGACACCTCTGTCCTCAATGTATGTAACAGACAATGCAATCAATTAAAAAAGACCATTTGTCTTAGCAGAGGGCAAAAAACCAAACTGACAAACAGTGCAGACCCAGATTTTGGTCTGCACTGTTTCTTCCAACTTTCTCTCCAACTTTTTACCCAAAATATGGTACAAAACTCACCTAGATTTTGGTGTTGAAGTAGGACTTGACCCTTTCAGCTCAGCCAATCGACTTGCAATAAAGTCTGATGTTGCTAGGTAACCACCTTTAGCTGCCAAATATTGCCGTAACCTCGCGTTTGATGCCATATTGTCGTAGCCATACATTCTTTGGTTCATGCGCTGTAAAAAACATTTTAAACATGTTAATAAAAATTGTTTTGTCTACATTTACTGGTTTCAAGCATTTTTGATATTAGAGAAGGTTACTCTACATAATAAATTTTAATAAAGTCCAAATTTCATAATTTTCCATTCAACATCAATCAGTCATATATATTTTCAAACACAAAATAATGCTTTTTATTAACGTACGTCTGACTTCTGAAATTTTTTTCAAGATTCTTCAAGCCAGAATTTTTTTTTGTAAAATTGCACAAACTGCTTAACACTGGAGGATGCTACTTACACGGTAACGGCCAGATTCAAAATTCACACATTTCTGTATTTTTGCTTGTCTATTTCTATTCTATTCTATCCCATACACTGTAACCTTACTATGTCATTGGGGCACCACAGATGACTTCTAAACAATCCCTTTCCACCTTGTTCTGTCTTCAGCTGCCCTAGTTGAGCTGGCAAAATCCATTCCTGTCCACTCCTTGATATTGTCTTCCCACCTCTTCTTCTGTCTACCTCTTCTTCTTTTTCCTTTCACTGTGCCCTGAAGAATTGACTTTGCTAAACCAGAAGACCTTGAGACGTGGCCAAACCACCTTAGTTTCCGTTTCTTGACCAGCGTCAGGAGTTCATCATATTCTCCAATGGCTGCTTGGATCTTCCTGCGAACCTCCTCATTGGTATATGTTCAGTAACCTTCGGTAGCATCTCATCTCAAAGGCCTGCGTTCTTTTCTCTAACTCTGCTGTCAAGGTCCACAATCCACAATTTTTGCTTGTGAGGCTGTTAAATGATTTGGAATCACACCAGATATTCAGATCTGTGATACTGGAAGCCATACTCTTCAGCCAATGGAAAACTATTAACTTGAATGCTTGTTTACCATTGGCTGTTTGAGTGTCAATCAAAAACAGTTTAATTTACCTGAGATGAGAAGTCTGTTCTGGTTGGCTCAGCCACATTCATATCCACCAGTTCATCAACCACATTGGTCTTGTCCTCTGGTTTCTTAGCCAATGGAGCAAGAGCTTGTTCAAGAGCTGGCCTGCTATTGGCTGAAGGTGAACCAATCAGAGACTGTGTTGTAGCTGTGTTGCGTGACCTTGAGAAGAACATGTCCTGGCAGACAACTTTCAAGCACTGGAAAAGAAATACATAAATGACTTATGTTTAAACTACATTTAACTAAAAATTCTAAGCCTTGGAACACCTTCAATAATTATTGCAATTGTCCAAAGATCGAATAATGCAGTAATAATTCCAAAAGATGCAGACAGAATGGCAGACAGTGTGGTCTGTGATCAAACTGCTACGTAAGGAGCAATTTTATTTGGTACCCACTGTTTGCTCAGACCTATCTGTCCCAAGACTTACAAATTTTAGGGTATGCATGAATTTGTTTTGGCATGCTTTTTCAAAACAAAAGTGCAGGAAAATCATGTATTTGAACATCTGCATATTTGAATGCAAAACTTTGACACCAATGTTAACTTACAGATAGATGTTTACAACAGAGCTACATTATGGGATGTATCCCACAGCCTGGGCTATGGGCTGCAACTTTCACTCAAAAAATGTTGTGTGTACATTGTATCTCTCTAGCTACTGAAACCCAGAGTTAACTCACTCACAGTTAAGATGTAAGGCTGCACTCCTATGGTTTGGCCATCATTTTTAGAAGGTAAACACCCTCAGTGGAATAGTATCTGCATCCCAGCTGGTAGGTATTAGGGCTAGAATGAGTACCCACGTACCTTAGTCCGGGTCAGGTAGCCAAATTACCCTGGTACATATTTACTATCTACCCAAAATATTACTGTGTAATTATTGAGTATTCTATTTCAATAGAATTCCTAGCAAATAGAACAAAGTTCTGTGTGACCGTCGTGTATAATTTGCCATCATAATTGCCAAACCAATTTTGTATATTATAACAGGGAGAGAAAGTAAGTTCATTTCGTACTGGTTAACCGCTTAGGAGGTCTAAGCCTGCCCAGGAACAGTGTGGTTAGGTTAATTGACCATCCCAACATGACCATAGCTCTTTACCGTGGACATAAAACAATAACATAACAGGGAGATTTCTACATTTTTGTGCCCTTCTCATGCATACATAAGCAAATGACGTTTACCTTACTTATTATTCGAGCTAAAAGTATATTTTCTGACTGTGGACATGCTAAAAATGCTATGGTAATGGGTACCCATTACACGCTGGTAGCAGGGACATTGGTACCAGGGTACAAAACCTCTACCTGTCCCAGCCATAGTACGTAGCCCCATTCTCCAAGTGAGGATCCTCTTACATGAATGAATCTGCCTCTATGGCAAGCAAATTCTTTCATTTAAGAGTAGGCCCATTGTGCAGACTGGGAGACAAATACTTCCAAATTCAGAATAATCTCCCTTGGCGGTCAGGCTATGCATCATATACACATTGAAACAATAAATTACCCTATAGAACTGCCGCAAGAACAGAGCATTTCCATCATCCGTCATCTCTCCAATCTTAATATGAGACATGGCGTGGAGAATTAGCACCACGAATTCCCCTATAGAATCTATTCTCTCTTTCCGCACGAACAAGATCCTCTTGGCATGCTCGTAGAAAATGGAATTGCGGAAGGCATTGCGTTCATAGTTATTCCGAGGCAAGTTGAAAGCAAGAAGAAGAGTGACCTCTGGTGTGCCTGGAGACAAAAAAAACATCGTTTCACATGTTAAATATCATATTTACATGTAGCATGTTTCTCTCAAGTTTGTGTTTTACAAGCAGTGTCACTTAATATCAGAAAATAACACATACAGGGCAACATCTGACTGAATAACGTCAAAAATTTGCTATAGCATATCAAGTGGTATACTGTTGGAATCCCAACCAAATGTCACTTCTGATTGGCTGATGGTTTTATATTGCTGAAAGCACTTGCTTTGGGTGCAAATGGTACATGTTGAAAGGTGAAAATGTGAAAGATGCATTAGAATCATAATTGTTGTTAGGAGAGATAAAGCATCTATTTTATGCTTGCAAATTTTGTTTTAAGGTGATGTGTCTGCGGAGCCATACATGTAATACATAATTTGCAACCATAAAACTAATGATTTTTTTCCCTAAATGACAATTTTCAGTATGCTTTACTCCGATTCCAATGCACCTTCCTCATTTTCACATTCGAGGCATGGTACTTTTAGCACCGTCATATGATACTACTTTAGTCTGTACTGCTAGGGTTCATTTGCAATTGTATGAACTATAGGAGGAGCAAAAGTTGGAAGTGAAGACGGCCGTTTTTACTTTTCACTTACCTATAGACTGGTTCAAAAGTTTAATGACGAAAACACCAAATCTATAGACAACAAACTGACTGGGTGTAATATTTTTCACATCAGCTGGTACGAGGTCACCTTTACAGGCCCACTGAGCATCTTTGACATCAATGTAGGGATGACTGTAATCAGCTCCTAGAGAATGGAAAAAGCAAAACAGTAGATAATATGGTCCAATACAAACATGAGAATTCACAAATGAAGTATTTGGATTTTATGGTACATCAGCATATAATGGCCAGTTTCAGCCTTTTACAAATTGAAGGGAAAAGAAATGAAACTTATTTGTGAACAAAAGACAATATCCAAATATCCCTTTTGAGAATAGGCTATACCTAACTTGGGTGGACGTGGTGGTGGGAACTCTCTTGGAAATTTTTACAGATAATTTATCTTTGTTATTTACTGTATACAAACATATGAGCTGTGACACGAGAAAACCAACAAAATAGTTGTGTGCCCAGTGCAAACTCAAATCTGCCTGGGCATCTGCCCAGTCTGATCAGAATCTTTGCTGAGCACTTAAAGGGTAGCTAAGGGTCTAAGCCACCTCCATGTGGACAGTGAAGACTGATCAGACTGGGCGGATGCCCAGGCTATTCTGAGTCTGCACTGGGCGCACAACCAATTTGTTGGTTTTGTTATGTCGCGGCTCATATATATTATGGCCATTACACTAAAATATGGCGAGTGGTTCAACCCAAGAACAAAACAAGTCAATTGCCTCAACTGGAGATAAATAATCATTAACACTCTCCCTAAACCCTCCCTCAATGCCACCCTGTGCTCTCTTATTTGCAGCCTTGATTAGAGTGACAGGCAGCCTTATTTTGCTTTTTTTGTTGTTGTTTTTGTCTGCATGCGTAAGAAAACAAGAATTCCGCGGAATGCTATGTCGCACCTGCATTGGGTTTCCACAGTAGTAAAGACTATAAAGTTAAAAGAACTTTATGAAAAATGGACAAAAATGCTAGGGTCAACACAATTTTGGATGTAAAATTTTACTAAGTCAGAAGAGCATGAAATATAGGCAAAGGGTAGGAATAACTGCAACATCCCTCGTGAACATTCTAAGAAGAAACTTTATGCCAGGTGTGATGACTACAGCGCCAGGGCCGATATATATTTTGGGGTTTAAAATTTTGCGAAGTCAGCAGAGCATGAAATATATGTAAAGGGTAAATTAATTGCATCAGCCCTCAAGAGCATTCTAAGAAGAAACTGGATGCCAGGTTTGATGACTCTAGGTATCATAAATCGTGAGAAATGGACTTAAACACTAGGGTGGACATAATTTTGAACATAGAATTTTACTAAGTCTGCAGAGCATGAAATATAGGTCAAGGTATAAATAAGAGCAATAGCTGTCAAAAACATTCTTAGAAGAAGCTTTATGCCAGGTTTGATGATTGTAGGTATCATAATTAGTCCAGCTCCGGACCGAAATTATTTCAGAAACTTGCGAGATATCTACTTAAACGCTAGGGTTGACGTAATTGTTGAGGGACGGTTTTACAAAGTCAGCAGAGCATAAAATAAAGGTGAAGGTATGAATAAGAGCAAGCCCTCAAGAACACTCTTAGAAGCAGCTTTATGCCAGGTTTGATGACTGTAGGTATCATAGTTTGCGAGAAATGGACTTAAATGCTAGGGTTGACGCTAGGGTCGACGTAATTGTTGGTGGCCTGTTTTACAAAGTCAGCAGAGCATAAAATACAGGGTAAGGGTAAAAATATGAGCAACAGCCCTCAAGAACATCCTTAGAAGAAGCTTTATGCCATGTTTGATGATTGTAGGTATCATACTTTGCGATAAATGGACTTAAATGCTAGAGAGCCTAGGGTCGTCGTAATTGTTGACGTACGGACGGACGGACGGAATGACTGACGGACGGACGGAAAAGTGAACTCCTATATCGCACCTTGCTAAAGCAGGTGCGACAAAAACAGAGTGAGGGTTATGACATAAATTGTCACTAACATGAATTATGTTATAATAGAATAATAGTATAATAGTATAAAAGCCATACCTTTCACATGAGGCTTAGCAGGCTGATCTGATGACAAATCAGATTTTTCAAGCATCTCCTCCAAATCATTGATCTGCTTAAACAATGGTGACAACATCAACAAATTCACCCAATCCTGTTCCACATTTCCAGTGGGAGTAAACCCTAAACCACTCCCACCTGAACTCTCTGCAGTGGATGGTGGGCGTGGAGCTCCGCCTCCTGAAGGAAGTTCACCAATCAGAACATTGGATGTTTCTGTCTTCAAATTAGAGTCCTCTCCCATCAGAGCTCTCTCTTGTTCTTTCTGGGCAAGATTTTTCTGCTGTTCTCTATCTGATTCGAGCTGCATGTGTTTTGTAAGCTTGGCATACTCTGCTCCATGTCGCTTCTTCTTGCGTGCTTCCAGTTTAGCAGCTAAAGATGCTTTGGTTCTGTAAATTTAAAAGAAGAAATAATTCATATTAATGCTACAGAAAATAGATCTTGAACAAAGTTTGCATAGGTCTCCATAATGGTGTGGCCCTCCTCAGAACTGCATTATTTTTTCATAGCTTTACTGAAGCAATACAAAATAGTAGAGCTGCTTCCTCTGCAAGTATACCCATCACCTTAATAATGTGTATTAGAGGTATTAATTTACTACACTTTAGGCTGTAAGTAATGTCCCCCTTTCATAAAATGCAACTCATCGCAGGTATTTAATAGGATTAATACAGTACTTATCTAGGAACTATCATCTCCTTCAACTCATCAAAGACCCCATCCCCTTATATCTGAACCTATACCTCACCTTTCTTGCTCTTCCCTGAAATTCTCTTCCAATTTCTCCATATTTTCATTGTGTTCCCGTAGCAACCTGTTCTTCTCATCCTCACTCATGTTTGATTTCTTTATGTCTTCCTCCTGGTTCTTCCTTCTTTCTTCCAACTGTTTTTGTTTTAATCTCTGTTTCTCCATTTCTCGCTCTTTCAATCTTTGTTCTTCTCTCTTTTGCTCTTCCTCAAGGTCTCGTTCAAGTTTCCTGAAAATAGAGAGTTCATATGACTGATATCACAAGGGAAGGAATCACAGCTCTTAAGAACATAAAAGCTTCTTATCAGCCTGTGATTCTGTGCAAGTTTGATCAGAGTTGTCCCCTTTCAAATAAATCATTGATGAATATTGGCTCATCTTGAAAGTGAAATTTCTGCATGCTCTAGATAAGAGAAAGGGTAAATAGGAATAATTTATGGATAAGTTTTAATATGGCTCCGTAAAAAGCATATGCTGTGGTCCCCTCATTAGAATCATCTCGGTGAAACAGTTCTTAAGAGGGGTCACAACATATGTTTTGGTTGAGAAATATAAGGAAAATTATCTCAGAATCATCCCTGTTACCCTTTCTTATCTAGAGCACTGAATTCTGATAAATTTGTGCAGGCTGATCTGAATATTTACTTTATGCACATGGCTTAAAGTCCATTTTGTGTCACAAAAATATTATAAGAAAGTGTGTCTCTCTGAGACAAAATCTGTCTCTGAGCTTATGCCAAGTATGCATGCCCAGATCAGCCTTAGTACAAGCTGTCAAAGCATACACAGCTCAAATATACTGTAACTATTTGGGTTTTAAGATAGATATTTTCCCCTCCTAAACAAAGCCAAATATCTAGATCCATCTTAAACATCAAGAGTAATTATTTTAAGTTTCAGAATTTCCAGAATTTTTACTCACAATCAGCATCTGAGATAAGAACTGTTTAATAACAGGTCTGCCAAACATTTACTTTTTACTCAACAAGTTCACTGACAGCTGATGCATTTCATTAATATCAGAGTTGTTCACTTACTGATAATGCTCAGCCAATTTTCTCTTCTTTTCTTCTTCCTTCTCTCTTTCCAGCTTCTTCAATCGCTCCATTTCTTGTTCAATTCTACGCAAAACTTCGTCCTTGAATTTCTGAGCCTCTAGAGCGGCCATTCTGGCTTCTTCTGCGTACTTCTTGGCTATTTCCTCAGAGGGTGAGTAAGTCTTCATGGCATCAGCAAGCTCGTTAAGTTGTTTCGTTTTCATGTCAAGCCGTTGGTAGGTCTGTTGCACTTCCAATTTCGGAAGCATGTCTTTTTCGGCTTGTTCTGCTAGTTGTGCTGTAAGTTTGTCAAATTCTTTCCTCTGTTTCTGTGGGTAGAATATAATTGAAAATGTCAAAGAATGTTGATGCATTCATACTTGCATACTCAATTACAATGTTTTGTACTTGTATTTATCCAGTACTATGAATATTCATTCTGCCCCTTGCTAAACTTAAAGCCAAATCTATCCATGACATGATTTACAAATAGAGGATCTTACATGAGTGCTCATGTATTATTGAATTTATTAAACGAGTTGGGGAAAAAGATAAGATGCGAGGCTTTGCCGAGCATCTTATCGGTTTTCCTCAACGAGTTTAATAAATTCAATAATACAGGAGCACTAATGCAAGATTCTATTTATCATATGACACTAAAATCGCATTTATCAGCAAAATTTGCACTAAAACGTCACTATTTCGCCATTAGAAAACGCGACGTTTTTATGGACTTCAACGTATAACGTTACGACGTAATTTGCATATTTAATCCACTTGTGGATTATCGCATTTAATGCATGGCTTTATTACACTCTCAGATGCGACGTCATATGATAAAGTACTTTCTTTGAAACAGCTTTCACCAACATTCACAAATATTGCCTTAACCCTTTTTTCACAAGTGGACTTGTCCAGCCATATCATTTGGATGAGTCCATTTCTAGTTTTAGGGTTTTTTAGTGACTGTTTTCATTTTTAATGTATTTTGCGTAGAAATTACCGTAAGCAAATTGCGTAGATCCTGACCAGACACCGTGTTCTGCAGTATCTGAACAGTGTCTGCACTGTTTACATATGTCCCCAAAATGGGTTTTCAGTCTAAAAAGGGTTAAATGTTTCAGTTTAATAAAGAAAACTGAATCTAGCATCAGATTTTTTGTTTCAGAAAAATCTTCCCCTACAGTAGTAGTAAATACTTGTGTGGTTACTCAGATATGCCATCGACATTCTAAGTGACTGAAGGTATTTGTAAGACTCAGTCCTATAAATTACTACTAAAGAAGACAGCAATTCTTATTCCTATTTTCCTTATACTAAATTCAGTTTAAATGGTCAAACATCCCTCTGGAACTTGTCCATAGTTCAAATATGTTGCTTCGCAGCCCGGATCCAGGGGGTGGGCTTTGGGGCTGCAGCCCCGCCATTTGGCCTCTGTGTTATATATAATATGTAGGCCTTCAGATGATATGACGTATCTGATGACAGTTTGAGAAAAATTATCCAATGTGGTTAGATCAAAATATTCAAAATATATGTTGTAATATCTCATTAGAATCGCCTCGGGGAGGCGATTCAAATGAGATATCACAACATATGTTTCAAGGAGAAAATGTACAAAAAATTCTCCTGAAATTGAACCATAAATATGTCATACTTTCAAGCCCCCTCCCCTACACAACTACATTTCGGCACCTCCCAGCCCCCACCAGTTATTCAGAGCCCCACCAGTACATGATGGTCTGGATCCGGGCCTGCTTCGTTCACCATATACAGACCATATTTTTTTTTTAGCTGTAGAAGACAAAAGGTGTCTAAGAAATCAAAAGACTCTGATCATGCTGCTCCTTAAAAACAGCCTAATCTTGGTCTAAAAAGTGCGCTGATGCTCAGCTGTCCCAGTATTTAAGCTCGTTACCTTTTGTTGTTTCTTAAGCTCCTGTTTTCTGGCCGTCAGTTCCTCATTGGACATCCCCTTGGAGTTGGCTACAAGATCTATCATTTCCTGGAAAATAAAAGCCCAAAAAGTTCATTGTATTTCTTCAGTTATAAGATAGGTTTTCCCTTTAATACAAAACAGTCCCAATAATCTAGATCCATCTTATAAGATGGATCTGATTCCTGGGACTGTTAAGAAGGGAAAAACAAATCTCATAGCACAATTTCATGAATAAGATATTTGAGGTCATTCTAAATATGGGAAATACCCATTTTATAGTCAAATAAATATCATATGGTATTGCATATTAATGTTCCTTTGCATGTGATATCACAGTTTCGGAAAATTTGTGACATCTTCTTGCAGTGAATAAGTGAAACAAACGTAGTGTTTTATTAAAAGAAATTCTGAAAGAAGCCTGCCTACAATGATAAACATTCACAGACTAGACTGGCAGTTAGTTTACGTATTTAATACAAGACTATTCCTTATATGGTGGCATGTGTTATTCTGAAAGTACATGTATTTCAGAGAGAATCCACACTACAACTGAACAATTTGAAATTTTCCAGCTTTGAATAGGAAATACAGCTGATTCTTGTTATCACAAACACTGATACGTGTAGTTCAAAGTACCCTCTCATATAAAAGAATAAAGTTTAGCCATATTTCCTATTTTTCTTTACATTAGGACTCCTGTCATCTCAAACTAGTGGTAACTCAAAATATATCCATAAAATTTACTATGAGATAACAGTAGTTTTAGAAGATATTTGACTTTGAGATATCCACAGCTGACTGTATATTTTACCTGTTCAAAGGCATTTAACAACATTTCTCTTTCTTTTTGCCTGCTCTGTTCAACCTCGGCCTTGGCCCGCCTTCTTGCTGCCGCCATTTCTCTAGCTAATTGATCTTCTAAATGAATGGCTTCCTTCAGATGGCGCTGTCGTAACACTGTATAGATGAGATTCTCTGCCTTTTCTCCCTTTATATTCTGAAAGTGGAAGCAGGAATTACATAGTTACCCTAATGTATTAGGACACCTAAAGCAATTAATTTTCCATGTGTCCCAAATAGAAAATTGATTATTTTTAGGTGTCCCAAAATTTTGGCACACTACCACAGAGCTCCAGATACATGTAAAAGGGAGTATTTGGTGATAATTAGGGATAATTTTTGTTAATTCTGCATAAAACATATGATGTGACCCCTCATCTGAACCGTCTCCTCGAGACGGTTCAGATGAGGGGTCACAACATATGGTTTTGATGAGAAATAAAAAAATTATCCTTAATTATCATCAAATACTCCCTCTTATCTAGAGCTCTGTACCATATACCATTTATATTTTATTGTAAGACATGTTTTCTCTCCTCATAAACAACTCCAAAAGTCTAGATCTATCTTATAAGACAAATCTAGAGCTTTGGAATTGTTTTGAAAAAACATTCTTAATCAGAACTATAGACTGTCTGACATATTCAGAGAAAATCTTGAGGGGAAAAATGCCCTCCCACCTTTTGGAAAGGTTGGGATACCATAAAACTGGCCTTATGGGCACTCCACAGTAATTTAGTCATTTGAGATACCATAAAACTGACCCTAAGGGCACTCCACAGTAATTTAGTCATTTAGGATACCATAAAACTGGCTTTATGGGCACTCCACAGTTATTTAGTCATTTGAGATACCATAAAACTGACCCTAAGGGCACTCCACAGTAATTTAGTAATTTGGGATACCATAAAACTGGCTTAAGGGCACTCCACAGTAATTTAGTACATGTACTGATCATTCCAAAAGCAGTGCTTCAGTTGTGGGTCCACAATTTTACCTGTTGCCCATATCAAGGGCATGATATGGGATCTGACTGTTTCCCTTTTCACTCTTTGTTCAACTATTAAGTGACTGGCAATTCTTTAATTAAGGTAGCTGAATGACCACCTGTCGGGGATCCAGCGGCTCTTTTGGTGTACCACGACTGCCTTTTGAGAAACGCTGTCGATCTATACTTCCTTCCCTTTCAGCTCTGAGGGCAGGCTACATGTTTTAAATGTGTTAGTTTATCTTTTCACAATAGAGCCAAATAAATACTCTACATGTATAAACTTACAATTTCAAGAGCATTTTGGTAGTTAATGTTGTAAAAAGCTGGGGGTTGGTTGGGTGGTGCGATGGTGCTGTATGTAACTTCCAGTGCCGGGGCGTCCTAATAATTTGGAACGTTGTAGGGCAAGGGCCTACTGTGCTTGCAGTAGGTGCAGGTGGGGGCTGTTTGGACATTTTTTCCCCGTCTATCATTTCTCATCTTTCTCCCTCTCTGGGAGACGGCCCGATATAGACTGAAATATTGTCTCAAAGGGCCATTAAAACAAAAACAATCAATCAAACAATCAATCAATTGTAAAAAGCTAAAACTAGCTTCACTTTGATGTTATTCACCTTTGCCCAGGCATTTCTGCCTTGATTAATGTGTATCTAGCCATGTTCCCTTGCTCTCAGAAATGCCTATGATGCCCCTTATGTACACTGACCTTTGTGTTTTTCTTGAGTTCCTGATCCTCAACCTTTCTCGCGATTTCTTCTTTCAGTTTGTCACGTTCCTGTTGCTGCCGAGTCATCTCCTCTTCCATCTCCAGACGATGTTTCTCTTCCAACTGAGCATCTCTCTTCTTACGTCTTTCTAAGATCTGCAGAAATTACAGTACAATTATTATACATGTGTAACTCCATTTCCATTATACCATATCTATCCCATTCCATTCGGGATACTGGGCAAACAGTTTGGATCCAGATCAGGCCTCACAAAAGTCGGGCCTGATCTGAGATCCAAACTGTTTGCGGCCTAGACATCATTTCTACAAGACTGAAGAGTTGGTTAGACCAATATTGTCAAAATCTTCTTGATTTTTGATGCAGACGACAATTTCAGCAGACGACCAAAAAATACCCAGAATGCAATGGGCTATTTGATTATAGGGATCAGGCTCCGAGGTTATAAAACTTTTCCGTGCTCAATTTAGCTGAGCCTGAAACTTTCTCAACTGATAAATATGAAAATGCCAACTAATGTTGGCATTTTCGTATTCATAAGTAGAGAAAATTTAATACTCAGCTAAACTTAGCAAGAAAACGAAAGCAATTTGCTATTTATTAGCACATAAAATTTCATGCTCACCTGAGTTGAGCATTAAAAAAGTTTTATAACCTCGGGGCCAGTTTTCAGCAGTAATGGAAGATGAGAAGTATCATATTAGACAAGAATAAAAATAACCTTTTCCTTTGAATGGCAAAAGAACTCGAGCGTAGTGCCAAAATTTTATGTAGGAGCACTGCAATCCAACATTTTTTATGAATGGTTTAACAGACCCTCTGTCTAATAATAATAGGGAGGCTATCTCCCTCATTACAGATCTTACTAGAACAGCTTTTATCAGTAGTTTTATTTGAATAAATAGCCAAACCCACCTTAAGCAAGCACCCAAGGGAATGTCCGAAACTGCTTGCTCAAGGCATGTGCTTGCTTAATCATGGTCTAATTGTACTGAAGATGCTAGTTTGCAGCTATTATTTTGGCCTCTTAAAGGCATGGATGGTACTATATAAAGAGGATTAACTTCAACAGTGTCATTCATTGGACAGACACTCAGCGCCAAGTGCTATCAGCTATGGTTACGTACCGCTGAGCCACTTGGGGAAAGTCTTTAGGAGAATTGAACTGAACTGAACAGTGCCATTCTGTCTCTCTGATCACATAGTGTCAACAACTCCAGTCAGCCAATAAAATCATCAAAACTGTTAATTCTGGTCCACTGATTGGTTGACTATACTTTCACACCTTCACCTATACAGGTAACATTGCTATGTGCTGGGAACCAGACCCCCGGCAGAGAAGTCCTGTCTTTAAGACAGGTTTCTGCTCAATAAAGGTGGCCTTTAAGACATGTTTTACTGTAGCACCAACACTTACCTTATCAGCTATGATACGTTTTTGTCTATCTTTCTCAGCCTCCAGATTTTGATTCAATGCCTCCATCTCTCGTTCATGTTCTTTCAGAAGACGTTTATACTCGTCATCACTCATGTTCTGTCTGTTTAATAACATATCTCGCTCAAACTTGTTCTTATGCTCAGCCAAGGCCTGAAATAATTGCAGACATACCATATAGGGGGTAATTTTCGCGGGTCCAAATTTTCGCTGTTAAGGGGCAAAAGCATAAACATTAATTTTCGCAATTGTCAATTTTTGCGGTCAGCAACATGCGCAAAAATCAAAATTGCTTGATTTACATTTGAGCTAGTTCTTTCAAATGAAAAGTACCAGCTTTACCGAAGCAAACAGAAACAAAATATATTGACGCTGTGTCTACTGACGATACTTTGTAAGAAACAGGCTATTATTTCGCGAATTTAATATTCGCGGTTTCTAAGTGACCGCGAAATACCACAAAAAAATGGAACACCGTGAAAATTATTGCATATACGGTATACTGATTACAAGTTTCTTACAATTAGGACTTCTAAGGCTCAACTCGCTTTCATATAGAGTTTTAAAAGCTAGCAATCTTACACTCACTCCTTCTTCTCATGATAACTCAGAGCTTCCTCTTTCAGTATTAAACTTACTTACAGTAGAACAAACATATGCGATGGATGGATGGATGACATGCAATTTTACAACAGTATTTCAGTCCTATCAGGTTGACGAAAGGGTGATAATGAAAGGCTGTGTGCAATGGAACCCGGCCCATTTAGAATTGGAAAGATTTCTGCAAGAATCAAACCCAGGACTGCTAGGTCAGCAGGCCAGTTGTTGTGTTATTGTTTAACGTCCATGATAAATAGCTATGGTCATGTCGGGATGGTCAGTTAACCTAATCACACTATTCCTGGGCAGGCTTAGACCTCCTAAGCGGTTGATCAGTACTAAATGCACATACTTTCACCAGTACATGTAACTGACAACTGCCCTTCTTGAATCAGCGGAAAGGGAAATGGCGTGCTTAACCCAATGAGCTACCTGGGCTAAATGACTTCCCATATTTCCTTATTTATAACAAAGCCCAATTCAAAATGTAATCTATTTACCAGACGTTTCTGTTGCTGTATCTGGGTGCCCAAGCCAATTTCTTCAGTTGCCATCTCGTCGTCAAGGTTACGGTTCATTTCCCGTTTCTCTTTCAGTTGCCTCTCCTCGAGACTCTCTGTTTCCTGTGTCTGTTGGTTTAGAAGTCTTTCTTGTTCTGGGGTCATTTTGTCGTTGTTGACCTTGTCATTGATACTCATAATGACATCTGCTGCATCACTGTCACCTTGAGCGACCTTGAACAGCAAAAAACACATGTATAGCAAGTTACATGAAAATAGGAAATCAAGGTAAGTATTATGTGACTATATGTCTAAAAGATTTTTTTCTGTTTAGAGGTCAGTTTGTCCTTGCTGACCTTGACACTGATGCTCAAAACTGTCTGCTGCACCAATGTCAGACTGCATCTCTTTGTACAACACTGGAAATTAACAAATGACACATTAGCAAAGCAGTGGAAGTAAAAATGAAAGAAAAGCTATGTGTAAGAGTCTTTTAGATCAGGGGCCGTATTAATAAAACGACTTAAGTGGTTGCTATGCTGTTGCTAAGGCTGAATTTCTATAAAGGAGATTCTCTACAACTATGAAATTTGCCCTGGGGGAACAGTTTGGAAAAAGACTGTTCCTCCAGAGCAAATTTCATAGTTGTAGGGAATCTCCAACATAGAAATTTAGCCTTAGCAACAGCATAGCAACGACTTAAGTCGTTTTATAAATATGGCCCCTGGACAGAGATGCTCATAATCTGCTGCATCTCTCTCACCTTCAACTGTGAACCTAATGTGGCATTATGGTAGTGCAAGTGACAACAGAGACAGTATTACTGCATCGAAAGATTTTATCAACGTGATTGCAAATTTTTTTCTTTTGGAGTTGAAACTATTTTGAAAGAGCTTTGCTGTCCAGGGAAGCAAACAGCTAAATTCTTTCAAGAGAAGACTTTACTTTGGATTTATAGGAAGAACTACCTTGTCTAGGAAAGAAAACTGGATTTTTTGATTGATTGATTTGATGCTTAACGTCCAAGGTAAACAGCTATGGTCATGTCAGGACGGTCAGTTAACCTAACCACACTATTCCTAGGCAGGCTTAGACCTCCTAAGCGGTTAACCAGTACTAAGTGCACATACTTCCGCCAGTAACTGACAACTGCCCTTCTTGAATCAGCGGAAGGAAAAACGAAAGTATGTGGCCAGACCGGATTTCGAACCTAGGACCTCTGACTTATGAGTCGGGTGCCCTACCGATTGCACTACGCGGTCAGGTGAAAGCAAACTGGAACTAGAAATGTTTTTCAGAGAAAAACTGATGTCCCCCCACCAGCCCATTTCCCATCCCCTCTAATGAATAAAAAGCCTGTACAAGTAAAATATCTAGGCAAGTTTGGAGAAAATCCATCCACTGGTTCTAAAGATATCCTACATAGATACCCATGTCCTTTAAAAATGGGCCAAGGTCACCAAATACTAAACATGTTTTAAACGTGCCACAAAGATATATTCATGCAAGTCTGATGAATACCCATTAACCGATTCAAGATATAACTCATTTTTAAGAGAAAAAAAAAAAAAAGGATTTGTAAGTCAGCTTTTGACCTTGAAGGTAGGATTTGTAAGTCAGCTTTTGACCTTGAAGATAGGGTCAAAGTCATCAAAACAAAGTAAACTCTTAAGATTGTCCAAAAGGTATATCTATAAAAGTAAGGTAGAAATAAAGCCAAATGCTATTGTGAGATATTATCAATTTTTGTGAAATTTTCACTTTTCTAAGTCCTCTTGTGACCCCTGAAAATAAGGTCAAGGTCACTAAACTCTGATCAGCTCTTAAGCTAGTCCCAACGATGTACCCTTGTAAGTTTGGTGAAATTCCATCAACTGACTCTTGAGATATTGGATGTACAAGAAATTGTAATCTGCGTCCTCCAGTGACCTTGAAAAAGAGGTCAAGGTCACCAAACTCTGACCAGCTCTTAAGCTTCTCCCAACGATGTATCCATGCAAGTTTGGTGAAATTCCATCCACTGGTTCAGGAGATATCATGCATACAATAAATTGTCAACTAAGTCCTCCAGTGACCCTGAAAATGTGGTCAAGGTCATCAAAATCTAATCAGCTCTTAAACTTGTCCCAATGATGTATCCATGCAAGTTTGGTGAAATTCCATCCACTGGTTCAGGAGATATCATGCATACAAGAAATTGTCATCTAAGTCCTCCAGTGACCTTGAAAATGAGGTCAAGGTCACTAAATTCTAATCAGCTCTTTAACTTGCCCCAATGATGTATCTATGCAAGTTTGATGACATTCCATCCATTGGTTCAGGAGATATCATGCATACAAGAAATCGTCATCTAAGTCCTCCAGTGACCTTGAAAATGAGGTCAAGGTCACCAAAACCTAATCAGCTCTTTAACTTGTCCCAATGATATATCCATGCAAGTTTGGTGAAATTCCATCCATTGGTTCAAGAGATATCGCGCATACAAGAATCTGTCACGCCGACGCCGACGCCGACGCACCGGGATCCGCACTGAAAACAATATGTCCCCCCTCACCTTTGGTGGGGGGACATAACTAAGAAAAGTTGTTCCCCTTTTAAAAATGGTGGGAAAACATTGACATGTACCCCTACACCTTAACTGGGGAGGGAAAACTACAAATTACTGCAATTTACATGTCTTTTAGTAATTCTATCCAACTCCTTAGCAACAGCCTGTTCCTTCTCCATTTCCTCTCGCAGTCGCTTCCTTGCCGCCAATTTTCCGATAATCTTGTCTCGTTGTGTCTGCTTCTGATCTTCCTGACGATTCATCAGACGGTCAAGTTCTCCTTGGAACTGTGCCAAGATTCTGTCACGTTCTTCCTCACTCTTGTTTCTTAACATGTCACGAAGGGCTTGTTCTTGATCTAATCTTTGTTGCTCCTGGAAGATATCATAATCAACTTATGTTAAATAACCACTGTAATTATCGTATTTTTACTATTCTTTAAAAGCACCTACCCTAAAAGAGTGCTCTAATTCAATCCATTATTACATAGTGGATGCTTCTATCCCACATATCATTCTAAGGTACAGTTCCTATTTTATAGGATATTTGATTTGAATTTAACCATCAGACTGCTAAGCACACCCACTTTTATTGTTTAACCCTCAGACTGCTAAACACACCCACTTCTGTTGTTCTAGAGGGATAGGTCAGCTTGACAGACTATCAAATATCAGTATCACTACATAACTGATACACTCCAGTTTTTCAAGGGACACCTTAACTGATTAATCCCAATTTCTTGGAAACAAACAGTACCCAATCCGTTTTTGGTAATAAATGTTTAGCGATAATAAAGGTATCTAGGCAAGAAATCACTCTTTTTCCTATAAAGCATACCGTATACCAGATAATTTTCGCGGTGTTTCATTTTTCACGATATTTCGCGGTCACTTAGAAACCGGGAATATTAAAATCCCGAAATCATTTCCTTTTTCTTACAAAGTACCTTCTGTAGACACAGTGTTCCTATATTTTGTTTCTGTTTGCTTCGGTAATCGCTGGTACTTTCCACTTGAGCCCGTTCTTTCATTACCTGCGGCACCTGCGGCAGCCCTGCCGCAGGTTAATGAACGAACTAGCTCAAGTGAAAAAAGTAGTTTTGCTTTTCACGCATGTTGCTAACCGCGAAAAATTAACAAGAGCTGTCGCCTGACAGCATAGCTCGCCTGAATAGGTGCTTGCCCATCACACAGTTGCTTTGGAGGTGTGGACTTCTATGCATAAAACTTCAGGCAAGCATGTCCATAATGACAACACATTTATAAACAAAAGCTATCTAAGCAATAAGTCTTAAAATAAAATTAAAATAAAAAAATCCACATGAAATTTGATGTAACAAAACTTGAACCATTATCTAACATCAGTCCAAGTATTAGTATCAACTGAGTCCATCGTGGCACTGTGAAATTATGTCTTCATAAATATAAAACTTTAACCAAAATCTTTAAGACAAAATTCTAAGTCAATGACCTTGACTTCAAGGTCATCCAGTGGGGTTAGTATATAGTGTTTTGTAAAAACTCAAAAAAGTGTTTAACATCAGTTCAAGTGTAAACTAAATCTCTGCCAAGCATTATAAATCAGTATGCAATTAGAAAACTTTAATAAAGAACAAATTTCCCAAGTCTGTGACCTTGACATCAAGGTCACTGAGCAGGGTTGGAGTAGTACTCGGCAAAACTTTGGACTAATATCTAACTAAAGTGCAAATATAAAAAGAATGCATCTCTGGGTTCAGGAGATATGTGTCTTTAAAAGACTTTAACCAAAACATCCAATCAATAAAAAGACAATTTTCTAAGTCCATGACCTTGTCATCAAGGTCACTGAGGGGGTAGGGGGTAGTACCTTGGAAAACTTTGGACCAATATCTAACTACAGCGCAAGTATCAAAGGAATCCATCCATGGGTTAAGGAGATATTGGGCTTTACAAAACTTTAACCAAAACATCCAATCCAAAAATACTCCCAATTTTCTAAGTCCATGACCTTGACATCAAGGTCATGGAGCGGGGTGGGGGTGGTACCCTGTTAAACTTTGGACCAATATCTACCTACAGTGCAAGTATCAAAAGAATCCATCCATGGGTTAAGGAGATATAAGTCTTTAAAAAACTTTAACCAAAACATCCAATCCGGACGCCGACGCCGACGCTGACGCGGACGCAGACGCCGGGGTGACAACAATAGCTCTTCCTAAACTTTCGTTCAGGCGAGCTAAAAATCGCAAAAAATAATGTTTGTGTTCTTGACCCTAGACCGCGAAAATTTGAACCCGCGAAAATTACTGTGTATACAGTATGTTTAGTGCCAATAGTTTGTCATTCTTTTTTTAATTTTTTACTATAATAGCAGTCTTTTTATAATGAATATACCATAACCACAGGACGTTAAAACTGCACAAGATAAAGAAAATATTTCAAACCTTTTCAATAAGTCTTCTAGCATCAATGAGAGCCTGATCTTCCCGTTTTCTGTCCGACTCAGTCTGTAATTCTCTGGCGTCAATCAACCTTTGTTGTTCCTCTCGTGACAAACCTTGTTCTTCTTCATCTGTCAGTTTCACTGGCCGCATCCTATCCTTCCGTCGAGCTAACATGTCCTTCAGGTGCTTGATTTGGTTCTGGAGGTCCTTGTTTCTGGCACGAGCCTTGTTGATCATTTCATCTTTCACCGACTTGTCCACATCTAGAGCCTTAATTCTCTTCTCAAATTCTGGGTCAATTTCATCAACCTAATTTTATAAATATAAATACAGTAAAGATTCTAAAACCATTATATCCTGCCACCAGCGTGTGGTGGGGTTTAAAACTTAGGACATTTAAAATAATTTTTACTCAACGGGAACCTTTCCTGAAATTGACGTCGTTCAGATGTCGATGCAACATCACCACATTGCATCGACGTCAGGACCTCAATATGATGTCATGTGAGAACTGGGTATAATTGTCCTAATAAAGGGACAGTTTGGATTTTACACCATTGTAATCTATCCAAAAGATGCAGATGGAACGGCAAACAGTGTAGACTCTGATCAGACTGCTCTTTTTAAGAGCAGTCTGATCTGGGTCTGCACTGTTTGCTCAGATCTACACCTATCATAATGAATACTAACAGAATATTCATGATAACCATTATGGTAACTGTGCTAAATGCTGCAGGGCACCTAAATCAATTACTGTAAAAAAAGCTGAAAATTTAAGAAAGCTGACTTTACTATCATGACCAAAGCTTATGTCGGGATATAGACGTTAATTTGAGCCGCGACACAAGAAAACCATCAAAGTGGATGTGCGCTCATAGCAGACTCAGATCAGCCTGGGCAGCTGCCCATTCTGATCAGGGTCTTCCCATGCGCTTATTGGGTAGCTAAGGGTCTAAGCTACCTCCATGCGGACAAAGAAGACTCTGATCAGACTGGGCAGATGCCCAGGCTGATCTGAGTCTGCACTGTGAACACAACCGCTTTGTTGTTTTTTCATGTCGCGGCTCATTTATTTGAACTATCAACTGATGCTAATTAAATGTGCTTACGTATTTCACAAACCAAAAAAAAAGTACATGTATATAAAAGAATGTCCTTTTCAAAATCTTCTTCATTATCAATATTTTTTTTTAAATTATTCACTCAAAAACTTAAGTTTTCACGTAATTACTTATCAAATGTGAGAATTTATGTCCAAGTAGGCAACCACTCTCTTCAAATTAAAACTACTAAGTTTTTATCTGAAACTACATCCACTAAATCCAAAACTTATATGGCAGAAATGACCAGTTCAAAGCTCATGATGGCAATACTACCTTGTTATCTCTGTATATACAAGGACTGTTAAGAAACGAAAAAAAAGCTGTTACTAAACAAAAAAGAGTCATAGTTACAAAACGACCTGATGACCAGGTCATTTGGTAACTATGACTCTTTCTCATTTCGTAACATCCGGCCTTGTAAACATAGTTACCGTAACCCGGTGTGAATACACAATGTCATGCTTTAATGCTATGGTTTCTTATTAGCACTGTTAAGAATATTCACATTAACTGAATATAGCTGACACTGTTTCTTAAAATTTCAGAAAACATTGTCGCCATATTCTTTAATTTGAATAATCTTGACCACATCAATCCAGTTAGCAAACATTTCAAACGGTGCATGCAAATACCCATGATTCCCATTTCACAATGAGCCCTCTCATCTGTGCTTATACACTCATTACCATTCCAGTTGTGATGATTCGATTATTTACACAATATTAACCCTTAACGCGCAAAAAAGCAGACAACAAAATTTACGTCAGACTCTGTAGAATTTCAAAAAATTTGTCCAAGCGATATTATATTGAGAATTCAAACACTAGAGGGCAAACAGTGTAGATTCAGATGAGGTGGCTCATTATGAGCCATCTCATCTGGATCTACACTGCTTGCAAATTTAACTATTTTAATTTTTGGCCTTTTAAGGGTTAATAGACTTGTCCACGTTTAAATATCAACATGTTATCATCATACAATTGTGGTGCATCGGTTTAACACATCGTCCCAACATGCTCACAAATGTGTCAGTGATACAAAAATGTTAAACACATGTGTTAGCAAATTCATGCTAAAATAACCCCAAATATTGAAAAACATTAAGGTGAATGGAAACACTTTCAGGGGAAGTAACCCAGCAATTCACATTATTGACTCCCTTTCCGAAGGGATCAAGTCTTAAAAGAAAGAATTTGCTCCACTAGGAGCAAAATAGTTGAGAAAAATCTTTCCTTTAAGACCAAAATAGTTGAGAAAAATCTTTCCTTTAAGACCAGACTCCATTTTGGAAAGGAATTCATCATCCATAGAACCAAATAGGAAGTCACAAATGTTGTCTCTCTTTTGAACAAAATGGCTGAAAAAAGGAGGCATAGCCATTCATCTTACTACCCTAATGTGTTTAAATATTGGAACACCTAAAAACCATTAATTTTCCATTTGGGACAAATGCAAAATTTATGATTTTAGGTGTCCCAATATTTAAAAAGATTGAGGTACAAGGTCAGGTGATTACACTGTACAATGCAGTCACAGTCAAAACTGTTGTCGATATCTCAAGGGCAAACATTGCAAACACAGATCAGACTGCTCCTTTGGGAGCAGTCTATTCTGGGTCTACACTGTTTGTGGAGCCATTTAGATCACAATATTTGGGGTCATTATGGTAGTATACAACTGCACAAGTGAGGAAAACATTACTTTGGGGAAACCTACATTATCCAACATTTCATAGCTATCAGCATCCTTTTAATTAAGAAAAGAGAGAATTGTCAGTTACATGTATTTACAATGCCCTTGAACAGAAATGTATGTACCGCAAAAATTAAAAAAATTGGGACACCTAAAATACTTGAAACTGGAAAAGTTTTATTATTAAATGCAGTAATACATTCAAAACATCGTAGACCCTGATCAGACTGCTCAATTAGGAGCAGGCTGATCTTGGTCTGCACTGTTGGCTAAGACTGGTCTGAGCAATCTGTCCCAATACTTGGAATCTTTATGGTATTCAGTCACATGTTAAAAATAGGAAAGTAGTGACTGGTGACTCGGGCCGGAGTTTTCCAGTCATTCTGGGTTTTTTTATTTGTTAAAAATAGTATAACCAATCAGCCATCTACAAAAATTACACCTGAAATTCATTATCTAAACAGATCCTATTTGTTTCTTCACTCTTATTAAACTATTGTAATGACCCTAAAATTTTGGACACACGGAGGTTGATCCAAAATTCTTAGAAAGTGGATTTTACATGCATTAATGCAGCCAAATGAAGCTTATTGAATGACAAACGTTGTAGACTCTGATCAAACTGCTCCTTGAGGAGCAGTTTGATCTGGGTCTTCAATGTTTTCTTTGACCCGTCTGTTAGAATATTTAGGGTAGTAAAATCTGAATTTCCAGCCGTCACGGGACTCATACCCTATGTGAACCCAAAGGGTATTTATGGTACATGAAAGTTTAATTAAACTTCAACTTACTAGGTAAGTCTCAGTTAATCTAACAATTAAACTCCATTTTATTTGTTTACTACAATTGAGAAAGCCGGGTACATTAAGACAATACATTACCTCAAACATTGCAGACTACAATTCTAAATCCTGTTTTAACTTGTACATGTAATTTGGAATGAACATTCTTTTTAAATGAACCTTTCTTTAAATTAGACTAAGCACAAAATCTATTTAGTGCTTTTACTCAGCTATAAAACGGGTGTCATGGAATTCTTGTGAAATTCTGCTATAAGAGATTTTTCTTTCCAAAACAATCCCAAAAATCTAGATCCATCTTATAAGATGAATCTAGACTTTTGGGATATAGATTTTGTGATTGTTTTGGAAGAGCTAGACTTTTGGGATTGTTTTGGAAGGGAAAATCCCTGTCTTATAACCAGAGAAATAGAGTATGTCAAAGAAGCAGACACAAACCTGCACTTGGTCTTTGGCCTGTTCTCCCTGGTACTGCATCTCAGCCAAAGCTCGTTCTTGATTTTCTTGCAATTTCATCAAATCTCTCATCAAATCATCGTAACCTGGGAGATTTACATCTGGTACTTTATCTATGCCCACTCCCTGTGCCTGGGCCTCTTCACACTGTTTCCTATACAGGGCCTTTTTCTTGTTTCGTCTTTCTTCCAAAAGTCGTTTCCGTAGCGACTCCAGTTGTTGTTGCTTTTGTTTATCAAAAGCATCATTGACCTTTTGCAAGTTCACAGCATATTCTGCCATTAATCTATCTTTTTCCTTTTGATTATCTACTTTTTCTAATTTCTGACGTAAATCTTCACGAGCTTCATTCATCATGTTTCTCTTTTTCTTTTCAAACTCTTCAATTGTATCTTGCATTGATGTCACTTCCTCTGATTTCAGATCATTTTCTAATTTAGCAGCCTCGTAAGCCTGCCGTTCAAACAATCTTCTGATCAAGTCTTTCCATGATTCGCCTTTACGGGCTTCGTCTTGAGATTCCGTTCCTGTACCTTTGGATTTATCTCCCTTACCTTTCTTTGTACTAGATTTAACTAATGCTGCTGCTGCTACCTTAGGCTCCTTGCCCTTATCCTTTCCTTTGCCTGATTTGTCTTCATCGCGACTATCAAATTCCCCACCCTTTCCAAACTTATTCAAATAATCTTGTTGTCCACCAATGTTTATATTTGTTGTCTGCTGAGAAGTTCTGCCGCCAGCAGCAGAATTTATCAGGTTCAAAAGTTCAGTAGACAAATAAAATGGTCCACCACTTTCTAACAATGCTATCAACTGTTTCAACAAGGGAACTAACTCTGAGTCTTGTGATGCTGTTGAATCTGCGTCACCATAAACACCAGTTAACCGAGCATCATAATCACCCGCTAACAGTGAACTGTGGGTCAATGCAACTTTAGCCTCCTGGCAACAGAGTTCTGCCCTTTCACGAGCGTATTCCAAAGCAGAATGTGCACTATCTAAGTTTTCCATTCTCGTGACTATTTGACCTTGAAGTTCTGCGAGAAGTCTATCCTTAGCTTGTCGGTATCGCATCAAAACAGCATTATCACCATCTGCATTGCCATGATCTGAAACCAAGGTCAAGGTCATACAAAATTACTACTTCAAATTACTGAAACATATTAAGGCTGAAGAGTACACTTTCAGGGGATGCAAATCTGAAATTTTTAAAGTTTTTTTTTTTTAAGATATGCAAAATCATTTACAAAGCCTCTGAATGCTCTAAGAAATTAGTTCCCATATTCAAAATTTAATATCAAATTCCTAGATAGTTACATGATGCCACATACAAAACTATACAAATGATAACAAGTTAAATTAATACACCTTCTTTTCCTTGGAAGTTACTATAAATAGCATTTAATATATTATAAACATAAAAACATACCATCAAAGCTGCCCATTTTGTCCTTGTATTTCTTCTCTTCCTGTTGCAACTTATTGAAGAACTTCCTTATACTGTCGGCAAATTTCACATGAGCTGCTACGTGTCCTTCCTCTTTCTCACACTCTCTCATATCAGCATCAGTGAGAACCGCAATAACTTCCGGTGGTAGAACATTTCCGTATTCTTGCTCGGCGGCACCTCTTCTCTGAACTTCTCGTTTACCAGACTCGGCAATAGTGTTAGCACCTGCATCAATTTCTTCCAAAGCTTTCTCGACAGATTTAACTGTGACATTGTCCATGTCATGTATCAAGGTCAAGGCCAGTTTGTGTTCCGCACTCGTTAATTCCTCCTCCTTCTGTCTCTGCCTTCTCCAGAAACTTCGACGAGCTACAATTTCTTCCTCAAGCATTGCTATGGCACCTGGGGGTGGAGTACGTTTACGGTGTGCGGCAGATGACAAGGTTACCGGGACAACTGTGTTAGTTTCGGGATTTGTGCGTACACCAATCACAGGACTGAGTTCACCAGAAACTGGGTCGATAGCCTTCTTGCCGATACTGATAGGTGTCAAACCTGAAAAATAGCCAGTTAACCCATTAATGCCTAGTGGACTCTTCTATCTGTATATATTGGACGAGTCCATTTGTCATCTAAAGGGTTGTCAGGTTTAGTTTATTTTTCGAGTTTTTGTTTTATTTAGAGGAAAAATACCCATTTGTCGTATGCAAAAAGTGTAGACCCTGATCAGACGCTGCGTTTGCAGTGGCTGATCTAAGACTGCACTGTTTGCCTATATCCCGTTTTTGGGACGCTAGGCATTAATGGGTTAAAACACCATATGAGAAAACTAACTGATGTATGCAAAATCCATAGGCTAAAATCAGCCGGATATATCCTGGCTGAAAAGGCTATATTTCCTTTCAAATCTATCATGTTTAATTATGTCCTAAATGGACAACATACCATTATGATTCAATCACATATACTTAATCAGCCTGGGTTATTTCAAAGTTGGGTTTTCTCTTCAAAAATAATACCAAAATGTAGATCCAATCCAGTTTATAAGATGGGATTTTCACTCCCAAAATATCCCAGAAATCTGGGTCCATCTTGTGAGATGGATCAATATTTTTGGAACTGTTATTACCAAATGAACAAGGTATGCTCATGTAAACATATCTCCTTGAAATGCCCATGGTAAACACTTATAAAGGCATGAGCAGTTATACATTTGAATAGGATACCTGCAGACTGCAATGGAAAGTGTCATAAAATTTCCAGTGAACAGAGCTCTAGATAAGAGGGGTACTTGACGATAATTGAGGGATAATTTTTTTTATTTCTCACTGAAACCATATGTTGTGACCCCTCGTCTGAACCGTCTCGTTGAGACGGTTCAGATGAGGGGTTACAACATATGTTTTTATGCAGAATAAACAAAAATTATCCCTAATTATCACCATAATACTCACTTTTATCTAGGGCTCTGAGTGAATATCTTACCAGCTCCCTCTGGATCTTCCATAGTGCCCCCTAGTGGTATAATCTTGGCAGTGTTTCTGTCTCTCTCTGCTCCCAGTATCGGTACTTCCTGTCCGGAACCTGACGGGTCTGTCATTGGTGTGCCAACCAATATCGGCAGAAGCTGTCCAGTCTTAGCAAACTCGTACATTCCTGTAGTACATAAATTTAAATTATTTTACAGAAGCAAAACATATGAAAGCAAAACCCTTAATTTTTTTTTCTGAGATAAGTTTTATAACTGGTATAGTTTTAGAAGTATACAAAAGTATCTAAAGTAGCAAACTGGAGGGTATATTTGATTATAGTATGTTTGTAAGTAGATTCTTTAATACAATCTCCGAATTTTTCTTTTATCCTCTTCAAAGATTCATGACCTCTTGCTCCAAAATCCAATTATGCCAAGTCCTTTACAGAAGACACAATAAGAAATCTAAATACTAATAATGCAAAAACAAATTTAAGCGCATTGCAAACTTCATTGATCAAGATCAGGTGACTCTTAATGAGCCTTCTCATCTTGTTGGTTGGTTGGTTGATTTGATGCTTAACGTCCACGGTAAACTACTAAGGTCAGTTAGTTGGGAGGGTCAGTTAACCTAACCACACTATTCCTGGGCAGGCTTAGACCTTCTAAGCGGTTAACCAGTACTAAGTACACATACTTTCGCCAGTAACTGACAACTGCATTCTTGAACTAGAGCATGTGAGCAGGGGCTCACGTATACCCCCGGCCAGCGCCACCGCAAAATAAAAACACATTTAATACAAGCAAATGTTAACTAACAGACAGACAGATGGACAATCTATTACAAATCCAGTGAAGGGCCTATAAACAAACACCAAAAGGTTCCATTAAAATAAATGCAAATTATGTTATCCAAAAAATATACAAATTTAACACAAAATTTCAACGTATGTTTACATAAACTTCTATGTCTGCAACCTTGACCTAAAGTCAGCAGCAGCATCCCAATGATGTCAACTTATCAGTTTAAAGCTAGATGTAAACCTAATAACATAGCAATCTGAGAATTTTTTTCCATAAATTTTCCCATATATTGCATTGGAGTGTGAGATGGGAAAAAGAAAAAAAGAAAAAATCTTAGCATCTTGATTTTCTTCCCACCAATATATATGGCCATTCTCAAGATGTATACAAAATTTGAAGACTGTGGCTCTCATGAGAACAGAGAAATCTGTGACAAAAAGTTAATTGGAGAGAAAGAAGAAATGGACAAACAAGGGAGTGAAAAGCAGGAGGAGGCTGATTCTCTCTTACACAGTACAACTTGTCATACACAACGTTTGAACAAAATTTCAAAATCCTAGCTAAAGTGGTTCCTAAGAAATCTTTGACAGAAATTTTATTGGAGAGAAAGAAAAAATGGACAAACAAAGAGAATGATAAGCAGGAAGAGGCTGATTCTCTCTCACATGATACAACTAGTCATACCCAATGTTTGTACAAAATATCAAAATCCTAGCTGAAGCAGTTCCTGAGAAATCTGTGACAATAATTTAATTGGAGAGAAAGAAAAAATGGACAAACAAAGGGAATGATAAGCGGAAGAGGCTGATTCTCTCTTACACAGTACAACTAGTCACACCCAACATTTGTACCGAATTTCAAAGTCCTAGCTGTAGTAGTTCCTGAGAAATCTGTGACAAAATTTAATTGGAGAGAAAGAAAAATGGACAAACAAATGGACTGATAATCAGGAAGAGGCTGATTCTCTCTTACATGGTACAAATAGTCATACCCAATGTTTGTACCAGATTTCAAAGTCCTAGCTTTAGTGGTTCCTGAGAAGTCTGTGACAAAAATTAATTGGAGAGAAAGAAAAAATGGACAAACTAAGGGACTGATAAGCAGGAAGAGGCTGATTCTCTCTTACACAGTACGACTAGTCATACCCAAGGTTTATACAAAATTTGAAAGTCCTGGCTGTAGAGGTTCCTGAGAAATCTGTGACAAAAATTTAATTGGAGAGAAAGAAAAAATGGACAAACAGGGGGACTGATAAGCAGCAGAAGGCTGATTCCGGCTTACACAGTACAACTAGTCATACCCAACGTTTATACCACATTTCAAAGTCCTAGATATATCAGTTCCTGATAAATCTGGGACAAAAAATTAATTGGAGAGAAAGAAAAAATGGATAAACAAAGGGACTGATAAGCAGGAGAAGGCTGAATCTCTCTTACACGGTACAACTAGTCATACCCAACGTTTGTATCAAATTTCAAAGTCCTAGCTTTAGTGGTTCCTGAGAAATCTGTGACAGAAATTTAATTGGAGAGAAAGAAAAAATGGACAAACAAAGGGACTGATAAGCAGGAGAAGGCTGATTCTCTCTTACACGGTACAACTAGTCATACCCAACGTTTGTACCATATTTCAAAGTCCTAGCTATAGCGGTTCCTGAGTAATCTGTGACAAAAAATTAATTGGAGAGAAAGAAAAAATGGATAAACAAAGGGACTGATAAGCAGGAGAAGGCTGATTCTCTCTTACACGGTACAACTAGTCCTACCCAACGTTTGTACCAAATTTCAAAGTCCTAGCTTTAGTGGTTCCTGAGAAATCTGTGACAGAAAAAATGTTAACACACACACACACACACACACACACACACACACACACACACACAAACATATTAACGGAAAGACCAAAAACTATATACCCCCTATATACTTCGTATATCGGGGGTATAATCAGCGGAAGGAGAAATGAAAGTATGTGGCCAGACCGGGATTCGAACCCAGGACCTCTGACTTACGAGTCAGGTGCCCTACCGATTGCGCTACCCGGCCCGGCCCTCCTCATCTGGATCTATACTGTTTGCCCACTCTCAAGTTTTTTAGTTCTCAATATGATTTAACTTGTATTAAACCTTTTCACAATTTTGCAGAGATACATTTTGATGTCTGCTTGTTTGGCACTTTAAGAGTTAAGCAATAAAAGATATCATACCAGGTGAGCCTCCAGTGGTAGCCAGGATGTTGGCTCTGTCCAGTCGTCGTTTTACATCTTGCTGAGAACGTAACAAGTGTATCTTCATCTTTGTACGAGCTCTGGTGAGCTCCTTCACTGCTGCTTCTAGAGTTGCCTCCTCATGGCGGATGTTAACAGAGCCATCTGTGGAGCCTATAATAAAGTCACATAGTAACATGTAAGGTGACTTGGTACACTTTCAGGGACAGCAACTCTGTTTTTTTTTTTTTTTTTTTCATTTTGAATTTCTTCTCAATGGGGGTCAACTCTTAAAAAAAAGAATTTGCTCCTATGGGAGCAAATTCTTTCCTTTAAGAGTAGACCCCTTTGAGAGGGGATTCATCTGACAGGCAAGCCAATATCAAGCCTCTATAAGCTGTCCCCCTACGAAAAACATGGCGAAACACATGGAGATGTATCAATTCCCCTAATAGAATAATATTTTTAATCAGCAGAGTAGCTCACAGGAATCTACAAGCATGTAGCAGACCACTGAATACCAGTTCTTGTTCAGTTCTAGTTCATGTGGCTACTCAGGAAAATACAAAATACAAGCCCATGTATTTAAAATACTGCAATTTTATCCTCTTTGTTTTGGTCAATCTTTCGTTTCCTGTTTTCTTAAGTTCCTTCAGAATTATCTATTTTTTTTTTGTTTACTTTATTTTATTTTTTTTTCTTTCTTATGTTCATTTGTTTTGATGTATTACAAAGAGCACCTGTTGACTTCCTTCAACCGTAAATGAGGATCAATTGCACACAGCCTTTCATTATCACCCTTCCAATGTCCTGATATGACTGAAATACAGTTAAAAAGACTGTAAAATCACAAGTCATCCATCCAACTAAACTGACTTCCATGCTCACACAATCAGAAGTTACCTGCAAGAGTTTCCTTGTATTCTCTCAATGCATCGTTCACTCGTGCTTCGCAAGCCATCACATTAGAATCTAGCAAGCCTTGGTAACTTCCTGCCGATGCTTGTACATTCACACCTCTCAGTAAGCCGCTACGAACTCTGACTGATTTTCCACTGAGTGGCTCCGTGACTGTGTCGCCAGGAATTATGGGAGTTCCGTCAAGTTTGGTGCCACCTACTGGGACAACATCACCTGCAACAAAGGAAATTTTATTTAATATAAATTGGGACACAATGGCATGGCATGCATGAAGGGTGGTACAATATGAACCGTGAAATGACCAAACCAACTTAGAGGGATATGTGCCCAGTGCAGACTCGGATCAGCCTAGGAAGACCCCTCCCCCACCACCCCTGCAATCTGATCATACTTTTCACTGTGAATTTAAAAGGTAGGTAAGGGTCTAAGCTAGCTCCGTTGCGGACTTGCTGAAGGCTGATCTAAGACTTCTCTGGGGACCCATGCCACCTTGTTGGTTTTGTTGTGTACACATACTTGTCAATGGATTGCATGTTGGCCAGGCCTATGTTTGTCTTCTCCTAAAAGCAGATGAATTATTTGTACAAAAGTACATAATGAAAGCAAAATTTTAATTATTCCTCTGTGTTTATTCTTCAAATACCTTTCAAATGCAAAGGATCAAGAAATGGTTAATACATAAATAGGAAACGACAAGACCAAACTTTATATTGCACAAAAACAAAACAAAAATCTGCAATATAAAACAGACTGAACACTGCTTACCTGTTTCCTGGTCAATTGAAACTGCCAAGATAGGAACCGGCTGTTCTGAATTTGGATCCACCATGATAGAGCCAACCTCAATGGGAGTTGGTAACCCTGTCACTGCATCAATATGTGTTCCACCAACAGGCAGCAGGGCACCAGTCTGAGGCTGAAGAGTACAGGCAAGGATTGGCACATGGAGTCCTGTTTCTGGGTCCGACATGGGTCCTCCATATTTCATGTCCCCGGCATGCTGCAGAGGTTTCAGTTTTGTTCGGACTGGCTGACCGTTATGATGTGGGTATGGCACAAATGGGATATATGGGTCTTCAGATTTTGGAGCTTCACCTGAAATTCAATAAATACTGTATTTATTTGGTTATAAAACAGGGTTTTGACAGTTCTAAAATTATCCAAAATATCTAACTCAGTTTTATGGAATTCTGCCATATAATGGCTTTTTCCCTATTTAAACAATCCAAGAAAAATCTAGATCAATCTTATAAGATATGGACCTAGGTTTTTGGAATTTGGAAGGAAAAATCTTTGCCTTATAAGCAAAAAGAAATAAGGTATGGTGAATGAGTGTAAGTTCAGGGGAAGAAACTCTGCCATTTACCTGTTTGCCCTATTTGTCTCCCTCCTAAGCGGGTGTCCACAAGACAAAAATTTGCTCCACAAATGGGGGTCAACTCTTAAAGGAAAAAATAAAATTGTTCCCTAAGAAGCCAATTCTTTCCTCCAACAGAAGTCAAACTTGAAGTAGCAAATTTTTATAAATGGTGGTAAAGCAGTGAGGTGTCACCATACACATTTTGTTAAACCATGCAAATTCTGTCAGCGACTGTCATCAGCTATCAACCAATCAAGACAAACAAACTTCTTGCCATGAAACTGTTTAACCCTTAACCCTATTGCACTCAGAATGGCCAAAGCTCTATGGAGCTTTGGCTATTCTGAGTGCAATAGGCTTAAAGTGCAACAGAAAACAGACCACAAAATTTAGTTCTGCTTCCTACAAGCAAAATTGACCAGAGATTCCTACTGGGAATTTGGAGACTAGACGGCAAATAGTGTAGCACCAGCTTTGGTGGCTCATGATGAGCCACCTCATCTAGATCTATGCTGTTTGAAAATTCAACTTTTTTCATTTTGGCACAAAATTATGTGCTTCCAAAACAATATTTCAACACAATACTTACTAGTTGCAGAGTCAGTAACAAACACCAGTCGAGAGGTCACAGGGTCAAAAGCCACATTGCCAGCTATCGGCAGACAGTGTCCAGTTTGAGGATGTACAAAACAGTCAGCGGGAACCGCTCTGATGTTGCCATCTGCTGTGATCATGTGTGAGCCGTGGCGAGCCTTCATTAGACCAGTAGCCTTGTCTGTCTCTACCAAACTGTTTGACTTGCCTTAAAGTCATAAAGACAAGGTGCATCAAAAATAAGCACAAGACAATCCTTGATTTCTGTCAACATATCTATGAAAGAACTGCTAATATTCCAACATTATGTTAATGTTTTCCCTACTGAGTGTACAGGAAGTGGTGTCGTGTGAAAATTTGTGATAAAGACACTGCTAATATCCCGCCAAGCATATTCACACCCAGTTCTATTGTATATGAATATTGTATAAGAATATTTACTTCTACTGACACCCGCCTCAAAATAATCAATTAAGAAACTTGGCAATAATCTTGTATTTCATTCTGTATAGTGTTAGAAGCATTATAGTTTTTCTTACCAGTAAATTATCACTGCTTAACAGGTAAGTCATTGGGCAGAAGGGAATATCAATTCACTCCAGCTTTGCCATTGTGAATGAATATTTCATGATCTGTCCTGCAACTCCATGTGTTAAACAGTGATAATTCACAGGTATGGAGAAAATATTTATTAAATAATACCTTGACAGTGTTGTTTTGTTATTGATGCCTATCCAAACCTGTTTAAATAAAACATTAGTCAAAATCATTTAATAGTTCCTATCAAAGGTTGGCAGTTCAGCTCAGATCTACATCATGTGAAGAAACTTACCAAAGAGGTCTTCCCTGGATGCTGGCTCCTTACTGCCTGGTTTCACAAGCTGACCACCGGTACCCTGCCCCAGCACACCCCAGCATCCAAGCCGTCTGCTCTCATCTGACAAATCACCAGACATCTTATGTATTAGACCAGAGACCTTAGCTTCCATTGCCTTGTGGGCTGTATGATCAAACTGTCCGTCTTTTACTAGCTGTCCGCGCTGCATAGCCTCGGTGTGTTCCTTCAGGATACGTATTCCTTCTCGTAATCCTGCTTGGTAACTGACCTGGAGTATATAGTAGTGTTGGTTTTTAACCCAATAATGCCTTTTATTGAAAGAAAAATGTTTTTGTCTTACCTTCGACAGATAAATTAAAGACTTGTTTACACCATGTGACCATGTTACCCAATCACAGCCCATACAAGAATCTTGGTAAGCCTCGTTTTAATTTCAAACTTTTTCTATTTCTACAGAAATTGGCTAAACTTTCCGCTGGAGACAGTTGAAGCATCTAGACAGTGGATGACAAAGGCATTCCAATATAGGTATACACTTATAGGAAAGAATTTGCTCCTACAGGGGCAAATTCTTTCCTTTAAGTGTTGACCTCTAATGGGCTTGGAGACAAAATAAAAATGGCAGGTTTACTCTTCCAGAATGTGTACCAATTAAAGGTCAGCTATGGAAAAATCTTACAGATGCAGTATATAAAGACCCTAAGTAAAAACTCCCTATATTTTGAAGTGTTAACAAGACCTGTCTGCATACAGGATGGCTCTCCTGACAGCATCATGCCAATCACATATATAACTTTAACCAAAACATCGAATTCAGATGTAGACACTGATGCGGATGCTGGGTACTAAAAATTCCTCTTCGTACATGCGAGCTAAAAATCACTGACCTGATGTTCTTCTCTGCACTTTTCGTCATTATCGGCAATATCCAGCTGTCTGTTCAGTACGGTCTCAAACTGTCTGCCAACTTCTTTCCTTCTTGCCAGTTCTCTCTCTAGATAATCTAACTTTCTGTCATATGATGCAAGGTCATCATCAGTAGCCAATACTGCGGTTCCTTTCAAGTTCATCTTGGCAGCCCAAAGTCCTTTGAGTGAGTCCGTCTGATTGGATATATTCTGGTACATTTGTTTCACCTGCAAACAAAAGATAACACCAAATTATTAACATATGAGCCACATCATGTGATTTCAAATAATTTGACACTGGTCACAAGCAAATGCTCTGATCAGACTGCACTTGAGTGTCATGTGCAGTCTGATCAGAGCCTTTACTTGTCACATCAGCCATCTAAGAAATTGACCCAAACCATACAGCCAACAGTAAGACCTCTTCTGACCGGTTAAACGGTAAGGATGACCGGGACAAGTCAGAATTTTTGCTGGGCAAGTAAAATATTTTCTTACTTGCCCAGAAAAATATATAGGCTATATAGGGAAAATAGAAGAATTTCAGCATTTTGACGCAGAAGCTCTATACCGGACAAGTAGATGGAATTTTGATCTGTCAAGCCCTGTTACACTATTGATACAGTTATAAGACAAGAGTTTATCCTTCCAAAATTACTGCAAGTTAGTACAGTCATGTGTAATTCAGCTATCAATGGGGCTTTACTCTTCCGAAACAAAATCCCAAAGATCAAGATATAGACTTGTCTTCCTTCTTAAAGCCAACAGATCCAAATCTTTGGGATTCTTTTGGATAACAAATCTAGATCTTAAGGATTATTTTGGAAAAAAATAAATCCTGCCGATCTAGATTCATCGTCTTTTAAGACGGAAGAAAGATATAGATCTTTGGAATCTAGAATGATTTTCCTTCTTATAAAAACACAGATATAGATATTAAGAACTGTTTTGGAAGACAGATCTAGATCTTTGGGATTGTTTTGGAAGGAGAAAAATCCTGTTTACAACTGAAGAAAAATACTATGCTGCCTATGGCAGAAAAGTGATAACTATGTCTTGCTTGGTGGTGTGGAAATAGAAAATAAATCTGCCTTTCAACTGTGTGTAGTTTTACCAAATTTAAGCACTTTCAAGAACTAAATCCATTGTAACGAAAGAGTTCTGCCAAACATGGTGTCTCTGGCCTGCCTACACATCATCACAAAAAACGGAGCCAAACCAGAAACCTTGACAAAAATTTGCACCACTGACATTGCTATAAATAGCAGAGAAGCAATATCTATGTCTCAATTTACTGTCTTCTTATCTAGACAAGAAAATGAAGATACCATTTACCTCATCTTTCTGTTTGCCGATAGTCTGTGTAACGTCCCTCGATTGTTTAGCAAGGGTATCATAGACAGTCTTTGAACTGAAACCTTCCAGATCTACTTGTTTGTCATAGTCCCAGAAATCATCATCCTGCTGCTCAATAACACCACCTGAAAATGACAGAAAGACTGTGTAGTAACATATATAGGTTTATCATGTGACATTGCTATTATTCAGTGGAGACAGTCGTTTAAAAAAAGATCATATGACCACATGTGCAATAACACTTTGGCACGTATACGTAACGTCATTAACAACGTCCTTGTCAAGAATGCGTTTTCTTATTGAAATAATGTTCAGTCTGAAGGCGTTAAAATCCCATTTTAAAGGGTCACATGATAAACAGTATCTTACACTTGTGATCACTGCCTATTAAATTTATGAAACTCGCCAAAGGCTCATTTCATAAATTTCATATGAAATGACCACTCATGTAAGATCCTCTTTATATATGAGCAGCAACAAGAAAAACAAGAAAGTGGCATATGGGTCATGCGAAGAATCTGATCAATCTTGGCATCCTTTCAGTCGGATCAGAGTCTTTACTGTGTGCTTAAAGAGAAGATAAGGGTCTAAGCTAACTCCTTGCAGACAGTGATGACTGATCAGACAGGGGGGATGCCACTTTGTTAGTTTTGTCGCGGCTCATACATGTATATCGGAAGGGTATTATTATCATCAAAACATATTCTAGGTGTCACTATACATGGCAAAATCTCACTCTAGGAGTTGTTTATAGCTTACTTTTCTTTCAGTATGCAGAACCAACGAAACGGTTATGTATAGAGGATCTTACACTCGTGGTCATTTAATATGAAATTTATGAAACGAGTCTTCGGCAAGTTTCAAAAATTTCATATGAAATGACCACGAGTGTAAGATTCTGTTTATCATATGAGCCTTGAATTGAGATTTTAACGCCTTCAAAACTGAACATTATTTCAACTAGAAAATTGTGTCTGTAAGACACTAATGATGCCCCCGTGCAGCGCCTGTGACATGATATGTATATATCCATAAAGCACCTACAAAGAATCCATTGAAAACATAACCTGCCATGAAAAAAAAATGCCCAAAATGACTAAGTTAAAAAGGCTGTGATTCTGTCAAAAATAATTCTAGACCTATCAATATGCCTCATCATATCTTCAAATATGTCCACCATATGTAGACAAGGTTAGAAAAAGATCCATTGAAAACTGTGGAGCAAGTCGATAACACAAAATCCATACCCTACAATGCAAAATTTCCCTAGAATGACTAAGTTCAAAAGGCCATAATTCTGTCAAAATTAATTCTAGTGCCATCAAAAACCCACATGCACATCTTCAATACATTCACAGAATGTATGCAAAGTTTGAAAAAGATCCATTGAAAACTGTGAGAGGAGTTGATTACACGAACTCTATACCCTACAATGCAAAAATTTGCCTAAAATGACTAAGTTCAAAAGGCCGTAATTCTATCAAAATTAATTCTACGTCCAACAAAAATCCACATGCACATCTTCAATATGTCCACAACATGTATGCAAGGTTTGAAAAAGATCCATTGAAAACTGTGGGAGGAGTTGATTACACAAACTCTATACCCTACAATGCAAATATTTGCCTAAAATGACTAAGTTCAAAAGGCCGTAATTCTGTCAAAATTAATTTTAGGTCCAACAAAAATCCACATGCACATCTTCAATATGTCCATAACATGTATGCAAGGTTTGAAAAAGATCCGTTGAAAACTGTGGGAGGAGTTGATTACACAAACTCTATACCCTACAATGCAAAAATTTGCCTAAAATGACTAAGTTTAAAAGGCCGTAATTCTGTCAAAATTAATTCTACGTCCAACAAAAATCCACATGCACATCTTCAATATGTCCCCAACATGTATGCAAAGTTTGAAACAGATCCATTGAAAACTGTGGGAGGAGTTGATTACACAAACTCTATACCATAAAGCGTGACGAACAGACAGACGGATGGATGGACAGACAGACGGACAGACAGACAGGGGCAAATCTTAATGCCCCCTGACTATCTTCACGGGGGCATAAAAGTTTGAAACAGATCCATTGAAAACTGTGGGAGGAGTTGATTACACAAACTCTATACCATAAAGCGTGACGAACAGACAGACGGACGGACGGACAGACAGACGGACAGACAGACAGGGGCAAATCTTAATGCCCCCTGACTATCGTCATGGGGGCATAAAAAGATTCATTGAAAACTGTGAGAGAAGTTGATTACACAAACTCTGTACCGTGGAATGCGAAAAATTGCCTAAAATGACTAAGTTCAAAAGGCTGTAATTCTGTCAAAATTAATTCTAGGTCCAACAAAAATCCACATGCACATTTTCAATACATTCACAGCATGTATGCAAGGTTTGAAAAAGATCCATTAAAAACTGTGAGAGAAGTTAATTACACAAACTCTATACCATAGAATGCAAAAATTTGCATAAAATGACTAAGTTCAAAAGGCCGTAATTTTGTCAAAATTTATTCTAGGTCCAACAAAAACCCACATGCACATCTTCAATATGTCCACAACATGTATGCAAAGTTTGAAAAAGATCCATTGAAAACTGTGGGAGGAGTTGATTACACAAACTCTATACCCTACTATACAAAAATTTGCCTAAAATGACTAAGTTCAAAAGGCCGTAAATCTGTCAAAATTAATTTTAGCTCCATCAAAAATCCACATGCACATCTTCAATATGTCCACAACATGTATGCAAAGTTTGAAAAAGTTCCATTGAAAACTGTAGGAGGAGTTGATTACACAAACTCTATACTATAAAGCGTGACGAACAGACAGACGGACGGACGGACAGACAGACGGACAGACAGACAGGGGCAAATCTTAATGCCCCCTGACTATCGTCACGGGGGCATAATAAGAAAACGCATTGTTGACATGGACGTTGTCAATGACGTTACGTGTACGCGCCAAATTGTTATTACATGTGTGGCCATACGATTTTTATGACACGACGTTATCTACTGAATAACAGCGACGTCATATGATAAATCATTTTTAGAACTAACAATATGATTAGTTAACGAGAGCTAATATTTCAAATGCAACATGTGCAAAACACTTTAAAATATTATATACTTCTCTTTGCAGAAAATATGTGACAAGCTCCTCAAATATTTTTAGCACACTTGATTTTTATGATTGTTTACCTGAAGATTTCATGAATCTTTGACAAACCACTTCATTCAGCTGCTTTGAACAACTTAGCCCTGATCTCATAGATTGAAGTACGGAGCTCTATGCAGCCATACATCTAATTTTGCGTTTTGATGTTAATTCATTTCCATTTTATTTTGCTAGCATCTAGTTCTAAAATTTACTTGAGTTTTTCTGTAACTTTGTCTACTTTCTCAAGCTTATCAACACCAGAGTATTTCCTCTAGTCAGTCATTCCAAACTTACCGTAATCAACCCATTTACCGCACTGAGCGCTTAACTTTTTCAGAATTGCAACAAAAAAAATGTGATTAAAAACGTATCTAATAACCGCACACTCTGAACAATGAGATGCAGGGTGACTGAAAAGAGGCAACATGGGTTGGACTGGAAATACCTTGTGTTTATACTTTTCATGATATGGAAGCCTTGAGCTCCCTGTTAGTTATTGGGTTTTGTGAGAGTTTCAAAGAAAAAGCAGTGTGTGCTTGTGCAGTTTTTCCGGAAATGGCCTTGGTGTGCGGTTATAGGGGCATGTGCGGTAAATGGGTTGATTATGGTAATTTATCTTCAGTAAAAATATTTTGTAAGTTTCTTACTGACTATCCTTTTTTCAACTGAGATACAACTTACCATTGTCAATAGCTGGTGGCTGATAAGGAGGTGCTGCCCCCTGGAGTGCATGCATATTTCTGTGGTATTTCCTGACGGGATACACCGTTGAACCCTTGGAGGCATAATCATCAAAGTTGTATCTGGATGTGACAATTCGGTAGAATGGGAACAGATACGAGGATTTCATCCAGCCGTACTTTCTGAACAAGACCTACAAACAATTTAAAATTGTAAGAAATGGGTCAGACAAACTTAACACTAAAAACACCTGAAAGGAAAATAAATTAATTTGCAAACAGCGTAAATCCAGATAAGGTGGCTCATAACCTCATCTGGATCTACACTGTTTGTCCTCTATTCTTTGAATTCTGAATATGGTACGGCTTGAATGAAACTTTTTTAAAATTTGCAGACGTAAATTTTGTGGTCTGTTGGTTTTGCACCTTGAAGGATATGGAAACCTTCAAGGATATGGAAACCATATATATGAAGTCTAATTACACCCATATTAAAAAAAGCACTAACAAAACCTATGTACTAGGACAGACAATTTTATGAGATCAGTATAGACCAAGAGCAGACTGAGTCTGATCAGGGTTTACACACTTTACCATTCCATCAGCAGGTACTGACACATAGCTTTTAACTTATCATGATAAAATTATAGATTTATCGCAATACATCAACTGCACCATGGTTACAGTCCCCATTACTTAATGTACTTAACTCTTAAAGCGCCAAAAAGCAGACGACAAAATTTATGTCTGCAAAATTTAATGAAAAAATTTTAAGAAAAAATTTGTACGAGCTATATGGAGAATTCAAAGACAGAGGTGAAACAGTCTAGATGTTGATGAGGCTGCTCTAGATGTTGATGAGGCTGCTGATATGTGCCACCTCATCAAGATCTATGCTGTTTGCAAATTCAGCTATTTTTGACTATGGTGCTTAAAAGTTTTAACAATTAAAGTGACCAAAAAAAAAAAAAAAAAAAAAAAAAATTAATTTGCAAACAGCATCTGTCAAGATAAGGCATCTCAAAATGAGCCATCTCATCTAGATATACAATGTATGCCCTCTGGTCTTTGAATTCTTAATATCAGTACCTTAGATAAGCTGCGTATCCGCGTATTTACGCAATTTGAATGTTTGAAAACGCAATTAAAATCATTTTTTAGCGTAAAGAAACGCAATTGAAATCTCCTTTACGCAATTCGGTGATTCGCCGGAGCGTAACGGTGTTTCTCCAGCGGGATGAGAACTGATTATACAACGTGAAATTCTACGACTTTGCGCTGGTTCTCCGCGTCATGTGCAATGAATGTAATCCGAGTGATGTATACGGGAAACCAGTTGTGTGTAATGGCCCTCAACACAGAGAAAACGCGAAGGGCCACGCACAGAATAACAAATAATTGGATATCAGAGCCTGTCTAAGTTTTTTCCAACATCTATAGTGAATGATATCATTCTAGATCCTATAAATACATGCGATGATGCATTCTCAGTGGCACTCCAATCGTAAAGCAGCTCGTCGGCAAAATTGAAAGTGAAAGTAGCGTGCATTCGGTAATCCTCTCTTCTGTTTTCATTTGCACATTGTAAGTTGTTTGAAATCAAATGCTGGGTGATAAAATTCCGGATAAATCTGGATTTAGGATCCTCCGGAACACATCCTGAGATTGATGCAAATCCGTGGAGTTCACCAGGAGGAGGGGGGGTTGTCTGACGGAGAAAATTGACAGGACATTTAGGTATGTATTTGTTTTATTAACTGTCTAAGGTAACATAGGGGAGAATGCAGTGCATTTGGACATGGACACTTAGTCATTATGAGCCAAATTGTACTCCACCCACCTTTTCCTCTTTCTTCTGATTCTTGCCCAAACTTTATATTGGCCGATGGTAGTGGGTGGGGGATGAATAAAAATGTACAAAATACAGGGGAACCTATGCCCATTTTTTTTTTAGGGTTGGACTTAGTTTTTTTGAGCCCGTTTTTTTTAACCCATTTCTTCAGAGCACCCTTTTTCACCTGACCCTACTTTGCAATTAAACATGATAGAGAAACCCTGTGAAGCTGTGATTTTAGACTGGATTTTAGGGGTATGAAATAACCTAAAACCAGTTTAGATATCAGCATTACTTGGAATGCCAATATGATGAAATACTGTTAAAAAGACAGTATCTCATCCAAAAATACCCAATCTGAAATGTGTGGATACCCAATTCACTAGCCCTTCGAAATTTCAAATACCCAATTCAAAACTGAAATACCCAATTGGATGAAAAGTGAGTGGGTAAATACCCAATTGGATGAAAAGTGAGTGGGTAAATACCCAATTGGGTCAAAAGCTTATCTAAGGTACTGTAATATGATATGATGTAGCCCAGATTTTAGAAATTTTGCAGACGTAAAGTTTGTAGTCTGCTTTTCTGCCATTTTAATAGCCAATTGAATCCTTCTACCTTGAATCTGGACAATTCTGGCAGTGTAGAGTGTAGATCCTGATCAGACAGCTTCTAAAAACCAGTCTGATTATGATCCACACTACTACCACATGCATTCTTTGAAAAAATCTAAGATACCATAATGTGTGTAAGTATTGGAACACCTAAAATAATCAATTTTCCATTTGTTCCAAATGGAAAATTAATTATTTTATGTGTCCCAAAATTAAGGCGCATGATTGTAACTAGGATGAACAAGTAAATTCAGTGAATTTAAATCCCCCGCCGAAGAGGCCCTGATTTGTTGTTTATGTATAAGTTTCATAGAATTCTATTCATTGACGACTTAGTTATGGCGGAATTTGTCAATTATAAATTGATTCAAGGGCAATAACTCTTGCACAACTGATACCATTCAGATGAAACTTTATGTGCATACATACATACTTGGTTTAAGTTTCATGAAGTTTCGGTAATTGGTTACTTAGTTATGGATAATTTAATAGATTTTAAGTCAATTCAAGGGCAATAACTCTGTACTACAAATGCCATACGGATGGAACTTTATGTGCATGACCATGTTATGGTGATATATATTCAAGTTAAGTTTCATGAAGTTTTGATATTTGGTTACGTAGTTATGGCTGATTCTATTGATTTTAAGTCAATTCAAGGGCAATAACCCATGCATTACTGAAGCCAGTCTGATGAAACTTCGCGTGCATGACCATGTTATGGTGATATATACTTAGTTTAAGTTTCATAAAGTTTCGATAATTGGTAACATAGTTATGGCATTTTATTGATTTTAAGTCAATTCAAGGGCAATAACCCATGCATTACTGAACCCAGTCTGATGAAACTTCACGTGCATAACCATATTATATATTTAGTTTAAGTTTCATGAAGTTTTGATAATTGGTTACATAGTTGTGGCTCATTTTATTGATTTTAAGTCAATTCAAGGGCAATAACTCATGCATTACTGAAGTCAGTCTGATGAAACTTCACGTGCATCAGCAGTTCATAGTGATACATACTCAAACTAAGTTTCATGAAATTCCGTCCAGTGGTTACATAGTTATGGCTCATTTTATTGATTTTAAGTCAATCCAAGGGCAATAACTCATGCATTACTGATGCCAGTCTGATGAAACTTCACGTGCATCAGCGGTTTATGGTGATACATATTCATTTTAAGTTTCATGAAATTCCGTCCAGTGGTTACATAGTTATGGCTCCGGACAGACATTTTAAGTTAATCCAAGGGCAATAACTCATGCATTACTGATGCCAGTCTGATGAAACTTCACGTGCATCAGCGGTTTATGGTGATACATATTCATTTTAAGTTTCATGAAATTCCGTCCAGTGGTTACATAGTTATGGCTCCGGACGGACATTTTAAGTCAATCCAAGGGCAATAACTCATGCATTACTGATGCCAGTCTGATGAAACTTCACGTGCATCAGCGGTTTATGGTGATACATATTCATTTTAAGTTTCATGAAATTCCGTCCAGTGGTTACATAGTTATGGCTCGGGACGGACATCCGGACGGACGGAAGGATGGACGGACGGACGGACGGACATGGAGAAAACTATATCCCTCCGCCTTCGGCGGGGGATAACAAAAGAAATCTTACCAAAGCCAAAATCATGAGGACCATCACAAGTACACATGCACCGAGAAGTGCGAAAATCACTGCCCAATCAGGTTGTTGCAGAATATCCTGGGAAATGGAGATACCGTTGGCAACAATGTTGGAAGTTGTTGCTGGGAAGAAAGGTCCCGTATTGGTGCACTGGGTGTTTGGCTGCATCACACGAATATACTGGAAAAAAATAAAACGTTAAGATAAAACAGGGCAAACAATGGCTACAAGGTCAAAGGAAACATCTCAATGTGAGATACACAAAAATTACTTTCGTGGTCTAATAAATGTAGGAGGTTGAGGGGACTTGTCCCTGGGAAAAAAATAAATCTAGGGCTGCCACTAATCCTGTACTTTAAAACTCTTTAAACTAATTTCCCAGACCCTTTTTTTATGGCTCCAAAAGTTAATCATTTTCTTTACTTTAACTGTGTTGATTGAGTTACTCTTAAAGGGAAAAAAAGCTCCCACTGACAGCAGATGCTTTCCTTTAAAAGTAGCCCCCTTTTGGGTAGGAGATAAAAACTTGTATAGGAGATGTTGTGTATAAGCTATTTAGCTTGTTATTGAATCCTTTAATATGATGCTCAATGTTCTCCCCAGAAATTTCAGAAGGTATGTTGTTTTTGGCATAAAAATCAGATTTTAACCTATTGATCAATTGTTAAAATCCTTATCATAGCAATGTTTTAATTAGCCTAAAATTACATTATAAATAATTCATTGATGATCCTTAATGCATTTAAAACAACTTTCTGGCTAAGAAAAGTAAATGTTAGCCCCTCAATAAATTTTCACTGGACATTAAGGCATGCTGCGAAGGTATTTTGAAGAGGAAGGCATGTTGCAAGCAGCATGCCTTAATAGTCTGGGAGATCCCTGTTGCTGTAAAACCTGATTGTATATATATTATATGAGCCGTGACATGACAAAACCAACAATAAGGTTGTGCGCCCTGCGCAGACTCAGATCAGCCTGGGCATCTCCCAAATTTGATCAGACCCTTTGTTATGTGATAAAAGGGTAGCTAAAGGTCTAAGCTACCTCCATGCGGACAGGGAAGACTCTGATCAGACTGGGCAGATGCCCAGGCTGATCTTAGTCAGTGCTGGGCGCACAACCACATTGTTGGTTTTGTCGTGTCTCGGCTCATATGATGAATAAAATACTGCTTAAACTAAATACTTCTGCACATGGATTACTTTTCCTAAAATTTACAACTGAATCTCATTATCTCAAACAATGGTATCTCAAAGTACCATCTTATATTAAAGATATACGCCCTGATATGTTTCTATTAAACTTCAACTTTCTCACGAAAAATCCTATCAAAGACATAAAAATGATTTATAGTAAAAGTACTTTTTATCTACCAAATTTATAATTTGTGCCGGTCATTGGAAGCAGGAGAATTTAAGAAAATATATAAAAACGCGGGAATAGCGGGTCGTCATTCCCGCCAAAAACGAATACTGGATACGCCCAGTAATCATGGTTAATCAGGGAAAAGTTATCTCATGAATAATTTTAAGCCCTTTCTTTAATCAACATCGGACAGTTATTGGCTGAAAAGATCTAACATGCTCGGATTAGAGATTAATGCTATTGTAAGGTTATTTACTCCACTATTCATAAAATGCAAAGCGTGCTTGTAGAAACGCCTTTTTATTCCCATGTGGGAGTCAATCAATTTATGACGAAAAAATGTTCATGAATATTCAAGAAGGGTTCGCAATGATATATCATCTCTGCCTCCGTACCAAAGACTTTTTGGATGAAGATTTTTTGCACAAGTTTTAATTGTGTTGCATACAACTAATCTGTTTAATTCTTTTATGGTTATTTCATAATGAAATACGAGGGAGTATACCTTTAAAGATTATATTTTGGACATATTTTCTATTTTTCTTTACATTTTTCCTGGTATATTCTAATGCCAGAAAATTTACACTGAGATATTGATCAATAGTTTAAGATGAACTTTGACTGTAAAAAATCTAACTACTAGGACAGACAGATATGAGCATACAGTGCAAACCCAGATCAGACTGCTCCTACAGGAGCAGTCTGATCAGGGTCTACACTGTTTGCTATTCTATCCGCATCTTTACAGCACAATATAGCATTGTAAAACCGAACTGTTCCATCTTTAGGAAAATATTGGTAATTATTTAAGATGTCCATAGTTTTATGAATTTTTATGGTATAGTCCGATAATTTAGCATACTAGTTTAGATTTCACTTACAATTTTCTTGTACTCATCTGCGCTGGATTTGAAAACATAGCTTCCTGCATCATTGAACTGGTATGCGAAAAGCTGGGTTGAGGTTCCGACCTGGGCCTGGGCTTCTGCAAGAGCCCTGAATCCTCCATAGTCGAAATTGCTATTGGTGTTGTATAAATTGTCTCTGAAATAGACAAGGGGACTTGTAGGACTTAACTCTTTCACTACCAAAAAGCAGACGACAAAATTTACGTCTGCAAAAATTAAAAAAATGCCTTGTCCAAGACTTTTTATATTGAGAATTCAAAGACTAGAGGGCAAACAGTGTAGATCTAGATGAGGCGGCTCATTATGAGCCGCCTCATCAGGATCTACGCTGTTTGCAAATTTTGCTAATTGCGTCACTGGGGCTTAAAGAGTTAATAACTCACCATAGGAATCTGTGTCCAAAAAAAAAAAAAATACTACAGAAAATTAAAATACATGTACGTATTACTAACCAGAATTATTCAAATTTGGATCTGAAAAGAATAATGAAATAAAAGCATCGTAAACGACTGCGTAATACCCCGCCACTGCAAACCTTTCATAGCTTTTTTTTTTCATGATTTCATACTTGTATATAGCTCCAGGACTGGGGCAGATAATTAACCTCCTTCGGATAAAATTTTAACCATCACTATAAGCTATTATTGCTTTGATCATTTGTTACATGTTTCATGTTATACCAAAAATCTGATTTTATATGGATTTTTTCATGATTTTATACATGTATATAGCCCTTTGCCAGGGGCAGATAACCCCTGGGGACAAAATTTTGATCATGACAGAAAGCTTATATTGCTTCGAGAAGCTGTAGCAAGTTTCAGGAAAATCACTTTCAACCCTTATTTTATACAGAATTTTTCATGATTTTTATACATGTTTATAGCCCTGGGGCAGGGGCAAATAACCCTTGTAGACAAAATTCTGCTAACGACAGAAAAAACATATTATTTCAATCATTTCTGTGAACTTTCATTATTATATTTCGAAGTGTAAAGGAATAACAGACCAAAAACCACTTTTGCAATATTGACAAGGGCAATAACTCTGTCATAAGATATCGAAATTCGCCCATTAACAATCCCAACTGAGATATTCCCAGGACCAATTCATATGCCAAGTTTGAAGAAAATCCGTTAATAAATACTCAAGTTATCGAACGGAAACAAAGTGCTCACGGACGGACAGACAGATGGACAGACAGACAGACGGACGGACGACGGACCGACAGACACACGGACAGCCAGCGGGAAAACATAATACCCCGCCACTAACGTGTGGCGGGGTATAGAAGTGTAAAGGAATAACAGACCAAAAACCACTTTTGCAATATTGACAAGGGCAATAACTCTGTCATAAGATATCGAAATTCGCCCATTAACAATCCCAACTGAGATATTCCCAGGACAATTCATATGCCAAGTTTGAAGAAAATCCGTTAATAAATACTCAAGTTATCGAACGGAAACGAAGTGCTCACGGACGGACGGACAGATGGATGGACAGACAGACGTACGTACGACGGACGGACAGACACACGGACAGCCAGCGGGAAAACATAATACCCCGCCACTAACGTGTGGGGGGGTATAAAAAATATTGACACCAGAGTCACAAAAGGACTGTAGTGCTTGCCTGCTTTTGTACAGGCCCCGAGGTTATAAAACTTTTTTCATGCTCAACACAGCTGAGCATGAAATTTCACCTGCTAATAAATAGCAAATTACTGATAAATGCAGTTGTTTTCTTGCTCAGTTGAGCTGAGAACGAAATTTTCTCTGCTTATGAATATGAAAATGCCAACATTAGTTGGCATTTTCATATTTATCAGCAGAGAAAATTTCATGCTCAGCTGAGTTGAGCACGAAAAAAGTTTTCAACATAGGGGCCAGGTAATATCATAACTTTGTAATTTCTTGGCATTTTCTTGCAAGTAAAATTCCTATATCAAATACAATGATTATTTACACTTGTTTATTTATTTCTTCTTTCCACATCCATTTCCCTTCTACACTCTATCATTCATACCTTATTTACATCTATCTGGCTATAAAAAGGGAAATTATACTTTCAAACTTACTGCAAATATGTAAAGCCTCGTTTACACGATATGTTTTCCACATAAGTTTTCTGTGCACATATGGAAAACATACTGTCTAAACAGAGTTATGCACTGCTTATTCTTCCCACATGTGGAAAGCACAAGGAATAGAACATGTTCTATCCTTATGCATTTTTCCATAAGCTTTTGACCAATCAGAAGAGTTCAATGAGGTTAACTGCTTTTGCACGGAGGTTAATTGCTTTTGCAACCTCGGTAGGTATTTAAAATACCAAAATATTGATATCAAGAGTATTAGAATGTATATTTCTTGAATATTACATGCATTTTACATAGGGGAACAACTTTTATGACTTCCTGTCTGCTTCCCTGAACGTTGAAGTCCTTTCATTTTAGGGTCTGTACCCTTATATTTTGCGTTTGCTCATAAGCATAGGTAATGAGTCACATACAAACTGGAATCATCAGCATGTCCTCCGTCTACATTTTTGTAACATAAAAGATAACCAGAGGACCATTGGTCCTGTAGCTCACCTGAGTCCATTCATCCTTAGCACTCAAGAGTAAGAAACACTGAAGTAAGTTGTACAATTCGGCCTAATTTCAACTTTGACTGAGTTATTATGCTTGTCCTAGTAAATATTAGCAAGTTTGATGAAGTTACAATAAATCAAAAACATATTTGTAAAACTTTTTGCCTAAATATTGCAGTAACACAGAAATAAATGCCAATTTGCACTTTTCCCAATACAAGTCTATGGAAACTTTAAAATGCCATAGTAATGAAACCATGTGGGCCACAATAATAAAAAACAATATTTACGTAGCGGCTAATGTCATGAACATGTATGCAAAGAATCAGTTTCATCCCCCTATATGGTTTTTGAGGAAAAGATTTTTAAATATTTTTTTCAAAAATATTTCCTTAATATTACCATGGCAACAAATCGAATTCTGCAATTAGGACAAAATTAATAGGAATCATAGAGGACTACTCAAGCAACATTTCTGTAGATAAAAAATCCAAAAATAACTGCAAGGAGATAGCAAAAACTGCAGCTTTCCATTTTTCCCATTATATTTCAATGGAAACTATAAGTTGCCATACCAACCTAACCGCTGAAGCAATTGCCATAAAAAAAAACTGTAATTGTATAGAAGCTTGTACAAAGATCCGTTCTGTAAAGTTTGAGCTTTATCGGCCACATAGTTTCTGCAAAAATGATATTTTAATATTTTTTCTATTTTTAACCATTCGGTTGCATTGGCAATCAGCCAAATTGTGCAATTTACATAAATTTCATGTGGTTGATAGAGGACTACTCAAGGCAAGGAACATTTCTGTAAAAGTTTTGTCAAAATATCTGCAGTTACATAGCAATAAATGCAAATTTTCAATTTTCCCATTATAAGTCAATGGCAACTTTATGTTGCCATAGCAACCAAACTGCCGGAGCAATTGCCAAGAAAAACAGTCTTTTCATAGACAGAAGTATCTAGATCCTTTCTGTAAAGTTTGAGCTTTATCGGCCACATAGTTTCTGCAAAAATGATATTTTAATATTTTTTCTATTTTTAACCATTCGGTTGCATTGGCAATCAGCCAAATTGTGCAATTTACATAAATTTCATGTGGTTGATAGAGGACTACTCAAGGCAAGGAACATTTCTGTAAAAGTTTTGTCAAAATATCTGCAGTTACATAGCAATAAATGCAAATTTTCAATTTTCCCATTATAAGTCAATGGCAACTTTATGTTGCCATAGCAACCAAACTGCCGGAGCAATTGCCAAGAAAAACAGTATTTTTATAGATGGTAGTACCTAGATCCTTTCTGTGAAGTTTGAGCTTTATTGGTTTTATAGTTTCTGAGGAGATGATTTTTGAATATCTTTTCTATTTTTAACCATTCGGTTGTCATGGCAACCAGCCTAATTGTGCAATTTACATAAATTTCATGTGGTTGACAGAGGACTACTCAAGGAACATTTCTGTAAAAGTTTTGTCAAAATATCTGCAGTCACATAGCAATAAATGCAAATTTTCAATTTTCCCATTATAAGTCAATGGCAATTTCAATTTTCCCATTATAAGTCAATGGCAACTTTAAGTTGCCATAGCAACCAAACTGCTGGAGCAATTGCCAACAAAAACAGAATATTTATAGATGGAAGTACCTAGATCCTTTCTGTAAAGCTTGAGCTTTATTGGTTTTGTAGTTTCTGAGGAGATGATTTTTGAATATCTTTTCTATTTTTAACCTTTCGGTTGCCATGGCAACCAGCCTAATCGTGCAATTTACATAAATTTCATGTGGTTGATAGAGAACTACTAAAGGAACATTTCTGTAAAAGTTTTGTCAAAATATCTGCAGTTACATAGCAATAAATGCAAATTTTCAATTTTCCCATTATAAGTCAATGGCAACTTTAAGTTGCCATAGCAACCAAACTGCTGGAGCAATTGCCAAGAAAAACAGTATTTTTATAGACGGTAGTACCTAGATCCTTTCTGTGAAGTTTGAGCATTATTGGTTGTATAGTTTCTGAGGAGATGATTTTTGAATATCTTTTCTATTTTTAAGCTTTCGGTTGCCATGGCAACCAGCCTAATAGTGCAATTTACATAAATTTCATGTGGTTGATAGAGGATTACTCAAGAAACATTTCTGTAAAAGTTTTGTCAAAATATCTGCAGTGACATAGCAATAAATGCAAATTTTCAATTTTTCCCATACAAGTCAATGGAAACTTTAAGCTGCCATAGCAACCAAAGTTCTGAAGCGATTTGGATAAAAAAACAGTATTATTGGTTCCCCCTGCCTATAGATGCTATATATGAAATTTGGTAACAATGGGCCTTGTAGTTTCAGAGGAGATGTCTTTTGAAAATATTGACGGACGACGGACGGACGACGGATGCCTGCCTATACTATAAGCTCACCTGTGAGCCTTCGGCTCAGGTGAGCTAACAAAATTATGCAGACACTTCCAGGTAAATGGCGGGAAAGTCTGAGAACATATGTGCTCTCTGCATATCGTATAAACACAAAACCATATGTGCTTATTTCCATATATTCTTTTTGCCACATGTGCAAAAGCATATCGTGTAAACGAGGCTTAAAACAATCCTTGAAATTCAGCAATAAAATGGGGTTTTCTCTTCTAGATCTTTATGAGTTTTTGGAAGGGACAAAAACCCACCTTATAACAACTATGCTAAATTAATCCAGTCACAGGGCTGAAAATATCTACTCGTCCGCTCGCCATGGCGAGTGCCTCAAGCTACAGGACGAGTAGAATTTCTCTACTGCCAAGGAAACTTAATAATTTCACTATAAATCTTTTGACGCAGGACGAGTGACAATTTAACTCTTTCACTACGAAAAAGCAGACGGCAAAATTTACGTCTGCAAGAATTAAAAAAATGCCTTGTCCAAGACTTTTTATATTGAGAATTCAGAGACTAGAAGGCAAACAGTGTAGATCTAGATGAGGCGGCTCATTATGAGCCGCGCCATCAGGATCTACGCTGTTTGCAAATTTTGCTAATTGCGTCACTGGGGCTTAAAGAGTTAAGAATTTTCCAGCTCTGAGTCATCTAGGGGAAAGTCGGGTAACTTCGTACAGGCGGGTAAATTCGGACATACAGTTGCAAACAGTGAAAATCCAGATGAGACGGCTCATAATGAGCCGTCTCATCAGGATTTTCTCTGTTTGGCCTGTTAATTTTTGTTTTAGTTCCAAACAACTGACATATAAAGGAAACAATGCCAGTGTCCGAAATAACCCGCTGTCCGAAGTTACCCGAATCTCCCCTATCTTAATCTTCCTAAACTATATCTAGGCTCTTATATACCTACAACAGATCACGATGAGCAGCCATATTTATTTAGTTAATAAGATGGCGACTTCCACTTCAAGAATTAATTCAATGTATAAATCAGGTTGCATAATTCCGCTATAAGCAAGTTTTTTCTCTTCCAAAACATATCAAAAAGTCAAAATTCCAAACATTTCAGCTGTTGTTTATCAAAAGCAAATGATATCTCAAAGTCATTTTCCAAACACTTCAATCTCCTGTAATCTAAAACAACTGATACCTCAAAGTACTTACATGTCGTATATTGGATAAATGCTATTGGTAACAGCAAACAGCATAAACTGGCCATTCTCCAGACAAACCACAGGGTTCTTTACTCCGCTAAACGTTGTTCCGTTAAAGGTTCCAGTTGACAGCAGACGACGGCGGCCAATGAAAGAGCTTATACTATCAGATGAAGCATTTCCTGAGATGGATGCTTTGATATTATTGTCAAAAAGGGTAACGAGAGTCGGAGGATCTGGATTGTAGACACCAACAAATCCCTTTGTTACTTCATCTACTGTTAAAAGGGGAACAGGATGCTGGGTATTGTCCAATGAACTGCACTGAGACTTCGTGAAGGTATTTCTTGAATTTATCAAGGAAGTAGTTGCTGAAGACACAAACTCTTTCTGTAAATGAGAGAAAGAAAAATCGATAAAAAATTTCCAGAGCTCTAGATGAATTGGGGTTTTGAGGATAATTCTGAGATTTGTTTTTCTTTCTTATTTCTCAATAAAGGCATATGTTGTTACCTCTCACAAGAACCGTCTCAATGAGATGGTTCTAATGAGGGGTCACTACATATGTTTAAATGAAGAAATATGGAAAATTATCCCTCATTTATCAATTAAGGTCTACAGCTATAGATAAGAAGAGGTAACAGGTGTAATTTTCTTTATCTTTCCATAAAAACAATACTATTATGTGCCTCCTAATTAGAGCCCTCTCTTAATGAGAGGTCACAACATATGTTTAAATGGAGAAATATGGAAAATCATACATTGATTATCACTATTAGCCCTTCTTGTCTGAAACACTGTTTATCTATCCGGGGTCAGTCTAGAAAGGGAGAAGTGGGAGAAAAAAAAATCTCTAAGCTGACAGACTTCTCCCTTTTCTGAGCTGAGAGGGAAGTCAAAATGTATAAAACATATAGAAAATCAAAAAATTTAGGATAAAACTTCTCCCTGAAATTCAGAAAATGTTGCAAAACTTCTCCCTATCTGAGAACCCTAGGCTGAGCCCTGTCTATTATAGATATTTGTGTCTTATTTCTTCACAAAATGTCCTGGTATGTTATGGATCTCAGTGTAAAAGCCAGGGCTTGGTTCTTCAAAACAAAAGCAATGCAGTTAATTAACAAGATGAAGGGTTTTTAAATGTATTGTACACAAACACATGTCCAATTTTTTGGCCACAAAATTGTGAGAAGCTTTCACTGAGCAGCATAATCATACATGATTATGATGGGTATTCATAAATCTCCAGACTATATATGATGTGCAATGCAGCAAGATGGCCCTAAAGGTATGACAATTACCATATACGTGGTAATTTTCGCAGGTTCAAATTTTCGCGGTTTTGGGGCAATTTAATTTTCCCAATATTTAATTTTGGCGGTTAGCAACATGCGCAAAAATCAAAATTGCTTGATTTTCATTTGAGCTAGTTCTTTCATTAACCTGCGGCCGCAGGTTAATGAAAGAACTGGCTCAAATGAAAAGTACCAGACTTTACCGAAGCAAACAAAAACAAAATATACGGACGCTGTGTCTTCTGATGATACTTTGTAAGAAACAGGAAATTATTTTGCAATTTTAATATTCGCGGTTTCTAAATGACCGCCAAATACCGCGGAAAATGGAACACCGCGAAAATTATCGCGTATACTGTATGTAATTTTTAAAACAATCATTTAAATCAAATATCATTAAAAAAGCAGGTTTGTAGAGCAGTGGACATATAGCCAGAATTCTCACTATCCTATCATTTGCACTATAACATGGATCTAGAAATTTGGGACTGTATGAAACATGAAAAAAATCCCTATTTTATGACCAAACAAATACAGAATACAGTCAACTCTCGATATCTCGAAGTCCAAGTTCATCCCAAACTACTGATATCTCCAAGTAAATTTTCTTGTCCCACAAGATGAAGGGTTTTTAAATGTATTGTACACAAACACATGGCCAATTTTTTGGCCACAAAATTGTGAGGAGCTTTCACTGAGCAGCATAATCATAAATGATTATGATGGGTATTCATAAATCTCCAGACTATATATGATGTGCAATGCAGCAAGATGGTGAGATATCAGGAGTTTGAGATAACAGGAGTTGAAACGTAAAGAAAGAGGAAATATGTCCAATCTACATGTATATTTTGTGATATAAGAGGGTACTTTGAGATATCAGTATTCGAGATATCGAGAGTTGAAAGTATGTATGTGATGTCATGAAATAAATAATAATTACCAAAACTGTGCCGTCGGTATCTCTGATAGCTAAATAAGGCTCAATCGGAGGACTAGCACAGGTAAACGAAATTGTGTTCTCCTGGGCTATTCGACACTCTAGGTCACAGAGCACCGGTAAATCCTCCGCCTCACATAAACAGCTGCCCTTGGTCTCCAGATAGCCTTCATACTCTCCATCATCACAAACCTACGAAAAGAATTTCATAAATTATGAGGCCTAGATGAAACATGTATTTGATGATAATACTAGGATATTTTTTTATTCTCCATAAAAACATATGTTGTGACCCCTTATTAGAACCATCTCACATAAGAACCATCTCTGTGAGATGGTTCTAATGAGGGGTCACAGCATATGTTTTTACTGAGAATACAAATTTGTTAGTCAGGCTGTTGTAGATATATCACTCGCACTCTGCGCTCATGATACCATCTTTTTTACAACTGACTACCCTCAGAATAAATAACTGTTAGAGCTGATCTATTTCTTAAACAAGACGCTTTGTTTAGACTCAGCTAACATAATGATGAAGTTAATATATAAAAGAACAACAGGAGAAGAATCATAACCTTGGCTGGAATCAAACCTGCAACAATCTTCAATTTGTGAGTCCAGAAAGGTACATGTAACTCCTTGGTCAACACAGCTGGACCACAGTCTATACCAAGAGACTAATTAACTAACACACTAATTACCCGCATAATCAACCCTTCCTTGTCACTGACTTACACATTTATCCACATAACCATATACTTTCCATATCCTTAATATAATCAACCTTGCACACTAATCCACATAACCAACTTTTCCTTATCATTTATGGGGTAACTGTTCTCAAAATTGTCATTTGGGGAGGTAAATCGTTGGTTTTATGGTCGGAAATTTTGTTATATGGGAACACGTCAGCAGAGCCTTAAAACATAATTTGCAACCATAAAACCAACAATTTAACTCCTAAAATGATCATTTTCAATACATTTATCCCCATTCTAATGCACTTTTTACATTTTTCACCTTTGAAAGTATACTACTTTGCACGCAAAGCTAGCACTTTCAGCCATGTAAAACCAGGTTAGCCGGTATTATATATATAAAGAAGCGATGTTATGTAATGCCTGGGTTTCCGACAGTATATCACAGGATATACTGTCGCAAATGTTTTAGTTATCCAATCAGACATCAGGTTATATACATAAGTACATTCGAGTAACTATTAACTCCACTTAATCAACCCTTCCAATCATTAACTTACTTAAAAACCCACATTACCATGCCTCAACCCTTCCTGATTGTTAACTTATCAACCCATATAAACAACCCTTCCTTATCATTAACTTACCAACCCATATAAACAACCCTTCCTTATCATTAACTTACCAACCCATATAAACAACCTTTCCTTAACATTAACTTACCAACCCATATAAACAACCCTTCCTTATCATTAACTTACCAACCCATATAATCATCCCTTCCTAATCATTAACTTACTTATTGACCCACACAAACCTTCATTTTTAACCCACATTATCAACCCTTCCTTATCATTAACTTACTTAAACTCAAATAATTAATCTTTAACTCTTCTTAACAATAAACTTAATAAACCCATATAATCAACCCCTTCCTTGTCAGTTATCAGTCAGTAACTTACTAACTAACCAGCATAATCACATAATTTGTCCTACAAGAGAAAGCTGAATCACAGTCATGGCTAAGAGTATGGACCCTAATCAGACTGCTCCTAAGGAGCAGTCTGATCTGGATCTACACTGTTAGCTTGGATATTCATGACAGATACTGTACTTACATTATTCCTACAATGGTCTTCAAATTGATCTCCGGTAAAACAGCTGCCATCCTGGTAACGCCATTCCCATTTCCTACACAGTGGGAATACCCTTTTGACACAATCTCTGTCTCCTTCATTGTTTCTAAATCCAGCCGCACACGGACACTGTCGGTCACTTTCCTGTATAAAGGATAAACAATCTTCCATACAAGACAGAACAGTCAATACTATATAAAATATGCAAAATAGATAAATGAATGGACAGATAGCCTTACAATGCAGTAATAAAATACATGTGTGTTCAATAGCATACCATATACACGCCTGGTAAACTATCACAGGTACCTCCGCGGAGGTACCGATAAAATGTTGTGACAGGCATCCGGAGCTACCTGTGACGGACCAAAAATAAACAAAAAACGGTAGGTATTCTTCTTTTTTGATAAAATACATTATAACCAGGGGCTTTATTGAAAATCAAAGAATGCTATTCGACCCTTATATACATTAAGTTTTGTCACACAGTATATCCCCGGGAACTTTACATATATACAGTAGATATGACTTTTGAAGTGGCTTTAAGGTCAGTCGAAAGTACTCAAAACAAGAACAAATCGGTAGTTTTAGGTCCTAAATGCACTTTTCTTGCATAAGAATCTGTTGATCTGGATACACTGATGTAAAGTAAACCTCCTTGCCCAAATATAAATGCCAATAAACTCCAAATAAGGCTGGATCGGTAAAAAACAACTGGAGGTGCCTGTGACGAAATGGAGATGCCTGTGATGTAAGAAAATATAGCGAAAATCTGAAGATTTACAGCGGTTGCAAATATTGATAAAAAAACAACAACTGGAGGTGCCTGTGACGAAATGGAGGTGCCGGTGATGTAAGAAACTATAGTGAAAATTTGAAGATTTATAGCGGTTGCAAATATAGATAATCTACAAATTGGGCAAAAACTCTTTGAGCTGGTGTTTTAGAAATTTTATCATGGAATTTCATGATATACGCATTATGATAGCTTAATGGGACATTGAATGAATGATTCTTTCCAAGGCAGTGGTTTAGAGAAGATGTCAATATTTCCAGCTGCAATAACTATTCAGATTTTCACTATATTTGCTTACATCACAGGCACCTCCACACCATTGCAGGCACCTCCAGCTGTTGTTTTGAAAAATCAAGCCTTATTTGTAGTCAATCAACATTTATATTTGAGCAAGGAGGCTACCTTAACACCAGTGTACCGAGAAAAACGGATTCGTATGCAAGATCACTGCATTTAAGACCAAAAACGGCCGAATTCTTTATGTTTTGAGTACTGTGGGCTGACATCAAAGCCACTTCAAAAGTCGTATCTTTGGTTAATATGGAAAGTTCAGGGTGATATAATGTGTGACAAAACTTTATGTCTATAAGGGTCGAATAGCACTTTTTGATTTTTAATAAACTCCCTGGTTATTTTATATTTGGTCAAAAAAGAGGAATACCTAGCGTTTGTTGTCATTTTTTGGACAGTCACAGGCAGCTCCAGGTGCCTGTCACAACTTTTTATCGGTACCTCCGCCGGAGGAACCTGTGATAGTTTACCAGGCTTGATATACGCGGTAATTTTTGCGGGTTCAAATTTTCGCGGTTAAGGGTCAAAAACATAAATATTAATTTTTGCGGTTAGCAACATGCTCGAAGACAAAACTATAATTTCTTTTTCACTTGAGTAGGTTCTTTCATTAACCTGCGGCAGGGCCGCCGCAGGTTAATGAAAGCACTGGCTCAAGTTAAAAGTACCAGCAACTACCGAAGCAAACACAAACAAAATATATGATCACTTTGTCTACAGACGACACATGGTAAGAAACAGGAAATTATTCGCAATTTTAATTTTCGCAGTTTCTATGTAACCACGAAATAATGCGAAAAATGGAACACCGTGAAAATTACCATGTATACAGTATATACAGCTTTAACACAGCAAATTGGGATGTGGATACTGTAATGAGCACTAGGACAGATCTGATTAGACAGTGCAAACCCAGATCAGGGGCCGGCTGTTCAGAACTAACGATGTCGTTAGTTAACGTTTTGTTAAAATTTCAAACGTTAATATCTCAAATATGGCAATATTTTTTGTTGAAAAAATGTGAGAAGCTTTTGCACTGCAAAAGCTTCTCACATATTTTCAACAAAAAATATTAGTGTATTTGGCTATAAAGTCACAAAACACTTAACGAGTTTACCTCTTAACGAGCTCGTTAGGCTAACGATGCTTTGAGCAAATGGGCCCAGACTGCTAAAACAGCAAATTTTTAGAATTCTTAGGGTGGTATCATAGCCTTTTCAATAGATGGGTGTGACTCAATCAACTGCCAGAAAAGGGGGGGAGCATTTCTTAATGAAATTCAAATCTGCCAGAAAAAAAGGGATGTGCATCTTATGGAAATTCAAAACTGGGGACATGAAATCACTTTCTGGCTAGATACTGCATATTCCCAGCCGGCACATGACGTCAAAATGACATCGTACTGACATAGATGCAACGTCATTATGTTGCATCAACGTCATCGATGTCAGTATGACGTCTTCATGACGTCATGACGTCAAAATGACATCGTACTGACATAGATGCAAGGTCATTACGTTGCATCAACGTCGTCGATGTCAGTATGACGTCTTCATGACGTCATGTGCCTACTGGGTTCTGTCCAAAGAATGAGGTTGTGCTTGCTTTCCTCCCTCCATTCCTCTCACCTTCTCTACGTGAGCCTACAACTACGGCATTTGTTCCCCAAAATTTTGATGTTAAACTGAATTTGCTGTTGTCAAGAATGCTTATTTAGAACAATTTAGCCATTCCGTGCAAATCAAAATGACGTTATTAAGAATTTTGCTGTTGTAATGAGTGCCGTTGTAAAGAGGGTTGACTGTACATGTATATACCTGAAAATCTCTGCCTGCCCCTGTGCAGCTACATGTCCTCTGACCCCTATAGGGCTGTTCTGCTTCTGATCCACAAGGGAAGCAACCTATTTGTCCCGTCAGATGGTTGAAATGATCCACGGGGCAGTCTATACAGTCTGAGACTGAACCCATGCCCTCGTTGGGATTGGCTGTGCCTACAGGGCAAGGTGTGGCTTCTCCACTGCCCTCTGGGCAATAGTAGCCTGAAAAAATGTATAGAAAAGTTAGAATTACAATAATTAAGGTATATGGCTACACCCCCATGGTTTCTTGCTATTTTCACAGAGGGGGACAACTTCTGTGACTTTCTGTTTACTTTCTTGGCCGATAAAGCCATTTGAAAATAGGATCAATTCTTAAAGGAAAGAATTTGCTCCTCTGGGAATAAATTAATTATTCCCAGAGGAGCAAATTCTTTCCTTTTGCCAGGCTTCTTGTTTGTGAATACATGTTCTAGTGAAAGGGATAATATAAACCCCTTACAGTGACTTTTTCCACTTTCAGGGGAAACAACTTCGCCTTTTCTTTGTTAACTATCTACCTTGGCAAAATTCATAACCATCTCATAAGTGCTTGAACTGGATGGACAGAAAACAACACACCTGTAAAACACCTTGCTAAAGCAGGTGTGACAAAAATTTGCTACCGCTGTAGAAAGGATATAGATATTGGCAATAAAATTGTAATTACTGAGATGTTATGAAACAGCAATAACATACCTATCTGGCTATGTAACAAGGGTGTTTTTCCCCTTAAAATGATCCTAATTGAGCTGTGACACAACAATACCAACAAAGTGGCATGTGTGCCCAGCAAAGATTCAGATCAGCCATGGCATACATGCAATATGATCAAAGTCTTTGCTGTGTCCTCAAAGAGTAGCTAAAGGTCTGATCTACCTCCCAGCCGACAACATAGACTCTGATCAGACTGGACGGATGCCCAGGCTGATCTGAGTCTTTGCTGTGTGCACATGCCACTTTGTTAATTTTGTTGCGTTAGCCATACTAATGCTGCTAGAAGACATTTTTTTCCTTCCTAAACAATTCTAAAATTCTTTGTCTTATAAGACAGGCTTAGATTTTTGTTTGTATTGGAAGGGCAAAGACCATGCCCTAAAACTAAATAAATATGATACAGCAAATCGTATGAACTGGATCAAAAGAAAAGATTCCTTATACTCTTACCCGCAGGACAAAGGAACGATTGCGTGCCATTTGGTCCAAAGATATCTGCCAAGTCACTGCTGTTAGTCACCGGATTGTCTGTGGTGGCATAATCAAGGCAGACAACTCCAGCTCTACAGTAGAGACAACCACTACCATCTTCTGCGCTGTAGTTCCCGGCTCGACAAGGCTCGCATGTATCTTCAAGTGTCTTACGTTCGGCACCAGGCATATCACCATAACCTCTTGGGCACTGAACAGGCTCAATAGCTCCTTAAAACAGAACAAAAAAGTCCTTTACCAAGGGCGTAGCTATGTATACGGCAAATACGCAAGTGTGTATTGAAATTTTGTCAAAATTGACAAAATTTCAAAACACACCTGCATATTTGCATGCTGAAATTTTATAAATTAGACAAGATTTCAAAACCAACTCCCAAAGAGGCTGAAATACGTATTTTCCCTTCAAGAAGTAGAGAATAAAACATGGTTGTGCGTATTATGAAACTGCCCCTAGTTACGCCCCTGTTTACTATGTAGGCCAGGCTAAATGGCCCCTAAAAAACAAGATAATGTTTTATCCAGATACCGCCAATTTAAATTTTTTTTAGGATAAACTAGAAATTGTACAAGACGCACTGGCTCATGCCTTGCCAGTACACCAGTTTACATTTCTAGATGGATTTTGGATAGAGAGAAAACTAAGTTTTATGTCCCTTTCTACAGTATATCAGTCAGGATGAGATGATGGTAGGATGATAATGAGAGGTTGTGTGTAACAGAACCTTGTTTTTCAGTGTGAACAATTCTACTGCCAGCAAAATTCAAACTGGTACCACCGGTGCTGCGAGCCAGTGTACAAAGGCAGCCGTCAAACTGACGAGTTCTTGTGACAAATTACTGAACCTGAAGACAAAGGTCACCTCTGAAAAATGGCTAATTCTGTACTTTCCCATGCCTGGACTTTGTTCAAAGGTTTGGCTGTACCAAGTAATAAGATTGGTGCCTTCCCACTGACACAGAGTAAATGTAGCATACTAAATCTTAATTTTATTATCAAAATGCAGTGCTCCAGATAACAAGCAGTCACATGGATAATTTAGGGATAATTATCCATATTTGCCCATAAAAACATATGTTGTGACCCCTCATTAGAACCGTCTCACCGAGATGGTTCTAATGAGGGGTCACAACATATGTTTTCATTGAGAATTAAGAAAAATTATCTTTGAATTATCCTCAATACCCGCTATTATCTGGAGATCTGAAAATGTACAAAAATTACCTGCATCCGTGCAGTTACATGTGTCAAAGTATGTTCCTGTGCAATAATGTCCAATAGGGCAAGGTGTTGGTGAAGTCGAGTTTTCTGGACAGTAGTACGCTGGTGGGCAGGAAAGTTGCACCTCTGAATTGGTGCAGTAGTAACCTGGAAAAGAAAATAGAATATGGTGCATACTTTTTATAAGAGCTTCCCAAGCTGTGCATAATACCAGAGCCCTAGATAAGAGGGAGTATTTGGTGATAATTAGGGATAATTTTTGTTAATTCTGGATAAAAACATATTAGTCTGGTTGCCAAATGAAGATTTTAGGTGCAACCCAAAAAATAGTCCGCACAAAATGTTTTTGCACAAATGTGTTCACCAACATGTCCGTACACTGAAACTGAATGATGCCACCTTGGCATCATTGGGGAAATGAAAATATTCAAGATGGCGTCCAAGATGGCCGCCAAGGGATAAAATCCTCAATATCTTCTAAAGTATGTGGGTTAAAAACATACTTTTGGTGGCTACATGTAGGTTTTCGAGGTCGAGGAATCGATTAAGCATGTTAAAAATTATTTCAAACGAAACAGTTACAAAATGGCGGACAAGATGGCCGCCAAAACATAAAAATCTCCATATCTTCTTTAGTATATGGGCTAGAAGCATGATTTTGGTGTCTGCTTATAGGTTTTCGGGGTCAAGGAATCCAATAAGCATGTTAGAATTTACTTCAAGGCACTTAGTTACACACAATGGTGGACAAGATGGCGGACGATGCATCGATTAAGGCACTGAATGTCGGAGAAATTTTTTTTGACAGCAGAATTCAGGTTTTAGAAGTATATTAACTCGGAAGTTTGAAATAATAAATTCTATGAATATAAAAACCCGAAGTCATAAAGACCACATTTTGCATCTGATAGTGTTACTACCAAGGAGATCACGATGATCCATAAGAACCCAGTCCCGGTAGGGATGAACAGCCCCGTCTAGAAAATTTCAGTCGCAACAGAAAGACACTGAGATCTCGATCATTTATTATTATTTTGAGAATGTCGTTTCTAATGGCTTTCTTTGCTCATAATTCCATGCTTGTATCTTTTGGCAAAGTCAAATGATGCAAAAAATCAAGAACTAATACAACTAGACCCAACATGACAAAAGTTCGCGAAAGACAAGCATGGTAAATCGAGTGAACAGCCCTTTCTTAGACATTCAGTCCCAATTGAAAACAACAGTAACTTTTATTTTACCTATTTAATATTTTGAATAGGACAAAACAGAAAACAAACTAGGCAGCTATTAGATAATCATATTGCTAGAAAACCACAGACAAGAGGATAAAAGAAAACGTAACATTGAGGAACCGCAACAGAAGTATTGCCTTGGAACGGTTAGTAATACATTACTGGGGAAAAGTTAACCAGTTTTACATACTCTGCATAAAGGTTACCCAACCCATCAATGAAACATCACAGACAGCAAATAAATCACGTATAAAACCTGTGATGAATTAAAGATGAGGACTCGGCAGAAACAACGTATTTGCGACGCCTGGAGAAGATCCCTCGGATATCAAACAACAATCCTGAAGCAAAGAAAACCACCAGTTGAACCCTTGAATGGCCAAGCAGTGGGGCAAAAGTTTGATCTTGACACAAAGGATTTATTACTTTGATTGCTTCGTTGATTTTAAGTTTTGTAAGAAAAATCATTTTTCCCCTGACTTTACTCTTTTATCTGTATATTAGCCTTTAAGCAGGGGCAAATAACCCAGAAGGATAAAATTCCAATCGTAACAGTAAAAAAAGCCTGTTTACTTTCATCTTTTGTCAGAAGTTTAATAAAAATCGCTTTCAGCTCTTTGAGTTTGCGCTGAAATTATCTCAGTGTTACACTTAGAGCAAAAGGGCTAGAAGCAGGTATAAACAAACCCTTGGCGACAAAAGTTTGACTCTGCCAGGAAACTTTATTACAGTTTTGGAAAATCCCTTTCAGAGCTGGTTCTAACTCTATTTGTACATTTTCTTTTCAAAATGTAAAGTCGGTTATTCAGTTTGTCTATAAAGTATGCGACCCGGGTTTGGGGGCATACGTGACCCAACGTTTATCTATGCGTATTTAAATCTTTTGAGGAGTTTGAAATATAACATGAAAATACCAACTAATGTGTACTTCAGTGGTTCAGAAGAAGAGAACCTTTTAGAAGAAACGGTGACATCTTTGGCCGCAAGCATTCATATATACCGACTTTCGTTCTCTCAAACGAATGGAAGTATAGCTTTACATCAAATTATCCCAGTAGCCTTTGCTCCGTTGGAGCAGTGGGTTGTTAAGTTCTCATTGTGTCTTTGGCATAGCGCTTTTATGAAAGGTCAGGCTAAATTCTATCCTTGTGCCTTCTTTTGACCATCCTTGATTCTAGTCAGGTACACATTTTTCGCTGAGTCGACAGATAGCCTTTTTCAGTTGTTATCAGATACAGGATTCAAAACCCCGACTGCCAAATTCTCTAGACACTCAAAAAGTGATTTTGATCAGCCCAGCGGCTTCGGAGAAGAATCTGTTTGAATGTATGGGTGGTCTAAGCTGACGGACTATGAAGTCAGTTTATGCTTTCAGCGTTCCCATATAGCATTGCTCGGAAGATTCAATCAGGTAAGAATACTTGTAGAAACTGGCCTGACAAGTATGCACTTTTTAAGCTAAAACATTTTAAATGTGCAATTACAAATTTGCAGTCCATTGTCTATAATTATGGGTAGTATTGTCTCCTTTATACCTAGAAGAACTGGCAAAATAAGAAAATTTAAAAAAAAAAAAATGTTTACAAAATTTGTTACTGCTTTGACGAACGTAAGACCTTTTCTAATATGTAAATTTAAATACATCCCAGATGCCAAAACATCTGGCTGTGGCATGGCACGAGCCTGCGACGCTCACATCACTACTATTCACTAGTATCGACCAGGAGCTATAATTTTAAAAGATGCAAGCAACCATCAAATATATGTTTCTTAACCAGAATTTTAATTGAAGAAAGTAAAATAGTTAAGAGAATAAAACACATTTCTGGTAGCCTTTAGTTCATTACTCGTAACAATAGCTTTCTGCAATGACTAAAGCTTAGTCAACGGGTTTATCTGCCTCTGCCTGCACTAGATTCTTGTGACCCATTATGGTCCTCTTGTTAAAACACTGTCAGAATGGGGCTTTTATCACTTCCTTTTATATTTATTAATCTTATACATACAAAATCTGGATTTCTAATACAAAAAACGGAATTCTGCTATCGGAAAGTGCATTTCTCTGACATTCAGTGCCTTGACCGTTGCATGGTCCGCGATCTTGTCCACCATTGAGTGTAACTAAGTGCCTTGAAGTAAATTCTAACATGCTTATTGGATTCATCAACCCCGAAAACCTATATGCAGACACCAAAATCATGTTTCTAGCCCGTATACTAAAGATGATATGGAGGTTTTTATGTTTTGGCGGCCATCTTGTCTGCCATTTTGTAACTGATTCGTCTGAAATAATTTTTAATATGCTTAATCGATTCCTCGACCTCAAAAACCTATTTGTAGCCACCAAAAGTATGTTTCTTACCCACATACTTTAGAAGATATTGAGGATTTTATCCCTTGGCGGCCATCTTGGACGCCATCTTGAATATTTTCATTTCCCCAATGATGCCAAGGTGGCATCATTCAGTTTCAGTGTACGGACATGTTGATGAACACATTTGTGCAAAAATATTTTGTGCGGACTATATTTTTGGGTTCTCGTCCCGGCACCCAGACTATATATTGTGACCCCTCATCTGAACCGTCTCGACCAGACGGTTCAGATGAGGGGTCACAACATATGGTTTCAATGAGAAATAAAGAAAATTATCCCTTAATTATCATCAAATACTCCCTCTTATCCAGATCTTTGACTTATCGAACACTGTCATCATGTTCAATTGACTGAGTAGCCAATCATATTCAGAGATCATTTCTGAAGACACTGCCTGATATTAGTGCAAGGGCAGTTCTAAACTAATGTGAAATCACATGATGCACAGTTCTGTTTTCATCACGGTATGGTTGACATTTTGTAGAGAATTGCATACATTTTCTTTCGTGCTTTCTTCTTTTATCATAAGAAAACGTAAATTAAATCTAAACCAGACACAGTTCTTTCCCTTTGACCGCAAAATCTGTATAATGGAACTAATATTAACGGTTTCGAGGCATTTCGTACAAAACGCAATCCGTCCAATGGTCGGTGATACCAAATATGCCATAGGCATATTTCTATGTTTATGGTAAACAAGAATTCTGCGGAATGCCCTGTCTCGCCTGCTGGTGCTTTGTCACAAAACAGAGCTAAATCAGCAAAGACGTATGCATGAACCACGTTTCTTGGCTCTAGCCCTTTTAGTTTCTCAGAAACAGACCTAAACGGGTGAACATGACAAAAAATTGCAAAGTCAGTCAACCGTAAAATGTTGGTAAAGACTCAATATTGATGATGAGTTTGAGCTCTTCTCTTCCAGATGAATGCATGACCCAAGTTTCATGGCTCCAGCCCTTATACTTTCTGATAAACAGACCTAAACGCGAAAACTTTGATATCCACTCTTCCAGATGTATGCATGACCCAAGTTTCATGGCTCTAGCCCTTATAGTTTCTGAGAAAATGACCTAAACGCAAAAACTCGACAAAAGATTACTCCGACGCAGCCGCCAACAACACCGGAAAAGCAATACATATGTCTCGCATCTGCTTCGCAGGCGAGACAAAAATGACGATGCTTTACACGACTGGCAGTCTTGATTTAGCAGTAGAATAATAATATGCACGATCCAAATCATTTTAACGACACATGTTTGGACAGAATGGCATAGAATGTTATGTTTAAAAGAATGCCTAAACTTTGAAGATGTGTTGTTAGCAGGGGCAACATGATCAATGTCTGCATTCATGCTTTTCTTGTTATTTCACTCAAATTACATTCAACATTACGGATATCGAAATGCGGTTTTAATGTTAAGCACCGTTTTCCTCAAAGCATGTGCCTACATCTGTATATGAAAATGCCAACTAATGTTGGCATTCTCATATTCATAAGCAGAGAAAATTACATATTCAGCTAAACTGAGCAAGAAAACAACTGTACTAATCAGTAATTTGCTATTTATTAGCATGAAAAATTTCATGCTCAGCTGAGTTGAGCATGAAAAAAGTTTTATAACCTCGGGGCCTGGTAAATACAGTATACATTCTCAAAAGTTGAGAACTTTTCATTCTCAATATTTTGGCCGAACCTTTAGAATGTTGCAGCTGGGGATAAATGAACACAGGACAAATTAATTATTGCTATCTATTGTTCACTCTATATAGCAGTTATTCTTTGTTAAAAGCAAACTACACTTAAAGTGAATTATATTTTTCTGATTGTTTTTGGCAATAGTACGACTTGATATGGCATTCAAAACATCCCTTTAGGGATCATTAGAATTAAACATCAAGATCTATTTTCTATGTTAATTTTTTTTTCTAATGATCAGGGTTCCAGATAGTAGGATTTTGAGAATAATTTTGAGATAACTCATCTTATTTCTCAACATAAATGTGTGTTGTGACCCTTCATCAGAACCGTCTCAGAGAGACGGTCATAAAGAATGGTCACAACATATGCTTTTAGGCAGAAATACAGAAAGTTATCTCCAAATTATCTGTGCTACCTCTTCTTATCTGGTGCACTGATGATGTCTGTTGATGTTTACATTTAGCATGCTAAAGGTTGAGCCACCTGGAGCTAAGAAGATTCAAAAAGATCAAGCTACGTACCTGCAGGACATATTCTAACAATGCTTGCCCCTTCTTCACATACCGTTCCGTCGGGACAATCAATTCCATCGTATGTCATGTTGAAATCAGGACAGTATCGGCCTGCGGGACAAAGGGTACAGTCTTCCACACTTGCTGCTATGACCAAATCTCTGAAAGTGAGAGAAAATATAGCCATATATAGACACACACATACCGTGTTAATCTTATTAATTGCCCCGGGGGCATTGCATTTTATGAAGGGGGGTCATTATTTAGAGCCTAAATTGCAGTATATCAGTCACTGCCAAAATACCTCTAAAAGACAGTATAAATATGAATGGGTATACTTTCAGAGGAAGAAGTTCTACTAATTTTTGCCTCACTTCTCAGTAAGGGTGGGGTAAACTCTTAATGAAAAGAATTTGCTCCTAGAGGAGCAAATTCTTTCCTTTAACAGTAGACCCCAGTTCAAAGAGCTAACTCATCCAGAGAAGTAAACAGGAATTTATACAAGTTAATACAACATTATTTTCGGAAAAGAAACAGGGGCATTTATTAGAGCAGGGTCGTTTAATAGGATTAATATGGTAAAAACACATACTTTCAGCTTATGAAGAAAACTATATTTTAAATTTTCTTAGACTTTACTGACAAACTACATATCATAAACATTGGGAATCAGCTAATAACTAGAATTAGAAAATACACAAATAATGCCCCCAGGCAGTGCCTGTCACTGGGCAGTGTACATCACTAAACGATCTATTGGCTATCAATGAACTCTATTTGAAACAGGACTGGTGGCCTAAGTTTTTACTGATGCCGGAAAAGTAATACTTATGTCTCGCTTCTGCTGGTCGCAGACCTGACAAAATTAATGATCTAAATTAGATTACAGTACTGTAGTTAACAATTTAATTTTTTATATTCATGCATTGCTTAACATTGCAACTACAATTGCGGACAAGTGTGAAATGCATGTTTAGGTATTAAATATGATTAGCTCCTTGAGATATATGGTAACAACGTAGGCAAACATATGAGCCGCGACACAACAATACCAACAAAGTGGTTGTGTGCCCAGCACAGACTCAAATCAGCCTGGGCATCTGCCCAGTCTGATCAGAGCCTTCGCTGCCTGCATGGGGGTAGCTTAGATCCTTAGCTATGCTTTTAGAGCACTGCTAAGACTCAGATCAGACTGGGCGAATGCCAAGGCTGATCTGAGACTGCGCTGGGTGCACAACCACTTTGGTGGTTTTCTAATGTCGTGGCTCAAATATCTTTGAGGGGAATCAACTCTGCCATTTTCATTTTTGCTTCCCTTCTCACTGAGGGTCCTCTTAAAAGAAAGAATTTGCCCCTCCTGAAGCAAATTCTTCCCTTATAAATAGCCCCTTTGTTGTCCATACAAACAAAAAGACAGTCATAAAAGTTGTTCCCCTTTTTGTAAAAATGGTGATATCATCTCCAAACAGTCATCAAATAAGCCCATATCTGGAGCTTGGGATACAGTATACAAGTGCAGAAAACTCTGAAGAGCTTTGGTATACTGGTCAAAACAGAATGGAACTTACCTGACTATAGTTTTCACAGTTAAAAAGGAGTGAAAATCTTGATTTACAGGTTTTGGCAAGGGAATTCACATGTTAAATAGGGAAATGGTGACACGGATATACATGTGTGATAAAGGCAACAGATATACGCAAAGGATATACGGAGAAAAACATGCAAACAGAAAGTGAACACACTTGTGACTAAATATATTTATGGTTCACAATAAAAATTATGGATATTTGGTGGGGTAGGAAGGTTAGGATGTGATAGATTATATTGTGAATGAAATATAACTTGTAAAATTTCTTACCAGACATTAGGTAACATTTGCATTTCTACATTTGTCTTTCAAGGAAATTTTAGGCCATTTTAATCCTTAAATACTGCTTCTAATGCACTTACAAATGTAACACAAAGTCTGATTCAATAACCTCCAAAATTTGCGACAGCATATTCTGCCTATGTCATTATGAAATGTCATTTCTCATTGGCTGACACCTAGTTTTCACATAGCTAAAAGGGACTGCTTTGGGTGCAAAATAGTACAATGGACGGACGCTCGGCGCCCCGTTACTGCGGCTATGGATACGTTCCGCTGAGGTGCGGGGGTAACGTCGATATGAGAATTGAAATATGATGATGCAAAATAGTACACTTTGAAAGTGAAAATGTGAAAAGAACACTAGAGTGGGGTAACTGTATTGCATATTATCATTTGAAGAGGAATGTCGTTGGTTTCATAGGCACAAAATGAGTGTTAATATGTCACTGTAAAACAAAATTTGCAGACCATAGAAACAAGGATTTTACCTCCCCAAATCACAATTTTGAGCACAGTATCCCCATTTCACTGACTACAATGAAGCATTTTTTTAACAAAAAGTATTTATGAAATTATGAAAATGTTACATCTGGTAAGAAGTTTTGACAATTACTGTATTGGGTAGGAAGCACAGTTTGTGAGGTTATATGTTTTGGTTTGCCTTTTATCCCCTAGGATTCCTAGAATGTTCCAAAACAATGTAGCCCCTAATAAGACTGCTCCTTTGGAGCTGTCTGATCAGGGCCTACACTATCTGTCATATATTTTAATTTTTCCTCCTAAAAGCCACCTCAAAATGTAATTCTTGGACTTATCCAAATCATCAATGGCAGAAGTAGAAGCAGACATGTCGATGGTAGTTAAAGATCATCGGAATTAACCTCACAAAAAATGCAAGTACAATACATGTACAATATTCATGCTTATTACTAGGGGTCTACACTTGCACCTACCCTGTTCCACCTCTGTATGTAAAATAAAACACACAAAAAAATGATAAGACATTTGTCTTTAAATTGCCATAATCACACTTTCAGGGGGAGCAACTCTACCATTTCTTTTTTTGCCTCCCATCTCAATGGGGGTCAATTCTTAAAAGAAAGAATTTGCTTCTAAACAGAGCACTAGATAAGAGGGGTATTTGATGATAATTGAGGGATAATTTTCTTTATTTCTCATTGAAACCGTATGTTGTGACCCCTCATCTGAACCATCTCGTTGAGATGGTTCATATGAGGGGTCACAACATATGTTTTTATCTAGAATTAACAAAAACCATCCCTTATTATCACCAAATACTCCCTCTTATCTAGGGCACTGCTCAAGGAGCAAATTCTTTGCTATTAGAGTAGACACCCTTATTGAAAGAGCTTAATCATCCAGACAAATAAACAGGAAGTCACTAAAGTTGCTTCCCTTTGTAAAAATGGCAAAAAATATGAAGGTGTACCAATAAAACTTAAGGAACAGTCTGATTTGGATCCGCACTGCTGATCTACACTGCTGGCAAACAGATTATTAAAGGCCCCATTGCTCTATCAGCATGAAATATTTTATCGTGAAGTATCGCTGCAAACTTCTCACTACAGTTTCTTCATTGTATATGATCATGATTGGCCGGCTTTGAGGAATTAAAAGGCCTCTGGGTTTCTCATAAAAACGATTTGAAAAATATCTAGGTCATTTTAGTTGGCAACTAAAATGACCTACTTTCGATTTCAAAAGTTTCATTACATGGTAAAAATACAAGTTACAAAAGGTAACAATACAAGGTACAGGAGAAAAAATACAATGTACAGTAGTTTAATAGTTGATAAAAATACAATGTAAGGCAAGGATCTCATTCCTTGTCTCGCTGCTGTGTGAGTTAATTGCCCAACGGGGAACCAGAAACGAAAACCGTATTTTTATGGACAGACTTGACATTTTTTTTTCAAAATACCTTATTCCTTCTTTTTTAGCCAGTTATATGACACAACAAGAGGGCCATGATGGCCCTGGATCGCTCACCTGAGTATCCTGTGAACTTAACCTCAAAGACATCCATATGACCGACAGACAGAGTTTCACAAAGATTAAATGGAAAATGAACCCTTTATTGTGTACCTAAGGTTTTTATAAGATTTAACCTAATGACCTAGATTTTGACCCCACATGACCCAGTTTCAAACCTGGTATAGATTTCTTTGATATGAACATTCTGACAAAGTTGTCAAAACTGTGCCCTCTAGAGTGTACACAATGTTTTTCTAAGGTTTAACCTAGTGACCTACTTTTTAACCCAACATGACCAAGTTGCACCCTTGGTCCAGATTTGTTGGAGACAAACATTTTGACAAAGTCTCATGAAGATTAGAACAAAACTGTGTCCTCTAAAGCGTTCACACTGTTTTTCTAAGAACTGACCTAGTGACCTAGTTTTTGACCTTACATGGCTCAGTTTCAAATCTGGTATAGATTTCATGAAAATAAACATTCTGACAATGTTTCACGTAGATTGGATCACAACTGTGCCCTCTAGAGTGTACACAAGGTTTTTCTAAGATACGACCTAGTGACCTAGTTTTTTTACCCCACAAGACTCAGATTCAAATTTGGCCTAGATTTTATACAAATAAACATTCTGACAAAGTTTCATGAAGATTGGATCATAACTGTGCCCTCTAGAGTGTGCACAAGGTTTTTCTAAGATTTGACCCAGTGACCTAGTTTTTGACCCCACATGACCCAGTTTCAAAGATGGTCTAGATTTCATTTAGATAAACATTCTGACAAAGTTTCATGATGATTGGATCATAACTGTGCCCTCTGTGTCATTTTAAGATTTATTTCTATTTTTAGCTCTGGCGGCCATTTTGTTCAGCGGAGTGGAACCGTTTTAGCAATTTTTGTTCAGGGCCATGAGTAAAACATTTCTGTGAAATTTTTTGAAATCGAGCCATTGGCTATAGAGACGATGATGTTTAAAGCTTTTTTCTATTTTTAGCTCTGGTGGCCTTATTGTTCAGCGGAGCGGAACCGTTTGAGCAATTTTGGTAGAGGGTCTCCTAAGGAACATTTCTGTGAAATTATTTCAAAATCGACCCCGCAGTTTTGGAGGAGAAGTCATTTAAAGGTTTTTCTATTTTTAGCTCTGGCGGCCATATTGTTCAGCGGAGCGGAACAGTTTGAACAATTTTACTAGAGGGTCTCCTAAGGAACATTTCTGTGAAACTATTTCAAAATCGGCCAAGCAGTTATGGAGGAGAAGTCGTTTAAAGGTTTTTCTATTTTTAGCTCTGGCTGCCATATTGTTCAGCGGAGCGGAACCGTTTGAGCAATTTTGGTAGAGGGACTCCTAAGGAACATTTCTGTGAAATTATTCAAAATCGGCCCAGCAGTTTTGGAGAAGAAGTCGTTTAAAGGTTTTTCTATTTTTAGCTCTGGCGGCCATATTGTTCAGCGGAGTGGAACCATTTGAGCAATTTTGGTAAAGGGTCTTCTAAGGAACATTTCTTTGAAATTATTTCAAAATCGGCCCAGCAGTTTTGGAGGAGAAGTCGTTTAAAGGTTTTTCTATTTTTAGCTCTGGCGGCCATATTGTTCAGCGGAGCGGAACCATTTGAGCAATTTTGGTAGAGAGTCCCCCAAGGAACATATCTGTGTAATTATTTCGAAATCCGTCCAGCAGTTTTGGAGAAGAAGTTGTTTAAAGCAAAAGTTGACGCCGGACGACGGACGCCGGACGACGGACAAAGACCGATCACAATACCTCACCTTGAGCACTTCGTGCTCAGGTGAGCTAAAAAGCACAACAACCGACATATTATCATCAATTCTGAAGGCTGTACCAATTTTATAAGGATTTGTGCTTTGAGGATTTTTACCACTGATAGGCCTATGGAGACTTTAAACATACCATATTAAAACAAATGGACTAGACCAAATCAGAAAATAAGTGAGTCCATTTGGGAATAAACATTATTACTGATAAAAATCACATCTGGAGATAAAAAGAAAAACACCGGACGATAATTCTGAGATAATTTTACTAATTTCTCAATAAAAATATGTATATGTTGAGACCCCTCAGTATAAACGTCTCGACACAGGTCTAATGAGGGGGTCACAGCATATGTAATGATGGAGAATTAACACAAAATATCCCACAACTCTCATCAGTCATCTCTTTATCTCCAGCGCTGCATTCTAAAGCAATTTCTAAGCTTCTCCCCAGCGTTGAAATGACGTCGTGTTGACGTCGATGTGACGTGGTGACGTCCCATCGACGTCAATACATCATTTTGACATCATGTGTCTGCTGGGTCAAACCTAATGAAGCAGTCTACAGGCATCGAACAACATTTAGACCCATAATACAGCTTTAAGTTTCACAATGCTACTGTAAGCACTCTAAAAATTGGGACACCAAACATTATTACTGTAATTGTCCTATAAAGTGGAATATAAAAAATGCAGCCAAAAAACGTAATGGCAAACAGTGTAGGCCCTGATCAGACTGCTCCTTCAGGGGCAGTCTGATCAGGGTCTGCACTGTTTGCTCAGACCTACCTGTCCCAATATCTATCCCTAGAGAAGAACTATATTTATAATAATTTAAAAGAGAGAAAAACTCCCTTTTGAATAAAACTCCCACATAATGGCAGAATAGAATCCGAAAAGATCCCCCCCCATCCCCACCCTCACCCCACACTGTCCAAATCCTTTTTATATCAATCTGTGCCACTCTAAATGATCAAAGACCACTTTTTTCAAAGAAGTCAGATCAAAACTACCCACCCACCCACTCCCCGCCGGCACACACCCTATTTTAAAATTCCATGAAACCTGAAACTTGCATGTAAATCTATTTTTTACTCCTAACTACTGGAAGTCATTTAACCCATTAATGCCTAGTGCCCCAAAAATGGAATATAGGCAAACAGTGCAGACCAAGATCAGACACTGCAAATGCGGCGTCTGATCAGGGTCTACACTTTTTGCATATGACAAATAGGTATTTTTCCTCAAAATAAAACAAAAATCAAACAAGGGCTTCGCAAGCGGCTCATAATACGCCCGTTTCAATGTCCTTAACGAGTTACAGAATGAACAAGATTGTTTACAAAAGGATAGACAGGCAGACAAACAGAGGCAACCACTCTATAATTAACTAGAACTGTCAGCGAATCCGACTATATCCCCGCTTAATTGCTTAAATCAAATGATGTTATTTTCGTAACAAAAAGCATAAAGAGGGAGAGAAATCATTGTCACCATGTATACCAAATATGAATGGTTGCTGTGAAATCTGTTACAAAAAATTACATTATTCAAAGTCAGGAGAAAAAAAAAATTGGAAAAATATAGGGAAGAATAAGCAGGAGAAGACTGGTAATCAATCCCACAATACAACAAGTTATCATCAACCTGCATACAAAAATCCCTACTCTAACTTACAGATGCATAGAAATCTTTTGTGAAAAAATGCATTATTCAAAGTAAAGAGAGAAAGAAAATCGGACAAATACAGGGAATAAAAAGAGGAGAAGTCTGGTTCTCAATTCCACAATACAGTAAGTCATCATTAACCTGCATACCAAATATGACTAATCTAGCTTGCATGGTTGTGGAGAAATCTTTGATGAAAAAGTTCATTATTCAAAGTATTGAAAGAAAGAATATTGGACAACTACAGGGAAGAATAAGCAGAAAAAGGCTGGTTCTCAATCCCACGATACAACATATCATCATCAACCTGCATACCAAATAAGACTACTCTAGCTTGCTTGGTTGTGGAGAAATCTTTGACGAAAAATTTATTATTCAAAGTATGAAAAGAAAGAATTTTGGACGAATACAGGGAAGAATAAGCAGAAAAAGGCTGTTTCTCAATCCAAAGATACAACATATCGTCATCAACCTGCATACCAAATACGACTTCTCTAGCTTGCACGGTTGTGGAGGAATCTTTGACGACAAATTTCATTATTCAAAGTAGGGAAAGAAAATCGGACAAATACAGGGAAGAACAAGCAGGAGAAGGCTGGTCCTCGATACAACATATTGTCATCAACCTGCATAACAAATATGACTACTCTAGCTTGCATGGTTGTGGAGAAATCTTTGACGAAAAATTTCATTATTCAAAGTATGGAAAGAAAGAAAATCAGACAAATACAGGGAAGAATAAGCAGGAGAAGGCTGGTTCTCAATCCCACAATACAACATGTCGTCATCAACCTGTATGCCAAATACGACCAGTCTAGCTTGTATGGTTGTGAAGAAATCTTGGATGAAAAACTTGATCAAATGGGGACGGAAGGACGGACAGATGGACGGACAGATGTAAACCAGTATACCCCCCACTTTTTCAAAGTGGGGGTATCATCTAAATATTTAACACATGATATACTATTAGTATTCCAAAAATCAGCTGCCATAGTAAGTTGAACAAGGGAGATAACCTAAATATAATACATACACCATTTTTAGTTCTAGTTTTTTCCCTTAACAATATATTGTACAAGAAAACACAAAAATAGCTGATAAGAACTAATGAAAGGGATTAACTCTAAAACGAAGAAAGGGAGAGCAGCCATTTTTGTACGCGACACATCGTTAGGACTTCATTCACATTGCTATGAAGTTTTATAAAGATATCCCAAACGGTTATCTATTTATGGCGCATACAAGACTTACAGGGAAAAAAATAATCAAAGGGGCATAACTTCAGAAGTAAGAAAGGGGGAGCAACCATTCTTGTACACGACACGTTCCCCCACCCTGATGCATATGCCTACCAATTTCATGAAGATATCCCAAATGGTTACTGAGTTATGGCGTGTACAAGAATGTTTACGGACGGACAGATGGACGGACGGACAGCGCCACGACATAATACGTCCGTTTTTTCAAAACGGGCGTATAAAAATAAACTAAACCTGACACCCCTTTAATGACAAATGGACTTGTCCAATATATACTGATAGAAAGAAGAGTCTTATAATAACTAGGCATTAATGGGTTAATTCTACTAACCTGTAAGTTCCAGGTGGACAAGGTGTGGGTGTTGTCGTAGCATTGACACAGTAAAATCCAAGTGGGCATGGTTTTGTCGTGTAATCAGCGATACCCTCTTCGTCGCAATAATATCCTCCCGGACACGGTAGGCACCAGCTTACGTCGCTTGCTCCTTGAAGAGCATTGTATGTCGTAAGATTGCACTTTGTCGGTGCCACGTTGACTGGGCAGTACCAACCAGCATAGCAGGGTTCAGCTACCGTTGAGTTTTCCGGGCATATAGAGCCGCCTGGACAAACCTGACATTCAGTTACCGATGCTGCCCCGACTTTATTAATGAATTTCAGTGTTGGACAAACCTGTGGAAATGTTGTTCCTGTGAAAGAACAAAGAATCAAGGGAGTTAGGAAAACATACAAACCTGAGTCCGGTTGTTCAAAACTAACAACATCGTTAGTTAACAAGGCATTAAATTTTTGAATGTAATATACAAAACAAGAGGACCAATGGTCCTGTAGCTCACCTGACACTTGGTCCTGGTATATATTGTAATGCTTTTATACATGTATATAGCACCAGGGCAGGGGCAGATAACCCCTCTCCCTTGGGGATTAATGTTGAGTCCAAATTCTATATACCAAGCCACAAGGTCACTGGGCCTTTGTTTCTGGACAAAGATTTCTGAAGGGTTTTTATCATAAATGGGTGTGGCGGTCACCATAATCATACGACCATGACCATCTGAACAAACTTTGATTCCTTTGACCCAGTATTAAAGCTCCATAATATATGAAACACAGTAATCATTTGTATAAACTATGATGGGCCTGAGTGCCCAATGCTACATACCGGTACCAAGTTTCAAGGTTATAGGCCTTTCGGTTCTCGAGAAAAAGACGTTTGAAGAGTTTTTACCATATATGGGCATGGTGGCCATCTTGGTCAAGTGACCAAGGACAATCTGAACAAACTATGGTTCCTTTAAGCCGGTGAAGCTCCATATGAAATATGGCTTCAATTGACCCTAGTGGCCTCTGAGAAGATGTTTGAAAATGTTGAAGGGTGACAGAATCTCAATGACCTTGTACAAAAGTCAAAGAATGACCTTGACCTTTAACGACAAAATATCTTCATCTGGTCATTTAGTCAACCATATATACCAAATATTGCACCTTAGACTTAAATAGTTTCTGAAAAATCCACTGTTTAAGCATTTTCCCATATAAAAGCCTACATAATGTACCAAAGTTGACAGTGTCATAAATTAGGTGAAGGTCAACGCACGATCATTTGTATAAACTATGATGGGCTTGAGTGCCCAAAGCTACATACCAAGTTTCAAGGTCATACACTGGAGAAGAAGATTTTGAAGGGTTTTTACCATATACGGGTATGGCGGCCATCTTGGTCAAGACCCTGAGAACAAACTTTTATTCCCTGATCACACTTAGACTCCACATGAAATTTTGCTTCAATCAGACCAGTGGTTTCAGAGGAGTAGATGTTTTGAAAATCTTGATGACGGACAGACCGACAAAATAACCTTGACCTTTCAGTGACATAATATCTTCATCTGGTCATTTAGTTGACCATATATACCATGTATTGTACCTAAGACTTAAATAGTTTCTGAGAAATTCACTGTATAAGCGTTTTCCCATATAAAAGCCTCACATACCAAAGTTGACCATGTCGTAAATTAATTCAAGGTCAACACATGGTCATCATTTGTATTAACTATGATGGGCTAGCATGCCCAATGCTACATACCAAGTTTCAAGGTCATAGGCCTTTTGGTTCTAGAGAAGAAGATTTTCGAAGGCTTTTTACCATATATGGGCATGGTGGCCATCTTGGTCATGTGACCCATACCTTGGGTATAAACTTTCGTTCCCCTATCCCACTGAGACTCCATATGAAATTTGGCTTCAATCGGCCCAGTGGTTTCAGAGGAGAAGATGTTTGAAAATCTTGACGACGGATGGTACGACGGAATGACCTTGACCTTTAGTGACATAATATCACTGTCGGGAAACAAATTCCGTGATAGAATCATTTGTGTATACGTCACAGGCGATGCGCCAGTTTTCGAAGGTATCATTACTGCGTAAAACGGGTATTTTCGTTTCTTTCTTTTATATCTCTTAGAATTGTAATTCGACGTCGCGCCCATCATATGCGGCATAAAATTGGCTTTCTACCAGCGCTTCCATTTTCTCAAAGAGTTCCGTTATTACTGAGAACATTTTTCACAAAGTGCCGAAAATGTCCGAGGTAGGTATCACGGACGTCACCAAACTGCGACCAAAAATCAGTTATATTTCAATTTCTTGATAAGTCAGCATTAACTTCAGGTATACCTAATAAGCCTATCAAATATTGTATACAATAGGCCCTTTTTCGTCTTCGAAAAGCTGTTATCCAGTTCAGAATTATCAAATGATGGGTATCACGGACGTACGCTCGTGAGAAAAAACGAGGTAGCCTTCACGGACGGTAGACAAGTGACGATTTTCTTTTTTATCTCAGCTCTATAATTATGTGACTTCATAGGCTGAGAAATAGCCATGCATAATATTAATAGTACCGAGCCATCTGTCAAAATATCAGCCTGTAGTTTGTCAAGAATAAGGGTGGCTGAAAAACTGCTATTGGTATTTTTCAGAACGAAACGGAACGGAACAGCCACTGTATTGCCGACCAGTTTCTAGCAGTCTAATGTCAATCCGCTTGATAGCAGCTGCTTTAGATATCACCATCATGCAGGTGTATGCACCAAAATCTGGACAAAGTGACAACGAGGTCAACGATTTCTATTAGCAATTCCAAGAACTCATAGACCAAACACCGCAGAAGGACATTCTGATTGTATCAGGGGACTAGAAAGCTAGAGTTGGAAGGGATTCACAGGCTGACTGAGAAAATGTTTGTAGACCCTGCTGCAATGCAGAGACAAATGAGAGAGGTCTACAGATTCCTAGAGTTTGTACTCTTAAACAGTCTACGTAGTACTGCCCCTGAAAACCATTCAGAAGATGAACATGGTATATCCAAGACAAGAAGCACCACTACCAGACTGACTATTTCTTGGTGAAGAAGCGTTTCCGACCAGGAGTAACATCCGTGGGACAAGGAGCTCTCCTGGAGCAGACATAGGACTTGACTATGACCTGGTGATGATGACTTTCCGAGTTCGTCTAAAGAAGGCAAGAAAGCCAACTCAGCCAAGTCTGATGTTTGACCTTGAGAAGTTTAGAGACCAAGACGTGACATGCACATTTCAATCAACAATAGGTGGGACACTTGCACCACTTAGCGGTCGGATGAATGATAACCATCTACGATACAGAAGTGACTGACATAGCCAGTGAGATACTTTGGAAGGAACGTCAACATAAAAAGCCCTGGGTCACCGGTGATTTTCTTGACCTCTGTGATGAAAGGAGAGGTTTAAAGAAGATGCGGTTTAAATCAAAAGGAGCTAAAGCATACAGGGAAGCTAACAAGAGGATTCAGAAGTACCTAAAGAAAGTAACAAAGCCTGGATAGGTATCGAGGCCATATCAAAAATTGCCCAAAAACAGCAACAGGAGAGGTATCTGCTAGTGAAGGATCTTACTCAGAGAATATGGTAGATCCACCATCCAGGACGTCTGGGAAATGTTTAGCAGAAGAATAGAAGAGGTTCTCAGCAGATGGACAGAATATTGTTCAGAACTATATAATAATTCTGTTTGATTTGAATCACAATTACATTAAGGTTGCCTAGGATGGAATTTCATTGAAAAAAGTGAAATAGTAAAGAGAATACAGCACTTTTGCGGGAACTTTTTGATCATCCCTCGTACAATAACAAAATCATGAGAGTAATGGCGACAATGCAATTCTGGGCCCAGTTGTTCAAAGCATTGTTAGCCTAAAAAGCTCGTTAAGAGGTCAACTCGTTAAGTGTTTTACTACTTTATAACCAATGCGCTGATATTTTTGTTGATAAACTGTGAGAAGCTTTTGCAGTGGAAAAGCTTCTCACAACTGTGAGAAGACTGCAAAAGCTTCTCACATTTTTTCAACAAGAAATACTGGCATATCTGTGATATTAACCCTCGAAATTTTATCGAAACGTTAACTAACGACATCGTTAGTTTTGAACAACCGGCCCCTGGAATGCAATCAGCACCTAGAAGAAGATCTACAATCGATTGAGGCAGTTGAGATTGAAGTACTTAGCAGTAGTGCTAAAAGAGAAGTCAGCCTGCGGAGTTGAAAATATACCAGCAGAACTTGTTCATCTCTATATTCTTCTGCCATGTTTTCAGGGAAGTAACTTTTCTGGCTTCCTGTTTGCTTTTCTGGTTGCTGTAACCATTCAGAGATCTCTTGGGGGAAGGACTTTGCTCCGGGAGAATCATGTTCTTTCCTCTAGAAGTTGGCCCTATGAAAAAGGGGCGGCTGAAATGAATGGCAGTGTTGCTTCCCTTGAAGGGGTTGCCCTTGCATATTATTTCATGTTTTATCATATGGTGCTAATGAACTCTAATATGTCAGTAACTCTTGCATCGTCGCTTTGTCTTTAGGGTGTTTGGTTGTTCTAGATATTTTTCCACCATTTTTATAAAAGGGGGACTATCCTGGTGACATTCGGTTTACCAGTGTGTGGCAAAGCCCCTCCCTCTAGGATCAGCTGTTAAGGGGCAGAGTTTGCTTCTTGGAGAGCAAATTCTTCCCTTCAGGGGCTGATCTGTTGGGTTAGGGGAGGCAAAAATTGAGAATGGCAGGGTGGTTTACCTAGGGAGTACTCAAGCACCTTCATGATTGTTATAATAAAAGTGCCCTTGTCACGTGACTATGGATTAGATTTGTAATCTCAAATACTTAGTTTGTGTTAATGGCAAAAGTTTATGCCTTGAAGGAAAAACGTAAAGCCTACCACTTGTGCCACTATTTTTCTCGGTTAAAGTGGTTATCACTGCTTATGGCATTTAGGGTGTGTGGGTGCACCTATATATTCTTCTGCCACTTTTACAAAGGGGGAATACTTAGGTGGCTTCCTGTATGTTTTCCTTTTAGTGGAACCCCTCCAGCTTGAGAGGAGGTTTGCACATCGGGGAGCAAATATTTCCCTTCAGGAGTTTTGCTTCCTAAAGGTGTGTGGAGGAAAAACTGGCAGGGTTGTTTCCCATGAAGATGTACCCATTCACCTTGAAAGTGTTTACCAGGTTTTACTTATACTTATATCTGCCATACATATGGATAGGAATTGATGTGGTTTTATTAGCAGATGGTCAGTGAACATGTCGCTTGTATCTTTACATGAAAACCGGGAGGTCTGTCGTTGCTCATGGCATGTAAGGTGGAAGGGTGCGCTTCCATATCTCTTTTTTCTGCCTATATTACAGAGGGTGACTTATTGTGACTTCCTGTCTGTTTCCGTACCTGTCGCAGCCCTTCTCAGGGGGCTCCGCTCTCGATGGAGGAGTTTGTTCCTATGGGAACAAATTTTTTCCATATTAGAGGATTGGCTCCGGGAGGGGAAGCAGCTGTCTAAATGACAGTTTGTCCCCCTCAAAGTGTGCTCTTCCACCTCAAATTGTAGTTGTATTACATAAGTGTGCATATCCGTCGTTTTGTTCCTGATATGATCTGTCATTTGGATTTCTTGCCTTGATTATATTTAGTTCCTCTATTACCTATTACCTTCTGTTGGTGCTCCTATGTGGGCCGAAAATTCGTAATAAACTTCTTGTATCTTGTTCAAGTAGATAGGGAGACCATAAACGATGTTTTAACAAAGATCTGTCGCAAGACCTGGCCAACCGCACGGAGTCAGTACCCTATTTCTACAATCACTGACAAGGCAACCAACAGCTCTGCTAGAACTACAGGACCATCAGCCTTATCAGTCATTCGAGCAAAGTCACGTGAAAGACATCATGAATGGGCGTTAACCTCAGGACATCCCCCCCCCCCCCCACGTGCTTTTTTGTGCAAATGAAGACAACTCAAATGGATTCAAAAACCTCCAAAGAAAAGCAGTATACAGCACTTGATATAAGGTGCTTTCTTTTTTGCCTAAGACCTTCGATTACTAGTTAAACAAAACACACTTGAAAACTATATCTTGCTCAACGCTAAAAGACCAGTAAGGTTCTGTAATCGAACATTATGGATCTGTAATGGCGTTGAGCCAGATGTAGTTTTTAAGTGAAAAGAGAGCCGAAAGAGAGTAAACTAATTTCAAGTCACAGTCTTGGACTTTGAATACATATTTACTATAACCCCTTGATAAATAAAATGCATGGATAAAACAGTCTCATAGGTCGTGTAGACAAACAGATTAGGTACCGGAGTTACGATTTCTTAGGTATGAATAGTTGCCACCAGGTGGCGATGCTTTTCGTATGCTCCATTGTGCTTCTCAGCGGAGTAGGGGAATAGGGACCATTCTGGTTGGGAGTATTGCTGTCAGGGGAAACATTTGTGCCATTTTCATTTTTTGCCTCTCTTTACAGTGGTCTTCAACACTAGGAGGAAAGAATTTGCTCCTTCCTCTAATAGTGGACTCCATTTTTGAAACGCTTTGTCGTCCAGTGAAGATAACAGAAAGTCATATAAGTTGTTTCCCTTCGCAAAAAAGGCGAGGGGGAGCTTTGCAGTTGGGAAGAATGGGTTCACTGTCGGGGAAGGCAACTGTGCCATTTTCAGTTTTGATTTTCTTTTAAGCGGGCTCAACTCTTAGAGTGAAGCATTTTCTCCTCCAGAAGCAAATTCTTTCCCTTGAGCGTTCAACTCATGAAGGAAAGACTTTGCTCCTTTAAGATCAGATTCTGTCATTTAATATTGTAGACCTCATATTTTTGAAGAGTTTGGTCGTACATTGAAGCGAACAGAAAGTCACAAAAGTGGCGGTAAAAGATTGGAACCTCACAAATCTTTTAGTAGGTCTTGCAGAGGGTTGGTTGGTTGATTTGATGCTTAACGTCCACGGTAAACAACTAAGGTCATGTCGGGACGGTCAGTTAAACTAACCACACTATTCCTGGGCAGGCTTAGACCTCCTAAGCGGTTAACCAGTACTAAGTGCACATACTTTCGCCAGTAACTGACAACTGCCCTTCTTGAATCAGCGGAAGGAGAAACGAAAGTAAGTGGCCAGACCGGGATTCGAACCCAGGACCTCTGACTTACGAGTCAGGTGCCCTACCGATTGCGCTACCCGGCCCGGCGTCTTGCAGAGGGTGTGGGTATGGGTATTGTCACTGTTTAGGCGATAAACGATGTCTCTGTGGTAGCATTGCTAGGTCCCAGTATCTGTAGGGTTTCTCACCAGTATGGATGAATATTTCTATGGTCAGGAGAGACAGGAACTTTGCAATACGCGGTTTCTTGACCATGTGTGTTGGGATGTGTTTTGTGTGGGGGTGGGGGTCTCCAGTTTCCGGAGGGTATGGCTCGTCCTGGCCTGGCGATTTATAGAGGACAAGATTTGTACTTTGTATAGTCTGTACAGTTTTGCGAGTGGTATGTACGTAATGCACGTTTGTGTGCTCTTCCATAGTTTTAAGAACTGTCGTTGCATCTGGTTTCATATGAAAGTTCTGTTAAGTAGTCGCGCAAGCTGAAGTTTTCAGGTGTATTTTGTTAAACTAAAGAAGGCTTTAGTATTTTATGTAGGCCGAACTATTTGAAATCGAGTAATTTATTAGGCAAATTAACTCATCTTGCTTAAGGTGTTGTCAAGATCGAATCAACGACAATGATATACATCAAAGTTGAACAGTATGTGCGTGATATGCGCTAACTAGTACTGACCCGACTGCACATATACACCGCAATAGGCTGAGTTTGCATAAGCTACCAGTAGTGTGTGTGCGTGCATGCGTGTGTGCGTGCGTCATTAATATCCATCGGCATTTTGATGAACAAATAGCAATTCAACTGGGTAGATCCAATTTCAGTTAGGGCAACAGCCTCCTGTGCTTGCAGTAGGTGCGGGATGATAGCGGTCTGTCGTCTATCTTATCAGTACCCGTCTCTCTCTTTTCTCTAGGAGACGGCTCGAAACAGCTCAAAGGATCGAATGAGTCCACTCTTGAAGCAAGTATCTGTCCTTATCAGATGGTTTTTTGAATAGATACTTCTCAGTTCTGTTTTAACATTTGACCTCACTCTTGAGAGAGGACAGGGAGCGAATTCCATTATATACAAACAGGGAACTTCTACTACAGTGATCCACTATGATCACTTTGAATGCTATGATCCACTTTTCCGTGAGGAAAGTTAGCTGGGGGAGGGGAGCTATCACTGACAGTAACATGTTTTCACTCGCAAGGCAAATTATAAGACAATGATCAGTAAGCAGCACAAGGGATGTACACATCTCGTCCTAAACACAAAAATGTGAAAGGAAACCAACAAAGGTGAAACACAAAGCAAGAAAGCCAAGAGGCCAGCTCTTTCCCAGCCGGTTGCCTCAAGGCTAAGGCGACAATGAAAATAACAGTTAACCACAACAGAAGCGCCGCCTTTGAACGGTGGGCACTAAGTATTAGGCGGTGTGTTGGGGGTGAAGGTGGCAGGAGGGGGCTTAAACCTGTTTTTATTTTCCGCGCATCACCATCACCCTAGGTTTTGTTGTGGTTTTTAAACAAACAAGTTAAACCAAAGAGCCACATAAGATTATATAAAACATCTATTTTACCTATTTTCTATAATTTTAGAACTACAAAAAAACAAGAGCCATCACACAGTCGCTATGGTGGTGTGGACTGCTATGTATAAAACTTCAGGCAAGCATGTCCATAATGACAACACATTTATAAACAAAAGCTATCTCAGAAATGTCTTAAAATAAAAAAAAAATCCACATGAAATTTCAAAGTCCATGAGCTTGAGGTCAAAGAACTAAGGGGTAGGGGGGAAGGGGGGGGGGGGGAGGGCAGGGCTAGGATGTATCAAAGCCTTTAACCGTTATCTAACATCAGTCCAAGTATTAGTATCAACTGAGTCCATTGTGGCACTGTGAAATTATGTCTTCATTAATATAAAACTAATCAAAATCTTTAAGACAAAACTCAAAGTCCATGACCTTGACATCAAGGTCATCCAGTCGGATAGTGTTTTGTAAAAACCCAAAAAAGTGTCTAACATCAGTTCAAGTGTAAACTAAATCTCTGCCAAGCATTATGAATCAGTACGCAATTAGAAAACTTTAATAAAGACCAAATTTTCTAAGTCCCTGACCTTGACATCAAGGTCACCGAGCAGGGCTGGGGTAGTACTCTGTAAAACTTTGGACTAATATCTAGCT